>CM070692.1:2670000-5070000 GCA_036346265.1 Melocanna baccifera
GAAGTCCGAGTCTTGATAATATTGTCGTAGCATGCAGCTCTTCAAAAAACTGTCAAATCAAGCCGAAGAGAAATAGATGAAGTCAAAGACAACGACGGCGCAGTGCACAAGGTGCAGGAGAAGCGCGGTGGCCTTAGAAGTTCGGGGCGGCTAGAGAAGTGGCAGTATCATAACGACTTATACGATTTGCACACGGCTCAGAGAGAAGAGCGACGGCTGCTGCCATGCAAAATAAAATTTCTACACTTCTATGACTGATAATAAATTTGTGGACTAGTATGGTTTAGACAAATTGAAAGGTAGAAGCTACAGACTTAGATGAATACAACAAAAGACTCAAAAAAACTAAAAACTCGATGGCAGCAGACTCAGCAACAGCAGAAGACCTATCTCATCCTAGAAACTAGCACCAGGACATAAGATCAGCACCACCAATAATGAAGCGTGAAACCTCACCACCCTTAAGTGTAAAAACGAAGCCTCTTCCCTCTCTCCCCAGGCTAGAGCAACCATGGAGGGAGTCATCGTTCCTGGCCAACAACGAGCAAGCGGGGAGACCGATGACCGGGATCCGTCGGTGGCGGTGGCATCCGGCGGCGCCTGCCAGGATCCGACGAGGCCAGCGAGGAGGTCGAGTCGATGGCACCACGACTACATCCCAAGTGGCGATGGTGGCGCCATGAGAGGAGCAGGAGAAAGAGGAGGCTCCCCGGGGCCAGGCGCGGCCGGATCCAGCGGCGGCGGCCACGGGAGCAGTGGCAGCCAGATCCGGCGACGAGGCAGAGCCCGGCTACAAAGGGGAGGCCAGGGTGGTAGATAGACGGCGGATCTGGCCGATCAGCGGCCATGCAAGGAGGCGCGGGCGGGCAGTGGCGCAATAGGAGGTGGTTGCCCTGGGAGCGGAGAATCGATCCTCCTGGGGGCAACGACAGTGGAAGAAGAAGCGAAGGTTAGGCGGCGGCGGCTACAGTAAGCCTAACATTAACCTAAGTTTTGATATCATGTTATAAATATTGTATATATATTGAAGAGACCCAATGAGCAATATATAGAAAGTACAAGGAGATATTACAGGGGAATATACCATATATGAATAAAGAAACCGATGCATATAAGGAAAGGAATAATACGATTCATATTCTATTTCTAATACCCTTAGCACTCTTCAACCTAGCCATAGCTATCTTCAAGGGAAATGAAGCCAGAGGGGAGTTTTTTTTAAGGCAAACAGCAGGGAGTTATATGGTTGGCTAGGGCCTACTGAACTAGGGGATAGTTGGGCTAGGTAATACTTAGTAACTTTGGCACCAACTCCAGGATGAGTCCATTACTACAAGAGGACTTCTTATATGCTACTTTTTCAATACTTTTTTAGAGCATCATTTGATACTTGATTGTGCTCCATTCTTTGAAAGAAAATTTTGACAGAATTAACATTCATGCTACAAAGTTAATCTTTTTGTCAGGATTTTAAAGAAAATTTAATTCATGCTCCATTCTTTGAGAAATTTTGACAGAATTAACAATGAAGAAATATTTGTGCACGTGTTGTGGAAACATGACATTTGACTTTCTTAACCCTAGCACACACAAGGCCAGAAATCACACAGCCTAAAAATATCTCACCAGTTACAAGATCTTTCCTGTGACAATCTCTTATTACTGATTGGTGAACTAACTCTCAGGATAACTTTGATGGAAAAGATGTACAAAGATATTAGTATGATCTTTATCAATGCAGACCTAAGCTAGTTGTTTATCTTTATAAACAACTGTAGATTTTTTCCACAAAATTCAAATTTGTTATAACGATATGATTACTTCAATCAAAAGCTAAGATTATTTTGTGAGTTTTGGATAACCTGGTAAAGACATAAATCCTATCTCTTGAAGATTCCTCCTACAAAAGTTTGTCCATGGAAAGATAGTCCATGTAGCACGACTTATAGAACGAAAATGACCCTTCATAGAATGGATGAAGGATAAGCCATTAGAACCATGCATATAAGCATAGAACAGGGCAAATCTCAGGTAATTGTTTCATAGATATAGTGTGTTGGAATATTTGGACAGTTCAAAATAATAAGATCCTCAATGGTGTTCCTGACTTGCCGACAGGTTGGAACAGTGAACCGTACCTTCTGAATTTTACAGATAGAGGAGAAAAACTTCTTTCTACGAGAATCTGACCTTGTAACTTTCTTTTCTTTTCCCCATTCGTGGGGCTGTAATCCTTCCGTACTTCCACATTTTACATATATAAATATACACAGCAGGACCACCCCCTACAGGTTCGTGTATCGATATAAAAAGTGTAGCAACAATTGCAGTTGAAACAAGGACCACACGGATTACCAAATTACACCACGGCAGTAAACGAAGGGCAAACAATTTGACTACTGGACCGATCAAGATTTCCTGATGAGAAGGCCTGCAACAAGTTGACCCCAATATGACAAAGGACACACAGCTTTCAGAAGAACACTATATATAGTAGTCAACCTATCTTCAGATTAAAATGAAACGTACTTTTTGTAGCGCAAGTGGAAAGTATAATACGCACACCATGCGTACAAGTGTCATAACTAGAGCTGATCGGACTAAGTAAAACAGCTGAGAAAATTAGATCAAGCATGGCAAGAAAAACGAATCCTAACGACTTGCCACAGCTCAAATCTACTCGAACAAACCACCACCACCAGGCAAGTTCTTTCCTCTTGTCCAATTTTGCACGGGGCACAGCGATCACCCCCCCCCCCCCAATACCCCCAATTCCACAACAGAAGCTCACATGCACAGAAAAAAGAACACTGGAAAATCAACCACGAAGGTCCTAGAAAACTCCGGATCATAGAAATCATGAGCGGAAATTTCAGACTCTTACTCGCAAAGGAGCGGATCAGAAACGCCGCAGCTCAGCCGGAGAGAGAGAGAGAGAGACGGCGACCGCGTCCTCGCTTGCGGCGTTGGAATCGAAGCGCTCGGCTAGGGCACGGATTGCAGAGGGGGTCTCTCGGCCTTCTCTCTCTCTCTCCCCCTCCTGTCTTCTTGGTTATTTAAGTTCTCTGGGGAGCGAGAGCTTGCCCATTGGCAAGTACACCTGGAGCCTGGAGGGTCTCGAGCCGCCATCTCGGGTCCGGATCCGATGCCGTTCGTGCCCGGTAAGCTGCGACGCTTCGTGTGTAGCCCGGTCTCGGGTTTCACGCCTGGCTTTGCTATCCGCTTGGGCCCAGGAAGGAAGTGCCCCCGTTTGTTCCGGCCGGTGCCGCGGGACCCACGTGTCGGTGTCAGTATGGTACGGTAGCCAGGTGTTAATACGGGCTGCTGCCGTGCTGGAAGATGCTGGGGTTATGGTACGGAGATTGGAATCTTGGGTGATTAGCTTGAGATGCTGGAAAATGGCGGCAGATTATAGTACTTGCACGCGTTGGTTAAGCATTGTTTGTATCGAAAGCTCCAATGATTGTCGCCTGCAGAACAGCAGGAGCTAGCTTATGATTGTGCAACTGACAGCCAATTCAGCGTTTGCAACGTGCGGTGGGGTAGGAACAGCATGCCTACTCATGCTAAAAATTACTTTCTCTAATTCTTTTTAAGAAAGTGCTAAGAACACTTGAGTATTTTTTTAATAGAAATATTAAGATTTTTTAGGTGTTGCCATCTAACGGATCCCCATAATCCTCTTTTAAAAAAACAACTCTAAGGTATTGTATCTAACAGATCCCTAATACCCCCTCCAATAAAAATATGGGTGCTCCAAATCTAAAGCGTTAGATGGAGATCCATTATCTAAAAAATCTAAGTACTACTAACCATTAAAAAATACTCGAGTATTCGCTAGATATCACCTTCTTTTTACTTGTCAAAGGGTGTATTGAAAGGCTATGTCAGTATTCAAGACAACGAGTACTAAAAGAGAACAGAGATAGCCTGTATAAAAATTATGCGTACCATGAGCTCAAACAGTTAGCTAAACAAATTAAAGCACTGCATGTAGTGAATTGCGTATGTGTTAGGTAAGTAATGGACAAAACACTATCGTTTTCTCGCAGAAAAACTTAAATCTTTAGTAATTCCCATCACCTAAACCCGACCTTCATCAACACCAACTACCTATGATAAGAGCCGCCCAACTAAACTTAGTACCACTCGCTGACCTTCAGCAGTGCTCTGTCATTCAAAAATGTTAATTGAGATTAAGGGCCGCTCAGCGTGAGCGTTGGGCTTTTTGTTTACTATTTTTTTGTATTTTTTTCTTGTATTCATTTATATTATCCGTGATGGGCTAACTATTTTTTCTATTTTTATTTTTTTAATTTAATTATGTCAAATAGGTCAACTCAATTACAGTAAAAGATCAGCCCATTACAGTAAAAAAAGTTACAAATCATCGTCATTCTAAACGCTACCTAAATACGACAATTCCACTTGAAATTCTCAGACTGCCTAGTTTTGACTTGTCACAACCGACCAAGCTAAATACAAATCCTTTCAAATCAAACCGGATCAAATCCTACGTGACATCCAACGATAATGGGCGACCTTTTCCCCCATCACTTGTATTTTACATCACAGGGCCAGGGATGGCAAATGGCAAGCTGAGCTGAAAATCCCCATCGAATCATACCTAACGGCTAACACTGACGGCATCGACCTCACGGAGACGCTCGATTTCCATACGACCTCACGGAGACGCTCGATTTCCATAGGACGAGGAGGAAACAAATGCTCCTCCTAGTAGTCGCGCACATCCAGAGGGCGCATGCAGCGCATTGAGATTGGGCTTTTCCTTTTTGGCGCTTGGCCAATCTGGTAACGAGCTGCCAATTTGCCATGTCAACTGCTTGAGCTTGCACGTCTCTGCACGGGCACGCCGGCGTATGCGTCTAACGTTGTGCAAATCCGTGGCATGCGGCGTCTTTATGCACGACGAGGATCAAATAATCCTTAACAAATAGATTTAATGTCTACGGCAATTGTCGATAGAAAATTGCTCAGATAACTCATTTGAATACTTTTGGTTGGAAAGAATATGCTCGTGCCAAGCCGAGTATCGATCACCCCTAGTCAGGAGGGTCTATAATTGAACACTACCCTTCTACTAGATATTAAATCTATTGTAATTAACTACATGTGGTAGTTAAAAGGGAACATGTCTCCTTATCTTTTTGACATAATCGCACTATCTAATTTGTGTCTCTGACAATAACCACTCGACGATCGTGTATAGGTAGAAGTCTCGTTGTTAATAACTAGCAACCACATGTAGAATTCGCAAGCCAACGTAAGCGCCTCCCTACAAGCTATAACCATCTCCCCTCCGACGCTTTACAAGAAGTAGAGCTTGTTGTATTTGCCAAGGGCAAAAGTGGAATTTCCCATTTGATGGGAGAGAGAGAGAGTGGGGCCCACCCGTCGGTGGGCCAAAGATGAGGATAAGGAGGAGCTCGTCTCCTCCTCTCTTCCTGTTTTCCCGAGCGGCACAAGGCAGGTGGCGGCCAGGCGATTTGGGGGCGACGGCACTTGCTCCCGCGGGCTCGGTGGCGTGCGTGGCGGTAGCGGCGGGCCCACCCAACGACTAGGTCTTCCCGCTCGCCCGTGTAGCCTGGTTCTCCCGCTCGCCCGTGCAGCCAGGTCCTCCCGCTCGCCCGTGCGGCGCGCTCTAGTGGGGTTGCTCCAGATCCGATCTTCCCGTGGATGGCTCGATCTACGCGTGCGCGACGGAGGTGGACGGCGCTGGTGGCAGGCTTGGGCTTCGGCCTGGCCATTGGAGGCTCCGTGCAACCCCTCCCTTCGCCTATAAGAAGAGGACTCTTCTTCTTCCTTGAGCATCCCGAAGGCAAGTGCTCACCTCCTCTCCTCTCTTTGTGTTCCTCTTTGCCTGTGGTGTGTGGCTTCGACATGGTGGCTTGACTCCGTGACACCGACGCCGACCTCGGTTCCCTGGTGCTCATCGGCGAGGTGCTTGGCCGGCTCCTCCCCTGCGCTTGTGCGGCATACTCCCTGTACCTCGACTTTGCTGATTTGTGGACGGCAAAGGTGGGCTTTGTATCTCCATGCCTACTACCTCTCTCACAGTGGTGTGGGGGTAATAGGTTTTCTGGGACAGCGCTTAAAGCGTGCCTAGCCCGTGACCTTCTCAGCGATTTCGAGTATCGCCGGTTTTGTGAGTATACAGTTTTCAGTTCTTTGCAAATTGAGCATTGTTCATATATATACATACTGTGATTGCAAAGAACAAGTGAGTTGTGGGACTGTGATGCTCTATGACGATATAAATCATATGCTGAAATTGGTTGAATTAGTTTTTTGAGCTCTCATCACTGTTAATTCCATCATTACTATTAACTGTGATCCTTATCAGTCAGTCTTAAGATTCATTATATGGTCATCTGTTGTTCGGTTCATTCTGTCACTAAGATTGGAGCAATTTCATATAAACATTTGCCACACTTCTGCTAATAAGTGATACTTATTAAATTAGGTTTGATTTGGTTCAAACGTTGGCATTAGGTTTGTAATTGGATTTGCTCTTAACTTGCCATATCTTGGATGCATTGTTGCTGGCCAAATCTGTACATGCTAAATATAATTTGAACCTTGAGATTGTAGAGTTTGAATCTAGAGCTTAAAGACTAAATTCTATTTGGCATAACCAATTGATGAAGAGCATATGATTTTAGTAGCGGGACGACCAAGTATTTGACTTGTGTAACCCTACAAACTGAGAGCACTAAAATCAATTAAAACTTGAGCTTGTTGCTAGTCTTAATTGATACATGCTTTATATATTATCATACATATTCATTATTAGAAGTTTATTGTCTTCTATGATGAATATGGGTTATGTTTTAAATGATATGTTCAATACATGCTATTATTCTCTCCAAAGAATACCTGAATTTATCTAAAACATCCTATCTCTTCCTACCGTGATCTCGAGCGTTGTATTCTTCACATTTACTTTGTAAAGATCGGCGGTAATTCACCAAACAACGCCCATTCTTTCTGCATGATTATTACGCTTTTGAGCATATGGCAATAAGCCTACGATGGCACCTACCAAACAACTACTGGTGGCTTCTATTGCCAGTGTTTGGATCGACATCCATCACACTCGCACACAAACCTGCGTGTAGGCTCTGCGCGGCTGCGTCACAACCCCGACAAGCCCACTTATTTTCCAGCCGTTTTCCTCGTCTCCTCAGGCCCAACCGCTAAGCGCCGCTGTACCAGGCCTACGAGGCATCGCTCACCACGACCTCACGGAGACGCTCGATTTCCATAGGACGAGGAGGAAACAAATGCTCCTCCTAGTAGTCGCGCACATCCAGAGGGCGCATGCAGCGCATTGAGATTGGGCTTTTCCTTTTTGGCGCTTGGCCAATCTGGTAACGAGCTGCCAATTTGCCATGTCAACTGCTTGAGCTTTGCACGTCTCTGCGCGGCACGCCGGCGTATGCGTCTAACGTTGTGCGAATCCGTGGCATGCAGCATCTTCATGCACGACGAG
The DNA here is from genome assembly GCA_036346265.1 of Melocanna baccifera. NCBI lineage: Eukaryota > Viridiplantae > Streptophyta > Magnoliopsida > Poales > Poaceae > Melocanna > Melocanna baccifera. The sequence continues at coordinate 2,677,514 of CM070692.1, forward strand.
GATCAAATAATCCTTAATACCGCTGTTTCTGGGAGTATTGTGAAACCCTCGCAGCTGTCTAAGACTGTTCAACTGCGAGTACATCCAGCGAGTGTGTAACATTTTCAACGCAAGCTTAGGAGTAAAAGCGAACTTTATTACAATATAAGGGTTAGAAACCAAGTATCACAGCTAGGCCTACGGCCTTTAGATACATTACACAAAAGATACCACAGACACGCTTGAGCGGAGAACGACTCTAATTCCACGCTTCGTCGACTTCGTAGAGTATCATCTCGTCATCTTCACCTGCTTCTTCAAGATTTGCGGTTTCTGTTTATGTTTTTAGTAAGTATGAGTGCAACAACCGTACTCAACAAGTCACACGGGGCTTAACAATAACTATATGCAAGGTATAACAAGTAAAAGGGGAAAACATGTTTATTATTTTGTGTGGATGCAGATTTAGTTTAAAAACAAACGAAAGACCTTTAAAAGGATTTCTTTTAAAATTAGGGGGTTTATCAAACTTGATTATGCATGCTCAATATTACCAAACCATTATCAACACTACTTATGCCTCATTATTGGATTCACCCATTAGACACAGCTTCTTTTACCAGAAGCACGGCGTATTCGAATACTGTTTATGATAGCTTTGCAAAGCTGCTCTGCTTTACCCACAAGATTCCAGAACTCCCACGACAGAGTTAAGAAAACAAGGATATTCACTGCTCAATTCTTTGTATAGACCCTTCCCAGTAGGTGTTAATCTAGACGAGCTCGGATGACCCCTCGGACCTCGTCCGACTCATCGCAGTCCTACAGTTGTATGGTTAACCACCTCCCATATGAACTCACCCTCTGACTCCCCCTTTCCAGTTGCAGAGATTCAAATGAAGTTGAGCAGTTACTAAGCTAGGTTTGACTGAGTCAACACTTGTGGTTGGGCGGTTTCTATGTCTTTTATTTAGTACAAAGGTCTAGTCCTTACATTTTTACCTGAGGCATCAACCAAGCACAAGCCCATATTCAGTACCCACTGTACTGCCACCATTCCACAACCAGCCTCCACCACAGGATAAGGTTTTCGGATCTATTCCTGCGATCCTCACTACCCTAGTTCCAAACTTTCAAAACTCTAGATCAAAACCAAAATTCTTAATAGTATATAATGTGATTCCTACACTATTTCGGTATACTAATAATGTAATATTTTATGTGACTAGGTTTTATCAAGGTGAATGTGGTCATCAAGTTAAATAGGCTTTTCGGGTGGTAGGATATAGCTAATATCACGTCATTCTAAACATTTATTTGTACATAAAATAACAGAATGAAAATAACGTAATGAAAATACATGTAAATAAATAATTCAGGAAATGTAGGATCAATATGTTCAAAAATATGTGCGACTTGCCTTGCTGACCGGTTACTTCAATTAATTCGTATTCAGCCGAATCTTGAACTGGAACTGACGTCTCCTCCTCCTGCGTCGATGGGTCGGCGGCGTCGGAGACTAGCGCAAAAATAAACAAATTAGGTCCACTTTCGGAAGGACTGAAATCGGACCAAAAAACGAAAATAAAATTCAGATAAAAGTCTAAATCAAAGGATTCTGGCTTAAAGGAGTTTGGTATGGGGAAACGGGCCTCGAAAATGGACTCGTATGATCGAACCGGTTCAAACGAGTATAAACTCGATTTTAGGGTTTACTGTTCATCGGGCTCGGTCGGTTACTATTCCTCGGGTCTAGTACTATTCATCGGGTTCGGGCGAGCTGACTCGGTCGAGCCGCGTCAGTCGGGTCCAGTCGGGTTAACGCGCGCGCTTGCGCGCGCGGGCCGTGGCTCCTGGGCCGACCTAGTCGACGCTCGGGTGAAGCGGTTGCCACCCGATCTCGATCGAACGACCAGCGCGCAAGAGGTTTTAACAGCCGTTGGATGGTTTGGGCACGGAGGGCTGGGATCAGGCCACGTCTTCATCGTCTACCTCCGGCCAATTGAATCGAGCCGAAGACAGAGGAGGAAGCGGCGGCGGAGCTAGGGAGTTTCGCGACGGCTTCGGAGGGCAGGGTTGGACTCAGGGGGCCACAAGGTTTCCATTTTTGGGCTTGACGGCCACTAGCTCTCCGGCGATCGCCGGCGGTGGCGTCGTGAACCGAAAGCGATTTTCGGATGAAGTAAAGTCGTCTAATGGTCTTTGGGACGAATCTATTCGCTTTTAAGCACCAGGGGAGTTCAGGGAAGCTAGTGGTATCGGCGGTTTGGCCGGGGAACTCTCGATTTGGGCTGTCCACGGTGGCCGGCCATGGTCAGGCGGCGGACATGCCGACAGGGTAGGGGAGGCCACGGGAGCTTCGGGGAAGGTCAGGGAGGTGATACTAGGGTTCCCGGGAGGCTCTAGCCGAAGGGAATTGCAATATAATCAATCAAATTGAGAAATTGCAAATTTGAATTCACCTCGGGTGTCCGCGGGGTTCCGGGCGGCTGAGGGGATTTGAGTGCAATCGGGCGAGGTTGGGGGTTGCTGTGGGTGCGTGTATTCGTATGGAAGGGGCGCTGGGGTTTAAATAGGTAGGCTATGGCGGTGCAGCTCTGCCCTGGTTCCGGCGGTGAGGAGAACTCGCGAGAGGGGTCGAGCTGGCGCGGGTAGGTAGTGTGGTTGGCAGGGGCGAGTAAATGCCGGTGTCAGAGAGGATTTGGCGGCGGTCAAGCATGTCAGAAGCAGGCAGGTCGGCTGTGAGAGGGGAGTCGGCCGAGGGGGAGAAAAGGGCTGCGGCGGCGGGATTCTCGGCGGGAAAAGCAGGACAGCGGTGGGGGAGAAATTAAGGGGCTCGTCTGATGGGTGACAGTGGGAAGGTCTTGCGAGGGCGCTTGCAGCGCGAGAGGGCGTGCGGGCGAAGAAAGCAGCAGCAGCGGGGATATTTTCGGACAATGAACAGTACCGCGCGAAAAATCTCCGCTGGGAGCTAGCTGGCAGCGAGATTGGGCTGGGCTGGGTTCGGGTGGTGCGGGATTTTGCTGGAAGGAACTAGGGATCAAGCAAAAACCAAAAGGGGCAAAAATTCAAAATTTTGTAAAATCTTGGTTTCGTTTCAATAAAATAATCCTTAATAAATTGATTTAATGTCTATGGCAATTGTGGATAGAGAATTGCTCCGATAATTCATCCGAATACTTTTGGTCGGGAAGAATGTGCTCGTGCCAAGCTGAGTATCGATCACCCCTGATCAGAAGGGTCTATAATTGAACACTACCCTCTAACTGGATACTAAATCTATTGTAATTAACTACATGTGGTAGTTAAAAGGGAACGTGTGTCCTTATCTCTTTGACATAATCGCACTATTTAACTTGCGTCTCTAACAATAACCGCTCCACAATCGTGTATGGGCAAAATCTCACTGTTAATAAGTAGCAACCATGTGCAGCATTCGCAAGCCAACGTAGGCACCTCCCTATAGGCTATAACCGTCTCCCCTTCGACGCTTTACAAGAAGTAGAGCTAAGCGATGGAGGACAGACATAAGCATACGGACCACAAGATAGCCGTATATTTTTTATAGCCATAGCCTTGTGCACCCTATTTTTAATCTCTAGCAATAAAAGAACATAGAAAGTATTGCTATTATTCTCTCCAAAGAATACCTGAATTTATCCAAAACATCCTATCTCTTCCTACCGTCATCTCGAGCGTTGTATTCTTCACATTTACTTTGTAAAGATCGGCGGTAATTCACCAAACAATGCCCATTCTTTCTGCAGGATTATTACGCTTTTGAGCGTATGGCAATAAGCCTACGATGGCACCTACCAAACAACTACCGGTGGCTTCTATTGCCAGTGTTTGGATCGACACCCATCACACTTGCACAGAAACCTGCCGTGTAGGCTCTGCCCGGCTGCGTCACAACCCCGATAAGCCCACTTATTTCCCAGCCGTTTCCCTCGTCTCCTCAGGCCCAACCGCTAAAGCGCAGCCGTACCAGGCCTACGAGGCATCGCTCACCACGATTCGCCGTTACGCTCGCGCCGCAGCCCGCAGCAACGCACGGTCGATCGATGCCACGCCACGGTGCGTGCGGGTCCGGCAAATGCATTTTTGGAATGATTAGAAGTTAGAACCTGTTGAGGTCTTATTACAAGATTTTATTTGACTCGCAACATCTTCCTCGAACTGTTGTAGTCCGGCAAAGCAGTGGTATTTGGTCGTCAGAGATCGAAAAGCAGCTTCAAAATGCTAGTTCAGTAAGAACCCCTACACGTAGCCTGCACCTGAAACCGCAGGGGTTTCATTCAGCACAAGCACGAAGGCAGGCATCTCTGATCAGACGCATCTCAACCGCGGCATCCCCCATGCCCATCCTCTCGTACGGCACTCGCCTGGAGCAGCTGAGCCCGACCCTTATGGCAGAAACCAAGCAATCGTGCACCGAAACACGCACCTCGCTCTCTTCCGAACACGGCACTGGTGCGTCGGATTCGTCGATCGGCAGCAGGGCAGGGTCGAGGATCTGCTCGATTTTCTCCGGGAACGCCCTGCCCACGAACTCCGGCAGCGTCAGGCCGTCGCTGAACGCGTCGTCGGTCGGCGCCTTCCCGACGAAGATCTCGAGAAGTGTTATCCCAAAGCTGTATACATCACCAGAGGTAGAAACGCTCCCTGACGTGCCGTATTCTGAACAGTACAAAACGAAAATACTATTCAGACAAGAGGCGTCATATGACATGCAACGATGAACAAGTAGCAGCAGCAATGTAGCAATGCAGAGAGAGTGGAGCTACCTGGTGCAACGTAGCCAATCGTGCCCCTGATGCCGGTGGTGCTCTCGGTATTTGCTACACCATGGCACCCTGGATCAAGAAGCAGCTTCGCAAGGCCAAGGTCGCCGACGCAGGCCATCATGTCCTCGCCGAGAAGAACATTGCTTGGCTTGAGATCACAGTGGATGATCGGTGGGTTGCAGCTGTTGTGCAGATAGTTCAACGCATCGGCAATGTCCACAGCAATGTTGAGCCTCTGAATTATGCTTAGGCCGCACCCTTTCGTGAGCTCCGTAGGCTTCGGATGCAGCCACCTGTCTAGGCTGTAGTTAGGCATTAAGTCGAACACTAGAGCTCTGAACTCGTTACCCTCTGCATCGACGCTGGAGCAGCAGGTGACGATGCTGATCAGGTTCCGGTGTCTGACGCTTCGCAGAGCCTCGCATTCCGAAAGGAAAGTCTTTGAGGCGCCGACTTGCCGGAGATCGAACACCTTCACTGCCACGGCGACGTCCTCGTGCCCCAAGGCCCCTTTCATCTTTAGTGACAAGGTCCCTTGGTACACGGCACCATACTTTCCGGCGCCGATGAGGTTGGCATCTGCAAAGTCATCAGTGGCTTTCGCCAGTTCGGCGTAAGAAACTCTCGGGTAATAGTTGCCGTTGAGTACGCTTCGCGCAGCGGTGTTTGCAATTCTTGACTTCCTCTTGCGCCACTGGAGAACGGTAAACAGCATGGCAAAGCACAGAGCTACACCAATGATAGGCAAAGCGGTCCTGAGAAACAGATGAGCGCGTCGGGTGGAATCCGCCGGCCGGCATGGTGACAACCGGAGCTGCGGAGCGCCACCGCAGAGCGCACCGTTCCCGACCATCCTAAACCCGCTCGTGTTCGCGAACACGCCGTGCAGTGGAACCTGGCCGTCAAGACGGTTGTAAGACAGGTCGAGCTCCACCAGCGAGCTCACGTTCTCCAAGCCCACCGGGATGCAGCCCGACAAGTCGTTTCGTGACAGGTACAGCTCCTGCAGTCCCGGCATCTGGCCGAGCTCCGGCGGGATGCTCCCCCATAATCTGTTGCTTGTCAGGTTCAGCCTTCTGAGCCCCTTCAACCTGCTCAACGATGGCGGGATGCTTCCGGTAAAGAAATTGCTGTCTAAATCAAGGAACTCTAAGCTCTGGCAGCTCCCCAGCTCGGCAGGCACCTCGCCGGAGAAGCGGTTTCCGGAGAGTGCCATGAGCGCGAGTTTCCCAAGCTGGCCTACGTCTCGAGGGAGCAGGCCATCCAGCTGGTTATCCGACAAGTCCATCGCTGACGACAACGAGGAGAGGCTGAATAGTTCTATCGGGACATGGCCGGTGAGCTCATTGCCGGAGAGGTTAAGCAGTGTCAGATGCTGCAGGTTGCCGAGGCTGGGAGGAATCGATCCGTTCAGCAAGTTGTTGCTCAGGTCGAGGCTCAGCAACTGCTTGAGGTTGCCAATGTCGGATGGCACCGGCCCGGTTAACTTGTTATCCTGTAACTGCAACTCTTGGAGGCTCTTGAGGTTTCTGACTTCTTCCGGAATATTGCCGGCGAGGAGATTAGACCGGAGGTCGAACGTTTGTAGCCCGGCGAGGTTCCCGATGTCCGGCGGTATCATGCCGGATATGCGATTGCTCGCAAGATTCAGCGTCTGGAGCTGCGCCGAGAGGCGGGCGATGGAGCCTGGCATCGTGCCGCCGAACTTGTTGCCGTCGAGATTTATTTCACCCACGGCGCTGCAGTTGGTTAAGTTGTCCAAGAACCCCCAGCCGCCGGCGTCGGTCGCCGTCAGCTCGTTGTTGGACAGCTGCAGTGACAGCAAGCAGAGCTTGCCGATCTCGGCGGGCACTTGCCCGGTGAAGCTGTTGTTGGCGAGGCTGAGAACTTGCAGTTTGGAGGCGTTGGAGAGCAACGCCGGGATCGGCCCGGCGAAGCGGTTGCCGCCGAGGAAGAGGTACTGGAGGTTCGGCATGCGCTCTCCCACGTCGGGCGGGAGCTCCCCGCGGAACGCGTTGTTGGCAAGGGAGATGCCTTTCAGCGACGACATGTTGAAGAATCCCGGCGGGATCTCTCCGGCGAGGCGGTTCTGGTACACGTTGAAGAACATGAGGCCAGGAAGGCGCGAGATGCCGTCGGGGATGGCGCCTTCGAGGAGGTTCTGGTCGAGCTCGAGCCGCTGGAGCCTCGTGAGGTTCGCGAGCGACGGTGGGATGCGGCCGGAGAGATAGTTGTGGCTGAGCCGGAGGACCGTGAGGTTCGGCAGCGCGCCGAGCCAGTCGGGGACGCCGCCGGTGAGATTGTTGTTGTTGAGGTACGCGACGACGAGGCTGGTGCAGTTGCGGAGGGCGGCGGGTATCTCGCCGGTGAAGGCGTTGTCGCAGAGGCTGAGATACTGTAGGCGCTGGAGCCGGCCGAGACTCGCGGGGATGCTCCCGGAGATGCCGTTAGCGGTGAGGTTGAAAACCTCGAGGTACGTGAGGTCGGCGACGGCCGGGGAGATCGCCCCGGTGAGGCGGCGCGAGGAAACGTCCAGGGACGTGACACGCCCCGCGGTGCAGTTCACGCCCGACCACCGGCAGAACTGCACCGTGTCGTTCCACGACCGGAGAGCGCCGGATGGGTCCGACACGCCGGCCTTGAACGCCACCAACGCGTCCCGGTCGGTGTCCGCCGCCGCCGCTAGTTGCAAGAACAAGACCAACACCAATGTCTCCAATGGCCTCGCCATTCTTGTTAGTTGTTGCAAATCTTCTAACGATGAACGATGTATCTTGTTTGTGTAACTGTCTTGTGAAGCTGCGTGTTTCGATCAGGTTCGCATTGACACAGCTTAGCTCCGCACCAAACAACTTTAGGTTTTAATTTTTAGCTAAAAACTAGTATTATTATAGTAAATTTTAGTCAAAAACTAGTTGAAGACTTAAAAGAACACCCAGCTCAAGTGGAGAGGCCAAGCAGCCGCCCAGGTGCTCTGGCGTTCAGCTAATTTGGCTGCCGACTGCCGTGATGGACCAACTCAACATATTTCGCTACAAATAAACAAAGCAAGTACAGTCGTGCATTGGCTCGATAGTCAAACGAAGGATCTGCTCTTTCGCTTACGGCTTGCTGCGTTGGGCGGTAGAGAAAGCAGATATGTCACACTCTGACAGTGACATTGACTGAAACCAAACGGCCGTTTGAAAATTTTTTTTTGGATAAGTTTGATTCTGACTGCCCAGATTGATCTTGCGTGTTGACTTCAGCCAAGCATAGCTCACCAAGTCAGCTGTCAAGCAGCCAGCAAATTTTTTTTAGATAACGGAACTAAGTGTGCATGACAGCAAATGTGCGAGGACAACTGAGTATGCATGACAGCACGAGTACTACTACTTGTTTGCATCCATGCACTGACTTTTCTTCATAAGACTCGTAGCAGCCGGGTCGACAGGTTGTTCTTTTTGTTCCTGGTCAATCAATTAGTCGAGTTTAGCATGTGTGACATGGTGTTTGACTTGATTGTGATCTGTGAGTTTCTGACCAATCATTTGAGAATTGAGACCGACGCCGCTGTAAATTTAAGACGGTGGAAATTCTGGCTTCTGGTAGCTGCTACGTGGAAATTCTATTTGGAAAGTTTGAGCCTATGGAAAATTTTCTAGCTTACAGAGAGCTATTTGCACGTTGGCTGGAGCCTAAAGGTTCTACAAATTATAGACTTCTCTGCAGAAGATGCGTTTGATATCTACGAAATGGTCCAGCTTTCTTTTTCAGGTATGAGACGGACACAACCCACTTATACCACGTGTGTGTGTGTATGCACGTCTCATACACGAGCTAGGGAATTAGTGGGCTCACTTGGATCGAACCTTGCCTAGGCTACTCGCTCACCTGGAGTTAGGAGTTGGGGTGGTAATAGGTTAAAACCTAATCCAATCCAAAATCAACTTAACCCTCATTTAAAGAAGCTCAAAATCCCACCCAACCCAATCCAAAGAGCACCTTCCATCATCCAACCCAACCGATATGGCATTTCTACCCAACCCAACTCAAATTGTTAAAATAAGTTGAAACCCATTTTCAACCCATTTCAAACATGTTGCCAACCCACTCTTTACTAATCTACAACATACAAGTACAAGTGCATTTATATGGAACTTTTGAAAAAGTTCAACATTTAGAATTTCTAACTCACGTTTATACCACAAAAGTTTTACAAAATTGCTTAAAATTTACTATAGATGATTTAGGTGTAGAGACGCTACTTTGTGCAAATTTTTAGGGCTAGACATAAAGGTGAAACCAACAATCTTTTACAGAAAACTTTAGAAAAACTTTGGTATTTACAATTTACAACTTGCGTTCACACCATAAAATTTTCATAAAATTTTCTGAAATTTATTATAAATAATTTTGGCTGTAGAGATGATACTTTGTGCAAATTATTAGACCTAAACACATAGGTGGAACCAACATGCTTTTATAGAATTTTTTAAAAATGTTCGGTATTTGAAATTTCTAACTCATGTTCACACTATAAAAGTTTCACAAAATTGTCTAAAATCTACTATAAATGATTTAGAGTATAGAGATGCTACTTTATGTAATTTTTAGACCCAAACACAAAGATGGGATCAACATGCTTTTATAGAAAACTTTTGAAAAAGCTCGATACTTAAAATTTATAACTCACGTTCACACCATAAAAATTTCATGATTTTTTATGAAATTTACTACATATGATTTCGGGTATAGAGACACTACTTTGTGCAAATTATTATGTCTAGATACATAGGTGGAACCAATAGGCTTTATAGATTTTTTTGAAAAGTTTGGTATTTCGAATTTCTAACTAGCGTTTACACTATAAAAGTTTTACAAAATTACCTGAAATTTAATATAGATGCTTTAGGGTATAGATACGCTATTTTATGCAATTTTTTAGGCCCACACATATTGGTAAGACCAATAAATTTTTATAAAAACTTTCAAAACAAGTTTGGTATTTGAAATTTATAACTCGCGTTCACACCATAAAAGTTTCATAAAATTTTCTAAAATTTATTACAGATTATTTCAAGTATATAGATGCTAATTTGTGCAACTTATTACGTCTAAATGCCTAGATGGGCCCTATGGTGGAGCCATCCCACGAGTGAGCCATATTGCGACACCACAGGTTGAACCCATTCTCAATCTAATTTTAACCCTAAATTTTAGAATCCATTCTAATCCTACCCAATTTTTTTATGAGGTAACTCAACTTGATCCAACCCATTCATTTTTTCAACCTATTTTCACCCAACCAAAGCCAACCCAATCAAATACCCAATTTATTTAACTCTGGCCTCTCGAGCGAACGATCGGTCCTCGGTCCAGCTTTCTTCTGGCCCTAATCTGTTGGGTAGCTGGCGAGAGCCCAATAACGGCCTACTACCTATTGCCTAACACAACATGGCCCCCTCCTTTCTCCAAGACTCCAACCGAAGTTACTTGGACTTCATAAATTTCGCTGTTGCCTATCAGACTGCCTCATAATTGTTTTCAGTTGGGCCTGTCCCATTAATCGCTGACAAGCCCACAAGGCTTCAAATAGCTGACTGCCATGATGAAAGCTTCAAATGGAGAGCATAAACGGAACCATAACGCGCAAAATCTCTCTGAAGGAAAACACACACAATGGCACAGAGACAACTGATGATCCATATCAGTATACAGTGACGAATAATCTCTTACAGTATCAGGAAACGATTTAAAATCTAAGCATACACATACCCAGCTACGAACGTCCAACAGATCAACACACATAACCATTCCTATTGCATTCGCAAATTAGGAGGCCTTTTATGAAAATCATGATATAGCATAGGGGCAGGCCATGAATCCCCCATATGTAACTAGTACTCGTTCATCGGCCAGACATACAGAATCCGCAGTTACTCTTCAGCCCACTGACGACAAGGTGGTCCAGATTGTGGTAAAAACCAAAGCACGGCCCATCCAATAGGCCCAAATCTGATATGTCCAACTGCAGTGCATTCACGGCCCATCCGCTCCTGAATCAAAATGATCTCTTTTTGAGCAAAACTGTGTCTGATAAATAAATAAGTAACTAGTCATGTGCCCGTGCGTTGCAACGGAAAATAAATACAATGCAAACTATGAGAGGATAATCCATAGTTCGACGCAAAACCACATTTGCAGTAAACACAAAGACGACAATTACCTCTGCTTTGGTGCTTCTTCCCCTTCTTAAGCCGACGAGTAGACCCAGTTCGTATTTCAAAAAACCTGAGCAGCAACAAAGAATGCATAAAACAACATTGATTTATGTTGCACAGAACTACCAATTTTTTCAAACAAATTCTGCTTGCTCATATGCTTGAAAATGCAAATCTAGTGTACTCAATAGGACATTACAAACATGTCCATTTAACAATTGCATTACAACTTGTTCACTAACCATTCTTTATAACTCATTTGACAGCCTACTACAACAAAAAACAGGGCAGCTCTCTTGCTTGTTATTTCACTGCACTCACTACTTCTATAATTAATAATAGGGCGGGAACCTACCACAACTTCACGGGCTGTAAGCCTATCTTCATGGTCATAGCAAAGAAGTCTATCAAGAAAATCAATTGCCTGCATGAAGTTATAGTAGCAATTAGTCCTAGCAGAGAAAAACATTAGAAAAGGGAAATTGTAGGAAGAATATTGAAAATGTAACCTCTGCGGAGATGAGATGCCTCTTTTCTGCATTCACAAACTTGGACTAAGGTTTCTGCAATGCCAGTGTTTAATCAATAGCATACGTGTGAAGCAAAACAATGTTATTTCCTCGATGCAAAATGTGATCTAAAGTGAAACCATAAGACTTCATAGTCTTTGTGAGATACCTCCTAATCGGGGCCTCAAGCCGAGGATCAAGCACACTCGCATTTATTCAAATAAGCACTAAGTGACCAATACCTAGCACTGCTCGTATATAACCAGTTCATCAATTGTGAATGACCGCAATATCTTCAACCAAAAAATAGAAAATATATACATGCATATGCAAGTGCCTAGTATAAACACACATCTAAGCACATTCGGAGCACGCCTATGTGAGCAAAAACAAAGATAATTGTGAGACAATAGCAAACCTTGGCTATTTTTGACAAGCTGATCATGGTTGTTGTGAGACAATAGCAAAACTTAGAAGTAAAGCATAGAGACTTTAACATGGTACAATATTTGCTTATTTAGATAAAGACAAAAACATAAAATAGAGGAATGTTCATCAGGCAAGATATATAATGTGTTTACATCATAATGTGATCGATCTGTATGTATGAGCAATTTTTACGGGGATAGTCTTCTCGGTGAATTCTTGATTTCCTGCAAACTCGTAAAGCGCCAGCATCCGCTTGTCGCTTATCTCATGATGGAATCACTCAAAGATATTAAATAAACTCGCAAAGGGCAGCAAAACACAAGGTTGCTTTGAATCACAATACAAGTAATACAATCGAGGTAAAGAGAGGCATTACCATCAAGAAAATCGGGAAGGAAGTCAAGCATGTCAATATCGTACACTTTGTCTAACATCATATCCACCCCGCCAAAAATTGTCTTACATAAGGATTCAACACATTCATGCGCTCTCTCAAGAGTGGTATAAATTCTTCTATGCTAAAGAGCAAAATTAAGATAAAGCGGCAATCGAAGTCAACACTAAGATTAAGATAAGAAAAACATTGATATAAAAAAGCAAAAGATATCTGACATACCTAAACCGGTCACTCTCGCCACAATATCCTCGGTTTATAAATAATTTATTTTATCGGTGGTAATTAAGAAGAAAATAAGACACATGTTATAGGATGCACAGTACAATCCAGACAATCATACCTTGACAAGTCCATCAAGAAGATGAGCCGCGCTCTGCACATTAGCATCGGGAAAGGGCGCGCGGATTGTACCAAATATCTGCTAGAAAGCATAAAAGAACGGACCACGAGCGGCGAGACGACGAAATAAAAAAAACCAACCAGTACATACTATTTTCACGCTTCCAGGCTGCACCTCGCCGCTGATCGGTGCACGCATCATCCGTGGGACACGGCGCGTCCTGCTCCCACGCGAATAATCGCCGTGCTGCAGCGGTGGTGCCTCACTGGCTGCAGTCTGCAGCAGCACCAGCCACGCCGTGAGCAATAATTGTAGTACCAACCAACTCACTTGATGCGATCAAACTTGCCAGCCTCATCTCATCTTGTGGCTCCTGCCATGCCAGAGATCCCCCCTCACTGGGTAAGCTGATATCAGCTCCGTATCGTCTACCTAGGTCAGTGACTCACATGCAGCTTTCTGACCGGCTGAGCTAGCTACCTGCAAAAAGCCCAAGATGTAGCACGCTCGCTAGGCAAGTGGCGTTTAGTTGACATTGATTTATATTTTTATTATAGGTAATTTATTTTTTATTATATCTAAATTAATTTATTTGATATAATTAAATTTAAAAAATAAAAAAATAGAAAAAATATATTGATCCATCACAGATAATATAAAGGAATACAGAAAAAAGAAAAGATAAAAAATGTAAAAATTAGAAAAATAAAATTACTGAATGGTAAAAAAACAGAAGTTGATTTTAAACCGTTTTGAGCGGTGTCTAATTTTTCCCCATAGGCTTTCGCAGCTTCTACCATTAACCGATTAATCTCAGAACATTATGAAGAAAGAACTGTGTGAAGAACATTAGAAATGGGCATGAACACCAAGAAATCAAGCCGAGAAATTATGCTACAATCTTCCATATATATCTTCAAAACATTTTATTTCCACTTGGCAAATTCTCCTCCAGCTCCCCAAGTGACCCAAATTGACGGAGCCATGGACAAGGAGGCCAGGAAATTCTTGCAACCATCACTCCCACAGTCCCACCTCATATAAACACGCTCACCAGTCAACAGCGAATGCGGGATAAAGAACAAAATGAGTACACCTAACTCTAATGGCTAGCTACTTGCGACACTAACTGGCCATACACGCGTCAATTGGCAACATGGCCTATTGCGGCTGCCGAGCAGAGGAGGAGGCGAGCACGAATCGGGAGGCGAAGGTGTAGTGGTAGAGGTGCGCGGAGACGTCGTCGTCGTCCAGCGCGGTGCCGAAGCCGTTGCGGTCGAAGTTGCGCGCGTAGCTGAGCGGGTCGTACTGGCACCGGGCCGCGGCCGCGGGGCGAGCGCTGCTGGCCGCGGCCGTGCACAGCAACCTGCTCTGCCTCCGCAGCTTCCGCACCAGCCGGCCTAGCGCCAGCCCGCACCAGCCCGCGACCCGGCAGCGGCAGGACGACGCCGGGCGCGAGGCCGAGGCGGCACTGCCCTCCGCCATCTCGACGGTCACTCGGTCCTAGCGAATCTTGGCGAGTGTGAGCGGTGGGTGGGTGGATGGATGATGGATACTTCGCGTGTGCAGCGTAGGTGGGCGAATGGTCTTGGTGGTGTGATTTATAGGACTTGGTGATCCGTGAGTGTTGTGGGAAGCAGGAAACTGGTGGTGGTGGTGGTGATGGTGATGGTGGGAAGCGGTTTCCCGTTTCTCATGTGGTCCGGACGTACGCCAATAAAATACTACCGTACTGCCAGTTGGATGGAGCGAGTACTACAGATTATTAGGTGCGGCTTTCATTTCGGCTTCAGAGTTTAGTTTTTAGCTTTTAATTCACTTTTTATTTTTTTTGTTTTTTCGTATTTGTTTGTATTATTTGTGATAGGTTAATTTATTTTTTATTTTATTTTTTTAAATTTAATTATACCAAATAAGTAATCATCCGTTATAGTGTAAAATAAATTAGTTACAATAAAATTTTAATCATAAACCGATTTATTCAGTCAAAATGAGCGGTCCCTAAAGTGGTTTGGGCTCTAAGGATAAGCCATGCACCTCTTGACCTGTTTTTAATGTTATGTTAAATGTTTTTTTTCGGTCAATGACTTTTGTCTATATTTTTTTAGACGATAGCGAACAGCGCACATTGTTTTGGATTCAAAAAGTTGTTTGGATGATCCGTTTTTGAAATCATTCCGTTTATTTTGACTTTCGGACGCACATCCTCGAAACAACTTCTCGAGCTTAAGACCATATGCACCGTCCACATCGGTATCTCTATCATCCACTACTGTCTCAACAAGAATGAACAAAAACCATCAGCTACAGGGAAAAATCATCGACAATAGTCTAAAAAGCACGAGCAGTCGAAAAGAAAGTAGCCCCTCTTTGTAGCTATCTAGTTAAACAGTGATTCATCACAAAAAAAAAGGAAGGAAAAAGAATGTAGTGAGTGATGATGATTAGGGATGCGCTCCAGGAATCAAGGGAAGCTGTGTGTGTGCGCATGTGAGCTCCAACGGACTACAACAATTCTCCCAACAAAAGAGTAGACAAGCAGCAGGAATAAAAAGGGAACGAAAGAAAGAAAGAAAGAAAGAAAGCACGCGTGTATAATTTGGGTGGGTGTTGACAATTTTGTCCGGCAAACAAGAACAGGGGATAAAAGAGGATCATGAATGGCGGAGCCACCGTCCACGGAGCAGTAACTTTTTTGGCGTACCGAGGTGGGGAGGGGGGATGAAGAGGTAGCGCCTCGGCACGGCGGTTGGCAGTGGGGCGGTGCGAGCGCCGGAGCCACGCCGGCCGTGTCCCGCGGGCCTCTGCGCCCGAGAGGGTAGAAAGCGTTGGCCCGACCAATACCGACGTGGCGGACGCAACCCAAACCGCGGCGCACATGTACAATGTCCTTGCAGCAAATACCGGTTTTAACTGGGAAGGGACCAATTGGGCCCCGCTCTGCTGAGTTTCCACTTTTAACTTATAAGCACAGTGAAAAAGCTAAAGCTTTAAACCGACTCGAGCGGGGCCAACACTGGCCTGGTCTATCAAGTCAGTCTAGGTCCTGCTCAGCGATTCATCGTTAGTATTGGACGGTGACGGTTTTAGTATTATAGCAGATACTATAGTACCTGCTACAGTAAAAAAATTTTCGTTTTTTGTTTTTTTATGTTTCTTTGCATCGTCCGCTCTAGATTAATGTGCCGTTTTTATTTTTAAATTTTAATTATACTCGATAAATCAACTTAGCTACAGTGTTTTTTCAGCCAGCTACAATGTTTTTCAGCAAAAGTCAAAAACCATCGCTATTCGATCACCCCCTAAAATTACACCGAGTCCTGCTCAATCATACACTCTTATCTGCTTCTGTAACGAGACCATGGTATTGTCCCATGTGTACTGTAGTTAGAGTATAAATAGAGTGGATAATTTTTACTCGACCGAGCAACTGAAGGTTTTTAGAACGAATACAGAAGGAAGAAATAGATATCCGATATTATTGATGTTTGACTCTGACTTCAAAGAGAATACGAAATATGACAGTAGATAAGCAATATTTGTTGGTTTTTAGAACAAATACAGAAGGAAGAAATAGATATCCGATATTATTGATGTTTGACTCTGACTTCAAAAAGAAAATACGAAATATGACAGTAAATAAGTAATATTTATTGGTATCTGCTCTGATTATAGCCCTAATTATATAATAGCCTGGCACAGTTCATGTTATGTGCATAATAGTACTGGAGTAGTCTAGTACAGTACTAGTATTCTCTTCTCAATTTTGTCCCCACAAACAATACACCGTCGAGGCCCACAACGGTCGGAAAACAGCTTGTCTGCTGGGTTGAGCTGTTTCAGGAAACCCAGCATTTAAAAAAACTAACAAAGGAATCAAAACCTAGCATAATTTAAGAACCAAGAACATGCTCTTAGCAGATATATTTAGAAGTAGAGAAAAGACCGAATTCCTATACACTTGTACTGTTGTACAGGAGGTGACGCTTACATGTCTTCCTAGCTAGCGTATGTATGACCTTAGCTTCACCTGTTCTTTGCGGTTTCTAAAAATTACTTTTAACTTTTACTACAGTAACTAACTTTTAAACGGAATATTTTTTTAAAGATGGAGTCTACAAGTTAATTGTAGTACACATTAAAAAATTAATATCTGTATCATCAAAAATCGTAAGTGAGTATCCCTCTTTTCGCAATCTCTATCGTAAACAGTCAAAAAACCATCAACCGTATCAAAAAGAACATGCCCAAGATTTACCATGCAATTAGCTAACTCATGCTTGCGTATCAACGGATGCCAACGTCACCGGTCGATCAGCTACACAGGAACCCCAAGAATTATTCCAACCGACACTGACAACTAGTGGGTTACACGATTTAAACAACAGCTAGTGTACCCAAATACTATTCATTCATCGTCGTACAGTTTGACCAGTCAACACAACGTGCTAGCTAGTATATCTGGCCAGTGGCCAAGGAGAACTACCTATATTTGCCCCGCGGGATTCCGCCCCGGAAGCACTGACACATTAGTAATTATACAAAAAGACCTTTTAATTTTTAAAATTATGTACAGGTTCTTTAAAATTACATATAAATCTTTATTTTTTTTAGAAAAACCCTTATTTACAAGATAAAACCCTATAATTTTTCTAGAATTACGTATGGATCTTTGATTTTTTTCATAAAAATCCTCTTTTTATGGGATGTATATAGGTTGTGTATCTCATCATATTCTCATCAGAGCATTTTACTATACAAACTTGTGCCCACCATGTGGAAACAGTGGAAGCACACATGGTTTTGGACACTCCACAAACCTCATCACATGCATGGCTGATGACCCTGACCCTAGTCAACATTCTGTCTGATCCATTTGCTCTCTCTGTCTGATCCATTTGCTCTCTCTCTCTCTCTCTTTTTCTGTTTCTACCCCATGTGTATTTTTTTTTCTCATCTGAATTCCTGTCTATTACAGTAGTACTATCAGATCTATCTCGAGACAGGGAAACAGATGTCCTAACTCATACCCCACACCAAGTTATTTCCATGATCTGATCAACGTTCCATTGGCCTTGTTGCACTAGTGTAGGAGTGGCGACCCGTTCCCTCGGATCCTACACCATTGGGCCAGTCCAACTCATCTACATAGGCATTGGACTTCGTCGTTTGTCGCACCATACCGTTGTGATGGAAAGCAGACGCAGATCACAGGATTAAAAAAAAAAATCAAGGTTAACACTACAAAGATTGTGTGAGTTGGAAAACAATATTGATGTGTTACCGATATGTGGCCCCTGACTTCACTTGTTATTCTCACATTAGGTATCTTCTAATTTATACATGTTTGCAATGTTATTGAGCAATTTTTCCCAAAATCCATGGGTACGGCATTATTGAAGAAGAAAATCTAGCCAGTCACAACGAAACAAAGGTACTGTAAAAAAACCAACAAGTTGATGTGCACATGGACGCAGACGTGGTGCATGTGAGATCAAATGGTCAGGCGACGAGACGACCTAAAAACTCGTAGACGCCTAGGGGAAAAAGTGTTGCTTGAAGTTGAAGGTAAATTAAAGGCTGCATCGTTAAGCAAAGAAAGCCCATCTAAGTTTGATATATATACCTAAAAGATATATTATTTAAATAATATTTAATAAAATTATATCATATTTTTCTCTAATAAAAGGAGTAGTACTATGTCTATCTAATATAAATAAGTAGGATCTAATTCTATTAAATATTATTAAAATAATATACTTCATAGGTATACACGTTAGACTAATATTATAGACAGATGACAAGAGATCCGGCGAGATCGCCGTGTAGAGCCCATCAATGGCAAGCCAATGAGTCTGTCAGTGCTACAACACTTCAATTCGAAGGTTTATATTATAGGAATTAATGTTGAGTTTGAACTATTTAATATGACATTTTGTTACCTTACTTTTCCACCTTAATTTGGATAATTAGGTTGCCCTACACATCACACATGCTAGTTGAATGCTTTTACTGCTTTAGATGCTGTTGATTCTGTTCATTTAAGTTACGACTAATAACTTTTATTTGTGTTTTTTGAAACGACTGCGGATAGTAAAAAGCTGACACTAATGGCGTACATAGTTTTAAATTTAGAAAGCTATTTGATGAATCTGTTTTAAAAAATTATTCTATTTATTTTAATTTTTGAAGAATCTAAAAGCCAAAAGGTTAAAAGAACAAACTACATATGGATCTAGCTACTTCACATGCCATCACAATTAGTGAGACACTGATGCACACCGTACGCTGTGTCTGTACTCAGTAGTAATATTCAATTCTGCGTCGTATATGAGCCTATTTAGTTGAACTTATTAAGTGAACTTATTAAGTCGACTTATGACTGAAATTTTATTATAACTGATTTATTTTTTATACTGTAGCTGATGATGATTTATTTGATATAATTAAATTTAAAAAATTTAAAAATAGAAAAAACATGTTAGCCCATTATAGATAATGCAAATGGATATGAGAAAAAAAAAGAAAAGACAAAAAACTCAAAAAAATAGCTAAAAACCCAGAAAAAGATAAAGTTTAGGAATAGTGAAAAATAAGTTAAAGCCAAGAAGCTAAAGCAAAAATTAGCGGGGCCTAAGAAAGCCTCCAGGGGTCCGTCTTGCACAGTGTCTAATTTTGACTTACGAAGAAATAGAGTATTAGAATCTTGATATTATCAATATCAAATCAAAATTAGCTATTTTATTTCTTTTATTAGGTTTTTCTTATTTAAGTTATTTCATAAATAGATCTACACATATACTATAAATACCAACATCAAAGTTGAGATAAGCAAAATCAAGAAAAATAAGAAAAGCTGTAGCTAGTCAGTTTCAGCCAAGTACCAAAGTTCTTATGTGCATATTCTTGCTCTCTTCTATCGTGGATTCAGATGTATGAGTTTTCTCTTAAAAATGTATCAACAATTGGTATCAGAGCTTGAATTCTTAATCTGTGTATGTCCAAAATCATACCATGCTCTTCAGGAAGTAGTGTCACTGGTGATGAGGCAATATCGGGTGCGATGGCAAATGAGAGTTCCATCATCTTGCTAAATTATCCAATGCTCACGACGATCAATTATATAACCTAGGCAATCAAGATAAAGGTGTGCATCTATTAGGGTATCCTAAAGGAGATGCTCTTCTTACTGGTCGAAAAGAAGACGACTAAAGATATGTGAAAGATGTTGACGATGATACATCTTTAGCATCGATCATGTGAGAAAGTGCTTTGTGCTAAGGCTCTCAGTCATGATGAATCGACATTGCTGTGATGATGTTGAGTCGAGTCAGGAGCATTGAGGAGATGCGTTTGCCGTTCCAAGTCGAGTCCATGTAGTTGAGTTCAGGATGTTGAAGAGATGTGTTCTTCGTTCTATGTCGAGTATGAGTTGGGCAAATCGTAGTAGAGATCAACTGCCTTAATAAATTAGAGATGCATCAAAATTAAGGGGGTGTTAATCAAGTTGAAGTCTTTGCATATAGATAGATGTATACCAGATGAGTTGAGTTCCATATATGTGACTATTTATTTAGTTTGCATGTGGATTTTTTTTTATATAGAGGCGTAACTGGTAGTTAAGATAATATCTTGAGACTAAACTAGGAGTGTGTCGAGTCAAGATTAAGGAGAGAATGTTGGAAATAATGTTCACTTGCCAAGTAATATGGTGTTAAGATCCTAATGCAATCTGCATTGGATCAAAATAAGATATTTTGTTTCTTTTATTAGTCTTTCTTTATTTAAGTTATTCTATAAATAGATCTATACATGTACTACATATACTAATTTCATATGCTATAAATATTAATGTTAAGGTTAAGATGAATAAGATAAAAAAAAGCTCTGGCTAGCTAATTATAATTGAGCACCAAAGTTTTTATGCGCACCTAAGTTAGCATGTGCCAACAGTCTCCGATGAATGCTTGTATTGTCAAAAGCTTTGCCAAAGTCTCTTTTCACTTCGAATACGCGAACATTAGTTTAGTCAGTATATCTTCTTGTATTGTCAAAAGCTTTCTGTAAAGAAGGATATACCTTGCTTGATGCCTAATGTGTGAGTGCACATGTCCAGTACGGTAGTGTTGCATGAATATTGAACACGCGTGCAAAGTCTTCTTTGCTTCATGCTCACTGGGGTAAAATTTATGGTACACACACTGCTCCAGAATTTGTACCATGTCTTTTCGAGACCACGGTACTTTTGGTATTTTTTACTTGAGGTCAGGTTGTTTTTGCCTTGGAATTGGTGCTCTAAGGGCATTTCTAATAGTTCTATGTAAGTAATATCTAGAGCATTAATTAACACGTTATATAGGAACTAATGAAGGTGAATGAGAAACTAATGAAGAAAGAGATAGAAACAGTGTCTCATATAAAACATTACTTAAGCACATAATCTAACATGAAGACATTATCTAAGACATCCATTGGGGAGGTAAGGGATGTCTACCATATTACAAGGATATAACCACTGCATTAAACGGTGCATTAGGGAGGAAATTGGAAATAAATACTAAATTACAGTATTTATTAGATAGGCCAGATGATAGATATAGTGCATTGAGAAGATGATATATAATTTGATGTCTATATGAGATAGCAATCTATAGATATTGCTATACAGTATCACTATTGGAAATGCTCTAACATTGTTTTATGGGTTCGCCTTTCAATTTCAGAGACCCCTCAGATATCCCCTGGGGTAACTTTGGAGTTGAGTATGTTGTTGAATCATCTGGTGTTTTTACAACCACCGAGAAAGCGTCGGCACATTTGAAGACTCCCTTTCTCATTTTCATAACCATTTTATGATTTTTGGTCTAATAACAAAAAAATCTCCATTTTCATACAACAAAAATATTAATTGCCGTTGTCTTAATTATAGGGCGGTGCAAAGAAAGTGCTGATAGCTGCTCCGTCAGTAGATGCTCCTATGTTTGTGGTTGGAGTAAATGAGAAGAATTACAACCCCAGCACGAATGTTGTCTCCACTCTCCAATGCAAGTTGTACCACCAACTGCCTTGTTCCCCTTGCCAAGGTTATTTTCCCGCTTTTTACCACTTCTTTTTTGTTTAACATGAACAAAATATGGTATACCTATACGTGCTAGTAAGCTGTTTAATTGTCACTGATAATAATATGCGTCTTCTAGCCATATGTGATGCTGACATATTCTCACTGTTGTGAAAGGTGGTGTCACCACTTGCCTTGTTGGCACGATACTTAGGAGATGTTTATATTGACTACGGTTGATAGATTTTGGCTAAAAATAAAGGATGGGTTCGGCAGCACTTATAACTTATGACTTATAGCTTCTTTTTTGCATATGCATACATAGCATTGCATTGTTATTTATGTATTTCAAAAGAAGTTGAGTTTGCTTGATTTTTTTTAAGAGAAGTAATTTTTAGGTTTTGCTCTTGTGGATAATTTGGATCTTATTTTTTCTGTGTTCTAACTTGTTATAATATGTGAAAACTCATCTAAGGTCACCTAGATTATATAGGACCCACGAGCAAGAGTAGATTGAAGTTTCTCTCTTTTGCCCGGTTTTAATGTAACATTCTTTCAAATTGAAAAGGGTCATAATTTTGGCAACATTTTCTCAATCGTTGATTGAAATAGTTTCGTGACATCCTAGAGAAGATACATGCCAAATTTTAAGTCATTTGGAACATCAGATCAAATGTTACATAGATTTTTAGATTTAAAATAGTGTTGATTTTTGTTGTTCATCCGGTCGACCGTCATTCTGCTAGAGGTCTAACCACCCTCGGCTAAAGGTCTGACGCTAGCAAATTTTGATCTGATCTCTCCTAGCTAGAGGTCCATCGGTATGACATTGAATATTTTGGATTTTGCCTTCTTTAACTCAAGGCTATGAGATTATGAATACGTGTTTCTGTTGTATACTGTTGTTGATATTTGAAAAAAGTTTTTAAAAGAGATATACATCATCTCTGACTGCCCGATCCTACAGTAAAAAACCAACAAGTTGATCTGCACATGGACGCAGACGTGGTGCATGGGAGATCAAATGGCCAGGCGACGAAACAACCTAAAAACTCGTAGACGCCTACGAGCACAAAAATCAAGGCTACCGGGGGGGGGGGGAGTGTTGCTTGAAGGTAAATTAAAGGCTGCATCATTAAGTAAAGAAAGCCCTCTGGCTTTAAACCTAGTTAGATGACAAGAGATCCGACACGATCGCAGTGTGGAGCCCATCCATCATTGGTACGCTGATGGGTCAGTCCATGCTACAACGCTTCAGTTCGAAGGGTTATCTGACATTTTGTTGCCTTACTTTCCCACCTTAATTTGGATAATTGGGTTGCACTACACATCACACATGCTAGTCGAATACTTTACTGCTTTATATGCTACTGATTCTGTTCTTTTGAGTTAAAATTGATAATTTTTATTTGTATTTTTTAAAATAATAATTGATAATATACATGATATTTTAACTTTTGCATAAGCTAAAAGCTAAAGGTGCAAAGAAACAGGGCTATTATGTGGGTGTGGTCCACAAACGACATATGGATCTAGCTAGTAGCTACTTCACATGCCATCACAATTAGTGAGACACTTGATGCTCGCCGTACGCTGTGTCAGTACTCTGTAGTAATATGCAATTCTGCGTCGTATATGAGATGCCCTTGATTATGGGGGTGATCGGAATAGCGATGGGCTTTTAATTTTTAAAAAAAACATCAGAATTTACTGAAAAACATCAGAATGAGTTAGTGGATAGTGTAGTGAATAGTGAAAAAAAGCTGAAGCTAGAAGCTGAAGTTAAAAAAAAGCCAAACCGATCACCCCCTATGTCTCGGTCCTTTTGACTTTATGCTTAGATTTTATTTTTTATTTTTACATTAATTTAATGTTAAACGGTGTATTTTTTAAAATAGATTATACAAATAAATTATAGTATAAATTATATCAAGTTTAATTGTATTAGCTAAAATTGTATATGATAATTTTTTTGTATATTATCTCTCACAAATAAATTAGAATTCAAAAACAATAGACATAAACCTCGATCCAAAAGAATCCAACTATGGTCAAAATAGAAGAAAGCCTCAAGGGGTCCGTCTTACTCAGTGTCTCCAACGAATGCTTGTATGCATGCTGTGTTGGTTTGCACGGTCAGATCGGGTCAAACGGCAGAGTTAATTTGGCCTTTTTTTATCAGCGGATTCGTCAGTCAGAGAAAGGACTTAAAATTGGTTTTATCAGCGGATTCGTCAGTCATAGAAAGGACTCAAAATTGGTTTTATCAGCGGATTCGTCAGTCAGAGAAAGGACTTAAAATTGGTACTATCTTTAGCTTCAAACTGCTCTCAAGCCATAGCATGCCGACATGGTCATTCTCAGAGTCATAACACTACTATCACCGTTCGCGTAACCCTGCCCAATCTGGCTTATAAGCCGTAACCTCTGGTACGACGAAGGAAGCAAGCAAGCTGCAAAGATGGGCCGGTGATTCGTGAAGTTATCTGCTGGGCTGCCAAATGTGGACCGATACATGGGCTGCCGACATGCGATGAAAGGCCCATTAGGTGGCATTGCCTCATTTGATATGTTGCATGCGTTGGCTACGCACGATAATAATACGTATAATCGATGGGTTTTGTTTTGACAAATTAAGCAAAGGACAGATTGAATTCATACCATGCGATGTATGTCAACACTCGGCCATCAGAAACATGGTACTCCTGGCAGCCCACAATCTAACATAGATTGGAAACAAAAAAGCAGTCTGCATTTGTGATCAGAATTCACCATGCTATGCGTTAATCACCCAAACCGCTGTATCAAGAATCGAAGGCTATAGATGTCACCGCGCCCATCTCCTGATGTGTTGTACACTTCCTACTCCGAGTCTCCAACCGCGTGGGAGGTTGCTATGAGCAGTGGTGGTCCTAAGATTTTTAGAATGAGTGTTCAGAGTTTAAAAAATATATTGCTCAATGAAAAAAGAAAAGGCTCTCAAAGCAAAAACCAAAGTACATATTGTTCCTACATAAAATATCTGAAAATATATTTATAACTCTACGGCTCTTCATGCAATCTTAAAGACAATTATTGCATTTCATCGTTACTTAGGATCACTTTGCTAATTTCTTCAAACTTTAAAAGTTCAATGAATTTTCTTTATTACATGAGTCTAATCAACATTATCTCACAAAAATTTCAAATATACAAACTTCTTCATCTTTAAAGACTATATGATCTACATTTCACAAAAACACAATCGTTCAATCAACTATTTAGGATTTGCTACTTTTAGAATTGAGAGGGAGAGTAGGAGAACAAACGTAACTCACCCAAGGATGAGAACTTGCTACAATGCCAGCTACTCCCTACCTCCTTGCTCACTCGTGCCACCTTGTGCAGTCACTCGCTCTTAGCGCCGCCTGCTTGCAATTGCGATGAGGCTTTTTCTTCATTTTTCAAAACTCTTAGATCTAAATTTGGAGATTTTGGATTCACCTATAACGGTTTTGGCATCGCTGGTGACACCCGGTCGGCCATGGCCCTGTGTGATGCCGCGCTCTCTCCTCTTCGCGCTTTAGCCCTTCTTCAACCTCCCAGTCTAGGCCACTGCAATGCATGGCTATTGCGGTCTACGGGGTGCAGGCTCACGCCGTTGGCTGCTTCCTCCCTTGTGTTTGGCGCTTACCACCTACCTGCCACCCTGCTTGCCGCACGCACGCCACTAGATGCCCCTGCCACCGTTTGCTCACTGGCCACTTGTCGTCTACATATACTACACGTGTAACCAAGGCCCAACGAGTCAACCCCCCTCCCCCCACACACAGAGAGAATAAAGAGGTTAGGTGTTTGGGTTAGGGGATGGTCGAATGAGGCAATATGAAGTGGGCCAGCTAGAGAGGGCGCGGGATGGGCTCGCCGCTCACATGTGCTAAGAGGAAATTAGGTAAGTGAGATGGAATTAGATTGATGGTGTATAAATATGACGAAACTGATCTAACTAAAAGTATATATATGTATTATATCTAGTATATATTATATATTTTTTGCTAAAATATTTTAAGTGTTTAGCTGAACACCTATAGGGTCCCTCCTTGGGTATAAGAGTTAGTATATATCTGTCAATCATCATGTGGGCCCTCCCGACTTGGGAACACATGTCATGTCACACAGTGGGCTCCCGAGGCAAAAATCGTTAACTGGGTTGGTGGTGACTGGTGAGGCACGGCACGCAGAACCCAACGTATAAGGAGAATTGTAACGCCCCCGTTTCCAGGGGTGCCTGGGACACGGCTTTCCGTACAAACCACGCATGGTCAAGTACGGAACGTCGCGCAAGAGTGAACCATCGCATGCTTACAACAAAAGTCCAGCATTTATTACAAGATAGGGGTTGTCAACCCAGTTTTAGTTGTAGCGGGGCGTGCAAGCCCAAAGTATATTACAATACAAAAGACCAACTCCAAGGAAAGCTCAAACGTGGCGGAGACCTAAAACCAGGGGTCTTCATCAAAGAAGGGTTCTTCCGGGGCTTCCTCGACGGGGGAACTCGTATCCGCATCTGGATCTTCTGAATGGTTCGGCAAGCCGTGAGCTAACCAGCTCAGCAAATCACAAGAAAAAACTTAACTTATCTACATGCACGGGTTATCAACGGAAGGGAGTATATTAGTTGTATCATTTTATGTGGATGCAGTTTTATTTCGTAAACAGTTTTAAAACACATGAAATATCAACTACTTCTTAAGATTAGGGGTTTTCACGAAGAGTTAATCAATTCATTAATCCAGTTAAAACACTTGCGAATACTACTTAAGCTTAGCAACTGGAATCACTCAAGTGACATAGCTCCGTTAATCGGGAGCACGGTGTATTCGAATACTAGTTAATTGACTCTGCAGAGTTGCCCAACTTTACCCACGCGCATCCTTAACCCTCATGACTGAGTTAAGGAACTAGGTGCGTTCGCTGCTCAACCCTAGGCCAGGCCCGCAACCTGACTCTCTCGGAGCAGCGCACTGCTTGAGTTGAGCAGGTACTAAACCAGGGTTGACAAGTCAACACCCGGGGTCGAGCGGTTACTATGTCATTTGCTTGGTATAAGGGTCTAGTCCTTATATTTTCACGTGGTCCGCAACCACCAACGTCAAGTAAAGCGGTGAGCGAAGACCGTCTCGCGGTGTCCCACAACACCTTTACTCTACATTTCACACTAGAACGACTATTCTAGGGCACGGTGTCCCATACCACCCTACCCTAGCCTGGGTTTTAAAAATCTACCGGCCCGCGGCCACATCCTTATTAGTGTAACTAAGTTTGCATGAAATGATACTAATCTATATGTGATAATAATACATTTATAACTAGGGCTATCAAAGGTATGGCCGCAATTTATAGCGTTTGTCGGTGGTAGGAATATCTAAAATTAGCATGTCATTCTAAATAATTTATTGTACGTAAACTAGCATTTTACAACTAGCAATAATGCAAATATCATAAATACATAATTTAATAAACATGGGATACAACATGTTCAAGGGATTGTGACTTGCCGTTAATCTGGACGATCTCCGCAATCTCGAACGAAGAAACTCCGGGATCCTGAGCCTGCACCGTCGCTTCCGGAATCCCCGATACTAGCACAAAAACACAACAAAACAGAAATAAATTAAAAGCAAATAAAGGAAAACATTTTATTTATAAAAAGAAAGCTTTAAAACTCAAGAAGGAATTTTCAGAATTTTTCTGGGATGAATTTGAAGGAATGGAGGCCAAAAATGAATTTAGGAGTGTTGGGAATCACAGGGTGGAGAGGCACTCAATTTTCAGCAGCATACACACATATACTTCATTAGCTTCAAGTTCATACATACATGCACGGACACTACTCCATACCCGTACACACACTGGGACTTCAAAACTCTTCTCCAGCACACACACAATACAAGGAGGGAGTCTACTCCTTTTATAACCCAACAAACCGACTTGAGACTATGACATATCTAGCTACTAGATAACTCTTATCACTACAACTCAGCAAGGGATAAACTTGACTTGCTCAAGAAATTCTTGATTAGTTGTCAGCACAAATATCCAGTCTTGTTTTATACGGCTGGTTGTGCAGATTTTTTCTTTTTGCATGTTTGCTGTGGAAGTAATCCATTAGTTGTAGATTAGCCAGCTAGCTTCACCAAGTTTCTAGTTGGATCTTTGACTAACTCTTGAAGCTTCAAGTGCTAACATGAAGCATGCTGATACATCTAGTGCTCACTCTAAGGTGCATGCAAATACTTATTTTATACAGCCCACGTTACTATTGCGGCTGTGAATACAGCTTGTATTCATATTTTTAGCTAGATGATTCTGCTACTTTCTTGCTGACATGAAGGTAGCCAAAGAAGATAACTAATAAGTATGCATTGCTGTATTTTAACACTCCTCCTCAATGCATACTTGCTTTAAGAGTTGTCTTACAGACCATTCCGAGAGCATCTCGGAATTTCTCAAACTTTGCTTTATTGAGACTCTTTGTAAGAATATCTGCAGCTTGTTCATCTGTATTTGTCGGCACCATCTCAATATCTCCTTCGAGAACTTTTTCTCTTATGTAATGATAATGTACTTCAATATGTTTTGTTCTCGCATGAAAAAACTGGATTCTCTGCCAGACGTATAGATGATAGATTATCACAGAGAAGCCTTACTTGATAATCTGTCGGTTGGTAGAGATCTTTCATCAGTTGCTTAAGCCAAGTGCTTTCTTGTCTTCTTTATTCTTTGCGATCGATATTCGCTTGATGCCAGACAACACCACAGTGGGTTGCCTCTTACTGCACCAAGATACAGCTCCTGATCCAAGATTGAAGAAATATCCAGTTGTTGATCGACGTGTATCACAATCTCCGACATAATCAGCGTCACAATATCCAATCACTTGGCATCCTTTTGTTTTCTTGTATAAAATACCATAATTTATAGTGCCTTTAACATACCTGAGAATATGTCTAATTGCACTGAGGTGAGGCTGCTTTGGCTTGGTCATATATCGACTGACAATTCCAACAGCATAGGAAATATCTGGTCGACTAAGTGTGAGATAGATAAGACTCCCGACCAACTGCCGATACATGGTCACATCCTCTAGATCCTTTCCTTCCTCTTCTCTTAGCTTCATATTAGGATCCATAGGAGTAGAAATAGGCTTGTAATCAAGCATTTCATACCTGTGAAGAAGGTCCTTTGCATATTTTTGTTGACCTAAAAATAATCCTTCCTTTGTATGCTCCACCTCAAGTTCAAGGAAGTGTTTCAATTCTCCAAACTCTTTCATTTGAAACCTAACCGACACCAACGGCTTCACGGGAGAGAGGCGAACACGGGAGTGGGGAGGTTCTAGCTTGGGGAAGGTCCTAGGAGACTGGCACCGACGAGGGGACGGTGGCCGAAGGGGCTCACGGTGCGGGGCAAGAGGGAAGGTGCTCAAGCAAAAATGATGTGGGCTCCGAGCTTGCGGCGGTATGGTGGTGCTTCGGCTGGGTTTAATTGAGTTTTGATCAGGTGTATTGGTGGGTTTGATCGGAAATCTACCGGTACTAGGGGAGAGCGGCGGTGGAGCTGGAGGAGGAGGAGGCTCAATCGGCTGCGCTGGGAGGTGGAGGGGAGTGGCGCGAAGCCTTCAGCAGCCCCAATCGGGTTTTAATAGAGGGATGAGGCGGTGGGAGCTTGGGGGGGGGAAGTAATGGCGTTCAGCGGAGAAAGGGGAAGAAGGACGGTACTGAGGTAATGCGGCCATGCCGGTGGTTGCATCGGGTCAGCGAGGGTCAGCGGGGAGGCGACGGCTCGTGCTACGGCGGGGAAGGGGCGGCGCTGCACGGCGGTCCGAAAGGGGGAGCACAGGGCGAGGCGACGCTGCGACCGCGAGGTGGAGGGAGGAGCGGGCGGTTGGGGCGCTGAAGCGGAGGCGCAGGCGTGACCGCTGGCAGGCGCTGACGCGGGCGCGAGGCGACGGGGCGTGTGGAGTACGCGCGACGGCCGGGCAAGGACGTCCGGCGGCCTGGGCGACGCGACCGAGCGAGGGAGGAGGTGGCTTCACGTGCAAGCGAAGAAGGGGAGGAAATGGGAAAGGGGCAGGCGCCACCGGGCGGGGAAGGCAGGAGCCAAGAGTATTAGGGAGGGATTAGAGAAAGATTTCGGGCAAACAAAGATTAAGAATCAAAATCTTCAAGTTTTGGGATTTTGAAAATTTTCGGATTGTTTCAAGAATGGCACGAGGTGGACTGTCTCCTCCCGTGGCAGCGATCTGCGCTGCATTGGCAGAGTAGGAAAAGAGCCCAGTGTTCTTCCGATCCCTAGCCGGAGAACCACGCCTGCCTGCCTGCCAAAAGTTGAGTACCAGCAAAAGACGTCCCACGATACGAACACAGACACCAAAGATGCACCCGTGCCATTTTCTACTACGTACCACGAATACTATTTATTTTCTGAAATTGACATCCTCTTAGAGTTTACAAGGGGAAAAGCACACACTCTCAAGGTGTATTCCATGTGCTAGTGTTTCGTGACCAATTACTGAAAGGACAAAAAGACTTCAAATTCTCCAACATGTTTAGAAGCGCCGATGAATTAATCAGCCAATCACCAATGGCCACTCACAACGGAGTCGATGCCTAGATGGAATTTTTTTTTGAGACACTTTACACGCACATTCTAACTCACACACGTGAGTATATCTACTGGCGCTCGCTTAACTCGAGTGGAGGCTGCCCAAGTAGAGTTGGTTCTCATGCGAGTTGGCATATTCGTCGTCGTCGCTTTACGGCCACACGAGGGGCGCGGTGCGGACGCGCGCAGGGCCGCGTGGGCCATGTCCGAGAGTTCAGGCGGGACGGGCTGGGCCACCTTTCCGGCGGACGCACCGAACTCGCTTTTTTGGTGCGACGACCTGCCTGAAACCGAACAGGCCGTTTTTCCTATGCACTCCCGGCCCACTATTCAATGCTCTCTTTTTAGAGCAACTATTCAGTGCTCATCAACCTGCAGTGTTTTTTTTTTGTTTTTTTGGCGAGGAATGTGCATGTTTTGGCCTTTTTCATTGTGAAGTTGATTGTATTCGAGGTAGCAGACTAGGAGTAGTAGGTATTGCAGGATCGTTTAGCTTGAAAATACCCCACAATGTATAAAATTTTTAAAGCTACATACCTCTTGGTTACCTGCTTGCAAATGAGAGAATTTAGATGGTATCAAGCGTACACTCGTACGGGCCGTGCAAAATTGCACTCGAAGGATGCAACCCGATAGGTCGATGTCACAATCGAATGTCCGTCCATGCATACCACTATAACTTCGTAATACTTTTGGCTGAAAAAGTTAAAAAATGTAATAATGTCCGAAATAACAATATACAATATACAAGTGCAAAAAGACATGGGGTAGCGCAGTCATTTTGCAAAGAATCCTATTATTCTTTTAATCCGGAGCTAACCTTTCAGCCAAACACTTCTTCTGATATCTTCATATTGTTTGAAAAGTGGATCTAAGTGAGAAGTTAAAGCTGGAGCTGCAAAATCAAAATATGGAGCCATGTCAAACACCTCTGAATTGTTAAGGTTTGGAATAAGGTGCTTGAAAAGCGGCGGAAATAGATAGATATGACAAAATGGGCTGGGCTAATCTTGCCAGCCGAGTCATAGTACTTTTGACCTAGCTCAGACACAATACAGCACGAACAATAAACGGACCAGTTGGCTTGGCCCAACCGGACGTGTCATGTTTACTGTTTAGGCTGACATCTCGGCACGACGAATCGGTCCGATACGTGCATTAACTTTTTTACGGTAATGTAGTAAATTTGCTTGCGGCGGTAGCGTGAGTGTGGCACTTCGTAGAAAACCCGAGTTGAACCTATGTGAAACAGTGAACAAAGAAAATGCGAAAAAAAGAGAGGAAGAGTAGAAGTAGATAAATAGTCTATGGGTGGGTTCAGCAGAGCTTATGACTTAGCTTGCTACAGTAATTAGTTTTCAAATAGTGTCTTTTTAAAGTAGGGTCTATAAGTTAGTTGTAATAGACACTATCTTGACCTTATCTGTATCGAGCAGCGACGATAATGACTGCACCCGTGGCGGTTCGGGGGAGGGCATGACCAAGACATTGATGCAGTTGGACATATGAGACACCTCCATGTGGATAGGACGATGACGAAAGGCCAAGATGATCTGAATGGCAAGGACAAAAAGTGGAACAAGTAAGAGAAGTGGAGCAGCCACAAAATTGGAGGGAAGACAAGGACAAAAGGTGACAAGTGAAAAGCACGA
Organism: Melocanna baccifera; assembly: GCA_036346265.1. Classification (NCBI taxonomy): domain Eukaryota; kingdom Viridiplantae; phylum Streptophyta; class Magnoliopsida; order Poales; family Poaceae; genus Melocanna; species Melocanna baccifera. The sequence continues at coordinate 2,709,514 of CM070692.1, forward strand.
GCACTAACCAAAGAGATAAAGCAGTAGTGTCTCCTGATCCCCAATAAACTCATATGTAATATGTAGCAGACAAGCATTAGTACCATCTAGTACAGGAATTTAGTCATAGATACAACTACAAGGGTCTATCTATACATCATTCAAAAAAAATTGGCTGATTTCATCCCACAGAATCATTTGTATTTTAGTCACCACCAACTCTGATTCCTCTCTCCTCCTGACACCAATGTTGCCCCACCTCTCCACCCCTGCCGCCATCCTATTGCCTCACCGGCGTCGCCCGTCCCACGACCTCCAGCCCCACCACTATTGCCTCGCGATGCAACTGTCGGCGCCGCCCATTGCCTCCTCCACTGTCACTGCCCTTTCTTCCTCGTCCACCATCCCGATTGCCTCCCACCACCCTGCACTCGTTATCCCACCCACTGACCCTGTCCACCATCATCGACCAAGCCCGTGGCCAGTAGCACCCCCAATAATCCTCCCATAGCCTCGGCCTCCTTCTAAATCCGGGCCTCGATGAACCCGAGCCCTAATTCAGTGAACTTCACCGTCTGCCGCTGCCGCTGCTAGAGGAGATGACCTCCCTGGTCCAAGCACGAATCTCTAAGCATATCGCAAGGTCAAAAATTTGTATGATTTGCACAAAAATTATCATCCACATTATGTATAGCAATTCTGGCAAAAGAAATTTGGAACACAATGTGGCCTGAAATTTACTAAAAGCCCAGCCCCCAGATAGAGTGGGCACGCATGCGTAGCACTTTGCCTTGGGCTTTTGTCCTCTTTTCACCCAAACGGATTAACCTGAAAATGCTATAATTTGAGCCAATACTGTATTATATACCAGTGTAGCTCAATATAAACCGCCAATATGATGTTCCTAAAGGTGAGGGTGTCACAATCCTACGAGGACCAGTGTGTTGTATGACGTAGACTAAGAGTAAGTTTGTGATTGTTGCGTTGCACTGTGCTATATATGTTGTGGAATCTAGTTGGTTACAAGAAATTTTACCTATTATATAGTAATATTTTGCTCTGATGACTAAAAAAGATGCTTTGAAGAAGTTATTATACCATAAAAAAAGTATAAAATTGGAAAAGTTTTTGCCAAGCCACAGCAACAAAGCCTAATTCGATGGTAATCAGTCATAGTTATTCAAGGGAGGGAATAAAAGCAACTCGCCATCTTGCGAGACAGGCATCTGTTCTATCCTTTCTTGCAGAAAGAGGAAAATTGACTGATAAGGAAATCACGCCGATACTCACTTGCCCAAGATCAACTAATGATCAACACAACTGTGAGATTGTTCCTTCAAGTTGAATCGTTAAAGACGGAACATTTGCAAAATTTAAACACATCCGTATGTGAACATCACTTGCCAAGACAATGGTGGGTGGCTATAGGAAAACAGAACAGTACAGGATGAAAAGGAGGAAAGCAACCCGAAATGTAAAATGCTCTTTTATAAAACACACTATAAAAGCAGACAATCAAAATAACGGGAGATACAAATTTAATGTGGAAAATTCTTATGGAAAAAACCACGAACGTACGAAACCAGAATTCATTATATGAGAATATGTTTATAATGAGCTTCTTGCTCTTCTTGTGGACTACAGGGTATATTTATCATGATTACAAGAGTGATCTTCATGTAGGAGTAGAACTCCGATGTTGGAAATGGAAACAAACTGAATATGATTCAGATCAAAAATTCAACAATCTCTACCTTTAACCGAATTCCCTCATATAGCCAAAACAAATCAAATCTCTTCAAATCATACTCCACCATCAATGATCTTTATATGTTAAAAGTCTATAGGATTAATCAATGAGTAAGATTGGATCAACCTTCTCCATATGCTTATTCTATGGTGCTAGCTAACTATAGTGACAAACCCATCTGATGGATTTTTTTGCATACTCCACCTGAAACACATAACTTGTCAAACAATTCCCATTACCGAATAACTTGCATGCGTGATACATCAAATTGTCAACTGTAAAAGTAATTGAATTTCATGACATGATTGAAAATTACTCCTAATAGAAGAATATTCAGATGAAAACAACTTTTGTGTCATCAATGAAGTAGAAGAATCTCTGCAATAGACCCCTCATATTGAGCCGTGATAGCTAAAGCATATTGCACATGTAATACCAAACGTTGTAGTATCTATGTAGATAAGTAGCTCCTTCTTGCACTTTAAATCCTTTACGTCGAACTCATATTTGAAGCATAACCTTCGGTAATGAATAAAAACTCCAGAGAGTATTATGCAGTTGCTATCAGAGTATCATCAAACTTCTGAAATTGAATGTTGCCAAAGCCTCCATAATGGTCGCACAAATGATCCAAATTTCAACATCTCCAAACAGTGAATAAAACACTAAATTTAATTGTTACAACAACTGATATTGAATTTCTTAAGTCTCCTCGATCCTGGAACTCAAATTAACTCATTATGCTGCAAACATGTAACTCCACCTTAGACTCTATATATGCAAAACTTGCTGCAGTAACTCGTAGTAAACGACAGATTATCGAATACCACCAATAAAAGGTACATCGGCCTGAATTGCAATAAACTTTACCTCCAACAAAAAACATGCAGAACTGATGACATAATTTCTTGATAGATATCAGGGCAATACGACACCAAGGCATAGTGTCGGGCGGCACGCATAATGGTGTTGGTGAACCTAGCGCTAGAACAGTCACCAAAGTAGAACATGGATCGATACTCAGTATGGAGTCAAGTCATTGAACGTAGTCAAGGTAAGTCAAAATCGTCGAGTTGAAATCTCCTGATATGATTCCTTGTGTATCTAACAAGGGCTTGCGAAAGGTCTTCAGAATCCCTGGTACGTTTTGTGGGCATGTAGCAAAGAAAGGCCAAAAGTAGCTTTCTTTTGCTTTTCTTCAGCGAGACATGGTCGGCTGTCCTTGGAATCGATGCTCCTCTGATCAACTTCTTTTTCAAGTGCTGCAACTATTGTTGTTCTGCTTCCCAAGTTCTACTTCTCACACGACTTGCTCTGGATTAGGTGGTGTTGCTGCCTTCTTTATTATGTGTGGTGCTTCAAGCATAAAACTTGAGACGACTGGCACTAAGGAAAATCTACTTGACGGATCGCAATCGCAAGACATCTATCCGATGATTTTTTCTCTCCCATCAAATCTCCTGTGCTCGCCTTGATGCCACGCCACTTGATGTCGTGCAGGTGCCGCCCCTAGGAGTGGCCTCCTCCTGAGAGCAGCTATTAGGGTTTTGAACCCAGAGCTCTGATACCATTTGTTATAAAACTTGTTATAAAATACATGGTAAAAGTAGACGATCAAAAAATGAGATAAACGGGTTTAATGCATACAATCTTTACGAAAAAAAACACGGACGCACAAAAGTAGAATTTGCTATATAAGGAGATTTTTATAATGTGACTTTTGCTTTTTCTATGAACTATATGATATATTTATAGTGATTACGAAAGGAACTTCAGGTAGAAGTAGAACTCCGTGTTGAAAATAGAAATAAATCGAATAGGATTCAGATCAAAAACTCAATATGCTCTCGTACAGGAAATGAAAAGAGGATTCAGCGTTGCGGTGGTTTGTAGTCCACAATTTTATTTTACTATATTGGATATATTAGCTACTTGAAGCATATTTCTAAAAACATTTAGCAAAATGTTACTAAAATAAGTAAAGACTGCGCAGAGCAGCACGTGATCATAGCAACCAGAGGCGGAGGGAGGGGAGGAGCTTTGGCCGCCCCCCTCCATGCTTGGTGCAATCCCTATGTGTACACACATGTTGTCCACAGCAATTAGCAGAGAATTTAGTATTTGGCACATGCTAATAGATAACTTCTATTGTATGACCTCAGCCCCGAGCTAAGCCAGAACTTGGTATATTTATGGAGCTTCACCGTAAAAAGTGCTACTCTTCATTAACATATTGCGGAAGGCTAAAGTTCGTGAATTGTGCGTCAGAGACTTTGTTGGATTCGCTCTTTGACTCTAATGAAAATCTTAAGATATGCATATAAAGATAACTAAGTGTGCTTCTTAGCATATCTACGCTACTGAAAGGCAAAAGATAAGGTGACTGGCTGTCGATTTGCTGCCTTCCTCCAATTTCTCAAGCCAGCCAACAACCCACCGAATACTGAGCCGGTACGCATTATCAATTCGATCATCTAGAATTGTGGCCCTGTAAACTGTAACTCCATTCCGGCCAGGAGTGGATCTAGGTCTATGATAGTCTAAACTCTAGTTTAAGTCATAGGATATTTACTGTTGCTAAGTTTAGGTAGACTCAGATCGTAATCTTTCCTTTAAATCTAGACGGTAGTGGCTTTCAGCCCTCCACATACCAGAACGTGATAAAATCCTAAATATGTCCCTCATTCTGGCTACGCTCATATATATCCCCACCCCCGCTTCCTAGTTCTCCGCCTCTCCCACGAGCAGTGGCGAGGCTTATAAAAACCAACTTAAAAAGTCACTCTATTCAAAAGTCAGTTTCTAAAAATCAGAAGACAGAAGCTGTTTGGAACAGCACTCAATCACCTTTACTTAGCCAATATGCGTAACATTTTGCAGACGGCGTGGAGATACGTTTCCATGACTTCCCAACCCATTCTTCCTCCGTTCCTCGTGTTTTGATCATTTGGTACCGAACGGTTTTGTTCGAAGATTTGACCCTCAAACTGATCACTCGGTGTTTGGACTGAAGGTTTTGCCAGAAATGGGAAAAAAACTGGGAGTTCAGTTCGTTGGAAGATACATTCATTCAGAATGCATATCAGCTCCGTTTTGGACTCATCTTTTTAGGTCCTTGACAAAATTAGGGGCAAAGTAGGGCCGTGTGTTCTGAATGCAGTCTTAAGTGATCCGCTGCCCTTGTCTACGTCGGTTAATCTCGATGACAAACTAAAGATCACAAGCTAGATTAGCAATGTATTTCAGTTCGGAACAAGGGTACGTACGCACGAACCCATCGCAAAGAAGGCCAAGCGTCCAAACCTACCTCGTTGCGACAAATGAAATGATGAAAGCAAAATCTGCATCCGCTGAAAACGAGCCTGAAAGGCTAGAAACTGGCTGACTGACAAGAGCCCAAATTCTACCCATGGCAGCAAAAACTACCAAATTAACAAAACTTGACAGTAGATTAGGAAAAGAATTTCAGTAAACCTGTAGCTGACAGAAATACTTTCTTCGATCGCTCTTGCAACTCCTGGGTTCGCCTTAGCTCATCAGTCGAGAAACGATCAGCAACTCGAAATAGACATAACTAGGTTCGCCTTAGCTCATCAGTCGAGAAACGATCACGTCAAAGCATCGATCATAAATAGACATAATTCAAAATTTTAAATCAAAAATCATAATTTACAGCTGAACCCTCGTATGCTCTTAACTGTCTGGACGCATATGTGAACACGGCGAACTCTAGATAATGAATGCCCTACACCATGGTTACTCCTAGGTAGAATTAACGGTGCTAATCTCATACTAGACTTTTCAAAACCTAAGGACATGTATAACAGTTCAGACGGCTGCTGTCTACATATACATACATATTATATATAGACAACAAAAAGACAATTTGTACAATAGGTTATCTATTTAGTTGTCTGTAACCTTATAAAAAAAGACAACAAAAAAGATCACTTGTAAAAAAACGGCTTGTACAACGCTCGTAACGTCGTCTCTTTGCCTAGGAGCATGAGCGCGGGTCGTTTCTTCGCGAGAGGATGGTTTGTGTCTCTCCCTTCCTTAATTACAGTCCATGTCGGATGATTTTACTGTATTAACATGATAAAAACAGCTACTATCTCTTCATTGTACCTGCTCTAATAGTACAAAGTCTCGTACGCAGCATGACAACTCTGACTCTGACCCTCCCGTCATCATCATCAATTCGTCACGCTAATACATGCATGCATGCATGAACTCATATAGTCCTATTCCCGTGGGACCCCCATCCTCTGCCGCTGGCCGACCAATCAAATTTGTCGACAACCCGAGGACACACCACGGGCCACAAAAAAGCGCCTCCCAGAAACCCGACGAAGAAAGCAGCAAGCAGCACACTATAAACCCGCGAAAACAACATGTGATCAGCGTGGCCACCTGGCCGCCCGCGAGCCGCCTCTAACCTTGCTTCTAAATCAAGCCAACCCATGCAAATCAAAAGAGACACGAGATAATTATTGATTCCTCCCGGCATCATATCACAATCCAAACCTATTTTGCAACACACAATTCCACTAAAAACAGCTCAATTTACAACAAGCGAATTTGACAAGAGAAACTTAATTGACACTGATTAACCCTTCTGTTTCTAGTCCTTACTCCTTAATTCCACGCACGTACCTTGATTAATTACTAAATTAAGCAAAGTAGCGATTAGCGCTGTAGTTAGCGGTGGACGCCGGCATCTGCGCCGCGTGCATGCTCTGCAGGAGCAACCTGTCCTCCGCCGAGTCCAGCCCGTGCGCGAACACGTCGCCGTGGCTGCCGCCGGCGCCGGCGCCGGCTTGCAGGTTGCCGTAACCGAATGTTGCGCCAGTGTGCTGTTGTGGTCGGAGGAGATGGTCCTGGAACGGTTGCTGCCTCTGGTGGAGGTGGTCGAAGGACATGACTGCTGCGGGCGGCGGGAAGCTGTAGTTGGCGGCGAAGTTGATGACCGGCACGCCACCGGGCCCGGCGAACGGGTTGGGCTCGGGGATGCCGGTGAACTGCTGCACCATGGCGCGGAAGTTGGAGGTGTCCGTGTTGAGCAGAGTCACGGGTGCGCGGCGCGACGCGCGCGACCGCCGCCTCGCCCCCGGCTTGCCGACCCGGGGGCCCTCGACCCCCTTCAGGGCCCTGGTCGGGCTCCCGCCGGACCCCGCCGACGTCGGGCTGGTCGCGGCAGCAGCAGCGGTGACGACAGTAGAGTTCGCCACGCCGCCGTCAGCGTGGCCTAGGGACAGGCCCGGGCTGGCCTCGTGGTGGTAGAGCCCGGCCCACTGGGCCATACTCGAGCCAGTGTCACTCGTCGCCATGGACATGGAGTGCTCTGCTCGCAATATTGGGGGGAAGAGTTCGAGACTGGCGGAGAAGAGGGCTACTTATAGCGACCCAGCGAACGGTCAAACGGAGGACCGAGGGATGGTATAGTCCGTTGGATCAACGCGATCATGATCTGGACGTCGGATGTTCGTCAACGTGTCGCCGTCTGGAAGGTGGCTGACCCGTGATCTAGACGCTTTCTTCCTTCCAAGAAGCGTCTTTGATCCGTCCGCTTGCGCGCTCGCGCGGAGGCCGGAGGTGGCGGCCCACCAGCCAGTGGGTCAGCGCACGTGCCACGTGGGCCCACTCGACTGAGCTCCGGGACCGCCTCGCCGGGGTTCCACGTTGCTACGCCGCCGCCGCGCCGCTCGTCCGGCTCGGTTTTGTCACGTCACACGGTGGTCGGTCTTAATTTCCGATGGACATTTCGATCGATCGGTACTGTACTGCACTGATCCCCATCGCGCTCTCAGGAAGCATGTGAAGGCGGCGAGTCGAGTAACAGCTATAGGCCTATAGCTCAATGGAATCGAAATTATCCGTTTTATCCAAGGTACGAATTCGGTTAGTAGCAAACGTAGAAAACGTAAATACATTAATATTATAAAACGAATATGGATTCAAATAGTATATATTTTTTAATATGAATTGAAATGTAGTGTACGGAATATGATACTAAAAGAATAAGCATACGGATATTATCTAGATTCGAATGCAATACGTATAATACTTGACGTATCTTTTGCATTTGATTCTCAAATTAGATATATTATATATGTATTTCGATCATTCCAATGAGTCTGTCGTCATAGGGACTTTAATTTGATATTTCATGTTTTTCATTTTTGCACATTCTCCAATAAAGCTTTTTGCATATTCTTATTAGCCAAATTCGTCACATTTATAATTATCTAAAATTAGTTAGGATTAGTGATAAAATGGTACTAATGGTCAATGATTATGTGATAAACTAGAGGAAAAGGAATACAAATATTACTATAAAATCAATGCTAATTTTAGAAACTTCATTGTGTCATAGGATATTCACACCCGATCGAATTGAATAGATATTTAATTTGTATTCAAACATATTCAAATTTATATTTATATTTATTTATAAATACTAATATAAATATAAAAAATTTATTTAATTTATATTCATCCACCACATAGGCTAGCTAGCTTGCCGGGAAGGAAGCTTCGACAGAAACTGCCAAGAGCGGACCGCACAAGCGGATGGACGGAGACGCCCCGGCAATGCGTTTGTGTGGTCAGAAGAATCCAGGTAGCATTTTCAGCACGTGCGCCATTTGAACCGGACGCAGATCACTGTCAGTATCCACCTCGGATATTGTGTTTACATTCTGGCCACCAATTTTCAGCCTTGCATGTATTTCTCGGGTCTCCGTGGTGTAGATGTTGGAGTACTAAATTTCAACCTGTCATCTCAAGTGCTTATTTGGAACTAAAATTTTTTGTAGAAAGCAATTCCATTCATGTACTATATATGAAAAGTTTCTGTATTCCAAATGAGTCCGAAATTGTCGATGATCGAGACCCAAGAATGTTACAGAAATGAATTCGATGTGTTCTGAAGCATGCAGGTCATCCTGTTTATGCTTATTTAAGGGTGGCAGTTAATGCCACTAAATATGTCTTTTGTTTTCACGTATGTGTCTTCGTTAAGTCTTGAACCGTCACGTTTTTTCGTCAATCGTCATGTCCCTTAGCTAACCATCGTAAGTTTCCAGATATACCAATGATTGATCTCACGCTAATCACATGAGAAACAACTATATCTTCCAACCAGTTAACCTGATTGGAACTAACAGAACCATATAATTGATTGTCATTGCCCATGACTCATCGTCTCTTGGTTATAGCTGACTGTCATTAGCTTCCGATCAGTTTGTTACTAAGGGACAAGGTTTCCTTTGAATCGTAGTAGTAGACTAAGGGATAAGTTTTCCTTTAAATCGTAGTCGTAGATATAACTGCTATGTTAAGTGAACTCTTAATATGTGGGCTAGTCTTGTATAGAAAAATATTAATCTAGTCAAGAATCCTCGCCAGAAATGACTGTTCACAGTTACATATTATTGTTGTATACGTGTAGTCAAATTTCCTAAGTTTGATTCTTGGTGACATATATAAAAGTTGTATCTTGGTTAGCTACATGAAAAATAATGTCTTTGATTGTAATGATCCCGCTTACCCCTCTGTCTACTTCTCATTTGTTTGCATATATACGTGCTGCTTTGACTTACTTATCTACAAAATTGACTTACTTTTATACTAAATTGCTACCGATACGTCATTGTTTTAGTTCTCTACGAGATTCATCTATCCATTATTGATACTGTGTATGTTCGTACCGTATATCATAAATTTTTATCCAATTCTAGAACTGCTGTGTATAAGAAGGGGTATCGGAATATAACAGTTATTATTATTATTATTGGCTAGTGCGAAAGCTTGCCAAAAAGCTGAATATGCCATTTTTTACCTTTTCAAAAAGAACAAGTAGTATGGATAAGCACTTCTTTATGCCCTCGATCTCATGCAAGCACGTTTACACTTCTAGAGGAAAGAACCAAAGTTTCCGCTACTTGCATATATAGACGTTTTTACTAAGTAATTCACACGCTATGTAAAGTACGTCAAATAACACAACTGGTAATTCGCAGCCATCTACCACTCCTCGTTCACATCACTCCATCTACTACTATGCTCTTTGTCACTGTTTTATGCGGTCCAAACTCATGGTTTCTCTAATAGTTTCTGGTATTTGTTTTTGAACGAAAATAGTTTCTGCTAATTAACATATGTATTCTTCATGGATGGACCTGGTTGTAGAGTTTGGACACATCCATCTCGCGGTGATCCATTCTGTTCCCCACGAAGAAAGCACGGTATTAACATAAGGGGGGTATTCGTACCTTTCACTGACATATTCCCTGTATCTTTTTTTAGGTGACTGATTCCCTATATTTGACACATTGTTGCTTGCCAAGTTGATGCACTTCTCTGATCGGTTCATTTTTTTTAGGTAAAACCGTAAAAGTGACGACCGTGAGGGACCTCCATCTCTAGAAGCAGGGGACCCGGCCGTGACGCGTGAGATGACGCTCGGACATTATAGTCAGTCAAGCCATTCACTGTACCATGCGCCTCCGATTCTTCTTCCCTCACGTGGTATCTCCTATTCTGCCCCCAGTTTTGACATGGTGTGGCTGTTAATTGATGTTCTCACCTGTTTTGTGCTGACCAGCATCGTGATCCTTGAGAAAAGCGAATAAAAAATTTAGGAGACGTTTATTTTGGTTTAAACTTTTGATTTATTTTTTACTATTTCTAAATTTTATTTTTTTTAATTTTTAAACTTTTTGTATTTTTTTTCTGTATTCGTTTATATTGTCCGTGATAGGCTAACTTATTTTTTTATTTTTTAAAATTAATTATATCAAATAAATTATCATTAGTTACAGTGTAATTTTAACTATAAATTAGTTTATTTCAGCCGGACCGAGCGGGTCCTTAGTCATATGAGGTTTCAAACTACTAAATATGCATGGTATGTGTTTGGTTGCTTCTACAAAGTAGTACACGTATGGGGTATTTCAAAGAAAAAGTGAAAAGGTCATTTATATATTTCGGTCATGTTTTTTGATCTTTTGGCTTCACCTCTTCGAAAACCAAAACAAACAAATAGTTTCTCCAAACGATTTTGAGAAGCCTCGAAACCGCTTCTCTAAATAGTTTTTCTTAGCCTGCTGGCGCACATTGTCCGTTACCGTTTCAAAAAATGTAGCCCAAAGCTATCATTCTTAGTCAAAAAAAAAAAACATGGCCTTAGTTGTCTGAAATGAACCATATCATCATGTGTGGTGGGATACAAATTTAAATTAAGAATATTTTCTCTGCTGAACCATTCTATTAAAAAACAATATAATCATGTGATATATGATCATCCTATTCCATTCAACCTTGTTCCATCAGCCAGATACATCATGAAGGGTTGTGTACTTGTGTCATATGAAATAGGGGATCTTTAAGGACTTCTTTTCTGCTGTTTTTTTAAGGACTAGCAGGGGCTTTTCTTTTGCTACTGTACGAAGAACAGAAGCAGAGGCTCAACCTTACCGCTTGCGAACAATGGAGTGTACAAAACAAAACCGCCTCAACTAGTGTAGGTATTCATCAGTATTTAGCTTCGACTCATATACATGGTGGCTACAAGTTCACGCTACTCCCACAGAGAACATGGCATGGTGGCTACTTAGGATTTGTTCGGAACGCAGAGATAGAAAACATAGAAATAAAAAAAATTATAGGAATATGAAAGGATTGTGCATGTACAACAGTAGATTGAAAAACACAATAATTTTGTAGGAAAGAGTGTTTGAAACACAGGAATCGAAAGAATACAAGAATTTTGGAGGAAGTGTAGAAGTAAATAGTAACTTTCTTAAACTAACTAAACATTATTTTTTTTGTGGTATTTGTGTTGTTGGCCTAGTTGATTTGGATGCTTTGCTTATGTTCCAATCGCCACTGCTGGCTTCTTCCATTCGTGGAAATTTTTCCTTTGGCTCGAACTGGATGTTTCATTTCCTCTAAAAGTACAGGTTAGGTATACTTTTAAAAGAAATTGATTTTCTCAATCCTACGTTCTGAACGGCAAAAACAGCGGCCAAAACTGAAGAATCTTGTTTCGGGTACTTTTTCTTTGAAAATCCTCCGATCCAAATATGGTCAACGCGCGTGCGCACCTTCTGTACTCAACTTTTGCCCTCAATTTACGGCATGTTCTTTTTGTTTGTCTTATATCTTTTTACTAAAATTTTTAAATTTTAGTTATTTACGACAGAGATTACGGAAAGAGGGATGGTACCGATATTGGACTTTTAACGTGTACTACAATTAACTTATAGACCCCGTTTTAAAAAAAAATACTTCATTTAAAAGTTAGGTACTGTAGTAAAAACCAAAAATAATTTCTAAAAACGGTTTCAAACATGCCCTATAATGGCTTTGCTCCTAAGCAAATTACTTACAGTGATCAACACAGTTTAATGACAACATGGTGTCTCTATCTGAAAACGACCCATTTGGAGTAACCCTCTCAGGGGTATTGCCATCACTTGCCTGTCAAAGAAACCATTTTACCACGCATGCATGTGGACTAGTTGACACATGGTAGTAAGATAGTGGGGTTAAGGATAAGCCTCGGCTAGACACTGGAATGGACAGGGGGACCTACCAAGGATTTGACCTTTGAACCCTTGATAGGTGGGAAGGAAGCAGCGAATTGGTCAAGCTGCTTAACCACCAACTTCGAGGCAGCTTATCATTGAAGGCACGAGTGGGTCGCCATGACATCAGTAATCCATGATGTGCAGTCACACCATTTCTTATGCAGACAGTCGTTCCAATGGTACTGTTGGTTTGATGTTAACTTGTTTTTGTAATCTGTAACAACAGTAACCAACAAAGACTGAACTCTCTTTCTTTGTAGCTGCAAACTGCTGTCATCAGACATCAACTTGTGTCCCGGGTATAGCTAAAGCAACAGCACTTCCAGAATGGTTCCATCTAGAGGGCTTTGAATGGCATATTAGGGTTTAAGAATGGGCCAACAGGACACACGGTTAACCTTGCAGCAGAGCAGAGCCCTTGGCACTCGGGCTCCTTGCTTAAAGCTCATCGAATCAAATAGTAATTATTGCGCTTCTGAGACTATTCGTACAAGCTAGTTACGAACTTGCAGTTCTCATACGCACGCTGCTTTTGCTTTTGTTATCAGCCAAACGGGGATCTTGCAGGGAAGACGAAAGGTTTACGGGGAGCAAAATTAGGTTAGAGTAGTACGGACCAATCTCATCTATTGGATTGAAATCAAATGGATGTAGTTTATTTTGTCCTAAATGCACAATAAAACTTAATCAATACCCTTAGAGAAGCCTAACACAAAAAGTCAATAGCACTACTCATAAATTAATTGCTAGATTTGGTTTATAATACCACTCCTTCCCACGAGTAGAGTAGAATGTACCGTAGAATATAAAGGAAATACGACTCTTCTTAGGCCCGTCAAAGGCGCACACAAGAATTGATCGGACCATACAGGAAATACGTACGACTGGAACCTTCCTAGCTACCGCTCTACGCCTAAGCATATGCCTGGGCGCATGCCCTGATCAGCCCAAGTGACGTGCCGCCACGGCCCATTCAGATGAGACTGCGCTATCAAGGTTGTCCCGAACCGGAAGCCACGAACTAATGCTTGGACACGCGGCGCTCATTTCAGCCTTTTTTTTTCAGCTTTAGTTTTTTTACTATTTAGTAATTCATCTTTTTTTCTGATTTTTTAAATATTTTAGAGTTTTTTATATTTTTTCGTATTCTTTTGTATTGTCTGAGATGGACTAATATATTTTTTTATTTTTATATTATTTTAAATTTAATTATACCTAAAAAGATAAATCAGCTACATGGTATGTTCTTTTACGGCTTCTAAAAGTCGCTTTTGGCTTTTACTATAGTAACTAATTTTTAAATGGAGTATTTTTTTAAGATGAAGTCTACAAGTTAATTGTAGTACACGTTAAAAAACTAATATCTGTACCATCAAAAATCGCAAACGAGTATTCTCTTTCCGCAATCTCTGTCCTAAACAGCCAAAAAGTCATTCGTCGTAGTAAAAAAGAATAGGTTTACAGTAAAATTTCAGTTAGAAATTAGAAGTCATCGATATTTCGAACACCTTGACGCCGGCGGGGACTTCCCGCCGTGCAGCTCCGCTGGGATTGCCGAAGCGATCTGATGGCGGGGCCAGCTGCCCAGCACGGCGCGCGGCCTGGGCCAAGTGCGCTCAGCTGTAGCGATGTTGCAACCGGCCGCGGTGCAAGCTTCAGTTGGACCCTGGCAAGGCCCAGATCGCTTTCCAATTGCACAGGACAGAGAGAGAGAGGGCCCTTTCTTGAAGAAATGCAGCCGTAGCTGCCATGCTGAGGTGAACGTGCGTGTCGAATGTAGTAGGATTAATCGTGTAGGAGCTGCAATGCTTCTTGCATAATAACAGAACGAAAAGCAAACAGCCCGCTGACCGATGTTCATTGAGGCAAAATGCAGGGACAAGCTTCCACCGCACCGGAACGCTCAGCCGAGACGTGATGTAGGCGTTTGGTTCCAGTGGCACGTGCAGATGCAGCTTGTAACACGTCAGCAGCATCAACGTTCAGCCGCGCACGAGTATGTACCGTCGCAAGACTCACGACCACCATCTGTGCGCCTGCCTACCAAGGCATGAGAGAGAGAGAGAGAGAGAGCAATGGTCAATGGGGGCGGAGGAGGGAGCGGAGGGGGAGGTACCAATGGTCAAAGGGGTGGACAATGATTGTCTGAGCGCGCAGCCGGGGGGCTGCCTCCCTTTTCCCTGCAAGAAAGACCAAGGGAGGCAGTAACCCGTGGGGGCGCAGCAACGCAAGCCCATTGGACCACTTCTGCCGTGCCTCCTTCGCTTCTCCATTATTGGGCCTCTCTCCAGCTAACACGGCATATATCTCATCTCCCCTGACAACGATAAATCTGGATTTATATATACACCCTCGTGATGCCCCCTTTGAACTAGCATAGCTGCCTGGTTAGATTTCGGATGACTGGAACGAAAATATATACAACAGAAGAACCTCCATTATCACTCAAGCATCTGATTTCTGATCAGACGGTGAAGACTCACGAATACCGAGAAGAGAGGTGCTATGAACATCTGCCTAGAACGGTCTTCGTTTCTTCCATGAAGGCATCTCCTCGCTGGGCAGGCTGCCTAATCATGCACGGTCAAGTGCACGATCGATCGGTGCGTGAGTGCATGGCCGCGCTCCAGAAACAACCGCGCGCCCATGGTCCAAGCCGGGTCGGGAACTGATCAATCAGTGAGCCGCCTCCGATCCCACCGCTATCGTTTCGTCTGGCTCGCAAGCTCACCGCGCTGACGGCCTGCACGCGCTCTGCCAGCCGTGGTCCTCGGCTCTCGGCGTTGTGGGACGGCAAAGCCTGCGAGAGCCTGTCCGGCCCCGCCCGACGGCGAGCGCTTTATCGCTGAGATCGGTGGTGCAACAAAACAACAGCAGTTCTATCTATGCTCCACGAAGAAATTTGGAGTAGAAATCCCAACAGTTCTTGTACTGGTGCTAGAGCCTTTGTTCTGCTGCAGTTGCTGAAGGTGTTGGCTTTTTTATAGGTCAGGTTGCAGTAACTTGTAAGATCGTCGACCTCTCGCTCCCAATGTAACGCAGCCTGCGGTTAATTAGAACACAACGGACACGGATATTATGGGAAGCCGAATTAAGGCCTTCTCCACCAGCTTCTCCAGAGAAATCAGCTTCTAGATTTATCGGCATTGTAGCACGGGGAAACAACATGTGTTAACCTAACAGCAGTCCCTGCCTAACAGGTTTTATTAAAACTAAGAAACCTTTTGAAGAATCACGTGAAAAAATCCTGTTTAATGTTGTGATGTGATAAATTATTGTAATATTTCTGAATTGGTTATTTAATTTTACAATGATTTTGATATTTGGGAAAATATTTTGAAAGTCATTCACTTTATTCTATTCGCCATACTCGATACTACAGAATGCATTAAGAACGAATTAAAAGGTAGCATGCAAATTGGCGTACCGAAGCTATGGCAAGGAGAAAAGGAAAAAAAGGAAAGGAACATGCAACTAGCGATAAGCCTATGGACGGTTGAACCGTGTTTTAGAGATGGCGGTGAACGACAAAGGCGTTACTGATGTGGACAGTGTATATAATTTGACTCAAAAAATTATTTAAAGAATTCGCTTTAAGAAACCATATCATTTATTTTGACTTGAAAAAAAGCAAAAGTCCAAGAAAAAAAAGAGCCAACATGGATTAAAATTAAAATTATTGTATTAAAATTATGTGATGCATGTTTTAGCTAACATGGATAAAATTGTGAAGAACTTGTGCCTGTAAACAATTTCTTTGTCTTTGGATGTGTATGATCGCTTGGAGTCAACTGTGGTCAACAGCGATGATTGGTGCTGGCTCATGGAGGAGTTAAGGCTCAGAACGGTCGAGGATGTTGAGTGAGATGGTGAGTTCAAGCATGGTACGAGAAAAAGAGAAAATATCGAAGGCGAGTTCGAACAATATGATGGTACCATGAGGTTTGGACGGGCTAAGTGAGGCGTGGTTCAGTGGAACCAGGATGGGAGAGACTTGACGACGCATGATAGGCTAGTGGTGCATCTATACGTGACAAGTATGACGATTGTTTGCCACGGATGGTGATGACAAGGTCAGCAAAGGGTATTTTGACAGTTCGGTCAAAATACCAAAAACCACCTTAGATCAAAACTTCGCGCGTAGGTGACGCATTGGAGAGCGATTTAAGTCAATTTGGAGCTGATTTGATGTAAACAGATCAAAATAAAGGACTTAACGGATACGGGCTTATGCGCTTTAAAAAGCATGCATAAGTGACATGTGAGTTAAAATTCGTGTGTGTGGGGTCAACGAATTTTTTCTATTGTACTAAGTAAATAGTATCCACTAAAGGATGGATGAGGCTGGCTAGCCCATCTATAAAAAGAGGTTGGGGTAGAGATATGTGGTTAACCATCTAACCCATCTCTCTTGTGCTTTTATATTTTAAAGTTAGGATTTTGAGTACACAGTGTGCTCTCTATCCTTTAAGGTGGAGTGGTTGTAATCCAACATTCTTAAGCAATCAATACATTAATTTTTGTGCATCTTTTGAGTCTATCTTGTGTTTGATTGATGTGCTTGTCTTTTAGTTGGTTTTGACTTCTCTTCTTTTCCTTCTTGTGATCTTACTGTGTTAAGAACGTATAAAAGGTAGAGATAATTCTTGGGAATCCATCTCTATCCATCTAGACACTTTAATAGTAAGATTCACGAGAAAACCTGATTTTACTTGATTTTGGCCTAATCGAGTGATTTTTTATTTCAACAGTTTTTGGATCATGTTCTTTGGTGTTTTAACTTGTTGCGACATATGGAAATACATGTAGAGCCATCTTGACTATCATCACCCCCGAGCAAGTTATATTCATCGTTTGGGGTTTTAGCTTGATTTTAGTACAATATTCTAACAAACTAAAAAAGGTTCTAACTTTGATCATGATTTTCATGATGGTTTGTTAGAATATGTTCACAATAACTTAGAGAAGATCTATGTAAAATTTCATATCATTTGTATCTACAGATTAAAAGTTCTTTTAATTTTGGTTCTTGAAGTCAGGCTGAAAACACTATTTATAACTCTGATTTTACTCTAGTATCGGTTAGACTTCCATTATAAGGCTGATCAGACCGCCATTTGAAAGCCAATCAGATCATTGAGAAGGGTTAGGTTTTAAGTTTTTATTAATTTGAGCTAGTTAGTTTAATTTTTAGCGAAGAATTCTATGTTTTACATCTTTGTAGATATCTGCTAATAGAATCTTAAATAATTAAAAAAATAAGTTATCATTATTTACCCTACTCTGTTGCAATGTTCAATCTTTCAACTCCGAACTGTTAGTCTCAGAATCCATTGTCGATTGATAACACACGGGATTCTCTGACGTTACGAAGTAAAGTCACATCGTGACTTTGCTTCGTAACGTCCATCCGATCGGCGATCAACAGCCCAGATTAATTCAACGTTTTTTGATTTTTCTTACTTCTAATTTTTAGCTTTTTATTTTTAACTTTTTTTAGTTTTTTTCTTTTTTCTTATATTGTTTTATATTATCTGTGTTAAAATAACCTATTTTTTATTTATTCCAGAGAGAGAAAAGTCGAACTGGAGAGAAGAAAGGGGTGCATGTATTGGTTTGGCCTGTCACTTTGTTGGAAGTTGCATGTGGTAAAGCTGACATGGGATGTAGGGAAAAGGCGGGTCGAACGAGATTTCGCAGGTTTCAGGACAAGAGCAGGCAGGCGCCTCGCAAATTCGCAACACATCAATCATTGGAGGAAGGAAACAGTGCTCTGCTGAGTTTGTTATTGCAGGCAGCATCCGTTATTGCTCGTTACAGCTGCCCGTCCAAGATTGGCATGCAAAAACATCATCCAAATGCGAAGCAGTGCAGCTAGCCTGACCTTCTTCTTCTTTTTTAAATCTTGGCATGCATTTAGAGTTTGATTGATCGAAGTGGGTGTGGGTGTGTGCGTGTGATACTTTCGCAGATGAAGAACATATAGATTTTGGTACAAAAGTATATGTGCCACTTGTTAGCACTCCCAACTAAGACAGCGTTGATACCTATACAATGCTTGTTGGGCCATAATGTTGGCGCGTTGTCCCTGTAATCTGACAGCCGTGTTCCTGACGTAACTGCCCAGTACATTGTGACACGTGCGATAGTGAATGGGTGCAACTACTGTGCCGGCCAATTGTTCGAAAATGTGCGGTGCAATGCGAAATATCAGCCATAGGGCCGGGTTTTTTTGGGAATAAAACGTGGTGCAATGTTAAAGCACAGGCACAACGATCTTAGGGAATAAACGTCGCAGGAGCAAGGGGGGGTGGCCAGCCTCGTAGGTCTTGTTGGGCCACAACGATCTCGCCTTTCTCAGGATCAAAACTGATCACCACACCTTACAAGGCTTTTTTGGTTCGCAAGATTCTTAGAACTCAAGAACAGAAAAAAAACGCGGGATTTCAGTGCCATGGACCGTTGAATACTATAGAATTAAAAATCACAGGAGTTTGTTACTAAGGGTGTCTGTATTTCCTATAGAAAAATGCAGGAATTTTGAGATTAGATTTTAATTGATTAGAGATAGAATGAAGAGGGGAAGAGAGGAGATGTATTGGAACTCCAAAAGGAATTGGTAACATGAGGTTAAGTCTTATGTTAGAATTCCTCCAAAACTTGTAGAATTTTTTATATCCTAAGAAGCAATTCTACAAATCAAACAACCCTTATAAGATCTTTCCCCCCTTTAGATTGAATTCCTCTAATTTTTTCTTTTGAAATTCCTTTGGATCAAAGAGGGCCTCGGTCTTTCACGCAATGGTTAATTATACTTCATTGTGATCCGTCGATGAAAGTGGATAGACGCTCTTACGTGCATCGATCTGGATATGGGATCATCAGCACCGGCAGTGCGTGCGTGCGTGTGCGGTCGCCGTTGCCGAACGGGTTGACTCCACGACACATTCGGGACCATGTATGTACGTACGACGACCCGATGCGTTGGGCTCAACGCGCCCTCCCCTCGGGAGCCATGATTCCGTGGTCCATCTCCTGCGTCGATCCCAAACATGAACGGGTGCACGGGCGGACGTCGATCTCGCTCGCTCGCTCGCCTGCCATTGGCGCGACAACGGTCAAACCGCCACTTCCCTGCCCATCGCGCTGCCAGTACGAACAGGTTCGTGCACGGGGCAGTCCGACACGTCAATAACTAACTGGTGGGCCATCCGTGACAAGACTTGACATGCTCGAACAGTGTGACCACAATGGTGTGTGCGCAGAGGCCATGTCCATGGATACTGTTTGCCATGCCATGTAGCCGCTGCATGCATGCACTACTAGCTAAGTAGCTAGTAATAGGGGGTATATATTTTCTTTCTTCTCTCTCTTCGCCGATGGGCTACATGGACTACGCACAAGGTGTGTGAGGAGGGGGATCAGCCCTCACACACCATCACCATGCACGAGTCTCGTCAATCCATCACTTTAGGCCCTGTTCTTTACGGCTTCTAAAAGCCGCTTTTGACTTTTGCTACAGTAACTAACTTTTAAACGAAGTATTTTTTTAAGATGAGGTCTACAAGTTAATTGTAGTACACGTTAAAAAACTAATATCTGTATCATAAAAAACCGCAAGCGAGTATCTCTCTTTCCACAATCTCTGTGCAAAAACAAATAAAAAGCCATCATTGCAAATAGAAAAGAAGGCCCTTAGTCTCATTTATCTTTGCCTAGTTTATCCGATATCCGATATATATATATATATATATATATATATATATATATATATATATATATATATATATATATAGAATATCTTATAATTAGATACGAGTATATACAAGATGATAAAGGAGTATTTTAGGTTTGTTTAGGTGATATATTAGATGTGGATATAATTACATTCAAGAGCGAAAGATATTTTTACCAAAGTAACACCCTGGAGGTGAGGTAGCTGTTGTGTTGGATCGTTGTTGTTGTATATATAGCAATTTTTTCCTTTGATAATTTAGAGTTATTCATGTGAATTGGTTGGTGCGTGAAACTGGAATTAGATCCTGATTCTGCATGTAACAAGCTCAAGAGATGCCTAGCAAATATTTACATTCTTCTTTTAACAACGGTAGTTTTATGCTTTAGTTGCATGTAAGATGAAGAGGCTCGAATTGAAGCAATCGGTGGATAAGGGAAGAGATGTACATGGATGACAGGGAGCTATGGAATCTGGACCATATATGCATATGTTTCTTATAGGGCACATAGCAACGCGGCTATGCATATAGGAGTACTGCATGGTGCAGCTTTTATAGGACAAGGCGGCATGACAGAGAGCATATGGAGGGCCCTGTTCAGTTATCCCCCATAACCCCGTTGCAGCTGCATGCAGTGTACAGCTACAACTGCCCTGCCCTTCGATCTTTGCCTTTATCTCTCTCGGACAAACAAGCTAGTAGCTTTTGTCCGTGCCCCATCGAGTTCTTGATCTGATGGTCAGTCAGAACGGCTAGCTAGCTGCAACAGGGTCTCTCGCATTGCAGCGTATATATTGCCTCTTCACCGTTGATCTTGAAGCATTTGGTGTCCTTTTTTATTTTTAAACAAATTCTAGTGGTCCTGATAAAAATAGTGATGTGGTGTTTTATGAACAGCTGAAATAACTCTTACGTTTATCCGATCAATCTACTGTGCAAAATTATCTTTTCTCTTTGACTAACTTTAGGTCCCAGAAGCTAACGTGACGGCTTCCTTCTCCTGTGATCTGGAGTCCTGCACACAGTAGTCTCTCAATTCACACAGGCCGTTCATTGATTTTTCTTTCACCAGTGGCATTGTTTCTTTTCTTTTTCTCAAGTCATCAGTGGACCAGCGTCCAGCAGCGGCACGGCACATGGGCTGCACACAGGTTCAAAAGACTGCAATAGATGAGTGTACGGTACATTAAAATAGGAGGTACGGACACAGGCTCTCTCATCTATCTGGGCCAATTGCGGCATCAGGGAATTCAGAGGACCAGTGACTAGCTAATTATGGAACATAACTAATGTTAAAACTTTTCAGTTCAAAGCTCGTGAACACAGTACTGCTAGTTAGTTCAAAAAAAAAAAAAGCAGTGATGTAGTACTAGATTTGGATTAGCGTGCCCCTTCGCTAATCATGGAACCAACTGGTACTGTCCCATTGATAAGATGTTTGTTAGGCAACTATTTCTTCCTTATGCTTTTCTCCGGTTGACCCAAAAAGAACCCTTTTCTATTGAAGCTTTGGGGGCATTTCTATGTTCATGAACACTCACCGTTTTGCTTGCAAAGTTGTAAATGGGTTCCACGTTGGATGCATGGCTCGATCGGTCAGATGAACATCGATCAATCCCACGTGAAGTTGGCATCAGCATGTTCAATTAATCCAGACAAGCTGACAAATCCTTTTGAAGAAACACGGTATTTGAACTGTAGTCACATGTAATTGGGGATGCACTATGCACGCTCTGGGCTATGTGCATATTTTTTTTAAAAAAAAATTAGGGCATAATAAAAACGGTTAGTACAGTAACACTCTAGAAATGAGAATAGGCCATGTGCTAACACAGCACTCTCTCTCTCTCTTGTTTATTTTTTTTTCTAAACAAAGACAGCACGCAGGGAAAGCCAGTTTAGGCGTGACGAGACAAGGAGGGAGGGAATCAACCAGATCTCTAAGATATGACCAGACACAAGGAAGATCTCGCTAGTAGGGTTCATGGATGCAGTTGCAATTTGCAAACCGAGCTCTAGTTTCTTTCCCATCAACAGTGGGAGTTGTTCATGGACAGCAGGTAGCACCGCAACCTAAGTAGGCATGCACGCTTGCGTGCGAACCCAAGAGCTAGCTAGAATTGAGAACTGAGCGTCAGCGTTGGCTCAGTGGCTGATGTTGCCGTCCAGCAATTCGTTCGTCAAGGTTTGATTCTTCAGATAGGCTCGATGTATGATGTATCTGATCACTTTACGTATATATGTATATGTATAGGTTCAGTGAAAAAAGTATGTGTTCGTGTTTCACAAGATACTAAATAAATTCAAATTTTATCTGACGATCTCCGCTCCAAATGTGGCATGCACTTTAATGGAACATATATACACGTGTCCATGTGGTATTTGTTTTTTCTTTTTCTTCATATATACGCGCGCGTGTCCGTGTGGTATTTGTTTTCTCTTCCTCTTCTTTGCGGCTTTTGCCCACGCCGACAGGGCCCGCAGTTCCGAATGCTCCGAGCTGGACTCTGTTTTTAGGGTTGCATCGAAACTCGGAGCAGGGTGGATTTGGTTAATTTCCGTGAATAAACGCCTGATCCTTACAGAATTCTCATTGGAAGATGGAAAATTTTCTAATTTACGTAAGATTTGAAGTGTTTACAGTAAATTCCCAGTGTTTCAAATAGGTAGCGTTTAGTTTGATGTTAGTTTATGATTTTTTTTACTATAACTGACTTATTTTTTATTATACTTGAGTTGATTTATTTAGCATAATTAAATTTAAAAAATAGAAAAAACATGTTAACCCATCAGGGATAATACAAAGAAATATATATATAAAAAGAAAAGTCAAAAAAGTTTAAAATATCTAAAAAAGCTCAAAAAAGATAAAATTACTTAATAATAAAAAACAAAAAACAAAATAAAAAATTAGTTTTAAACCAACTTAAACAGCCCCATACACTAGGCATTCCTGCAACAAATTGAAGTTGAATTCAGAACACAGGGCCTAATCTGATCAATTTTGCGAATAGTACTGTTTTTCTTCACGCATCTCTATTTAGTAAGTACGTACGTACATAGCTTATACTCATTACTACATAATAATCATTAAGTAGTACTCCGTACTCCATATTTTTCCTTTCTAGTGTCCTACTAGGAGTATCTCACTATCTCCCTGTGAGAAGAAAAGCGACGAGTCGATCACGGCTCCCGTCTCGGCGAAATTTGTTATTGTCTCTCTCATCTACGGCTGCTAGTATCTCGAATCCATTGGTCTTCACGTGGAGAACACCAACGTGTCACTCCGTCCTTAGACTACGAGCTGGCTGCACGTCCAGCTAGCTGATGTTATCTCAGGCATGCAGACCGAGGTGAGAATCTCAGAGTTAAGTTATTTTTTACAGTGTTATCTTGTTTGTCTTTTAGCTATATGTAAAGAAAAGAGAAGATAAGATAATAATATGTAGTCTTTTATGTAAGAGATGAGTTGAACATGTAAACTAATACAAATATTGAAAGGATGTGAGGCAGAAAGTTATGATGAAAATAGTATAAAATAGCTAGAGAAATAATTTACTGTTGAAAAGATTATCTCTAGTGCTATTTTTGGATGGAATAGAAGCCTTAAAGACAAACTCAAGAGATAGATTATTGTACATACTCACTCCTTCAACCGCAATATGAGAAGATGGTTAAGGAGAAATGACGGCACGTACAATATTAATCAACATATTATAATCATTTGATGACTACAATAATATTTAAGTGCAGAAAGAGAATAAAAACATTGCAATAACTATATATTTAATTTATGTAATAAACAAATTTTTTAAATAATAGCCTTCGAAACCAAAATAAACATTATCAAATGGAGGGAGTACCCACAAGACACTAGTGGTGTGTCAAAAACACAGAACCAACCATAGCATGTGCAGCATGAGCTGCTGCATAGGCCCCAAAAATAAGGGGCCCCATTTTTTTTTGTCCATTCTTGAGTGGCCATTTTGCTATTCTTTGTAGTAAGTGTAAGAACAATTCGATAGCATTCGCACGTGCATGCACAGCTCTCTGAGAGATCAGAGAACCGAAGTTGAACTGAGAGCATCGACCTCTATGGTCGATCCAAGAGCGAGAGTACGTACGGGGTGATGCGATGCGGTGCAAAGATGGATCCGAGGTGGCTTTCAGAGAAGCCGACACTTCTCTAGTCCCCAAAAAACGCTGCTTTCGGCCACTCAAGAAGGCGATAAAGCTCGCTCGCTCGCTCGCCTTGGAGGAGCTGCACGTACGTACTAGCTAGTACCACACCACTCTACGTAGAGCATTTCTGACTTTTGAGACGCATGGGCGACACTGCACTTCGCCACAACGCTGAACTCGAGTTGAAGTGTAAGACAACCAGTACGTGCTCTTCCTAGTTAGGCACTTCCTCCTAGTCCTATAGTCGTGCACATTAGAGTACTTTAGTATGAACCGCAAACACATGCAGCCGATGGATTAGCTACGTACATGTACGTAAACGCCCCATGCGATGCGATGCGATATCTGTAAGTAGCAGTCGTAAATTGAAGATCGAAGAAGCTAGCTAGGGACGGGACTGGACAATACGTACGTACGTACGCGCACTAGCAGTAGACATGCATATTCAGTTCAATCCTGGTGAGCTAGCTAGCTAGATCGATCACGACGATACTAGCAGCGTGCCGTGGCCCATGCATGGCAGACACAAAGGCACATATTTTCTCCAAGACATATATTATTAGATTTATTATTAAAAATATATTTTTAATATTATAATTTTATTGCATGTCTTAATGTAAAGTCGTAGAAAAGAAAGTAATGGTCACGTTGTAACTTGGAGACCGTAAAAACTAAAAAAATTAAGTAAAAAAACGATAAAGGGAGTACTTTGTTTTGGGTTACGTGGAGTCAAAACATTACAAACTTTGCCTATCAATATATTTTTTAAATATTTAGGTTGCATTTACGAAAATAATATATGTAGATTTGTCTTAAAAGTATTTTCATAATATTATTATTTTTATGAGTACATTAAAATAGAAATTATTGATTAAAATCTCATTTTAAAAGCCATGTGGATATCAAAACGACTTATTTTTTTTACTCTAGGGAGTATAATGATACATCACAGTTTTGTACTCACATAAATTAGTCAGCTTACATTTAAGAGAGAAAACGGTAGTATATATAAGCACATCACACAATACGATATTATATACATGGGGATATTGAGACGGTGATATATATATATATATATAGTTATGGAAGTGTACATTGCATGCATGCGAGCAAACGTGACCCCCGTTACATCAAGTACAAAATTGGTAGCCATCTTGTGGGACCCTGCATTAGGGGCCCCACAAGCATGTGCCTACCTAGCTAGTCCTGTAACAGGGGAGCTGCAAGCAAGCTAAGCTACTCTCTCTCTCTCTCTCTCTCCCCTCTCCAGTCTCGTCAAAACACTGCCCTAAGATGGCCCTAAAAAGGCCATCCATCTCTCTCATCCAACGACCAACCATCTCCCTCTCTTTCCCTCCCTCCATGGCTAATCATGGGATTACAATTAAGGGACTACTGCACTACAGTAGCACCACTACTACTTCTACTACCCGCTAAGCTAGTGGTAATGAACAACATAGTAGTAACACATATATAGGGGGGGTTCGATCTGTACTAGCGATGCATGCATGCATGGCATGCTGAATCAGGCGAGTGGCGACCTATGGGGTGCACCCTTCCTCCTGTTGCCGAGAGACAGGACGATCTGGGGGAAGAACCCCCCTCTTTTCTTCTTCCTCGGGGCATCGCCGGCGCCCGCCGCGTCGCCGCCGTTGCTCGAGCCGCCGCCGACGCTGCCCCCGTAGTGGTGCAGCGGGTCCTCGAGGATCGAGTTCGGGGTGACCTGGCCGCCCGCGTCATCGTCGAGGAGGTCCGAGCCGTCGACGCGGAGGTTCTCGAACCGCGGGAAGCAGGCGAGGTCCGGCTCGCCGGACATGTACAGGATGTTGGACAGGTCGGCCCCCTGCATCATCACATGATCCACCTGCATGCGTGCACGCATCAATATGTATATATCCATCTGTTAACTGTAGCAAAAGAATCCATTCATCGTCGCATGACTATATTTTGCAAAAGCAACGTGTCAAGATGACACATCTTGGGTACAAATTTCCTTAGGCAGTACCTTGCAAGAGAGGCAGCAGAAGTGGAAGGGCTCCTGGAGGATCCTGTCACATGTCAAGCAGACGTTGCCAGAGCCCTTGAAGGGCCTAGACTGTGGCCTCGGCTTCAGAAAGATCACCTTAGCACTGTTGATCGTGTAGGGCTGCGGCGGCAGCATGCAGCACGAGGTAAGAAAAGAAACAGATTAGGCGACGACAACACTTCAACAAGAAGATGCTCGCCGAAGTTCTCGGAGACCGGTTAAAAATGGAGCACTACTGGACTTGCCGTTCACCTGAACAAAGGAGCAGTCGATGAGCTTCTCGAGATCGTCCAGGCGCACCACGTCGTTGTATACGTACCTCCGCACCTACACATACATTACAAACCTCTTTTATACAGGGCATAACTACTCACAAGTACTACTACTAACAATGTGTGCATATACTACTAGACTGTACGTACTAAGTATGTATGGAGTATACAACTCGTACTACTCTATGTCGGTAATGGGTTATGGAATGTGGAGAGGGATTGGGATAGAAGATGAGATAAATATATTCCTCAATCTCTCAATCAAACGGCCCAATTTATTCTATCCTATATCATGATTAATCCTATTCTCCCTCCTGGTTTCTGACTATCCTAACGGCAGCTACACGGTAATCCTACTAGGGGTAAGAGTGAGTTAGAAAATTCTAGAATTTAGTATTCAGGTGGTGGCGGCGTGTGAACGTGACGAGGTCTGCTGGTGTGATCCATCCGGATGTAAAGGCTGGTGTGACCGGAAATAATTGCGAGGCTTTGACCGGCGGCTCGTTGTTATCCCCATCGCGGGAGGCCAATGGTGCACCCATCGTGCAGGGCTGCAGGCTAGCACGGTTCTCCCGGTTTTTTTTTTTTTTGAGTTTGGCTTCTTTGAAAGTTGAAATAAATACAACTACTTCTTTAATCAATTTTTTGAATCTACATTTCTAAATAGCTTTCTCGTTGACGTCTTTATCATTGTCGATCACTGTCTTAAAAGCACTGACAAATAATCATTCACAGTCTAAAAGAATATGATCTTAGATAGCAAAGCCCAACCACGAGACCACCCCTCGGGGCCTGTACTCTTGGGGCAAAGTCCAAGCTAAGTACCGGAGGGCGGAAAGGTAAAAGCGACCGACCGATCAAAATTACAGTACCCGGGGTGGGGGTAAAAAGCTCGTCACTACCCAGCCTCTACGGCCTCCCGTGGCCTGAATGGATGAACAATATCACCGAGGAAACGTTGGACGGTAGCAGGATCATATATACGATCGGGAAGCAACAGTACTGAGGCCTTGTTTGGTAAGAGGATAGCCTCTTTTACCATGCACACAGATGGTAAATCTTTTTTTACCGTGGCTGCAGCGATTGCTGCTACACTGAACTGAACTGAACTGAACAGCTTAGCCAGCTAGCCCCAAGAACTAGGCCATCCATTTATTAACCAGCCAGTCTGGATAACTCAGCCCATTTGCAGGGCAATTTGTTAGGGTTGCTGCACTGGACGCTCGGGGAGAAGAGAAACACACGATAATTCACAGAAGAGAAGGATGAGTGAACAAATCAGAACAGTGGAATCACTATTACCACCGTTAAAAAGGCAGGCCAGCCAGAGCTTGCTGTGATACGAGAGAGGAGGAAGGGGAAAGGTGAGATGCACCTAGAGAGAGAGATGGCTGTGGCTTTGCTGTAACTTTTGCAGGTGGTAAGTGAACAAAAGAAGGGCACAGGAATGGGTGTGGCTGGCACTGGCACGCAGCAGAAGCAGCAGCAGCAGCGGTGTAGTGGAAGAATTCACCTTACGGTTTCAAAACTGCTTCGGCTTCCCTCTGTGATCAGAGAAGCCAGCCGAAAACCGGTTTGAACAGCTCGATTTCTAAAACGTTTTGAAAAATAGCTTCTCCAAGCAGCTTCAAAGAGCTGCCGGTCGACCTCTATCTATCGTGTCCTTCACCTCCCCGTTCGTGTCTTCCAAGAGATGTTTTTCAAATTTTATTATAACAGATACTTTTTCTGATCGTTACTATTTTATTTCATTTCAATAAAAAAATAAAAACTCTAACTAAAAACCAGAAACCACATTCATATCAAACAGACCATAACCTCCTCTGACTAGTAAAACATTACTAAGATGTGTGGCTAAGGCACCGTAACTCCCCAAACTTTTTCCCCTTTCTTTCCGTCTGCACTCCCGGGTGAAGCGAGAGTTACACATGCCACCAAACAGGAGCCAAATGGTACGCAGAAATAGTACTAGAGTATAAATTTGCAATGCAACAGAACAAATGAAAATTAGCAAGATTGTGCAGATTATATTAGTAACTGGGCGGGCTCATACCCATAGGGTTGGTTATTTCGACGGGGGGCACGGCACGTAGCACAACCGGAGCGCAAGAAACGACAAGGGGGAAGCCGAAAGATGATGAGCACAGGGTTCTAAAAGGGAAGAGGAGGCAAGTGGTACACCACACTGGCAACTCAAACTCAAACCCGCCGCAATTAAGCCCAACAAAATCTAATTAGCAAGGAAGAAAAGAAATGCTTTGTGGCTCCCAAAGATGAGCATAGTCCAGTAGTAGTAAGGCACAAACAAGATTAGCCTCCCCACATGTACTACTTACAAGTTCCTTCATTTCTCTCTCTCTTTGAGACAGCTAAATTCCTTCATGGAATATGTTTAAAAAATATCCTTTGGAGAACAACGCATCCCAGAAGGCTAATTAATTAGGCCAAGTACGTACAAGCGTCCCTACACCCACATAAGCACAGAATTACCGAATTCTAAGCAGAGAACTGTACCAAGAGACGAGCGATAATAACAAGCTAACAAGCCATGCATGAATCTCAGCGATCTCCTACTTCACATACGCAAAAGAAGAGGAAAATCGGCAAGAATTAATCAATTGCAAACCTAAACTAAACATGCAAATTAAGAACAGGACACAAGACAGGAATATCCACATGGAAGGGCACGAGTATGATGAAAGAATTAATTGTTGTTCTTGTGATAATTAAGGATCGACGCATGTCGATTGGAGGAGCAGGAGGAGGAGGGGGACGGCGGCGAGGCACACACCTGCAGGAGCGGGTGGTGGCGGTGCGCCGGTGCGCAGTGCGGGCAGATGCTGGCGCAGCACCCGAGGCAGAAGATGTTCTTCTCGTTCTTCTTGCGGTTCTCGTGCGCCGCGCACCCCACGAAGAAGCTCTCCTCCACCAATCCCCCCACCCAGCCCGGCCTCATCATCCCCATCTCCATCGATCCCTTCCTCCTCGCCAATTCTTCCGCTCCTTCCTCACACTCTCCTCTCTCTACTCGCCACAACTACAACTCTCTCTCTTCTTCGCCACAACTACAATTCTCTCTCTAGCTTGGTCTTGATTAACCGTATGTATATGAGTATACAATACGGATGCAGCAGTACTAGGTCGATTTGTAGCTGAGAGGATGGCTCAAGAGGAGGCGGCGGCTATGGGAGTGAGGGGAGAGTAGTCCATGGTGGCGTCTATATATAGAGCGAGAAGGGGAGGGGGCTAGGGATCGATCTTGCTCGCGAGCTACGTGGCTAATGGCGTCAAGGGGACATATGGGTTCGCTGGTCAAAGGAACACTCGGGCGTCACGGTCCAAGTGTCGGGGACCTTTTCCGTAATTGCCCCAACGTTCCGGGGGGTTTCCCGCGACTTGTCTCGCCAGAGCGCCGAGGGGGCGGGTGCGAATGGTATGGGCATACGGGGTGGTTTCTGCAAAGATTTTTTCCTCGGAATAATGCAGCGGTGTCTGAGAATAGTGACTGATTAGTACCCTCCACCATGGGGTGATCGATGTCTAGATCGGATCATGAGATGCGCGCGTTATTTTCTTCACCGTTTCTGTCCAATTTTGTTTTGCTTCGTATCGTCCGAACTAGCGGAATTCTTGCGCAGCTATGCGGTTAAATATTATAACATTTTTTATTTGCTACAGGAAGAAGCTTGATCAGAACTTAGCTCAAAAATCCATCCAATACCCTAAATTATGAAATCAAATATTTAACCTCCTAAACTTTGCAATACGGTTTAAATAACAACCTAACATAGTTTCGCAGGGTGTTATTGCCCGCATGATACGATGAGTAGACGATTTTGTCATATAAGATGACACATTGACTAAGTTGAATCAATGATAGGTAGAACCCACAGGGGATTTTCTAGGGGTGCAAACGAAGCGGATAATTTTCGTCCAACATAAGGCTCATACAGCGAATACGGAAAGGGTAAATGGGTATTTGGCACTATCCGTATCGATTTCAACTCCAAGAAAAAGAATAGAGAATATGATACATGATGAGTGATATCTGTCTGTATATATCCATATGTCAAGTGATATAAGTATGTTTATTATGACTTCACTTGGAAATAAGATAACAGATAGATGGATTGTCGCATCTAAATAGGATGGAAATATTGAGTGTTCTTCCTTCAACATCTCGGCGATTAGTCTCTCCGTGTTCGCTTTGATTGCATCACCACTGTTCAATATCCTATATAGGGGTGCAAAAGAAGCGAATAATTTATGTCTAACCGACCGTTTAAAGGCTTGTGGAGCGAATATGAGAGAAATAGATATCCGTCACTATTTGTGTCTGACTCTGACTCAAAGAAAATATTAAATAAGATACAGGATAAGTAATTTCCGTCTATATCCACTCCGATTGCACCCCTAGACTTCTCCTCCATTGAGCTCCTAGTTGCGCTTCCATGCCGCCCTGTAGCCCTCTCCATCTCTGTTCTAATTTTGGGAAGAAACCCTTATAGACCCCACATATTATTTATCTAAACTTAGTCAGTGTATTATGTATTATCCTACATAGTAAAATCGCTCACTTATCGTGCCACGTGGACAATACCACCATGCCAAACCGAGTCAATATGTTATTTGAATTGGATTGTAAAGTTTCGGTGATTAAATATATGCTTTTATAATTAGAAGTGTTAGACATATTTTCAAACAAAGTTCGAGGTGTTATGTAGAAAATTTTCTTTTGTTATATAACTCTATTGTCTTTTAAAAATATAGTTGTATTTGTTATATAATTATAATATTTATATATAATTAATCTTCACCGTTATAATATAGGCTAATCATAAATAAGTGGCGTAGATCTTCTCCTTTTCTCTTAATTAATGATATAATTTATAGGAAACTTGTTTTTTTAATTTAAAAATTATTGTGGGATCTTATGTACCTTTAAAACAAATAAGGTATCTTAAACAGTTCTTTGTAGATATATACAGATTAAAAGAGATCTCGGAAATCGACGGCGTTACGTTGAATAGATGTCGTCCTCAAATAACAACCAAAATTTCCCTCTCTAATCAGTCCATTTTGAAGCCCAAAAAAAAAAGAAAAAGAAAAGAAAACCAAGCATACATTCTTGTGGGCGAGACAACCAAGTATATGATCTGTTCTTTTTGCTACGGCTTTTGACTTTTGGTTGAAATTTTTAAATTTTAGCTGTTTGTGACAGAGATTATGGAGAGAGATACTCATTTGTGATTTTGGATGATATAGATGTTGGGCTTTTAACGTACTATAATTAACTTATAGATTTTATCTTAAAAAAAATACTATGTTTGAAAGTTAGGTACTATAGTAAAAGTTAAAAATCGTTTTAAAAAATTAAAAAAAATAGATCCATATACTAGGAGCAAGCGTGGTAGTGTCGGTTTCCAAGGGAAGGGAAACTGCTCACCAGTCTGAATCAACAATAATTGCCCGATCCAACTTATTGGTACCATAATTGACAAGACTAAAGCTTCGATTTGGAAAATCCCGACACTGATCAGGTAACCCAAAAATTGGCATGTGACTTTTCCAACTCTCACCGTAGAAAAACAAGACCATGCAGGAACTGAAGTGTAGTGATCATGCGCCTCTACACGTCTCTGATACAGGAGTACCGCTTTATTACTATTTCCATTTCCTTTTTGGAGGTAGGAAGGATAGGGAGGAGAGTTTTACAATCGTAATAGTGTAATTGAGGAGCAAAACTGGGCCTGTCCAAAGCCAAACAACATTATTCATCTTATCAGCTACCATATCAAGCTTATTCATGAGTTACTTTATTTTAGACCCGTTCAACTCGGTTGCGGTTGATGACTTTTAGTTTTTAATTTTTGTCTTTCGACTGAAATAAGACTATATTAGCTATTAGCTTTTGGTTAAAACATTCAATTAAACAAAATGAAGAAAAAGGAGAAAAGTAAAGAAAAAACCATTATATCTTTACAGATAATGTAAAAAGTAAAAGAAAAATCACGTTAAAAAACCAACTCATTCAAAACTGCTTGTCTTCTGAAAACTAGAAACTAGAAGCTAAAAGCTGTTTAAAATAGATCCTTAATCTCAGCTAGCTTTGATGAAGCTATGAACGAAGTTAGTAACATAGTTTAAAGCCGGACCGGACCAATGGTTAACTAAGAAACCATGGTATGGTTTCTTTGGCTTTTTCGTCATTTCATCGGTGAACCGTCGGTTAAACCGTGAACCAGGGGCCTCTCTGATTCACTGGTCGGTCTAGTTTTTAAAACTATGTTAGTCACCTATAGTGATTTATGGGATAGTCATGCTTTTAGGGGAAAACACAGTTGAAGTTCTGTAATAGGTTTTAGAATGTGGATGATGCCTGTAATATGTACTCCTCACATAATACTCTGGCCTAAAATTTGTGTAATGCCTAGTCCACCGTGGACACAGGCTCACACATATATATAGCACCCCACTTAAACTATCATTATTATTTTGTGTAAAAGGGTTAACCTGAAGGTGCTACATTTAGACCTAATAGGTATTATATCCTACTACAACTCACTTTAAATAAGCAATATGAGACTAATCCCATATCCACTTTACATGGGCCACATGAATCTTCACACTAACGAGCTGGAGTATTACATTCACCCTCTAAGGGTTGACATTCTTGGCAGCACACTATATACATTGTAAATATCCAAAACCTCCCATCGGGACACATCTATGTGTCCAGTGCTAGTGCATATGCTATACCATGTGTCCACTGACTCACATATGACATGCGCCATATGCCTGTGCTCTTGTCCCACACGTGCCAATGCATCGAAAATTGATGCTCTGATACTATCTATGACACCTTAGTCCAAACTTTGCTTAATGCCTAGCCCACCAGGGGTGGCCTTTATGCACACATAGCACCTTACTTATGCTTTCGTCATCGCTTCATGTAAAAAGTTTATTCCTGAGGTGCTATGTTTAGACCCAATAAGTATTATATGTTACTATAACTCACTTTATACAATCAATATGAGACTAATTCTACCACCACTCCATATGGATCACATCAGGGGTAGGACTAGGTCTCATGCTACCTAGGCTATAACCCGAGACCTAGGAACAAAAGCCCATAAAAGATTTAATTGAAAAATCACAAAAAAAAAAATCAGTCCTAAGAACAGCTAGCCTAGCTCGGCGCTTAGACTCTTAACTGGTTCTGCCTCTGAATCACATAAACCTTCACAATAATGGACCGGGATATTACACCTTCTAACTTCTTTGTCCTCTTCCAACTCTCGTGTATGAACTTGGTTTGTTTCCGTTTGCTTAATGGAAAATGGGTAACCGTTTCTAAATGAGTAGCTTTGATGGACGCAATGCTCTCCAGTTCCGGTGAAATGAAACCCCTTTGTCTCATAGATGATGGCCCTCGAGCGCGACCTAATTCCTTCTTTGCCACCAACAGTTCGTGTAGTTTCACTTTTCCCTTAACTGAAACACGCAAATTTGTCCAGGTTAAATACCAAGAAGCAAGATTAATTAATTACCCAAGCAGTTACCACCAACAATCGAGCTAGCATGCACCACGCTCGCTCAAATCTCCATAACTTTTTCAACAGAGTACTAGCAACTGTTAATCTCTGCTAATTTGCAGCTTCACAATTTTGCGAAAAGATAGAAAAGATTGGCCATGCTTTTTATTTTTCAGCGATTTTAGATTTTGTCTTTTCTCATAATAACTATTTATTAAATTAATAAATTGTATGAAAAGTACGTCGTCGATGGCTGCTGTTCATTTACGCAATTGCGCGGTACTACGGTCCTGCCTTTCCGGTTAGTACCTTTTCTGTTTTTGTTTTATGTGGCCGCCTTTGACTTCCTTTCCAATACTGTGAAAAGAAGTGCCATCCAATATTTAAGTATTTTTAAATTTAGTTCTCTATCCAATAAATTCACTATAACTCCTCCAAAACAGAATTTAGAGCGTTGGATCTCCATACAATAGATCATCCCTCTAAAAAATATTAGTGTTTCGAATCTAAAGCGTTGAATGGAGATCCAATATTAAAAAAATTTAAATAATTTGAGACCAAAAATATCCGAATGTTGTATAGACATTCCCTATTTTCAAAGTTCTTCTCAATTTTCCCAGCTTCTTGGGCTGTAGTGATGCCTCTGCTAGCCTCGAGGGTAGTGGACTAGCCTCGTACGTACTATAAATTTTACAGCTGAAAATTTTTTGACCCAGGGAAACAACAGTGGATGTGTTCCGAAGATCACAAGTTAGCAACCATGGCTCGTTTATTCCGACTTTTATAGCGGTTTTTTTGCTAAAAAAAAAAACATAAAACCCAAAATTAAGGGGCTAACGAGTTTATTCTCACCTCTAACTCCAGAAGAAACGGACTATACCTCATAGAAAAACATGTTTTAAATTAAACATGTGTTGTTTCTGTTCCATCGGCTCTGAAGTAGAGCATTGAATACTAAAGGTAGCAAAGCTTGCAGTTTCCATCTAACATCACAGACCCTAGAAAAAATAACTCATGATAAGACTAGAGCTGGGAGTTGGGTTAGGTTTATCCGTGCCAGTCCGAGCCCAGCTGGCCCAAGCACGGCACGGGCACACCACATGGCGACCCATGTCTTCATGGCACGAATGGTGGGCCAGGCTGGGCCTGAAAATCTAGCCCGTTGGATGGCACGACATGTCATATCATGTTGTGCTCGGGCCGACCTAGTGAGCATGGCCGGCACAGGGGGCACGGACCGACACGCCAGTGCTGGCGGTCGCCTCGACCCTGGCCTTGCCTCCCGTCGCGATGATCCCCACAACCACAAGCCATCATAGAGTAGAGGGAGGGAGTAGGGGAAAGGACTGGAGTATACCGGAGATGGCTTTGATGTTGATGGCGGCGTCCCGCGTGAAGACATTTGGCGACAGTGGCTCGAAGAGTGAGCCGTCGATGATGAACTCGTTGTTGGCGCCCCAGTCATCACCCGGCCATCCGCCGTCGGTGGGCTGGCTCTCGGCATAGTCGAGGTTGCAATCACTGTCGCTCGAAGCAGCTGGAATCCATGTGCAATCTTGACACCGAGTCCCGGTCCACCGACCCGGACCAATCGAATATGCCGGGGGAAGAGGGAGGCGACCGGAGGAGGGGGCGCTGGGGGAGGAGGGAGGCGCGGGGAGTGACGAGGGAGGATGGAGGCGTTGGGGGAAGAGGGGGCGCCAAGGGAGATCGGTAGAGGAGGAGGCGGCGGGAACAAGGGAGGCATCAGGGGAGGAGGGAGGCGAAGATGGTAGGGGGAAGAAATGAACCAAGTAGTGGCGAAGGGATTTTAGGGAGGGTTGGGGATTTGGATATTTTGGCGATTTAGCCCTTCAAGTTTTTAAAATCTACAAATAGATCTTTATCCATTTTGATTTTTATGTTCTAGGCCTCAGAAACTCTGATTTTATCATGGAAAGATCCTACACATCCGCTGTGACATGTACATCTGTATAGAGCAATATCTAGAATGCCAAATTTGAAGATTGAGTTAGGTTTTGGAGATGTGAATGTGTGATGTATATATATGAGATGAGGAGAAAGATGAGGATGGTTGGATCTTAATCCAGTGGCTGAAAAAAGTGACTGAGATATACTATGATTTAGGCCGAGTTCATTTTTGTACTTGTGATATGAGATGTCCTTTGTTGTTCTTTATTTTTGCACTTATGATATAAGATGTCTTTTGTTGTTCTTTTTTAAGAAATATTATCATACAAAAATAATAAGTATATCCAATGTTGCTCCTCCTTAGGTCACCACCACCGAACCCTAGGTCGCATCCTTACGGCTCTCTTGATCTTTGCGTAAAACTAGTAGGGTTGGACTGTTGGAGAAGAAGATCGAACAAATCAACAATTCTAACATATATTTATAATTTTTATAATTTTTACAACATAGCTCAATCCATTGTGATTTTATTTTATGTAAACAAATTACTACTACATGCGATTCTAATTCTAACATAGCTCACTTCACCGACTGCCTTTTTAATTTTAGTATTTGATAAGATGACACCCCCCATGTATGTTACAATTAACCATTATGTAAATAGAAATAGTTTGTTATTAGTGTGTATTCCAAATAGTTACTAAATGTTCAAGAAACTATTTAAAATTGATTTCTTAACTACAGTAAACTACACTCACGACTCTACTTGAGCTTTTCTATTTGGCTAATTGGGTAGCCCTATGCTGGATTGCCAGGCAATGGGCTTGATGTCCACGTATGCCACAGTCTGATTTGCACCCAGATATATATGCCATTAGACTAGATGGTCAAGTTCAGAGGTGGAATGGCATGAAACAATAATATGGAATTTTAACTAGGTTTTTAATGAAATGGATACGAGAGAAAGGAAGATGACGACCGCCGCCACCATCGTTGCCACCGCATTCGTCGTGTATAGTTACTTCAGACTGGACTTAGGTTGACATGACACGAATATCGTACGGTGGGCTTTGGGCCATGTTTAGGCCTAGCCGGAGGTGAGGCGGGCCGGCACGGCATGGCACAAAGCAGCCTAAAGCACGGTGGGTTCGGGCCATACCGGCACGACACGACCCAATGCCCACCTCTAGACAAGACACAATAATTTGTTCAGCTAGCTAGCTTTCCATGCAGCCCACTGTGCAAGACGGGGGCTGTACTTGCACCACGACCATTCACGCTTTTTTGCTTTGACTTGTCACTTTATATTATAGTAATTAATTTTTAAATGATCGTCTTTTTAAGGTGGTGTCTATAGGTATATTGTAATAGACACTGTACCAAATTTAGCTATATTGACTAAAATCACATATAACTATTTTTCTATATACTGACTTTTGTAAATAATCAAAATTCAAAAATTATTAGTTAAAAACCAAAAATCACAGTCCAAAAATATCTATTCCGTACCCCGGGAACGAAACGACTTGGCAACGGCATCACACGTGACCTACAACGCTGTTGGATCTCCCTCGATGATTAGTCCGTGCAGCCAGCCTTGTTTGCTCCTTGGACCTGCGTAAGGCCACCCACAACGTTTACCACATTAGTAAGTAACAAATTAAGCAAGCACCTGAAAAAACACACTCCCACTCCCACACTAGGCAGTGATGGTATATAGGCTTCTTAGATATAGATAGCAGTCTAGCCTTCAGTCCGAAACATAATATTTTTATCAGTATATAGTCTCGATAGATTCAAGACATAACCTACTCCCACACTAGGCAGCCCAAGGCAGAACGAAATCATAGATCCGTCACGATCAACGGTGCATACAATGCGTGCAGCATATATGTGCAACACATGCTGTGTAGCTAGCTGGATAGAGACAACTACTACAGGTGGTGCCTACGCCTGAATGCCTGTGATGGAGGTGTCCAGTAACTGCAAAGCCATACGAGTACGTACTAGATGTTTACGGCGCCTTGTCTCGAAGCTTGTTTCTGGCATGCCTAGCGCCATAGGGCGTAGGCATTTCAGGCTTACATCTTACACGCACGTGGCTTTTACAAGCCAGTAACCTGATTCAGG
Organism: Melocanna baccifera; assembly: GCA_036346265.1. Lineage (NCBI taxonomy): Eukaryota > Viridiplantae > Streptophyta > Magnoliopsida > Poales > Poaceae > Melocanna > Melocanna baccifera. The sequence continues at coordinate 2,747,630 of CM070692.1, forward strand.
TTCAGATAACATGCACGTCAAGAGAGAAACTTCCCCTGCCTGCGCCTTCAATCGCACCATACATGCAAGTGACCCTGTGGAATTATGGATGGCCATGTGAGGGTTCCACTCACATGACATGAGCAGCTGCTGCATGCTAGCTAGCTAGTAGTAACATAGATAGCTGGCTTGCATGATTTGAGGTGGTTGAAGGCCAGGAATGATTGGTGGATGAACACATATTTACAATTCGATCGGGCACTGTTTGGTTCATGCCGCACTTTAGTTTACCACACATTATTTAGTTGCGCCTTTGACATAGTTGCGGCATACACACACTGCGCGCACGGTACGCACGGTCGCTAACTGTATGTACGAATTGATGATAACTAATTCATGAATTGATGATAATCAGCGCGTCGGAAAGTCATTGTCATTTTTGAATGAAGTTACCATCTATTCTGAATGAAGTTATTACCAAACTTTTACAGTGCCGAAAATGTCCTGACATTTTTGAATGAAATTACCATCGGTAGCGAGTGAAGTTACTGCCGAATGCTCACAATAACAGCCGGTAATAACTTTTCTCATAGCATGCAGTAACCTTCCTCACAACAGGTAGTAACTTTTCGGCACAAAGTTTGCATGTATGCATGCAACTGGAGAGAAAAGAGAATAAATACATTTGACTTGTGATTTTTTTATCTTGTTTACAAGCTAAAAAAATACAATAACTCTTTCACCAAAAGTTCAATCTACAATCCGTTTCCATCATTGTGTTCAAAATTACGAACTTAACAAAACAAGATACATGTTGAATATGTTTTGCTACGAAAATCATGTTATATGAAGTTACTATCTGTTGTTAGGAAAATTACTACCTGCTGTGTACTATGATCGTTTAGCAGTAACTTCACTCGCTATCGATAGTAATTTCGTTCACAATGGATGATAACTCTCTGTCGTTGTGTACTATGAGCATTCGGCAGTAACTTTGTTCACAATGGATAATAACTTCATTATGTAACCGAGAGTAACTTTATGGAATATGGTGAGTTGGTGGGGTTTCACCATGAGGATGGTAATTTCATTCCATATGGATGATAACTTCATACATAAACGAAAGAAACTGCAGACATTACAGATGATAACTTGATGTACATTCGATAGTAACTTTACCATAATTAATAAATGTTAGTTGAGCATGGGGTGGGATGGTGGAGTGGTTGGCTAGTTGAATCAGTTAGGGTGCACGCTTATTTTACATATTTGAGCTGGTTAGTAATTATATATGCACACACACATGCATCCAATGTCATTTTGGGACGTAAGAAGTATATTACAAAAGTAACTTGATGGATTTTAGTGAAACATTTGCCAATCGAGATGTCAAGCATTTGTGAGAGGTTTGGCAGAAACAAATTAAGGTTATCTCTAAGCCAAGAGCTATGTATATATGCTAGCTGTATCGTTTGTCAAATCAAGATCACATAGATAGATGACGTAACATGCATGAGTTGAATTTCAGAAGGAAATGCATAGAGGCCCACAGCATGCATTGTTGGCTTTTTGTCGTACTCTAGTCAGTGTCCTGAGGATAGAGGGTCCCAACGTGCATTTTGGCGACTATTAGCTATATATGCATAACATTGCATGCATTTGTATCTAGATATATTCACTATAACATATATATATATATTGTGAGAACTTAATTACATCACTTTTGTGTACAAGAAAACCGCACGTGTTTATTAACTAATGTAATACTTTTCTTTGAGACCGTATTAAAGAACGTAACACTAGTAATAAGGAAGAATAGCAGATTCTAACAACACTAAAGAACAAATATGGTACAAATAAGAAAGAACAAGTTTGGGCATCAAATTTAATGTGGAATCCAAATCCAAATCCAAATCGCACTCTTCGAAACAATGACATTGAACAAAAGAGAGACATGAACATGAACTAGCCGTTCAGCTTTCACGTCTGACGCCATATTTACCTGACCTGAGCCGCAGCCCAAACTTGTCACACATCCCCGGCGCCCTCAGCCGGCCTGCTTACTTGAAATATGAAAAAAGCCCAATGTTGCTATTCGTGCTTGGGCCGGGGACAGATTTTGACGACCTCTATCATTACCATCAAAAGAATGACACCGATTCACAGATTATTATCTTAGAAGAACTCTGTCTTATCGAATAATAAGTTATACCAGAGTATACATAGCAGAATAATAATTAGATACATTGCAATGTTATAACAACCAGCCACACAAGGTTTAGACTTCAACATAATACATACTGATTTACATTATCTGAAGAACACTATTACTAAAGTTCAACTTTAGATCCTATTTGTACATTACAAGATAACAAAACAAGACATGAGATTATTTCCTGTGATGACCTATGCTATCGCTATCTTAGATAATGACATCAGTATGTGGCTTATTATTCAATAAATTGTGAATTTATTTTGTTTTATTGGATAATAACTATAAACTGGTGCTATTATCCAAAATAGTGATGGCACACAGATCAAAACAAAACGATCGCATGTCCCCCCTTTTCATTCTTTTCCATGGAACATTCGCTGTTAAACTGACTTGAACGAACGGTGATTTCTCATGCGCATTCATAGGATAGTTACCGTGGCACGGTGGCGGCTCATGCGCTTGTACGTACGCAGTTAACGACGCGGAGAGGCCTGTGACGAAAGCCATGCAGACGTACGTAAACTACGGGCGCCGTGTTGCATTGCACGCATGCCGCTACGGCAACATGCACGTACGCCAGCCGATCTGCGCGCGCGCGCGTACGTACGTGGCCCTGCTCAGCGTCGGCATTCGGCTGCAGCAGCTGGTGTTTTTCTATTCTTCATATTTTTGTCCTTTTCTAATTATTTTATTTTATATTTTTTTTGTTTTTTCATATTTCTTTATATTGTTTGTGATGAACTAATATATTTTTTATTTTTAAATTTTATTGAATTTAATTATATCAAATAAGTCAACTCAGTTACAGTAAAAAAATAAACTAACTACAGTAGAAAAGCCATAAGTCAACACCATTCTGAACATCCTTGTAGCATCAAACGGGCAGACGGAGTTTTTCAGTATTTTGATTTTTGATTTTTGGGATTTTTTGCTTTTTTGCTTATTTATTTATATTATCTATGATGGTATAACTTTTTATTTTTTAGATTTAATTATTTTTTCAACCAGAAACTAGGAATGCTTTTGAGCACTACCTTAACGTGGTTAGCTTCCCGGCCCTAGCAGGAAAAATAAACTAAATAAATAAACTATACTTTGTCACGATGTGTTGCATGCTACGGCTTGCCCGGACTGTCTGCCTTGATGTGTGCATGTTGTTTAACTCCAAACTAAATAAACTATACTTTGTCACGATCACCTGTACGCATTATACAGTATACCGGAGCAGCATCGCATAGATTTCTATGGAAACGCAGGTGTCAACTTCACAGGGTGGTTCATCTCTCAAAAGAAGAAGAAAAAAAACAAATCGAGGATGGTCGAGTACTACGAGTATACATTCTACACACGGAAAGCTTGGTTACACACAAACCGCATGAGATCCGAGGCTCAGCGCGGGGGAGCCGAGAGAAGGCAATTGTGCGACCGCCACGTTCACCATCCCATGTGGCGACAGGGCCTCGCGGGCCACCCTGTGGTCACCATGTGAGGCGCCGCTGTGTTGCTCCCGATGGGCGATCGAGCCGGGGATGTGACGCGGCGGGCCCGTATCGTCCGGCGGGAAGAGGCGAAGGCTGGTGATTGGGCCCGCGTCGTTGTTCCTGGGCCCCACGTTGCCAGGGGATACGGCAGAGTAGCCTCGTGCTCCGCGCTGAAACATGCGTGAACGTACGAGTACAGGACATACGCCCAAGTTAGCACAGGGAACGGGCCCACAATGTCGGGGAGAGATCTTCGACCCTAATTAGCTTTTTTAAGAAAAAAGAGGACCCACGCAATAGAGCTGTGTGCCACTGTTGCTTTCTTATTTGGTGGTGCTCATTTAACCTTTTGTTTCTTACTTTCGTTTTTTTAGTAATATAATGTTTTAGGTTTTTTAATATATTTTTATTTCTTTTTGTTGTCCATAATAATATAATTTTTTAAAAGTTAAATTTAATTACGTTAAAAAAAATTACCAACAGCTATAGTGTATTTTCAGTCAGATAAGATATAAACCAAAACATTTAAATCTAAATAAGCATCATATTAACTCTTTTAACTCAAAGAGATCCGGATACCAACATAGCCTATGCGTGTGCACACACCGTAGGCGGAATGGAAAGGTGTTGTATCTTATGCAGCATACGTGCTGTATTAATGTTTCGAATCGAAACCAGGTGAATTGAATGAGCAGTTGAGCACCTTTCGCTTTTGCAACCATGTTATTGGGTGCTTGATCCAATTGCTTTAGAGAAAACTGGTCTGTCATTAAATCTAATAAAAGTTCTAATTCAAATATTTAAATTTCATTCAAATAGAGAGAGATATATGGTTAAGTAAAAATAAAGATGAATTTAGTCTACTAAGTAACATGTCATGTCACTAATAAAGCCCCAATTCAAATATTTAAATCTTATTCAAACAGAGAGAGATGCACGGTTCAGCAAAAATAAAGGTAAACTTAGTCTGTCAAGTGACGCGCTATATCACAGCACGGTCGCGCATCGCAAGCGTGTGAGCCATCTTTATACCTTCCACATCTATAATTTAAGGAGTGGCATAAACTTCACCTTATAAATTAATCTCTTTTACCTTATCTTAGCAATATAGTACTAAATCTTATATATTTTAAAATTAAAAAAAAATACCTTATTTTATGGATCTATTTCTAACACTATATGCCCAGTTGACCACGTCCAACATGGCATGGACAACTTGCGGCGTGAGTGTTGAACGGGATCTAGCTATTTCCTGACCAACACATCCTCAAGAACAAGGAACAAAACCTAACATTGGAACAATATTCGAGTATACGTGGCTATATGCTGCCATCAATGGGATGGATGGTCCTTTTACGAAGGCAAAGGTGAGCTGGGAGTTTGAGTAGGTTTAATTAATAATATAATCACATGGTTTGCTGTGGTCCTTTTTATTATTCCGGGAAAATTGCAAATACATTCTAAAAGTTAATTCGAGTTTGATTTACCCCTTACAGATACTTTTGTAGCAGCATATGCCCCCTACAAATGGATGGTTGTTTGAAATGCCTCTATGACTGATCAGATGATTTTTTTTGTTGATGTGAACTCTATGGCATTGGTTGTAGCGTTCCTCTATGGCTCATAGAGTTAAGTTGCATAGTTTAGATTGGTAGGAGGGGTAAGCAGATGAAGCGTTCATGTTTTATTTCCATCATTGAGACGAGGGAAGGCACTAGAAGAGAGCTAAGCTGATTGGAAGGATATGTTAATGAGTCTAATTAACCAAGCAGCACTTTGTTTATAGCTAAGGTGGCACAGCACGGAGTTCATATCAACAAAAAAATAGTCATGTCAACAGAAAGGGGATGCTAGGAGTGTATTTTAAACCGCCGTGCACTTATAGGGGGCATGTGCAATAAAGTACTTGTAGGGAATAAATTAAACTTTAGTTGACTTATGGGGGTATTCACAATTTTCCTTTTATCTATCCTTAATTATCGCTGTGTTGAGTTTTCTTTGGCGGCTATGCCGGTTCTACTTGGGACTTCCAACAACAAACCTTTTTTTTTCTGTTAGTGAACTTCGTATTTATAGACAGTAGGCTAGTGTTTATGTGTTGCAACGTATTTCAGATAAATATAATGTAAGTTTTAAACTTAGAAAACCGATGTAGATAAGGTAATTACCATACATAATTTACATCCAAGCAACAAGCAACAAAGAATCCTATTACAAGCCACATGCATCCAAAGAAGATCATTCAAGTAACATATGCATATATGTACATATTTATCCACAAAAGATCTAATTCAAGAGTTGGGGTGCCAAACTTACTACCACCATCAAGTTATTTTATAATAGTAAATATTAAATAGTACACTAAATCTCTAGTGCCATCTCTATTTTAGTTCAAAAGATTTAATTTTTAGAACTTGGCATAAATAGAATCAATCTAGACCATACTTTGAAAGAATGAGAATCAGTCCTGTTCTTTTTTGCTGCGACTGATAACTTTGCTACACTTTCGAGACTACGGCAGATAGCAGAGACGCAGAAGCGGATGAAACAAATGCTTTTCGGCTCAAGAAATCATTTAGAAAAGTAGCTTAAAGACTTTTTGCGAGGAAACTTTGAGGTAGATGATATGTACGAATTTTTAAAACTGAATTGAAGCTTGGAAATAGACCAGGTGCAACATTAATCCTCATTGGGACGTTAGAGATGCATCATCCTTAGGTAGGAAGGCAGTGCATCCCCATCAACAGAAACGTGCAAATTTAGTTGAAGTTCTGCTGCGAGTCAGAGCGGTTTTCTTCAAACCAAATTGACATGTGGGGTCCGTCCACGAGCATAGCTGGCCTTTTAGGGGGTGATCGGAATAGCGATGGCTTTTGGCTTTTGGCTGAAAAAACACTGTAGCTGGCTGAAAAAACACTGTAGCTGAGTTAGTGGATAGTGTAGTGAATAGTGAAAAAAAAGCTGAAGCTAGAAGCTGAAGCTGAAAAAAGCCAAACCGATCACCCCCTTAGTCACAGCTTATAAAATTTTCATAAGAAGTTCGTGCTTACAGCATTTTCCTTAATTTATTTTGGCAACTCAGGGTGAAACTTCATTTTGAAAATTCTCCAATAAGTGGTTAATGAATTGAGGAATCTCACGAAATGACATCGGCTGATGCACTGATGAAATAACCCAGCTGAGAAAATCATAAGAAAAATTCACACCAAGCAATCTGCAACTCCAGACGTTCGGGTAGGAATAGACTCGTCCCCCCCCCCCCCCCTCTAGTCTCTAGGACCTTGAGATGGAAGGAAAATGGAAGTCGTAACAATATTAACAGTAGCAGCTTCTTGTCATTTAAATTACGATTCCTAAAAAATTAGCTTTTCCCCCTTTTTGTCATGTAATTTAGTTTATGTACGAGCTATTGATAAATAAGAGGAAGTGTTAAACAACACTCAAGTATTTTTTGTTGTTGTGAACACTCAGATTTCTCACTTTTGGATGTTCACGAAGATCCGTGTGATCCCCCTCAAAAAAAGAGACCGTTGGATCTTTCTTTTAATGCTCACAAATCTAAATACTCAAAGCCATAAAATATACTCAAGTGTTTTCTAGACACCACCATAAATATCTGCGAGCTCGCCGGTGACATCCGGATCAGCCCAAAGGAGAAAACCATGTTCTTTGTAAACCTGTCTAGCGCCGGGCCGTTTGATGCCAACGGAGAGAAGAAGATCCGGCCATACGCCCGCTAGGATGACTTTCTCCTCCCGGGCGTCGTGGAGGTCACCATCAAGTCGGTGTCAGCGCCCGAGGCCGCGCCAGTGTTGCACCTGGCGGCATGACGCCTCAGCGGTGGTCTTCTCCGTGGCTGGGTACACCGACAACTTCTTCCACGACAATACGGATGAGATGATCCCACTGTTCCTCACGACGGCGTGTTGGAGTTGAATCACTCAACTCCTCTCTTTCTCATGGAAATCAATCACAAATTTCCCTCTTCCTCTCTCCCTCTTATCTTCCCACTTGTGTTCTTCATGAACACTCGTAGCACAAGAAACACACGGAGGAAAAAGAGACAGGAACACACGCATGCTGCCGAACATTTTTTTCTACTCTCTTATCCCTCCTGTGATACAATTATATAGCCTACTACAAGGAAGTTTATCACCTAAACAAGGAAACTAATCAACCAAACTGGGAAGCTTATCATCTACTTCTATATAACTAATCAACCAAACTAGGAAACTTATCATCTACTTCCGTATCTATCGAACTTACTAAGACCTGGTCACGCATGTATGCACACGATTCACAACGTGCACTTCTAGCTACGTGTACTACACAACAAGATTAACTCCAACATTCTCCCCCTTAATCTTGTTATGTTGAGTCATCGATGCGAATCACCCACACGGCCACACCTCCATACCACACACAATGGCCGATTCCATCAAAGCAATGTAAGTTCTTCATCCTCTTGGACTTCCGCAAAGAATGCTTCATCCTTCTTCTTTGCCGAACACTCATAATCGTGTTGTCCAAACTATTCACAATGGTAACAACGCAACTTGGTTTTGTCCCTGCGCTATTATTCTCCACGACCACCTCCACGGTCGTGCCCTCATCCTCGCGATGAGTCAAGTCCTCTCACCATGAGGACCTGCTCTTCAGTCCGTGCCTCCTGTCCCTTGACATGCTCCAAATGTGCCTTTAGAGAATCAATGATCTCCTTGTTGGAATACGGGTAGGCTACACTAGCGCAAATTAAAATTTCTACCGTGTAAATCAGGAAACCATGCGAGTAAAAGATCATATATCGTTACCACTAGAAGCGCAGTGCAGCGGAAGTAGAGTTGAAACAGTCGATTCAACGAAAAGCGCGTCGGTGTAGGCGAAAGTAGTCGATCGTCCTCCGACCAACCATCTCCTTATGATCGACCCGATCAGCGCCGCAGTCGTAGCAGCGTCTTTACCGTGGTCCACACGTCTAGGGAGGGAACACCGTGCGTCGGTGTGCTAGCACCAGCACGTACGGCAGGGGTTATGAGAGGTGGCAGCTAGGGTTTTTGGGATGTCGCCCTCAGCCCCCGTACCTCTCATTATATAGTCTCCAATTGGATCTTTATCCGATACGAGTGGAAATCGAATCCCACTCAGAAACTATCATCCGAACCCTTACCGTTTCAGCCTATTAAGTGTGTGACTCTGTAGGTTCATGTACATTTGGCTATGGGCCGAAAACTCTTTTCCGGTCAAAAAGTCGTTAGCGGTCCCTAGCAGGACATAACGACTCCCAAATATACATAAAAATCATATCGGACGAACCTATATAATGTTTATGTACCGATCCCTTTGCCTTACGATATTAGATTGAACTCAAGGCGAGAACATGCCATCCTATGATAGCTCGATCTTTCACTCGAACCTGTGATGGATTACTTAGTTGTGATTGACTCTTCAACCATATTCGGCATGGCCATGCACTTCCTTAATCCAACCACATCGAGAGGCCCAGAGATATCTCTCCTATTATATAGGAGGGGCAAATTCCATCTTAATCGCTTATATTCCTCCGTAAATTTCATAGTAAACCCGAAAGCCACCTTTATGACCACCTAGTCACAGAGTAGTGTTTGGTAACCGCTAAGTAAACTATTACACATGTAGGAAACAATGACGATCTCAGATCTAAGGATCCTACATACACTATATATGAGACCAACTGATGACACTTAAGAATATAACAATTCCCGCAGTGTCTCATGGTGGGTCAATCCAACATCATGTTCTCTAACATGTGTCCACATTATTGATTTGATAGCTCATATTCATGATCTGTGAAACATAATGATATAATTGTCCCACATAATGATATAAGATAAGAGATAATTTCAAATAATATCAAAAACATAAATAAAGAGTTTCACGAACAAGTTATATACTTGTTGATCAATATGAAAGATATTTATTCAAGAAACAAAATAATATATTGTTCAAAAAATCATAAATATAGATGTGATATAATCATCTCCATAATTACCTCTAAAGTATATCACTAACACTCCTCCATGGTCATCTTGCTGATGTCTCCAAATTGCTTGATCGCCGACGCAATGTGGATGAACTTGTCTGACATGACTCGCAACAGCCTCTTGACGACAATACTAATCCCAAAGCACATGAAAAGATAAGTAACATTTATCTATCGTTTATCTGCATGAAAAGTTATGCAAATCATTATTGAAAAAAGGATAGAAGCATCTTCCAGCATGTTGCAACTTGCAACACACATACTCTCTATGGATTTTTGTGAAATTTTCCATAACAGTAGTATTTATTTAAAATTTTCCCAAGGAGTTTTTGTGAACTACGGTTAAAGGTGCCCAAGAACTGCACGCGCGAGGGAGATCAGCAAGGATGGTGGAATCCTGCAGCGGGTATCACCATCCGTGTTTGGTTTATGGCCGGAGCTCGGGAGCTAGCAGGCCCACGCAAGCACACTTGAGAGAGTTTCATGAAGCATGGGCAATCCACTCCACTCTAGGGTGCACCATGCCCTGTTTAATTTGTTTCAAGGAAATCTTCATGTCCAATCCACTCCACTCTAGTGTGCGCCATGCCCTGTTCAATTTGTTTCCAAAGAAATCCAGCCGTATAGAAAAACTGGCAGCCACGGATGATGTATATGGCCCTCTCTCTCGAGCTCCGATCGAGCTAGGGTTTCCCATCGCCGCTCTTCTGGGCTCGCTGTCGGCGGTTGACTGCCGGAGTCCATGCCGGACCATCGCCAACTCCCTCCGGCTGGGCACCGCCCCTCTTCTCCAGACGCAGCCGCCCCCATCTGGCTCGCTGCCGTCCTTGGAGAGCCAGATCTCGCCACCCCAACCTCCTCATTCGGCCCGACGGCCAGTCACCCCTTCTCCCCTCCCGATGACACCCCTGCCTTCCTCCAGCTGCACGCTTCCTCCCGTCGGTGGCAGCTAGGTAAAGAGTCCTCCTCCCTTCACAAAATTTCAGTTCTTAGCTGTATTTGGTTCCATCTCCTCCCCTTCACCTCCCTTCGCCGTCCGTGTCGCCCCGACCGGCTTCACCTCCATGCTTCGCCCCTGCTCCCTACTGCCACGCGCCGCCTCTTTCCTCCCCGTCCCTTCTAGATCCGCCCATGCTGCCGCCCTCCGATGCCGTCCTCCTTTTTTTTTGCCGATTCATGAGTTCAGTCGAGTCACTCAGCCGTGCAGCCCTTCAGCCATACAGCCTAGCCGAAAACTACGTTTTAGAAAAGCTACATTCATACCAAACAGGGCCATGAAGCTGAAGCAGCTAGCTAGCAAAGAGGCTCCACCGGACCACCAGTACCAGGACAGACCAGGTGGCAAATTCCTCACTGTCGTGTTCAGTCGTCACCATTGTCGTCCTTACGCGCGCGGCCGGACACCCGGAGTATGCGAGTACCCAGTATTCACGTGCGTGCCACCCCCACCGCCTCGATCAATGGCCCGATCCCCAGCGCCGCGCCTGCTTGCCTCCGTCGCATCTTATAGCTGCCACTTCGACGGGAGACACGCATCTTATTGCCAACCATTGGGGGACAGCCAGGAGCCACCCTACCTTCAGTTGGGGAGCGGGTACCCTCTAGCATCCTAACCATTCATAGGACGTCATTGTTGCAGTCTGGACTCTGGTCGGTGAGAGAGAGCTCAGAGTGTGAGAGAGGTGGCTGGAGGCTGAAGAGCATTCCAAAATTTCAGCATGAATTACCTCGCGTGGACCAGCCTGCCAAGCCGAGTGATTTGTCTCATTCCGTGCTGGGCCAACCACCCAAGCAAAGCCCACGAAACTACCAAAGCCTATATATCTCAGAGGGGGTCTGAGGGGGGAGGAAGAGAAGAGGGAATGAGGGAGGTGGTCAGCTCGGCTCTCGATCTGAGACAGAGAGACATAGGGAGTCAAAAGTACTGATGGACTGAGAGGAGTCAGGTGAAGAGAGAAATCAGAGGCAACGGCTAGCGAGGTATTTAAAAGAAAAAACAAATCCAGTTTTCAATTCGCGCAATTATGATTGTATTGGTATTTTAGTTTCATGTATTGGCATTTATCGATTCGTAGATTTGTAAGAAATAGAGAAACGAACGTTATACAAATATTTTCAAGCAATACAAGTAGTACTCCTCATACTAATGAGAGCATAACTCAAGTAAAGAAGGCTCGGATGGATTTTCATCTCGATAATATCATCGCTGATCTAGCGAATGCATACCTATTAATAAGCATGATAATGAAATTAGAGATCAAATGAGGAAGGCATTTGTTGAGAGGTAGTAGGGTCCCTAGATTTTACTAGAAATCTCTGTATTCACATAACTGCCTAGGATTTCATTTGCACACAGATGGATACACAACCTGCTTACGATTACAATGCCATAATAAAGTTCTTACATAGTATGACATGACAGTCAATTGTAGAGTTTTAAGGTTTATAAGCCAAACTTATTTATATTATAAACGGAACATGACAAAAGGCGGCTATACCATAGGCAACACTTGAGTGTAAGGTCGAGCTAAAACGTATGATCTTCACCATCGAAGTATTCATCATCTGCTGCCATGTACTCTTCATAATAATCATTTTTTGAACCAAATTATGTAAGAATAAGTACATTCGTACTCAACAAGTTACAGAGATAAAATTTCATAATGCACTTTGATGACTTTGGGAAATATCTATGAAGGAAGGCTTGCTTTGGACCTATTATTTTTAGTACCCATATAATTTTATTTGTAAACATTTAAATTAAATCAAAACAAGTTCATAAAGAGAGTTTTGTTAATGGGGGGTTGTCCATTAGCAAGTTCTTACTTCCATGTTACCATAATTTTAACTAATAATGTCTTATGACTTGATTTTGGTATCACCCCTTTTGACATAGCTCCATTAACTAGAAGCATGTCACATTCGAATAATTTGGTTTAATCTTTGCAAAGAATGCCTAACTTTACCTACACGATATCCATGACTTGTATGAAGCCACAATAATAGGATTCATTATTGATTTACAACATTAGTACTATCCAATACAGAGAAATTCTCTCTTAGCAATGGGTACCTTATCAGGTCTAGGTATGGGTGACTCCTTAGCTGATCCCAGGGTATCCTTGTACTTGTTTGATAGGAAAGTCTCGTCCATCGTCAGCACGGGACGGCACCACTAAAACCTTTCTATCGCATGACGGAAAGCCCAGAACACTCTGTTAAGAACAAAACAATTCAGGCCCTCTGTAGGATGAACACACTCCTTTCTGTTAATGAATGTGTCTGGGTTTGCTTCCATAATTTGATACAGCATTCTTGGGACCAGGTCATACGCCTCCTCGTACGTTCCGAACATACGCTCCAGCACCTTTCGTTTCGCCCGCTAGATCTTCTTGTAGCTGACTTCATACCCCACCATATTCGCCACATCTGCAAACAGAAGCTTTAGTGAAACAGACACATCTGTCACCACGAAGTGGCTAATCATGTCAGCAACATATGATGACGTTATGTTGCGGTGCCTATATATTGGCGCCCCAAGCTCGCACGTGTGATCCTTCAACACCGTTATCCGAAAGTCCGTAGTAGCGCCCCTGAACCACTGTGCACGGACCTTGGCAGGACAGGACCCGTCCACACACTTGACAAGCTCGCACGTGTAATCCTTCAGCACCGTTATCCGGAAGTCTGTAGTAGCGCCCTTGAACCACTATGCACTGACCTTGGCAGGACAGGACCCGTCCACACACTTGACAACCTCGCATGTGTGATCCTTCAACACCGTTATCCAGAAGTTTGTAGTAGTGCCCCTGAACCACTGTGTGCGAACCTTGACAGGACAGGACATGTCCACACACCTGACGATGTACATATCCAAGTTGGAACATATGCACTCGATACGTCCGGCTAATGTTAACAGCGTATCTAGTAATAGCCTACTGGGCAACACTCTTGTTAGGGAATCGATGATGAGGACATGACCCCAGTGGATACAATCAACATATCAAGACCAAGTCAACATCTCCCTCAGTTCTTCCTTATGGTTACCACGTCACTTTTGAACCAATTCAAGGAAGAGTTCAAGTGGGACACGTTTTGGAATCCAATTCAGCCTCCAGATCAGTTCGGATTCAGCTTGACAAGGCCAACTTCAAACAAGCATAACTTTCACATACGGTGTCCGTTTGAGGTCCATGAGTACTTGATGGAAAGCTTTTCTCGTCCTCTTTCCAACGGATCCAGCCTTACTTTCAAATTCCTTCTGTACGGCCTGCAATCGTCAAAAGAAGATACTACACCACCTATTTGGGCCAAATCGGGCCTTTTAATGCATGGGCCAAAGAGGAAGGTGCTACCCCCACAATTTTTGGGCGTGCTATTGTTCACGTGAACAGTAAAATTGTACCACCACTAGTTTTCTTGGTTTTGTGTGGCTTCCACTCTCCTATTTAAGGAAGCCGCACCCCTCTAGTTTTCCTGGATTTTGTTTATGTTTAATTTGCCTGTGTTGCAACTTGTATCTTCAGTTGTGTCAGACGACCACCTGTTAAGATCCTTATTCAGAATCCCACCAAATTCAAGTATTTCAATCCTATTTGCAATTTGAGATTGCTTTTTATCTTGTTCTTGCGTGTTCTTCGGTTGCATGCGAGAATAGACCTTCGTGGTCGTCAACGCGTTCTTGGCACGGTTGATAACAACTCAGAGTGTGGTTTAGCGATTGCTTGGCGTTCTGGTCGTGACCGGTTAGTAGCCACATCGTCAAAGTCGTTCTCCTCCAAATCGAAGTTATCATCCTATCGGAAGATCGGGACCCGTCGCCTCATCACGTTGTCCTACTCTTCATTGAACACCCACTCTACCCCCTCCGCTTGTGGCAGAACTAGGGATGCCACTACGATGTCGTCCAGTCTGGACAACACGTATGCAACGTCGGTGGTTACAACACCACCTAACACACCTCCCATTGTAGCTTTGCCATCTTAGTCCTCTCTAGAACTAGCGATTTCCATATCCTCCTCCTTGCTATCCACTTCTTCTACCAAGGTACTCATAACAATCAATACAGATGGCCCACCACCGCTCTGCACCTTTGTTCGACTGAAAGTTCTCCACACGCCTCCTAAGGCCTCCATCGCCCACTTCCTTGCCGACATCTCTGCCCATACCAGCGTTTTCATGAGCGCCGAAGACTATCCCAGGCACTTCAACTCCACCAGTGCCCCCATAACCACCCATGGCGAACAATTCCGTCCTCTCAACAAAGTCAACATACATCATTGGCCTGACATATATCGCAGTGGTAGGGTTGCACACGACCTCCATGTAGTTGGTCCATGAAGCGTCACTGGTCACCTTTAGAAGTCACACGAAAACAATAATTACCTTTTCTTGAAGCTCACGAGGCGATCTACAACTTCCGCAATTGCAAAAACTTCTGATTCCAAATGAAAACAACTCAAAATCACGTGTTTACACTCCTTTCTTCCTTCCCTTCACTCCCTCTCTCGCTCTATCTTTTCTCCAACCACAGAAGAGCATTCTTCGCTGTGAAACGCAACTCGTCTGAACCAATATATTGCAAGACTGAGCGGGCGTAGAAAAGGGGCACCACACCAACATGCATGCAGCGAACGACGTGTGCCATCGCTGCATGCAAATGACACCCGTGCATGCAAAAAGGAAGAGGCCGATCAGGGCTTTCAGCGGACCGATGTGATGCGGAATCATGCGGTCCGGGACCGTATGATGCTACAGTAAACCGGAGTTATGCGGTCCCAAACCACATAATGCTACAGTACCCGGAATTATGCAGTCCAGGACCGCATGATGCTACAGTAGCTAGGTGCCGTGCTCCAGGTCCACATGATACACACGTGTCAGTTGTTCGTAGTCTTGCGCTCAGGTAGGGGGCAAAATTGGAAATACCATGGAACGAGTGCTACATTTGAAATTCTTGTGTAAAATAGGGCCAGAAATGCCCAAAATTCATATTATGACGCAGACAATTGACAAACCCAGGTTTTGTTTGTTTGGTTTATCTTGGCCAGGTTTGTTTTATTTTCATTTACATAACTGCCGATAAGATAATTCAAACAGCAGTGTACTGTTTTTCTAAGCAACCAACGAGAGAAAACGAAGGTAGTAATAATTGAACGTCTTACTTGTGAAGGCTTTCCATGGCAGCTTCAAGTTTTTTCACATCAGCACCAACTACTACACTAGTCTTCTGACCTTTGTGATAGAAATGGAACGTTGGCTGTGCAAGATTCAGCAAGAGTAAAATATTTGCAATACAAATTAGGATGAAGGATTGTAAAAACCATCTTCAAATAAAATACATGAACATGCCGGCAAAAAATCATTCCTATGATCATGGCCCTCTCATCCAGAATCTTTTAAGTGAAATGAACAATCCATACATGCTATTGCATTTACCTAAGTAAGGATTTATCATTGTACATGATCTGATTCATGCAGCCATAAAAAAGTAATTACTATGATATTGAACGAAAGTAGCACAAAAATCTAGATCGTAAGAATGACAACAAAAATGTCATGTTTATAGTTTAAGAACTACAACTTACCACTGAGAATATTTTCAGACCACTTAGGGGGTGATCGTTTCGGCTTTTTTCGGCTTCAGCTTCTAGCTTCAGCTTTTTTTTCACTATTCACTACACTATCCACTAACTCAGCTACAGTGTTTTTTCAGCCAGCTACAGTGTTTTTTCAGCCAAAAGCCAAAAACCATCGCTATTCCGATCACCGCCTTAGTCTGCTTCCAAGTCCATCCTGCAATACCAAAACAGGACAAATGACACCTATCAATAAACAAGTGAGAGGATGGGTATAAAGCTGAGAATTTTTTTCAACCATAATCGCAATGATTTTCAATGTACTTGGAATGCATTCCACCTTGGGTGTATTGAGAATTGTATTATTGTGTATTCCTAGCAGGGTATTCCAGTTACGAAGTGATCTAACCAAACAGTGTATAACATGTACCCTTTACAAGTAAGCACAACACAGAGGAGAAAAACACTGAACTAAACACCACCTTAACTAACAGTCAATCATGGATTGTTGACATTTTTTACTGAAAAAGCCCATGCAGCAATACGCCATCTCATAAGTTGCCATAAGCCTGACTACACCAAAAAATACTACCCCATTCCAGGAAATCAGCAACACTTCAGTGTTAAAATGGTCTGTTTGACAGGAAATGTTATGGAATGTCCTCAGCCATTGCAAGTACATTCTTTGTGTTCTACTAACCTTTCACTCTAGTTAAGGTGCCAAGCCAAACTAAGCTCCCATTTATACCTACTGGGTCACTACCAGAATATCCATGTTAGCAAAGGTATGGTCTAGTCGACCTTCCAGAGCAGCCTAGTTTTGAAGTAACTTTCACAGTGATCCTGAGAAAGGAAGAATGGTGCTAACTTCATTCACTTTTCAAGTTTCAAACAAAAGATTAAGGGAAGGGTATAAACAAAATGTTGCCTCAATACATCTTTCTCCCAAACTTCAATATTCGTAATGCTAAAAAGCTCAAAAATATATCCAAATGGATCCAACCTGGACAAATGAAGTTTGAGGCTTTCCATTAGACCGGGATTGGTTAACAACAATCAACAATCGCTGGTAATGGTGCGATTCTAAACATTTTAGTTTACTTTTTAAAAAATCACAGCCCCGATTCTACAATTTTGAAAGAAACGGCGAGGGATCACAAACTACTGGAATTAACACAAGGGAGGCAAGTCAGTTAATGCAGTGGTCTTTTGGTAAACAGCAGGTTGTGACTCGGGAGTCAGGACATACTCTACTTGAGCAAATTTGCTATTTTAATCCAAACAGTGCATATTTAACCGGCATTTTTTTATCACATCATAGCAGTAGCAAACCCTGGATCCGCTGCCTTACCATGTCAATTTCAACTTTATACACAGGTATCTTCGGATACTGGTTGCTCAGCTTCGCTATCACAGGTGCTATCGCCCTGCCTACAATGCCAAACAACAGAATTATAACACCTCAGTCATTCAAATACCCATCTTTGGCACAAGAGTCGACACTTACACGGCCCGCACCACACCGCCGTGTACTAGAACACAGCCGGGAGTTTCTCATCTGCAGAAGCAACAGCCATCACAGGCACAATATGAGAACGAAACCTCGCACCCATCTACTACCAAAATAATGTGTCAAAAGAATCAGCAAAGCTGGGAGGAGAAAGGGAGGAATCGGCGTCGCAGCTTGCACCTTGGAGAGGATGCACGCGAAGGACTATGCCGATCCGACGACCACCATGCTGGAACCGCCTGCAAGAACCAAGAAACGGTCGGGGGTCCGACAACCACGCAATACGAAAGGGGCAGGCAAGCAGAGATGGGCGGACAGGAGTAGTACCTGCGAATGAGGAGAAGAGGCGAGAGAGAGGGGGGAGCGAAGCCGGCGGCGTCGCTGAGGAGAAGGAAGGGAGGAGGCGGGCGGAGCTAGGGTTTACGGGGATGGGGAGTTGGGGCTTGGAGGCGGAGGCGACGACGCCGACGAGGGGAAGGATGCGAGGGAGACGGCAAAGTCGGCGAGCCATACCGCCTTGTGGCAAACGATTTGCCTGTGGACGTTAAGACGGCGTCAAGATTGTATGGCCCCGCGACTTCTCCGATACGACCTATGGGCTTTCAGCCCAAAATATTTAGGGCCCATTTCAAAGTAAACCATTCTGCTCAAGTTTTTTTTCCTTGAGAATTGGATCTCTGACTTTTTTTATAAAAAAAAAGTGCGTTGTTATGATAAAAGAAGCTAGGAGTGTATTATTACGTATGATGAATGACTGGTTTTCCATCAATAGTGTTGTTTTTAAAACTCGAGTATCCATCAATAGTAGCATTCACTAGTTGGCCACATGACCTAACACAAGGATTAAAAAAATAGCAAGGAAGAACCTGATGCAAGAAAGATTGAGTTGCAAGAAAGATCAGGACCTACCAGGCTATCCAACTTTGTTCTCGAAAGGCTCGTCCAAAGTTGTTGTCATGATGGTTGACAGGGAAACCAAATCTAAAGAAGAATTGAGGACATGTGAGTCATGGTCAACTAGCTAGCACTCTAGCAGCACCAGAGCCTGAAGAGAAATGAAAAAGAGTATACCATACATATGTTGTTTGTTATCTTTGCTCCTTTGCTTTAGCTTTTACTCAAAACTATCAATCGTTTTCATGTTCAAGTCTGTGGAACGCCGCGCAACACTGGATATGTCGATTTACTTAGCTAATACTGCTTGATGCATCAACATCCTTAACCAGTACCTACTCAAACCATATGCAAGACCGTGTGATGGTCCTCATGTGTTCTACATATTTTGGTGATGAGTTATTAACAAATTGGAGGTGATGGAATTGGAGTTTGATGTTTGACTTTGAAAGGATAGCAAGATTTGAAGTCCGAGTAGGGTGGATCATCCGAGTGGGGCAAATGATCTAGGTCGGTTGGACCTTTGGGTTGGTTCATTGGGCCAGAGAGTACAAGAGTTGAAATCAGTGTGACTCGGATCATCCAGCTCACTCGGATCATAAGTTGGATCAATTTGTCTAGTGAACATGTAATTTCATGATTGCATGGGTCGATTATCCAAATCTCTTGGATCATGGGCTGGATCAATTTTCCAGTAAGCACATTTTTGATGTTTTGAACCGTTTTTAGAGTGTTCGGTCAATCTGGTGGTCATGGGGCCTTAATATCTTTTGTAGAGGACTTCAAAATGGGTGTATTGATGATGTTTTTGGGCTAAGAATGAGTTGTTTATGATGAAATTATGTGATGCAATGTCTTGCTTGTGTTATGGTGCATGTAGAGTGAAGATGCTAAATGGCAAGCATGGATGGCTTGATAGCTTTGGGCCTTTGCACACATGTTGAGACTATGTGAGACATGGCTAAGCTAACCATAGTGGATTTGAGTGAATAAGCATGGCAATGCTTGAGATGAGATGTGTTAGGTGCATATGCTATATTGTGAGCCATGAGGTGGCTTTGTGGTGTGCTTATGTTTTCGTGAGTGAAGCATGAAGGTATGTATCCTTTACTCATCAATTATGTCAATTGATGGTTATGCGTGTTGTGTAGTGTTATGTGATGAGTTTGCTTGTTCGTGACAGTTGTAGGATTTCGGAGCTACGTCATGGTGAGACAGATATCATCGGGACTAAGAGAGTTTAGGTCCAGAACGGTAAAAGGATCGCGACTAAATTAGGAGAGTTTAGGTCCAGAACGATCAAGGTGTCAGTGGAAGATGATCGAGACTAGCGGAGTAGTTACAAGTTGTGAAGAACAGGAACCGACGTGGGAGCTACCGATGATGAAGATGACAGGCAACGACAAGGTGAACTGGTACTACACTCAGGAGGAGCCAGGTGTCATCACAGTGCAAGGTGGTGTATGTGGTGCACCAAGTGACATGAGTCCATTGCAAATGAAAATGGTCTGGTGGATTTGGATGTATGAGAGACTTGACAGCAAGTTATTGGGGCCGCATGTAGCGTGTGCATTCATGGAGAAGACACGTGATAAGCATTGGAAAAAAGTCTTGACCTAGTCAAGGTCGAGTGGAGGTTTCCGGAAGATGGGTGATATATTATTTGGGAAGCTAGCTACTGTGAATATGGATTCAAGCTCTGAGAATATATGGATGACATGGGGCTCAGCGATAGCTTTCCAACACAGCTATGAACACATGATTTAGAGTTCGTATGAGAGAGTTATGCCCAGTTTTATGAACGGGTTTTGGGTATGCCTGAATTGGTGTGGTGAGTGGGTTTTGAACCCCACCACCATGTTGGGATTTTGGAGATGGAGTGATTGGCTTGACCACCACTATCAAATGATAAGAGGAGTGGCTTAGAAGGTAAACATTGGTGATAGAGTTGAGGAGAGGTGTAGGTGTGCTCTTGTGAAAGTCTTAGGGAGAGATTGAGGGGCTCTTGTATGTGAGATTTTTATCATCCTTTGACTTGGAGTGTGTATAGGGAGTGGCTGTAAACTTATAAATCCCCAAGTAATACAAAATAAAATTCTAAGTGACTTATGTCTTTGTCTCTCCTTGTGATGGCTTGATTTGGTTCTTGTGTTGCCTTTTGTTCTAGATCTTTCCTTCTTGCTTTTGCCTTTGGTTTTGCGTGTGCAAGGAAGGGTAAGTGATGGAATAGATAGCTCCTGTTAAGATCCATCCACCGAGTACAAGTTTGAATATTTACCGGTTTGCCACCCTTATGTTGGAAGTTAGTTCAATCTTTGCTTTTAGTTCAACTTTGCAAAGTTTGGATTTTGATATACTTTTCTTGTGTTATGAAGGGTGTAGAATAGATGTGCAAAATCTCAAGTCAATTTGTAGAATCATCGATGGCAATCAGAGGAGATGAATAATTGTAATCTGTAGCGGAATCTTTTTCCTCAAATCTACTATCTCCTGATTGTCCAACTTGTGGTAGCGATTCACTATAGTGACTACCGTAGCAGAATGGAAAAAAAAATAGAGCCGGTGCTTTCGGTCAGCACTGTAGCAAATAATATTTTTACTATACAAGTACTGTAGCTAGAATACTTTACTGTGGCAATTCCAAAAGTGTAGCTACAATATTTTTTTTACTATACGATTACTGTAGCTAAAATAGAGCCAGAAGTTTTCTGAGGACATTTGATTGTGAGGTGTCTATTCAACCCCCTTATTTTCGCCTCCTCAGTCCTACACCATATGATCAGAATGCCTTCAAAAAAAATATTTCTCTTCAAAGAAGAGCATATATATTATAGATCAGCTTTTCTCTTAGCTGACCAAACCAATGTAGTACTACCACCCAAAAAAATCCATTTCTAACACTATTACGGTGCTGCCCTTCATTCGACGGCACTTGTTCAGTCATGTCTTCACCTTGCTTCAGAAATGGACATGGTTTGATCATGCATCAATATAACTTGCGTAGCAAGAGTTCGAAAGCAGTGCAGATTGACATGCACCCAGGTACCTAAAATCTGACGGATTAGGTAGCGAGGAACTGGCGATAGTTAAGAAAAGAGTTAGCGTATTTGGGTTGTATGAAATGCCTGCATGGACGCAAAAGCTAAAAGCTGCACGGCATTGCCAATCCACAAACTGCATGAACAGAGATGCAAGAAATGTCGTCGCTTCAAAGTTCAATTCTGTCCCTGTTTGAGTGTTTCCAGAGGTGACTCAGCCCAAAATCACCAAAATGGTCATATCCTCACATTTCAAAATTCTACAAGAGATCCAGCTTCAGGTTGACCAATGAAAGCCTGCACAGGAAATAAGCAATTAGCCATGTTTTGACCTCAAGGCACCCACCGTTGGAATTCTCCACCGCAGACATGACGGTCATGAAGAATGCTTCCATTCCAAAGGCCCCTTTTTTTTCCATCACGGACCAGAAAAGACAATGCCCTTGCCTGCCGGCTACCTCAACTACAAGTCTAGAGTTTAGACAATGGGCAGGCCAAATTGGCCAAAAGTACAATTTCTCATGGACGCCGTGAATTATTGTCGTACAAATCATGGACTCATGGTGGTAGTACAAGTGCAAGTTTTGCCGATGTAGTACTACTGACTATTGGTCCGAAATATCAACTGCGTTATCTTGCGGCAATCCGGCTGGTGGCTTGTCTGTTTTGGCTCACTCGCTACTTTTTTCTTTGTCACACAGTTACCAGGCAGCTGAAGCTAGCTTTAGAAAAGTTGGAAGAGAAACTTCACCAACTTTTGGTAGGCAGACATACCAGCAATACCACCCCTGAAAAGGAACCTTGGTGGGTTCAGCATCACGCTCTACCAGTACTCTTTCACATAATTCGGGTATTCTCACGTTCTCTGATTTAAGACAATTCAGATATACTACTACACTTTCTATTGCTTTCGTGTAAACAGGGAGAACATTGAGAATTTTTCACATGTGCACGTGGGTACATGTACTATTATAACCATTAAATGTCTTAAGATCGATGTAAACTTTCAAAATTCAAACCATTGTTCATCTTCTGATCATTGAATATACCACACATAAGGGATACCTAACTCCTCGTATCATAGTAGCACCACTACAAATTGCGCTGCAACACGGAGCATATAAATCATGGGGGTGGCCGTACAGGAGGAAACCAGCTCTATCGCCTGAATTGATGTCTAGTGTCTGCACTTCATCACCTACAGGCTACAACTGAACTTGTCTTAAAATCGAAAAGATATAGTGTGGATAGATGGTTAGTTTATTTAATGCAGTATTATTGTACTACTATTAGCCATGATCTGCTGGATCACCAGGACTTTTGGCAGGTGCAGCCCACAGGATTTAAAGTACAGTCCAGTGTCTAGTACTAGTGGTTAAGCAGGTAGCCCCTGGATTTGGGAGCAAGGACTTCAGTTAGTGCTTCAATTAAATGTAAATTGTAACTGATAGGCGTACCTCCATGGATGAGTAGTATTTAAAAATGGGCAAAATTTGACAGCGATGTTATTATTTAACAATGGGCAAGATTTGACAGCGATGTTACTCTCCCAAAGAAAATGGTGGGAATTTCACAAGCTTATGGTCAAGATCAATTTCACCGGATCCTGGATTCAAACCATAAGGCTGTCACTGAAGAGAGGGCGAAACAGCACTGTTTTACAGGTAACCCTTCGACTCATCCGAAAGGCCAAGGCTTTCATAATCAATTGAGGGTTCCAAGTCAGTACCAATTAATTCCATTTTTTAGCCGCACGCTCCAGAGGAATATTTGGTCGCGGTTCACGGATCAAAATCGACCACTGATCCACCGATCGATCCATCTGTTAGAATTCGTGGAGGGTTCCAAGTCAGTGATCACTTGTGTTGATCTCAAACAGCGATAGCCACACGTACGTAGTGGAAGGCAAAAGCTGGGCTCCCGCTTTTTGGTACGCGACGATTCGGACTTTGGGATGGACTGACCGACCGATCGTGCGTGCTGAGGTAACTCCGGCAAGTGAGGTGCGACGCAGATTGCTTTGGGCGAAAGGTGTCGGCCGACCGACTTTTAATGGCGACTGGCACACTCCATAACCATAGTGTGTGTTTGTCACTCCATATTTTAGCTACTGCGCAGCTAAACTTTTTAGTCAATATGGCTAAGCGACAGATCCATCTTCGTTAATATGGACATGTTTATTTCAGCTTTTGGCTTTTGGTTTCTACTACAGCACCTAACTTTTAAACGGATTATTTTTTTAAGACGGGTCTACAAATTAATTGTAGTACACGTTAAAAATCTAATATCTGTACCATCACAAATCGCAAGTGAGTATCTCGCTTTCCACAATCTCTGTCGTAAACAGCCAAAAAGCCATCAGTCGCAACCAAAAGCCATCAGCCACAACAAAAAAGAATAGACCCTATATATAAAAGCTGTTGTTTTGGGCAGTCAAACTTTCTTAACTTTGGTTATTCATATTTTTTAATATTTAGATTGTATTCATGAAAATAATTTGTATGGTTTTTCTAAAAAACAAACAATAGTACGATTTTCCTAGGTTGTATATTGCAATAGAAATTAGTTGTCAAAGTTGTGTTTTGATTTTTTTTCAGTGCCCATTGAAAGAGCCGAAATTTAGAAATTTTGGGACAAATTTTGAACAATAAAACTGAATTTTTGACCAAAATTTGAATTTTTGGACAAGATTCAAAGTAACATGAGAATATTTAAAATAATATTCTTTTATGACTAGGATAAGTACTTAGCTATCCAACGGCCAATTCACGTGAAGAACATCGATCTTCTCTCGGGTGTTCTGTGAACTCTTCCTTCCTGCTTAATTGAATGACAGCTTTTGTCTTCCCCCTTTGAAAAAAAGAAATTATATGCTCTTAGTTACGTAAGAATTCTTCATTAGCTGGAGCATCAGATAATTCTTTTGGGTTGCGGCACCTTATAACTACGGTTTATAACTTTTAGCTCTAGTGTAAGTGTTTGTACCATCGAATTAAAAGCCATATACTATTTTTAAAATACTATCTCGATAAACTACTTTAAAAAGTGATATAGATGTCATATCGTTTATTTATATAAGAATAGTCATAAGCCAACAAGCTAAAATAAAACCGAAAATAACGTACCAAAGAGTTGGTTCCAACGGAAAGCTAGCTTTACCAATGCCTCGTCTCCTGCAGCTTCCGTTTTGGAGCTAGGAAACTAAATTGCGATAAAGCAGTGCCAATTTGCCAAACCAGTCCTGGTTTGTTATCTCTTACAGGTTAGAATCAGGAGTCGTCCAACAAACACATCGAAGTGAGATGAAACAGAGCTTGCAGCATCGAACGAGCGGTCCCGGCTTGTGTCGGACGCGACGGGTCAATGTCGGAGGTACGTGGACCTGGTTGCCGTGTCTCGTCGACCGCCCGTGCCTTCGCTTGCACACCGCACCACGCCGGTCGGGTCCACGCGCGCCGAACCCAAACCAAGCCAACCTTCCCCAAGCTGCTATTTGTTTCCTTCACGATTCACGCCATCTTTTCCGACCCCGGCCCCACCGTCCCAGCGACCTCACCACGTGGCAGCCCGGCTTAGCTAACTAGTCTCCCCGATACATAAACCCCCCTTCCGAATCGTATATTTACATGTCAAACCTGACACTGACACATCGGTATTATCAATCGTGCTTATATATACCTCGAAATGACATCTACGGACGGAGTTACGCGCAGGATTAGGCCACGTTTAGAACACGTGTTTTTAATATTCTTATTAAACTATTTCATGTGAAGACACCACGAAATTCCTACATGTTAGTGTATGGGCGAAAACGTAAAAAACCACTTCTTTGTAAGTGTCATCAAGTTTCATTGCCGTAATTTAGTGACTCTCTCTTTGTCGTATTTCTTTTCGACTTATAGTTTTCCTCCAAACAAATAAATAAAATAACTTTTTTATTATATTTTTAAAAGTAATTTATTAGAATAATCTTTTCAAAATAATTTATTGGTATTTAGTTTATTCACATAAATACTTACGCTAGAATAAAAATCATTAGCTACATCAGCAAATTATTAACCATAGCATAAAAAAACATGTCTTTGTTTCCTCTCGAGCTCTGCTACCGATGACACCTAGAACAATTAGGTGTTGCGTTTATATGTGCGTTAGGCACGCAATCCATGAATTAAATAGCCGATCAAATGGTTTGATCACCATTCAATTAAGATGTGGGATTTGCAAATGGCAAGGGAATGTTAGAAATTTAGGACGCGCGGCCCGGACCACGTTAATCGTGCAGGCCGTATACGTACTCCATCTGCAACGATGTTATGGCACAACATTGCTACGGAAGAAGATTCCAAATGGCCGGCTTGTTACGGCTTTGCTTTGCTTGCATTTCACTTTCTTTTGGTTTTGATCGGTGAGTGATAAACGTAAAAGGGTAATTGGACAGGACTGGGTATCAGCTGCCGAGTGCATCTGACATCTTAAGTTGATTCATTGGTTGATACTACTCCATGGCACTAGCCTAGCAAACAATGCCACCAACAACAATATATGATTTACTCACTTCGATCACAAAAAATGATATTTTATAATACATGTGGTAAAACTGTATAATCTTGGACTGCTGATATATCTGTGAATATTTAGAATGTACATATAAAAATGATATGTGTAGATTTGACTTAAAAAGTATTATTACACTATGATACATCTTCTTATATACAATAGCTCTTGAATCGGATCAGATTTTATGAAATACAATACGTATATACATGATATCAAAAATGAAGAAAATGAATCTCGTAGAGAGAACAAAAATAAAAACGTTGAAGCAATCATGATGAAAAAGAAAAGATTTGACAAAACTGATCGCAGATTTTTAAGTACAACCTCGACAGAGTATAAGAAATTATCTCTCACTCACAACCTTTTTGAGTTTTTTAGACACCGATTTTTACCCTATATAAAACTCTAGTATTAAAAAATATCTTAACATCTAAAATCTAGCTAACCCAATACTTGGAAGCCATGCTGGTTTAGCTCAACTTCTCCCTGGACAAGCGGACATGACATATAACCACCCTTCTAACCATTCCTACATGATTAGAGTGGATTGCGGACTGGAGGCAATTCCAAGCAACCTTAACCAGGCAACCGCATGATCCGCATCTCATTCCCTTAATGCATGGTCCGCATCTCGTTCCTTTAATGCGTACCTCCCTATTGACTTTTATTAATAATTTTTTATTACTAGTAAGGTGCCCGTGCGTTGCAACGGAAAACCAAATAAAAGTGATACATAATATGATCTCAAACTGAATAGGAAATATCAGCTTTACTCTGATACCATGTTTGAATGAGACTGATTCCAAAAGGCTCAACAGGTCAATATATAACTATGTACAATAAGCAAAGAAGCCCCTAGACTATACCTTCATTTTTTTACAATTGCAATCCTAAATTGTACCTATGTATCGTTTGTCCTATGATATGGATAACAATATGACAAAGAAGAATATGTGCACTGAAGATTACATCTAACCTTCTTAAGGAATATGAAATTCTGAATGCACCTAGCAAATAACCTGAAATATTCATCAAGTGGATATTAAATGTACAATATTTTTTTTAAAAAGGGACGAAAGCAATAACTCTTTTATAAAGTATCCATGAACATACCCTAGAGGCCTAAACACACAAAAGAATCACCTTAGACTTCCTTGTTACCTTGGATTTCTCTGGACACTTACTGAACTATGCGTAGTATGCTGCGTTACAACAGGTTCAAAAGAAGCCGATATGCAAGTTATTACTTCCAAAGAAAAGTTGAATGTATTCACAAGGAGCTCAGTTTAGAATCAAGAGGCGAAGAAATTTGAAAAGAAATGTGCCTCATCAGCACCCCATAGAAGGATTCAGCTGCATACTTAATAGGTGGTACTAACTGAGCAGTTCCCTTGCAGAATATCTTCAAACTGAATTCCATGATAAGTCATAGTATACATAACTTTTATGTAGCATTAACAACACAACTCCCTACGCTCCAATAATTTTAGGCCAAGAATAATCGCTTTCGGAGTTTAGAGCGAAACACAAGTAATAGCACTCTGAATAAAAGGAGCTCAAGTAAGCTAAAATTGCCTAACCAATTTTCCCTCCTAAAGTCAAAGAAAACAAAAATTTGATAAAAGGGATTACCTTTGAGCTCATACTCTAGCTAGCTTGATATGCATTACAAATTCTATCATCTTTATATTCATGTACAGGACCTTACTGGCAGAACCTAAACGAAACTCCAAATCCGATGTTCATATTGGGCCTTTAAGTGCGGCATTTCTGAGTTTGACAGTGCATCAAATACAAAATGTTGCACCAGAACATCTCCAACAAAACTAAGAAAAAATCTCACCCTATTGGATGATAGCATTTCATCTATGCTTGTATAATTTAAGCTTCAGATTTGCAAGCACAGCCTACAGAACTAATACCTTATATTAATTTGGACAGGTTAAATACTATATTACCATGGATAAATTGTAAGGCAAAGCTATAAGCATGAGCATTTGAGCGAGTGTTTTGTCTTCATAAGCAGACAACAGAGCCAAACTGCTCAGAGATATCGTCTTGGTTGTCGCCGACATTGTAATCGCAATGTAATTTAGTTTCTATGGTGAAATTTTGGCGCTTTGCCATAGTTGAAAAACACCAAATAAGACTATGCACTTGATGACACGCACATCATAAGCGGTGTGGTAAGCGCATCGCAACACGTCTTCAAGGTACTTCTCTGCAAATGCATCTTGCCTCTTTTGTCCTCTATAGCTAAGCGCAGCACAGAGCTTTATCCTGAATACAATTGCGAGAGATATACAAGAATAAGCGAGATTTACATCGAAGAAAAGAACAAAGCAGAAGGCAAAGGCATACTGGAGGCAAATCTCGTAGCTTCTTAATGTGTCCGCAATGGGTTTTGTCTTCCTCTCAAGATCCTTCTTGTCTTCTGCCATTTCCATCAGCACACCATGATTGATTTCCGGTGTATATCCCACCCGATTAAGCATTGCCTGGTAAACAGAAGACAATGAATATAAAAGGCATAAAAGTGGATACAACAGTGCCTTACCAAGTAATATGCAAAATTGGCCTACAAAGGGGCACTAAGGTACGAATGACAAGAATAAAATTGGACAAGCCCTAAATATTACACAACATGCGAAAGCAAATGCTAGTCACCTTATAATTTGAGACTTGGAGGATATATTGCCGTTCCTTTGAGTCCATCATCACCACTTTGTCCGCTTGTCCACCATTTGCTCCACTGTTGCTTCTCAACATCATTTTTGAATTTTTCCAGATCCTAAAAATGGCATAGAGTGTTATCACATTTTCTCGGAAATGGGGTGGTGGTGATTAGTAAGCACTACTTAAGTAGTCAACTAAGAACTGGGCAGTTTTTCACTCACTTCTTGAGCTCGGTAAGCTTGGTTATGGCCTTTCTCATGTAATCAAGAAGTGCCTTTGACTCTTTATGTATTTTGTCCCTCTTCTCCTCCACTGTGCTCTCCTCAACGACAAATGCCAGACTGCCACCACAAAGTCGCATAACCACCATTCCAAAACCAATCGAAAACAATGAAACGCAAAAGAACCACGAGTAATCACTCTGCGCCTAAACATTACTTCTCGATTCACCAGTTTTGTCAGAGTTGACGACAAAATTGCAAATTTGGATGCAAGCACCCTTTGGATATTGGATTAATAACATTTTCTTGTATCCACTAAGCCGAGGGCAAAAGTTCATAGGTTCTACTATCCAGATGTTTTCTTCTAGTTGAAATAGGGGATCTTAAACAAAGTTTCAGTTCGGATCAATACCAAGCATAAATGCCAAGGTAGCAGGCCTTCGGTCATGCCTGTTTTTGCTATTTGGCAAAACCCTAGCGGTAGCCCCCAACACCATGCGCCTTCAAGCGGCAAATTCATGGCGCCGAGAATGTCATGAACAAATCTACCCATCGAGGCACAGATCTCTCACTCAACTGCGTTGATGAGAACGAAGAAAGAAACTCAAAACCCTAGCCCGACCGGTCACTGCTCATCTCGTGTTGCGGATGGCGAGGAGGTTAGCGGCGGCGCGCGCGCAGCCGAGGCGGCGGCGGAGCGCGTCACGCGAGTCGCCCCGCTCGGCAACTCACGCGGCCGGGCGCCTCGGCGCGGTACTCGCGGCTTTGTCGCGCGCGGCCCGCGGCGCGATCGGCCGCTGGGGACTGCGCTGCGGCCACGCTGCGCGCGCAGTAGGCCACCCCGCGGCGTGGGTCGGGCCCAACGATAGCTCGGGGCCATCAAGCGCCGCCCGCCCCTCGCCGCGCGAGAGGCTAGCCACGCATTGACCTCGAGACGCAGGCGGAGGAGGTGGCGGCGGAGCGGAGGAGGAGAGGAGGCGGCAGGCGAAGGAGCGAGGAGGAGGCGCGGAGGGCGAAAGTGGGGAGAGGCGGCGCGGGATGGGGAGGAGTAGGCGAGGCGGAGCGGCGGATGTGGGAGGAGGAGGCGGAGGCGGGGTGGGGAGGAGGAGGCGGTGCGGCGGCGCGGGTGGGGAGGGAGGAGTGGGAGGAAGGGAGGAGGCGGGGGAGAGTGGGAGGCGGCGGGAGAGCTAGGGAGTCGGGGAAGAGCGATGCGACGGAGAGCGAGGGAGGCGGGGAGAGCGGGGCGGTGGGGAGAGCGAGGGAGGAGGGTGCGAGGGGAGAGCGAGGCGCGGGAGAGGGGATGCGGGGAGAGCGGTTGGATTTTAGGGTTTAAGGAGGCGGCGTGCGGGGTGGGAGGGAGGGAGGGGAGGGGTGAACAGATGGTTTGGATTTGATCTCGTAATCAGATCAAATGGTTGAGAAGAGAGGAGTGACGACGGACCAACTTCCAATTGCTTCTTTTATAATAGTAAAGATAACTTTTAATTAAAAATAAATAGAAGTGATTTTTAATAGAATCAAATAAGCGGTTCAAAAATTGAAGGATAGATGCGTGTGCGTGATGAGAGTGACAAAAATAGAATGGATGATGCATCCGTGATCTTTTACTTTTATCTCCAGAGTGATACGATAGTGATAGGAGTAGATACGTAGTTTTGAGAAGCCGGGTATTTATATTAGTTTTTGGATTTTTAAGTAGAAGTTAATATGCTTATCACAAAATTCAAATAAACTACCCAAATAAATCCAATACCTCAATTGAAAAATGTCAACCTTATTTACAAAAAAAGGAAATTACCTTAGTCTTTAGCATTACATATGCACTTGCACTTATGCAACTGTCCTGGATTGTAATATTGACTTGCACAGCGCAGTGCTTGCAGCAGCATTCAGCAAGCTCGTCAAATGTGAAGCCAAGTCAAAGGAGAATCGCAAGCCATCGAGACAACTGAAAAGTCAAAAAGGAAGAGATCAAATGGCAAATTTGCCACTCCCAATCCCAGCTAAGTGCACCAAAAAAATCCGACTATTGCAAAATTTTCTGCAACGTTTCTCGAAAACCCCCTCGATTTAGTAGACCACCGCAGTTTGCCCCCTCGCCCTTCGCCTTTCTTCCCAGTTTATAACCAACCCCACCTCCGGCTGTTCGCCTTCCTCTCCCACCGAAATTCCCACCTCTCGCTCTTCTGCGCTCGCCCGTTCCTCTGACGGCCATGGCCCACCTGCAGCTCTCGGCGGTCGCCGCCGCTGGTGGCCGGCCGGCGGCAGCGGGCGGGGGCCGCGACGAGATGGAGGACTTGGCGCTGCTGGACTCGTACGACGAGGAGATGGGGGCGCCGGCGGTGGGAGGCGGCGGGGAGGAGGAGGAGGCGCACGTGCGGGTCACGGGCATGACATGCTCCGCGTGCACCAGCGCCGTCGAGGCCGCTATCTCCGCCCGCCGCGGCGTGCGGCATGTCGCCGTGTCGCTGCTCCAGAACCGCGCCCACGTCGTCTTCGACCCCGCGATCGCCAAGGTGATACGGCGTGATGTGATGTGATCCTTGCGTGTTTGCGCCCGTGGAGGCGAGGTTTTTGCGTTTCCGGAGCAATTTGGAGCTCGCCGATGCATAGGGGGTGGTGATTTTTTTGAATTTTCTTTGCTGTCAAATTATTGCGTTTGTGGTGGTTGGGCTGGGCTAGATTAGTAAAATGGATCGCGTCTTTTGGTCAGAAGCTTGTGGTTTTTTCAAGAGGTTGTGGGAGTTGGGGCATTTCCTAAAGTTCGCATTTACTTCATGTGATTGAGTAAATTGGTTATGAGCTTACCATCCTTTGTTTTAGTAGGTGGACGTGAAATTATGAGCTTGACGCATTGGGACTAACATTTCAGTACGTTTTGAGTTGATTGGTGAAACGTAGGGTTGTAGATGTGAAATTGTAAGATTGGTCAATCCAGTGGTTAAGGTTTTGAGCTACTTTTGCTTTCGGTGCTGGGTGAGCTGTAACTTTGTTGGAATCTCGTGATCGCTGATGGATTGTGGGATTTGGGAGCTCAAGGCTGGCACTTAGCTGCAATTGGTTGATCGTACTAGTAGAAATGGGGGCACTGGTGTACTAAAATAGCTTTTGATTGGTTGGTGAGCTACGGAGCTGTTGAATCATATTTTCGGGGAAAATAGGTCTGAGATCAGTTTTACATTGCATGGTTCAAGAAACACGATGTGCAAATTAATGTTACAAAACTGATTTTTGACAAACCTTAAGCTCGTTAGTTCTAGGAGCAATATTTACCATGTAGTTACAGGAAAAGGGGAATGGTAAATTTTACCCATATTGTTGTAATATTGTCTATGTTGCATTGCAATTCCACCTTGTTCTGCAACAGCTTTGGAAATTACAATCTCAGTTTCCTGATCATTCTTGTGTTTTGAGTCTTTTTTTTTGTTATGAGAAGTGAGCCTCCCATTTTCACCATTACCTTCCGGGTTGGGATTTAGTGATTTAGCTTCAGAGTATGAAGTTTATCATTAGCTTATGGTTATGTTGGGAAGTGCACTCAGGTGTGTCCCCAATTCGTTTTTGACTGAAGCTCTATAAAAGATGGTTTTGGCAACTAATGATAATAATTACCTATTGAGTTGTGGAATTAACAAGTTTATTGTTAAGTAGTGGAACTGCCAGGGTTCTATACGCTTGGGCTAATGCTCCTCTCTTAGGAATTAAATTCTGCAATATATACCATTACTTGGGAACTGGAAGCAGATCATTACTTGCTCAATTAGGTACAATAGTTTGCACATTGTTACTTGCATTTGTTTCATGCTGTCAATTGGAGACACACATTTAGGATTTTGATATGGTTGTTAGAACTTAGAAGCCATTTTAGTCACTGAGTTTAGTATTCATCTGTAAAATGTAGTGGAGATGTACTTTATGTCTTTATCTGTTAAAATGTGCAATACTTTTAGGAAACTTTGACTATAATAGCTGATACACTTGCTAGGCTCATAGAATTTAGTTTGCTATTATGTCATATTTGAAGCTAAAATGCTTAGACATCCAAGGACAGTGTGTGTGTGTGTGGGGGGGGTCTGCGCGCATGTGTTTTGGCGATATTCTGTTGATCCAGACTAACTTAATTTCATGCATTCAGTATTTCAACTGCCAATTGCAAATGGTTCCCCAGAAACGAGTTGTCTGATCCCTCATTTTTCAACTAGAAAGGTTTATCTCCAATCTGTAAACTGATCCTCGAATGCTAAGTCACACTCCAGTTTAGATGCCTGATTCCTGAATGAAAAGTTTTTAATTGACTCCAGATTGATTGGCTTATTTGGACCACTTCAATAGCTGTCATTTTATTTTGGAATGTCCTTTATGCAGGTAGAGGATGTAATAGAAGCTATAGAAGATGCCGGATTTGAAGCAGAAATTCTCCCAGATTCTGCTGTTCCTCAACCTAAGTCACAGAAGACTTTGTCAGCACAATTTAGGATAGGAGGAATGACATGTGCTAATTGTGTAAACTCGGTTGAGGGGATCTTAAAAAGCTACCTGGTGTAAAAGGAGCGGTTGTTGCCTTGGCAACCTCATTAGGGGAAGTTGAGTATGTTCCTTCTGCAATTAGCAAGGATGAAATTGTTCATGCTATCGAGGATACTGGTTTTGAAGCTGCATTCTTACAGAGCAGTGAGCAAGATAAGGTTTTGCTAGGCCTGACTGGCTTGCACACAGAGAGGGATATAGAAATATTACATGACATCCTTAAAAAAATGGATGGTTTGCGACAGTTTGATGTAAATACTGCCCTCGCAGAAGTTGAGATTGTATTCGATCCAGAAGCTGTTGGTCTGAGATCAATTGTGGATACAATTGAGATGGGAAGCAATGGGAGATTGAAAGCGCATGTGCAGAATCCATACACTCGAGGGGCTTCAAATGATGCACAGGAGGCCTCCAAAATGCTTCATCTTCTCCGCGCTAGCTTATTCCTAAGTGTAAGTTTTGATCTTTGCTTCTCTGTTTTTCACACAAGATAGCATGCAGTTTTGGACAAATGTTTTAGTTGAATACATGTTTTGTAATGATACTCTTGGCATAGTTGTCTCTAGGGAAGGCAGCGTACAGGGCATATATGATGTGTCAGCAACAGGTACGTAGGAATAGGATAGGGTATGGCCTAGAAATGACACTTCGAACAGACGTGTGGCAACAATTTTAGTTATATAGGAAAATAGGCCTTTACATATTCTTGTGGCATCTGACCCAATCGGTCCTATCTAACTGTGAACATCTTTCGAATGATGTTTTACTGCTCTTTTTTCTTACGTGTGAGACCCGACAAGACAAGATGCCACAGGAGAGTAACATTGCTCTGATGCAATGTTTGGGCAATTAATAAATGAGGACATGCACATCTCACCTGGTATTCACTCCAGATCTGACAGTTAACTGAACAGTAGGGGGTATTTCAGCCAGAAAACAGAAACAAATGGAAGGACATCTATTTTTCTAAAAGAAATTTCCCTTGGTGTGTTGTAGAAGACGAATAAAATGTAGGGGTATTACATATTTTTTTCCCTAGTTATATTGTTCATTTGCTTCTCACTTCGTCCGTTCTTTTTTATTTGACTTTTTTTTACTTTTAACGGTCTCCGAGATATGACTTTGTTTGTTACTTTTTGTGACTTTACATTAAAATATACTGATAAAATTGTAATATTATGAATGTATTTTTAACAATAAATCTAATAATATAACTTTCATATAGCCAATCTAGATAAACCTATTGGACGTCAAAAGTTTAATAGCACGGATTCTAGGATATCAAGTAAAAAAGAATGGAGGGAGTTCTATTCAAAAATACTTTTTAACTTTTTTTGTGATGCTGCTTGCTTACTGACTCAATCCAATTGTCTCCTTGCACCAGATTCCAATATTTTTTATACGTATGGTCTGCCCTAGTATACCATTCATCAGTACATTACTTCTCATGCACTGTGGACCATTTCTTATGGGGGATTTGCTAAAGTGGATATTGGTAAGCATTGTACAGTTTGTTATTGGCAAACGGTTCTACATTGCGGCTTATAGGGCCTTAAAACATGGCTCTACAAATATGGATGTGTTAGTTGTTCTTGGCACCACTGCATCATATGTATACTCTGTTTGTGCTCTCCTATACGGAGCATTCACTGGATTTCGGCCTCCCATATATTTTGAGACAAGTGCAATGATAATTACATTTGTGTTGTTCGGGAAGTATCTTGAGGTTCTCGCAAAAGGGAAGACATCAGATGCTATTAAGAAGCTTGTAGAACTGGTCCCTGCTACTGCTCTTTTGCTTCTGAAAGATAAAGGTCTGTGGTAGTGTTTTACCCTTAGCATCTATGCAATTAAGCCAAGACTCATCTAACAGTTTTAGCCAAATGCATTTTGTACTATAATTATACACAAACTCACATTAGTCTTTTTCAAATTCAGAAGGAAAATATTTTGGGGAGAGGGAGATTGATGCACTGTTAGTTCAACCTGGTGATGTCTTAAAAGTGCTTCCTGGTTCGAAGGTGCCTGCTGATGGTGTTGTCGTTTGGGGAACAAGCCATGTCAATGAAAGTATGATAACTGGTGAATCTGTACCCATCCCCAAAGAAGTATCGAGTGTAGTAATTGGAGGGACAATGAACTTACACGGCATCCTTCATATACAAGCAACTAAAGTAGGATCCGGGACAGTTTTGAGTCAGATAATATCTCTGGTTGAAACTGCTCAGATGTCCAAAGCACCTATTCAGAAATTTGCCGATTATGTGAGTATACTCTTTTTGTATATGATATCCTACGTTTGCTTTGTCACTAGATATGGAATGTCTCTCACTTTCCTAATATAACTTTAATGCCCAAAGCATTGTTTGTGATCAGTTTGCTGTTTCCACATTTGAAATGATGCGCATGGACATTGTTTATATCCCATTTTTTGTATTTAAATGCCTTCTACAGAACAATAGTTCACCCTTTTGCAACTTTTGAAGTACATGTTCATTTCATGCGTTGCTTTCTGCTTCTCTTGTTATTTGTCATAACCTATTAAATTTTAGCGAAATTCCTGGAAGACTAGCTTACTTGAGAAAAAAGCTTTGTGTCTGTTAAGCATTGCAACATATTCTAGATGCCTATTTTGATGAATGCTCACATTACAGCTGTTGTTATTTCAGGTGGCTAGCATTTTTGTTCCTATTGTCATCACTTTGTCTATTATAACGTTCTCTGTGTGGTAAGTTCAATAAATACGCATGAAGTTCTTAGTAATGCTCTATTGCTATGTTCAAGTTTCTCACTTGTGCATTGGCTACTTTTGTAGGTTCTTATGCGGATGGTTTGGAGCATATCCAAATTCATGGGTTGCTCAAACTAGCAATTGCTTTGTTTTCTCTCTCATGTTTGCCATATCTGTTGTGGTGATTGCTTGTCCTTGTGCCCTTGGTCTGGCAACACCAACTGCTGTGATGGTGGCAACTGGAATTGGGGCTAATCACGGAGTACTTGTAAAAGGTGGAGATGCATTGGAGAGGGCTCAAAATGTAAATTACGTGATTTTTGATAAAACAGGGACACTAACACAAGGAAAGGCTGTTGTAACAACTGCAAAGGTTTTTTCTGGAATGGACCTTGGAGATTTCCTCACACTAGTAGCATCCGCAGAGGTGAGGCAAACTCGACCTTAAAGTACTTTTATGGTTCATATCAAGGTGTTCAAAAATAACATATGTTTTGCTCTTTTTTACCTGTCATGTACTCATGTCACTATGTGGTTCATATCAGCATGTGGTAAAAACACGCTATGTTTTGCTCCTCAGGATTTTAGTGTGATAAGTAAAAAAATCTCTTAAGTAAAAATATATTGTGTTTTGGTCTGTACTCAGGCAAGCAGTGAGCATCCTCTTGCAAAAGCTGTTTTGGACTATGCATTTCATTTCCATTTCTTTGGTGAACTCCCTTCATCTAAGGATGGCATTGAGCAAAGAAAAGAAGAGATATTGTCCCAATGGTTGCTTGAAACTGAAGATTTCTCCGCTGTGCCTGGCAAAGGAGTTCAATGCTCCATCAATGGGAAGGAAGTTTTGGTGAGTCATAAGCTACCATTATCCTTCCCTGCCCCTCTTGTAACATACCTTAAAACAGTGTTTAACTTATGCATTGCTAGATGTTTCTGAGTAAATCACTGATCGTCTGGAAGCTAAATGTTTCGGCAGGTTGGGAATCGTATTTTGATTAATGAAAACGGGGTAAGCATTCCCCCAGAAGCTGAGAGTTTCTTGGTAGACCTGGAACTGAATGCTAAAACAGGCATTCTGGTGGCATATGATAGTAGTTTCGTTGGGTTGATGGGGATAACTGATCCCCTGAAAAGAGAGGCTGCTGTAGTTGTGGAAGGACTAAAAAAGATGGGTGTTCATCCAGTAATGCTCACAGGGGACAACTGGAGAACTGCGCAAGCTGTTGCAAAAGAGGTTGGTTGCTAATTTGCTTAAAATCATTCATGATACTGTTCATGCTTTACCTTACCTCTTTATTTCTGCTATCGGATGAAATTGCATTTTCAACCTCGTTCTATCAATTATTTGCTAGCCGCCTAGCAGTACATGAAATATGCAATCTCTTGTCAATGATACATAGCCCCATTCGAAGTCGCTAGGTAATTTTTGTGATCGAAGATGTGGATTCCTAGCTTTGTATCCTTATATGTTTGTTCCTTTTGTACTTTGGTAGGTAGGCATTGAGGACGTGAGAGCTGAGGTCATGCCTGCCGGAAAAGCCGACGTAGTTCGCTCTCTCCAAAAGGATGGGAGCATCGTTGCCATGGTTGGGGACGGCATCAACGACTCTCCAGCCCTAGCAGCAGCTGATGTCGGGATGGCCATCGGAGGGGGCACAGACATTGCCATCGAGGCCGCGGACTACGTGCTGGTGAGGAACAACCTGGAAGACGTCATCACGGCGATTGATCTCTCCAGGAAGACCTTCAGCCGAATCCGCTGGAATTACTTCTTCGCGATGGCGTACAACGTTGTCGCCATACCCGTCGCGGCGGGTGCGCTGTTCCCGTTCACCGGGCTCCAGATGCCGCCATGGCTGGCTGGTGCGTGCATGGCCTTCTCATCTGTAAGTGTAGTGTGTTCCTCGCTGCTGTTGAGAAGATATAGAAAACCAAGGCTCACGACTGTGTTGCAGATAACTGTAGAGTGAATTGTTAATACTGTTAGTTCCCTTCACCGTTTTTGCAGAAATGAAATGAAAATGGCGTCCCTTGTAAGTTGTGGATTTCTGTGGGCGCTGTTGCTTCGCAGGTTTTTGATGTGGTCGATTTTTTTGTTCTTTTGGTTGATTCTCGGCTCTCAGTGGTACAGATCTGGGATCTCGGCAAAATGAATGAATGATTGATGCTACGATTTTCTCGGCGGAAGTTGTTTGATACTAGTAGACTTACGAAAACAAGTCGGAGTACGTTTTCCAGAAAGAGTGCGGCCCATACTATATTGGGCTAAACCCACACGACGACTAAGAAGAAAAAGGAGCCCCGTAGCCCATAGATTTCGAACAAGCCAGAGTAAGCCGTAGCCCAGTGTTTTTTCAGTCAGCTACAGTGTTTTTTCTGCAAAAATCAAAAGTCATCGCTATTCCTATCACCCCCTAAATCCCTCCCTAATCCAAACACGGCCTCATCCCGTTCATCTTGACGAGAGAATGTGAGCTGAACACTCTTCTTCCTCGCAGGACACTTTCTGGGTTTGTGATCAAAAGAAACTGAAGTGTTTTGGATAATTTTTAATAGAAAACAGAAGCGTTTTGGATGAAAGCACTATCGATTGGATAAAAAATAGTTAGGTTTACCCCACCGGTGATCCCAAAGGCAACCATCTCGAGAAATCTGACATACTATTAACGTCTTGGTCAATGGTCAGCGAATGCAGACATCGAAAGACCACAATCACAAGTCGTAGGTGCGTTCCTAACCATTGGCCATATATTACTAGCTAGAACTGGGTTAGTGGAGTGCACCTTATTCTCCGTGCCAGTGCCATTCGTACGTGGAAGCGTATATATGCAAATGTGACGTCATGATTCATATGCTTAAATATCCGATATATATTCTCACCTTTTCTGTTAATCTTAGATATTCTCATGCGAATGTGACGTCATGATTCATATGCTTAAATATTCGATTAAAAACAAGCTTAAGTCAACATGGAATTTAGTGGTGACATGCAAAATATTCCGAGAAGCAGGCGATCGATCAACAGATTAAATAAAAACCCAACTAATGGAACTAGCTATGCATGCACACACGCAATGGATCAGAGCGCCTGGCTAGTCCGTAAGATGCGGTTAGTGGTGTGGGGAAATCAGGACTCTTGATTTAAAAATCTTTATTTATAGTAGGTATTTTATCATCTCCTATAAATAGAGAGTTATATGGTTAAATTCGTACTCAATCAATTAAAGCAATAAAGAAAGATCAGGAGTTCTCTCTGTCTCTCTTTGTGTGTTCAATATATTATTTTGTCTTTTGTAGTTGATTTGTTTTTATTCTAAATAGAGAAATAGATCAGACTGATCACCAGCGATGATTCTTCAACAAGTGGGCAGGTGTCAGGTGCCCTCTTCAACAAGTGGGCAGGTGTCAGGTGCCCATCGTACGCCCTACCGCGCGTTCCGGCTGTACATAAAAAACTACCATCGCTGGGGCTCACGAGCAATGCGTCCGACAGCAAGGACGAGCGATAGTTCGATTGAGTGCGATCGGAAAAGGATATAATTTTTTTATTTTTAATTTAATTACATTGAAAAAGATATCAAGAATAATATAAAAACCGCTATAATATAAAATAGATCAAAAACTCTAACTTAAAAACGCAAATAAGCTATGCCTTAATGCCTATATTATGTACTGCGTAGAAGTGGTAGGCATGTGCGCTTGTTTTCTCGATAGACACGTGTGTAGTGGCGGCCAGAACGTGCGCATGGAGTTAAGCAGCAAGGAGGCAGAACGCCGAGCAAGAGGCGCGCCTCGATGGATCGGGACGCTTGGAGCTTACTTTGGATCGAGTTCGGACGTGCCTAATGATAAACTAGAAACGAAAGCGCGGCGTGACGCCGCGCTAGAAAAAAGAAGCAAGTTAAGTTTTTTTTGTATTTCTTAATGGGTTGTCGGGATTCACCCAAAGACAGATCATATCGACAGAAACTGCAAGAATCAAATAGTAAAGATGATACTTACCTAAATATACTTTCGGTTAAGCTGTTCCAGCTAGTCAATCCTAACAATTGGCTTGCCAACAGAAAATACACGATTGGTTCTCTTCATCACAGCTGGTATAGTATATTCCAATGCCATCAAACTACCAAGAAGACATACACTGACTTCAAAAGTAATCCTTGGTGATATGATAAAAGGATTATCAGTCACCCACTTCTTCAAATTACCAATAACATAATCTAATTAGTGAACAAGGAACAACAAGGACAACGGGAAGAATTTGTTTAGTGCATATAGGATATGATAGTAAGAACAAATAAAGGTAAAATAAGGTATATCTAAGCTAACTACCATGGTAGAGATCCCCATAAATTTTCAAAGAAGACTGAGCAAATGGACCAAGTTAAGAAAGGAGAACACAGTTAAGATTTGGCTGGTCTTTCCTTTTTTCTCATGTTCACTACATAACTAAGGTTATGAACTAATAGGTGCTACTCTGGTGAAAATCTGAAAATTCTAGCAAGGCGAAGCTTCTTAGAATCTATATGTATCAAATAAAAGACAGTAACTTAAAAAATGAGAATGCATATAAAATGCACCTTAGAATACAATACTTGTAACAGAACAACAAAAAATATCTTTTACAACTATATAGTATGTAACCATTAAGCATAAAACTGGCATACTTGAAACATTAGATTGTATTTCCCTTCCCTGTTCCGCATTCTCAAGTAAGGTTGGCATGTTTCTGAATCTTCACCTGGTGGAAGTAGATATATATCATAAGTCTCTTCATTGCTTTCTGTTTGACCTTCACCAAGAACAACTTTGATTTGATCAGGTGGCAGAGACCTTGCTGACTGCAAGCGTAGACATCGAAGAATTGGGCCATCTCGATAAATCATAAGAAAACTATTTAGTATTATAGCTATTCTATTGGTGAAAAATTAAACAATCAGCTATCTTTGCATGAGAAAACAGTAAGACTAAATATCAATATCCAGCACTGCTTCTTGCAAACTTACATTTTACCAACTGTACAAGGAAAGCAGTTAACTATTAGAAATTACAAAACCCCTCCCTCCATCTCTCCTCTTGGTTGTACAAAGCTGCAAACATGTTTTGTGTAATACTTCCCATCCATGCATAAGCCAGCTAGGATAGACTTTAAAAATAGTCCACTCACTCCATGTTCTACAGAATTTTAGATGTCAAACCGAAAATGTGATAATAAAGAATTAAATATAGAAGCAGAAGCACCTATTCTAAGTGCAATTTTATTTCAAAATATTTTCTATAAAAAGCATAATTTAGATGACAATATGGCTAAGGAATGTTCCTTATAATTATTTGGAATATTGGTCCTGGTCAAAAGACTCAAAACTATAAAAAAGGCGTAGATGCTGACAAGAAATCATGCTTATTGGCATAGATCAGACGAGCATTCGACTTATCATTAATTAGACACAACAAACAAGACAAAAAAATGTATCAGATCAATATTGCATGAATTTTCATCAAGAACAGATACGATAGCATTTGGTGGGCTGTTTGGACTCCATGCAAATAGCGATGTTTCAACCTGCAATTGACATAGCATTAGTTTATAGTTGTGCACTTAGCAACAAAATATAAGACAGATCACCTTTTCAGCAATTCTTCCTCCATGGTCACCATTTAGGATTTGACCATGATCCCCCATTACAAGCAGTCAAGTATTTTCATGGGGACCACCAGGTGTGGAAAGGCTTTTCAATGTGTCAATTACATCCTATATGAGTAAAATAGAGGGGGCCCATAAAATTTAAGCGGAGGACATAAATGAGGTGAAAGTTAAATGTCTTCTATAAATAATTAGCGTAAAAAAACAGATCATATATCATGCATGAGGCAACTGACCTCTAGGATTTGATTGTATTGCTCCAACTTCTGGATCATTGGGGTTGGGCCAACATCAAATGTATGCCCTGCATGGTTCTAAAGAAAGTTGATCTCACATGTTCCCAGTTCAAAAAAGAAAAGGATCAAATGTGTAAGCTAAGACCGAAGTGATTGCATAGTAACTTACCGCACCAAGGAAATGTGTAATAAGAATGTCCTAATCATTTTTGTGCAATGATGGAAGTAAGTCCTCAATAATACCATTGTCTACTTGATACATACAATTCAATTGGTGATTCCATGGAAATTAAATGGAAGACAAAGACGACTCATCACGAACAAGGACAAGAATGATCTGAGATGAGATAACATCTTGTGTCAAGATCTTTAACATTCAAAGAAGTGTAAGAAAAATTCATGAAGGATAAAAAAATTACTATGGGTCAATTCTTCTGGATAGCAGCATCATATGCTTGTAGCAAAGCCTGAAAACAGAAATAACCAACATGGTATTAGAACCGGAAAACAGGTAGAATGGTCCTCCAAGCGAGAACAGCGCATAAAGAGTTTCTGGATATCTGACAAAAAAATTATATTACTATTAATAGATGCCAAGCACACGTTTTTTTTTCAAGTTTTCGTGGAAAGGGAAAGGAAATTATAGCGATAAGTAGAACATTTATCGCTGCTACTACTACAAAGTGCTGTTACAAACCAGCTAAGCATGAACCTTTCTAGCTGAATAAGAGACCTCAGTTTTAGTAATTAGCCACCACATTCCAGTCTGAAAGTTGTTCACATGGATGATTATTAAACCAATATCACATGTGTTTCTTTCTTGGGAACCTCAAAAACTATTTTCCCCTATTCTATCACCTGACAGATAACCTTTCTAGCTGAATAAGAGACCTCAGTTTTAGCAATTGGCCACCACATTCCATTCTGAAAGCTGTTCACATGGATGATTATTAAACCAATATCACATATGTTTCTTTCTTGGGAACCTCAAAAACTATTTTTCCCTATTCTATCACCTGACAGATAATTTTTCGCCTCTATGATTGTTTTGTTTTTCAGTGGTGACAGAATCTCGAAGGTTTCAGGTACCACCTCTGCTTGCTTCCCTGCAAGGAGCCTAACACCAAAAGCATCATACATCACTTGCAAAGAGTTGCCAAAAAACAACTTTAGCCATGTTGACAAAAAGAACAGTAATGCATATCGAATGCAGAATGTTGCATTTCTCAGGATGACCATAATTCATAAGAAACACGACCAACTCTTTGAGGATGCCACAATGTAAGATGTGGGGAGTTGAAGCACATGATACATGCAGCAGGTTTAAGCAGAGAGCCTAGCTGCTGTACAGCTATACCATTCTAATGGCACCCATACATTTGTTTGGTTTTGATACCTATATATGTACAAGCGGGGATGATACCTTCATGCTAATATCCTCTTGTCCTTCCTTCTCTGATTTCATTAACTTAGAGAACAAGGTCAGTACAGTGATAAGATCTGAAGAAAATGCACGGGCACAACTAAGTACATTTACTCGAGTCAATTAATCTGACGATACATCTTCTCCGCTATATTGCAATGAAACAAAACAATCTCATAGTGGCTACCATGACCACAAGCAAATTCATTATCCCTTATATAAGCAATGAAATTTCACCAAGGATTTCATATGGCGCTTATGGTTTCTTCTTATCAGTAGTTACGTACTATACTCTTATCCATAATCGAATCAAGATGTGCATTCAAAACATAGTGCGGACCTTAAATGAACTAAAGTGGTCTAGTGAAAGGTACAAAGGGCGTCAATTTACTCGTTCCCAACCAATCGCCTTGTGACAATCCATAGCTACTTATCGGATCCGCAACTCATTGTCGAATGGTGATCATCTTTAACACGAGAGGAGAGAAGAGAGGACTAACCATGGAGGCGAAGATGGCGGCGGTGGCGAAGAGGAACGCCGAACCCTCACAGGCCCGGCGGCGGCGGCGAGTGTGGTGACGAATCTTTGAAATCTGACAGCGGCATCCCCGAGACAATCGGTGCCGCGTCCCACGATTCTTCTTGTACTGCTCCCCGCCGCGCGCCACACACACACAG
This sequence comes from Melocanna baccifera, assembly GCA_036346265.1. Taxonomy (NCBI): domain Eukaryota; kingdom Viridiplantae; phylum Streptophyta; class Magnoliopsida; order Poales; family Poaceae; genus Melocanna; species Melocanna baccifera. The sequence continues at coordinate 2,792,037 of CM070692.1, forward strand.
AGATCCCATATTCCCATCACGGCGAGCTCAAATCCACCAGTGAGCGGGCCGAGGCAAGCAAGAGAGGTATACCATGTGGTGAAAACCTTGATGGATCGCGCGATGGCGGCGAGGCGGCGGCGGCAGCGGCGATTCCGAGCACGGCGAGGTAGGAGAAGCTGGCGCCTCCTATGGGCGGCCGGCTCTAGAAGCTTCGGTTCCTCGTCGCGGCGCGCGGTGGTGGCGGTGACCCACGGCCGGATCTGAGATTTGGGGAGGGCCGACGCCGAGATCTGGATGGCACCGTTCCGGTGCGCCAGATCGGTTGAACTCTGCAATTAAACCCAAAAACCCGAATCGACACCACCACCCTATCAAAGAAAGGACAAGGTGCTCGGACACAGGGACCTACGATGGAGGGCGAAGGAGCCGGAGGCGAGCAGCAGCGGTGGTGTGAAGGGGAACGGGAGCGAGGAGGTGCGGGCGGATGGTAGGGAAGGAAGCGAGCGGAGATGGCATCACGGGGGGACGCCCGGCGCCATACTCGAGCTCTCCTCGAAGCAGCTCGCAGCGCGGCTTGCTAACCAGGAAGAGAGCCGCGGCTTGCTAACCACAGAAGAAAGAAGCCGCGGCTTGCTCGAGCGCATACACGCGGCGAGCGGAGCGCGCGCGGCCGCGCAGCGCGCGTCGGCGCGCGGGGAGGAGGCCGACGTGGACCGCGCGAGAAGGGCGCACCAATTGTCTACTTGATACATACAATTCAATTGGTGATTCCATGGAAATTAAATGGAAGACAAAGACAACTCATCACAGAACAAGGACAAGAATGATACAGATGAGATAACATACTGTGTCAAGATCTTTAACATTCAAAGAAGTGTAAGAAAAATTCATGAAGGATAAAAAAAATTACTATGGGTCAATTCTTCTGGATAGCAGCATCATATGCTTGTAGCAAAGCCTGAAAACAGAAATAACCAACATGGTATTAGAACCGGAAAACAGGTAGAATGGTCCTCCAAGCGAGAACAGCGACTTGGGTGCGTGGTGTGGGGGCGTGGGTTCCTCCGTCCCTTTCTGCACGTGGCCGCCCTCAGATTCCGCAGAATCCTGCCGCGCGCGAGGCCCTCACGTAGATTCCAACTCCAACAGACCCCTCGCCCGCGCAGGCACCCGCACATGCATGGCGACACCGGCACGCTACAATACAAGAGGCGGCGCAACCTCTCCGAGCCAACGTACCGGCCCCACCGTCGTCGCGGGCCCACCCGTCACCGTCGGTGACGCAGCCACCTGGGCTGCTAGTAGACTGCACTAGTGCTAGTTGGACTCTTGCTGGATCCCAGGTTCTGTTCCGAGAGCAACGGCCCTGGTATTTTTACCCACCCCGGCCGAGATGCTCCGCACCACTCTCTCTCTCTCTCTCTCTCTCAGGACTAGTAGTAGCAGATGTGCTTTCTTGACTCTGGCGTGCACTCGGCTATGTAACCCGCGTCGTGTGCCCCCGCCCGCCGTACACGTGTCCGCTCTACCGCATCAAGGGTGGGGATTCTCTGTCCGGAAAGGTCCCTGGGACCTGAGGGAGTTCAGTTGCGAAACGGAACGTGGTACGCTCCTCCGCGGGTTCACCGTCGCCATAGGTCGTGCCTTCTGGTTTCCTTCCCTTTGGAAAATATACTCATTTTTCTTTCTGCTGCTGCTGCTGCAAAGCCATAATCTTTTTCTTTTGGCTCAGCATTTCTTACCACATTCTCGTTTGGGATGAGGGAATTGTTCAATTTCTATATTTCTTTTTCTTGCGAAACGTGGTCAAGCATGTATTTGATATGTGCAAAACGAAATAATGTATACTCCATAGCGTTCCTAGCTACCACATATGCACGTAGAAGCCGATTATTGTTGCAACGACAACATTGCATAGCTTTATTTTGGATTGTGAATTGCCTACAAGAGAGTTTATAAACCTAGAAGGACATCACGGTGGCCCTTGTGGACAGGGGCGTTGTACCACTTGTTCCACAGGGCACGAAGTCTATACTGATGGATATGATATGTGATTAGATAATAGCGTCGTTGGTGGCAACGACGTAGGTTCTACAGTGGTAATGAAAAAACTTGTGTATGTAAGATGTAGTTATCTTTATAGCGCATATGATGTTTGTAATAAATTTGTAGTCATCTACTAATACATAGGAATGAAAATGAGTAGTTTCATATGATTTTACAAATAACGCTAAAAATTAGCTCAACCAAAAGTTATTAAGCCATAACCGAATTAAATGCCTTAATTTATGAACAGGCCCTAATCATCTATGCAGGGGTGATGAGCTCACACGCGTTATCATGTTCAACCGGAGCAAACCCAAGCCATGAGCTTGAGGCCAAAGCGGCGCTACAAAAGCAGGCACCTTGCGCCACGGCCACACCCTCTGTGGGAGGGAAGATACACCACCCACAGAGGCCACACACACGCCAGCGGCGGCTCATGGCTCCCTCCTCTGTCCTTCCCTGCCCCAGACACCACCACCCGTTTCTCTGTCATCCACACGGAATCCACCTCCACCTCCACCTCCTAATCCTCTCCATCTCCGTGCTCTTCACCTCGATTCCAATCTTGGGTGGGTAATTCATTTCATTGCCAAACGTGCATCCAAATGCTTCGTTTTTCATGTTCTTTTTTTTTCTGACCACTGATTTTGCCAAATTAATCAGATGGATTGGAGCTAGGAGGAGACGGCCTTTACAGGGAGATTCTGAGGGACGAGACCGTGCTGAGGCTTGAAGAACTGGGCAAGGTTAGATTGTTGATCGATTCTGTGGTTTCTTGGAATATTCAGTTCTTGATCCACTTTTCCAGCTCCAGATACGGGAATCTTGTTAGTTGCATGGACTGTTGTTTGCTGTTGTGTTAACTAGATGATGGCCTATTCGCCTCCAGTTCGATTGATTATGTCCTGTGTACTTGTATGTCGTCCTAGATGCAAATAAGAAGATTTGTAGGGGTTATATGGAAGAATCATCGATTCCTGAATGGCCAAATAGTGAAGTTTTGGGTTCGTTGGTGTAGATTTTTTTCTTCCTTTGTGAATTAGGAGATTATGCAGTAGAGAACAGTACTAATACTTACTCCCTCAAGAGAACGTAATTAGTATATCATTTTGTAATTAAGATGCCTTATCTTAGCAGTAGAGAACATTCTCTTACAAGAAAGCTAGCAAAGCCAATTCATGCAAATACGTAGACTTTGTCCTTTTTTTGGCAAACAATTAGCTTGGGTGTCAACAAAAAAAACTTTTTTTCAAGTTTTAATCTCTTGTTGGATTGTGCTTCCTGGTAATTCCATATAATCTTACCCATGCCCTGTTTTCTGGGGGAGATGACCTTACGCTATGAAGGTTGCTCAGTTTTCACGTTCTGTAGCTGGATTATTAGATATCCAAACTGAGCAATTCCTGGTTTCTAAGATGTGTGCTGCGTCTTATCTTTTACTATTAGGCCTAACAGTCTAGCTATGCAGCCTCATGTTTCTAACACGGCGTTGATTTGTATGAATCAGATATCTGATGGGGAAGGTTACCTCGAAAGGACATTCTTCAGTCCTGCTTCCATCAGAGCTACTGGGGTTATTACCAGCTGGATGAAAGATGCCGGACTTACAACGTACGTTTGTTTGCACTTGCAGTCTTTTTCTTACACTTTGACCTTAACTGACCTCTCTCTATTCGATATGAAGGTGGGTTGATCAAATGGGTAACATACACGGTCGATTTGAACCGGTCAATTCAACCAAAGAGGCTTTATTGATCGGATCTCACATGGTGAGAACTATTTATCTCATGCTGTGACTCTTTTAGTAGTTAAAAAGCTGTCACTGATAAAAAACAATCTTATCTTTGGAAAAACAGGACACTGTCATTGATGCTGGCATGTATGACGGAGCTTTGGGTATTATTTGTGCAATCTCTGCTCTGAAGGTTTTGAAAGTTACCGGGAAACTTCAGAGGCTAACTAGACCAGTAGAGGTTAGAGAATTTTCTAGTGTTTCCAGTATAGCAGTGTTGTTACTACTTGATCATCATAGTGTCTCTACAGTTTGTGAGTTGGATTACGCTAGTCACTATCTTGTTCCTTACAAGTGGCATGATGAGTCACATGTGTCCTATATGACACCTACTGTAAAAATAAATAAGACACTTGTCTGCACTCTACACAGAATTTGTCCTTGTCTTGTGTATTTTACATGTTTAGTACCATCTTTTGTTTAATTGTTTTAGATCTAACTTTGGGATGCTCATTAGGTAGCTAGGTTGTAAATGTAAAGTACGTATGAGGTCTGCTGCGATTGTGATAAGATAATCAGACATGCTATAAATATACATAAGCCAGGATAAATCCTGTTTTATAGTGCCTGTTCAATCAACTTGGCCATTTCCCCTCTATTCTAGAGGAGAATGTATACACGGCACACCTTTTGTTAGTCTAGGGATCCTGATATTCAGAATTCACAAGTTGTTTGATGTCATGTGTTTGAATTGAAAAACATATGCTTGTCTTTAGATCAAGACCTGCATCTTAGTTTTAATATGCATGTGTCAATTCATCTGTTATTGTTTTGACTTAGATGGCTTTAAGCTAATGTGGCTTAAGAAGTATACCAAACCATGGCAGAGTATGATCGGGTTAGCATTATCAACATCTGAAAATATCACCATGACATAGCATGGTACTTATTTTTGCTTGGTAAACCTCAGGTGATTGCATTCAGCGATGAGGAGGGTGTCAGATTTCAAACAACTTTTCTGGGAAGCGCCGCTGTAGCTGGTACACTACCTGAATCAATTTTACAAGTATCTGACAAGAGGTGGTATTTTTTGCATAAGCCAACTAGACTTCTTTTTTAAAAATGGTTTACTGATGCAGTCTATATGTTGTATTCAACTTCTTCAGTGGCACTACAGTTCAAGACGTTCTCAAGTTGAATTCTTTCGAGGCTACTGCTGCTGCTCTTGGTCAAGTTAAGTACAACCCGGAGTCGGTCGGTAGTTATGTTGAGGTATAAAGGATCTGTATATCGTTTTCATGTAGTTTAGCAAAAAATGAAAATAATACAGTACTTACCGTTTCTGTTTTGGTATGGTAGGTTCACATGGAACAAGGGCCTGTCTTGGAAGCCCTCCGTTATCCTCTTGGTGTCGTAAAAGGAATTGCAGGACAGACACGATTAAAGGTGCATTCGAGTTTTCTGTTATTTTTGTGAAAAGTAAACACTGACACTAGCTGAAGAATTGTCAGCCAAAACTAAAATATGACCAAGCAGCATTGCACACTATCTTAAGATCAACTTTTGCAGAACAATCAGCGTGCTATTTTAAGACCAACTATTGCAAATCATCAGCCAGGAACAACTAGTAACAACTAGCGAGTAAACAATCAAATAAGCAACTGGATCGTTGGTAGATGTTAGTAGTCTTCTTTTGAGCAGAGAATGTGAGTAGTTAACATGAATCGTTTAATAAATGCCTTCCAAAGATTACGTAGCGTAGAGCCCTTGCTAGTCTACTACAATGATATGACGTGTGCTATCTTTAACCAAAGAATTACCCCTTGTTAACCATTCAGGAGACAAGAGTATGGCTATCACCAAAATTGTTCTGTTTAATGTCCGTATGAAATGTTTCAAATCTGCTGTAGCGCTGTGGTCTTTGTGATTTCAACATGAACAGTGCTTCTATGCTCTACTAAAAACTTGGGATGACCAATCTAAATCCCTACAGCACTGCTAGGCCAAATCGCTCAAGCTGGCTTGCTTCCAAGTTCCAATGCTTAGTATTCTTATATATATATTTTAGGTAATAGTAAAGGGTTCACAAGGGCATGCTGGCACGGTTCCAATGAAATTGCGCCGTGATCCGATGGTTGCAGCTGCAGAACTTGTTGTAACACTGGAGAGCCTATGCAAAGAGCCCAAAAAGTTCCTGACATACGACGAGGAATGCGGTTGCTTCACGGAGGAGTCTTTTGCTGGACTAGTCTGCACTGTTGGTGAGTTGCTGACATGGCCTAGTGCAAGCAATGTCATACCAGGCCAGGTAAGCTCATCACACCTTGCCAAACATTCTTCACCCTTGTCACATGGTGTTGCAATCACCTCAAGCTTGGAGTCCTGTGGCAGGTCAATTTCACTGTGGACATACGCACGATGGACGACAAAGTTAGGGAGGCAATTGTCACGAGCTTTTCAAGGCTCGTTCTTCAGAAATGCGACGACAGATTGGTCGATTGTGCTGTTGAGCATAAGGTGCGGGAATTGAAGTACTTCACTGTGGGGTGTGATGTTGGCAGCTTGTACAGTTGTGTTAACCGTGTTCAGTTGTTACTTCCAGCATTCGGCAGCGGCCACGCATTGCAACAAGGAGCTGACCTCTCAGCTGAAGAACGCGGCGCGCTCGACTCTGTCGATGATGCCGGGCTACACGGCCGGCGAGACACCGGTGCTGATGAGCGGCGCGGGGCACGACGCGATGGCGATGGCCAGGCTGACCAAGGTACGTACGTACGTAGGATGCGTATACGTGCATGTAATGTAAAAAGCAGTAAACTTTGTCTTAGCATGTAAAAATGGTCGTTACAATCGCCGTTCATGCTCGCAGATCGGGATGTTGTTCGTGCGGTGCCGCGGAGGCGTCAGCCACTCGCCGGAGGAGTTCGTGCCGGACGACGACGTCTGGGCCGCGGGGCTCGCGCTAGTCAACTTTGTAGACCAGAACGCGGTGGCAGAGTTGTGATGATTCTTTGGCTAGGCCCGTAGCCTACAGTTGTATATAGACTGTTGTTCCATTGGGCGAAAAATAAACAGTTCTCTTCGCTGAGACCTGCATCGCATGGGTTCGATCCTCTGCCACCCTGCTGTTTATTTTTTTCACTCTTTTCTTATGTATATATCTCTTTTTTATTTTTTCTATCATTTTGTTCTTAGCTATTTTTTAACTATTATTAATCTGCATCATGTTTTTTCTATTTTTATATTCTAATATATATATATATATATATATATGATTTTTAAAAAAATGATTATATCTAAAAGATGTTAAATTAGCTTTTTAAAAAATTGATTATATCAGTCAAAAACTAATTACAGTAAAATTTTAATTAAAAATCAGAAGTTATCGCTAAAACAAGCACCCACTTATTCGTCAATCAACCACGATTGGAATTCCGTTTCGTCTTTGCTAGGGAGAAAAGAAAGCGTACGGCTGTTAACATGGTGCAGGCACCACGCGGAAGGTTCTGCATGCATCCCCAGGCCATGTCCAGCCGGGGGAAGCCACCTAGGGAAGGTATGGTCACGGGATGAAGGACGGCATGCAAGAATTTCACAGGTCCGAATCATAGGGCCGTGTGACCAAAAAAAAACCTGCCAGGATTCTCCTCTCTTGTAACCAAATAGAGGGTTTATTTGATATGACTTGTAGCTTTTGGTTTTTAATGTGTTTTAGCTGTTTACATAAAGATTATAGATAGAGAGATAATTGCTTGCGATTTTGGATTGTACAGATGTTGAGCTTTTAATGTGTACTATAATTAACTTGTAGATCTTATCTTAAAAAATACCATATTTAAAAGTTAAATACTATAACAAAAATTAAAAGCTACTTTTAGAAGAAAAAAACAGGCCAGAGGTTCGCTCCTTCTTGTCTCCTGCGTTTGAGTCTTTGTGCGCGCGTACATGGAACACTGGAAATTAAATATTCGCCAGAGGAAGGAAAGCAAGGCACACGCGCGTACGTGTGTAAACAGTGTAAGCATATATCTCCCTCTCGCTCACACACCAGTAGAGCTGGTAAACACGTACCAAGCTCAATTTTCTCGTACAAAACGTTTGCTGCGTCGTACCAAGCCTGCTAGCTAGCTCGTATAGTAGAGCTGCAGCTAGCTACATCCGTATCTGTATATGCATCGATCATGCAAGGCTATTAATAAGTGAAATGACAACACCTTGACAGTATAGTCCTATTCGGAACTGATGTAGAAATCTAGGTAGCTAGAAGCAGTGTGCGCGTTGTGTTGTGTTGTGTTGTGTGAACTGATGCTGAACTTTTAGCGAAATTTAAGCTACAGATTGTTACAGATAATTGGGACTGTTTTTTTGGCTGCGATTGATAGTTTTTTAGCTGTTTATGATAGAGATTACGGAAAGAGAGATACTCGTTTGCGATTTTTAATAGTACAGATATTAGTTTTTTTAACGTGTACTACAATTAACTTGTATACCCCATCTTAAAAAAATTTCTGTTTAAAAGTTAATTACTATAGTAAAAATCAAAAATAACTTTTAAAAACCGTAAAGAACAAACCTATTAATATAAGAGCATTAGTTCCAACCACACGTGGAGGTTGGGCACTCACACCAGCATGCACATACGCATGTGAGTCCACCCCCTAAGCACAAGTCTGGAATCTAGAGATCCCAAGATAAATGTGTGATCTCACGATGGGTTATGTTTTGTAAAGTAAATATCAAAACATCATTCCTCGTGGTTTCATCCTATTATACAATAAAACGACATTATATACCCCTATTTTTAAGTAACATGAAGAAACTACAGTACCATGCATTGTGTGGTATAATATCCTGTGTCCTATTCGAAACAGAGAAATTTAATCGAAATTTTGAAGGAATTGTACCGATATGTGCAAAACTCCTATGGTTATATGTTCAAACATGATATAAGTCATTTCAAGACCCTAGCACGTCCTTCTTTAAATTGAAGTTTGTAGTTCATCGTGTGTGGGGTGTTTATATTAGTTAGATTGATGGTTTTTGGTTATGTTTAATGGTTTTGATTAAAAAAATAGTAGTAGCTAAAAGAATTGGCTTATAGAAGGAGTGAGCAATGTTGGAATATGGAGTAGGCTACACAAGCGTTTCCACCATGTAAACAGGAAACTATGTGAGTAAGATATCATATATCATTAGCCTGGTTCAACGTAGCACGCGTCGATGTAGTGGAAGTACTTGATCGTCCACGAGCAGTATTCGATCTTCACGAGCCGACCGTCTCCTCGCAATTGTCTCGATCAACATCATAATCACAGTAGTACCTCTACTGAAGTCCACGCGTCTAGGGATGGAACATCGTGCGTCCGTGTGCTAGCATCAGCACGCACAACGCGGGGTTTGAGAGACGGCGGCTAAGGTTTTGATGGGTGTGCCTTGAGATTTTCTTTGATCCTCAGTTTTCCGTATACTTGGTTGTAACTTATAAACACCTTTCCGATCACGATCGGTAGCGGTTTCTAGTAGGACATATCGACCCTAAGTATACATAAAAGTTAATCTAAACAAACCTTATGAAATATGATTTGTAACTAGATTCTAGTCACTTATGACCAGATCGTATATGGTTACGACCAGTTCGTATCCCCATACGACTTGTTCATAGACTAGTCTATAATATATCTGACTAGGTCATGATCAGTCAGTATACTCATACAACCAATACGCATTTGGTCGGACCTATCAACCTGTTTACATATTCTCTTTTTACCTTATGATATCCGATCAAACTTCAAATGAAAAACATGTCATCTATAGACCGCTCAATCTTTTCTCGATGTAATAATGTATAACTTCATATGATCGACTCTTCAACCACTCATGGCATGGTCATGTACCTTCCTTTTCTTATCATATCGAGGGTCTAGAGATATCTCTCCTGTTATGTAGGAGAGATAAATTTCATATCCTATCAGTCACATTCCTCCGCATATTTCGTAGTATACCCGAAAGTTATTTTTATAGCTACCTAGTTACGAAGTAACGTTTGGCAACCTTAAGTATACTATTACACATATAGAAATTTATGCTGATATTAGGTACAAGGATTATATATCGTTGTTGCTTAAGATCAACTGATAGCATATAAAATATAATAATATCAACAATGTCTTAAGATGGATCAATCCAATGTTATGTTATCTAATATGTATCCACATTATTGATTCAATATCTTTATATCTATGACCAATGAAATATGATCATCAACCAATACATATGTTGATATATAAGTTACTAGTATTTCGACTAGTAATATCCAAGAATTCTTTTGGAATGATATCATACAACAAATAAAAACTTCACTAACAAGTCACATACCTGCTAATCTTTATAAATGATAACTCATTCAAGAATATGATAACATTTATTCAAAATATCAAAAACATAGAAGTGATACAATTATTTTCATGATTGCCTTTAGGATATATCACTACCAGGCAAGCAGTGAGAAAAATGAGAAAGAGATACGTATGTGAGACGAAACGAGGGGAGTGAGATGTGTGATGCTCCTTTGACCCACTGTCTTAGGGGGTGATCGTTTTAGCGATGGCTTCTGACTTTTGGCTGAAATTTCACTGTAGCTGGCTTTTTTACTGTAGCTGATTTGACTTTTTGCGTATAATTAAATTTTAAAAAATGTAAAAATAGAAAAAAATATGTTAACCCATTACGGACAATGCAAAGGAACACGGAAAAAAATAAAAATGCAAAAAAGCCCAAAAAATCTAAAAAAATTCAGAAAGAGACGAATTACTAAATAGTGAAAAAAAAGCTGAAGCTAGAAGCTGAAGCTGAAAAAAAGCTGAAAAGTCTTATACTTACAACAGGAGTAAGAGGGGTAAAGAAACAATTTCAAAAAAACCGGATATTCTTATGAACTTCCAAACTTTTAAAGCAAAACTCAAAAGAAACACTCCTGTATCCTTTTTTTTCTGCATTGTAAAATGGCGGATCAAATCAAGCACCTTCCCATCAGTAAATAATAATTTATACTAGTACATGTTGCGAGTGAAGAACGAGGAAAGCAATGAGACATGCGTGCATCTGCATGGCGCTGGTTCCTTGAGCTAGCTTCGAACTCTTCTCTGCTCTCACCTCACAACCATGAATCTGTATCCATCCATCCATCGATTTGCTTGCTATCGTGTCAGACTTGGAATCAGATTGACCCGTCGCCGATCGCGATCTAGTTCCGTCGCGAGTAGGAGCTACTAAGGGGTGATGCTTCGGTTTTTTTCAACTTCATCTTCTAGTTTTAGCTTTTTTTTCACTATTCATTACACTATCTACTAATTCAGTTACAGTGTTTTTTCAGTCAGCTGTTTTTTCAACCAAAAGTCAAAAGCTATCGCTATTTTGATCACCCTTTAAGCCTTGAGCTGAGCTGAGAGCACGGACAGAGACATGCGCATAAGAATTTTAGAAAAGGAGGGCACTGTACAAAAATGGAAATGGAGTAACACGAAAAATACAGGGAGATGAGAGGAGGGAGAGCGACACGAGAGTGGAAACGGTAGCAGACAAATGAGATGATGCTTAGGTCATGCCTATTTTGGTTTTTTTTATGATTTATAATTTATGTTTTACTATTAATATTGTAATTGATTTATTTTATATCGTAGATATTGGTAATTTTTTTAACATCATTATTTTTTAAAAAATTAAAAATAAAAATATGTTACCTTATCATGAATAATAAAAAGAGAGAAAAGACAAAAAATATTAGATAAAAAAATAAAAAACTAAAATCCAAACGAACGAAACCTTAGTATAAGCAGGTAGCCATGTATTGTTATCAACTTTTGGTCTCTTCGACGCACCTCTCTCGCTCGCTGCGACAGCTTTTTGGAAGAGAGGCTGACGTGATACGCTCCGAGCTGGCTACTTCATGTCAACTCGTGTAGCTAGCATTCCACAACTACGAAGTGCCCTAGCTGCCGCCTAGCTAAGCCACTATGCCTGCACTGCTACTACTACTCTACTCTGGTTGTCCTCGATACAGGACATGTCTAGCTAAGGGGGTGATCGGAATAGCGATGGCTTTTGGTTTTGGTGAAAAAACATGTGTGGTGAAAAAACATGTATTTGAGTTAGTGGATAGTGTAATGAATAGTGAAAAAAGGTGAAGCTAGAAGTGAAGTGAAAAAGCCAAACCGATCACCCCTAAGGCCCCGATTGTTTGGCTTTTTGAAGCCGACTTCAGCCGACTTTCACTATTCACTACACTATCCACTAACTCGACTGATGTTTTCGACCATCGATGTTTTTTCACCAAAAGCAAAGCTATCGCTATTCGATCATAAATCTAGCCCCCTCCACGACTCACCAAGGCGACCGTGGCGGTCGTGCGATCGGGACCGCGACGACTCGCCAGAGGCGACTGCGTGGCGGTCGTCGCGATGCGACCGCACGACTCCGAAGGCGACCGTGTGCACGATTTTAGAGCCGTGCGTTGCCGCGTGTCGCCTCGGTGAGTCGTGCGGTCGATATCGCCGCGACTCGCCGCGTGTCGCCTCTGGCGAGTCGTGCGATCAGTACCACGACTCGCCACGTGTCGCCTCCTGTGAGTCGTGCGATGAGTGAAGCTAGATTTGGAATTTTTTCATAAAAAAAGCTAAAATTGGAATTTTTGTGCACAATGGTACCAAAATAGTCCAGATTTCTCTAGCTAAGGATGTAATTTGATCGGATTTAAACGAATGTTATTCATATCGAATTCTAATACATATTTTTTTTCAGATTCGAAGTCAGATATAATATGGTCGGATACAAATACGAATTTGGATTATTCGAGTTTCAAATATGATGTCATTGGGACGGATATGTAACGGTTTCGGATCGAAAACGGATAATATAGACGAATAGTATGTATATATATACATAAAAGAATATATACTGAACTATACCACCATCACTTCAAGCCTTAATTAGTAATAAATTCGTCTAGATTACTTAAGTATAATAGCCAATACAACACAAGTTTAACATAAACGATAAATACATACATAAATTCATACGCAAGTTCAACATAAGTGGGGAGTATTGGTGACGACTGGTTAGAGTAACTTTACTATAGAGTTAAGTTACGACTTTGATAAAATCTAGGTCGGTTAGTGTCAATGATAGTTGATAGGCTGAGCCAGTTAGAGTACTAACTTGCTTGTTCGGATATTCGGTCGGATAGTATCTGATTTACTATTTACCGATGCTATTCGGTTAGATTTTAGCTTTACCATTTTCGTTACCATATCCCGCAACAATTATCCGGTACGGATCGGATTCGGTACGGATGCTAAATTATCTTCTCATATCCGGTACCAACCGGATTTAGTACCGGATTGGTCGGGATTAACCTATACCATTTGCACCCCTATGTCTAGCCTTTATCAGGCTGATCTAAATTTATAAATAGATTAGATTAAATTTAAAATTTTTTATTAGACTAGACATAGTTTGAACTGAATTAGACCTTAGACTTTATATTTATATACTAATTATTAAAGATAGATGAGAACTGATCCTAATTAGATAACTACGAAGGTAAAGATGCCTGGTCTAAGCTAAGGTCTATAACTGTTTTTGGGCCTAGATCACACTAAGACTTATATAATTTGGGTTAGGCTTGGATCAGATCTTTCTCAATTATATTTGAATTTGGACCAGATTTCGATCCATTAGGCCCTACCTCGATGGATGCAACAACGTTCTTTCACACCAAGCAGGCGGCGGAGATGCATATAAATAGAAGATTATGATTTATTTTGTACTATAACTATTATTAACTTATTTTATATAATTAAATATAAAATAAAAAATTATATCAGTATAGACAATACAAATGAATACAAAAATAAAAAACTAGAAAAAGATAAAAAAATCATAAACCAGAAACTGAAGCCGTTTAGAGCGGACTCTAATTAGCCCTGTTTGAACAGAAGAATAAGTCCCTAAAATCCCTATAAAATGGCTTAACCGACAGGAATTTAGGACCAGAAGTTTAGATTTCACGGAAAATTTTCATTGTTCTCTCGCTGTCTCAAAATTCCTGCATCTTTTCCATGTGCATTATCAAACAACTCATCGGAAAAATTCCCGCATTTCTAGAATTCCTGTGAAGATTCAATTGAACATATCCTATATACCTAGACAATTGGTCTCCACTAACTGCAATTAACGCTATATATACTGACTCACAGAGCGTCACATCATCTTAGTTAATCCTGGCCATTGGATTGCGGCCTTGATCGTTTCGGTTTTTTCGGCTTCAACTTCTAGCTTCAGTTTTTTTTCACTATTCACTACACTATCCACTAACTCAGCTACTGATGTTTTTGACCCGATTCTGATGTTTTTTTTCAACAAAAGCCATCGCTATTCCGATCACCCTTGCATATGCTCGGCTATTGGCAGACCGATTTTCGAGATAGTTTTTTAGAGTTAATAAAATATTTCTCAAAGAAAAAAGAGGAAAGGTTCTTGATGAAAAAAAAATCAAAGTACAAATTATTCTAACAAAAATATCTCAAGATAATATAGAAAAATATATAAAATAATTAAACAAAATACAGTTTTAACTCTACGACCCTTTATGCAATATTAGAAACAACCATTTTATTGTTTCTTAAAACCACCTTGCTAATTTATTCAAAATTTTATGCTAACCAATTTAAAGGTTTTAAAAAATTGTCTTTATTATGTTAATCTAACTAACACTATTTACAAAGATTTTAAATATACAAACTTTCTCTTTATTTTTTTTGAAGTTTCTACGATCTACATTTCATAAAGGTACTATCATCCAATAAATTATTTGGAATTTACCAATTTCAGAATTAGGAAGGAGAGTGGAAGACCAAATATAACTTACATGGGAATGAGATCTCACGTGCAACGCCATGTATTTCATACCTCTCTGTTCGCCACATCACCACCCAACTTGCCATATCACTTTCTTGCTCACCTGCACCACCTCACGCCCTCACTTCGCTTATAAAGCGCACTTATGGCTTTGATTTGATAATTAATTTGCCTTCTCACTGACCACCATTACACACAGCACGTTTTCTCTCTTTCCTTGGCCTTCGCAATGTGCGGCTATTGTAGGCTTACGCTGTTGCGACACTACCCTATGCCTCCTGTGTGGCCAGCTCCCTCATCCTCCATGTGCACACCACCACCTCATTGAGAGAGAGAGAGATGGGTCAGTTAGGGTTATAACTTGAGTGGCTAGTTAGGGCCTTGAGGAATTTAAGTTGTGGTGGGTTTGGTGGACGTAGAAAGAGCTTTAGTGGGCTGAAAGAGGGAGATGTGAGTTGGATTAAGCTGTTTTATATTTTTTGGGTACAAATATGACTACAAATATATGATATTTTGGTTCAATTAAAAGTATATATATTATACCTAGTGTATACTATATATTTTCTGCAAAAATTCATGGACGTAGGAGGGTCCGCCCCTTTCAGCTGATGCCTACAACTGTCTCTATTTTAGCCCAGCCTAAGGTTGTTTGCAAGCCCGGTAGCCCACAATGTTCTCTCTTTTTTTTTCCCAAAGAAGTTCAGCATATTTATGGACTCAAATACTTAATGATGACATATTATTTATCTAGGATCATAATGTAAAATTTGGATAGTCATCACTCTGCATAAGTTATCAATACAAATCAGATGTTTTTAAAAGGCTCCCCGATTCCTTTCTAAAAACAAAAGCTCCGCAGTCGCACCACCATCGCCGGCGAATGGGGCAATCAGAAACTGTCGCGCGCCGCGTTGCCTCCTCGCTCCCCTCTTGCTGTGGCCGTCGGCGACTGTTTCAGCTTCTGCAACCGTCGCGGGCATCCGAGGAGACGTGCCTGCCATGGCCTTTATTATCGTTCCTCGGCATCGTCGGGTACGTCTTCTTCACAGTCCGGTACCACTTCTGATTCTCCCATTTGTTTGGCTTGCCGCTCTCTTTCCCTCGACACATCTCCGATCTCCCTCCTCGTCTTCCCTTCCTTCAGATATCTCTCTTTGGATTTTGCCTCAATGATGCTGTGTAACATCTAATTCGAATTGCTTTCACATTTTTTCCTTTTTTTTGTTCAGAATCTACGCAGGTTTATGTCAGATCTTTCATTCATGTAAGTCTCTCTTTTACCATTCCTTAATTTTGTTTTTTTGAATTTTTATACATGTACCTGAATCCCCCCCTCTACATGGATGGTTTCACTTCAGGTCTTTTTTCTAGATCGAGAATAGTGCCTTTCTCTATATCAAGTTTGCAAAACTCATACATACTGAATTGTTCCATGATTCCATCACGGGATGTCCTTTTATACTTTACAGATTTAATTGATGATAGCGATTTGCTAGCGCCTGGACATCCAATCCAGACGCTAGCTCACATACACTCGCTCGCAACAATTTTATACTATATATGTACTATTTTCTTGGCATATATGCAACAAATATTTCTACAAAAAAAACTCGATGTTGCATTTATTGTTAATAATTGTTACACATATGAAATGAAATAAAAAATGTTACACAAACAAAACACCTTATCTCTTCATGGTAGGTCGGCAGCAAGGCCTTAGGTGCGGCGGTGGCGGGCAGTGAGGAGGTGATGTGCGTGGCATGGATCCGACGCTGGAAGGAGAAGCCACCCGGATCCTTGCGGCGTACCGATGAGCCGGGCCGGGATATTCGTGTACCCGACGCACTCAACCTCCTAGGCTACCAGGGAAGGGGTAGGCCAGATCTGGCGACGCCATGTCCGAGGATGGCTGAAGAGGAGGTTGACGACGGCAGTCGGATATGGCGGTGTCGTACCTGAGGATGGCCGAAGAGGAGGTTGACGGCAATGTCTGGATCCGACGGTGCCGGCATCGGGGATAGAATGGTTGGGGATGGGTTCGTGGTTAGGGTATTGCTATAAACAGTAGCATAATCTATAGTCCAACGGATAGCCTCCCGAGTTCGATGCCCTCCCTGTCTCCCTCCCCACCGCTCCTGGTCGTTCCCCCCGCTTCCGCCCCCCCTTCCCTCCCATTTTCTTTGGTGTGAGCAGCTCCGCACCTCTCCTCTGCCTCCCCCACCCGTCTTGCACCATCAGCGTTTGGCGGCGATCTCGCTGCACCACCATATCCCCCTCCCTAGCTGCCACCACCCCATCCAACCTAGTATTCATAGCGCCGCCATCTCACCCTTTCCTCTCTCCACTGCCGCCCACCACCCTCCGCTGCCGTCTAACGCCTCTGCTACCACCCATCGTCGGACCACTGGCCTCCCTCTACATCTAGGGGATGTTGTGAATCCGTTATCGAGGTGGTGTTCCCCTGTCACCAGACCTAGAGCTGCAGTGGAGAAGGAAGGGGAGATGGTGGTGTGAAATCGAGCTATCTTGTCGGTGGAGAAATGAATGGTATACCGTTCTTTGGTTTTTTTATTCATTCAAAAAAAATAGTGAAGCTTATTACGGTCTATGTATAGATCTGCAGAGAATTAGTTCTTCTATGCATATTGTATTCATCAACACGGACAAAGATAACTGTTTTCCTTTCATCCCTTTATTCATACGCATGAGTGATTAATATCAAGTTAGGCTGACCAAGAATTCAAGCAGCTATTCATCCATATACTTGACCAATCCGGTGTGATGGTTTTTCAGCCATAGATCTTTTTCGTCGCATACACGGTAGTTTCCTTCAATTCTTTCATGCTAAGTATTTGATAGTTTTCTTCTTTTGCATAGCATATTGTATTGCTTTAAAATAAGCACTTAATTCATTCAGAGTCAAGGAATTCTGGTGAGCTAATAATTCCTGTTGCTAAATCTATATTCCTCTTCAGCATTTCTTTCGGGACTAGGGAGGGGAAATATGGTTTCACTCTATGAAGATTTCAATTGAGATTATACAGAAATAGAACATAATGCTGTAGTATATGTAGATGGGTTTAGAGATACCACGCTATGCATTCTGTGTACCTACTTATTTGGTTCTTTTTTTACTGAACAACGTTTGAGATCACTTCATTTTTGTTTGAGCCTATGATTGGTCCCATTCTCCCACATGTCCCTTAACTCTAATAAAACAACTGTTAAACATTCTATTCTAGTAATTAATTTAGGCATCCTTTTACGATTGATTTTTTTTTTGTATCATAAGTTCTGAAAAAGTATCTCTTGAACAGAGCAAAGCAGCTTGGAGCCTTGGACATACCTATTTTCGCGTGTGGTATATCAAATTCGTTTTGTGTTCTCTAGAAAGAAGACATTGTTTTCAGCCTTTCATTTCCCCAGTAATAGTATGAATATATCATTGAACATTAGCGCCATTTACTGTAAGCTTATCCTTCCCTAGTCTTTACAGATCCGGTTAATTAATCTCAAACAAATTTTAGTATGTATGTATGTATGTTTGTATGTGCTCCCATATATGCATGTATGTATGTTTGTATGTGCTAAGAGATTTCATGTATATGCCGAGGAAATCCAGTAGGGTGGCAGGTGTTGTCTCTTTGTCTGATCGATGACTACAATTTGATTCTCAT
Source organism: Melocanna baccifera (assembly GCA_036346265.1). Lineage (NCBI taxonomy): Eukaryota > Viridiplantae > Streptophyta > Magnoliopsida > Poales > Poaceae > Melocanna > Melocanna baccifera. The sequence continues at coordinate 2,810,388 of CM070692.1, forward strand.
TAACCATGGTTGGGTGGGTTATTATGGTTGGGTAGGTTATTTGTGTGGAGTTTCCACTACAAGTTTATATAATTTAAAGATAAATACCTGAGAGATGACTGCGCTAACCAATTGTTCCCACCTTGTAAAGGAGGAAAGCATTGGAATTTTGCTTGATAAGACATGTGGTAATTGAGTGAATAATGTTTCGCTTGCTTGGTAAGACATGCAGAAAACACCAACACGCATGCAACTTGATTATTGGTGAAGGCATGAAGCGTTGATTTGTCTCTACCGAGTATGTGTCACTTGTACATATATGAATGCACAGACAAAATGCGAACACCACCACTGCCTAACGAAAAGTTGGGAAGCCCCATAGCTAGGATCATGATATAGAGAGACTGAAATGATACCAAGTTAAACAGCTGTTTTTTATCGTATCGATTTCAGGTACACATGATTAAAATTAACCAGTGTCAATCTGCCCTCCCAACATTGCGCAACGCATGCATAGAATAACAGAGCTAGGACAAAGCAAAACCGGCCTAGCCCACCTAACAACCCAGAACAACAAACTTGAAACAGCCCCAAAATTTCAAAATAAATTTGAAATGCTTTAGATTTTGATTTCATTCGAAACTTTAGCCAATTCATTACCCATCTCAACCCTTGGCAACCCCTTCCACTGATCCTGCCGTTTCCCTTTGCCATTTGATCAAACCGAGCCGGTCGCCACCAGTTCACCAACCGGCAAAAATCTCCAGCCCACCTGGCCGCCACGACCTTGCCGCCATCGCCACACCCCTGCACTCGAGTCCAGGACCGTATGCCTCACCTGCAGAGCCCTGACAGCCCCCTTAATTGCCCTAGCCGCACATCAGGTCAGTCGAGATGGAACTGCCATCGCCTTTGCTCTCACAGCTCTCTCTGCGCCTCACTATACATCTCTCTCACGACCGATCTAACATTCTTCCTTAGCTTTTGACCGCAGCAATGTCAAGCCCAAGGTAGCCCATACCTTCCCCTGCCAACTGCACCACGCCCTCTTGACCCCTACCATGTGCTGTCACCGCCATGACCCAGGCCCTATATTGAACCACCATAGGATGGCTATAAAAGCCCGATACCACCCCTAGACATTGCATTGGCATTCGATGAGCCCTTCCATCCCCTCAGTTGCCCCGACAACCATCTCACTGTCAGCAATCACAGGAGACCCAAAGTAAGCTGTACTTTCAATTCTTATGATTTAGCCCTTTGTTTTTTGATTGCATTCACCTGTAGCTCCTTCATGCTCCCAGGAATACTCCTGGAGCACCACCTTAAGCTCCTGAATCTCCTAGCTCTCCGGTGCCTATCGCCACCACCTGGTCGTGCACCCCCACCGTCGCTAGCCCAACTTCGGCCACCCCCACCAAGCCATCACCACCCAAGCCTCCCTAGTCGCCTCTAGATGGTTAAACCACTGCCACTTGCACCAATGATGCTCTCTAAAGCGCCTGTGCCATTGAAAAGCCCCAAGAATATCTCACCTCCCCGTCGGCGATTGCCGACTTTCTAGCACAAGCAAACCCCAAATTGGATTGCCCTAGGTCCTAAGAAGCCAACCATAGCCTCAGTTTGCGTCGCAAGTCACTGTAGCTCCGCCAAAAGCCATCGCCATTTTCCTCTGCTCCTGGTCGCTACAGTAATCGCCATATGGAGAAGATGAACAATAATTGGGTTGAGTACTGTAGCAAATTGGGCTGGCCTTTTCACTGTAGACTACGATGCGATACTGTAGCAGCCAAATTTGATGTGAACAGTGATCAAATCCGGTGTGAACAGCGAAAACCTGTGATAAATAGTAAAATACCCGTTACTGTTTATAAAACCCTAAAAATACACATATATATATATCCATGTCAACTACCTTGAACCCGTTTACCCATTTTTCAGCTCTGTTTCTCCATACCAGACCCCTATGAACCTAAACCTATTTTATTTGATTTTCTTGGATTTTATTTCTTTCTTTTTCCTAGCTCATTCTTTTGACCCCAGAGTTGAGTTATTTTACTTTTGCACTAGCACATGACTTCGTCGAGTATCCTGTTCAAGGAGGAGAGTTTCAAGAACACGTTCAAGATACATGAGAATACGAATTAATAGAATACATTGAACAGTAAGGCAAGTCACATGTTTTTGATCATATTGAGCCTAAACTCTTTTAATTATTTAATTATTAGTATTTTCATTATCTTATTTATGCATTGTTATTTCATGTACAAATACTGTTTAGAATGACATGATATTTAGCTATGTCCTATCGCTGGAAAAGCCTTGTTTTATTTGATGGCCACATTCACCTTGATAAGACATAATAATAAATTACTGTAAAATAAGCCATGGTAGTTTAGGAAATTCAACTGTTTACACTAGAACTTGGTGCCTTGATGGTAGTATTATAAAATGGTACTAGGGTAAAGGGCATCACGAGAAGACACTAGATGGTCGGGTCCTGTGATCTTACCCTAGGGAGGGGGCTTGGACTGGATGGATGGCAATGCTAGGAGCATTGAATAAGGGTTTGTGGATGGAAGTGTCTCAGTGAAAAGTAAGGACTAGAACCTTATATTGAGTAAAGAATATAGTGATCGCTCAACCATAAGCGTTGACTTATCAAACCTAGTCTAATAGCTGCTCAAATCAATTGAATATTTACAAGTTGTTAGGATTCCAAAAAGGGAATAGCGTGCGTGCATAAGAGGTGGTATGGAAATGATAAAACCATACTTAACAACGGTAGGATTATATGAAGTCGAATCACACGCTTTCCACGTTGGCAAGTGGAATGCTGATTGCCTATGTTGCCTAGTCCCTACCAGGTAGAGGCTATATAAAGAGATGAGCAGTGAAAAGCTTTGTTTTCTTAACTCTATTGCAAGGGTTGAGAAATCTTGTGGGTAAAACTGGGTAACTCTGCAGAGTCATAATTAATGGTATTTAAATACATCGTGCTTCTGGTAAACGAAACTGTGTTTAATAGGTGATTCCAATAGCGAGGCATAAGTAGATTTGAAAATGATTTAGAAATGTTGAAAATTGGTAATCAAGTTTATGAAACCCCAATCTCTTAAGAAGTTTTCAAATTGTTATTTGATGTTCAAAAACATTTACAAATAAAATTGTATCCACGAATACTTTAATAAAATCACTATATTCCTATTTCTTGAAAATTCTGGCAAATAGGTATATAGCATTTCCCCGTGTGACTTGTTGAATACGGTAGGTGTACTCACACTTGTTAAAACATCAACAGAAGATGCTTGGGAAAATAATAAAGGAACTGTCGAGGAAGGCTTTGAAGATCCCTACGATGTAGATGACGCCTGGTGTTAGGGTTTATTCTATACTCAGGCACACCTGTGAAGTTCTTTTGTATTGTAATATAATTTTAGGCCACACGCCCCGATATGTAAAACCTGACTGCTAAGCCTTAATTTTGTAATAAGGTTTGGCCTTTATATTTAAGCGTGATGGCAATGTTATACACTTGTCTACAGTAGTCACAACTGAACAATTCTGGACAGTTGCGAGGGAAAACCTAACGACCCTAGATATGGGGGCGTTACAAAGTGGTATCAAAGCTAGCTCGCTTGACTGTAGGATAAAACCCTATGTTACACTAGAATGATTATAAAATTCTAGTTTCAAAAATATCAAAAAGAATCTTCATAAAATATAAGTATTGCTGCTGTCTTTTCTCTCCTAAATGCTATCCCATCTATCCTAGAATTTGCTTGAGTTCAGTTTTGTTTTCGAAAAAGCTTTATATCTATCTTTCCCTGGCCTCAAAATTCATGCTGTGGATAGATGTTACACGACCATTAACCCACCATTAGGCCAAAAAAAAACTCAAGTAATGGAGGCTGTATCGTAGTATAGATTATGTTAAAAATAGAAGTAACCCTTTTGTAGTAGTGTCATCTGTGTGTAAAACAAGTTGTAATACGTACCTCATATGAATGATATGTGTTCAGCTTGTAATATAAATTAAAACTATGTTAGCTATCTTACAATTTGTTCACTACTAATATCAAGTATCTTACCTCCCTCAAAATTCTACTTTCCCTATTCATCTTAATCCTCATCTTGTTATTTCTACACTCATCTTAATTCTAGACTCTTACTTATCTATCTGACCTTCTCAAAACCGCTATAGAATCAACTCCAACACCCAAGCAACAAAGGTTAAGATGGTAGGAAATGGATCTCAAGGTAGCCCACGGGAAGAGGAAGTTAATCAGACCAGTTTGGCTGATGTTCTAGTAATGATAGAACAAAACCAATTCCACACTGAACAAAATCAAAAGAAAATGATGGAACAACATGCCAAAGTCCTAGAACAGATAGCAATGCAAGGAGCAGCCATAGCAGAAGCAGTAAGAAGCTTATTAGGAGTTACCACCAATCGAGAAGGAACACAAATCACGTCAAAGTGGTCTGATTTTCAGAAGATGAGACCCCCTATTTTCTCATCCTCACCAGATCCAATAGCCACCGAAGATTGGATTAGAGATATTGAAAGGAAATTGAAGATAGTGCAATGTAATGACAAAGAGAAAACCTTATATGCTTCTCACCAATTACAAGGACAAGTCGCCGCGTGGTGGATGAATCATCAAGTTATGCATGAAGACTAGGAAATATCATGAAAGGAGTTTGAAGAGTCATTCCGCCAGGCACATGTTCCCACAGGAGTGTAGAAGCAAAGCATCAAGAATTCCTCACGCTCAAGCAAGGAGGACGAACAATAATGGAATACCTTCACTAGTTTAACCAACTTGCTCGTTATGCCCCGGACGATGTCAAGACAACAGTGAAAAAGATGGTGCGATTCAAGTAGGGATTGCAAAAGTCCTTGAAGTATTACATCTCATCAATGGACTTTAAAGATTTGCCTGCTATGGTGAATAAGTAAATTGCCATTTGTAAGCCGGTTAGACCGCCGGAAATATTGGTTTCAAGGTTTTGTATTCTTGAGCTATTTAACTTGAGTCTTTGGATGAAAATTCTATTTCCTGCAATTATATAGTTGTGTGATAATAGAATCTTGAATGTTTAGAAAAAAATTTTAAATTAGCATCATTTACCCTCTCTATTGCTGTCTGGTCCTACAATATTCGATCCGTTTCCAACCTAATCATATGCACTCCCGTTCCGAACCGTTAGCTTTTCCTACCGGTTTGGCTAGCTCAGATGAAAACCCTCGGCATCTTGTATTTGCCCTCTTGCTCCCATCTATATATCTAGCCACTTCACTCTTCACACCTTCAAAGCTCCAGCTCTCTCTCACACACGCACCAGCTCACACTCTCTCAGTACTAGAGCGTCGAGGATGCTGAACCCTCACCGCTTGCCGCTGCCTCTGCCGGCCGGCCACTCCTCGTTGTCCTCGGCGGCGACGGTGGACATGGACCCGCGAGTGTGGCGCCGGCTGCCGCAGCCTCTGGTGGACCGAGTGCTGGCGTGCCTCCCGACGCCGTCCTTCCTCCGCATCCGCGCTGCCTGCCGCCGATTCTACCACCTCCTCTTCTCCTCCCTGTTCCTCCACTCCCACATCCTCCTCTCCCCCCACCTCCCCTTCTTCGCCTTCGTGATCCCCTCCTCTGGCCAACTCCTCCTCCTCGACCCCACCGCGCATGCCCCCTCCTGGACCAGCCTTCCCCTCCCGCTCCCGGCTCCCGGCCCAGGCGGCGGCCCGGGCTTCTTCCCGGCGGCCGCGTCCGCCGGCCTGCTCGCGTTCCTGTCCGACGCGTCCGGACACAAGACGCTGCTCCTCGCCAACCCCATCACGCGCCTACTCGCGGCGTTGCCGCTCTGCCCCACCGCGCGCCTCTCCCCCACCGTCGGCCTCGCCGTCGGCCCCACATCCATCATCGCCGTCGTGGTTGGCGACGATCTCGTGTCCCCCTTCGCCGTCAAGAACATCTCCGCCGACACCTTCGTCGCCGACGCCGCCTCCGTCCCGCCCACCGGCTTCTGGGCCCCCAGCTCCCTCCTCCCCCGCCTCTCCTCCCTCGATCCCCAGGCCGGCATGGCCTTCGCTTCCGGAAGGTACGCTCACACATGCGTATGTATGCATAGGTGCTTGTACATAATCAGTATACATGCAAGTTCTTGAGTACGGGACTATGGTTCGCTTATCGTTGTCGTTGCAGGTTCTACTGCATGAGCTTGTCGCCGTTTGTGGTTCTTGTTTTTGACGTGGCGGCCAACGTCTGGACCAAGGTGCAGCCGCCGATGAGGCGATTCCTGCGGTCGCCGGCGCTCGTGGAGTTCGGTGGCGGGAGGGATAACGCGGCGAGGCTTGGGCTAGTCGCCGCCGTAGAGAAGAGCTGTCTCAGCGTGCCACGGAGCGTGCGCTTGTGGACGCTGCGCGGCGGGCACGGAGGAGCTGGCGGCGGCGTGTGGACCGAGGTGGCTCGGATGCCGCCCGAGGTGCACGCGCAGTTCGCGGCAGCCGAGGGCGGACGCGGGTTCGAGTGCGCCGCGCACGGCGACTTCATCGTGCTCGCGCCCCGCGGGCCGGCGGTCCTGGCGCCCGCGAACGTGCTCGTGTTCGACTCGCGCCGCGACGAGTGGCGGTGGGCGCCGCCGTGCCCGTACGTCGGGCACGGCGGAGGCGGGTTTGGTGGGGCAGGGTTTCGGGTGTTCGCGTACGAGCCCCGCCTGGCGACGCCGGCCATTGGCCTCCTCGACGCAACGGCTCCGGTCGTCTTGCATGGCATGCATGGTTAGGTGCTAGCCTTTTGCATGTATGGCTTCCTTGTGCATGTTTCTTGATGGCTAGTGCATGCACCCATGCATGAGCTAAGTCGTGATGTGTGTCATGGATGCTTGTGTCTTAGCTAGCGTGGTAATTGCTCAAGTTTTAGTAGTGATATGTGTCAAAGTTTTAGCAGTAGCAGGTGTGGTACTTCATAATTTATGCATGTCTGAGAATTAGTTATGCAAAAGTATGCATGATGTTTAATTTACTAATCTAGGTATTTGCCATCATCTCAATTGTATTGTTTGAAGTGTTTTTCCCTGTTTAATACTACAGGTCCAGAAAAGTGGCTGGTGCTACTTGCTTTCTGTGTTTTTTTGGTCTCGGCATGGTTACTGATGTAGTTTGTGCATGTCTTCTGATGATTATTGTTCTGAAGAGAATCAATTTAATTAGATAGTTCTATGATCACATACATGCATATAGTCATGTATATACAACCTTAATTATGTGATTATGTAAGGAAGAGATCATCTATCGTGTTTTCTTTGTTGAATCTGATTCTACTTTTGATACTTCCAATCTTAATTTGTGTTGCAACTGGACCCATCTTAGGTCTTATCGGGTTCACTCTCTGGTTCCTAGATCTTAAATGGGCTACGCTCCCTGCGCACTAAGCCCCTCAAGCAACAACCTTATAAGTGGTATTAGGCTTTCTCCTCCCAAAGACTAGTCTAATAGGTGGGGATTCCCTCACACTTATAAGTTATATTTTTTCCTCTTCCACAATCCATGTGGGACTATTTTTCTAACAATCTCCCCTCACATATGGATGGTGTACACTGCACTCCTGAGAGATGTTAGCTGCCTGGGCTCTTATACCACTTGTTACAATCGGACCCACCTTAGGTCCCACCGGGTTCACTCTCCAATTCCCAGATCTTAAATGGGCTGCGTTCCCTGCGCACTAAATCCATGAGATGCTCGCAAGTAAGCCTCCCAAGCAACAATCTTATAAGTGGTATTGTGTCTTCTCCCCCCCCAAAAGACTAGTCTGATGGGTGGGGGTTCCCTCACACTTATAAATTGTGCTTTTTCCTCTCTTACAATCAATGTAGGACTATTTTTTCTAACAATTTGGAAATTCATTTTTCTCAAACATGTATTGAATATTGATAGAGCAAAGAGATGTGATTGCCTATTATAGGGTGAGTTCGAATGCACTTGGCTTAGACTTTGGCTTTCATTTGCTATAATAACTAGCTTCTAAACAGTGTATTATTTTTTAAAAAAATGGGTCTACGAGTAAATTGTAATACAAACTGTACCGAGTTACAACCTTAGTTATGTGATTATGCGAGGAGGAGATCATCTATGGTGTTTTCTTTGTTGAATCTGAATCTACCTTAGATACTTCCAATCTTAATTTGGAAATGTATTTTTCTCAAACATGTATTGAATATTGATAGAGCAAAGAGATGTGATTGTCTGTTATAGGGTGGGTTTGAATGCACTTGGCTTAGGCTTTGGCTTCCATTTGCTATAATAATTAGCTTTAAAACGGTGTATTTTTTAAGATAGGATCTACAAGTAAATTGTAATACAAACTGCATTGAGTTCAGCTATATCGGCCAAAATCGTATGTGACTATTTTTCTCTACGTACTGCCTCTCGCGAACAACCCAGAATTCAAAAATTCAATAAAACTCATGAGCCACAGCCCAAAAGAACCCACCCATATTCTAAGTACTTTTAGCACAACTAAAAGCAATTATGGCCATGTTCTTTTGGGCTGCGATTGCTGGCTTCTATTTGCACTTTTTGAGGCAGCAGTAGACAATAGAGACACTGATTGAATGATGCACACAGTTTTGAAATCGAAAACCATTTGAAAAATCTGTTTAAAAAAACTACCCTATTTCTTTCGCCTTTCGAAGAAGCAAAGAATCCAAAGCCCTGACGAAATAAGCAGCCCACATGTAAGTATATACACCTATTTTTTGCAAGGAAGGATATGTGTACCTAGTTTTTCCCCTTGAAATATGTGTTTCCTCATCAACTTTGTTACTTACTGAAAATGATATCTTTTGAAACTGATTCCAAGCCTTCTAGATATAAATTATACAAATCCTAAAGACTAGCAATTAACTGGCATGCTACTAATGATTGAAGTCAGAAGAACTTCAATTGCTTCCTAAGAGCAAGAGCTGGTATATATACGCTTCGGAACCTTAGAAAATTTCTTTATTTTCTGCGAAGGACACTGAAATATTATTTCAACTATATATGTATATATTACAAAATTTGCAAAAATCATTCAGAAATAAAGGGCACAAATTCACATAAGACACATCCATTCAAACCTATATATACCCAGTAAAATTAACAGAATCACTATATATTCGATCAATAGCAAGCTAGCATACAAAAACAACTTTCTTTCTGGACCGGATGGAGTAATAAAATCTCCAAAAATCAAAGAGGTCGACTTAGGTAATCTTGTATTTAGAACCAGCATGCAGCTCATCTGTATTTCTACCAGTTTCTGAAAAATCATATGTGAAGAGGCATATATATATATATATATATATATATATATATATATATATATATATATATATATATATATATATATATATATATATATATGCATATGCAGTAGAACTATATTTGGCAGCGTACAGTAGAATGGAGGAATCTCTTATGGGAAATGCACACGAGTTTAGTACTGTAGCACGCCTGGATCACCAGAAGTATATATGCAGGTACTTCTTGACCGGATCGGCCGGAGCTCACAGAAAGCTCTCATGGAGTCATGGTTGGGTTCAATGGAGCAGTACAGGCTCTCCTGCCGGAGCGGAGCAAGACAAGCGTAGGCCCCGGCCCCTAGCTAGCTAGACCAATATTGTAGTTGAGTTCACTCGATAGATGCATGGTACTTTTTGAAGAAGAAAAACATTATGCGAATATCTGTACGAGTGATGAACAATGTTGGTCATTCAGATGTTTTCTTGTGCTAACTGAAGGATGCATATATGCTGATGCACAACTTATATGAATAATCGGATCATTAATTGACTGCATGCACTCTGTTTGACGCTAGTGGTCAGTGGTCACGCGCAAAACAAGACATACATGCATGTTATGCATTTTTCTACTTCAACGATCCCTCTGATTATTTCTAAATATAAGTTTTTTTTATATTGACACGGCTTTTAAAGTGACATTTTGACCTTAAATTTTTATGATATATGTTATCTTAAATAAAAATAATTATACATTATGAAAGCATAAATCATGATGATGATCTAGTACTTCGACTTCATATTGTCAATCTGGGTAATTATTTATATATTGATGATCAAATCTAGTAATTTTTTTACCAGCACATATTCTAAAACCACCTATATTTAGAATCACAGGTAGTACAATAGAATGGGAGGCACTAAACAAGTGACGGTTTTTTATCTCATTGTGGTTATGTTCTTTTCAGTTTTTCAGTCGATTTTTAGTTATAACTTTTTTTAGTAATTATAATTTAGTAAACTAATAAGTCGTAACAAAAAATAATAAGCTGTAACAAAAGAACACCCCTTATGATTGAATTGGAGAGACACTTTGATGCACGTGAGAACAATACGCGTTGCTTTTCCTAGACCATAATTACTACATGCATGTACTAGCCACTGAGATTCATGGAAACATTTGGACAGATAGTAGCTGAGGCGATTATTGTTACAGCAAGCTGAAGGTGATGGTTCTTTGGTATAACATGTGATTTTTATAGTGTATAAACAATTAAGGTACTGATCAGCCAGTTGTCTCTGCTTGGGTGGAACCAAAGCAACAAAAAGCACCACACCCATGACCCATACATGCACCTTGTCGACGATCGACGCCCAGGCTGCTCTATGGAACTTACGAAAAAATAAAATAAAAGAGCATAATTAAACAGAGATTTTATTATCAAAGACAAAAAAATATTATAAAAATGAATTCGATGTGTTCTAGGATATACAAACCATCTTATTTATGTCTATCGAAGAGATGACAGTTAATGCCGCTAAAGACATCTTTGTCTTCATGCATATGTTTTCGTTAAGTCTTGAATTGTCATGTTCTTCGGTCAATCGTCGTGTCCATTAGACAACCTTCGCGTCCATTGGTCAATTGTTGTAAATTGCCAGATACGCCAATATCTGCTCTCATGTTAATCATGTGAAAACTGCCCATGATTGGTCATCTCTTGGTCATAAATGGTTGTTGTTGGCTTTCGACCAGCTTGTCACTAAAGGGATATATAAGCTTTCCTTTAAAACGTGTTCGTAAATATAACCATTGTATTAAGTGAACCCTTAATATACGAACCAACATTCTATAGAAAAATATTATCTTGGTCAAGAATCCTCATCAGTTAGCCCCTATGGCTTAAGTAAAAAATTTACTTAAGGCTTTTTACTAAAAGTTCAAGCTTCATTAAGTTGGTTTTGGTGATAATGACAAATACAATTACAAGACTAACTAACTTATCAACTATAATATTGCTTAGTCTCATTTTGGATGTAATTAATGGCAAACTATTTTGGATATAATGATAAATACAATTGTGAAACTAATATACTTATTAGTTACAATATTGCCTAGTCTCATTTGGATGCAATGAATGACAAATGTGTGAGACCATATGGAGGTCACTCCTTGGTTGTGATGAGTAATTGACTTTTGGGTTAGAGTTTTTGTGGAGGTTGAGTTTGATTTTTGAGAAGTTTGCAAAGATCGCTTTTTCTCTACTGACTTCATTGCATTGAGTTCGTCTGGCCTGCGAGTACTTGAGTATTTGAAGTTTACGACTTCGTAGTCGAGCAGTCCGAATGGCCTTTTGCTGAGTAGTCCAAAGAGCTAGTCGTAAGCCTTTGCGATAGGTACTCATAGCGATATGTGTGATGGTCGTAGCGATCTGTGTGGTGGTCGTAGAGTTTTGTGATGTTGGTCATAGGCTGTTGGTCGATACTCGTTGGTTTCGAGTGCCTCATCTCTTAAGCACCCAAGAATTCGGTTCAGACTCTTGGAGTTTGGTCATGGGTTGACCTAGGTGTTGTTGTTTATGTGCACTTGGGTTTATTGTTTGGTTCTAGGTTTAGGATCAGTATTTGGGTACATACATTTTGCATTGTGCATTGTTTGGATTGAATTATGCAAATTGATGATCTTTGTGTATCGTACGGTGCTACGTGACGGTTTGCTTGCTAGTGTTAGTTACAGGACTTCGGAACTAGGTCATGGTGAGATGTAGATGGATTGGGACTAGGCACAGGGTGGTGCTGAGGTCCAAAACGGTCAGGGAGACACTAAAGATGGCTGAGGTTGGCGGGGTGGTTGCAAGCTCGGACGACGAGGAACCGGAGCAGGAGCTACGGGTGGTGGACATAACAAGCAACGGCGAGGTGGATCAGGACTAGGCTCAGAGAGGAGCCGAGGTCTAGACGGTCAAGGAAGCCAGGTGTCGTCATGCGCAAGGAAAAGAGTGGATGTTCCGAAGATCTCAGAGTAGATGTTCCGGAGATGATTCTGCCAGAACCTTAGCATTGACACCATTAGCGAGATCATCATTGGGAGCCATGGCATTGACATCATGGTTAGCTATCTCTCTAGTTGAGACAAGAGTGGGAAAGTACTCGCTCTCAGAGTTGCTTAGAGGTTGCAGCATCACCTCCATTGCCTCGGCCCCAACGGATTGGGTTGTGGGCGGCACAGGTTTTCCCTCAGGAACATACTCAAGGTAGAAGTTGCATTTGCACACTTCCTTAGGGACGTAGTCCTCGTCCATGAGATTGACATAGTCAACAAGGTCGAAGGTGTTCTCCTCATCCATGTGCAAAGGCTTGGAAACATCACGATAGCGATCTCGGCTTGATGGCGCCCTCCTTTTAGTGCCAACTATCGATGATTAAGACCCAGGGCCCCTTATCGAACTTACGAAAAAATAAAATAAGAGAGCACAATCAAATAGATATTATATTGTCGTGGACATAAAGAATATTATAGGAATGAATTGATGTGTTATGGGGCACATGGGCCACCCTATTTATGTCTATCTAAGGGGTGGCAGTTAATACCGCTAAAGGAGCCTATTGTCCTCATGCATATGTCTTTGTTAAGTTTTGAACCACCACGTTCTTTGGTTAACCATCATGTCCCTGGCCCAATTGTTGGGCCAACTGGGTTGTGGGCGAATCAAACCTGACGACATTAACAGCAGAGAGGTATCTCACTGAGGGTCCGAATTGTTTGATTCTTGATAGAGTGTTCGAAGGGTCTGTGGCCGCCATGCTAACGATGGATGGGACGCTATCGGCAAGTACAAGGGTACTATCCTACCGTCTGGGCAAATGGCTGACCGCCATCGCTGGCATTTGCAATTGTGAGAATGAGAACGGAGAGTCGCTTTGGTTCCTTGCAAATGTGAAGCAAGCCATAGTCCAAGATCGCCCAAGTGTGTGTCATCTCGACCGCAATGGCTTGTTGTCCGCATTGCGTAACGATGCGAATGGGACGCACTTCCTTCCGCTGGAATGATCTCATCGGTGCATGAGGCATCTTCGCAATAACTTCCATAGAAGGTTCCGTGCAAGCGACCTAATGAAGATGTTCAAGAAGCTATGTATGCAGAACCGAGCGGAAGTTCGAGACCCGTGGAGGCAACTCGATCAGAGGCTAGCAAGTGTGCGTGATGTAGCGGGTCCATAGAGGAGGCTCTACAAGAGTTGTCACACAAGTGGGTTCAATCCAATGCGCCCGACTCGAGATGTGGTCTTTGTTACATGACACCGGGGCAAGGTATGGAATCATGACGACCAATATGTCCGAGGTTTACAACGGTTCGCGGATCTCACCGACATCAGGATTAAATTACCAGATGCGTCAATTACTGCTCTCATATAAATAACATGGGAACTGCCCACTTGAGACTTGACTACTATATATTCGCACACACATGCATCCCTTTCTAGCTAGCACTATATCAATCGCACTACCTCCTATCCTTTCTAGCAGATCATGTCACTTGACAAACTCATAGAGCTAATTAATGGTGATCAAGAGCATCCTCCTATCTCTCATCCTGTCCATTAAATACGGTAACTAACATGTCCTTACAAATGCAAATACATGCATTACTTTATAATCTTGTTCTTCTAGCTGGTTGTTTTTTGTTTCTAATTTTACCTTTTATTTTCATGCGTGTTAACCAGATTGGGCAAATGGCGCCTCAAGAACAAGAGAATGGCACCCAAATTAACCTTGTGAATTCATCCTCATTGCCACCATACAAAGACGTGATAGGCCCATCAGCTCCTGTAGCCGGCGTTGGGCCGCCGCCCTACTGCGTGTACCCTCCCCCGGCTAAGCCTACCTTACCGGCCCCACTGCCACCGACGCCGGCGGGCCCCTCTGTCCGGTCCGCCGTTCATTGCACCTGGCAGCCCGCCAATGACCAACGCGCCGCCGGCTTTCCTGCCGCCGGCGCCGTCAGGCCTGTGGTGCGTGGCGAAACCGAGCGCATTGGTGCAGACGACGATGGACTACGCATGCGGGCCGTGCTACCTGCCGGACACGCTGCTGGCGCACGCCTCCTACGCCTTCAACAGCTACTGGCAGCACGCCAAGGTCGCCGGCGGCACCTGCGACTTCACCGGCGCCGCCATGCTCATCGCCGAAGACCTTGTGCAGTTTGGTGCCGTGCCCTTGTTACGAATTTACGGTACAACATGCAGTCTGGTTTTCAGGCCTAGGCCTGAAAAGTTACGTGGGCCCAATTAGGGACGAGACCATTTAAGTGGGCTTATACTCAACTACGAATGGGCCATTCAGGCCCATTCAAATAAGAAGAGAGAAATATCTCTGCCATCCGGTGCTAATTTTCCTTGTGTCATTGGTCTGTGCTTTTGGAAATTTAATCTGTTTTTAGACGAACTAGCACGGTGGCCCATACATTTTTGTGGGCTTCATTTTTAAGCATGTTTAACTGACTTGACAATATGCAATACATATGTGGTTTTCCTTTTAAAAATAGACCTTGTAGAGCTCCATTACTGATATTTTAATATTATATATTGTATGAGAGAAAATACTCACTCTGTTTCTCGGTACTTGTCACCTATGACTAAAACTTTCTTGCCCAAATACTTGCATAGCAAAATAGTAAATGTAGCATAGTAAAATATTTTTCATTTATATCATCGTCTCTTTCTTTCATTATTGCAATGCTTTGTCTATACTGTATACTCATAATGCACATCACTCGTTGATGTATCACGCTCTTAATCCCTCTATTTGGTGGAGAGCCACCAAATAAAGGGTTAGAATATTTTCTTTTTTGTTAGAAATTTTAGCATATTCTTTTTTCTTAGCGACTGTAAACCCCCTATCATTGACTTTTGTTATATAATAGATTTCTATTCCTAATTTATATATATACAAATTAAATTTCTTACCTTTTTTCTCGAATTAGCATATTTTTAGAATTTTAATTCTGAATAAAACAAAAAAATTATATTGTTCACTTAGTTAAAACAAATAATCGCTTATTTTCTTTGATTTTTATTTTGAAATTGCACATTTTTGTTGTACTTCTTATAGACTTTCCTTTTTAGTTTTAGGTTTGAAATTGTACATAAATTCAGCTGCTAATTTTTATTTTAGATTTATGTTATTTTTTATTCTACTTGACATGTGCCCTTTTTAATCTATTTTTTATTTTTATTTAACTTAGAATTTTAGTTTTAGCTTAGAATTTGAATACAAATTCAACTACTAATTTTTATTTTGAATTTTAGCTATGTTGAGGTTTCAATTTAGAGTTCGTATGAAGATCTAATTGCTAATTTTCTTTAGTCTTCCTTCTGAATTTCTGTTATTTTTCTTGTTATTTTTTATTTAATTTTGAATTTTAGTTATAAACTAGAATTCGTATGTAAATCCAACTAATAATTTTCATCTAAATTTTATTTTGAATTTCAACTATGTAGTGGTTTTAATTTTGAATTTGCGTGAAAATCACATTGCTAAGTTTCTTTTATTTTTCATTCTTAGTTTTTGTTTATTTCTATTGTTGTTTTTTATTTAATATTGAATAGCAGTTTTAGGTTAAAATTCATATACAAAACCAACTACTAATTTTTATTCTGAATTTTAGCTATATGCGGGTTTTAATTTGAAGTTCGTATGAAAATCAAATGGCTATTTTTATTTTTATTTTTTATTTTAAATTTTTGTTATTTTTTAGCGTACTTGGCCTGGAATTGTTTTCTTTAATCTAAGTCGTTATAACTCAAGTCCACTAGATGGATGGTTAGATATTAATAATAACATCTAATGGTTGCTATAGTTTAACTTAGTTAAGGTTCACCAGATTAAGGGCCAAATATTTTACTTTTTTGTGAGGATGTATAGCTTATTTCTCTTTTTTTTTCTTAGCAGCTCTAAAATACCTATCATGAGAACTGCTAATTTTCATCTGACTTTTATTCCAAATTTTAGTTATGTATGGGTTTTAATTTGGAGTTCATATGAAAATCTAATGGCTAGTTTTTGTTTTTTAATTTTGAATTTATGTTATTTTTTATTATACTTGGTAAAGATTTTTTTAATTTAAGCCATTATAACTTGGGTCTGCTAGATGGATAGTTAAATGTTTTTATTTAAATAATAACATCCAATGGCTACTATAGGTTAACTGAGTTAGGGTCCATTAGATTAAGAGTCAATTTTTTTTTGAGAATTTCTAGCGTATTATCTCTTTGTTCTTAGCAGCTCAAAGGGATTTGTCATGAGTTTTTAATATACAATAATAGGTTTACCCTGGTTTTTGTTTTTCTTTTGTGCAAGTTACGATGGTTGCCCGTACGTGTATATATGATTTTGGCTGGTATAGCTAAAGTCGTATACTACGATTTTAGTTGGTATAACTGAAGTCGGTACAATGTATAATACAATCGACTTATAGATTTTATTTTAAAAAGATGTATTATTTAAAAACTAACTATAGTAAAATACAAAAATCATAAGCTATAAGCCTATTTGAATCCACCCATAGATTGATGCGATGTGTTTACCATGGCTGAAGTTACGATCTTGAGCAAGACCGATTTGGTTCCAAATGGGTCCAAAAGAACTGCAATTTATATTCAAGAGAGTTAGTCATGTTTTGTTCTTAAGAAATGATCAATCGTGTTCAAAGACTTAAAAGTACAGGCATGCTCAGCACGCGTAATATGCTTTTGGGACCGACTGAAGAGCACTACTACAAGGAATGCACCCAAATCGTCCTCTACTTCACACTATCGCAATAACAAAAAAAAAACTCATCTATTCCTCTACATGCGGTAGTTATGCAGATCCACGATGGTTGCGGTGCATTTCGGCTATATCATCGGGAATGGCTTCGCCGCGCGACGGCGACAGCTTCAGGGGGTGTTTGGAATAGCGATAGCTTTTGGTTTTTGCTGAAAAAACACTGTAGCTGGCTGAAAAAACACTGTAACTGAGTTAGCTTATTGGGCATAATTAAATTTAAAAAAAATATAAAAATAAAAGCGGTACGCTAATCTAGAGCGGACGATGCAAAGGAATATAGAAAAAAAATAAACGTAAAAATACGGAAAAAAAACGAAAATTTTTTTTTGAATAAAAACAAAAATACTACAGTACCAAAATCATTGTTACAGTAAAAATGTCGTCCATCGCCATGTCTAGAAGCTGAGTTGATCGCTCTGACTACGCGATGTGACTCATTGGCGGCGATAGCAACCGCGCGTCGGACTTCACCGTAGTTGTGGCTCCATCAAATCGATTCCGAAAAATGCGATAGCTTCCACAGTATCCGTCTCTCACTGGCGCAGGAAAAATAACTTCAGTCCTAATTGCCATGGCACCCGTCGTCCGCCATGCTATGTCCGGAGGTTCGACACCGGTTGACGGCTAGAAAATGATAAGCCAAAATCTAAACCTAGAATAACCCAACCCAAATTGTACATGCCCTGAGGTCTGACCTCCTGAGCAGAAGCCAATCCCATGGAATGCAACATCCTGTGTCTTTTCTAACAAAAAATCCTTCCTACACAGGATGTGCTTGATTTGCTGACATGGAGACTGAAGGCAGTAGGTCTATTGCTGACATGGCACACTCTCCCTTCCAAACGTCCACCATATGCGAGATGTACCTCTCCGCTTTCTGTTAAGTACGCTTCAAATCCGATGAACCAAAACCGTGGACCAACACCGCCGGTATTCTATTCCCAATTCCACAGATTTCCACTCCCCACTCTCAATACTTAGCAGTATAAAAACAGAGCAAAATTCCACCTCCAAACTCCAAAACCTGGAGCTCACAGGAAACAGGAAGAATCAACTTCCGCGATTCCCTCGTGCCCCGCCAGAAAGCTGCGATTTTTATTGATTTTCCGCTCGCGGTTCAAGTAGTTGATGCATGCTGAGCACCTGGAACCACCTGGGCTGCAGGAATTGAGAGTTAGTGTCTGAATTCTTCCTTCCTTTCTTTCTTGGTTCTTGCCGTGTTCTTGTGCAAAAAGGTAGGTTCTTGCGAGGTGGGCCGTCGCTGATTCCATGACGGATCTTGTGCTTATGCTGTTCTTGCAGGCATCTTGGTGACAGGGGAAATAATCCCTGATCCTTTGCTTGAGGTAATGGAGCGTGTCAGCTTTCTCTCTGGTCCTTTATGGTGGATGATTTTAGTGTGCACTGAGATTTGCTTGGATGTGGAGGGATATAGAGCCCTTCTTGTTCTGTTCTTTTGAAGCAAGGTGGTGGATGCCGACCTTAATTGCCTGCTTTTCTTG
The DNA here is from genome assembly GCA_036346265.1 of Melocanna baccifera. Lineage (NCBI taxonomy): Eukaryota > Viridiplantae > Streptophyta > Magnoliopsida > Poales > Poaceae > Melocanna > Melocanna baccifera. Next base: position 2,828,976 of record CM070692.1, read on the forward strand.
AGAAGTAAAAAAGGGAAGTCTTCATTAAAGAGTGGGGATCCAACAATGGTTGCTTAGATGGGCTGGAGCTGTTAATCTTAATTGATGGGGTTGCTTGAATTAGGGTTAACTCTGGGGGTTTTGGAGGTGCTTTGCTAGAGATGGTGTATTCTTCCTTGCTCACTCTGCCTGTTAGCTGAGATCAACATCGTTGTGTTCTGCATTCACTACTAAATGTTCCAGTATGTCATTTCTAATGAAACGGGGAGTGCTACATTTATGTTTAAAACTTCTGTTTGTAAGTAGGCGTGTTCGTCCTAGATGTTCCGTTACTGTATTTAGTGATAAACTGATAATATGGTTGTTGGCATGCCTCCTTCTATTTCATTTTCCTTGTTATAATTAATGACTTAGTTTCCCACCATTTTAACTGCTTGGTTCGATATTATTGATTTAGCTTAGCATTGCACGTTTTCGTATGCTTCCTCCTTCCTTTTTTAGTTTTCATGTCACATACATTGCAGTGGATGTTAGTTGGATGGGAAAATATCTTGGATATATTAGTTTGGAGGGAGGGAGAGGCGTGTTAGTAGAAATCTGATTTGTGGGTACAAAAGATAGCTTCTACCTCTTGTTGTGGTGGTTAACTTGTTCTATTGATATTGCCTTGCTTGCATGTTATATTGTTATGTATGACCTCTGCTCTATGCACAAGTCTTCTGTAGATACTCAAATGCATGCCGTATCTTTAAATCGTTTGTTTAGCTGCTACTGTAAATTGTAAAAGGGCAGTTGCATCCTAATTATTAATACAAGTAGCATCCTAATTATTATTACAAGCCTTTGCTCATAGATAACATAACAAAGCTGCAGTTCGGTCCATCATCAAGGATGTCGCTCCTTTCAAAGTTACGCTTGATCACTGTGGATGTGACTGGTACTCTGATTGCTTACAAAGGACAGCTTGGGGATTACTACTGTATGGCAGCTAAGTCTGCCGGGATGCCATGTCCTGACTATAAGCGCATGCATGAAGGCTTCAAGCTTGCATACACTGAGATGGCAAGACAATACCCATGCTTTGGATTTGCGGCAAAGATGCCAAATGTCGATTGGTGGAGGATGTGTGTTAAGGATTCATTTGTGAAGGTAAGATTGTTTTGTAAACATGGAGCTTTTAAGGAAATAGTGGTGCCTTTTTTTCATGTGCAGATGGCTTAGATAGTTATTTGGCTGCTCTATATATATACTGCAGGCTGGTTATGATTATGATGATGAAACATTTGAGAAAGTCTTCAAACGCATTTATTCTGCTTTTGGCTCCTCCGCGCCATACTCGGTGTTTCCTGATGCGCAGCCCTTCTTGAGGTGGCTGCGGGAAAAGGGACTCACAGTTGGAATCGTCAGCAATGCAGAGTACCGTTACAAAGATGTCATCTTGCCTGCTTTAGGGTTGAATCAGGTTTGATAACGTTATGCATGACAGTTTCTTGCTTGTGTAATCATTTGTTTTTTCTTCATTCGTAAATGCAGTGGTCTAATGCAGCATGCATTGGTTTTGCCACTAGGGCTCGGAATGGGACTTTGGGGTGTTCTCAGGCATTGTTGGTATTGAGAAGCCTGACCCAAGAATCTACAAGATCGCACTGGAAATGGCGGGGAGCGTCGCGCCAGAGGAAGCGCTTCACATAGGTGACAGCATGCGCAAGGACTACACTCCTGCACGGAGCGTTGGGATGCATGTGCTGCTTCTGGACCGATTCAAGACCGCTGATGCTGAGAGCTGGAGGCAGTCTGGTTCACTGGTGTTCCCCGACCTGGTTGCTGCTCAGGAGTGGCTCACCAAGAATCACAAGGAGGAACCAGTAGCAGCTGAGCAGAATGTCTGAAAAACTTGCTGTGTGAATTTTGCCCCTCGGAGAGTTACTTTTATGAAGTGAGGGAGCTAAAGAAACGGTTTATTGTTGTATCGTACTACTGAGAGGGAGATAGGTGATGGTTCTTGTCTGCTGGCAAGTGTAATTAGCTTGAGCTGTGTCTGGAAGCAGCTTCTGGGGCTGATGCAACATGGCAAACAAATCAGGTGTCATGTATCATGTTTCAACGAACAGTTCTAGTTCTGTTTTGCATTGTTCACCTGTCTGAAACGATAAAGAAACATGACATGGACTTGACCTATGCATCTCATGTGAGGTTGAAGGGCATTATGATTATGCGGTTTGTATTTCCAAGATGAAAAAGATATCGGCAGAAGCTTGCGGCATATAATCATAGTTTACATACAAATCTGGTGAAAGCTGAATCAGAGTAACAAATGAAGAGCTTCTTATTAATTTGCACATCACTTTCATTGTTACCCTGAAAGGGGCTTATCGATTTGCACAGCATAAATTTACAGTGAATCTACCTCATCTAGATCTCACACGGTAATCAGAAGAAATATTTGGTAGCCGAAGCGCTCTCTGTGAGGGGGAATGAAATATTACAGAGATATATATATATATATGCAGCTCACACGGTTTCAGCACTGCTATATGCAGCTCTAGGAAACAAAGAAACAAAACGGCGTAGTTTCTTTTGCTAAAATGTAGATGACGGTCTAGGCCGAACCAAAGAAATGCTTACGCCGCCCACTGGCAATCTCAGATTTTTTTTTTGAAGCATACTCAGATATATCATTTAGTACATGATACAGTTCAAGTAGTTGAGCCATTTTATGCGGTTTGGAGTTCCAAAACATCTTAGCGGCCTGCAGGGTGTCTGTTCCAGGACAGGTAGTTGTGATCTCCCAATTTCCTGCGAAAGGCCATAAATTAATACGTTAAAAAGACAGTTCGATATGTCAACAAAAAGGAATACTGGTTATTTTATCACAGACAGAATGCGATGGTTGTGTGAAAAGCTCTACAATGACCATTCTTGTGATAAAAAAAACACTTGATCATGTCAGGACATGTATGACCAAGTATAAGCTGAATAGGGATGCCACATACTCATAGCATAATAGCAGGGTAAACCAACTAGTAGTGTAAACGATCAAAGTAAATGGGGACAGTTGGTTGCCTGGTTCTAGCCCTACCAATCTCTTTCAACAAAGGAACGAAGTATGTACAACATGAAATTTGCTCATACAATGATACAACACAATGCCTCAATGCTACCTACATCACGACTAGGATATGTAAGATAAAATGGACTGCACCAAACATAATCGAGATGTCAATATACGACTTCTCTGCAAACATGACAGGCTAAATCCAGAAGATTTGCTGCATGCATAACAAATAACAATAATGCTATGAATGTAGCATTAGATAGCATAAGCATCTACAATTCTACACAGGGAACTTACAAACAAAATCTAGAAGGTTCACTGCATGCATCACGCATGGCTTACAAACATACCAAGTACATAGCAAATTTTTATTTAATTGCAGTGGATATGAGCTCAGAAAGTTACTAACCTTGCTTTTATCACATATAGCAAGGAGAACACAAATGCCAAGAAAAAGCAGAGCCCACCGACTATTACGTATGCAAAGCCAAGAAAATCATTCTTCCCTCCAAGCCAGGTTGCAGTGGAAAGGACCAACTTTTTCTTGCCACCAAAGCTATATGTATTGTAGTTGTTACTCAGCCTCACTGTTATGGTATCATTCTCCTTGAGATCAACATATATCCTCCCATACAACTTCCTGAATGTAGGAAGTGCTGCAGTCCGCATCCAAACGATAAGGTCCTCTTGATCACTCAACTGTCACATAAAATGCCAACTGACATGAATAACTCCTAACGACATTCCATACCCAGAGAACTTTTATTCATCTACGCGAATTAAGAACTAAAAAAACATAGTTCATCTTGGCAAAAGATTAAGATGTTGAGGTTATATACTAAATGAACTGTTGTCTCCCACTCTCCCTAGTCCCTACACATACATGCAACAATATAATAGTGCAGATCAAGAATTCACATACCGGGATATTTGGGTCAAGTGTTCCTCCACCTACGAGTGCACCATTCTGGAAGTTGTTCGGATAGACATCTTTGCCAAATTTGTGCTCCCTATCACTCTTCCAGGAGATGTCCTTCTTGTCTACTGTCAAATTCTCATTGCCACGAGTGAAGTTATATGTATCATTAAACAAGCTCCAAGCAATCAGACCACAAGGAACAATTGGTTTTCCATCTGCCGTGGTCTTCTCAGGTTCACAAGCGGATGTCTGATTTGCCTTCTTAGCATCTCTTAGCTGTCCATCGTTTCGGCTCTTCACATACCTGAATTTGGAAAGTGTTATACATGCTAACTGCTAAGTCTCCAATACATGCTATTCTTAGCATAGGGTAGCCAACTTGGTTAATTTGTTACGTGTTATGGTTTTTCAATTTTAATTGAATCATATACATTTGCAATTTGCAAAAAGAAACAGGAAATGAATAGCTGCCAAATAGTGCGAGAGGGCTAAAATATTTAAGTGATTGCCTGAAAACCTCAAATAGGATCGTACCTCCTATGATTCTGGTAGAAGTTATCAAGTTGGTAATACACAAAAATTGGCTGATTCATATCCTTTGTAACCTGGAGACAAACATTCAGTTCATTTTTTTAGCCAAGAAACTGTGATAGAAGATGTTTGCTTATAGCCACATGCTCATTGCACATTTGTAAACATGTTATACACTTCAAATAGTCTATCACAAATCTATTTATTGCACTGTTGCTCTTTACATACCCTAGTCCTTCAAATTATGAGTCAATCCCCAGGAAACTAAGCTTATTACCGTGAGAGTCCTTGTGCACACTTTGGATATGCTCGAGTTCTGGATGTAGCCAAGCTTGTTATCAGTCATGTTAACTGGCACACATGCCTCATCGTACCGATCAATAATCTCAACGACCTACAATCATTCAGCATAAATAAAAACAGAAACAACCACAACATCTATCTTAACATAAGGTGTAAAAGACATGTGGCGTACATCTTGTGCAGCTAGCAGTGAAACGATTCCAACTGGGACAAAGATTACACCGACAAGGAAAAACACTGAGACAACCTACACAACACAAGCCAAAACATCTGTGAGCTGCTCCAACATGCGCCTTTTATCCTCTAGAAGCAGTAGCATCATAATAATCTCTACAACCAGTAAGCTTACCCATTTTGGAGTAAGTATTGGCTTACAAGCTGGCAGCTCCTGCTGCGTGAACTTGGAATCTGCGCATAAGAATTTAGGAGTAAGAATTGGCTTATAAGCCAGAAACATAAGTCACACCACAGGGTAAGCAATTCCTCTACATCAACATTTCGATGTCAAAGGTCCATTGGTTCTCATTGCTCATACACACACAAATAACACCATCATGTACCGACTAGATTGAAGGTTTTTCTGGATTAAATTAGGCATAATCGTTAGGGTAAGCTCGGAAGCTCCGTTGCTTAATAAGGGAAGTATAGCAACTAAAAGAACTTTTCCATAGCTAGCATCTCGAGACCCCAAGCTAACGAAATTAACACCATCAATAACACTACATCCCATCCATCCTTAGCAACAAGACCAAAAAGAAAAGATTTGCCGCCAAGTAACATCAAGATTCGACGAGATCTCACACTTGGGCATTTTGGTGTTCCTCCTGGCCGCGCCCCCATCCCCATCCCCGGATCCGCCGTTGCTCGTGCCGGCCAGGTGGTTGTCCATCGCACCAAGCCAAGCTACCAAGAACCTCCTCCGGAAGCCAAGAAACCTCGCGACCACGCCAAAAAAATCGCAGCCTGTCCGGTCCGGAAGCAAGAACCGGGCTCCCCCGACACCACAAGAGGCGGTTTCTGCTGGTAATTCGAGGTGGGTACAAGAAAAATGGGGGAGGTGGGGAACTTGCCGCGATCCTGGCGCTCTTTGTTCTCGGCTTCCTTCTTGCGAAGGTTGCAAGGAAGAAGGGAGGACGAGGAGGGTGGAACTGTCAACTGTGGAGGGTGGGGTGGGGTGGGGTGGGTTTGCGTCGAGCCGGCGGAGACGACTGGGGGTCGGGAAGTCGAAGTGGTCAAAGAAATTGCCTTCTTTTTTTTCGGTTTTTACTCTCTGTTTTTTTTTGTTTCGAACGTTCCTACGTGGAGGGTGGCGCTTGTATGAATTTTGTGTTTTAAACTTTGAATTGAGATTTTAGGATGGGTATTCGTTATGTTTAGAATGAAAATATTGTGCATTTCTCATCGGAGAACCAGTTCCTAATAGTACTAATAATAACGGTGTTGGTTACAAAAGTATCACACAGGGCTCTCTAGACGTGATGTCAGCAATTCCGTACACAATGCACATCGTGTATATGGTCACGAATAATAAATAAGGTCAATCACAATTGTACGTTCTACCGCTATACCAAGTAACATGTTTGGTCTTTTTTTCCCCAATGAGGTGCTCTAGAAACCTTGACTTTTGGAAGCGAGAGATGGAGTGCGATTTAGATCACGCTCGTTTTGACATGTATCTAGCTTATGGTTTTTAATTTACTATTTTTTAATTTTATTTTTTGTTAATTTTTTAGCTTTTATTTTTTCTGTATTTTTATATTATCTGTGATTTGACTAATCTGTTTTTTATTTTTAAATTTAATTATATTAAATAAATCATCATCATCTACATAAAAAATAAATCAATACAATAAAAAAACTATAAACTATCTGCAACTAAACACCCCCTTAATTTTACAACGCAAAACAATCTTCATGTAGAAAGTTATCTTATGCCAGTTTCTCTGTAGACCAATTTGCACCTGTCGAAATCTCAGCACTTACAAAACCAGCTAATCTAAACCGCAACTCGTTGAAATTCTTTGCCACGTGGTTCAAATAAGATTTCCACGTCATGTGCCGCGTCTCTCTTTCTAGAAGCAAGCCAGGTTGGGTGACAGCGCATGGAGGGACGGGACGGGGAAAAAAACACTTCAGCTCCACCTTTCGCAGAATCTTTTTGGTCCTTCCATGACTTCATCGTCTACGGACCTGGCGATAATCACGGACGTAATGTTCAATAGAGAGCATTCATATATGGAACGTCGATCGTCGCAATTATAAAAAGTACTTAGCGTTTGTTATTCGTTAGGTCTGTTGTTTTATACTACAATTTATTAATATAATAAATAATTTATTAATATAATAAATAGTGATTATGAGAGAAACTAAAAGTTAAAGTTGCTGAAAAAAAATAGGACAGTCAGTAGTTGTCGCGTAGGTGTCGTTGAAAGTCAAGGGTCAAAGTCAAATAGCATCTGGAAGACAATGCGATAGTTAGTTTGCTTCATGTCCGTTCGATGCCGTTTCCAGTTATCCATGAACGGCCGTGATTAGAGTGATTGTCCTATGTTGGGCCGCTCTGACATGGCCGTAATGGCCCGGCCACACCGATCCCCTAGCCTAATTTGTGTTGTCAAATTCTGGTATCCCTCCTCTAATAAAAGAAGGCCGAGCACGGTCTAGATTTACTGATTTTGACCGGTCAAAAACCAAGAGAAACCGCTAGTTCGAATCAGTTTAATCCTATAAAAGTTGCATGCCTACGTATAGAACTATAGATCATTGGATGAGGAATAGCTTCTGCAATCCCTGCAATCGACCAATGTTGGAAGACTTGACTCAGACTGTAATACGAAGTTCTGAACTGAAACAAACAGACTTATAAAATGGACAAGGCGTGCACCAAAGAAAGAACAGCTCCTGCATTTTTTTTCTCTGCTCTTTTAATTTCACCTCAAAGCTAGGCTGCATGCCGGCCTCCATCTCAGCTCCAGCATGCATGAAGACATCACACCGGCTTTGCTTGCTTACCTTGCGCTCCTTTTTTCAATAGTTTATGATCTCTTCTAAACAAACAAACAAATAGGATAATTTTTTCACCATATTTTCAAAGTGATTTATCATGATGCATTTTTGCTCGCTGCATTTGAATTCAACAATGGTATCGAGCGGGCAAAGAACCGTAGAAGTCTCAGATCGGGAAAGGCAAACAAAAAAATCGTTTACCCGCTTGCGCAAGCCCGCCACACGGTTGGCGTGCGTGCGCGCCGCTTGTCCCGCCGCTGCAGCAAAGCGCGCCATTGGCTGTTGGCCGCTCGCTGCGTCATTGCGCCACACGCTGAAGCGCAGCGCCTGCGCCGTCGGCCCTTGCTTTGCGCAGCAATGAAGCGCCACCTCACTGCCCGGCCCGCTTATCGGCCCGGCAGCCCTCGTGCTCGCGCTGCGCGGCCGCAGCGCAGCTCATGTCGCGCTTGTCGGGCACTCGCGGGCCCTTGCCGCGGCGGTCGGCAGACACATGCAGATGCGCCATCAAGCCGCGCGAGCCTCCGCCTCCCAGCTCCTCGTGGCGCCAAGACGCTGCGTGAGCCTCCCGCGAGCCCGCTTCGCAGCCCCGCCGCGGCCGCCGGCCGCCCACTGCAGCGTCGCGCCCAGCATCACGGTGTGATTTTGCAGTGAAAGGTGGAGAGTTTTTTTAGGAACTGAGGGGCAGTCGTGGCTGATTTTTTTGGGGAAGAAGGATGTGTGGTCCAACTTGTTCCTTTGACCAGGTTTTGCTAAGTGGACAGTGGAAAAATATCTTTGACCAAGAAAAGATGTCGGTGATGTTTTGAGTATATATTTATTTCATGAATACCGAATATGTTTTAATTAATTGATGTCTCTCATGAAATATATATGTATATATATATTGGATAATGTTGCTAAGATGCTGAAAATTATTCATGTTCCTTTTAAAGAAATAGTTTAATTTCATGTTTATCAGCATAATAGCATATATGTATATGCATGAATTTTGTTTCATGGTATGCGTACTTTTAGATATATATGATATATCTAAAAGAAAAGATATAATTTTCATTATTAAATTCGAACCAACGGGAGAATTTAATTTTGGAAAAATAGATATAATTTTTAATTGTTGTTTCCGCTGCAAAAAGTTAAATGGTGATTGTTCTTTAAATTAAATTCGAACCAACGGGAGAATTTAATTTTTGAGTATTGTTGTGAATTATAATATTGTTATTTTTGACTAACGTTGATAATAACAGTATTATAATTTTAATTGATGATTTTATGCATTATTTCTATTTCTGCCCAACGGTGATGTAGATTTAATGTATAAATAAAATTGTAAGGCATATAATTTTTGATGTTATGATATTGTTATTTTCTGACCAACGTTGATAATAACAGTATTATAATTTTAATCGATGAGTTTTATGCATTATCTCTATTTCTGCCCAACGGTGATGTAGATTTAATGTGTAAACAACTGTATGTTTTATTTTTAACCAACGTTGAAACTAAGGCATGCAGTTGTTGTTATTATGTTTAAAATGTTCTCACTGTATATAAATTGTGGTTTCTGGATGATACTCTTTGATGGGATACATCAGGAATATCCCGGTTCTCAAAGGAGACATCTACGATGAATGGAAGAAAAGATTGACCTGGCATTCATCTTGGCCGAGGTCGATCGGTAGTCACCACACCGGCCCCACGTAACCTATGGCACCGGTGAGAGGTGACAATGAAGGCGATGTCGCTGGCGATCGCATGCAGGGACTATGCTCCCATAAAATGTCATATGATCTTGATCATAAAGTGGGTCACTTTAACAAGAAATGTTTGGTGTGATAAAGAACACGATTGAGCTCGCAATTGTGGGCTCAATCGCAGAGTGTGACACTATCGCCACAGAGTATCTTGAGAAAATAAAGAGCCAATTTATCGCTCTTCAAAGACTTATGCTACACAGCTGATTAAGCAGCTTGTGACAGAAAGGTACTCTGGTGGTGGCAGTGGCATAAGAGAGCACATACTAAGGATGAGCAACTTGGCATCCAAGCTCAAACCAATAGATTTGGCTCTCAAGGATGACTTGCAAAATGAGCTTTATTTGTTATCATTATGTGATGACGTGAATGTCGTATGCGATAATGGGAACGTCGCGCGGCGAAAGTAATGAATCCTCGTTTACGAATGTAAACAGGAAACGAAAGAGAACTCTAAATGCGTCGTCGAAATTATGGCACTGTCGTTTAGGCCATATTTCGAGGGGGAGAATAGAAAGACTAGTTAAGAATGATATTCTTCCCCTATTAGAGTTCTCAGACTTAGAACAATGCAAAGAATGCATTAAAGGAAAATATGTAAAGAAAATTAAGAAAGACGCCAAAAGATGCACAGGAGTTCTACAAATTATTCACACAGATATTTGTGGTCCCTTTCCTGTGAAAAGTGTGGATGGATATGACTCGTTCATAACATTCACGGATGATTACTCCCGTTACGGATATATTTATCCAATCAAAGAAAGAAATGAAGCCTTGGATAAATTCAAGATATTTAAGGTCAAGTTGAAAACCAACATGATTTAAAGATTAAGATAGTCCGATATGATCGTGGGGAGTACTACGGTCGACATACCCCATATGGACAAGTTCTGGACGTTTGCCGAGAAATCAAGAACCAGGAGAAACTTTCGCTCTCCAGCAGTGTCAGATGCATCCTTATCATCTCATCCAGCATCTCTTTTTAATTTAACCTCAAAGCTAGGCTGCATGCCGGCCTCCATCTCAGAGCAGAGGACCACCGAATCGCAGAGCAAAATCGGTCCAGCATGCAGCATCACATCACACTGGCTTTGCTTGCTTACCTTGCCTCCCTTTTTTCAGCTTATAGTTTATGATCTCTTCTAAACAAACAAACAAATAGGATGATTTTATAAACGAATGGATCACATTCCCATATTTGGACCATTTTATAAACGAATGGAATTTTGTGCTCAGAGAGGCAGCTTTCTGTAGGAATTGTTCTTTTGAGGGTAAGCAAGTTGGCTGCACAAGTAGGAACACTAGAATCTTATCATGCAACTGTCCCTATAATGTTCCACTGCCCAATAAATGGCATTGAGGAAGGGAATGTAAGACTAACTCCACATGGCCGAGATCAAGAATAGAAAAATCTGTCAGCCACCCAGCCTGCTATTAGTGCATTTTGGTTCTTGTATGGACCCTTCATTGTGTTACCTAATAGTGATAGCCTATAAGAGAAGTAGCAAGTGTTCAACTGTTTTATCATGGATTTCTGAAAACTGGAGCACTTACATATCATAACAAGGTTTCTGTAAGAAGCCCCTGGTGTCTTCAGGAAAGCATGCAATGAGACAACTTCACGAGTACGAAAACATCATAGTGCCAATATGGGTTATCTATAGTACATTCGCTGCTTGTATATTCCTTTTCTATATACTCCGTGTGTTTTTTTCTGTTGATCCACAAGATGGCAGAAATGCCTACCTAGCTAATTCTCTAACTCTCATCTTTGTGGCTTGGTACAAACCGTTATTAGCATGGTTGAAATCATGAGAACATGATGCTTTGCAACTCCTAGCCCATCTTGGGAGGAAACTCTTCAGGTTTCGCTGAGACATATCAAGAAAACATTTAGCTCATGTGATCCTAAAGCTAACCAAAAAAAAAAGGACTGTCCATCTGGTTGGGGAGTGAAATTACCTTACGCTGCCGTATCATGCTGCCGAAGAGGCTGGTTCTCATTGTGCTGGCTGTCGAGCGGCATGTACTGGGACATGATGGCCGTGATCTCCGAGTCCATGTACGACTACAAAAAAATACAATAAAGAGTGTTCATTTTTATACATCTTTCTACATCACATACTGAACTCCACAATCATTTCTGCTGAACTATGTCTGAGATGGACATACCCTGAGCCTGTACTTGTAGAAGACGTAGCCGGCGATCCCCACGCCCACGACGCACGACACAACCAAGATGATGACGAACCAGCCCAACTTTGACGTGTTAGCTGCAACACAGAGCCAAGCAAGATCATTCGAAGTACGTTCCCCAAGATTTCATGCCGTCGTCCCATGAAACTGGTATGCATGCAGATCATGTTACCTATGCATGTGTCCTCTTCTCGTATGTAGATCTGGTTGCCCTTGCATTTGCACTCGTAGCTGCCCCACGTGTTCTTGCAGTGGCAGTCGGGGCAAGTGCACGCAAGCTTTTCCTTGCACTCATCCAAATCTGAAGGATTACGCAGAGCACAGAATTCTTGGTAAGTAACTCACCTCTGTTACTTATCGCAATCACTTGCTACGTCGATTTCAGCAAAAAAAAAAAATACCTTCGCATTTGTGGCCATCACCTTGGAACCCTGGTGGGCATCGGCATCCGGTCCATGTGGTGTCCTTTGATTTGTGGAGAATGTGGTTAGCAAAGATCATGGATGATGAAATTGTGCAAGTGTGTAGAGAGAGAGAGAGAGAGAGAGAGAGAGAGAGAGAGAGAGAGAGAGGTAGAGAGGGAGTTTTACCGAGCAAGCAGAGAATGTCTGTTTTCCCCTGGTCTCTGACCAGCACCCTCCATTGTTCAGCGTGCACCTACCTGGCCCAACAGCTGAAACAGGGAGCAAACATGGTAAGCTGGGGACAAGATTTACAGCCATGGGATGAGAAGCGTCATACCTTCGCAGCTGGTGTATCCGTCGCCCTCGTACCGGACGCCATCCACCACGGGGCACTCGCACACTCTGCCCCTGTACGTGTCCTGCGCATCGTGAAAGGGGAGCAAAATTCAGCTGATCACCAACTCATCTGCCCTTGGGACATATAATGCTCATCTCCTGGCGAAAATGCATACCCTGCAGGCGGTCACGTTCGTATCCTTGTCCCGCCAGCATCCGCCGTTCCTGCGCAGGCATTCATTCGTCTCGATGTCTACGGTCGAGAGGAGAAGAGTTGATCATCGTTTCGCTGTTTACATAGAGACAGCACTGCAGTTCAAAGGCCTACCATGGCTCAAGCAGACATGAGGCTCAGTCCCCTCCTTGAAACCAGCGCAGACAGCTTTCAGCACCGCCGTTCTCTCCAGTTTCCCTTCACACAGACATGATTCGTGTTAGTCCACCAGAATTCAGGTCTAGAAAGATGCAGCTTTCGCATCAGATCTCGCGGTGGTTCTCCGTTTCTTGTTCTGGCGAAGACGACACCGCAACCAACCTCTGTACTGAACATTGTTGATGACCAGAGTAGGCAAGATGAACACATCTCCTCGCGATCCGCGACCGATCTGAAAGAACGGCAAAACCGAAAACCACCGACGTTGCAACGTCATGAGATCCGTAAGGCTGAAACTGACCAACCTAACACCTGAAGATTAGATGTTAAAAACTACTGAATAGAATGTTTCGGACAGATGGATCGAACCTGGTCTTCCTGCTCCTTGGACAAGACGGCGTTCTCCGTGTCGGCCTCCGGATCCCCCATGCACTGCAGCACCTTTTCGAGAGACAGTCCTGGTTCCAAGAGGACGCCAAGATCGATCAGGACAAGTCCAAAACACAGAAACATTGCGCTGAAACGCGACTGACCTAGTGCCCTGACGACGTCCTCGGCGCAGCCCTTGCTGTACTTCTTCTCCTTCATGGAGCAGCGGGTCTTGTAGTCCACGACGTAGTCCCACCACGTCCAGGGGTGGCCGCTCTCGTTGGCGACGCGGTGCACGCAGAGCTGCCTCAGGTTCTCCACCACCACGTCCTTCCCCTCGTACCCCTCCCCGAAGTCCAGCTCGGGGTCGGGCGCGCAGTACCTGCCGTGGTTGATGCACTGCGACCTGCACTGCCGAGTGAGCTTGAACGGCTCAGGGCAGTACCAGGTGAGGTAGTGCGGGGTGAACTGCGTGTAGCCGCCGCGCTCCAGGATCTGCGCGTGGCCGCGGAAGCTCCGCACGAACTCCGTCTGCTCGTCGCACCGCGGCCCGCACTCGTCGTTGCTGTTGGTCCAGAACTCGTACTCCACGCGCTCGTCCGGGTGCGGCATCGACTCGCGCCAGTCCAGCTTCACGACCACCTCCCCCTGGCTGTCCGCCTTCTGGACCATCTTCTTCAGGGACTCGCCGAACTCGCGGTTCACCAGCGCGGACGGGATGTTGATCTTGTCGATGTACTCCCTGTCCGGCGTCGCCTCGGGGGTGTCCATGGTCAGCAGCTGCTCGTCGATGTTGTCCACGATGAGCACGGCCGCAGCGCCGGCCTGCTGAGCGTTCCACGACTTGAGTGCGAAGAAGCATTCTAGAGGGGCCATGAACAATGTCAACACATAATCACATTCTTTACAACTAAAATTCTGTACTAAAATATTTTGGTTCTTTCTTACAATTAAGATGTACTAAAGTAAAGTAAATTCAGGACTAGCATTTCCTAAGGAAGTGGACTAGTGCAGTGCATCTGATGGAGAGTCTGCTTGGAAAGGAAGGCTGAGCAGATTGGTCTGTGCTGCCTTTGGCTTAAAGGAATTGTGACACCTATTGACTGGCAGTGGACGAGTTGTGATCAAATGCATTGCGATGGCTGGAAGTTGGATCAAATGACTGAATCATATATGAGCATCAGAAATGCAGCGGATGTATACTACATGTATGAACCTATTCAGTTCTTTCTTTCCTGGGTTCAGAGTTGTCAGACCAAACAGTTGTCTGAAACTCTGATGCAAAGAAAGGAACAATCTGATGCCAATTCGTCAAAATAAAACTAAAATCGATGCACAGCTTGGTCCCGGAGAGGACTGTTTACTAATCTGTCGACTGATGTCATTGATGAAATTATGAACAATCTGTTTACTGATGTCATTGATGAAATTATGAACAATCTGTCGACTGTTTACTAATCCATACAACACAGGAGAGGCCAAGATGACTTCAATGATGGCTCTGAAAGACGACTCTGTTGCAGTCGTTGTGCTCATAGTTTATCGAAGGTACTGTAGTATGTGACAATACTAGTAATACTGTTTAATACGCAGGTGAGCCCAAAACTAAGTAACTGACTCAATGGAATATTGGATTGTATTATTATTCAGCTCTACTTGCAGAACTGAATTATCAATTCCCTTCCCTCTCCGCAAATAAAAAACATAAAAATCTGATTGCAATCTCTCTGGCACCAAAGTTGGAGATCAGTCTACATCAAAAATTTAAAATACTATACCACTTCGTTAGCATGTCTACCTGATAGTATGTGATGTGCAGAAATTATTGTTTATGTGCACTGTTTATATGTGCGAACAGTGCCCACGATGCTATAGCCGCACATGATAAAATTAGATGTTATGATAGAGATAAAGATAGTTATTTTCCTTAGTAAATAAGTTTATTATCTTATAGATATATTCCATCTATTATAGATGGATTTTCTTAGAAATAGATAATATTTCTTAGAGATCAAATTGAGTTATCCTATAAAAAGACAGTATGTATTCATTATCATCAAACAATGAATAAACAAAGTTTCTAATATCTCTCTTCTTCTAAAATCAAGCTTTAGAGCATTTCTATCATGTCAGAGAAGAGCTCTACTGGTGGCTAGATAAGGACAAGTACCCTACTCTCTGTCCTTAGACCCGTACCCAACCGCGTACCACAACACACTAGCTAACCATTGGTCCTAGAGAAGATTAGCCCATGCACATAACTCGTCAACAGAACAACAATTGACATGAACTGGGATATGTAGACATCAATCATCGGCGAAAGAAGCTTTCAAAACAAAATCACCCGCAGAACGACTGCCGGTACTTGAACAATTCAGACCTTCAGAATTGGCACATAAGATATCTTCAAGACACTTCTTTCTTACGCAAAGAATTTTGAAGAACTTTCTTGTTGAAATTAAAACAAACTTGTCGAGAGAAGCTGTGCGCCTACCTCCACGGTCAAGCAGGAGGATGACCGGCCGGCGGGACTTGGACTTGAAACTTGGTGTCGAACTCGGCGCAGCCGGTGGCCTTCCTGTCGGGGTAGAGGACGACGCCGGTGAGCGTGCCGCCGTAGTCGGGCACGCCGAAATTGCCGATGGCCGCGTCGTGGTGGCCCCGGATGTGCTCCGGCGCAAGCACCCTCACGCTGCTCTTCTCCACCACGAACCGGCCGCGCACCGGCACAGCCACCATCACCATGATCAAGAACACCACAACCACGAGTCCACCAAGCCATGGCACGCGCCTCGCCATTGCCGCACGACCAACTGATCAATCGGTCACCTCTCCCTACTCTCTTAGCCGATGGCAGAGGAGGGAAGAAGACTTGAAAGAGGAGGCCAACGAGTTGTGCTCGGTAGCAAGGTTAGGTGGTCACAATAAAAGAAATGCTCTGGCCGGATCCTTACTTGTGCAATTGCACACTGACAAGTGCAACTGTGCAAGGGAAATGGATGGACGAGAGATTTAGAAAAACTCGCAGTTGAGAGGTGAAGATGACGAGGGTTGCTTGGATTGTACTGGCATGTTCTTTTCAACTTATTTTAATTTATAGTTTATAACTTCACTTGAATAAATAAATAAAATAATTTTTTTATTATCGTTTTGAAACAGTTTATCAGAATAATTTTTTAGAAGCAGATTATCGACTTTTAATTTATTCGTAAGAGTACTTACACTAATATCAAAAGATATAACCTACAACCATAAATCAGAAGTTATAGCCTAAAAATGCCAATCCAGGGCATTAGTGTCAAACTTTTGTGACGTACAAGAGAAGGTGACAGGGAGAGGAGAAAGGTATGCCTTTTTTTGGGGGAAAACAAGATGTGGTGAAGAAATCGGATCGAATCACAAAAACAGAGAGCGAAAGCTGTGGTTTGGAGTCTTTGCATCTCTCTCTGGACAGGTTTGAACCTGGTGTTTTATGCCAACTTCATGTCAGCTCATTAGACATTTTTTCCTCTACAAAGATATTTTTGTTTGAGTTTTTCAATTCATTTTTTATACAATGATAATTGTAGACCCATTTGGGCTGTGTTCCATACTGGTTAATTTAACAGTTTCACTAATTTTCAGTTATCTAAAATTACACGATACAAAGACAGATTTAAATGATAAAAGTGCAGATTTTAATGCGGTTCTGGCTGTGGATAGTGTAGTGAATAGTGAAAAAAAAAAGCTGAAACTAGAAGTTGAAGCTGAAAAAAACCGAAACGATCAGGGCCTTAATGCGATTCTGGTTGATTTGTTAGGAGCAGGACTATATTTGTATTGATCGCAAGGTCTAATCAGTTTAGTTATTGTGTTTGACATTGACCTTTTCTATGAGAGACGTATCTCGGGGGGGACCAAGAAAATAATGGTGTGATGCTTCATCTCTTCCGTGGAATATATGCTTAGTGGTAAGATATTTTGGATGTAACACGTACTCTGACAAAATTTACAGTGCACATACATCACGGGCAATACAATTTAGCTGTTGTTTTCTTGTTGAGCGTACAGCATAGGCATCGCTTCGAAGGAAGTCGGAGGGATAGGAAAACCAGTACTGGTGTTCCATGCGTACGATGAAAGGTAGATCAGTTCTTCTGGATGAACAGCATTGGAATTTGGAAGAATTTTATAGATTTACGGTCTCTATATGTGCGCTTTTGCAGAAATTTGCAGCTTGCGGTCGTTTTGGTAAATCGATCGATTGGTTTGAGTCTTGGTCGGTCGGTCTCCTCTGGGTGCATAGGCACGGCAGGCTAGACTGAGTCCAAGATCGACCGCGTGTTGAGTCTTCCGTGGACCTAAGAGTTGACGGTCAGACGTGCTTGTTGGGTCAGGTTTACTCAGCACCATTGTGCATTGTACACAGGTCCTATCAAGGAGGACCGGACGTTCAGGAATTCTTAGAGGTGTTCGGACGTTCAGAAATTCTTAGAGGTGTTCGGAATAACGATGACTTCTGGTTAAAATTTTACTATAATTAATTTTTTTTTATTGTAGCTGAGTTAACTTATTAGGCATAACTAAATTTAAAAAATGTAAAAATAAAAAAAAACATGTTAGCCCATCACGGACAATGCAAAGAAATACGAGAAAAAAAAGAAAATATAAAAAAGCTCAAAATATCTTAAAAAATCAGAAAAAGATGAATTACTAAATAATGAAAAAGAGTTTTATTTTCATATTCCTGTCAGCTCGCTTTTCTTTGGCGAGAGTGTTTTATTGAATTTTTGTTGCTTTCATTTATTGATGTTAGACTACAACGCGGTCTATCTCGAAGTATGAGGAGACTTCCAAGATGAAAAACTCAAAGATTGGTACGACGACCCCGAGCTAGACAACGTCATGCACAACGAAGGGTATTAGAATAAAAGTTGGGTAGATAGATTGACTACATTGAGCAAGAGGCAAGTCATATCTTTGATTATGTTGATCTCATGTATTATATGTATATTATTTCTTATAGCTAATAGGATGCAAAATTAATTTAGTAAAAGTGGGAACAGCTGAGCGACTAGTTCAAGTTGTGACATTGCAGTGCAGGGCATAGTGGAAGATTTTTTTGGGTTATATATTGATAGTACGATCAAAACTAGATAACGGTATACCGTTTGAATGGTATATTATCCCCAGCTTCTTCTCTTGCTCACTTCCTCCCCTCTCTCCTTCGCTCACTCTTGCTCTCACGTGACGGTCAACAGGGTTGGCGTCACCGTCGCCGCTGGGTTCATCGTGCCCCCCGGGTGTAGAGGGAGGGTGGGGCTATGGTGGGCAATGGGCAGCTATGGAGGACGGTGGGAAGAGTGGGAGGACGAGTTGGTAAGGTAAGGGCTAAGATAATGTTAGGTTGGGTAGGGTGGCCGACAAGGGTGGGGAGCCAACGCGCGATGAGGCGGTGAGCTCACCGTTGGCCGCAAGGGCGGAGGAGGAGTCGTGTAGAGTTGCAATCGGCGTAGCGGCAACGGTAGCTAAGGAGGGAGACAGCGGAGTTAAGGGAGAAGGAGGGGAGGGCTGTCGGAGGAGTAAGCAGGAGCTATACCATCGAAATCGATTTTGACGGTATAGTGTCCAAATACTTCTCTAATAGTGTGTGTATATATATCTTTGACAAAGTCAGAGTTATTCAATGTCAAGGTAGGTATGTGTGTCGTGTACATGAATTCACAATAGCATTATACATATACATACAGAAGGGAGAAAGGGTGATGGTGTTCTTGCTCACGTGCTAATGTTGTAACTCCACAAAGCCGGTCGTCTTAGTCCATGATTCTAGATAAGGAGTCACAAGAACATGATACATCAATACTATCATGACATTATTAGAAATAGGTCTATATGATTGAGGCCTATTTTTAAATTCTAAAGCATATATAGTTTAGTACCATATTGCTAGGGTAAGATGAAGGAAACCAATTTATTAGGTGGAGTCTATACCACTTCTTGAATTATAGATGAGAATGGCATGAAAAGGGCTTTGGCTAATAGTGTCCGCATGCGCGTACTTGTGTATTTTTTTTACTAAACCATGTATCAACTCTCTCCTTTTAACTGGTCATAATACTGCTTAAATATCATAATGTGATTTGATGAGATAGTTACCAATGAGTTAACACTGCTTAATGTGTGATTTGATTAGGCATTTATCAGCGTGCTTAAATCTATTTAATCGTAGTAATTACTAGTGAGTAACTGCAGCATCTTTAAAATGGTCTGGAGATGTCCAGAAAAATAGAGTATTCTACCTTCATTCTTCCTATACTTTCTTCTATGCTATTGTGCTGTATGACCAAACATCATCGGTTGTTCTTCTCGGTATGCACTTGGAAGGAGGGAGAGCGACTATTTCCAAACCATTGCCATAGAGAGTACCTGCATGGGGCGGCAATAAGGTTTTGGGCAGCATATTTGCACGACCACTCCTTCACTACATCATCTACATTCTACATTGTATCACGCCTACGTTGCTTCCTGTTCTTCTTCACATCCAACTATAAGTCATTCGTGTGATCGATCGACTAGTTTAAATTTTGTTTATATATATTTTTGGAGTATAATAATTTGCATGTTGTTAGCACTACTTTATGTATCATTAGTTATTTATGATATTTGCCTCCTAATAAAATCTAGAATTAAAATATTGCCCACATTTTCAACAATCCAGAAATCTTATTGTGAACTTTGTTGTAATGCAGCAATAGCTGGTGCTTCTGATGCGATGAAACCTAAGAGGTTTTCTAGTTAGAACTTTGTAGATGTCAGACTAGAATTAAGTTTTGGCTCATGTCTTTGGGGCTATGATAGGTTATCCACCCACAGTATCCATTTATGATTAAGCAGTTCATGCAGTTTGAAAATGCAAACAACACTACTCTTGGCTGCATTCTGACTGTTCTGTTAGATCATCTCTATAATGTGTATATGGACTACAAGTCTATCACAAAGTTGTTGGATATATTAGAGCACAAATATGGAGAGGCAGAGATAGGTCATTGGCTCTATATATGTGAGCATTTTTTTTAGTATGGATGAGGTTAAGTCCATAGATGAGTAAGCTCATGATGTCTAGCTACTAGTTGGTGAGATTGCGTACCTGGGTTATGTGTTGCCTTCATAGTTTGTGCCTATGGGCATTGTTGCTAAACTCCTTGCTTCTAGGTAAGATTTTACCATTAACCTAAAACACAAGAAAAAAGAGATTTCTATTGAGAATCTCATTGCTGCCCTCAATATGGAGGAAAAAGCAAGAGCAAAAGATGCATCCAACACCTATGGCCAAAACAATGCAAATTTCATAGTGAAATGACTGCTGCAAAGAAGTATAAATCCAACAAATCAAACAAAACAACTAGTTTTAAGAAGAAGAAAATTAAAAAAAAGGATTTGAGAGACATCACCTGCTTTATGTGCGGAAAAGATGGTCATATGGTGAAGGACTGTCACTTTCACAAAAGTAGAGATAGTGAACAGCCAAAGAAAAAGGTTATCAATGTGATCATAGGTGAGGCCTCGATGTCAGAAGGGTATGGTAATTCACCTGTTATCTTTTTAGCATATCAATCCACTAATTATTGGATTGATATTGTTGCTAATGTTCACTTATGTTATGTTATTTTCTTATTTTCTTCTTATCAGGCAACAGGGGCTTCCTCCATCCTAATGGAAAACGGCTCATATGCTTCTATTCTTAGTATTGGCATGGTGGATCTAAAGCTTAGTTTAGAGAAGATTGTCCACTTGAAGAATGTGCAGTATGCTCCTACAATAATCAAGAACCTCATTAGTGGTTCTCTCCTATGTAGGGATAGTTACAAGCTAGTCTTTGAGTCAAATAAAGTTGTAGTGTCTAAGTTCGAAAACTTTGTTGGTAAAGACTATGAGAGCGGAGACTTATTCTACCTATGTACTTTAGAGTCTTATTATAATCTAAATATTGCAACTAGTTTAAATAAATATGGGGCAAATATTTGGTATTCTCATTTTGTTATATTGATTTTGATAGTATTGCTAAAATATCTAGATTAGATTTAATTTCAAAATATAAAATTATCAAAAGATCAAAGTGTCAATCTTGTGTGCAAGCAAAGTAACCTCAAAACCCGTTAAGAGTTTGAGGATGAAAAGAACTTAACACCGTTAGATCTTGTTCATTCAAATTTGTGTGAAATGAATGGATTGTTGACAATAAGAGGTAAAAGATATTTTCTAACTTTAATTGATGATACAACACACTACTACTATGTGTATTTTTAAAAACTAAGGATGAATTTTTAAACTACTTTAAGACTTATAAAGTCGAGGTTGAGAACTAATTAGAAAATAAAATAAAAACATTTAAGATCTAAACATGAAGGAGAGTACGTCTCTCATGAATTCTCTTAATTCTGTTCTGAGCATGGAATAATCCATAAATTTACACCACCATATTCACTCCGATAAATGAGCTAGCTGAGAGAAAAAATCGAACACTAACAGACTTGGTTAATGTCATATTAGAGAGTTCGATATACTTAAGGCATAGATTGGAAAACTATATTAACAACAACTTTCATCTTAAATAGAATAATCACTAAAAAGGGTAAGATTACTCTATATAAGGATGGAAGAGGGAAAACCTAATATTAATTTTTTTTTGCGAACTTAGGGATGTTTAGCAAAAGTCAATATGCCATTGCAGAAAAAGAGAAAGTTTGACCAAAAATAGTTGATTGTATTTTTTAGGATATACTTAAAATAGCATGGGATATAGATTTTTACACCGAATGAGCGTGGCCTAAATTCTTTAGCGTGTGCGAAAGAAAACGCCATCATAGCTCCGTAATCATGCCCGGTTTGGAGCTTGGGAGTTTCAAATGATTCCTGTAGGAATTATAATGTTATCTATAATTTTTTAAAAGAAGAAATCATTTAGAGCTAACAAAAAAAAAGGCAACTTACAAATAGCAAGCCCCACATTCGGCACAAGATTAATCTAAATAGTTAAAATCTTAAACCACCAACAAATATCTTTTTTACTTAGACTAGTAAGGTGCCCATACGTTGCAACGAAAAATTAAATAAAAGTGATGCGATAGGGCGAGCGAGGTGGGAGGAGAGCCGGGAGGAGGGAGGAGGACTAAGAGGGGGCGAGGGTTTTAGGGTTGGCTGGCGGAAGGGGGAGGGAAGATCCGACGGTCCAGATTGGATGGAGGCTTCAGCAACCACCAACTCATTCTTTTATAATAGTAAAGATTATTGTGTTAATTTCTAGTCCCTAAGAGAGAGTCTAGTCCAATTAAATATGGACCTAAATAATCTGAATTTGTACCCTAACAGAACAAAGAAAATTATGGCAGCAACAATGCTGTAGCCTGTAGTTCAAGAATAGAACTACGGCGGTTAAAACCCTTGCAATCCACCGCGGCAGCTAAACCCGCAGCCATCACTAGTCATATCCATACCATCGCATGCTAACTATGGTTAGCGTGTAGGCTTGCATATTGTTATAATTACATATCAAACAGTAAATCAAGAAAAGTGCTAGAAAGATCTCGAAAGAGTTATCCGAAGTCTTACAAGTCGTAGATATCTTACTAAAAGTTTGCGCTATTTAAATTTGTATGAAAATGAGAGCTCTCTTCCCCATGACCGTAGTCTGTTCAAATGTGCCATGCCAAGTCCAGACGCACGGACGAGCCCAAGGCGACACGACATGACCCGTTTAGGCACAGATAATAAATGGATCATGCGTGTGCCGCCCACGGGCTTAGGACCAAGCCTAGGTACGGCCCATGACCGTGCCGTGCCAGCATAGGCACGATTAGAGCTAAACGGGCTGTGACAGCACGATTGACCCGTTTAGCCCAGAAAAGGAGAAAAAATTCAAAAAATTATAGAAAATATAGATAATTAAGGGAAAGTTATAAAAAATTACAGAAAATTATACAAAATTATAATAAACAGGCTGTAACTGCACGACCCATCATCTAAACGGGTCGTACCATACTTGGGCCGGGCCTACAGTGATGGACCTCGGGCTGGCCCACAATAGCACGACCCATTTGGACAACTATACCCATGACGTACTCAGACATATATTTAGAGCCATTAGGGTCTGTTACATAAATAGCTCTACCTGGATGTACATTTATAAAGTAAACATATCATTTTCTCTACTTAGAGTTACATAAATAATTTTACCGGAGTCTATATTTACAAAGATAAACATACCATTTATCTGACTCTATAAATTTCTATCAAGCCGATCAAACTAGCGCCGTAGGCTAACTGAACTAAGATGAGAGCCACTCCACCCAACACAGACGAATGAACGAAGCCATAATCTGATTCCATCAAACATCAACAATTGCTACGAATCTCCTGGTGGCTTGCAGATTTGATCAGTGTGCCTCGACACGGGCAACCTCCGCACCACACACTCGCCTGACGTCTCGACCCCTCCATCCACGGCTCACCTACAGGCGCGCAGAGCCCGCGCCGTGCAGGAATTGCTTGGGCCGCACCCATCACCTGTTTTGCCCGGACGCCAACTCCCGTCTGACGAATCGTTCCCCGCCCAGGAGGACTCTTGTTTGAGCGGTTGATTTCTAAGATTGTACACAGACACAGTCACTTTTCTCATTTATAACTTATTTGCTAGAGTAAATCTATACTGTTATTAACCTAGAGCCCTAACAATTAACAAATGTAGATTTTTTCTCTTTTTCATCCGAATAACGTGGTGATTCCAAGCCCTTAAAAAACGAACGAGGTGACGCAAAACTAGCAAAATGGCGAGTTTTTTTTTATGTTGCATATTTGTACGCCTCAATAGTGAATACTCCAGAGACCGCTCAGGTACTGCCCACATGCAAAATAGATAATACTGGCTCTATTCAATTTGACTTTTGTTTTTTCAAAAGTAAAAAACCAAACATTAAAATGAGACAGTCTATTGAAATGAATTCTTTAAATAATTTCTTAAATTCAAAGTCATATATATCATCTACATCGTTATCTTCGTCATCTACTATCATATCAAAAGATACAGTCAAAAAATATCATCTGCGGCGGAACCAAAAAAAACATCCCACACACTTTACATATCAAACGTGGAACAAGATCATTGGTTGCAGCTTACTTTCCCCAATCCGCACGAGCCACCCCACAACTACCAGTGGGTAGACTATGCCGTTATCCTCTCTCCCCTCCGCCACCTTCACCACCCTCCCCTCCCTCTCCCGCTGACTTCAAATTGCCCGCCACCGCCGCCTCCCTCTCAGTCTCGTCTCCTCCTCCCACCGCTCACACGTCGCCGCCGCATCCTCGTCTCCCGGACACGTGTCGCGGCCACCTACATGGCTGAGGCGGCAGCCGCGCCGTCGCCTCCCACCCTGCTCGAGTACATGGGCCTGGCCGGCACGGCCGACGACCTCACCGTACTCGTCGCCCACATCCAGGGCGCGTGCAAGCGCATCTCCGCGCACGTAGCGTCACCCGGCAACGCCGAGCTGTCGCGGACGAGGGTGGGTGGTGGCGCGGTAGCGGCCGGCCGGGACGCGCCCAAGCCGCTCGACGAATTGTCGGTGCGTTCCGCGGGCTATTGATTTAGTATTTTGGTTCTCTTACCTACATGATTTTCATGCCACATAAAAAGAGTGCCATTGTTGTGAGATTGACGGACTTGATATGGTACACTGCATACATATCCATCAGAAGATCAGTCCCTTGTTAGTTTATGATGACTGAACCCTCAAGTTGTTTAGTCTCTACTCTGCTGTGTCTTTATTTTTACTAAATCAACTAAACTAGTTTTTTCAATTTGCAAATTTTACAGTATAAATTTGAGATATTAAAAGGTAAAGATCGGGAGACCTGAAGCATTGATGAATTCAATTGTGTAGTGTTCGGATTTTTGAGGGGATTACATATGCAGTGTCAAATATTTTAGCTACTAGATTAGATTGCTTGAATTCAATACTGTACTACATACCACAAAACCAGCGTCAATTTCCACCATATCTCTTCATCTCTTGCGCCCTTAGCAGAATTTTACTGTTTGAGTCATTGCTGTTTTCTACTATTGTGTATCAGATGGAAGTGCTATGCATCTTGGCATAATAGTAGCTTCATGTAACCTGGATACTAACTCCATTTTTAGTTCAGAATGAGATCATCTTATCATCGCTCCAAGGTTCTGGAAAAGTTGCAGTGATGGCATCCGAAGAAAATGATCTCCCCATTTGGATATCCAATGATGGTCCATATGTTGTTGTTACCGATCCACTTGATGGTTCTCGCAACATTGAGGTCTCCATCCCCACTGGAACAATTTTTGGGATATACAATAGGCTGGTGGAACTCGACCATCTCCCTGTGGAGGAGAGAGCTCAGCTCAATTCACTGCAAAGTGGGACTCACCTTGTCGCTGCTGGGTATGTCCTATATTCATCTGCCACTATATTTTGTATCAGCTTCGGTGCAGGTACCCATGGCTTCACATTGGATCGGTCGACTGGAGAATTTATACTAACACATCCTTCCATCCAAATACCCCCTAGAGGTAACTAAGATGTATTTAGTAATTTGCTGATTTCCTTCCTTTTATTAAATCTTGAGCGGTTGTTACATAATTTCAGTTGCACTACCAGTGCAGGTTTTCTCAAATCTGATTTCTCTATTTATAGGGTTCAATGGGCAATCAACATGAGTAATTTGAGAAGATATTATAGAAGAATTTTCTTATGACCTAAAGACTGAAATATGAACCCTGCATACTGTGCTTCATTCCATATACCTGCATTTTAAGTCACAGTATACTATCAATTAGAAAATGCATGTTTTGGCAGATACTTTTATCTTTGCTCAAAGGCTGTAATTGCATACTATGTCAGGACAGATATATTCGGTGAATGATGCACGATATTTTGACTGGCCCGAGGGCCTAAGGCAGTACATTGACACTATCAGACAAGGCAAGGGGCAGCATCCGAAGAAGTACTCAGCTCGGTACGTGTGCTCACTGGTTGCTGATTTCCACCGCACACTAATATATGGTGGAGTTGCCATGAACCCAAGGGATCACCTTCGGTTGGTCTATGAGGCGAATCCTCTGAGTTTCCTTGCGGAGCAGGCAGGGGGTCGAGGGTCAGATGGCAAGGTCAGAATCCTCTCGATTCAGCCTGTGAAACTGCACCAGAGGCTGCCATTGTTCTTGGGGAGCATGGAGGACATGCTTGAGTTGGAAAGCTATGGAGATGTCCAGCAGAAGGTTAATCCTGGATATGAGGTTTAATGATAGGCAAGAGGTAAAATTTTCAGGCATTGCAGCATACAATAAGGTAATACTTGTATGCATGCCAAATGTCTGTATTGTAAGATCAATGTTCTGTCTTCTTGCCTATTGTAACATCCTGATTTCCAAAGTTTATTTGAAGCCTTTAAAATAAAATTCACTATTTCAATTTTCTGGATTTAATACAAGTTTTAATTGGATTTTTAGTAATTAAAAAGAATTTATATATGACTAAAATAAATATTAACTTTTGGCAAAAAAATATTTTATTTGGGTTTCTTGTGTCTCAAGAAATTTTCTGAGTTTTTTCAGATTTATTTGCTATTTTCTAGAGCTCTTTTGATTTTTATTTGAATTCTGAAAATAGAAAACACTAAAATTAATTGTGCCGAACCTATCACTGTTCAGCCAGGCCATCTTGCATCCCTTCCCGTCTTGCCACATGTTAGCCATCGCCACCCCTCGGCACTATTTATCTATGCTATCCAATTATCCATCGTCGATTATCTGTTCTTCTCATGAGCCACACGTTGTACATACACACACTTGGCTATTGTTCATCTTCCTCATGACTTTGCTGTCGTCTTCGCTCTGGTCTCAGTTTTCGTGTTCGAGCCGCTGCGAGCCACGCGTCGTCTATCCACTTGTTTGGCTATTGTTCATCTTCCTCATGACTTCGCTGTCGTCTTCACTCTGGTCTCGGTTTTCGTGTTCGAGCTGCCGCTGTCTCATTTCGCCTGCGGACTCCTCGGCGTCTGTGCATATATAGTTACGTCACCCCTCGTGTTTTGCACCTATCGCCGTTCACCGTCACTCGCTCACCATCGTCGTCGTCTGCTTCGTTCGCCTTCGTCGTTCGTCGCCTTTGGTTTCGTCTTCATCGAAGGTGAACAACGCCACTGTCTCTCCTGCCCCGTTCGGCCTCTCTACTGTCCAACCTAGCCGTCGTCACTTCATCTTCAAAGAACAACCACGAGCGCCACACGCCGTTGCCGATTGGATATCCTAAGCATCCTTAGTCCTTCGCCACACATAATTATTAAATTTGTGTGCTATGACATTTGTGTGTCATTGTGTTGGTTTACCTAGAACATCCTTAGTCCTCTGAACCGTTCGATCGTCTTTGAACTTTTTGTAAAAGCTTTGTTGTAATTTCCTTTGTAAAATAACCTTTCACATGAAGGATAGTTATTTCATCTATTGGTAACGCTTGCATATTATATTGTATTTGTGTTAACTTTATTGTAAATGATCTATTGGTAACGCTTGCATATTATATTGTATTTGTGTTACAAATGACTTGCTGAGTACCCCATATACTCACGGTTTTATATCTACTATTGCTTAGTTGAAGAAGAAGAACTATATCAACAAGAGGATACTTCGATAACTTCGCGGATTAGGACTTCGCTTCCCGGTCGATTGCCTGTGGACCTATCGAATGGCCAACATGCTTATTTCTGTTTTTCGCTGCTAGTTTTCTAAACCCTTAGGCTAATATTTGTAAGCATGATCATAAGATTGTATTATGATAATTATTAATATTTGAGTTTTTTCTTTATTAATCGTGCATATAGTCGATATTTCATTTATGTTTACACTGTGTGCATTAGTGTGATTCTAGACTAATGTAGTATACACAGAGAGTTTGTATTTACAAATTCGGGTCTCGACACCTTTGCGGTTCAGCGCATAGTTGAAGAGAAGAATTTGCTGCAGTTCACTGTGAAGATGAAAGAAGCAATATGATTTTTCGCAGATTTCACACCCTTTCTGTTAAAGAATTTATATAGCTCCTGGTGACCTGGACACATCTGTAGGCAATGTGTGTGCTCATCTCTGAACATTACATTTATGCTCCCTGAAACTAGAAACATGTAATTTCGGCATGATAGTTAACAAAATCGGCATAATGATAACCATTGTCATTCATCGGATGCGAGTGCTGAAAGCCTAAAGCCCTAAAGTGTGAAAACAAAGTCCATTAGCATGAAATAGGGATTAATCCTGCAGATGACCAAAACACATCCATTCTTCTATTTCTAAACATTTTCCTAGAATAGTAATAGGCTGTCACTGGGGACTACATCACATGGCATAATGGTCCTGTTCGTACAGATCGTAGTATCAGAACATGCGTTAAACGTTGGAACCCAAATTGACACCTTAGATCAGCAACCAGGAAGTAAACCATGATTGATCCCTCGCATCCATCCGTACAACCTTTAAACATCTCTGGAAAGCCGGAGGGTCACGACGTAGGTAGCGATGATGTACAAAAAGACGGCAAAATCTATCCAAAAATTAACTAAATTTCACTGCTCCAAGGCAAGCTGCTTGTGCCGGTCCAGATCACTGAGGTAACTTGAGCGAGTGTAATCCTCTGAATCACAGGAGTCAAACATCAGGGACTTGGCCAGTTTAGGCCTTGGCATCAGTTCAAGTGACTCCCTGTCTCCCTTCAAGAAACGGACCACCTGCAACCAACACATAACCTCGTCAATTTACAGTCTCATTTTGCACCCGAGATGGCAGATACGGCTGACTCACTGATTTCATACTGGGCCGCGAGCTTGAGCTGTGGTGAATGCACATGGATGCCACTGCTAGGGTGTTCGCCATCTCTTCTGGGTCATATCCAGCATCAAGAGAAGGATCCACTAGCTCTTTCATGTTGTTCGAGTCGAGCAACGGCTTTGCCTTTGCGTATGACGAAAAACAACGTGTGAATTCAGCGTTTCAGAAGTAACAATATCACTTCATGTTCACCAAGCATGTATTCTAGACTTACTATTGGATTGCCAGTTTCCTCTCTTTATATGATCAAACAATAATACTCAATGAACTGATCGGAATCTATATATTAAGTACATCAGAGCAATTTGTTATTTTACCCATATCACTAGGCTTTGTCTGGAGGAGTCCACTGCTTTCCGTCCTGTCACTAGTTCAAGAAGCAAGACTCCATATGCGAACACATCGGTCTTCTCATTTATGATCCCATGCATGAAGTACTCTGGAGCCATATACCTGAAGAAGGGTGTGTGTAAAATCGAAGTTTAAATAACAATTACAGCACTGTTTTGGCCTTCTGGGTAAATATGACTTCATCATGAAGCAATGGTCAAGAACATAGCAAACTCACCCAAATGTGCCTTCAATAGGGAACACAATATGATGCGTCCATTCATCAGGAAGCCACTTTGCAAGCCCAAAATCTGAGATCTGTGCAAGGAGGGAGCAAAAACGTTGCACTTGATTGTAGAATGGACAGGACTAGTGTAACAAGCTAACAGTACACCTCATACCTGAGGTTCATACTCTTCAGTTAAAAGAATATTTGAAGCCTTGATATCTCTGTGAATTATGCGTCGATGGCAACCTTCGTGTAGATAAAGCAGCCCTTCAGCGATTCCAAGTGCAATATTGAACCTGACCTTCCACTTGAGGGCTCCCTTTGCACCTGATCAGCTGAACTCCATTTTATCACTAGAATAAGTGCATCTCAGGTAAACTCTTATATCTATTTCCTTTTTCTTTAGAAAAAAGGTGATGTTTCAGACCATGTACTTGATATAGCCTATAGTATATGTAAATTTTGAGGCAACTGAAAAGAAGACTATGGAAAGTGATAATGTACAATCTATAAATAGCATGCAGAAATGCAAATTATGAACTTACATGATGTTAATATGCACTCATTGGACATGGCATTTCAGATACTGCTTTGAATGATTATGCTGTACTGACATGAATGTCAAGAGATCTGTTCTCTCATCAAATCCTTAACGTAAGGTATAGATATAATTCTTTCTTTTTGTGAAATATCATGTAAAAAATGCCACCACGTAACAGCATATTGCTCAACTATTTCACTCATCACCAAACAAGTTGTTAGAGAGGACTATACCATGGAGAACAGAAGCCAAGCTTCCATGAGGTGAAAACTGAAGAACCAAGTGCAAGTCCCCTTCCACACTGAACCCCAAGAGCTGCGCCGCATTTGGGTGGTTAACATGCGCTATTATTCCAAGTTCAGATAGGAAATCGCTAATCCTGTCCTCTTTGTTACCACCTTTTGTTAACCTCTTCACTGCCACAAACTGTCCGTCAGCAAGCTGTCCTTTGTACACCTCAGCATGTCCTCCCTTCCCGATCAAATTTTCTAGTAATATCAGGTGTCAAGCAAAAATGTTCAGAGATAATGCAGATACAGAAAACTAGTTCATGCCAAGAACAGTACTTGTATTACAGGACACTTGGAAGGGAAGTAAAAGACACAGCTTAAGGGATTATATTTCCATATCATATTGTCATGATATTGCAGGTACTACAATCTAGAAAACGGGTCATGCTAAAAAAACTAGCATAGAATAATAGAATAACATATTCTGCTACTTAATTTTCCAACTAGAAACCAGTAACAAC
Organism: Melocanna baccifera; assembly: GCA_036346265.1. Classification (NCBI taxonomy): domain Eukaryota; kingdom Viridiplantae; phylum Streptophyta; class Magnoliopsida; order Poales; family Poaceae; genus Melocanna; species Melocanna baccifera. Next base: position 2,859,935 of record CM070692.1, read on the forward strand.
TCATCATTGACCTAAAGAACAGTTCATGAGTAGGACCTCAAACCCTCTTTCCTCAGTCAAATCATAGCACTCCAATTATTTGCTTAAGTCACATTTTACCTGAACTAAATTTGTCAGTTGCAGCACAAAGCTCATCGTAGTCAAAGCTTCTCCACGATGGCCTCCACTTCTCAATCTCTGGAAGGATCTCTGGGGCAATGGCAATACAATCCATCTGGTTCTTACCGCACCGAATCCTCTCCAGATACCTTTTAAGCCCCGTGCTCTTGGTTCTCTGAGGGAATTTCAGTGCTCTCGCCATCGACTTCTTCCTCCTGAGTATCAGTCCGCTGATCAGATTCCTCCACTGCACATTGCGGTTGGACCGTGCTGACTGCTCAACGGAGGAGCTCTCGTCAGAGCCCACGCTGCCAGATACTGAGATATCTAGCACGGCGCGGGGAGAGCTCCGATCGGTGCACTCGCTGTTGTCGTCGCTACTTCCCTTGGAGTCCATTTTAGGCACCTCTTTGCTACCTCCATGAGAATCAACACATTGGCTGTTGCTTTCACTGCTCTGCCTGTCACTAGGATCTTCACTCAATACAGCATCGTCGGTTACGGCCCCACTCTTGTCGCAATCCTCGTTGGTTTGTTCATTGGAATCTCTTGTAGTGTTTTCTTGGTTCTCTCCTGGCCCTGAGCGGAACAAAACGAGATGCAGACATAGCATGGGCTGTCATAAGTGCGTTATGTTACAAAACCAGATCCTACTCACGGGCAAAATTAATCAACTGCCTGCTATCATGAGCAAGACAAAGTGCAACGCAAGTCACTGCAAGAAACACATCATCATCACGTAGAGTTACAGGCTCGATTCCATCGTGATTCATGATAAAGAGGAGGCTTGTGCTTGTCTGGTTTGCCATGAAAAGCACATGCTGCCCGTTGAGAGTATCTGAGGCATTCTCTCTGCGGAGATATGCCTCCAAAAATAATGACATCTGCACCACCCCTGCCCCCTTCCAAAACTGACGTTTTCTTTCAGTCTACCACAACTAAGGCTGAAAATAACCCATGAAGCCCTTCAGGACGGCCTATTTGCCAAAGACGAATGGGGTGCATAAACCAATGTAAATGTCCGTTTCAGAGATTTTTGGTAGGTTGGAAATTTGGAAGAATTTGACAATCTACCGGTCTTTTATATGGAGAGAAATAAAAGACAGCTCAACCTAAAATTTTAAACAGCGGCTACAAAAAAAAAAGACCAGAATCCCAAAACTGACATCAATTCTCTATCTTCAATGAACTGTTCAAAGTTGCGACATACACTTAGAATATCTGTGGTAACACATAAATTTCCAGGATTAAAATGAGAAATTATCGATCCGCAATGGAGCACAAAGACTAAATCAAGAAAGAAAAGATACAGCTAAGAATCCAACAAGCCACACAAGTAGAAATGAGGAAAGCAATCAATAACCACAGCTAACCTTCCTTATCAGAACCAAGAAAATTATGTGGCCTCTCGTCTTCACCTGCCTCTGCAGCAGATTCAAGCAAGAAATACTTCTTCAGCTTTGTCATCACCAACTAGTTCTTGTGTTTTTTTTCTCTTCCACTCCACCAGATGGACAGAAGAAAGGAGCAAAAAAAGAGCGAAATCTGAGCACCAGAATCTGGCAGGCAGAGGGAAGAATACCTTCCTTGGAAGCCATATATCCTCTTCCTCACCGTCTCCTTCCAACAATAACCTCGCTTTCCAAGACGACAACGAGCTTGACGAAACTCAGCAAGGACAATTCGTCCGGATGCTTTCTTGCATTGAAGAACTTAGGTGTTGGACCAGAGAGGAAGAAAGAAGCGAGCGAGCAAGCAGATAGATAGATAGGCAGCAGTACTCGGAGCTCGCACGGCTCACACGAAAACGGAGGATGGAGGCAAACGGATCAGGGTTCGGCTGAAATAAGCTTATTTATGGTTAAAATTATAACATAAATATAATTAAAATTATACAGTAAGTTAATGATAGTTTATTTGTTATAATTAATTTATAAAAATTAAAAATAGAAAAAACTGATTAACCTACCACAGATAATATGAACGAATATGAAAAAATATAAAACAAATAAAAACACGGTTTCAAAAATTTTTATAATTTTTAATTATAAAATTATATATACTATTTATATTGATATCTTTGCTATCTGGTATAGTGTCAAAAAAAGCAACGACGAAAACTAGGGGTTCGTGCTTCAAAAGAACACGCCATTCATCTCCCCTCTCGAAAGAAGAGAACATACAGGCAGGTCTAGAGAGGGAGGGCGCGAGGAGAGAGAGGGGATGGGGGCAATGAGCAATGTCTGGTACAACTTTTTGCAATAACCTATTTAGGCTTGTAGGGGACCTAGCAAGCCAAGAAGAGAATTTTATTAGCAAAAATCCCTTGTAATGGAATGGTTCTCGCTCGGAGACAGTGGTCACTGATGTCTTGGGGCGAGCTGCTTGTTTTGGTTTGAGTTTCTAATTTATAATTTTTTTTTAATTTTATTTTTTGGTTTTTGTCTTTTTGAGATTTTTATTGGTTCTTTTTTATGTATTTATTTGTATTATATGTGATGGAATAACTTATTTTCTGTTTGTAAATCTTTTTTAAAAAATAATTATAGTAAAAAAGCTACTATCAACTACAGTATAAAATAAATCAGTTACAGTAAAAATAAATCATAAGTTATATTGTTGTGGCTACAGATCAAACAGAGAGAGAGGTGTATGGTAGTAGAGCGTTAGGTGAGCAAATGTCCTCTTGGGTCTTTCCCAAGGGCTGGCGTGATATATTGCTTCCTCGTAAGGAACTCTTTACCATCGCACTCTTACACCGATTACACCGAGAATCTATTTGATGGCAACTATGTCATTGTACATATCGACTTTGGGTTTACAATCTCCTAACAAGCTAGTTGGGTTTAGATGAGGGCCACCCCTACAACACATATCTTATTAAACTTAATTGAGCATCCCTTAATCGCTAGAGCCGATGCATTTTAGTTAGAATTTTTGGTTTTTACTTGAAATGACCTATTTGAACGTCCCCTCGAGTGATGGAGGAGGATATCTGGGTTGGTGGTGGAACGAATATATGGATTTTGATGATGTGTCTGTGTCTTCTACTGAGTAAATCTTGGTGCATGGATTAGATGTTACTGTTAGGAGACAATGAAGTTGGTGTCGTTGTTTGCCTTTGGGCAATTAGCAATAAACAAAATTATTTATTTTTCCATGTTGGATACATCATTTGTCCATCTCAGGTAGTGATGGTTTTAGCAATAGTTTCGGTTTTTGGTTGAAATTTTCACTGTAGTTAGCTGAAATTTTACTGTAATTAATTAATGGATAGTGCAGTGAATAGTGAAAAAAAACTGAAGCTAGATTCGGTAAATCTTTCCTATGCAGTCCGTCCAACTATAGCCCCCTTTTTAAATTCTATTCTAGCCCTTTGTAAGATTCGGTACTTTCACTATTGGAGAGCTAGATACACAGTCCATTTTCATTTATGCCTTCCTGTAAGTTATAACTAGCATTGGGGCACATGAATTGAAATGAGCAATGTGAAAATGCAGTGGCCTGTGCGGTGTAAAAGCGGCATGGCCGGCTGGCAAAATTTATGGATCATGATTTGCTCCAATTTGTGGTGACAATCAAGGTTCAATTGAAAAGGTTGCATAAAGCATTCCTTTTTCCCAGCAATAGTCACACTGCCACTTATGTTTAAGTGCTTATTTGGATTTTTTGACTACACCGATTTTACAAAGAATTTTGGATTAATCTATGCAATTTATATGCCACCCCTACAAAACTTCCGTGTTCCAAACATGACATGACTTAACAGTAAATTTTTTTTTGTAATTTTACATACTATTACAACCATCGATTCAAAAAGAGTTAGTCGAGCTTTCTCCTCAAACTAATGCTTGAATTTACTTTGTGGATTCCTAGATAAGTTTTCTAAAGAAAAAAATATTGAATGTATATAATATCCTTCGTTTTACTGCCCCAATCTTCATAGAACGAATAAAAGAAGCCATTTTTTGATCCCCTGGATCGACAAACGGACAACTCTACGGCATGGGCTACTCTTTGCGAAGTTCAAATTCCAAACTCCGAAGCAAATCGGATGCATATACTATCCCTATGCTGCTAGGACAAGTAGTAACCGCGGCCGGAGCAGCATAAATCCGTATCTAGCTAACTACCTTCGATATGAGACGATTCCTCTGTCCTGGTGGTACAAGTCACAAGAGCAACGTTCACATGTGGATCCACACATTTCATCCCCCAATTGCCACAGTGTATATCCAGCTATATGCAACTCGTTGATTGCATCAAGATTCCAGCGTGCTTCGGATTTCAAGTTCGAAATGTTGCCCTCGATGTGAGTATTTTATGCCGGCAAACAACGGGGTTGAACGATTTTCAGAACCTTTTCCTTCAAAGTATTTAAAATATTCACTTAAATGACTATAATAATAACTAAGTGTAGATTGGTATCTAATTCTCATCCAAACACTTTTAAGATTTGCATGAGATTTGTTAAAGGCAACAGAAACATAAACCAATTAATAATTACAAAGTTTTTAGACTCGAGTTCACCAAATTAAAGAGAATCGAATCTAGTTTATAAGAACACCAAAACCCTTAAAACTCAAATTACTTCTTGCTCGTGAGGATGTAAAACGTGAAGTCTTCCAAATCTATTCTCACATGTCCTAGCAAGATAATTTAAACAAAAGATTAAGCTAAAACTTTCATGAATCTGAAATCATAAATCTAGCTAAGAACAAGTAAAACCAAACAAAAACGAAAATAAAAGTATAATTGAGATAAAATTTTGATCTATTTTCAATGGTGAATGAGATTTACATACTCATGATGATTACAAGGTATAAGTAAAGCACCACTTTTTTTTTCTAAATCAAGATCTCTATCTCTCTCTCTCGCTACCACAGAAGGAAAAAAGGAGGTATAACAAAAACCTAAAATTTAGGATCCTTGGGTCTACCACTCCTCTTTAGACAGTAACAACCCTAATGGTTCAACCTATTAGGACTACTGGGGAAATCGGTTTTTACACGCTCATGCATACTTCTCAAAGTATTTACAAAACTTAACCCACTAACTCTTTAGTGATTAATCAACTTGTTAATTCCAGCTCTCTTTGACCTAAACTACCTCTACTTTGCACCTCTTCGTGCCACGGTTTTGATCAAGAGACCAACTTGGTATTTGGTCAACTACCAAAATACTCTCGATGAAACTTTCGAGCACCTTCCCTTAACTTCACTTTACTTTCACCTTAAAGTATGTCCACATGCTTTGACACGCAACCCATAGTGCCCAATGACAGACCGTCATGTCTTCATGCATTTGAACTCTTCCAAACCGTCTCTATGTGCATCAACCTCGTCATTTAGCACACCACATGTACCAACTCACCTCTTTACGATACTTGTCTTCTCTATGCTTCCCGCTTAAGACACGTAGCCTCATCCAGACTTACACGACCGCTTTGAACCTCGGCTCCCCTACCTAGTCCCGGTTTATTGCCGTTGACTGCTAATGTTCTCCAAACCACATGCACATCTAAATATCAAGCAACCATATCGAACATAAGTTCATGCACTTTATTCACGTTAATAAAAACATGCATCATGTAATGCAACACAAATCCTCATAGCTCTCTAGTTATGAATCGACTTCAAACCAAATTAGCTCAACTCAACTTGCTCTTTAGTCGCAACCACCCGTTTGACGCTCTTCCTAGGCTAGTTGGACCGTCTCGATCAAACCGCCAACCATTGATTGTTCTGACTGGCCAACTGGTGTGACCGTATTTTTAATATTGTCACATCGGCCACTCACATCCGGTCATACCACTCTTAACATCCGATTGGGACTGCATAAGCCTAACTCCAAAACATGTTATCTAAAAAAAGCAACTGTCAACTAGAAATCGGTCATACCGTTTTAGCGATCGAATAGCCACCCAACATCTAGTCACATCGGATCATCGGTCAGACCGTGTTCACATGCCGGTCTGACCAGTTCCTCCCACCAGGCGGTCCGATCGGAAACACTGACAGCAATTCTGAAATCTAATTATTTTTTTTGAAATTTGTAAAATCCAAATTTAACTCAACCAAAATATCAATTGTTCATCACGAATATATAGTAGGCCTTGTATATGGTCTCTCAAACCGTGATGAAATGATATCTTCTAATGCTAGTACCGGAGTTTTTGCACAATTTGGAATACTCGATTTTTTTTCTAATTCCTACATGAATTAAACTGTTTTTCGCTAAAATTATTTGGTCTAAAATAGCTCTTCCTAGGCTGGTTGGACCGTTTCGGTCAAACCGCCAACCATTGATTGTTCTGACTGGCCAACTGGTGTGACCGTATTTTTAATGTTGTCACATCGGCCACTCACATCCGGTCATACCACTCGTAACATCCGATTGGGACTGCATAAGCCTAACTCCAAAACATGTTATCTAAAAAAGCAACTATCAACTAGAAATCGGTCATACCGTTTTGGCGGTCGAATAGCCACCCAACATCTAGTCACATCGGATCATCGGTCAGACCGTGTTCACATGCCGGTCTAACCGCTTCCTCCCACCGTCCGGTCCGATCGGAAACACCGACAGCAATTCTGAAATCTGATTTTTTTTTTTTGAAACTTTTGTAAAATCCAAATTTAACTCGACCAAAATATCAATTGTTCATCACGAATATATAGTAGGCCTTGTATATGGTCTCTCAAACCGTGATGAAATGATATCTTCTAATGCTAGTACCGGAGTTTTTGCACAATTTGGAATACCCGATTTTTTTTCTAATTCCTACATGAATTAAACTGTTTTTCGCTAAAATTATTGGTCTAATAGAACTTAGGGCGGGGGCGGGGGCAGCCTTGTTGCAGATGGGACGTCCACCAACCTCGCAGCCAACTGAGAGTGGATTAGAGAAAATGTTTGTGCCAATTGTCATATGTATTTGTTTCTATTTCGCTTCAACTCAAAGTTTTATCCACTGACTTACCAGCAGAGTAAAATTTCTTTTGTATTTTCTTTTACACCGTCTGGTGAATTGTGTTTGGAGTATAATCACACAACATCGCAAGTCCTTGAATTGTCCTCTACTACTGCAACATGAGTAAGTTGGCGTATCCAAAAAAGTCGGGATGCTAGCACTAGCAGGCGTGGACAAGCTGAGAGGGTTAGAGGCTACTCCTGCTCTGCGTAAACATATCTCCAGGACATATTTTTTTAAAAAAATTACGTGTGGAATGAACACGACCTTTTACAATGCATGCCACTGCCGCTCTGACGCAGTGACGCTCCACCGCAAGCAAGAAGGAGAGTTTGATCGGCCCCGCTTCAGCTGACTTATAAACCATGCCTTATCTTTTTTTATTATAATGCTTAAAAGTATATTATAGTGAATATTAGTTTTTCTAAATAATTAAATTTTTTAAAAATATATTATTATGAACAATGTAAAGAAATAAGGATTAAAAACAAAGAAGTCTAAAAAACAAAAAGGGTGAAATTAAGAAATTAAAAGATAAAATTTAGAAGTTAAAACTGTTTAGAGCAGAGCTATATCCGATCTGGTTTATTTTACCACCCAATAAGCTTACCATTACCCAGCCTGAAAACGTTGTCGATAAGCAGGAGCTGAGTGCATGACAAAGATACCATATAGGAATTGCTGAACTGAACCCTCACCAGCTAATTCAGTTCCTGCGACTCGTCACCCGAACTGAATCTCCTACACGATGAAATCTCCGTATAAAAAAAGCCACTAGTCGCAGTGACGTACCAGCGGATTCACGACACTCGTTAAATGACGCAAGCGACGTGTTTGTTATGTGCCGTCCATTTCGACTTAAACTCCTAATTTTTAACTTATTTTTATTATTTTTAAATTTTGTTTTTTCTGATTTTTTAGTTTTTTTGTTGGTTCTTTTTCCTGTACTTTTTTACATTATATGTGACAAGCAAACCTTTTTTATTTTTAAATTTAATTATGTTAAATAAACTACTATCAACTATAGTATAAAATAAACCAGCTATAATGCAAATTCAATCGTAAACCAGGCTTAATAAGCCGAACTGAGAAGCTTTTCCTCTAAACATTTTCCTCAACTTGGGTTCATCTGCTGTCTCGGTAACATCATGCTCCATATTTCCACGCAAGAACTTTACGGTAATTTTGTACAAAAATATTGAATTCCTGTAGAATTCAGTGAATTCAGGAAGGATTCCAATGTTTCAAACAGAGACCTTACATCCAATTAAGATATCTTCAATAATGTCATCTTAGCTATATTAAATGAGTAAAATCCTATGTAGAGAAGAGATAATAAGTTATCTCTTATACAAGAGACGACTTAGTCTGTAAACCAACGTAAATAGTGAGAGAGAGTGAGATAGAAAACTATGGCAAAAATAGTATAAAATAGTTAGATAAATGATTTACTGTTGGAGAGATTATATCTTGTGTTTTTTTAAGTACGATAAAATATTTAGAAATAATTTCTAGAGATAAAATATGAATATGCCCCAGTTGGACACACTGGTACTGCCGCGTACCAGGGTCCAGGGGTACGAGCTAGCGAATGCCGTAGGTTGCTTGCCCAGCGATCAAAAGCACGGAGAGACACTACACGCACACCGCAATGACTGCGTTATACACCCGAACCAACCGGCTCCTTCCCTTAAATCGCCCCGTACCGAGCCCTCGTTTTCTTTGTCTGTTGGCAACTGGCATCTGTAATATGGGGCGGTCTCCGCTCGTCAAAAAGGTGAAGACCCCCACACGACGAGACATAAAGTAGATAGGTGCCGGCCACGAGCCATATTGAAGTGGTTGTTAGCGTCGCATGCAAGGCCGGTCAAACACTGTTCTGCACTAAGCTTTTGGGGGGCTTAAAGAGTGCTAGGCTTTTGGTACAGTGGATGAGGCCGGCTGGCTAGCTTCGGTTCCGAGTAGGGGTGAAAACGGATCGGATAGTTTCCGACCAATCCGGACGAATACGGATACGGATTGTGTCGGATCGGATTTTTTTCGGATAATTCTCGGATCGGATACGGATATGGATTTTTCTTATCGGATACGGATACGAATACGGTAAACCTAGTATCCGTCGAATACGGATACGGATACGGATAATCCGGATAAAATGAAACCGGATATCCGGATTTTCTAGAATCTCCCTTTTTTTTCTTATTTCCAAAATTCGAATAAAATCCAAAAGGCTCTAGAAAATAGCAATTAAATCCCAAAACTTCACTAAAAATACTAGAAAAATCCTTGAGACCTGAGGAACACAAATAAAATATTTTTATCTCATGTTAAAGTTTAATTTAATCATATTAAATTATTTTAAATTCTAAAAATTTATTTTAAGCTTGATTTAATTCCAGAAAATTTATTTTTAAAAATAGGGCTTTATAAACTCCAGAAAATCAGGATGTTACAAACTATTTACGTATTTTCGTTAATTTTGGATGTATAGTTTAAGGGGTTTTCATGTTCCGATAAATATTCGTAACCGTATTCGTTTCGATTCGTATTCGATCCGTATCTGTATTCGATATTATTCGTATTTGTATTCGTATTCGAGTTATCCGTATTCGTATCCGTATCCGAAAAAAAATATGAAAACAAATATGGTAGAGACACTATCCGTCCGTATCCGATCCGTTTTCACCCCTAGTTCCGAGGGTATTCGGAATAGCGATGGTTTTTAAATTTTGCTGAAATTTTACTGTAGTTGACTGATTTTTTTACTGTAGATGAGTTAGCTTATTGAGCATAATTAAATTTAAAAAATATAAAAATAAAAACGGCACGCTAATCTAGAGCGGACAATACAAAGGAATACGGGGAAAAAAATAAAACACAAAAATTCGAAAAAATAAAAAAAATCGCTACACGACAAATTAGCGTACAGTGCCAAAATCGCTGTGCACAGTGTTCTTGTCGCTATCGCCGAGTTCGGTCGCAACGCTGAGTGTGCCCTAAGGCTAGTTCCAATCAGTTTTTAGTCCTGAGAAACTGGTTTTTGAATGATGTTGTTTTTAAAGTAATTTTTGTAAATTGTTTATAGGAGTCGGGTCATTTTAAACGGAGTGACTTCTTAACACGAGTATCATTTAATTTCTTAATTTTTCTTGCAATCACCAAAAACACATGTAGTCCTATTCTTTTTGGCTTCTTCAGAAGTAAAAAAAACAAACGTTGAAACAAGGTAGTTTTTTTAAGTGGATTCTCTAACATCTTTATAAGTCTGAAACCATATGCTTCATCTGTATTGACGTCTCCACCGTCAATACCATATCAAAAATGCATAGCTAAAAGCCATCAGTCATAGTTTAAAAGCCATCGGTCACAACTTTAAAGAATACCTCTACAACACTTAACATGACCAAAGTCACCCTCCAATACTTGGAACTTATTTTTTTAATTCATAAGTACAATAAGAATGCATTTATACACACAACATCATATATACTTAAATAGTATTGTTTATATAAATAGTACCTAAAAAATGAGGCGAGCTGACTGCGCACCTAACACCCGCACTTGGAACCCATATTTCACCTGAGATGTAGTGCTTCGCTTCACTTGCGGGTGTTCTTGTCATGTAGCTGGAGTAGCAGCAGCAGTTGACCGCAGGTGCATGTAGCAAAGCAACAGCACTAGATTTTGCAGCTGCAAGCGACCACAAGAAGCAGAGCAGGTAGGGCGACTCCACGCCTGTTCACGTGCCGCAAAGTCCCGACAAAAAGTTGTCATCGGTGGCATTGCTGTATCCTGTTACCTCGTCCCAAGAGTACTGCAGTCTTGTCTGTTTTGAACACGGAAATCAAGGGGTGATCGGAATAGCGATAGTTTTTGATTTTTAGTTGAAAAAACACTGTAGCTGGTTAAAAAAACACTGTAGTTAAGTTAGTGGATAGTGTAGTGAATAGTGAAAAAAAAAGCTGAAGCTAGAAGATGAAACCGAAAAAAATCGAAACGATCAGGACCTAAGCAGGTCCTCGAAGGATATGCACGTTGCCTGTAAATTTCAAGTGAGATTTCTGCATGACGAGCGTGCGATCGTAGAAGAGTTGTTAAAAGAGGAGAAATTGGCTTTCCGTGCCCTGATGTCTACTAAATAATACCGATCTATGCGTTTTCCACAACGATCGTAGGAGCAATTGCTTATCTGGAGATCATTTTTTTCAAGTCAATCGCATGCCGTGGCAATTGATCGATTTGTTATGTTTTTTTTAAGCTGTGGTTTTTGACTTTTAATCTTAGTACGATTGTTTGTATGAATAAATCGAATTCTAATAAGTTACTTCAAAAAGATATACTAAGTAATGGACCATAAGAACATGGCCGGTCGGGCAAACAGCACGCGCGTGTATGCGATAGAGGAGGGGCTTGAAACCGACCGAAACCAACCAACTTTAAATCCGAGCCGAGCCCGCCAACCACGTGAGTGGCGCCGAAACGTCGCGATAGTTGCGGAAGATTCTAAGCAATCGGCGGCTTAGATTTCCTCCCTCCCCTCCTCACCAAACGCCGGTACGCCGAACTCGAGCTTTCGGTTGATTTAATACCTGAGAAGACAGTACAAAGACAGCGACGCTCTTGGATTTTTTTTGGGTCGTGTACGTGTATCGCCGTATTATCGGTCGATGCTGTGTGTGTAGCATGAGCTCGTCGGTTGCACGTCGCATTTATAACTCGAAGGGGCTCGGGTTTATGGCCTCGATGCATGACAGGCTTGGGCCTTCTCACTCGGCGACACTGCTTGGGCCTATCATCTTTCGGTTTGTTTTTTTTTTGGGGGGGGTGTGCTAGCCAGGCTCTTTCCAATATTTTTGTGTTTAGATATTGAGATATTCAAGGCTAAGCATCTCCTGAGCGTTCGATGCGAAACAGACGGTGTAGATCAGCATAATCCGGAAATCGGATGCCACAGTTGACGAACGGTGGCCCTTATCCATTGGAACGTTTGCTCAGTCTCAGGTTTGAGTAAACTGATAGGGAGGAGCAGGTAGCAATGGTTCCCTCCACCTTGCCGCTTTCAAGCCTCCCAAAGCCTAACGCCAAACCATGCGGCACCCCTCGCTCGCCCAGCCCAAACATCGGTGGGGCTGCCAAGAACCCCGGCATTGTCCTTCGCCAGCGTGAGGTCGCGGAGCCATCCTCTCCCGCGCCCTCCCTGAAGTGGCTGAAGCCACTGCCGGCGAGGAGTGCCCACCCAATGTGGCCTCCTTCGGCCTCGCCTTCTGTGACCTTGTCATCGGCATGGGTGTTGCTGCCGAGAAGGTTGGTAAAAGTTACCATCCAGCTAGTTAAAGGGGCCATTTGAAACAGTTTCGGCTTTCAAAAGCCAAAAGCCAAATCAAATGTTCAGTTTTTCAAAAGCAACTTTGGTTGGATAAAGCTCCGTCATCTCTGTTGTGCTCCTCCTCCGCCTCAACAGTGTGCCTCTCTCTACCGATCTCTCTCTCTTGGTGTGCCGCCTCCTAGTGGTCGTCGTCATCACTCTTGGGGCTCCCCCGACGTTGAGCTGCCCTAGGCTCACTGTTGTGCCTTCCCTTGCTCCTCCCTCGGCTTGGCCCCGTGCGGTCTAGCCTAGCACCATCACCGCCTGTTGCTCGCCATACCTCATCACTCCTACCATCGTCATCTAGAGGGAGAGACTAGGAGAGAGAGTCATCCTCTCTCTCTCTTTGCGCCACCGTATCCATCCCAAGCTTTCGAGGTCATCGTCTAGATCCGACGTCATCGTTGGTGCGTCATCTCCTAGTGGTCATCACCGTCGCTCATGGGGGCTCCGATGTTTTTACATAATGACTTCTTCGTGCTTTGCAGACTGAGCGATGCCGGCCTTATACCTCTTGCGCGGATGGTGAAGGCCACCGACGAGGACGATGGTCAAGTTGATGACGATGGGGAGGTCTAGGCCGTCCGAAGTAGTCACGACAATTTCCATTCGACCGGTTGCTACTGATAGCTCTAGTAGATCAATGGCGGTCCAAGACACACCTTCCACCTCCCATTTGGAGAGATGGCACCCTCTTACGACATGTGCGATGCTTGCTGCAGTATGAGGTGACCTTTTATCCTCATAGGCTGCCCTTCCAGTTGCAACTGTGGTCGTTCGAGGGCTTCTCCTCGAACGGCCGATGCTGCTCGACAGCGGTCCGAATCCAGACCGACTTTCGCGTATGTGGGCCATAACTAGGCCTTGTATCACGTTAGTGGGCGATAACTGAGCCTACAATTCGCGTTAGTTGGACGACATTCGCCTTAGTTTACCCTTCATGTTAGTTGGGCCGACATTTGCGTTATTTTGCCCCTATAGTGAGCTGGGTTAGGACTGTAATTTATCTGATCATCTGATGTGATATATGTGTGTTGGCGGCAGTCAACATTACAATCTTTAACTGGTCCATCCCTATCCTAACGTCATGTGCAATTTAAGAGGCCATCAAATGCCGATCGATATGTTCAGCTCCTAAAACGCAGGACAACAGAGATGTAAACATTCCCGCAGGGTCCCAAGTGGTGAAGTGGTGATTCTTGATATGGGTGGGTTATTTTTAGTTATAGCTGTGGCTCTTGGCGTTTGAATTTTGGCTATTCGTAAAAAACAGTATGTATTCGTAAAAGATAGTACGTAGATAAAAACAGTCGTATATAATTTTGGTTAATATAACTTAACTCAATACAATGTTTATTACAATCTACTTGTTGACTCTACCTTAAAAAATATACAATTTAAAAATTAGTTACTGTAATAAAAGATGATAAGTTAAAACCAAAACCTAACCGAACCCACACTAGATTGCTGAGAGCTGCACCTGTTCACTTGACATCACAACAACTGCGAGTTTGGGCCTGTGTTCGCATTGCAAGTTGATCACATTCCAAAAAATACATTATCACAGGTCTAGTGCTTGCTAGGAAATGGGCCGTAGGGTTTTCGGTAGCGGCGGTCGACGGGGCATTCGGGCACAGCAGAGGAACAGGGCTGACAGTTCGTGTAAGCGGTGGGGAGGTGAGGTGCGGTGAGTGGGGAAGGAAGGTTCCAGAAGCAAGCGGAAGCAAAAGGTTCGAGAAGAGGAGAGAGGCTGGCGCGTGGCCTCGACGCGGCACCGATTTGAAGCCGCCCCTTCCCCACCTCCGCTGTCCGCTCTCCCACGCCTGGTCCTGGTGCTCCAACCTGGGCCACCTCTCTGGAATCAAATGGGCCCATGAATGTTTCGTTCCTTTCGCTGCCGTTTTAACTGGGCCAGACAGAACCCAATGCGCCATCTCGATTCCGAGCGAGCACGGCGATGGTAACCACCAACGGTGAGGATTTCGACAGGTTCTGAAGCCTACGCACGCAGCAACTCAAGTGGCGCGTGCGCCCGAGGCCCAGAAGATGTCGCTGGCCATTAGTAACTTTCACCGGCAGCCCGCACGGAGCAGAATTAGTAAGGACGTGTTTGGTCTACGGCACATGGTGGGGTGGGATGATTTTGTCTGGATGGTGTGGATCGTTTGATTTGACCAAATAAGTTGACATCTTTTCAGTGGAAAAGAAATGCCGACCTCTTTTCAGTTTTCACTCAAAGTTAACCAACGTGCCTATGCGACACATCATCGCCTTGTCTGAGTAACGACTCCATCATGCTATTTCACCACTCGGACAAGGCAGCTATACTATTGATAGGTTCTTTTTAACTATGATTAATATCTTTTGATCTTAAAATAAATGTTTATATGAATAAATTAAATATTGATAAGTTATTTTAAAAAAACTATCCCTATAAACGTAGTTTCAAAAAGATAATAAAAACCGTTTTGTTTATTTGCTTGGAGAAAACTATAAGCAGAAGAAAAAGAATACCTAAACACATTGACAAACAGAGAGAGAAAAGAAAAGAATAACACGCAGAATATTGACAAAGCAAGATATTTCTAAAAAAATATGTGTAAATTAGTACAACACCGCATGTCAAAAGAAAATAAAATAACATAGGACTACTTAGAATCGGAGAGTATGAAATGTTGACTCGCTGTACCGATCGAATTCATGGCCCACGGCGGCATGGTTAAGCACCTGCACGGTAGTACACTTTGCAACACAACATATTTTTGGGTAATGCTACGGTCTAACATCCGATCTGGTCATTCGTCTTCGAACATTCGGCTGCAATAATTTTTGATTATATTTACAACAAAAAATAAAGAACAATATTCTTAGTTATGTCTGTAATATTTATCGGTCATATATACAACATAAAAAAGAAAGAACGATGTGAGTATTTGCATTGTACGTTTCCATGCAATATATTTAGATGATATGTGCAATATTTTTAATCATCATATGCAATAAAAATATATGATACGAAAGTCGATATTGCAAGAAAAACACGAACAAAAAATGTTGCAAATATAAACAAAAAATATTACAAACATGATAAAAATATTACAGCCAATCGTTCGGAGCTAGTGTCCGAATCAGATGTGACGCTAGCAATTTCCTAACTTTTGTTTTCTAATCTATCCCAACGGGCTACAAGCGTACAGACATGCCAGGTGTAGCTCGCCTCAGAATGTGAAGAAATATTTCGAGATGTGAAAGAGACGACACGATGGATCAGAGAAACGCGTCTGCCCGCCCGCCGCGCTGTTGGCCGATCGTGCAGCAGAACGCCCCATTTTCTCCGCGCAGAGGCCAGAAAAACACCGCGACGACGAACGGGAGGCCGGGGGGCGTGGCGACAAGAGAAACCGCGTTCGCTCGCGCCTTTGCGAGAATGGACGGACATGGTGGCGTCTTTTTCTCAGCGGCCACTGAATATTTTCTCCATTTTCCGGGTCCTCCTCTGGCCATAGAGTCAAGGAAAAATAAGCAAGATCGGTGCTTGATCATAAAAGGCAGCTGAGACTCGGTAGTCGCTACGGTCCTAACGTGTACATCAATCACACAGGCATTGACACAATAAAAGACGCGTGAGAGAGTGAGTGGAGAACTCTTTTTTTGAACCGTCGGGTCGTTCTTCTAGGCACAGTATGGTTTATGGTTTGTACTTAAAATTTTTGAATTCTGTCTATGAGAGATAAAGTATGGAGAGAGATATGTGTAATTTTGGTTAATATAGCTGAAGTCGGTATAATATATATTACAATCAACTCATAGACTCTATCATAAAAAAATCACTCTATTTAAAAACTAGTTACTATAGTATAAACTATAAATCAAAAGGAAAAAAAAAAGGCCCTCGTATCATCTCTTCTCAATACACAAATAGGCCTATATATAGACTAATAGGTGGACCTATTTTAGTGTCATTTTGGTAACACTTCCTTTAGGCAAATAGAACATGTCATCCATATACTTCATTAAAAACTCTTTTAAAAACCTAATGAGAAAAAGTGAATAGAAAAAAGAGTACATAGCATATATTAAATTGCATTAGACTTGTTGTCTCGTTAAAGGCCTAAAACCCAATAAGAAAAACTCACTAAGGGAAAAAAGAGTACAACAATTATCTATGAGATTTAATAATGATCATCAGGATCTATGCGTGATCCTCACGATCTTTGCATTTTTTTATCAACTACATCTGAATTATTAAGTGCTCAAACCTTCAAAGGTAAATTTAGGTAGTAATCACTATGTCAACACCTTCTAGGCTTAACTAAGGTTAAGATTTTCAAAATCTCAAGTATGATGATCAATGTTTAGCATGTGCTCCCCTAAAGACAACATTTATTGAAGTCTTCATGCTCTAATGCCTTTAATACATTTTTTTGGGAATGTATAAGTGATGACATTGTGAGTAAATAAACTAGATTATTACAATGTTTAGTCTTCTAGACACTTATCCTACTCTTCACCTGGAATTTTTGAGAAAAAATTTTGGGAGTAACATGCTTAACCCATTGAATACCACTATTTGATTGTGCAACACAAGTATATTGTCCTTGCAGAGGGTATTGGGGTAATATTAGCTACAATGTCATATGCCTTCTGGATATGAGTCATCAAAACCTTTCATGATCTTAATATTTTGTAACGATCTCTAGGTGGTTAAAGTTATGACCAAAGGTTTGTTATGTAAATCCATAAAGTATGGTTGCACCACAGACAATAAGATATAACCAGTCTTAGTTTTGGTATTTAGGGGATTAATCAAATTGCCTTTATCACCAATGTACATCATAACTTCATAGTATTAGAGCATACTACCACTTCACTAACTTCTGATGAGAGATACACTTTATAAGTGATTATGTGGCACACTTTTGGTCTTTAGGTTCCTTATTTTCTTTTGGATCTTGATGGGTTATTGTCTGCTCCTAGGGATCACTTAATCATTGGTGTAATTTACAAATCAACTAGTATGATAATTTCCATCCAGAGAGATGCTCTTTCTTCTGAAAGATGATCTTTCTTTAGGTAAGAGATTATCAGGCACAAGATTTATATATATGTTGCGATTTTTTCCTTCTTGTTAGAAATTTCAAGTCCTTCAAAAATCTCATCAAGAATTTTTTGAATCCAATAATTGCATATCTAATTCACGCCATTTGCCAGAGTTATTATGTAAATGAATATTATTTTATTCATAATAGGAGAGTATTGGTCTCTATAAGTGTAGCACCTCACATACCAAAATGAGATACTACTATGGAACGTTATCGCCAAAGTAAAGAATAATAATAAAAATCAACAATAGAAATAGTAAATAATTAAAATTTTAAGAGTACTTTATAAGAGAATCATCAAAATCTGAAATAAATATTTGAAACATGGGACTGGTCCACTTTTAACCAAATAAAGAGCAAATATGATAACATAAATTGTGGCAAGCCACGATGCTGAAAACTTGAGTGTTCTCATCCATTCATGTTGCTATCACTTCACTAACCTTTTACCTGAGAATAGAAAGGGCAAATGTAAGATTTAAAAATCTCAGCAATTACCTAACAACAATCGTAAGCAATGTATAAAAAAGACAAGTAATACAAGCAAGTAATTGACATAGATTAAGTGTAATAAAACTAGGTTACTGAAAACACTGATAAAGATCAGAGATAGGGGCAACAAAAATAGTGGAATTAGAGACAATTTACTATTTAGCAAGTTATGGCAATGGCACCGCTGATTACTTTTCACAAACCTGATTATATGAGTATAGTCAGGTATGTCACTGTCCTTGACTGTATAACCACAAATGGAGGTGTAATATCCTGAGTAACGAAAGTGTACGCCCCCCTGCACGTTACTAGGTTGGTGAGAATCTCCTTTATATGTGTATGACCTTAGGCCGGATAATTGTTATTTTATTATCAAATTGTATAAAATGAATTTAAGGAAACTAAGAGAAAGGCTAAGATAAAGTTTATGAGAAGTGAAAGAACTTGCCAAAGTTGGAAATAGAAGGGTCTCATTCCTGATATGGGCGAGGTGAAATGGTAATATGGTGATAGAGATTTAAGAGTTAATCTAAATGGAGTATTATCAACCATCCAAATTTTATTATATGATAAGTGATTATTAGTCAAATTAACATATATTATATAAAAATCTATCATGGCTCACATACAATATCATACAAGTAATGGATCATGATATCAGGGAACTAAAGCATGGTAGCACTAATGTTAAGAAGAGTGTTAATGGTTTAAACCTAAACTAAAATATATTCATGTGCTACCCTCATTAATAATTAAAGTATTAATTCTAAATTACTGATTAAAAGGATGAATTCTAGAACATTATTAACTGAGAATTCTAATAAATCTAAAAGCATGTAAAACAGACAACCTAGGACATCATGGTATAAATACTATACTAATAATCTACGACTAGGCTAGCATTAAACATGATAATTGAACTCAGTGGCAGTGATGACAATTAATTATGGAACAAGGAATGTGTGGTACAGAGAAGCTAACGCCCGCGAAGTACTTGCCTTGAGCACATTTGGTGGACTCACTGCACGAAGGATCCAGGGTGCACAACTGTCCGAACGTTTCCTCAAAGGTCACATGTGAACCTACAAGATGAAATATAGGTGAATTAGATAAGAGTTGAGATAAAATTGTGGAAGGTAGCAAGAGGTTGCTCAGCCAGCCAGAAAAGATCGCGTTTGACAAAATTTCACCACGTGAACCGCCGTTCGGCCTTGTGATTCATCGTTCGACCGAACGAATCACGCCTCGTTGCACAACAAATGAAACACAATGCAAACATAGGATTCAACCATGCTT
This sequence comes from Melocanna baccifera, assembly GCA_036346265.1. Classification (NCBI taxonomy): domain Eukaryota; kingdom Viridiplantae; phylum Streptophyta; class Magnoliopsida; order Poales; family Poaceae; genus Melocanna; species Melocanna baccifera. The sequence continues at coordinate 2,879,262 of CM070692.1, forward strand.
TAACAGGCCGAACCATGTTGGCATTGAGCAACGGCCACACTGTTGTTGCCGGCCACCGTCGTTACCAAGCTGCCGTGCCATGCCAGCGCGCCGCCTGCTGTCGCATGCCTCTGCCACCACCGCCATTGAATGTTGCATTGCCGTTCCTAGCCCATGTGCTGCTTGCCGCTGCCTGGCCGCCGCTGCGTGCCCGCTCGCCACCATGCCTCTGCTGCGTCTACGTTGCTCCTGTAGCCACCGGCCACCTACGTCGCGTCGCCTCTTGGCCTACGGTGCTGCCCTACCGCCACCCAAGAGGGGGGGAGAGAGTAGATAGGGGATAGAGATTAGATGAAGGTGGTAGATTGGTTTTCTTTTACCAGATGAGAGAGGAAGGAATATGTGTGTACAGAAAATAGATGGCTCCTAAATAGCCCCTCAATCCAGATTAAGAAGATTAGGGTTTTGCCTTTTTTTGTGGCCCCTTCCAAATTCCAGGGTGATACAATAAAGACGTTTGAACCATCTTTTTTCACCACCTCACTATATTTTGTAGTGACCCATCAGATCTGAACTAGCTAGTTTCATGACTTTCATTTAACAATTATAGTTTAACCTCAATTGCTTTCTTTCTTTGATCCAATATGAATACTTCAAGTGTTCGGCCATGGACTTTGGTTTCGGATCCGTGTTCTTGCTAGAGAAACTTTAGCAATTGTAAAGACAAAGTGGTTGTTGACAACTTTTCTCTCATATCCTCATAATTGAGGATATGATAGTGTTAACCAAACTTTCGTCATTCCCTGATCGAAAGACTCTTGGTCGTTCCATATTCCTAACATTGTAATGTGCGCGCATCAAGTTGCTGGGGTTTTTGAAATAATGAACCAAAAATTTCAAAATTTTCTTGAATTTTGCTTGAATTTGAAATCTTGAAGAATTGGGAAGCTTTTCTCCCATTTCCAATTTCCTATTCTAGAAAAACCGCTTTCACCCTTGCCTTGGCACCTTCCTACCCTGGCACTACCTCCATGTTCTCTTCCACCCGGGCGCTCATCGTTCGTGCACTCACCTGCCCTCGCCGCTCAACTCTGCAAATTCATCAAACGTTGTACATCGGCCACACCACCTCATTGATTGGCCATTAAATGGCCATCACACCACTTCTGGCCATGCGCCTGCTATATACTGTTGCCACCTTAATCGCTAGGCACTCAACACTCGCCGATGTCTTAACTCACCTTGCTAGCTTGTGCGCTGGTGCTAGTGAGACGTTGCACACCTCTCACCGCCAACGCAACTATCAGTACCGTCACTACACCATCGAAGCTACATGGAAATCCACAACGCCATCCATGCGCTGGCCACACCATTGTTGTGCTCTTAGCGCCACCTCTTCCATTGGCTATAAAAGCCAAGCCAAGTAGCTCCTTCACCTTTATTTGCACCAATTCACAATTCTGAAGCTTTTCCTTCCCATCTCTGCCCAAGAATCACCACCACTGAAGCTCTCATCGGTGAGCCCGAAACCCAATTCTCCCAACAACATTGATTTTGATCAAATTCCTTGTGCCCATAGCATCACAATAGCACCACCTCCTAACCTCTCCAACCCAGCTCATCACTCCTAGCCCGCCGGTGCCACACACCATGGCACGACCATGCATGGTCACCACTGCCAACATCGCACAAGCCAAACCAAGCTGAGCCATCAATACCACTAGGGTCCTAGCACACCGTAGATGCTCAAACCACCCTTAGCCCGGGCGAAACTCTTGTGTAGCACAGCCATGCCATGGTCCGATTTGGACCAGATACCACCACCACCAACCATCTATAGTCCTCTTCTGACCACACACATGCCCAAAATGGGTTTTCGGGTCTCATTTTCCCTCACCACACCACCGCTCACTGCTGATTACTCTCATCGTTTCTCAATCACCATCACCATCGTTCTCCTCTGCTCTAGTGGCCATGAGTACAAGCTCAAGCCAAACAGGCGTTGTGCTCTACAGGCTGAGTAGCTGGGCCAACAAAGCCGGTCCAAAGCCTATCTTAACCCAATATGCCAAGTGGGCCAGCCTACTGTTCATAGCCCAATACTATTCATACACAGCCTAATACTATTCATAGCTCGACCCTTTATTGTGAAGGCCACTGAAACCAGCCAAACCCATACTATTCACCCAACCCGAGCCATTAGGAATAATGCTAATCTGGTACTATTCATCCAATCTGCTACTATTCATCCCAAAAACCATTAACCTTGCTTATACCCATTTTGACTGTCTCAAGCCAGTCTAAACCATTCTCAACTCCATTCCACCCAACCAGGCTTAGTTTGAACCCTATCTACAAAAACTCACTTTTCTTTTATATCTTTCTAGAAATTTTATTACACTGTGTTCTTAGCTTGAATTCTGCAAATCAAGAATTCATTTATATTTGTTCTTTTGCGCTAGCATCCAGATTCAACTAGTTAGTTAACAAAGAGGCTACTAGAGCAATTAAGGTGAATGGTGTAGTCTAAAGCCTTTCAAAGAAATAATCAAAGACTCTTGATTAAAAACAAGTCATATGTCTTTGATCAAGTTAATTCTATATTATTAAATTGTTGTTACTTTTTATTGATACTATTTGAACACTCTTATTTACTTACAATAATGGTTTGGAATGACGCGATGTATTGTTAGATATGTTGCCTATTTATGTTTCTCATATACGAATATCAAGAAGTATGATTCGCTCTTTTAGCCAATATAGCATCAATCCATATCTTTATTGCTTAACTATATTACACTATCTATCCATATCTACTACAGGGCACACAGTGGTTATTTGTTTGGCCAATTCTCTGTTTTTTCCCCTAACCTATCAATTTGTTTATTTGCACACCTTCGACTCTTCTCCACATGCAACTTGATTGCTCACGGTGAACTAAAGACAACATCCACCTTATGTTATTATGTAATCACTATGATGATGGCCTACACTAAGCTCTTCTATACTCACTAATGCTTAATACTTTCCTTTTAGAAATACAGACATGTATCTATGCTAATATTAGACCTGATTACCCATACACTGTATTTTGCCGGGTAATTAAAAATAGAAATTAGTGTTCTAATACTAATAACTTTGATTGAATGATGAACATTGGACAGTCAAATGTCATCTAATTGTAAACTTAAATCTATTATACCATGCTTCAAGATTTTGAGTTGCATTCACAAACATGAACAGTTGAATATATGGAAACATGGAGCAAGTGCGCGTGTCCTCTTCTCCGGTGACAGCGAGAGGTTAAGGTTAGTGTTCACCGGGGGTTAGGGAGGAGTTCACCAGGGCCCATGTTGTAGAGGGAGGGAGGGAGGCGGTGGCGGTGGTGTGGTGAGGGCGCCACTAGCTCAGAAGAGGGTGACGGGCGGCATGGTGATGAGGATGACTAAATTTTAGATTGGACGGGGCTAAGAAGGCAGTGGTGGGGAAGACGGGGCGGCGCAGCGAGGGTGCCACCGACCGTGGTAGTGGAAGTGGGGGCACAGTGGCAGAGGCGTGTGGAGCTCACTGGGAGGAAGAAGAAGGCAGACGCGGGCAAGGAGGAGCTCATCATGGAGGAAGAAGAGGGGCGGAGGAGGAAGTTGTCGTGGAGGAAGAAAAGGGACGAGGGAGGCCACACACTGTATGGGCGTTGTATAGATCCTCCTTGAATATAGCGCAACTTCGATAAACACAACATTTATTATGCTGATATTATTTGTTGAGCATATCTTGTTTGACACTGGCCAATAAGTATGAGTGAGTTTTTTTTTTCTATAACACTATGTGGGATGTAAGTTACACCTGTTTAATTATATTTTTATGAATGTCTAGCGTGCAAACATAGTAATATCGAGCTAAGCATGTAACCTTTTACCTCACTTGTCAGTTGTCACATAGTATTTATAGATGTTTATTTCATTTGTAGGTTGGGCGTGAAAAATATAGCAAAATAGGGGGTAAACTATCAATTCCAATCAAAATCCACTTAACTTCAAACTAAACCACTGTCATTGTCTAATTTCTTTGTAATCATGCATATCTATCACAACCCAAAGTCCCAACCATATAAAGCAACACAAAGAAGTGAGTTGATAAATATCACTCGGATGTTTTCTTTTAAATTACTATCTAGATTTCTAACTGTTAGATGAGAAATTCAAAAGCCACGAATTTCTTACTCTATAAAAAAGGTTATTGGATCTCTGATTTAATAACCAAAAATTTAAATAATTATTTAAAAGAAGGAAAATTTTAAAAAAAAACTCAAGCCCCAATCGCTCCCGTGCTGTTGTACCGGCGTTTATTTAATCGAAAGCCGCTTCCTTTTACTCCTGCTTCCCTCTGGCACAGCTAATCCGGTGCCTCGTTTTCTCGAACGCTCCCTCGAACAAGTTAAAAAAACGGCGCACCCACGAACCCACCATAAATTTTGGCGGCGAATTCGGGTGGGCGGCGCGCCGAATCCTCAACTCCGGCGGCCAGAGCGCGCGGCCGGCGGCGCAATTCCGCCGAAGCGGCGGTTTCGGTGCGGCGAGAATTTACGGGTTGGTGGTCTTTTTTTGGGGGGCGTGGATCTGGCCGGAGGCTGGCGATGGAGAGGCGGGTGTAGGGCCGGATTGGAGGGGGAGGTGCGATCTTGGGGGCTCCATGGGCGGATGCTTCTCGCTGGAGGAGCACCGGCTCCAGAGTAGGACAGGTTCGTGTTCTTGCTGTTCTTGGCCTGAGCTATCTCTGATGTAGTTCACGCGTTGGTTGTGTATGTGTGGAGCTAAAGCGTCACGGTTTGGCGTTGGTGGCTGTGTAATTTGGTTTTGAATTAGCAGTAGGTTGGGTTTGGTCAGAGGTGGGGTGTTGGAGTCTAGATTTTGGCGAATCCAGCTAAAAAATATGAATTTTTATGGGTAATTTTGGTGTTGGAGCCTGTAGTTTGATGCTATCCTTGTAGTTTGGCCGACAGAATTATTTTGTCTTTAGTAAGTTCTGTTCAAAACTCGGCTTTTCAAGAATGGCGTCATTGCAGTGTGATGCTATCCTTGTAAGCTTCTGTATCGAGTGATGGGAAATGCCATACTCCGTTGGGTGTTTAAAATTTTGTTTTGATTGGACATCGTACATTCAGGGCTCTCTACCTGTAGTTTCCCATCCCTTCGTTTTGAACTAAGTTAGCATGGTACAGTTTTGCTATTTGATGGCCTGTGGAAAGCATAATATGGTGATATACTGATAGGCTGCTTGTGAAATTGCACTCTGAAGCAAGGTCCCTGAAAATCAGTAGTTTAGTGGTAGAATAAGTCACATTTAGCTCATTCTTTGGTGTAGACGTTTAATTGGCAAAGTTTCTAGAGGATTCTAACCTGGTTGGATGGATTGGTAACATCTGATGCAATTTATGGGACATGTGACAACAAATGCTCCTTGGAACTATTCTTAGAATGTTTGAGAAGCCAAAACAGAGATCCTTCCTTGTCCATGTCATAGCCTTTAGCTGCGCATTTACGACCTGCCAATTGAATATGGGGGATGATCTATGGAGTCCTTTCATCACTGCAGAGCTGCTTTAAAAGTTTAAAGTGACATTGTAGTTGTAGACGGAGGAGCTGGAACACACGTTTCTCAAGCTAGACGAGGAACATCATTTTGGGTAGGGATGATTATCAAGTTTATTGCCTTTTACTCTCATAGAGAATATTTTTCATCTTCAGGGAAAAATTTTCGTATGCCTTATAAAATAGAACATTATGGTCACGATAGATTAATCTTGCAAAAGAGCATGGTACGGTGAATTTGGGATTGAGCTAAAAAGGTTCTTGCATTATCTATGATTCTTCACTTGCAGCATACTATGCATTCCTTGCCCATTCAAGCTCATTGGCATGTCTTGACTTTTGTTTTTTGTGCATTCAAGTTAGGCTTGACTGTACACTGATTAAAAATGTAATATCTACAAGTTCAGATGCTATGCTATTATGATGTTTTCAAAAAGAAAGACTACAAAGACCAAATGACCGCATCATAACTCTTGGTTTTTGACAAATGCATTGACCATGTATATGGCATTGTTCTTTCCTGATTATTTATTTTTATTTCTATCAGCCGAAGCTGGCGGTCCAGATGGGTTGAAGAAGTGCAAATCTGATTCTAAAGCTATAGCAAGTGTTCTTGCCCCTCCAAAAGATGTGGAGGACCTGCAAACAGAAGGATATGGAAATGTTAATATTTTCACATACAATGAACTGAGAGCAGCCACCAAAAACTTCCGGCCTGACCAAATTCTTGGAGAGGGTGGGTTTGGAGTAGTTTACAAAGGTGTAATTGATGAAAATGCTAGAGCAGGTTTTCCATCCACACAGGTTGCTGTGAAAGAACTTAACCCGGAGGGTTTTCAGGGAGACAAGGAATGGTTGGTAAGTCTCCTCGCTTTATTTTCTTTATCTAAATCCTGATAGCCTCATGTACAATAAGATGAATTTATGTTAATTTCTGGCTCTTGTGAAATCTTCATGAGCCTTTCTTAGATGATTAGATTTTTAAGATTCAGTTTAATGATCAGAATGGTTGGTTATTATCTTCGTCTGAAGCATCACTTGTCTTGTTGACCTTTTAAGAAATAACTGTCACATAACACTAGAAAAAGAGTGTGTTGCTTTGCAGATTAATAGCTTGAAATAAAAAAGAATACTACCTGCCATCAATGGAGGACTACTAATGGTTTCCTGATATGTTTCCAGGCAGAGGTCAACTATCTCGGGCAACTTAGTCATCCCAATCTAGTCGAACTGATTGGCTACTGCTGTGAGGGTTCACATAGACTGCTTGTCTACGAGTACATGGCTTGCGGCAGCCTTGAAAAGCACCTCTTTCGCCGTAAGCTCTAACTCTTGCCTTCTTGATAAGTACCACCAACATGATAACAGATGCTAGTCTGGTAAGCACCAAATCTAGCTTGCCCTGCATTGATTGATCTATCGAGTGAACATATTAGGGCTTGTTTGGGAGGCCTATTCCCGGCCGGGATCCACGCGGATGGATCCAGAATTTGAACTAAAATCCCGGCCCATCCACATGGAATGGATCTCCCAAACAAGGCCTTATAAGATATGTGAAAACTGGGAAGAGTAAATGATGACAGGAAAATAAGCCAAGCGAGCTTTATGCAGAAGTTTTTTAGTTATATGTATATCCCCATTCAAAAGGGCACATTCATTGATTTAATGTTCTTGCTTGTAAGATAACAGGGGTTTGCCTTAATATGCCATGGTCAACTCGTGTGAAGATTGCGCTGGGTGCTGCAAGGGGGCTTGAGTACCTTCACAGAGCCGAGAGATCCATCATCTATCGGGATTTCAAGACATCAAACATCTTGCTAGATGCGGTTCGTATTTCATCTATTATTTGACTGCTTTGATACCATTGCCCTATTTTAATCACTTGTTCTAAGGTCATTGCTTTGTCACATCTTTTCATATTCCCAACTGATGATGATATGGCAAAATATATTTTCGATTGCTAAGCCATGCAGTAGTGATGTTTGTGTCATGTATTTGCCTATTTATCACATTTTGTTGCTGTCAACATCCATAGGTGCAATACTATGGATTATGCCAAATGAACAGCAGGATCAATCATATTTTTGCCCCTCGTCACTCCACATGGCTTCCACATTGATGTGGCGCCACCATTTAGAAATAGAAGACATTACTTTTGCCCTCATCCATCTTGTGGAACTACACAACTGCACGAAGGAGCACTGACCTAAATACTCCCTCCGTTTCACTATATTTGTCCATAGCCCACCATGTATCATGCACACAGACCAAGGAAACACTAGATCTAAGAAAAAGTTAATAAGAAATGACCATGCATACCCCTATTAAATAATATGCTACAACCATGTAACCTCTTTTAAAACATTTAAGTAGGGGTAAAAAGTGAAAATATTGCAATAACTATACTTTTAATTCTCTAGAAATATTTTGAAACACATACTCCCTGGGCTATGGACAAATATAGTGAAACGGAGGGAGTATCTTATTGCAGACCTTGGGATGTTGTGTTGAAGATAATATCTTTGATAGAGCCACAGTCTCACTCTGTACCACCCTTGCAGGATTATAATGCTAAGCTTTCAGACTTTGGCCTAGCAAGAACTGGACCTAGTGGAGACCAAACCCATGTCTCAACTCGGGTCATGGGGACTTTTGGCTATGCAGCTCCTGAGTATGTCATGACTGGTGAGCAAGAAATTTCCCATTATTCTTAGAAAGCCAATCCTTTCCTTCTTGACTCTTGAGGAAAATTTATATGAACACTTGTGTTCTCAAGAATGAATATGCATTGCATTGTACTTGACAAAGTTCATGTATGTTGATCCAACCATTTGATTTGTTACAGGCCATTTGACTGCACGGAGCGATGTTTATGGGTTTGGTGTTGTGCTTCTTGAGATGATTATTGGGAGGAGAGCTGTGGACAAGAGCCGTCCGAGCCGTGAACATAACCTAGTTGAGTGGGCACGCCCCCTCCTCGTCCACAACCGGAAGCTGTTCAGGATCATTGATCCAAGAATGGAAGGGCAGTACTCCACCAAGGCTGCCATTGAGGTGGCGAGCCTTGCATACCGATGCTTGAGCCAAAACCCAAAAGGACGGCCCACCATGAGCCAGGTTGTCGAGGCCTTTGAGGCTGTGCAAAACATGCCTGAATGCCAAGACATACTCCTTCAGAACTGCATCACTGGTGCTGTGACGCTCTACGAGGTCCCAAAGGATCCTGTGGAGCATGGCGAGACAGATAAGGCAAAGCAAGAACTGACAGTAAAGACTGACGCCGTGGCACCGGTGAACGGGAAGCCAGTGCCTCAGAGCAGGAGAACACGGCCAGGGAATGGCCGGAGCAAGAGCGAGCCAACTTTGGAGTGCAAGATGTACATCCCTTCACCGGACTCGGATGGACTGCAGCCGGACCTGGAGGCACTAGCATCCCCTTCCAGAAATGGAAGTAGAAAGGATCCTCCGGACGAGGATTTGTACAAGATATAAGTAATACACAGCAATTTTTGGTGATGATTGAGCTCTCGTTACTTGCCTTTTGCATCGCCATCAATCTTGTTGTCAAGATCAGTCGGTGTTGCAGTGGCGGAACTACTACCATGCTAGGTTTCTTGTTCTTCCGATTAGCAATTGTATGTAGAGGAGCGTTGTGGAGAGCATGTAATGCGAGTGCCTGCCATGACGAAGTTCATGTTGTAATCTTGAAACAGCTATCTGGGAAAAAAATCCACACCAAAATGGAAATGGGGAAATGTGTCGTGTGTCTTTGCCCGTGTGATGAGTTACTTTGTATAGATGCTTGTTCTCCGTTGTAAGCTTGAACAGTTCTACGGGAAATCAACACCAAGATGGAAACTTGAACATGTTATCAGTTTCTACTTTGCTGAATGGATGGTGGATCTGTGTCCACCACCCTCCAAACAGAATTTGGAGCTGCGGAGGTGCATGTGTTATGATGTGGATTCTGGTTAAGAAAATATTTACTGATTTGAGTACCATATTTCTTCCTTGCAAAAAGTAAGAACAAAATTGTAGATATATAAGATTATAAGCCAATGAAATTATGTGCCTGTTCTTTTTTGCTGTGGCTTATGATTGAAATTTTTGAATTTTAGCTGTTTGCGACAGAGATTACGGAGAGAGATATTCGCTTGCGATTTTAGATGGTACAAATATTGACCTTTTAATGTGAACTATAATTAACTTGTAGACTTCATCTTAAAAAAAAATACTCCGTTTGAAAAGTTAAGTACTGTAGTAAAAGGTAAAAACCGTTTTAAAAATTGAAAAGAACATACCCTATAAACTAAGCTTAGCACTGAGGCTCTGTTGGTTGCTGTGGTGTGTTGTGCTTATTTTTAGAACTATGGTGAAAAATAAGTTGTGAAAAATCACGTGTTCTATTTAATAAAAAAAGTCGGAAAACTAATGATCGTTCGCCTTAATAAATCGATAATGATTTTCTAGCTGAAATTTCACTGTAGCTAGCTTATTTTTTACTGTAACTGAGTTGGTCTTTTGAGTATAATTAAATTTAAAAAATATAAAAATAAAAACGACATGGTAATCTATCACGAACAATGCAAAAGAATACGGGAAAAAAATAATACACAAAAAAACAAAAAAAGAAGCAAAAAAGACAAAACTTGAACAGTGCATCAGAAGCCCATCGCCACCGCTCATAGCTGAAGTGCACGGGGCTAAGGTAAATTCTGTTATTTCAATGGTTGCCCTCTCATCCTATGGCCTGAAACACAACAATATATCCATTTGTAACTTAATTAAGGGGAAAAATTGGGCAAACACCCAAGTATTTAAAAGTGGCTCAACTAAATAAAATTATGATAAATCCACCGTAATGCCAAACAAAGTATAAGCCGAAATGTGTAGCACTAGTATTGTGTTTATGTTGGTATGGCAAACTATGTGCTTGTTTGATTAGCTACACTTTGCCATATCTAACTTTTGCAAAGTGTGCCACTCGGTGAAAAAACTGTTTGCTACAAAACTTAGGCAAAATTGATGAGTTAAGAAAGTGTGGTGTGCTATAGTTGTAAACTGTGATGATAAATCGAACATATGCTATGAAAAATAAAACTTACCTAATAGTAAAGTGCGTCGATGAACTAAACAGGTCCCTCGTATTTTATTTGCGCATTTTCCATATTTCCACATGTTGAGATATTTTGCTGAGGAAAAAACACATGCTCGCGAATCGTGGGTGCAATTAGCAAAAACCGATGATTTTTTTACATAACCAAAATTTAACTCAACAAATATACTAATCGTTAATTATAAATTGATAAGTGCCAATCTTTCACATAGTATTTAGGGGACCAAGGATTATACTTACCGCATATCCCAGCAGCAACATCAACTACTAATATTTATCGTATTATATAAGCCATACGCCTCGTTCTCGTCGTGTTAGATTTTTAATACGACAATATATAATTCACGCGTCACGTATTCACATCGCTTAAATCGTGGGCGCAAGCTGGCTGCACGAAACGCATAAAACTAACACGAGCGGACCGATCGAGCTGTGGACATCAGACAACTATCTGTACGTAGCTATACAAATACAAGGACAGCATAAAGAGAGCTCCATAGCTCGTGTCACAGAGAGGAACATGCATGTAATATTCTCCTCTTGTCGTTAATTTGATTTAACGGCTGTTTGAATGGTGTGTACATGATGTTTTGAGTTGTACATATGCTACATTTTGTGTCCAACAAAGATGTACACTTTCGTTAATTTCTGACATTGTACAGTACACTTATACAGCTTTTGTTCGTAAGATGCGAAACTCTCTGCCAAACGAAGCTAAGCTTTCTGTACTAGTGGGCGAGGAACGTGGCGAGGATCACCCTTACCTGGCACATCTCTTGACTCTTCTGACTTCCTACCGGCCAATGAAACGACAGCATTAACTCATTCACCATTCCTATCATTTACTAATCAGTTAACAGGGCTGCATTCGTGAGACCTCCGATTTATTTGAGACACGGATAAGCTATATTAGCGTAAATTAAAATTTTTATTAGGTAAACTAGTAGGTTGAATAATTATATAAGAAGATCATGCTTAATGTTGTGATGAATCATTGCAATATTTTTAAAGTTATTCGATTTTGCAAAAGATTATATTTTGTTTGAACTATTTTCTAGATATTAGTTTAAAATTTTTATTATGTAAACTAGTAAGTTGAACGATTATATGAGAAGATCATGCTTAATGTTGTGCTAAATCATTGCAATATTTTTAAAGTGTTTATTCGATTTTGCAAAAGATTATTTATTTTCTAGAAGTGCAGAGTACCATATTTATTGGTACACCTATCAGAGAGTGGTAGTACCATAGGTATTAATGCAGTCATACTGTTGGGCGGTAGTACCGCTGGGCATGTGAGGTCATACCGCAATTCGGTAGCACCAAATTTTATATGGCAGTACATTATTTCCAAAGGGGTCCCATTTGGGATTGCTAGATGCAGTAGTATTGTCTCAGGGGAGCGGTAATACCGCAGTGCGATAGTACTGGCTTGAGAGTAGCAGTACTACGGATTTCACAGAAAAAATATGATTTTGTGTTTTGAGTTACGGATTGAGTTAGAGTGACCTAGATTATTGTATTAATGTTGTATGATACAAGTTTTGACTAACGTGAGTCAAGTTATGAAGAATTTGTTTTTAAAAATAATTTCTTTGTCTTTGGATATGCCGGGACGCTTGGAATCAACTGTGGTCAACGGCGAGGATCGAGGCTATGCTCACGGAGGAGTTAAGACTCAGAATGATCAAGAATGCCGGGTGAGATGGTGAGCTCAAGCATGACACGAAAAGACGAAAAATATAAAAGGTGAGTTCGAACGACAAGATGCACCATGTGGCTTGAATAGTCTAAGTGAGCCATGGTTCGTGGAACTGGGACAAGAGAGACTTGACGATGCGTGGCAAACTAGTGGTGCACCTACATGTAGCAAGCATAGCGATTACTTGCAATGGGAGATGAAGGCCAGGTCAACGAGGGATATTTTGGTAGTTTAATCAAAATACCGAAAATAACCTTGGATCAAAACTGCGATGCACGAGTGGCACTTGAGAGAGCTATTTAGGTTAAGATGGAGCTGGTTTAATTAAGACATCAAGGCTAATGATTTAGCGGATACAAACTTATGTGCTTTGAAAAACGTGCACAAGTGAAAATGTGCGAGTAAAACCGTGTATGTGGAGTTAACGGGTTTCCCCTATTGTGTTAAGTGTAGTATCCACTAAGGGTTAGATATGGCTAGTTAGTCCACCAATAAAAGAGAGTTGAGATGGAGACATATGGTTATCCATCCAACCCATTTCTCTTGTGCCTTCAAGTCAAGGGTTAGGGTTTAAAGAGTTGAATGCCTTGTGTGCTCTTTATCCTCAAAGGTGGAGTGGCTGTAAAATTTACCTCCTCAAGTAAGCAATACATCAATCTTTGTGCACCTACATGGATCTATTATGTCTTGATTGATTTGCTCTTGTTTCGTTGGTTTTGATATCTCCTCTTTCCTCTTCTTGATTTTGTTGTGCCAAGGATATGATTAAGATAGAGATAATCCCTTGAAATCAATCACCTATCATCTAATCACTTTGATAACAATTTCATAATGAAATCTGGTTTTGAATGATTTTGGCCTCAAAGAATGATCTCATGATCTGAGGTTTTTCGGAGTGATTTATTCGATGTTCTAAATTTCTGTGATATGTGAAAATACATCTAGAGTCATCATCTACCCACGAGCAAGTCATATTCACTGTTTTGGATTTTAGATCGTTTTGGGTGCAACCTTTCTTCAAACTAAAAAAGGTCTCAACTTTAGCCATTATTTTCATGATCATTTATTGAAATAGGTTACAATACCCTAGAGAAGATTCTTACAAAATTTCATATCATTTGAATCTATGTATGAAAAGTTCCATCAATCTTAGTTGTTGAAATTATGCTAAAAATCACTATTCATCGAAGAAAGGTAATACCACAGTTCAAACAAAGGTACTAGTACCGCAGTTATAACAAAAGTACTAATGCAGTAATATATAAGGTATTACCGATTTTGTTGTTTTTCTCAAAAAATTTAGTTTCTTATTTTGTGTTGGTTTTTCATCCTAATATCTATAGTTTTATAGCTATTAGAGTAAATGATTATTGAATACTTGAGAAAAAAATTTGACGACACCATTCACCCCTTTGTTGCTATCTTTGGTCCTACATAAGTCATGTAAGTAAGAGATTATAGATTTTTATCACTAGATGCATAGTACAATGGAAGAACAGTTGAAGTAGCTCAGTTCAACGTAGCACACGCGTCGGTGTAGTGAAAGTAGTCAATATCCACGAACCAACCGTCTCATCCTCGCGATCATACCGATTGACATTGTAGTCGTAGCAGCATCTCTATCGAAGTCCATACATCTAGAGAAAATGTCATGTGCCAATGTGCTAGCACTAACGCACACAGTATGACATATGAGAGGTGGTAGCTAGGGTTTTGATGGGTGTGTAAAGGATACCTCTCTCAACCCCACATCTATCTTAATATAGCCCCTTAGTGAAACTTTATGTTAGAGGAGTCAACAAGGTGTGAAGTCCACTTGGTCTATTTATAACGAATCCAATCTGAACTAATGTATTACAACACATTAAGTATGTGATCCTATAGGTTCATATATATTTGGTCTAGCCTAAAAACTCCTTTTCAGTCCATAAGTCGATATTGATCCTTAACAGAAATAGCAATTATCAAATATGCATAAAGATCATATCGGATAAATCTATATAGTACTCATGTACCGATCTATTTGTCTCATGATATCAAATCAAATTTAAGATGAAAAATATGTCATCATATGATAACTCGATCCTTTATTTGAATATGTAGTGGATTACTCAGTTGTGATTAACTCATTAGCTATATCCGGTATAGCCATGCACTTCCTTAATCCTATCACTTCGAAGGCCCAAAGATATCTCTCCCGTTATATAAGAGGGGCAAGTTTTATCTTGATCATTCATATTTTTTCATATATTTTATAGTAAACCTAAAAGCTACCTTTATGACCACTCAGTTATAGAATAGTATTTGATAACCCTAAATAAACTATTATACATGTAGAAGATTGTAACGATTTTAGGTCTAATAATTCCACATACACTATACATGAGATCAACTGATGACACTTAATAATATAACCATTTCCATAATGATTTATGGTAGGTCAATCCAACACAATATTCTCTAATATGTACCCATACTATTGATTTGATATCCACATATCCACAATATGTGAAATATGATCATCAACCAATATATAGGTTTATCTATAAATTATAATTGTCTCACATAATGATATAAGATCAGAGATAATTTAGAATAACATCAAAATATGAATAAAAAGTTACACGAATAAATCACATAATTGCTTATCAATACAAAAGATACTTATTTAAAGAATAAAATAACATATTATTTAAAAATCATCAATATAGAGTTGACTATATCATCTCTATGATTAGCTCTAGGTTGTATCATTAACACGATTCAGATGAACAAACAGAAACGACGAACATTACGATAGTTTTATAGCTCACAACCGCGCGCACGACGAACAATCGCACGTACATAGCCCCGTGCGCGTGACGTGTCCAACGGCAGACGAGTAACAAGAAAGGGACCGACTATTACACATAGGATTGTTTTTTTCTTTCATTCGCAATTACTTTTTCATTTATTGCATAAATATCCTCCAACGGTCTTTTTTTAAGGAGGATTTTTTTGAGTAAAAAATTTGTGTTATATAACTTTAGATAACTAAAAATAAAATAATTTTAGTTACCTGTGCAATAGCAAAGCCGAAGAAGAAAACGTTGCCGTCTCAGCGACAACTCCCAAACGCCACCAGCCTAGGAATCTAAGCCCCAGCGCGCGCCACATACGTCCGATTCGATATGACAGCACGCACCGCCCCGCGCGCCTATTCTTAGCTCTCCACGTCCGGAGGTTTTGTCCTCCTCCGCCTCCGCCTCCCTTTCTTTAGTAGCCATGCACATGCGCCGCACGCATTATCCCTCGTCCGCACGTCGCCGCAGTGTTCCTCGCCACTAGTCTCCCCTCCCGGGTCCATGGCCGGCGAGGCCGCCGCCGGGCGGCTCCTCCTGGCCGCGGCGCTCGTCCTCGCGGCGGCCGCGGTCACCGCGGCCCAGCTCGAGGCCAGCGTGCTGCTGGACTTCAGGAATACGCTGCAGGGGCCGCAGGGTGGCCCGCCGGAGCCGCTGAGACAGTGGAATACCCCCAACGACCCCGTCCCGTGCCGCCGCGGCGAGGCACGGTGGTACGGCGTGAAGTGCCACCGTTTAACCGGCCAAGTGCTGGTCCTGCAGCTGGAGAACCTCGGCCTGCAGGGCCAAGCGCCGAACATCAGCGTGCTCGCGGCCCTCCCGGGGCTGCGCGCGCTCAGCCTAGCCAACAACAACCTCTCGGGTCCGTTCCCCGACGTGTCCAGGCTCGCCGCGCTCAAGATGCTCTACCTGTCCCGGAACAAGCTCGCCGGGGACATTCCGGACGGCGCTTTCGCGCCCATGAGGGGGCTCCAGAAGCTCTACCTCTCCGACAACGCCTTCACCGGGCCGATACCGAGCTCCATCACGTCGCCGAGGCTGCTGGTGCTGCAACTCGCCAATAACCGCTTCGAGGGACCCCTGCCGGACTTCGACCAGCTGGGCCTGCAGTTTGTCGACGTCTCCGACAACAACCTCTCCGGGCCCATCCCGAAAGGGCTCCAACGGTTCAACGCCACCATGTTCCAAGGTGAGTTCGTCGTACATGTCTATCCTTTTATCCCTTCTTATTATGGCGAACATTTGCATGCGGCTTGTTCATCCATGCATGTTGATTAATTCTCTGTTTCTTACTACTGTCTGATACTAATACATATTTTGTCCGTTCTTTTTAAATGATATTTTTGACCTTTTTTATAATTTATAAGATGTGATTTTTACAGCTACTTTTTAACTTTATTTTATTATATACTAATAAAACTATAGTATTATAAAAATATCTTTACCAATAAATATAATTATATAGTTTTCATATATCTTACATATAGTTTTAAACATATTAGCAAGTTTGACTGTATGGATTCTATGTATCACTTAAAAAAGAAAAAGATCAGAGGGAGTAGGTTTTAGGGAAAATGTCTCATAAATTTTGTGTGAACTCTCCTTGGTGTTACTGAGACGTGCAATTAGCTAGGATGCAGTGGATAAAATCGATTAGGATTTCTTGTTTTAAAAAAAATCGATTGGGATTCAGGTGTAAAGGGAAATTACCTGGGATTATTAAGTGACTTTATTTACGCATTTGTTGTGATTTAATTGGTTAACTCAGTAAGTTAAATTTAGCAAAACCCAGATTGATGTGTCAGAATCCAAGAATATCATGGGATGCAAGAACTAGGTAGAGAAAATCAAGGTGTTCTCTTAGGTCAACGTGCATCTTTCCAGGTTGAATACTAGTATTGTGTGGTTAATCAAGAAAAGCTGACCTGAGTAATACGCCCTGCTCGTTTCAGCTTTTTTTTCAGCTTCAGCTTTTTTTCACTATTCAATAATTTATCTTTTTTTAAATTTTTTTAGATTTTTTGAGTTTTTTTTTGTATTTTTCTTTTTTCCTGTGTTCCTTTGCATTTCCGTGATGGGCTAACATATTTTTTTCTATTTTTACATTTTTTTTAAATTTAATTATGCTCAAAAAGCTAAATCAGCTACAGTAAAACAAGTTAGTTACAGTAAAATTTCAACCAAAAGCTAAAAATCATCGCTAAAACGATTAAGCTCAGAAGTCAAACAGGAGCAAACGTGTCGGCTGGATTAGTACGGATGTATGATATTAATCTAAGAAAAAAATTAGTATATGTTATTCCAAATCTTTATGAATATGTTGTTGCTGTCTGTACCGAACCATGTAGTGTTTCTTAATGAAACTGATGGTACGAACTGGCTCTTTGCTCTAAACAAATAATTGTCCAGTATAAGCTAACCGTGTAATGGTACAGGGTAGCGATATAGTAATATAATTTCAAAAAGTCTTGAACTATGCAAGTTTCTTCATATGTTATGATATAATTAGGCCCTGTTTGAAATTTATGAATTTTGCAAGAATTATATGGGAATTGCACTTCTTTCATGAAAATTTCTTATTATATTGATGTAAAACAGAGTTCAACTATTGAAATTTTCTTTTCGTAGTATAGCATGTGTAAGAAGACCACAGGGATATGCCATTAACTCAAGTGAAGAAAACTGCAATAGCTGATGTAGTGCTTAATGCATTGTAAATTTGTAATATTCTGCTGGTAGTGATGGATCTAGAATTTTGGTGTACCTCGGGCTGAACTTTAGCAGACTAACATTCTTATACTAACATCAATTCATACCCACACCACGGCTTAGCACAAAAGCCATGTACAACCTTTGGCCTTCCAATGTGTCAAACAACTTTTTAGCACAAAAAAAAACTACAGGTGTAGCAAATGTTACACAAGCAGATAAAATGATATGAGGAATAATTTTATGTGAAATACTTATCGAAAACCATAGATCAGTTACAAGATGACATGGATAACATGTATATCAGCAATTCAGTATATGTCAAGACAAATTTCCAACAACAAGAACAGTGAAACAAACATGTGAAAAAAGAGTAGCAGCTTGGTAGGTATCTACCATTATCAATAACTTTTTAAATCTGAAAGGCAGACCAAGGAGAAGATGTCAGAATCAATGAATCGCGAAATGAAGGGGGCAAGGCAACATCCGAATGTTGACAATCATACAATTCCTTGATTTTTACCTATTGGATCTTCATAACTCCAGTGTTGGTCTGATCGGCTGAGTGAAAGGGTATCAGAGAATCTCCACCATTCAATAAACATCGTCCGAACAGCAGGAGAGGACTCTTCAGACTGTCTGAACATCGCCACCCCTTTCGGCCGTTAGATCTGGATCAGACATTAGTAAAGCGTATCTCTTCGGACGATCCGAACATCACCAGTAACCTTTCGGCCGTTAGATATTATCGGATGATCAGTAGAGCATGACTCTTTGGACTGAACGATCGGTTGAATAACCCTTGACTGTTGGATCTGGATCAAATGACTGTCGGCCCATACCCCTTCATTAATTGAAGTCAGCAACGACTTCCATAACTCAGACTACCGTCCGATCAGCATCATGCGAACCGTTTCAGCCCAGACGTTCGGACCATCCGAACGTCAAATCGCTCTCGGCCATTGGATCTATATTAGACGCACAACAGATGAAAACTGTTCGGATGATCCGAACATCACCATCGCTATTGGCCGCTAGATCTACATCGGACGCATAGCTGATGATAACTGTTTGATCGGTCCAAACATTTTCTGAACGCTAAGTAGCTCGATTCCACTTACCGCTTCAACTTTGCATCTCAGCCATCCAGAGCATACCGCTACCTAGGCTGAACCTTGGCAATACTATCGGGCTAGACTGAATGTACCTGGGCTATACACTACTAATATTCTCACACCCCGGGCTGAAGCCCACCTTGCCATGGGCCTGAATCCGCCCCTATCTGCTGGTAAAAGTCAACTAGTACTGCATATGTTACATTATTCGTACTGTGATTCACATTGCAACATCTGATATAGCAAATTGCTATGTATAAGTCTTACTATATAATGTATTTCCCCTAAAAAAAATCCTATGCATAATGTACTCCAAACCAAGAGCTCTGATTTCTTTGATCTTGCTGCAGAGATACAATAAAAGAAGTGCATAGGGGGTGTTCAGAATGGCGTTGGCTTATATATTTTTTTATTGTAGTTTGTTTATTTTTTTACTGTAACTAAATTGATTTATTTGGCATAATTAAATTTTTAAAAAATTAGAAATAGAAAAAAATATTAACTCATTACGGACAATGCAAAGGAATACGAGAAAAAAACAAAAACCTAAAATAAAACAAAATGATAAAAAAGACTAAAAAAAGAACAGTAAAAAAACCCGAACATCACCACTGACGCTGAATTGAGCGTGGCCATACTAGTACTCCATTAAGTTATTTTGGATATTGACATGGTTTCTAAAATATAATTTTGATTAATAATTTATATTATAATATATTTATAAAATATAATAAAATTATACTATTATGAAAGTACTTTTAAAGATAAATCTATACTTATGATTTTTATATATTCAATATAAATATTTAAAAGATATTAATAATTAAATTTTTAAAATTTAACTGCATAAATTTAAAAATAACATGTATTTGTGAACGGAGAGAATAGCAGACTAGCAGCTAGTTCTTGAATTGTTCATCCTTGCTGTATACGTACTCAAATCCAAACGTGCCTAGGAAATCTTCAGGCAACAGAGATCTCTGCGGCCCACCGCTCAGTGTTCCATGCCCCGGATCCCCGTCGCCGTCGCCATCCTCGTCGTCGTCATCATCAGGCAGCTTGAAGATCCTCATGATCATCGCCATCGTGGTGGTCGTGATCGGCGCGCTTCTGGCTGCTGCGGGCCTGTTCACGGCGGTCCTCGCCCGCCGCAACGAGCCCCGCCACGTCACCACCGAAACACTCGGCGGCGGCATGGGCGGCGGCATGGCCGCCGCCATGGAGAGGGCCACCTCCCATCCGGCCATCAAGATCGAGCAGGTGGGCGGCGTTTCTTGCGCAATGCATGCGTCCGGTGAAAACTTTTGCGGTAGCAGTGCACTGACATGTAGCCATTTCTACAGGTTGACGTCGTGCAGCACGGCGTCGTGACGGCCGTGCCGGCGAAGCGCGTGGGCCGGCGGGACGACCACGGGCGGCTGGTGTTCATCCAGGAGGGCCAGCAGCAGTTCGAGCTGGAGGACCTGCTCCGGGCGTCCGCCGAGGTTCTGGGGAGCGGCAACTTTGGCGCGTCGTACAAGGCGACCCTGTTAGACGGGCCGTCCATGGTGGTGAAGCGGTTCAAGGAGATGAACGGCGTCGGGCGGGAGGACTTCAATGAGCACATGCGGCGGCTCGGCCGGCTGGTCCACCCCAACCTCCTCCCCGTCGTCGCCTACCTCTACAAGAAGGACGAGAAGCTGCTCGTCACGGACTACATGGTCAATGGCAGCTTGGCTCACCTGCTCCATGGTGGTACGTACGTGCAAAACTAATCAACGCGCGCAATCACATCCTAAAACAAGCTACATTCTGAAGTGCATTTTTGCTGGATCGATGTGATGCTGCAGGTACGAGGTCGAGCCTGCCGCCGCCGGACTGGCCGAAGCGGCTCAAGATCATCAAGGGCGTGGCGCGCGGGCTGGCGCACCTGTACGACGAGCTCCCGATGCTCACCGTGCCGCACGGCCACCTCAAATCATCCAACGTCCTCCTCGACGCCACCTTTGAGCCGCACCTCAGCGACTACGCCCTCGTCCCCGTCATCACGCCGCAGCACGCCGCGCAGGTCAACACATAAACAAATCAATCCGCATTGATCGATCGATGGTGATCATGCAGCACCGACACTGACACGAGGGAGATGACTGATTTTCAGGTGATGGTGGCGTACAAGTCGCCGGAGTGCACGCAGCACGGCCGGCCGAGCAAGAAGAGCGACGTGTGGAGCCTGGGGATCCTCGTACTGGAGGTCCTCACCGGGAAGTTCCCGGCGAACTACCTCCGGCAGGGCCGGGCGGGCACGGACTTGGCCGGTTGGGTGCACTCGGTGGTGAGGGAGGAGTGGACCGGCGAGGTGTTCGACAAGGACATGCGCGGCACCCGGAGCGGCGAGGGCGAGATGATGAAGCTGCTCAAGGTCGGGCTCGGCTGCTGCGAGACCGACGTCGACAAGCGCTGGGACCTCAAGGAGGCCCTCGCGCGCATCGAGGAGCTCCGGGAGCGCGACTCCGGCGAGGACAGCAGCACCGCCTCGTCCTACGTCAGCGACGGCGAGGCGGCGTCGCGGCCCGGCGACCCGCACTCCCACTCCTCGTAGAACACCAGCCAAACGGATCGGTTCATCGGGAAGCTCGCGCTCGTGTGCGTGTACTGTCGTGGGGCGTGGCCGGCGTCGTTGGTTCTCTTGAGCTTTTCGGCGCATCTACGGGACGGACATCGTCAGGGTTTGTAAATTAATTGCTAGATTTGTAAGAAATTAAGAGAGGGGTTGTGGTGATGTTGTCGTAGGTGATCGTTCGTGTAAGAATAATTAAGGTCGTTTGATTTCTGTCTTCCTTTTGCACACACGCATTGTTACAGTTGATACACGAAAACCGTCGTTAGAAAGGAGTGTAGCAGTACGTAGGAGGGAGTCACGTACACGAAAGCTATGAATAAAAGGACACGCACTTGTGCGCAGTGCAAGTCTCATTTGTATATTTAGATCGATTTGTGGATTTTTCTTCGTGTGTGATTAGTGATGTGTATGCATATCTTCAAGGCAGCCCATCCGGCCCAAAGTGATCGCCAACGTGCTGATCGAGACAATTTTTTTGCGCTTTTTGTCGTAACACGGGTTGACAATCAGGTCCGTCAGCCCGGCCCAGCTTGCGACCAGTGCAGTCTGCAGCGTACTGAAGAAAACAGGAAGGTGCTGCTGAAGACAAAATCGGGTAAATAACGCTGCAAATATATGTAAATTGTAAAATAGTACGGAACATGAGGCTAACAAGAGGTTTAGCGTCACTTAGCGAAAAGACGACGACCCATGTTGGAAGTGCGAGTGCCGGCTAAAAAAGGTTGGCGGTCTGGCCGAAGCTTTGAGTGGTAGCTCAAGAAGAAGATCTCGTCGATTTATCCAAAATATATGGAACTGTCGATCGCCTCGGGGGCTCCAAGTCGCGCGCCTTAGAGCGGAAGGCCTCCAGGGTGTAGCGGCGAGGCCGCTCGCCCAGACACCGTGTTGGGAAGGTGGGAGCAAGGGTTACGTCGACGGCCGCGGCGGAGGCGAAGGAGGCCTTGAGGCGCTGGACGGTGACCTCGCGGGGCGGCGCCGGGAGTGGGGGCACGATATTGCAGATGCCGTAGCGGGAGGCCTCGCGCTTGATCTTGAGCATGTAGGCGATGGGGTCAATGAACTCGGCAGTGGTGGTTGGGCCTCGTTTTAGTGATGGCTTCTGACTTTTAGTTAAAATTTCACTGTAACTAGTTTTTTTACTGTAACTAATTTAGTTTTTTAGGTATAATTAATTTAAAAAAATGTAAGAATAGAAAAAACATGTTAACCCATTAGGGACAATACAAAGGAATACGGGAAAAAAAAGAAAATACAAAAAAACCTAAAATATTTAAAAAAATTTAGAAAAAGATGAAATACTAAATAGTGAAAAAAAACAGAAACTAAAAGCAGAAGCCGAAAAAAAACTGAAACGAATGGGCCCTTAACTATGGTTGTAATAGAAACATGTGTTCAATATCTTATCGTACAATTTTGTTGGTAATCTGACTTTTTTATACGAAATACCGTCTAAGTCAGATCTGCTATGATTCAGCAGAATGTCTCAGAGATAGATTAGATCATACGGGTGAAGATGCTCGCAGCCTTGCCGACTACCGAGAAACATTGTCCCGTTGCTAAACCACACCGGTGCACCGCCCGATCGCTTGCAGATAGGGGCGTAACTAGGAATTTAGATCGCGGGGGGCTAATTAAGCCATGCAATGTAACTATACTGGACGAAAGAGACGAAATAGTACTGATTTAAATAGAATTCACTAAAAATTAAAAGAACACGATGGAAATTTTACGATCACGGGTCCAGCCCCGTCCCTCCGCCCCCCTGCTTCCATATCCCAGAAGCCATGCAGCCGCTGTCCCGTCCGACGCAACTCCACGCGCGCAGCAACGTCTCCGCCACCGATCCGATCCGTTCTCCAAGTCAACTGTGCCACATCACCACCCACTCACCAGATCGCAAAACGTATGGACGCGGCGCGCGGCCCCACCCCGCCCGCAAGATCCCCCGACCCCCTGGCTGACTCGGACCGCCTCGCTTTCGTCGCGGTCCGCGGCGCATGCGGTCACGCCGCTTCGCTGTCCCTAAGCAACCACGTCCCACCAGCGGCGGGGCCCGCCTGTCGGCCGGACGGGGCCACGCACGCCTGCCTCGTACGTCGCCTCGGCCGACGAGGATCCGAGTCAGCTCGCGTCACTGTCCATTTGACGAGGCGGTCATCGCGGCCCAACCGAGCTAGCTTTCCACGTCCCGAGATTTGCTTCCCCTTAAAAGCCGTCGCCGGCAGCACGGCACCCACCGGGCCGGAGGGAGCACGAGACATCCAGACAGAGAGCGCCACCGCAATACGCAGGCACGCTGCGGCTGCTGCGTGTTGGCCGGGGATGATGAAGAAGTGCGCGTCGGAGCTCGAGCTGGAGGCGTTCATCCGGGAAGACGCCGGACCAGGCACCGGAGGGATCGGCGAGCCAGGAGGCGGCGGCGCCGGTGAGTTCTCCCCCGGTGGCCTGCCCGGCCTCGGTTTCGGCGACTCGGTGAGCATTGTTGCCACAATCGGAGCATGTCGGCACAGCGTTTGCGGTACTTGTTTTGGATTTTTTTTTTATACCAAGCTTCCTCCTGTGCTCGAGCAGAACACCCTGGAAGGGAGCAGTGCCGACCACCTGTGGTGGTCCGGGAGCATCCGTACGCCGCACCCCGCCTTCTCGACGACGACTGAGTCGGGAATGGCGGCCATATCCGGTGCGGAACATATATCCCTTCAATTCATAATAAAGTTGGATTTTTTGCCTATGTGAAATGTTCTGGGCTGCGTACAGAGCTGTCAGAGCATAGATAAGCTGTGGGTGGACTCGTAAACCACAACGAATTATATTCCAAGAACTTGTTTTGAACGCGTGAATTCTATAGGAATTTTCAACAAAAGGAAACATTGTCCATGGGTACTCCAAAATTACCTACAAATTTCTACCTTCTTTTGAAAGATAGAGATTTCTACCTTCCAAACGGGCCCTAATAACTGAACATGTGAACGGTGAACCGCATTGTTTTAGAGTTTGATCATCACAACCAAATTAGGCACGCGGGAAGCATTGCTCACCCTCTCTCCAAAAAAAAAGGAAATGTTGCTCACCTGTTGTGTTGTCTTGGTCGCAGCTAGCTCCAGGGCGACGACCTCAGCGAAGCACACTCCTGAAAGTGAGTCAGACTCCGATAGTGAATCCTTATTAGACGTAGAAGGAGGTCCATGCGAACGAGGCACCAGATCCATGGAAACGAAGCGGATAAGAAGGTATAACCAGATCAAGATTGTGTTTAAATTCAGTAAATTTCTAATAAATTTTGAACAGAGAGCTTACAGTTTGTTCCTTGGCTATGGATTGCTTGCTTATATTCCAGGGTAGCGTCCAATAGGGAGTCCGCTCGACGATCAAGGAGGAGAAAGCAGGCACAATTAACTGACCTCGAGTCGCAGGTATTGTAACCAGTACACTTAGCTCAGGAAGTACTTCCTATTGCACTGCGATCATGCGAGTTTATTGTGAGCTTATGATCATCCACGTGTGCCCTTGTAAGCAGGTTGAACAACTTAAAAGTGAAAATGCATCTCTCTTCAAGAAACTCTCAGAGGCCAACCAGCAGTTCACCACCGCAGTCACAGACAACAGAATCCTCAAATCAGATGTAGAGGCCTTAAGAGTCAAGGTAACGAGCTCGCTTCTCATAGAAAGTCACCCTGAATGATCATCAGTTTCGCAACACACTGAAAGTAGCTCCGCAGGTAAAAATGGCAGAAGATATGGTAGCGAGAAGTGCAATGTCCTGCGGCCTAGGTCACCTTGGGTTGGCACCATTTCTGAACTCCAGGAAGATGTGCCAAGCCTTGGGTATGCTCACGGTCACAGGGTTGGATTTGCCAGGGGATGATGCACGCTTCAAAGGTCTGACACCGGCCCGACAAGTTCAGAACTCGCCGGTACAGAGCACCGCAAGCCTAGAGAGCCTGGATAACCGGATGTCCAGTGAGGTGACGAGCTGTGCGGCTGACATGTGGCCTTGAGATTCACTCCTGAACAGGACCGCAATGTAAAGTAATAGCTGTTGTTACTGGGTATATGTGCATACCTGACAAGCTGCAAAGGTACTAAACTCTGAAGCGAGTGAAACCGTTTGTGTTTTGTGTACTGCTGAATATATTCTTCCTGGTTTGCCTGCAACAATTGAGGACATGATCAAACTTTGCCGGATAGAAGAAACACCATTCGATCACCTCTAGTCATTAAAGCCTTTGGTCCACAGGCTCTATTACAACTTGCTTTCTTCTATACTTCTCCAGAAAGATTTACCATGAATCAGTTACTTGATAGCTCAGCCGTACTGCATCAGTATGAAAGGTACTATTTGTTGGCAGTTGCTACAGTAAACAGGGAATGATGCAAACCACACGAACTCACACAACTTCCCAGTAGAAAATGAGCCTGCCTTTGTACAAAGCTGCAAAACCAGTGCGTACATGTAAATCAAATGTCCTGATCATCATCCAAATAACTAATTTCTAAATAAATCCGTGAAATATGGAATGATGTTTAGGATCCGGCTCAAGCCCAGTGAGATAATTATGTTTAGAACAAAACAAGGAGTAATTTGTATTTCGAAATTATCAAGTTTTACTGGAGTGATTGATTAAAACAAATCATCTGGTGGATTTGCACCACTAACTCTAGCGGATTCAGGCTTGTATTCATTACTTTGTGCATGGACTACGACATAATGGTAAAATACATTAGTGAAGTTCTACTGGAATTGCAAATCTTTGCATTTTATAAGAGATCGAGACATCTGGAAAGCCAAAAGCGCCAGTAGCTCAAGGGAGGGTTTTTGTGAATGTTACGACATTACGTTTCATAATAGAAACTTTCACACAACAACAACAATAAAGCCTTTTGTCCCAAACAAATTAGGGTGGGCTAGAAATGAAATCTACTCAAGGTTAATAATCAATTTTGGGTTTCATTTCATGAAAAGGTGCCTTTTTTTACGCTAGCTCGCCGAGACTAACACAATCTTCCTTTTTTTTCGGCTTGAGACAGGCTATATAGAAAACTACATATGCAGAGTTAATAGAAACTTTCACAAGTTTCAAAAACGAAAAAGAAAAAATGGAAACTTTTCTACAAAGGGCATATCTGTCCCCAACATTTTCTTCGCTTCAACAACGTTATTCCCATACAACATATGCTGAGCCTTCTAAATACATGAATATAATGGAAGAATGAGAGTGAAAAGAATCAGATGGACAGGGTTGATGGAATAAAATTCTCAAAAGAAAAGCAAATTTGCCCCTGGAGAGGCCAAGTGGCACCAACTACAGCACCTTTTCCCCCACCAAAGGGTATGCCGATATTATTCTCTCTCTTTTAGAAGAAAAGGAATGACATTGTTCAAACATGTCAAAATGCCATTCGTGCATTTAGGCCAAAGAATTTGTTCTGTTCCACTACAATCTAATGGGCCATCTTGTATCCGCTGTTCTTTGACAAACGTAATGCTGTGGGTCAACGTTATGCAGTCTCTTGTCTGAAGTAGGTCAAAGATAACTTAAATATTGTATCCTCTAAAAACATGTAAATGCAACTTGGCCAAATCGAATTAAAATCAATGATGACCACCAAACTTTAAAGAGCAAATGGTAGGGCTATCCGGAATGATATCCCCACCACATCATGAATGATGAATTCAGGGATGAAGGAAATGTTCTCTCAGAAAGAGATTAATCCAATGTAGAAAAAGGAAAAAGGACATGAACTCTCATTACCTCTCAGCCAATCACTTGGTGACAGAAACACCCAACTTGTGAATCGCAAATTCATTATTCATGACAAGAAAATAGGCATCAGTATCTGAAACTATTGATCAATCAGTAATTCAGGATACAACACACATTACAAGGAGGGAGGCATCAAGTCTCATTGGAGTGCAGTTGGTGCTAATTCTTCAGGTTTCCTGCTAAGTTGTGGTTCTTGTGAAAGACTTTTTTCCCTCAAAAAGAGCAAATTTGATTTAGATGTAGTTTTATGAATGAAAGTTCTTACTGTAACTAGATATCCTGGGCTATATATATACAGTAAAGTGAGGATGTGATTGTCTGAGAGAGAAGGGCCACAAGCTCCCATAAAATCCAGAAAATATGGCGAACGGGCCTCTAGCCGAGTGGTTAGAGCGCTCTAGTAGCACCCCTCAGGTCCTGAGTTCGACTCCCAGTGGGAGCGAATTTAGGGACTGAGGGAAAAAAATCCCCTCGCCTGCTACCACGCCAAAGCACAAGGCTGTAAGGCCCCGCCTGGTCGAGGGCGTGCGGGCCTCAGGCCCCGCCCAGGTCGTCTCACATAAAGGTGTGTGGGCCCTTGTGTAAGGGTGGAGCAAGGGTTCGGGGATTTTCTCGATCTGCGTGAGAAGATCGTTCTTCTTCTTAAGCAAAATGCCCGGGGGGTTTCTTCCCCCCCGCAGGTCGAGTTTTTTTTTTTAAATCCAGAAAATATGGAAGTGAAAATTCTACTGAGGGTTAAATTCCCCATTTGGTTACTAGCCCAGGATAGTGTACTTACAAGGGCAAACTTTTCAATATGAGGCAGTGAAGCTGAAGGAGATAGAATCTGTAAATTGGTTGCAATAAGGAGACACTAACCACTTATTCTTTGAGTGCGTAATGGCTAATGAGCAAGACTTTGTTGTTATGCTCTCATGAAATAACAATACTCAATGCTACATAGTGGATATATCAGGTTAGCTATATACAACTAATCAAAATGAAGCAAATATATAGATTGCTCAAATATCTGAGCCAGTGGGCTATGGGTGATCCGGAAATCTGTAACGTGGCTGCTTTACAGAAGATACACCTGAGAAAAACTAACACAATGTGTTTTATGCGGCTAACCTCATCAACCTGGTTCATTCTCTCTCATGCAGGTACTCACAAGCAAGGTTCGAAATACCGGCGGTAACCGGCCGGTTACCGCCGGTAACCGGTTTTACCGGCGCCGACCGGGAGGGAAAATACCGGCCGAGATGCAAATTTCAAAAAATTGAATTTGTAGATGTTTAGATGGGTTCCAGGGGACATTGTAGCTATATTGGATGCTTAAGAATCAGTTTAGGGATATGTTGGGCCTATGGGCATGAGAAAGCAATGTTTTTTTGTGTTGCATGAGAAACTATGTCATGCTAGTTATCTTCCATTCTTCTTACTGCATCCATTTGACAAAGAACCATGACAAGGAAATGCACATATGCTCGATGATGCAAAATAGCTGAGAGCAACATATGCATACTAGTTATTGTCAGATAGCTACGCAGCACCTTCTTGCTAAAAGAACACATAACAAAACTGATAAGAGCATGGTACTATGCAAAGATCTATAACAATAGCTCAGTGACGATAAAGAAAATCTGAGAGCAATCATAAACATACTAGTTTCCATAACAAAAACACCCATCATGCACTCAAGAACACCTCTATCATATAAAGCATCGTTAATCATCTTTACTTTCTATAGTACTCTTTGATTTACAAGCATTCTTGGTACACACCTTGATGCAAAGAGATGATGCTTGATGCTATGATGCAATGCTATATTACTTCTCTCCTAAGGAATCACCACATGGTCAAGTTGAATTAATTCCACCGGTTTTTCCGGTTACCGGTCTCCTCCCGCCCCGACCACAAAATTCATTTGCCAAAATTTATCCGGTTTTTATCCGGGATTTCCGGTTACCGGTACCGCCCGGCGGCCGGGATTTGCCCCGGTACCGGTTTTTTGATCCTTGCTCACAAGAAACTGGAAGATCAGTTAAGTGGAATTGCCAGAAAAAAATAAGCAGCGTATTGACTCTCATGAACAACTGAAACCAGTCCTCCCATGTTATGGCCCGAGCTCAAGCTGCGAAGAGAAGGCAAACTCTTTCTTGTTATTCCTGATCAAACCAATACCCCTATATAGGGGGGTATTTTCCTAACAAGCATCTCTAATTCAAAAGGCAAGCAATCTCTAATACCATATCTATTAGTATTACTAACTCAATTGGAAAGCAAACACTAAGAATAGAAAGTCCTACTCAAACCGGAGGGACTCCAACTGCACCGTTTGGCTCCTGTTGGTCGTTCAGCACAGGTGGACCTGCTGTTGCAACCGCGCCTGCCATGTCGCGACTTGAGCCAGACGCACCCGCCTGGTTGCACCTCCAAGTATAATACCTTCCGACCATGACATCACATCTCTGGTTGTTGGCTGTGTAATTCAGTGTTGCATTTTTTTGTCTCAATTTTCCTGTTCCTAAGTATGGGGCTTTATCTAGATCATCTCCTGGTTGTAACTAGTACCAAGTACTTGTTGAGTGGTGATTGAAGGTAGCAGCAATGCGCTAACCTTGCCTGCAACTGGTTATGTTGTGTGGGACTGATGTACTGAAGCAACAATTGGCACTTTTATTTCTACAGAAATTGGCACATTCTTTGCTAAAAAAAACAACAATTAGTTTATTACTTTTAGCAACTCTCCCAAACAATTCCTTTACAAATTACAATCTGCAATGTCCTTATTGGTTTCCCATGCAACCGGTCAGTACTCAGTAGTGGCTAGATTTCATCTAAAAAAAGTAGTGACTAGGCTTGCCCGAGCACTATACAGCCAGTAGGAAACTAGGAACTTCTACTGTAGATTAGCAGGTATCCTGCATTCAATCGTAGGGATTCCACGATTTCATCAGTGATAGGTACACACCCGAGTTGGAGTCTAGAGAAGAAGTGACAAGTGAGCAGCATACCTCTCTCGACCTCTTGTGACGGCGTTTTCGCGCCGGGCCCGTACGGCGCCGCCGCGCTCTCGTGCGCCGTCAGGGAAACCGAGGGCGGAGGCGAGACATGCCGCGGCGCGACCCGCGTGCGATCCTTGTGTTTCGTCGTCTCCAGTTAGCAAAGTGGCTTCCGGCCGTCAGTTCCGTGACTCTTCGTGGGCTTCGTAGGCTACTCTTATGGGCTTTCCTAGGCTGAACAGCACAGCCGCACGCCTGGGCAGGCGGCCTGCTAGAGATGGTAGACTAGGTTGGTTTGGTAATTCGAGATAAAAATTTTAAAAGTATGTTTGGAAACAAAAAATTCTGTAGAAATTTGTGGAATTGAAATTTCATACGACAATTTTGCAGAGTTTACATATTGATTTTTGGGGTAGTCGAGAAATGTTTGTAGGAGCTTTTCATTTTCTTCACCTGAAGTAGTCTGACATAAGGTCCTACTTCCATTTGAAATGTCCAGTTTTCTATCAAGTTTTCTAGAGTAATGTTTTCCTTCTCACCGGTAAAAAAAGTAAGTGCACAAATTAATGCATTTTTTGTAATATATTCAAGAGCTTGTTAGGATTTAAAACTCAACTTTAATTGAAATGCACTTTCAACCGAGCTCTCTTTCTTTTATAGCTTTCCCTCTTCATGAGACTCTAATGAACTAATCAATCTTTTGATTATTGATATCTTTTCCGTGGTGCGCATTTGATTCACCACATTGATGACTCTCGAGAAGTAATCTTTTGTTATCTTGAATTCCTTCATCTGTAGATTCTAAAACTGCCTTCACAAAGTTTGTAGTTTCATAGCTAAAACTTTTATAGAATCGTGAAACTCCTCTTTTAACTTGGTCTAAGCTTCTTTTGACTTCCTGGTATTGATGATCTGTGGAAATAATTTTTTCGTAACACCTTGTTGAATCAGAAATAAGGCATTGGCGTCCGTCATCTAGTTCTTAACTAGATATTTCTTCTGCTTTGGTGTAAGAACATCTTGAGCGGCATACTCTTTGTAGCCGTTCTCCACAATATTCCATAACCCTTGCGATAGTAACAGCGTTCGTATCTTGATCTTCAACATATCATAATTCTGTATTGAGAATACAGGAATCATCTACTGCGTTATTCCGACATCTAAACTCGAAACCATAACCTCAGCTCTAAAAAATAACATGAACATGCCGCACTATTTTGCTATGTCCAACTAGAACCTGGGACTCTTATACTAATTGTTGGGAATTTTTTCCACAAAGAAGCAAGGGACAGATGATAAGTGTGCAACTCAAACAACAACACCTTGTTTCATTTATCTTCTCAAGGTTGATTACAAAATGCAACATACATGTCTTTATATAGGACTTGCAAACCGATTTGAAGTACTAACCGACCAATGCTTGTTATGGTACATCTAGCAATCAAACTGACTTTTACAACTGATGTCTTTCCTGTCATTTGTTAAGCTAATTAACAGCTACAAGGCAGTGAAGCCTCTAGTACATACACAACTCGATATGTATCCTTGCCGACATTGTTTCCACCGACCACATGCATCTCATCAATAACAAAAAAAAAACATGTTTGATCTCCTATTATCAAGAAAATAAATTAAGTCCAACAAAATATTATATATTTCATGTAAACTGTAAGGGTTACCAAATGTTCCGAATGACTTGGGAGCAATTTGTTTTGCTTCACCTGAGGTTGTATTTTTTTTTTTGGCTTCGGCACTTTCTTTTTTTCAAAATTACCTTGTTTGGCCTCCAGTGCTCGATGAACACATTCGATTTTGAAGTACCGTTATTTATTGTAAGATACCGGTGGACATGTTCATAGTCGAATAAGCACGATGTCCATCTACTTGAACATCAATGATATCTATATTTGTTTGCCGTTATTTTTCTGCCATTTATAATATCACAAGCGGCCATTTTGTATCAGTTTCACGAGTTGTTTATACGGGTGTTTCTACTTTGATTATGGTTGATGCATATTTTACTGGTGTGGTTGAAATAATACTGGTAAATGGTGATTACTCGACTTCATCCACATGAAGTTTTTTCGACGAGCACTTGACTTTTACATAGCGAGGAGCCGTGCAATGCAATGTGCTATTGCCCTGCCCATATCAGACCAGACAAAGGGTGTCCAGAATAGCGATAGATTATGATCTTTTTTGCTGTAATTAATTTATTTTTTTTACTGTAACTGAGTTGACTTATTTGATACAATTAAATTTAAAAAATTTAAAAATAGAAAAAAATATATTAACCCATTACAGATAATACAACGGAATACGGAAAAAAACTAAAATAAAAAAACAAAAATTTAAATAATATAAAAAAAAAGCTCACCGCCAATGCTTAACGTCAACCCAACCCAATACAAAGGAATACGAAAAAAACTAAAATAAAAAAAACAAAAATTTAAATAATATAAAAAAAAAGCTCACCGCCAATGCTTAACGTCAACCCAACCCAACCCAACGTTGAGCACCGAGGAATATCCGCATCGCCATTGATGGAAACCCTGGAGGCGTGCTGATGCATGAGATCCTCTTGGAAGTATGGAGGAGACAGAGATGGAAGCGGCAGCATCCACCGACCAACCAGGCCAGCTTACTTAACTTTGTCTCTATCTACATCCTCCTTTGTTTGGACGCTTGCTTGCTGATGGAACATCCTAAAATCACTTTCGTTTTCTGTTAGAGGATGTTCTGGACAGGCAAAATGCGTGAGCCTGGATGCATTTTTTTTTTGTTTAGAATTGCTATACATTATCCGTATGAATTTTTTTATATCATTCAAATTTGTGATCTTATAGTTTGCTTGGAGATTGATGCTCAGGGTCGTCGTCTTCATTATCTCTGGCGTATCTCTCCGGCGTAGCTGGCTAGCCATCGGTGCCCCTTTGACGAGCGCATGCTTCTTCAAATACCCTCTTCTTATATTAAGGATAGAGAAGAAGGTTGACATAGGTTTTTTTTATATTTTCTTTTTTTCCGTGTTCCTTTGTATTGTCCCTAATAGGTTAATATGTTTTTTTTCTATTTTTACATTTTTTTAAATTAATTATGCTCAAAAAGCCAAATCAGCTATAGTAAAAAAAAGTTAGCTACAGTGAAATTTCAATCAAAAATCAGAAGACATCGTTAAAAAGAGTGTCCTCTAAAATTAAAAGTTGGCCAGTCCTATGATAGTCCAACTAGTGAGTCATCTAGTAGATATTTATTTATATATAGAAAGCTGTGGGCTCTAACCCTATCAGAGAGCATGTGAAACCGGGGTTTTCTTCGACTAACAAGAATCTGAAGCCTAGAAGCGAAACCCTAGTACACTACTCCACCACACGTCAAAACACAGAAAGTTCCAAGGGGTCCCAAGTGCAAAAGCGCACGCCCAAACATTGACCGGTTTTTTTTCATGCTATGATTTTTTGTTTTTTTAATAATAATTAGCTTTTTAACGGTTTATCTTTTTGAAATGTAATCTATAAATTAATTGTAATAAATATTATATTAACTTCAGCTATACTAATGAATATCATATTCAATTGTCTTTTTTTTACTCTCTCACATATAATTGAAACTAGTAAAGTGCCCGTGCGTTGCAACGGAAAACCAAATAACAGTGATGCATAATGTACATAGAAATAGAAATTGTACATCAATAAAAGATTTGCCATAGCTTTCTGATTAGCACAGATTTAGTAACATCTGACGGGATTATAATATAAAAGAATTACTCACCTCCAGTACGCTATCGATTTCATTTTGAATCCTCCAATTCAAAGAATCTACAAGCTACATAAACAGATATATTTGCGCTGAGTTTTAACCCAACACCTTAGCCAACAATTAGTACTGCTTCTAGCTTAATTAATCCTTTTGTTTATATCTCCCTCGTCCCTCTCCTCCCTCCCTCGTCTCCACCTCCACCTCTGGCTCCCAATCCGATCTCATCTCCGCGAGCTCCAGATCCACCTCTCCAGCCGCCGCCAAGCTCGCCGCGGTAATCCCCTCGCCGCACTCGCCTCCTCCCGCGCTCCAATCCGGTACCAGTTTCGTTGCCATTCGGGCTGAGTTTGGAGCTCCTGCCCTGCTCCTCGCATGGGGCTTGGCTGCTCGAAAGTGCGGTTTTCCGCGCGATTTGGCGTCTCTTTTTGTGCTGTTCTGGGTGCAGAGTTTCGATTTTTACGTGGGCTTTGTGAGCGAATTCTGGTGATTTGGCGTGGCTTAGTTGGTGTGGGTGGTAGGGGATTGGATCGAGTTGGTAATGCGGTGGGGGCGCGTAGCGATTGGGGTCGGGTGATTTGGTTGTTGGCAAATGGCACAGGATCGCAAACCCGATCTCTCACTTGTTGTGGTAAGGTTCTAACTAGTCAACTAGCAGGACTGAGTAAAAACAAGGAAGAGTGCTCAAGAACAAAGAACATTCAACATTGGTCAGAGTTTGACTTTTCATGAGCCGCCGGCGTGGACTTCAACCACGCTGTCTTTTGTGGAAATCACCTGATTTGGACATGTAGATCGCCTACTTCCAACCCAATTGCACAGCCAACTTGGGAGGTAGCATCTTTGAGGAGTTTGCATAGCCTTTAAGTGGGGGTGTTTGTTTAGTCTTGGTAGCTTGGATAAGAGCTGGTCATAACTGAATCACATACTAGATGCATCGGAATTTGCGCTAGAACAACCATTAGCTAACTGGGGTGCTTGTTTGTAGGACTGAATCTTGGTAAATTGTCTTAGAAATTGGAATATGTCTCTTGATTGTTGCTTTATGGTGCATATGATTTCATGGATTAGTGCTATGCGTACCTTGTATTGCAAATGCAGGAAGGTGTCAGTTGCCTTAAATTTCGTAAGACCCTGCCTGGTGTAGTAGCTTCACATCAAAATTACTGGAGTTTGATGGTGATGACCTTTCGATGATCTGAAGATGGAGACGAGATAAAAGTACCTTGAGTGTGGCAGTGGGGCAGCAAGGACATGACTGTCATGCCGCCTCTGCGCCACCGGGCCGCTGCCAAGAAGCCCATGTGGATAATCGTGCTTTTGTCCGTGGTTTGTGTTGCGTTGATTGGGGCATATGTGTACCCACTGCGGCACTACTCGCAATGCTACATCTCTGCTTCTAGTGTATGTACACCTTTCAAGGATTGGCTCCCTGCTATATCCCGCCGAGAGCGGACTGATGAGGAAATTGTTTCATCCGTAGTTATTAGGGATATCCTTGCAATGCCCATGGCCGTGTCAAAGAATCCAAAGATCGCTCTTATGTTTTTGACACCTGGTTCATTGCCCTTCGAGAAATTGTGGGAGAAATTTTTACAGGTTTGTCCAATTATATTTGACTATTTGTTGTCTTTGTGCCTTTTGAGGAGTACAAATCTTTCAAGGGTCCTTTGGGTTTCCTTTAACTGCAAGGTGCCAATGCATCATCAGTCTTTTTTAATATAAATATACAGAGAGACAAACAAGTGGGTTCCTGGTACTGAATTACTGAATGCATATTTTTTCCTTTTCCTTTGTTAGCTAGTGATTAAACTAACATTTTAGCATAGGGTCGTCATACATCTTTGAGCAGTAGAATGTTGAGAAATTTATCCTTATCTGCATAAATTGTTTGAACTAATCTTTTTGACCAAACCAATAGTATTATCTTGCTAGTACTAGTCACTAGAATATCCTCCCCTGCTATTAACCCTCTGCATGTCTATAGGAAGCAAAATTGTCTATTGCTTATATAATTCACGCCAACTTAAAAAAATGAATCACCTTTACTTCTCTACACAGGCTCATGAGGGACGATACTCCATCTATGTGCACGCATCACGTGAAAAGCCTGTGCATTCTAGTTCTTTGTTTGTTGGCCGAGATATTCACAGTGATGCGGTAATAATTTTCATCTGTGCTTCATAGGTCTTGTAATTAATGCTTTATCTAAACTTATATGCTTTATGGTGGATTTCTCCAGTAAAATCTGCCTATTATGTTTTCAAAGCTTATTTTAGAGGAAAATCTCTCTCTCTCTCTCACTCTCAATGAGTGATAATGCGCTAATGACTAACTGGTACATCTTAGAAGCAATCAACAAGGGCTAAACAGTTGTTACACACCACAGGGCATAAAAGTGAGCTCATGTTGGCTTATTGAGCACATAAATTCATAAGAAATGCTTTTACAAAAGAGTTTTAGTATCATTCCCAATTTGCCATGATGTGCTATGTCAGAGATTGGTCATGCTTTAGGTTATTTGTAGAACTGCTAGCAATTTGGACTGAGATGCCCCCAGTTGCTAAATCTATTCACTTCTCTTGTAACGGATTATTCTATTGATTTGTTTTGCAAGTCTGTGGTTGTTAGATTTGAATTGAGTATGTAATTGCTATGCAGGTAGTATGGGGAAAGATTTCAATGGTTGATGCAGAGAAGAGACTATTAGCGAATGCACTGGAAGATGTTGACAACCAATTTTTTGTCTTGCTTTCTGACAGGTTCTTCCTCCTGATTATGGATGACTTACCTTTTTGATAATTTCATTCACCATATTGAAATAATCTTTCCTTTGTGCCACAGCTGTGTTCCATTGCATTCATTCGATTATGTCTATAATTATCTGATGGGAACGAACGTTAGCTTCATTGATTCGTAAGAACACTGGAACTCATATTTCATTATCATTTTGAGAAAGAAGGGAAGTAAAGGGGAATTAGTGAAATGAGTGGTGTTGACATGTGATCAATGCCACAAAAGATGTCGTTGATTAGTTTTTTACTTTCGTGTTATCGCTGAAGATGTCCGTATCCATGTTTTTTTTATTTTTGTCTGCCTTTATTATTTTGTCAGCTTCCCGGATCCTGGTCCACATGGAAATGGAAGATATTCTGTTGAGATGCTTCCTGAAATAGAGGAGAGAGACTTCAGAAAGGGTGCCCAGGTACAGTTTATTGCTGTAGTACTTTGCTAGGTTATAGAATACTTGCCGCTACAAAGTTCATTTTTGCATCATACAGAAGTAACTGACATGTTCAGAAGTCAGTTATTGGGTATCAAATTCTAATCTTACATGCTTTCTTGTGTAAATTGTTGTTCATGTTAATAGTGGTTTGCAATTACACGAAGACATGCTTTACTGATTCTGGCGGACAGCCTTTACTACAAGAAGTTCAAGCTATATTGCAAGGTGAAGTTTATAACTGTTATAGTGAAACTTTAGTACAGAAATTCAGAATGACCTCTAATTGGTAAAAATGCAAAAGGGCCTTTCAACCAATCCCCTCCAACTAACAAAATAATCCATGAGGAACTGAAGAACAGTTATGATTATGTAAAACATACTAAATAAACTTAATTGGCGTGGGATGGGATGGCATGGCAATATGGCATACGTTCCCTATGGTGTAAGATGCCTCCTAAGATGCTGCAAGCATTTGAGTAAGTTGAGCTTGTGCTGTAGTCATCATTTCTGAAGTCTGAGCCACTCATGATTTTCACTTTTCTAGCTTTCGTAGACATTTTTCTGGTAAGCTTTTTTTTTTAAAAAAAAGGAATAACCTTTCTCCTGTGATTTGCAGCCAGCAGACGGGCGCAACTGCATTGCTGATGAGCATTATTTGCCAACCCTATTCAATGTCAGTATTTACAATGTACCGGAGTTGCATTTACTCTTATTTCTTTGAGTCGATTGCTAAATCCTTTTACTTAACTTCAGATGGTAGATCCTGGTGGAATAGCTAATTGGTCAGTTACACATGTTGATTGGTCTGGGGGGAAATGGCATCCAAGGTCATATAGAGCTGCAGATGTCACCTATGATCTCTTAAAGAATATAACAGTATGTTTTTGCCTTGCTTGACATGTTTTTATTTTGAGATAAGCTTTACGTGTTTTTTTCCATTTACTGCATAATCTTTACATTCATATTCTGATGTACATTACTGTTGTGCAGGCCGTTGATGAGAGCTTCCATGTAACAAGTGATGACAAGGTAAACACAGCAATCAACATTGATTATCAAAGGACAACAAATAAAATGTTAATGTTAGATATTGCTCATTACTTTGTCGTGGATTATCCACTACATGTTTTGCAGTATTTTCTTGTTTAACACAAACTCGTAATTGGCGCTTATGAATACATAAAACAATGAAAGTTCCAACTTTAAACAGTGACGCCTTTGTTTCTTAAAGAAAAAGAGTCATGCCTTAACAGCTGTCAAATGCTGATGTGTGGTTTCCTTCGTCTTGCAGAAACTTGTGACGCAGAAGCCATGTTTGTGGAACAGGTCGAAGAGACCATGCTACCTTTTTGCTAGAAAATTTTATCCCGAAGCTCTTGACAACCTACTGAAGATATTCACCAGTTACACGTCTGTTTGACTTCAACCTGATTCGTTGCCCTCAGCATATGGTCTCAACTCCACAAGCATTTTTTTTCTTTTTATGTAAATTGTGAAATCAATCAATACTTAGCTTCGTAACACGGATCTGGGCCTTGAGAGACAGGTTGTCGCTGCAGCAATTGCGGCGGCTTATAGTTTCAGTCCCTGGGTAGGGCTGCGGCGATATTTATAGCAATGACATTGCCCTCGATGTAAATCTGTTGTGCTTTCTGTATGTTCCCTTTAGTCTTTCACCCCCTTTGCTCAGTTTCTTAGCCTCATTAGCCCCTGGCTCTTGGAGAACAGATTTTTGTCAATGTGCAGAGCTGTTATCATACAATCCATTCTTTTGTAGACACAGAGAGAGAACAAGAGAAGTACCACATAATTTTTATAATCTTAATTGTTTTTGTTACTATACAGTGTATCTACTGGAGGCATTTTCCCGTAATACCTTAGCTGAAGTAAATAACACGGTTTCGAACCCATGCCGGAAGGCCAAGCACTGCAGCAACACTGTTCACACTATAGCGCATGGAGTCGGAGGAGCCCCCGTGGGGACGGGATCGAAGGCGACTCACCCTCCTCCCAGTTCTTCTACGCGGTTCGCGAGCGAGGGAGCCGTCACTCACATCACCGCTACGGATTCGCTCGAGGATGTCCGACATCATACCGAGGTTAGTGTTTTGAACTCTAATTTTTCTCCTAACATTAGTCTCTTGTCGGATGATCTACAGAAGGCCGGTGGCAGTTTCGATTCCCATGTTGATGAGGCAGATCTGAGTCAGCGACAACAACGATCTCCACAGGAATCAGAACAGGAACTGTCGGAGGAATTTTGGAGATCAATTGGCTATCCCAAAGGAACCCGTTGGTGGGAGCAAATTGATCAATTGGAGCAATCGGATAATCAGAACAAGGTAGTAGCAAAGCCTACGGCGAGCCAGGCCACCCTTACGGATGTTGATGAACAGACTCGACCAAGGGGGAAAGGACGGGACCTTCCACGACGTGGATGTGTCATTCGTCCTTGGAAGGGTCCTCTTCCTCGACC
This sequence comes from Melocanna baccifera, assembly GCA_036346265.1. Classification (NCBI taxonomy): domain Eukaryota; kingdom Viridiplantae; phylum Streptophyta; class Magnoliopsida; order Poales; family Poaceae; genus Melocanna; species Melocanna baccifera. The sequence goes on from CM070692.1 coordinate 2,919,117, forward strand.
TCGATTTACGACTAGAGATTTGGCGGCTTTCATGCCTCCCGAGCGCTTCCCCAAGATGCAATCCGTCCGTGATCGATCAGCAATTCAAATTTTGAATTCCAGAGTTGACACGGATCGGATGGCATTGATTGCGCGAGCCCGGAATTTCGGACGTTCCAGTTGGGAACTGTTGCGGCGAAACGCAGGTTTCCCTGTGCACTCTCTGCTGCGTAAACCGGATGGGCCACATTCCTTTCGGCCCAACTTGGAGATTTCTTCACCATCCCTTTCGCACGGGACGCACGAGCCTTTGCCAACCCAAGCCTTCACCCAATCTTCTGCATCCCACGCCGCCCAACATCCTACCTCTAACGCCGCTGCCCGAAACCCTTCCTCTCACGCCGCCGCCCGACATACGGCCTCCCACGCCGCCCGAAACCTTTCCTCTCACATCGCTGCCCGTCTTTCGGCCTCCCACGCCGCCCGCACTCCTACCTCTCACGCCGCCACCCTACATCCTACCCCTCACGCCGCCGCCCGAAAACCAACCTCCCACGCCGTCGCCCGAAATCCAACCTCCCACGCCGCCGGCCGAAATTCAACCTCTCGCGCCGCCGCCCGACCCACGTACGCCGCGATGGCTGCTCGCCCGCCTCAAGCTCGACCGCAACCACCTCCGCAGCGCCGCCCATCGACGATATCGACACACCGTTCTTCGCCGTCACAGACTCGTCGCTCGCCTCCGCCAAGCCGCTCGTCACCACCTCCACACAGCCGCTCGTCAACACCTCCGCAACATCGCGCTTACCCTCAACGACCACCTGCAGGCCGAGCTAACGGTCACCCTTGGGGTGGCCGAGGGTATGCTGGTGACGGCTCTGGCGCCGGGCGGGGTTCAGCTGGGGGACGTGGCGGATTTGGTGGTCGTGGTAGGGGATGGCAGCAGCAACGCCATCAGTCCTACGAGACCCAACATGTCCGGGATTCTGCTCCGGCGGATGTAGCAGCAATTTCGCGTGTATCAACAGTGGAAGCACTGACTTCTCCGGGCGATCAGGGTGGGGCTAAGGCAAAAAAACCCAGACCCCCTTTCTGTTGGAGGTGCAAAACCAATGGGCATGTTGTGGAAGAATGTAAGGCTGATCTGGATTGCTATGTTTGCAACAAAAAGAATGCTCATTTAGCTGCCAAATGCCCCATCCTCAAAATGCCGAAACCATCTGCCAACCTTCTCGGATATGGTACAAACGACATGTGCTTTTTGAGGATGCCGGATTTTGACTACAAGTTGGAGGTTCCTGATCTTGCGCCCACAGCTTTGGTTACGGTGACGGAAGGGATCCTATCAGCTGAGGTAGTGCAAACAGAACTTGCTAAGCTCACTCGGGCGGACTGGAACTGGGAGGCTTTACCAAATGGAAAGGATTCCTTCCTGGTTGCCTTTCCTTCGGCAGAGGAACTGAAGCGGATGGCCGATATCGAGTTTCGCTTAAGGAACCATGGTGTCACATTGACAATTTCAGAATGGCAGACTACTGCAGATGTCCAACCGGTTTATCAGTTGGATGAGGTGTGGGTACATATCACAGGAGTGCCACACGCTTGGAGACACTACCTCGCTTTCTGGGCTTTGGGATCCGTTGTCGGGGTTACTTCAGAGGTGGATATGTTCACATACAAGAAAAAAGGTATTATTCGTGTGTTGGTTGGCATGTTAAATAGAGACCTATTACCATATACCACACACATGGTGTTTCGGTTGGACGGTTACAATATCACTTTTAATTTGGAGAGCAATGACTTTGTACCAGCGATACCAACATCTGTTGATAATGACCATTTGGATCAGGATGGGGAGGGGGCTGGCAAGGATGGTCATGATAGTTTTTCTGATAATGGTAATGACTCAAAGAAGCCAAAGAGTGATGGTACAGCTAGCAATACAACGCCTACCCAACATGTTTCGGGACCAACTCCTATGCAGATGTCACTATGTGTGACCCCACTTGGCAAGGCCAGGCCAGCACCTCCACCACGGCCAATTGTATTTGATGACATACCAACTAAATCGCTCATTGCCGTCACATCTCCAAGAGCTCCAGATGGCACTGGATGTGAGAAGGGAACACTGATTTCTATAGATATACCAGTTGGTGACTCCCTGGTTGTTCCACCACTGGAGGTATCACAACATACTGCGCAGCAGGGTGAGTCCATGGACATGCCGATAGTGTACAAGCGCCGCCATGTTCCCGTTCCACGCTCTAGCGCAATGACGGATGAGCAGCAGCCTACACAACACCTACCCAGCAAGATTGAGGAGGTACAGCAACTGGTCATGCCAGAACCGACCGAGACACATTCCACTCCGTCGGATACAGGTAGTTATGGCCTGGCGGTCCCTCCATCTACATGTCTTGATACCAGTGAGATATTGGGTGGGTCAGTATATCTTGAGGGTAAGAGGCGAAGTGTAAGAGCTAATACATCTCTTGCCATTACAGGAAGTGTGCCCGCCGATGAGGATATTCTGAAAAGAGCAATGAAGCGTACGGCATCCCGCAACTTGGATGGACCGGAGGAGACCAAGACGGTGGTGGACTACAGATCGTCACCACTTTCGTCTTTCACTTCACACACTATGATGCCTGGTACGTCTCATATTTGCTCAGACAGTTCAATTTCTACTATACCTAGTGATAAATGTGCCTCCAATTTAACTAATTTGGGGATCGTACTGGGTAATTGTAGTAAATCTGTTAGTATCTCCATTAATGCTCTTAAAAGGGTAGAAATTGATCGTTTAACTGTGTCACCTAGTTCGAAAGGAAAATGTAAAACTAGTATCGTTGATCCTTTTGAGGCTAGTGATACGGAGGATGATGCGGCAGATAGTACCCTCCTTAGTCATTTATTAACTGATATATCGGATTTTGGATATGAGGATGTGGACCTCGACACACGAATATGTGATCTGACGGTTATCGATCGAAAATCCAAATCTAACACTAAAAAGAATAGAGCTCGCAAGAAGGGAGTTATACTTAAAACACAGGTTTCCTCATGAAAGGATTCTATTGGAATAGCAGAGGTCTTTCAGACTTGGCTAAATATAGATATATATCAGACGCAATCAAAGATTACAATTTAGACTTTGTTGCTATTATGGAGACGGGGAAACAACAAATGTCAAAGACGAATCTGGCTAGACTTTCTGGAGGGCTAAATTTCACTTGGCACTGTCTTCCCCCGCGGGGGAGATCAGGTGGTGTTCTCTTAGGAATAAATTCAACTGTTTTTGACTTATCGTTGATTGTAGAAGGGGAATTTTATATTAAATTTCATCTCTGCAATAAATCGGATAATTTTAAATGGATACTTATGGCAGTCTATGGTCCTGCTCAAGATGAATTCAAATCAAGTTTCTTAGCTGAGCTGGTTCGGACATGTCAACATAATCCTTTACCCACCCTCATAGGTGGTGATTTTAATATTATGAGACATAGTAAAGAAAAAAACAAGGATAATTATAATAGCCGTTGGCCTTTTCTGTTCAATGTTGTCATAGATAGATTTGATCTTAGGGAAATTGACTTAGCGGGACGGCAGTTTACCTGGGCAAATTCACGATCTGACCCTACCTACGAGAAACTGGATCGAGTTTTAATGTCGACGGAATGGGAATTCAAATATCCTATGGTGACCGTACAAGCACTGGATAGAGGCCTTTCGGACCATACACCATTATTTTTGGATACAGGTTTACCGGCTTATACGGGAATAACTCGACAATTCAAAATGGAACTTAGCTGGTTTTCCCGAGACGGTTTCTACGATAGAGTCGTAGATGTCTGGAACAAGCCAGTGTCGGGAAGGAATCCTGTCCAATGATGGAATCACAAGTTGAGTGCTTTACGTAAACATCTTCGAGGTTGGGCGTCACATACCAACGGGGCGTATAAGCAACAAAAAGCACACCTTCAGTCTACCATTAATGATATCGATGTTGCCGCTGAAACTAGAGAACTAACGGGAGTCGAGCAAGATCAACTTGCTCAGGCAAGGGATCAATTGACTAAGCTCCTTCGGGAGGAGGAAATCAAATATTACCAGCGTGCAAAAGCTACTGACATTCTATTAGGGGATAATAATACTCGTTATTTCCAAATGATTGCCAATGGTAAACACAGGAAAAAACGAATATTTTCTCTGGAGCATGAGAATGGAAAGATAGAAGGACAGGACAACCTCAAAACTTATATTACTCGATTTTACAAAGATCTTTTTGGTGCACCTGAGGAAAATCACTTTAAACTGGACGAGTCTAGAAAAGATGATATTCCACAGGTCACACAGGCAGAAAATGACTTCCTAACAGCTCCCTTCATTGAAAAGGAGATTCGGGACGCGATTTTTGATATGGAGCATAACAAAGCACCTGGACCGGATGGCTTTCCTGCAGAGTTCTACCAGAAATTCTGGGATGTCATTAAAGGGGATTTGTTGCAAATGTTTTATGCTCTCTATAATGGGCACATTCCTTTGTTTAGCCTGAACTTTGGAGTCATTACGCTAATCCCGAAAGTCCAAGCAGCCAATCAAATTCAACAATACCGACCTATTTGTCTTTTAAATGTCAGCTTCAAAATCTTCACCAAAGTAGCTACCATCAGATTAAATTTTGTAGCGGATCATATCATTAGTTCAACTCAAACTGCTTTTATGCGAGGACGTAACATTCTAGAGGGTGTCGTCATCTTGCATGAGACCATCCATGAGATGCATCGGAAAAAACAGAGTGGAGTCATCTTTAAGATCGACTTTGAAAAGGCTTACGATAAAGTTCGATGGACCTTTTTAATGCAGACATTGCGAATGAAGGGTTTCTCACCAAAGTGGATATCTTGGGTGCAATCCTTCATCTCGGGTGGTTCAGTTGCGATTAACGTAAATAATGAAGTAGGATCTTACTTCCAAACAAAAAAGGGCCTTCGACAGGGTGACCCGCTATCTCCATTACTTTTCAATATTGTTGCCGATATGCTTTCAATTTTGATCAAACGAGCAAAAGTTGATGGTCAGGTCAGTGGAGTGGTGCCTCATCTGGTGGAGGACGGCTTATCCATCCTACAATATGCTGATGATACAATCCTCTTTATGGACCATGACTTGGAGAAGGCTCGTAATTTGAAGCTATTGCTATGTGCTTTTGAACAACTATCAGGTCTAAAAATCAACTTCCATAAGAGTGAATTATTTTGTTTCGGTAAGGCACAGGAAGCGGTTGATCAATATACAGCCTTGTTTGGTTGCTACCAAGGAGATTTACCACTAAAGTATTTAGGGATTCCTATTCACTATAGGAAACTATCAAATGCTGATTGGAAACGAGTTGAGGAACGGTTCGAGAAACGACTCAGTAGTTGGAAGGGCAAACATCTCTCGACTGGTGGGAGATTAACACTTATTAACTCCGTACTCATTAGTTTACCCATGTACATGATGTCCTTCTTTGCGATTCCAAAAGGGGTACTTCAGAAATTAGACTATTTCCGGTCTCGATTTTTTTGGCAGAGCGATGATCACAAACGAAAGTATCGCCTCGCTAAATGGAGTATTCTGTGCCAACCTAAGGACCAAGGTGGCCTGGGAATTCATGATTTGGAGATTAAGAACACGGCTCTTCTCAGTAAATGGCTCTTTAAATTGTTGACAACCGATGGTACCTGGCAACAAATTTTAAGGCATGAGTACCTTCATTCCAAACCTCTTTCACAAGCACAGTGGCGAATCGGGGACTCTCACTTTTGGGCAAGTCTTATGAAGGTGAAGAGAGAGTTTCTCCGATTTGGCTCGTTCATAATTCAAGATGGATCACAAATTAGGTTCTGGGAGGACAAGTGGCTAGGTCATACAACCCTGCGAGAACAGTACCCTCGACTCTTTAATATAGCCCGACACAAGCATGTCACTGTCGCAGAGGCCCTCAGCACCTCGCCCCCTATTCTCTCTTGGCGGAGAGACCTCATTGGACATAAGTTAGTAGCATGGAATGATTTACTTTCACGTATTGCTAACATTGTCTTGAGTCAGGAACCTGATGAATTCCGCTGGAACCTCCACCAAAATGGACAGTTCTCGGTGAAATCACATTACCTGGCTATGATTCATGTTGATGTTCCTAACTTGAATAAGCGGATTTGGAGTTTAAAAGCCCCTTTGAAAATAAAAATTTTGCTTTGGTACTTGCGCAGAGGGGTCATTTTGACCAAAGATAATCTTGCTAAACGTAACTGGCAAGGTAACAAGAAGTGTTGCTTCTGTTATACGGATGAAACAATTACCCATTTGTTCTTTGAATGTCGTTTTGCTCGTTCTGTTTGGTCTATCATACGAGCAGCTTCCGGACTTTCGCAACCTCGTAGTAGGGGTGAAAACGGATCGGATAGTTTCCGACCGATCCGGACGAATACGGATACGGATTGTGTCGGATCGGATTTTTTTCGGATAATTCTCGGATCGGATACGGATACGGATTTTTTTTATCGGATACGGATACGAATACGGTAAGCCTAGTATCCGTCGAATACGGATACGGATACGGATAATCCGGATAAAATGAAACCGGATATCCGGATTTTCTAGAATCTCCCCATTTTCTTATTTCTAAAATCCGAATAAAATCCAAAAGGCTCTAGAAAATAGCAATTAAATCCCAAAATTCACCAAAAATACCGAAAAATCCTTGAGACTCGAGGAACACAAATAAAATATTTTTAGCTCATGTTAAAGTTTAATTTAATTATATTAAACTATTTTAAATTCTAAAAATTTATTTTAAGCTTGATTTAATTCCAGAAAATTTATTTTTGAAAACATGGCTTTATAAACTCCAGAAAATCATGATGTTACAAACTATTTATGTATTTTTGTTAATTGTGGATGTATAATTTAAGGGGTTTTCATGTTCCGATAAATATTCGTAACCGTATTCGTTTCGATTCGTATTCGATCCGTATCTGTATTCGATATTATTCGTATTTGTATTCGTATTCGAGTTATCCGTATTCGTATCCGTATCCGAAAAAAAATATGAAAACAAATATGGTAGAGACATTATCCGTCCGTATCCGATCCGTTTTCACCCCTACCTCGTAGTGTATCTCATTTGTTTGGTTCTTGGCTAGGGGGTGTTGGGAAAGAATTGAAGTCTCTGTTCCTGCTAGGGGCGGCTGCTACTTGTTGGTCACTATGGCTATGCAGGAATGATATGATATTTGACAAAAAACATATTGTTTCCCCTTTTCAGGTTATGTTCTTAGTCATTCATTGGCTCCGTACCTGGGCTATACTACAAAAGCCATCTTCACAGGAATTGGTTGCATTAGCATCTCATCATTTGACGCGGGTGGTCACGGAGTTTTTTACCCAGGCTCATGGGTGGCGATCTAGACTGCGGATTAACTATCATTAGAAGTGCTTGGTTTTTTTTCTTTTTATTCTTTTGGCTGTGTGCATCATAGTTATGCAGAGGTCGAATTTTGTTTTCAGGGTCTTGTATCTTCTTGATGTTAAACCTTAAAAATTAATAAAGAATCCCTTTTCGAAAAAATACAGTGTATCTACTACTGTGGACTCTGGCATATACATTTTCCTTTCTGATCTCTGAAGGATGACGAACTGTGCTGGACAAAGTTGAATAGATTGTATGATCATGTGGGAATATCCGTGGCTCCATGCACCGTTTGGAACGTGAAAAATTCCCAGATTTTTGTAGGAATTGAGTGAAATTCGTGCTTTGCAAACAAGCACTCAGGTTTTAAACAACCATATTACCTCTATATTTGTGCCAAACCCTAATAAACACATGCTCAATTCATATAATATCTACCATTTAGTCAAATAATTTCCATCCCACTTCTGTTGCAAACCCTAGCCACTAGTGAAAGGAACCCTAGCTGCTATGGATACCAACAGATTGCTGCTGCCGACTGCAACTATGTCGATCCGCTGATGGTCCCTCCCCCTTCTCTCCCCTTCTCTGGCATTCTCACCAGTGTTGATTGGGTGGGACCCGTTAATTTCCAAAAGTAATCTTTTCTTAAATTCTTTTTATTCTTAGTTGTTCCAATTTATTCTTTCCCGACAAGTTCCTAACCGGATTTTCTTTACCCACGGTAGATTTTATTGGATGGACTCACCTGGACAATGATGACGACGTCTATGCTGAAGATCAACATTGGGCCGAGTTAGGTATTTTATAATTTTCTTCCAACGAACAATACTTCTAGTGAGGTGTGGGTTCTACATATCTATGAATATCATCGACAATCTACTACTTTCTGCTACTATGATCACCGGCAATTATAATGTCGTTGCAAGATCCGAATTCTCTAGCCAGGAAGATCAAGAAGTCAAACACATTTATCAACTTAAAGACTTATAGAGACATATTGTTTTGTCTAAAATATTCAATGTAAAAGGTAAGTACTTACATACTTTATCTATAAGTTATTAATATAGAACGGAGAATTTTTTTTAAAAGAAAAGATAATTTCCATCCCAAAGTGTTAGTACGCTGACATCTGGGTCCATCAGGCTTAGGCTCTTACTGGCCCACAGTAATCCAAAACCCATTTCCACAGGTACACAGTCAGCCACATAGCACCACTCCAATCTGCACACGTGGCACCTCTCCCCACTCTTCGCTCCACCTTCCTCCCGCCCCATTTTCCAATTCACCCGCTCGCTCCCGATCCAAGAAATGCTCCAGTTCCTCTCCTCCTACCCTCTCAATCCCCAATTTCTCCTCCTCCCCAAACCAGCCACCAAGCTCCGCGTCTTCCTCGGACCCGTCCCCGCCATGAGCGCTGCCTCGAGCTCGAGCTCAGCGTTCCAGCCGGCGCGCAGCGCGGCGGTGCCTTCCCTTGGCGCTGACGAAACATGCGCGGCGGCCGACGAGGCCTTCCGGAGGTACACCTCGCCGAATTTGAGGAGGAGCGGTGGCGCTGGGGTGGCCATTGTGTGGTTCAGGAACGACCTCCGGATTCTCGACAACGAGGCACTGATGCGCGCGTGGGCGGCCTCCGAGGCGGTCCTGCCGGTGTACTGCGTCGATCCCCGGGTCTTTGCGGGGAGCACGCATTACTTCGGGTTCCCCAAGACTGGAGGTGAGAGCATAGGACATTGGCTTTCCTTTTGCTGCATTTGGGATTACTCCAATTTCTTGCCCCTGTAAAGCTGGACGCTTCCTAAATGGAATCTAGTTTGCATTGTGTAGATTAAGGAAAAAGTCCATTCTTGGTCCTCAACTCTTCACGTAGTCTAATTTTCGTTCCTCATATGTGAGATTGAGTAAAACAAGTACTTCAATTCTTAAAACCATTCAGAAACTATCCTCCTGCTAGCAAAAGACAGTTTTGACCGAGTTTAACCTACTTGCCATGGCCATTCGATCCGAGTTGGCCAAAACAAGGTAGGGACAGTATGTCCGTGGTGCACCGAGTCCACGGACTAACTCATGGGGTAGACCTGGGTCCCATGTGTCTGTTATGAATATTGTGTATATTCAAGAGGCATAATGGACAATATATATATATAGGGTGCAAAAGGGACTAAACCCTAGTATAATAGATAATACCACTAATACTATTAACACACCCCCTCAAATGCAAAGCGTATGCAATAGTATTGCATTTGAAAAGAGTTGACATTAAAATAGGAAAAATCCGAAGTTCGAGTCTTGCTAATATCGTCGTAGCTTGCAGCTCTTGGAACATATGTCGAGTCGAAGAGGAATGGATAGAAGCATAGCGACGCATGTCAAAGCCCAAGACGGTGGTAACACATTGCACAAGAAGCGTAACAGAAACGCGGTGTAAAAGAGGCTCAGGGTGGCAGCTTAGAGAGAAGCGACGGTATCATAATGTTTTCTACGATTTGCATGCGGCTTGGAGAGAAGAGCGACAGCTGCTGCTATATAAAAAGGAAATTTCTATACTTTTATGACTGACAATAAATTTGTGAATTCGCACGACTTGAATGAACTGAAAGATATAGACTACGGACTTAGATAGACACAACGGAAGACTGAAAAGAAATAGACGCAAAGCTGCGGATACTAACAGCATCAACACCAACACCAAAAAATCTAAAACTGCAGATCCTAATAGCAGCAACATCCTTCAGCAGCTGGAGAAAGACTTGAATGGTGCAGCCACAGTGAGACAAGATCATAGTAGGCGACTTCCATTACTAATTTTAATTGGCTTGGTCGCAGATTTCCAATTACCAATGCAAAGACCTGTCTCCATTCAGAAACCCAACTCCTCCCAGCATTACCTAGCCCTCTCGCTGCCGCTAGGCCGACGCCTGTCCCGAGCCTCCACTTTAATACTCTTAACAGTGTCGTTGAAATATTAAGCATTTTGTGTTTTTAATATAAAAATGAAAGTGTGCCTCACCTCATTTTTGCCCGTTGAGATCTAATGTGGCATGCCACATGGGTAAAATTTTGTCAAAATCGTCTTTTACTAGCGGAAGGGACGGATTCTAAATGGTTTTGACAGTTAGAGAATGTGTTTTACCCAGTTTTACAGACTAGGGACGAAAATTGAACCATGTAAAGAGTTGAGGGACCAAGAATAGACTTTTTCTAAAATTTGTGTTTGGTGCTCTTTTGGCTGCCTAATTGTTTGGGTTCTAAAAAATAGTGATTTATTATTTCAGCATTGAGGGCACAATTCTTGATAGAGTGTTTGGGAGACCTGAAGCAGAATCTGAGGAAACAAGGTCTCGACTTGCTCGTCCGGCACGGCAAGCCTGAAGACATCCTTCCTTCAGTTGCAAAGGCTGTCAGTGCGCACACAGTGAGTCCATCTGCACAATCATATCCCTGAACCAATTCTAGTATAGTTTGTTATGTAATTCTGGGTCTTGGAGTACAAAATTCATGTTAGGCACCTCAGATTAAGACACAGTAAGTGGTGGTGTATCTCCAGGTCTATGCTCACAAGGAAACCTGCAGCGAGGAACTCCTCGTTGAACGCCTCGTGCGAAAAGGCTTGGAGCAAGCAGTGATTCCTCAAGGAGGAGCATCTAACCAGAAGAAACCTCCAACCCCCAAGCTGCAGCTCATATGGGGAACAACAATGTACCATGTCGATGACCTCCCATTCTCCGTGAGCAACTTGCCAGACGTATACACGCAGTTCAGAAAGGTAGGGACTTTTTTCATCTTGACTGTTTTGTAAATTGTAGGCGTGATGGTTATTTTTTATGCAATGCTTTCTCCAGGCAGTTGAATCGAAGTCCTCAGTTCGGAACTGCAGCAAGTTGCCACCGTTGCTCAGGCCGCCTCCTAGTTCCGTCCTGGATGAGATTGGAGGCTGGGGGACAGTACCAACACTGGAGTCACTAGGTCTAAGCGTGACAAAGGCAGGTTCAGTTAACTGTGTTGTACTAATTTTCAGTGATCCGCTGTACTTTGGTAGACATGCTTCGGAAATTTTAGTTATAACTGGTACTGTTTGCTTCTCTCCATAGTCACAGAAGGGCATGCATTTCATAGGAGGAGAGAGCGCAGCTCTGGGAAGAGTTCATGAATATTTCTGGAAGAAGGATCAGTTGAAGGTCTACAAAGAGACCAGGAATGGCATGTTAGGTCCAGACTACTCCACCAAATTCTCTCCTTGGCTTGCTTCTGGCAGTCTTTCACCACGTTATATTTGCGAAGAGGTAAAGATTTCCTGATTGCCTCCACGGATCATTAGCTTTGTCTCATTCTACATGTACGGTCATGATGCAGGTAAAGAGATATGAGAAGCAGAGAGTAGCAAATGATTCCACATACTGGTTAGCGGAACTTCTCATGAGTTTTACCGCTCCTAGCTAGCTTTCTCCCTAGAGCATAATACGCTGGTTGAGAACGGGAGTTATGACGTTTCTGACAATCTGACCTAATTTCATGTTGAAGTTGTTCGTAACGCATGCTCAAATTCATATAGATTGAAATACCCTTCCTGATATGGCAATGGTTTCAGGGTTTTATTTGAGCTGATATGGAGAGACTACTTCAGATTTCTTTCAGCAAAATATGGGAACTCCATTTTTCACCTAGGTAAAGATTTACATTTCATACCATGAAAAAAAGTATCGTTTGAATTTTGCCTCTCATTTATCATGGTAAGAATGCACAGCTTTTTCAGCTGGAAAAACTTGACAGTTGCATTTGGCTGGCAAAAAGTAATCTTTTTGTAAATGTTTTAGGAGGTCCAAGGAATGTAGTGTCCAAGTGGAATCAAGATCAGGCATTGTTTGAATCTTGGAGAGATGGTCGAACCGGGTACATCATACTTCAAATTGTTCCATTTTTCCACATCTTGAACTATTGTTCTCATGCCCTCTGACTTCTATCATGGTGAATTCCAGGTACCCTTTGGTTGATGCCAACATGAAGGAGCTTTCAGCCACTGGTTTCATGTCCAACCGTGGCCGTCAGGTAACTTTCGACATCCTACCATATCAGCAGTGCGACTGCACGAGGGTTTTACACTGCAGGCCATTTGTCACCATATCTCCCATTGCTTATCTGCAGATTGTCTGCTCATTTCTGGTCCGAGACATGGGTATCGATTGGCGAATGGGAGCTGAATGGTTTGAAACATGCCTGTTAGATTATGACCCGGCTTCGAATTATGGTAACTGGACATATGGAGCAGGTAACTCTTTTCTTGTATTGTATTACTGAATCTAGCCTATGATGAAAGCAAGTGGATACAAGAAAAAGTGGAAGCTCCTCTACATATTCTGACAGACTGGAACTGACCGAACTGACTACTGCTGTACTCTAACAGGAGTTGGCAATGATCCACGAGAAGATCGATACTTCAGTATCCCTAAACAAGTAAGCATGAAGATGCAAGAGTAAAGATGAACAACATCTTAATACATCTTTACCAGACTTAACTCTCATCAGACTACCATAAAGAATCGTAGCTAGCAATAGCATACTAGCAAGTTAGCATTGCAAGAATGGTATGAAAGTGTAGGTTATATGAATCAACTGACGTAAGCTCAAGATGTTACTAATACTAGAGCATGGTGGTCTCTAGTCTGTACTACTCATACCTCAACAGTTTTTGACCATGAGTGAACATTCTTCTGCAGGCCAAGACGTATGATCCTGACGGCGAATATGTTGCGTACTGGTTACCGGAGCTCCGATCACTTGCCAAGGAAAGAAGGAACTTCCCAGGGGCCTCGTACATCAAGCAGATCGTCCCACTGAAGTTCGATGGTGGACATCAGAAGAAAGATCAGCAATTCAACAGGCAGAGAAGGCCAAACAACACGTACAGAAGACAAAAGTAATGTGATGCATGTTACAGTAGGACAATAAGAGGTGAAGAATATGTAACTACTAGTTGGTTGGAGAGCAAACGAGCGTGACGTGTTTTATGTTCTGCAATGTTTCAGCGATGCGCGGTGTTCAGCATGGTGCTGTAAAATGTCAGGTGTTTGATTTGCGATCTCAGAAGTTCTCGGCAAAATTTAGTAGGTCGACCATAAAGGGCTGCTGTAATATTTAAAAATGAAGAAGCAATCAACCGGTACCTTTAAACATTGGAGAGATTATTCACTGAATTTTGCTCTCCTCAACAACAGCGAGAAAGGTTTCAGAAACATTATACGGCACACAGAGGAATTGAAGGCGAAAACATCCAACACACCTCAACATGGCGATCAGAAACTAAAGAAAGGGCATTTTCATTCAGGTTACTTCATTTCTCAACAACAAAGTTTGACTGCATTTATTCACCAAAACTAGCTTCGCTGCCCGCAAAAACTGTACAAAAAGATATGTACAGAACTGCCGACGACATGACACAAAATACGAAAACGACAGCTTCCAAAAGCGATAACTCGCATGTACATGTTGGCCTTGCAGAGGCAAGCAGAGTTACAACTTCGCAGCAGGAATGTTCTCGAAGCATGTCCTCTGAGCGGTCATGAAGCTGATAAATGTAGCTTCAAGCCTTTGTAACAGATCCTTCTCACATAATAGCCAACATTGCAACCCTTGGTTGGTATAGGAATGCCTAGTGACTGGTCAACGCCTTGCACCCTCCATGCACGGAACTGTGTATCATGGACAAGAGGATTGCTTGCTCGAACTGGCGGAGATCCCATAAAGTGTGGAGGGGAAGCCTGCAGATTGTCAAATTCTAGCTTACTAATAGCAAATTGGTTGAATAACAAAGTAAAGGTTGGATTTTTTGCTTACCTGTGCTAAAAATTTATACTCCAAACACCACCTCAAACAGAGAGAGAGAGAGAGAGAAGAAAGTTCACTCCAAAATGTGACAGTTTATGAATGGAAAAGTAAAAAGTGGAAGCACATTTCATAAACACCAAGTAGTGTGGTATTGGTATCACAAAAAAAAATAGTAGAGTAACTAACCTTGCTCACAATGAAATCGGTAAGATCTTGTGCAGCTTTAAAATCATACTCCCTATATAACCTGAATAACGAAATAAACCACGTCTAGTTAAACATCCAGATTAGAGCAGAGCGTACTAATGGTCAATTGAGCATACAGTAGTCCATGTAAATTACAAATGAGAACATCGTCAGCCAAAAGTGAGATGGTCCGAAGGATTTAAGGCAGCAATAGGCATTGAAATAAGCTGAATGTGGTAAATTCGTAGAAATGTACATTTAGGTTCCCCGGATTTTTTTGGAACATAAAAATATCCAGACAACTAATAGGTGTAGGAACACCCATGCATAGAAAAGCCACACTCCTATTTTCAAAACTATTGCTTAATGGAGACAAAATTCAGATTACGAACCATAGTAAAATCTAGTTGATCAGAATCATCAGAGAATAGAAGTATACCTGCAGATTTTGCGTGGTATGGGACATCTGATTGCTCCATCCCTACTCTCTGTGCTTTGATGGCAGGTTTCCATCATTGTTTCTGTCCTCAGTTTTTGTTGCTCTTTCATTGCCTCCATTGTTCCATTCCCTTGGTGTATGAGACCTTGTTTGTAAGACGTAACCCAGGTATATGCAGTCAGTCACAGTTTCTGAGTTTCTCATGCAATAAAACTATATCATCCAAGGCAAAGCATAGCGAGAACCTGATGAAGGATTCATGGCACTCGTCAAATGTTCCATACCCATGACAGCAACAGCCAACAGGAAAGAAGATACCTCACTCAACAAGGCCCCTGCACAATCAAGTATTCCCCTAATTAAATCAAGAGTAAAAAAATGTTTTTGCATAGTTGCATGCTTGCATCCAATGGTGAATATGAATCCAGCAAATATTTCCACCTCATTTTGCATGCCATTAAATAATAGCTCTTAACGGGATTCATTGAGATTGAGTACGCTATACACAATCTTATGTTTTTTTCAAATTTCCACAAGTATCACTTCAAGTATTCTGCGTAACAATATCAGGACTCTTGTTTGTAATGATATATATCGATTTCCACATGAAATGCCAGGATCAGTACTAGTGCAATATGTTCTACCCACACAAAAAGGTACTCAAGCAACATGTTCTATCATGCCAAAAAAAGTACCTGTGCAAAATCCTAAATTCTCCTATTTTTCAAGAAAATCCCCCAATTCTCATTTTCAACAAAAAGCCCCCAATTTCTCATACATATATCTGAATTAATCAATACCAACCTGGGCAATTGATTTTGTAATCAGATTCTTCAAGGAGTTTGCATTGTACAACCGATCTCAGAGGCCCAGATGTAAAGCAAAAGACACTAAAAGATCATACTTTTACATATGAAATCCTCATGTAAGATTCTATTAACACACGGAATATTTGTCCAGTCAACATTGGACACAATCTGGCAATTACCACTGCAAGAACTAAAAACCTAACACCCTTCGTGAGCTGTTTACCTACAGATTTAAACCCCTAACGCTTGGCTATGGAACCAAGAACCTAGAGGGGAATCAATACCTCAAATCTTACGATGATACAGCGATTAATCTGTAGCACAACCACCGAAGATTTACATAGAACAAAGGAAAAGCATAGCGTTAATAAAATCCCCTCCACTCAGTATGAGATTGGACATATTCTTTTGGAATAAGTCTACTTTACCCCTTTGAACTCTTATATTTGTCTAACTTTCAACCTGGAAGTGCAAAATCAAATGTTTTACCCCCCTTAAATATCAATACAGTTTACTTTTACCCCCCCCCCCAATGACGGAAGGCAGTTTTGGCTAACATGGCACCGACGTGGCAATGGTTTTGACATGTGGTCTGGTTTTGGGATGACATGGAACAAGTCCTTGAGGTGACTGACTGAAGTAGATGGGTCCACATGTCAGTCCAAGCTCAGCTCTTCCTCTCCTTTCTTCCTCCTCTCTTCTCTTTGACTGAAACTGAGGAGGCGCCATGGGAGGCCATGGGTGAGCTCGGCAGCAGCGACGACAAGCGAAGGCAGCTACATGCGAGTGCCAAAATGGGTTGCAAAGGCTAGCGTGAGCTCGAGGGCAGTGGCAGCGCAGTACGCGCGGCCTGTAGCTAGAGACAAAGGCAGCAATGACGTACTGGCATGGCGGCGATGGCTACAGCAAACAAAACCACAAAAATGGAGCATGTCATGGGCATCTACAAGAGGAGGGTAACTCACCGAAGTGGACGGTGGGGACGAAGATGAACCGAAGCGGGTTGGTAGCGAAGACCCAGGGCAGTGCGGGGTGCACGGCGTGGCAGCGGAGACATGGGCAAGTATGGCCAAAAGGATAGATTGTGGGACGTGAGGGGTCGCTCAGGAGAGAGGAATCGAGCCTAGAAGCACTGTGTGAAAAAGGGCACTGATGGCGGGGCTTACAGCGGCGCTCGAACAGAGGTGACGAAGCCAGGCTCGATTCCAGCGAAGGACTGCAAGGAGATGAAATTAATTGAGGGGGAAGATTGATGAGGCTCAGGAACATGAAGTGACGCGAATGAATTTGCAAGAAGCTCACCGGAGAGGGAGATCGGATCGAGGGCACGATGGCCGGACTTGGGGAAGAAGATGACGGTGCAGTAGCCAGCGAGGACGATGAGTTCATTGACATGGTGGATAGGGTAAAGCTTGGGGAGGAAATTGTTGGCCCTAACATCTGCAGGGCCGTCAATGGCAGTCCCAGGCCTTCGGTGATGCGGCAGTCTAAGGTGCGGACCTGCTAACCGCTGTTGACAACCTCCCCAAGTAGCCATCATGTCCACATCGACTCCACCTCTTCCTCCTTCCTCCTCCAGTTTCTTCTTCCTTCTCTCTGTCTCTTTCTTTATTCCATCCATGGCTTGAGGGAGAGAGGGATTCACCGGCATGAGCTCCGTGCCCTTCATCCTTCTCCTTCCCCTACGTGAGCTCCGGCTTGGGACATGACAAACCGGCCAGCTCCCTGGTCGCAAGCTCCTGGGGTTGGACACGGCGATCGGCAGCAACAGGAGGACAAGCCAGTGTGGGGAGGGAAGCCAGAGAGAGGACGAAGGAGAGATGAGAAAGGGGGAGGAGATGTAGCATGAAATGTTGGTTACGTGTCATGCTAATTGGTTTTCATGTCATCGAAAATATAACTTACTGTTAAAATCATTACCACACCGGTGTCATATCAGTTAAAATCATCTTCAGTCAGCCTCAAAAAGGAGGTAAAATATACGATATTAATAGTTAAAGGGGGTAAAATATCCAGTTTTGCACTTCTAAATTGAAAACTTCCAAATTAAAAGCTAGACAAACATAAGAGTCCACGGGATTGAAGTATACTTATTCCTATTCTTTTCTACCAAAACAACTACTAATCAAACCAGTAGAGCTCACGAAAGAACTCACTTTGCACAGAACCCAATTGTGAAGAAAAAAATGATTTTGCATAGTTGCATGCTTGCATCCAATAATGAGTCTGAATCCAGCACAGATTTTCCCCTCATCTTACATAACACTCGTTTGTTTCGTCTTTTTTTCGACTTCTACTTCTAGCTTCTGCTTTTTTTTTTCACTATTCAGCATTTCACCTTTTTCTGAATTTTTTTTAAATATTTTAGGCTTTTTTATATTTTCTTTTTTCCCGTGTTCCTTTGTATTGTCCCTAAATGGGTTAACATATTTTTTTTCTATTTTTATATTTTTTAAAATTAATTATGCCTAAAAAACCAAATCAGCTACAGTAAAAAAACCAACTACAGTGAAATTTCAGCCAAAAGTCAGAAGCCATCGCTAAAACGAGCGCCTAGTGGTGATTGTTTCGGCTTCAGCTTTTTTTTCACTATTCACTAACTTAGCTACAGTAAAAAAGCCAGCTACAATAACGAAAAAAACCAAAAGTCATCGCTAAAACGATCACCACTACATAGTTCTAATGGGATTCATTGAGTATGCTATACACGATCTCACGTTTTTCAATTTCCACAAGTATCGCTTCAAGTATTCTGCATAATGATATTTATCGATTTCTACACAGAATGCCAGAATAGTACTAGTGCAACATGTTCTACCATGCCAAAAAGTACCTGCGCAAAATCGTAAATACTCCTTTTTTCTAAAGAAAAACCCCAAATTATCGTGTTTTCAACAACAAAAAACAAATTCTCATAGACATACCTGAATTAACCGAAACACACATGGGCAATTGATTTCGTAATCAGATTCTTCAACGAGTCAGCATTGTACAACCGATCTCAGGGGCCCAGATGTACAGCAAAGGACACTAAACGTTCGTACTTCTACACATGAAATCCTCACGGAAGATTATACTAACACACGAAACATGTGTTATGGAACCAAGAACCTAGAGAGAGGGGAATAAATACCTCAAACCTTACGATTATACAGCGATTAATCTATAGCAAAACTACCAGAGCAATTTACACAGAACGAAGGCAAATCATAGCGTCAAAAAAATCCCCTCCGCTCTGTACTAGATTGGCCATCTTCTTTTCTAGAAAAAAAACTGCTAATCAAAACAGTAGAACTCGCGAAAGAACTTACCGCAGGAGTCACAGGGAGACGGAGAGCGAGAAGGCGGAGGAGGAGAAGAGAGACGTGGAGAACAACCCCTCCCTCTCGCCCATGCGCCTCCCCCCGCCTCTTTTCTAGCGAGAGAACAGAGGGTTGGTTCCGTCGAGGTATTTATCCGGGGCAGGGCACGCGACATAGATGATGAACGTTGCGAGGCCGAGAGGGATGATAACACTGCAAGCGTCGCGACTCGCGAGGAGGGGGGAAAAGAGGGGACAAGGACGGCAGGTGGGGGGTGTGTGTGTCGCGCAGTTGCGCAACGCTCTTCCCGTGGCGCCGCACGCGGCGCTCGATGCGACGACACGGTGAAAGGGCCAATTTGTAGCACCATGTAAAGATTCCGACTTTAAAAATAAGGAAAATTTTTTCTGTAAAAAATTTTTCTATAACACTGAAACTTTACTGCTTTTGAAAAAAATATCATCCAAAGAACTGAGCTTCGGAAATTACCATCCAAAGATTCACCTCGCTCCAGGATTTAACACTCTGTTAGTTTTTAGACAAAAATACCCTTGCCCGTCGAGCCTTCCCCACCGAGCCCATCTCGCCTTCCTCCCGCCGCCGTTTCACCGCCATGCGTCAGCCCTGCACCGCGCCGCTCGCCAGCCGCCGCCATGCGCCGCCTTGCACTTGCGGGCACTGCGCCGTGCCGGCCCGCCGCTAAGCGCGCGTCTTTGTGCAACTTCGGCTGCGCCGACCGCCGCTCACGCTGAAGCGCTGCACCGCCGTCGTCGCTGCTGGGCCGCACTGCCGCCGATGGATCCGACGACAAGAGTAGAGAAGACGAAGTCGAGCTCGTTGAGGCCGAAGTTGGGGCAGGAGGCCATGTTGCTGAGCACGCAGGCGCTAACGCCGACAAGCTCCTCCATGAGGACCTTGAACGGGAACTGGGGGTCTGCGGTGACGTGCGTTGCCCACCCGGCGAGGAAGAGGCCGAGGATGCCACGCGGCGGTCGTCACCCCCGGAGTCCGCGGCGTCGCCAGATCCGCTGCCGCCGCCGTAGGAGCGCGGGGGAGGGGGTAGCTTACCTCCGGGCCCGGACGGGGAGGGGGATCGGAGGTGGAGGAGGGAGGAGAGGAGGCGGAGAGCGGGGAGAAGCAGATGTTAGCGGTGGGGGCAGAGCGGAGCGAGGAGAGGCGGGGGGAGAAGTCGAGGTGGGTGGCCGGGAGGAACTTTGCGGCGGCGAAGGCCGTGGAGGCCATGGATGTCAGGAGGGGAGGAGGTCGGTGCGCTCGGCCGCGCGGGTGAAACGGCGGTGGGGGAAGGCGAGATGGGCTCGGTGGGTAAGGGTATTTTTGTCTAAAAACTAACATAGTGCTAAATCCCAGAGCGAGGTGAACTTTTTGGTGGTAATTTTCGGAGCCCGGTTCTTTCGGTGGTATTTTTCGAAAACAGTGAACTTTCAGCGCTATGGAAAAAATTTTCCCTTAAAAATACTATACAAAAAACTACAAAATACCACTGTAGAAAAGAAAAGTTGTAAAATATCATCGTGATCCTCCAAAATTTTTTGAAAATACCATCGCCAATATATTTTGCATCTAAGGGCTACGAACTGACTATTTTACGCTTTATTCTTCCTCTTCAAAATGGAGGAGCCAAGTGAGGTATACATGGTAGGCTTTGGCGAGCTCGGTACCAGTGGGAAAAGGCGACGTCCTATGAAGGAACTGCCACAGCGGCTCTTTGACACCTTGTTGATGCCAAATTAGGGGTTGGAGGAGGAAGAGAGAGAGGTAAGGGTGCTCTACGAGGGAGCAATCGAATCGGAGATCACCGAAGAAGGGATGGCATGCATGACGGCAGGTGGCGGCTGAATTTGGAGAAGATGATAGCGCGGCGACGTCCTATGAAGGAACTACCAAATTGGTAGAGGGGAAACAAAGAGGTGGCTTGGGAACACAATGTGACAAAGTAGATTTTGGAGTGCTCATCGGATTCGACGGGAACGACGATGCAAGAGCGGCGGCCAGCACGGACTTGACGCTTTCTTAAGGTTGACTTGTGTTGCCATTGACGTTGACATTGGTGATCTCCGTGCTTTTTTGATTTGGTTTTGTGGTCTCACCAGCTTCTTCTTGGGTTCTTCCTAGTAAGCCTCTGGGTTGCTCATTTTATATAGTGTTCACCTCAATGTCGTCGGGAGCCAGCTTCTTAGTAGGCTCACTAGGCTTCTCCGACTCGAAGGTTTAGTTCTTGGGTTCTTCTAATGGGAGGATGGAGAGGAAGTAAGAGGAAGGAAAAAGAAGGCCAGGGCAAGGCCAGCATGATGGAGGAGAGTGTCACACGAACAACTGTCTTTTCTAAATTTATCCCTCGCGTGAATGGATTATGGATGTTAGCGAAGCAAATGGACAGAAAACCTCATGTCAGTGATATTTTGCATATTTTTAAATCCTTGCAATGATATTTTACAGCTTATCTCCTTTGTGATAGTATTTTATAAGTCACCAATATTTATGATAGTACTGAATAAATTTATCTTTTTCTTTCCGAGCAGAGGAGCGCGAGACGCAGAGCAACAGAGTGTTCCAGCCGGTACATGTGAGCTCACTCGTACTCGACGCGAGTATTATGGTTAGAAGATCTGTGCCCATGTTCTAAACTCGTGCTCTGTACGGTGCGCCTCTCCGTCGATGCATCGCCGGTCGCTGCGCCAAGTCACGCCGTCGTGCGCGCAGGCATGGCGTGTTGGTACCGATCATCTTGGCGCCAGCGCACGGCGATACGCAGTTGGGCTGTCACGGCCGCTGCCTTGGACTACACATTTCGCGTATGCAGTCGATCGAAGGATCGGGACGTGACAAGCGCGCCGCGTACAGGCGGGATCCGACGGGCATGCGCGCCCTCGGTTGCGGCGTCTGGCAAGCGTTCGGGGTCTCGGGAGTTCTTCCGAGCTGTGAGCCCGCGAGCATAGTTAAGAAAAGTAGATGAAGATTAAACTGATGGAGTTATTGGTTTATGGTTCATTGATTTGATTGTCGGTTCAATATGAGCAGTAGAACTATCAGCACCGTCGGTTCAGTTCAACATGACCATTTTCACTGCTGGTGCCACAAACTTCCTCTCCTCTCTTACCCGGCAGTCAGCAGACACAACTTCAAATGTTATGCATGATTCGCACATTTGTACTATAAGTGAAAGACATGATTTGCCTGATTTACTTTACCACCTCTAAACTACAGAAGTACAGATTGAAATACACATAACAGAATAACAAACATGCCAACTGGACAGATCCACGAGGACCACGATAGTTGCAAGTTTAGCTAATCTAACAAAATCAAGAATCTGGTCAAATTTACAGGCACTCATCTTTACTTCATCGAATAGCCTCATGCCTACTCTACGCATAGATCCTCGCAAGATTTAGCAAAATAGATCGAATGCGCTAATCTAAGCTAATCTAAACTAAGTAGTAGTAAATCACAACAAGAAACATAAGCATCAAAAGTTACGTAGCAGTGAGCGCATCGGGAAGACTGAGAAGTGAGAACCTTGCATCTCCTTGGCGACCTTGGCGGCTTGGCCTGCATGTTGCGGAGGGCGGCGGCCTCCTCCTCCATCTCCTTCAACCTGCGCTTCATCTCGTCGAGCTCCTCCAGCTGCGAGAATCAACACGGTTAGAGACCTAGGGTTAGGTTTTACCGCGGAGACACGGATCAAGGTGTTTTACCTTGGCGACGTTGTCTCCGTCGGAGGTCATATCAACATCAACGTCGTCCATGTCGCCGTCGACTGGGATCTCCTGGCCGTACACCTCGTGCTCCTCCTCGTCCATGGCGGTGCGCAAGGCGAGCAAAGTGAATCAGCGATGGGTACGGCCACCTGTGCGGTGAGGCGGCGAGCAAGGCGACCGGAGCGGCCAGACGGGGAGTAAGGCGACCAGCGCCGGCGCGGCGAGACGGGGACAAAGCGACGACGAGATGAGAAGAGCAAGGTGAGCGACCGAAACTGAGAATGACGGAATGAGCCGCCGCCGAAACTCCAGATCCAGATGGGTCACGGCCTTACGCTCGCGGGGACAGTGATCGGGGACGGAGAGGTGTATGTATTTTTTACTGTTTCCAATTTTGCCTCTAAACCCTAGCCACAACGACGGGTATTTTGGTCCTTCCCAGAAATCGCTCGGTTCGATGAAAACCATCCGGTCCACCGGTTCTTGTAAAAACCAGCCGGTTTGATCGGTTTTTTCCGGTCCGATTACGCAGACGTCCTTTCAACCAAATTGACTCGGTGCATTGTCTGGTTTTGGTTTTTTCGAGTTCAACCGGCAGTCCAATCCAGTTTTCTTAACTATGGTTGGAGGCCTCACGAAAAAGAGATTCGGCGCTTGTGTGTTCTCACAGGAATCGCAGACCGACCGAGGACCATTATATAAAAGAATAAAGTGCCCGAGTTTGTTCGATTCATCATCGGTTCGAAAACTTGTCGATTCCGTTGAGCAGACCTAGTCCGTCACGTTTCAGCCAATCTCATCCAAGAAACTATACGCATAAAAACTAAAACGACAAATATAACCTTGAAGATTGTGCATTTTAAAATTTATTTATTTCAGACGAGAGCCAGCTTCTGCCACGTTTTTATTAAAAACAACAAACCTCACAAACAGCTTTTAAAAAATGATAGGACACTTGGGACTGCTTGGATACAAAGTACTTTTACGTTTTCAGAAAATATTCTCGTCGACAACCAAATTATCGATAGTACGAAATATAGTGAAAACCGAGCCTCACATAAGGTCTAGAGCGATTACAAAGGAATACTACTGGCCCTAACTTTGCTATTCTTTATCTCTATTGTTTATTGCTTGATCCCTCCATCTTTCTCTTTTGTCTTCTCCCGTAAGGCTTAAATAGCATTAAGGAGATATCAGTTATTCACACGAACAAGCGTTTTGTTGATTCCTCAGGTCTAGCCGAGCAAGCGGTTGCTATTAGCCAGAGAAATCTGACATATAATAGCTGATTGGTTATTTGGCAACGGGAGCATGACACAGGTCACTTGACATTCTCGACGTAGAATCAAGATATCACGTGTAGCCTCTTGAAATGTAGTGATCTTCCGTTACCCATGCATGGATTAGCACTCTATAATTCGCAAGAATACACACGCTGATTTCACCGACCACCAAAGTGAAATCTATCGTGCTTCCAATTCCCAGCGGAAAGATTGAACGATCTTGATTTAGAACCCCTCATTCCTTCCTCAAGTGTGTCCTGCACCCCTTGGAAAGAACTAGAGTATTGCAAGCAATCTACTATTTTAATCTATTATCAAAGTGTTCTAAACCCTAAAGGTTGTAAATACAAAGCTTATATAGCCCCTTGAGACGTACACAAGGTCCCCCAAACTGACTCCAACTCATCCCTACATGTATTGGTCTCAAACTCAAACAAAAGGAAACCCTAATCTTACAACTGTCACATTGTTTCGGATATTATGGCATGACCAACCAGTTTCTAAAGCTGGGTTCTTATCCATTGTTTCCGACAAGTGATACTAGTCGATTTTCACGCTTTCCAGAAAACCTTTCAAATTCCTCATCTTTCCTCTATTTCTCTCCGCCTTAGCGTTCTTCATTCTAGGTTCTGTATTCCCCTAATTCCTTTGATTCCTACTAGATCCAAGTCATCTGCAACAAACAATGTCTGGATTCATCACCGAATGGCATGGGTCCAAACTAGTCCTGAAGGCCTTGGAGGATGCGGGATTAATCCCCGACCTAGTCTTGATCCCATGGAAGTCGGCTATTGTCAAATCAGTAGATAGTGCATATAGATAGTTTACTGAACCATACACATACATTGCATGATCTATACCAGACATTAATATTACAAAATAGAGTATAAATAGCCCGTATCAGGTAGAGTTTATAATACAAGCCGATCAGACCAAATGTTACATTACAGATAGCAGAAACGGAAGCAGATAACAAAAGGTGAGGCCACACCTTACCATAGGCAAGCAACTGGGGGTAAAAGATGCCCGACTAGTTTCCAAAGTTTGGATGACTTTCCATGATCTGGATAATAAATGTGCACACAATCACCATCAAAGTCTGCCTAGTTAAGATATGGACTAGACCACCAGAGAACGACTTAGTATCCATTGTCTTCTCCTTCGCCTTGTCCAGGCATGTCATAGTAGGCATAGGGGTCTTGATCCATAGGTTTTGAGTTGATTTAGTGAGTGAGGGTGAGCACAAACAACTGTGCTCCACGAGCCAATGCACAGAATACAATATTATAGATGTAAGGCTTGACAAAGGAAGGCTCGGGTTTTTTATGTATGTAATGCTATAATGAACATTTGCAGTAAGTAAAAGTTCTTGAGACTTAGCATTTTTAACTAAACCATATTTTCTAAAGAATGTGAAAGTGGGTATTAACAATAGTAGTGTAGATTTCGTTCACCTGTTACATGGTTCCATCCACCATATGCTAGTTTTGTTTCTAGGGTTCCATCCACTTATTATCATTACTGGGTTTCGTTCACCTAGGGAGAATCAACTCAGGATTAGATCCACCCATCGTGTTTTTCATCCCACTTGCCAAGTTTCTTTTGTAAAATGGACATTAACTCGAGTAAATTCTCATACCCACCCATGACTATAGGCATGGTTGTTCAAGCAATTTTTATTCTATAGAGGTTGCACACTTTACCTATAAGAGATAATTTACTTGTTATATTCCACATGTTTCGTTAGACATACAGATCAAGAAGATTGCACAAGGCCTTTGCAATACATCTTCCCAATAAGTCTACATCCGCTAATGTTTCTATAGATGTGGGGTTACATTCACCCGCTCCATAGGCCCTGCTGCACGATGGCTTACATCCAACGACATGACTCATGTTCATCCGAATGACGCAACCTGCGATGGCTCGATACAAATTAATTAGTCAAATCATACCCATTATAGATTTGTGATTGCACTATTTTACATTAGAAGGTCGTCACAAGATTTAGTATTTAAAGCTATCTGGGTAGTTCTACCACAAACCATACTCTTGTGCTCTATCCTTAGTAGCCCCGCTTACTATGCCCCAGATATTTAAGCAACTTGAGGGTTTTCAGATTCCAAAATATCTTTTCTATTTCAAATACCAGCCACTTCCCTCTAGTGGCTACCCCAAACTAAGTTTTCATATTTGAAATGATGTCTGGGCAAATTAATGCCCCTGAGTATCTAAACAAGACTAACCATGGTGCTTAGTTAAAGATTTATATCTAGTATGTTTACCATTAATTCTAGGAAGACAAGGATTTATGTCCAAACTTAAGGAGGGGAGTGTAATAGCTCAATTGTTAATAGGTTCTTAACTATGGCTTAACATGAATATAATTTGCATAATAACATAAAGCATGTAATTTAATAATTTTTAATCAACATAACTTACATTCAAAAAGTAGGTGCAACATGATCAAAATATTGACTTGCCTTGCTCACAAGCTTATTGGTCTTGGTGGTCCTAGCTTCACATAAACTGCTGCTCTTCTAAATCTTTGTAATCTACTTGACGATTGCAACGAAAAACCGAATAAATATACGAGCATGCAAATAATTCCAATAAAAAACACAAGTGAGCTCCAAATTCAAGGTTTTGCTTTTGTTAAAAAGATCTTGAATTTTCATGAATTTAGAAACAAATTTCATTTGATTTTCATTTAAATTTTGTGATAACGAGTCTTCCAAAGTTTAATTTTAGTAAAAATCCTAAAAATAAATAGAGGATAGTGTCTCACTGACAGCTGGGCCCCACAGGTTTTAATTTTATTTTTGTTTTATTTTTTATTAGAAAAGGCTTCAAAGGTTGATAGGTGGGGCCAACTGGGTTTTTAATTTGTTTTTGAATTATTTTTCATAATGAAATCACATGAGCGATTCACAAGTAGGGCCGGTTGGGTTTTAATTTTTCTTTTGAACTATTTTCTTTAAAGAAAAGGAATTGAGAAACTGGTAGGTGGACCCGAGTATAGTGAAAGGCCTGTAGATGAGTGACTCAAGGTTTAAAGCCAGTTTTAATTAGATTTCTAATGATCTGGGCCCACGCATCAATAGCTAATTAATTCAAACTAATAAACGTTATTAACTCTAATTAATTACAGTCATCATTACTATTATAAAAAGAACGAGTTGGTCTCCTCTAACCCCTCCATTCTCAACTTCTCATCACTCTCTACTTTTCAATTGATAAGAATAACCCTCTTCCATAGCATGATTCTCTATATATCTAATAAATTTCGTTGCAACGCACGAGCTGATAACTATTTAAATTAACTATTGAGCTACAGTGCTCCTCCTCTGCTCATAGAGGAGGCACTGTTACCATGTTCGTCGGTGGTGAGGCAAGCGACGGTGAGCACCGGCAAACCCCAAAATGGACTATAGGGACCACAACGGTCCTATGCATGGCGACAGCGTGGCCAGTGGCGAACCATGACGGTTCTATGCGTGGCGACAACATGGCAGTGGCGTGGCGAGCTAATCCAATACACGATGAGCATCTATGGGGCTTGGGGATCTCACCGGAGAGGTCAACGATATCAGGGAGGTCTAGTGGTGTGGACCCGAGGCGGTGCGATGGCTCCAATGGCGACAACGAGCTGGAGACGACAACTGCCAAAATTGGGTGAGGGCAATGTGAGAGAAAGGTAAGAGGGTGCTCAACATGCGAGGAATCGGATAATAGCTCACTAGAGGGGTGATGGTGGTGCAGGGGCGATTTCAGCTGGAGGGGGAAGATGACAACGGCTCCAGCAAGCGGAGAAGAAGGTTTGGGGAGGCAAGGGGAGCATTTGCATGACTTTTATGGCCTGCCGAGGCGACACGACAGTATGGACTATGCTTGACGCGGGCAGGGGCATGAAGCTAGGGAGAGTGGAGGCAGGCGTCACCATGGCGTGGGTACAGCGATTGTGACAGGACAGGGTGTGCATGACGAGGCGGAGGGATAGGGCTTGCGACACCCATGGCGCCCCCACAGCACCATTGTCGAAGCGGCGGTCAAGGCGACGCAATGGTTTGGCAGAGCCTTGCCGGTGCGGCGCACAGTGTCACGAGGTGAGTTAAGGTGACAGGTGGTGATGGACGGTTTATGTAGAGTACAAGGTTAGGATGGCAAGAAATCTCTCCTAGAGATAAGATAAGCATCACGAGATTACAAATCCTAAACTATCAAATATAGAGATATGCCAATATACTCTAACAACGGCGAATGGTGTGTACAGTTTTCTTATGGCCAACGATGATATTTATTTAGTTATCTCTCAAAATAAAATTCAGCTAATAACGTGGGGCATCCTCTCCAAAAAACTAGAGATTGTCTTTCCGACAGCTAAATGATTCAGAACGGACAAGGTGGAATATCAGCTGTTACGCCGGCCTGGATCTCGCCCCACCCGATGAGACGCCAATGCTTGTCGACACGCCGACTGAGGGCCACCTTCTCGCCTAAGCTCGTGCACACTGGTGCGGTGAGCTGCAGCTTCGCCATATTATTCTTCGTGGCGACAACACGGACTCCTGTTGACATCGACCCGATGTTAAGCATCAGGATTTCGCCCTTGGTAAGCTTGGAGACCTTGCCTGCCTTTTCAGTGCCATTTGTCCTCACGCCCAACATCCTTCGGAGGAGGTGAAAGTTGATCTGTAGGGAAGCGTGTTAGAAATGGCAACTTCTCCGTTTTACGCCGAATCTCTTAAGCAAGAAAGAAATATTTTACTGACCTCCAGCTCGACAAACACATCAGGTAGCGATCCAACATCACCAAGGACCTGACCGACCATCCTATCTGCGCGAGTCAATGTTGGGTCCATGGTTGTTCCCACTCCAATAAGCCCTCCAGGCACAGCAAACTGGAGTTCATTCTGCTCTGCGTAGAGGGAGACGATCCTGGAGTAGATTGGAGTACATTTGACGTTGCCACTCTCATCCTTTGTCACAGTTCCTGGGCGGACTTCAATGTCCTGGTTCACCCTCAAGACTCCCTGTACAAAGGCAACGGCCTTTATTTAGTTTACATTTACCTCGAGGTAACAAAAATATTGCATGATGCCATGATCCATACGCAAACATGACTTTCTATTTTGTCAGAGAATTGAGTACCCTGAGGATGCTGCCACCTGCCACGCCACCCCTGATTTCATCAACCTTTGAACCAGGTTTGTTCACATCAAAGGAGCGAATAACAATCATGTTGGGTGGAGAGGTGAAATTCCTCTCCGGGATGGGGATTTTCTTCACAATGTATTCACAGATAACATCAATGTTGTACTTCAGCTGTGCAGATACTGGAACCACAGGAGCACCTTTGAATATCGTGCCCTGATAAAATGAAAAGAATATCAAATGCTGAATTTTAGTAAACACGGACATGCGCTGACAATAGTGAGGCAATGAACAATGCTGACCTGTATAAACTGCTGAATTGCTTCATGCTGGTTCATCGCCGCACTTTCCTGGACAAGGTCAATCTTGTTCTGCAGAATGATGATATGTCGAAGACGCATGATTTCAATCGCTGCAAGATGCTCAGATGTCTGGGGTTGTGGGCAGCTCTCGTTTGCTGATATTAGAAGGAATGCTCCATCCATGATTGCAGCCCCACTAAGCATTGTAGCCATGAGAATGTCATGCCCCTGTTCAAGGGAGAGGTATCCTTGATAAGGAAACGCCAAACTAGAAGGAATTTACAAACTATTTATGTAGTCAGTAGTTCAATATAAAAGGAAACTGGGAACATATTTTCATCAGGTCAACTCTTACTAATTGGCCATGTGCCATTACCGTCTACTACTGACAAAGTACAAACCTGATGTCGTTTTGACATGAACATCGTAATTCACGAAACAAAACCAAATAGAAGTTTATGCGTCATATAGAAGTTCTATGCAACAATGCAAACGAACATATAGGACTGAATGATCGCGTTATACCGGGCAATCAACAAACGAGACATGCCTCAGGAGCTTCATTCTACAGTTTTCAAATCCAGGCACATCACAGAGAGGGTTGTCTTCTTTTCCACTTCCATAAGCCCTGTGCGTAAAGAGAAAGTATCCTATCAGAAAAGCTTGGCAATAGAAGCAATAATTCCAGGAGAATGTAGCAGCAAGAGAGCACATTCCTTCAGGAATCATGCATATTATGTACTACTATGTTGAGTTCTGTTCCCAACTGTGGTGAAAATGAAAATTGATCTCTCTGAATTTTGATATGTATCATCATTTCCAAATCTAACTCTACTTTCCTAATATAGATGCAATGTAACATGAGAAGACTTTCCTTATAGGCATCACTATATCGTTATAATTTACATCAGAATCATTTGGATGAGGTCCATGAGGATTTACAACAGTAAAGAAATGTTACGAACGATGCAATGCATACTTTAGATGATGTTAGAAGAATCTGTAAATATGGTATTTTGTTAAGACCCTAGAAATTAGGAATAGATTGTATAGCTAGATATTTGCAAGGAAATATCTAGATTATACTATGTTTGCATGGATATAAAGAAAGATTCAAGAATGGATATATTTATGATTTAACATATAACCTTCATGATATATGCAATAATAAGACATCTAAGTTGTATGGCTGAGATCTAGCCATGTGGCAAGAATCCAACATCCTAGGCACCACCTTGTGATAACAAGACTCTCCTTGTCAAGATCATTATATCGTTATGATTTACAACTGAATAATTTGCATGGAAAGGTTTACCACTAAATTACTTGTGTGAAAAGCAAATAGGAATAAAAATGTAAGGAAATAGAAATCCATTACACGGAAGTAACATTTTATATGATTATTGTTATACCTGTAGCACATCGGTTCTGGGCATCTATCATCTTCACACTTGTAGATTTTAGCATTGGCATACCCAAGCTTTATAGTGATGTTGCGTTCCAGTTCATTCTTAAAGCGAACTGTCTACAGATAAAAATGTTAGTAAAGCTAAACATGTTTTACATGTACTTGTTTACTGAAAACTCTGAATAAAACAAACTTTAACCATGCATGACCTTCAATGAAAAACTAAGGCAGCCAGAAAACCTAGGACTTCCCGTGGGCCACATGACTCTGATTAAGTGGCGTATAAAATCTGTATATTACCTGCACACCTGAAATTGCTTTCACAACAGTAGACTTCCCATGAGCCACATGACCAATAGTACCTGTGGATTACATAAAGATGACCAAATATTATGTCAGCACATTAGATTAGTAGTAAGCTGGCACACTTCATATTGAACAATCCAATATTTCGTAGCCATCAATTTGTCCACCAGTGGATCCAAATCTAATCTACGGAATCTAATTAGGATGTTTTTAGCAAAATTCATCTTCTAGACACCAATTTGTAAAATTATTAAAAGTTTATTTAACAAAGGACCCAGCAACACAAAACAGAATTGCATGACAAAGGACAATTAAAAGGATATATTGCATAGTCGTTGCATACCAATATTGATTGTTGCCTGCCGTGAAATTACTTCCGATGACAAAGGGTGGAGCTTTGCCACGTCAAGCTTACTTAGGTCCTGCTCGATCAATCCTCGGCGCGACATCTTCAAATATGTGTAAACACTAGGGGCTGAAAGTGGAATGAAGTAAAATCAATTTATCTCTTTTTTCCCCTCCTTCAACGTGGATGCAATAAAAGAGTTCAGGTCCGATCTGTGGCCTGTGCACCGAAAGAAAGAGATAGCCTGGCGGCCGGGTGAGGAAGCACCTGGAGCGGCGGAGTCCGGGATGCGGCGCAGACGGGCGGCGCCCGGAGGGTGGCGGCCGGTGGCCGGGGCGGCGGTCGGTGGAAGCTCCCGAGGCAGCAAGTCCAGAGGAGGCCGAGCCTGCAGGGAGGCGGCGCAGCCTGCAGGGAGGTGGCGCGGATAGGCCGGCGGCCGAGCCGAGCCGGCAGGAAGGCGGCCGAGCCTGCAGGAGCACCTTCACAGGCGGCGGCGTGGCGGCCAGCGCCAGCGGTCGGCGGGCGCAGATGTCGAAGACGGTGGCGCAGATCCGGGAGGCGGCGGCGCCTGGACTGGAGGCGACGGCCCGAGGAAAGGCGGCGGCGGCCGGAGGGGGGGCGCGTCCTTGGGAAAGCGGCAAGGGAGGTGGGGTGCGGCCTGGAGGGAGGCCGGAGGCGGCCAGAGGAGGTGGGGTGCGGCTTGGAGGGAGGCGGCCAGAGGAGGGAGGGGCGGCCTGGAGGGAAGGTGGCAGCGGAAGGGCTCGGGACAAATATGATACCACGAATAGTTAAAGGGTTAGGATGATTTATATATATATATATATATTGATCTGATGTAGATATATAAGGAAAAAATATATATGAAAGGTGTATATATGAAAAACGTATATAAAAAATATATACATAAAAAACATATATATGAAAAAACGTATACAGAAAAAGATATCAGTTATTCTAATAGATCAGCTACAAACTGTGACTAAAGACGCAAACATCATGTCATACTTAAGAAAAACAGAATTCTTGCATCAGTATTGCCACGTACTAGTTGTCTCTGTATTAACAAGATCACTGTTGACATCCTTTTAGTAAATGTACATATACAATCCTACCACACATACAGTCCATAAACCATGGCCTTGCAACAAGTATTTCAGACAAGATCAAGCAACAACCATCGGCTATTCAATCCAAGTGGACTAACCATAACACTATATCGCCTTTTCACCCAGTATATGCCCTTTCGAATACACGCTTCGCACTAACTAAATCTCTTGAAAGACCAATAAACCACACAAATCAAACTAATTTCTTTAGAATATTCAAACAAATCAAATTGAACAAGTTTGAAGCTCTGTGAATCACCACGCACACATGAACCGAATCAAATTTAACGCTTGCGTGCTCGCTGGCGCATGCAGCAGCAGCAAAAACCCTAGCGCAAGGGGCTTCCACGGCGAGGGGGCGGATCGTGGGACTTAACCAGATATCCAGAGAGTACGGTGGGCTCGTTAACCTGGTTTCGAGTTGGAGGCCGAGGCGATTGGCGAGACGAAAAAGAGATTCAGCGCTTGGGTGTTCTCACAGGAATCGCAGACCGACCGAGGACCATTATATAAAAGAATAAAGTGCCTGAGTTTAGCTTTGCTCGTTTCAGTTTTTTTTTAGCTTCTACTTCTAGCTTCAGCTTTTTTTCACTATTTAGTAATTCATCTTTTTCTGAATTTTTTAGATTTTTTTAGATTTTTTGAGCTTTTTTGCATTTTTCTTTTTTTCCCGTATTCCTTTGCATTGTCTATGATGGGTTAACATATTTTTTCTATTTTACATTTTTTTAAATTTAATTATGCCCAAAAAACCAAATCAGCTACAGTAAAAAAGCCAGCTACAGTAAAATTTCAACCAAAAGCCAGAAGCCATCGCTAAAACGAACGCCTTAGATTCCTCGTCGGTTCGAAAACTTGTCGATTACGTCGAGCAGACCTAGCCCGTCACGTTTCGGCCAATCTCATCCAAGAAACTATATGCATAAAAACTAAAACGACAAATATAACCTTGAAGATTGTGCATTTTAAAATTTATTTATTTCAGATGAGAACCAGCTTCTGCCACGTTTTTATTAAAAACAATAAACCTCACAAACAGCTTTTAAAAAACGATAGGACACTTGGGACTGCTTGGATACAAAGTACTTTTAAGTTTTCAGAAAATATTCTCGTCAACAACCAAATTATCGATAGTACGAAATATAGTGAAAATCGAGCCTCACATAAGGCCTAGAGCGATTACAAAGGAATACCACTGGGCCCTAACTTTGCTATTCTTTATCTCTATTGTTTATTGCTTGATCCCTCCATCTTTCTCTTTTGTCTTCTCCCTTAAGGCTTAAATAGCGTCAAGGAGATATCAGTTATTCACACGAACAAGCGTCTTGTTGATTCCTCAGGTCTAGCCAAGCAAGCGGTTGCTATCAGCCAGAGAAATCTGACAAATAATAGCCGATTGGTTATTTGCCAATGGGAGCATGACACAGGTCACTTGACCTTCTCGACGTAGAATCAAGATACTCACGTGTAGCCTCTTGAAATGTAGTGATCTTTCGTTACCCATGCATGGATTAGCACTCTATAATTCGCAAGAATACAAACGATGATTTCACCGACCTCCAAAGTGAAATCTATCGTGCTTCTAATTCCCAGCGAAAATATTGAACGATCTTGATTTAGAACTCCTAATTCCTTGCTCAAGTGTGTCCAGCACCCCTTGGAAAGAACTAGAGTATTGCAAGTAATCTACTATTTTAATCTATTATCAAAGTGTTCTAAACCCTAAAGGTTGTAAATACAAAGCTTATATAGCCCCTTAAGACGTATACAAGGTCCCCCAAACTGACTCCAACTCATCTCTAAATGTATTGGTCTCAAACTCAAATAAAAGGAAACCCTAATCTTACAACTGTCACATTGTTTCGGCGAAGTTGCGGCTTGGTAAGTGAAGTGAAGTGGACGTGGGTTGCGTTGTGTAGGCAGTGGAAATCTTGGGTGGAGTGGGCCTGAGGCTGGTGGGAGCGTCCGCGGCCTGCTAGGCGGGCCCTCATCGACTTTTTGACGCAGGTATGCTCTTTCCGGAGCCCATACGGAGCATCATCTGGCGTATGGTGCTAGCTAATGGCTTTTATATGTGTTTTTAAGATGATAGCGATATTGATGTAGATAATATACATAATTTGAAATTTAGAAAGTTGTTTAAAGAATTGTGTGAGCTGTCCCTCCTGGCAACGCTCAGGCACGATGGACGAAGGGCCGGAGGAATATAACGCAAAGTGTTTGTTTCCTAGAGAAAAGTTATCTCAAGAAAAGAAAAGGAAGAGCGAGCATAGCTGGATTGGTAAGCTTCGCTATTGTGTGAGCTGTCAGCCCGAATTTAATCTTAAAATCAACCGATGTGTCTTAACTCATGTACACATATACGTTCAATAGAAAAATATATGCTCGTGCTTCGTAAGGTAAGCAACCT
Organism: Melocanna baccifera; assembly: GCA_036346265.1. NCBI lineage: Eukaryota > Viridiplantae > Streptophyta > Magnoliopsida > Poales > Poaceae > Melocanna > Melocanna baccifera. The sequence continues at coordinate 2,954,141 of CM070692.1, forward strand.
TTACTTACATTTTAATATGTGTTTCTGTAGAATGTGCACACGACCGTGCGTGTGGTATGTGTGAAGCGTGGGTGAGTGTGCGTATTCTTTGTAATCTAAAAAAACACAGAGAAAAGTCGGCATTTGTAAGGTTGCTTTGTGACCTGTTTGGTATGCTTGCGCAGATTATTGGAACAGAGCGGTATCGTGTTCGCCTACCGTGCCATGTCGCTTTATCAATTCGTCCAGAAAATGTTAGTCGGAGTTAATAGTTCTGGTTCCTCTCGAGCTCTTATGTTTGTTAGAACTCGTCTATATTTTTCTTGTGGAATTAAACTGTAACACCTCCGTTTCCAGGGACGTACGGAGGTCCGTAATTGTCCATAGACCGTACAGTTGCGGCGTGCCGTACAGAAACGTACATCATAGCCAACAAGCTTACAACATAAGATCCAAGATTTATTACAACATACGACGCGTCGGTCGAGTTTAGCGTAGCGGAGCGGCAAGCCCAAATATGATTCATTACAAAAGACCTTCCAGCGATCAAGCCCGAGTGCGGCTAAAACCTACGACCACTGATCATCGGCACCATCAGGCCCTTCCGAATCCTCGTTGTAGCCTTGATCTTCTCCTTGGTAGGTATTTTCTGAGTTTATGTTTAAGCAAGTTTGAGTACCACCGTACTCAACAAGTTACAATGATAAATCTTACATACTACATGCACGGGGTTTCAAATGAAGGATGTATATTGGTTTTATTTATTTGGGTGGATGCAGTTTTGTTGGTAAATAAGTTAGAAAGAACTCCAGCATACTAATAATTAAAGAAAATGGGGTCTTGAATATAGATTTCTTCTCTTTACACATATTCAAAATACCAGAAGACTACTTATGCCTCGCTACTGGAATCACCCATCAAGCACAGCTCCATTAACCGGAAGCACGGCGTATTCGAATATAATTAATTTTCACTCTGCAGAGTTGCTCAGCTTTACCCACAAGACTTCTCAATCTCTAATGTCAAGCTATATACACATTGCAATTAGTGTGCGACTGTATTGAGAAGGCCAAATCTTTCACCGCTCAAATTGCTATATAGACCCTACCCGACAGGTTACAACCTTTACCGATTTGGGTATCCACGGGCCAATGCGGAACACGACCGCCCAAATTTGTAAAGACTCATCGTTGTGTATACGGTGTCTACACACCCGTACCACCTCTCCAAACTCCTGTAGGGGTTCATTTAAAATGAGCAGCTACCAAACTAGGATTGACAGATCAATGCTTGTGGTTGAGCGGTGTCTGTGCTCTAAATTCAGCATAAGGTTCTCGTCCTTATAATTACTTCTGAGACTGCCAACCAGGGGCGGAGACAGGGGGGCCTAGCACCCCCCAACCTCGAGCGAACCCCCTCCGCAGATTCGCGCCCTCCTCCCCCTCGCTCTTTCCCCGCCGCCCTCCTCCCTCCTCCCCCTCGCTCTCCCCGCACCGCCCCCCTCCTCCCCCGCCGCCGCCTCCTCCCCCTCCCCCCCGCCGGCCGCCGCCCCCCAGCCCCCCTCCTCCCTCCTCCCCCTCGCTCTCCCCGCGCCGCCCCTCCTCCTCCCCCTCCCCCGCCGCCACCTCCTCCCCTCCCCATGACCGTCGCCCCAGCCCCCTCCTACCCTCCCCCTCCGGCCCCGCCTCCTCCTCTCCCCCCCGCCCCCCTCCTCCCCTCCCCGCCGCCTCCTCCCCCCCCCCGCCGCCTCCTCCTCCCCTCCCCCCGCCGCAGCCCGCATTCATCAACTCTGTTTTTTATTTACATGTACCTTCTTATGTAGGAATGTACAGCTTTTTGATGATGCAGTCCAGTTCTACTTGGAGATCTTGAGCTCAGTTGAGCTAGCAAACAAGGCAGAGGGATACCTCGTGTTCAGAGTGGTAAAATCTTTCTCATAATTTTTCCATTTAAATCTAAGTGAAGCCTATAATTCTGTGAATTATTTGTGTTGAAGCCTATAATTCTGTGAATTATTTGTGCTGACTACGTTGGTGCGGTGTTTTCTATTCGAATCTTTATAATTGACATGTTCCCTGCGCATAGATTTCTAAGGGATAGGTGCTAGAATATCTGTTGTGTAATTGTTGGTAAGGCTCCAATGCTGGGAATACTACCTTCATTAGCGGAGTTGTATTCTTACTACTGTGGCACCGGAAATAACTATGATACAACATCTTGATTTCAGAAATCCCAACGAGTTGAAGACGTTGTAGATTGATAAGGCTTCCTATACATAAAGGTAACTCTGTAGACCTTAGTCCATTGGATTTCAGCTTGGCGATTCGCGGATTCCTGTTTCCGCCGCTGTGGTTATGGGCTTATGGCTTTATCTGAAATTTTTAAATTTTGGTTATTCGTGACAGAGATTATAGAGAAATATACTCGTATATGATTTTGATCAGTATATATGATAAACTTTTAATGTATACTATAATTAATTTGTAGATTTTATCTTAAAAAGATATTTTATTTAAAAGTTAGATGTTATAGTAAAAAATAAAAGCTGATTTGAGAAGTCGGAAAGAACAGACCATACTTTACTCCATTTCTCTGCCGTGAGCTAACTTCGTGGATAAAGTTGGCAAGGCATATACAAAGATATTTGTTTAGTCCTGTGACCCAACAGGACATGAGGTGGATCGCCATTGCTAATCAACATTCTAATTAATGACATATCAATGTTATCGGTAACACTCGTCGTAATAGAATTTGTTACTAATTAATGACATATCAATGCTAATTAAAGATGGATTTGAAACCTAGAGACAATATCATCGAGAAGTCATGCGTAACGCAATGGTTATTGTCATAGCATTAGGTGGGTCTACTAATGCTTTGTACTACATTTGATTGCTATTGCCGGTGGGTTATCTTCTTCTTGTTCATGCCCGTTAGTCGATTGCTTAGATAGACAAATGCTCATCGCTTTCTTCTTTCAGTGCAGTAGGTTTGCAATTAACTCTCGATGATTTTGGAAGGTCGTCGACCAAGTTCCTTTCATGCGGACCTTAAGCCTAGTGGCAAATATGTCATGGAGGATCTGCATAAGGTAAATACTTGGTGCTACAAAGATTTACTTGGTTTCACTTTGTTCGATTTGACCGCACATTTAATCCGGTTTAAGTGAGCCTACCCTCCCCTCCGGATCGGCCTCTGCACGGCCGCACCTTAGATCCGCCACCACCACGTTCGGTATGCGTCTCTATCCTCTTCCTCTTAGCTTCGATGTGGTTGTAGCTGTCTCTTGTTAGACTATATTTAGCAAATCTTCTATAGTTGCTTTTGATGGCACAAGTATCATTTTAGTGATCTTTGTACTATATGTGACAAGATTTATCGATGTGGTCTCCTTCCATGGGCACAAAAATCTCTGTGAAAGGATCCATGGACAACTATTATGACTTAAGGACTAATGCACTCCTTCCATGAAGTTTAAACTAAAATCATGAAGTTTGTCTTTCTTCCACCATAGTCTGTGCCTCGCGGTGGTCGCGATGTCGCGTCGCCGATCACCTGGGCGTTGAGCTGTGAAGCCGCAGAGTCCGGACTGGTGACGGCCCCCCTATATCCAATTCCTGGCTCCGCCCCTGCTGCCAACCACAACCGGTAAACAATACGAACTATATCGCCACCTGCCTGTTGCACCCTCCACCCTAGGGTAAGGTCGTGGACTCGTCCACTACTGGGCACTCCACTAATCTCACCTTACCCTAGTACAAGAATTTAATTTAATTGGAAAACCAGTGAACTATTAAATCTATTCGATAGCTCGTCATTTTATGCGATTGAGTAAGTTTAAGTTTATATATATATATATATATATATATATATATATATATATATATATATATATATATATATATATATATATACTAATTCAAATATCTCTAAGTCTATTAAGGTGAAAGTGGCCTCAAGCTAATCATGGCATTTGCATTGTGGTAGGTCATAACTAAAACATATACATGTCATTCTAAATACTTTCAGTTTAATTAAATAATCTATTTGAGCAAGTAATAGTAATGCAATTAGTGTAAATAATAAATACGGGAATGTATAGGTTCAACATGCGTCAAAGGTTGTAACTTGCCTTGTGCCTCGATTACTTCAACAATCTCGTAGTGCGTAGAAGTTGGCTCGGGATCCTGAACAGCTGCCTCGGACTCCTCGCGAACTAACGCAACACAAACACACATAAAATAACGAGTAAATTCTTTTGTTTTTAAACAAAGCAATGGAAAGGAAAATAAATAAATTAAATTAAATTGATACAAGGGCAGTAAAAGGATGTGGACTTGAATTTAATGGAGGTGGAATGAGGTAGAATGGACATCGGATATGAAATCGGGGCTTCGAAAGGATTCAAACGAGATATAAATCAAATAAATCGGCCTCGGAAAATCGGAGGGAGTACTGTTCATGCTACAGTACTGGGCTCGGCCCATGGCGGCGCGCGGGAAAACGATCACACGCGCGGGCGCGCGTTCAAACGCTGGCGTGGGCCGTCGGACATCGGCCCAGTGGCGCGCGCGCGGCCGAAGCGACGGGGAGATAACGCGCGCGTGATCGACGACCGTCGGATGAAGCGCGGAGGGGGAACGAAGCAGCCACGTCACCCCGAAATCGAAACGGTACGTTTTAAAACGCACGTCGTTGCTCGGCGCCGCAGGATCAGGGATGGAGGGTGAGGATGGAGTCACACAATCTGCGCGAACCGGTACGCTTGAATAAACATGCGCCGCGGGATTGAAAACGGAGGGGCGAGAGGAGACCACGTAGCCGGGGGGAGTCGTCTTCCTCCTCCAGCCGATCGCGAGGAAGAAAGAACAGGGCCCCGCCCCTTCTTCCGATTCGGCCGAGGGAGTGGGTCGGCGAGGCTATGGACGGCAAGGAGAGGTGACGGGTGGCGAGGGGAACCCGCTTGAGCACTCAAACCGAGGTGAACATTCAAAGTGGGCGTCGCCGGAGGGAAAGAAGAAAATGGAGGTGGTGGCGGTTAGGGAAGGGTATGAGAATGTTCTCGAGAAACAGGCTCCGGTTTCACCATCTACAGAGGAAGGAGATCAAGAGGGAGGTGCGGCTTTTACTCAAGGAAGCTCCAAATGAGCTGTCCACGGGGAGGTGGTGGTGGTCGGAGGGAGGTGTATGACACGGGGTCAACCGACAACTACTAGTGCCAATCTGAGTTGGGCATATTGAATGCGACGGAGGGGTGGAGCTCTAGCAAAATTTAATTGTACTTCCATCGCTGGAGGAGGGAGATCGGTGGTGAGGTCCACTGGGACCAGGGGCGGCTGGCGGCAAGGCTGGAGGGGGAGAGGGGCCAATTACCTGCTTGGGGAGGGAGAGTGGGGTAGCGCGAGGCCACAGGCGGAAGCAATTGGCTTTAAACATTCGGGGGAGAGAAGGGGAGCTCGCGAGTCTCCGGCCATTAATGGCGCCGATGGGAGGGATGAGGGGGGCTACTCCCCTAGGGAAGTGACGACCATACCGGCAGTCGGCCGTTGTCTGCAAGCGATTGGCGGGGACAGAGCTGACCCTGGGGAGTTACGGCGCACGTTCGGTCCGAAGGGGGAGCCGAGCGAGGGAGGCGCTGTGCCCGCTGGACGCGAGGGCGAGGCGAGCGGCGGTTGGAGGCGCAGACGTGGAGGTGGGGTCCCTGGCAGGCGCTGATGCGAGGGAGGGGGCGGCAAGTTGGCACGGCCACGGCACGAGCGAGGCGCATGCACGCACGCGAGGTCAGCGTGAGTAGGGGAGGGAGGCGACTCTGGCGAAGACGCTAGTGCGAGAAAGAAACGGGGAGGGCAAAGGGGAAAGCACGAATCTTGAGGCAGAGATCAAGGGCTAGGATCAAAACTGGCACAAGACAAGGAACAATGCAAGAAGATCCAAATTTTCGTTCTGAAAAAATTGAGTTGTTTCATAAACTCACTCTCTTCGTGCACAAGAACCATGCAGCTAGCTTACTTTGAGCAGGGTGTTTCGCCTCACCTCTTGCATTACTTGCGCGCAGTTTTAATTTACTATGTATACAATAACTATTTGAAGTATCTCTTTCTAACTTAACAACAAAATCTTACCATGAAGATTTTCATAATAGTGAAGATTGCACGTCGTATCACAAACAGCCACAAAATGGTCCTACATCCGATCCAAATTATAGATGTCCTTTGGTAATTGATTCATTTTTTCCTATGTGCATATGTCTAAAATAACATCTAAATGAGATGAAAGGGAATATGTAGGCACACTACAACGCTTTCACATTTATTTGGCAACACATCGACCAATGATAAATTGAGATGGAATGGAGGTTATGTACTAGCATTTGCCCGGGGAAACAGGTCGCTGTATCCAAAGCTCCAAACGACTGCTGCAACAAAAGTCACCGAGAGGTTCTCCCTCGCTTTCCCCGGTTCCTTTCCCATCTGGCCATCTCCCAAACCAAGAACGGACGCCTCATGCGGTCAAGCCACCCTCCTCGCTTGACTATCCTCGCGATCGCAGATCGATCCGTCTCGTTGGTTTCTACCTTGCCAGTCTGTATCTGCTTCCTCCCCTCCTTGTTGAGGGTGTTCGATTCCTGCTTTTGGAGGCTGGAGCCAAGACGGCAATGCCGGAGTCACCGGCGAGGCAGCGCTTCTCCGGCCTCCGCGGCACCCGGTGGCGCGCCGATCTCGGCGTCCTTCCGGGATCCTCCGCCGTATCCACCGATGAGCTCCGCCGAGCCGCCGCGGACTCCCGCCGGAGGTCAGGTCTCGGAGAACTCCTTTTCTTGCAAATTGCAATGCCTTGATTCCGGCGAAGCTTTCCTTGCTCGAAATGCTTAGCTATGCAACGATTCTTTACTTTATTCTAGGGCGTGTGGTTTGTTAGATCAAGCGATCTTTACTTGATCAGTGCGTGGAAAAAGGTCCGATTTTTATTAGGCATTGACACCATGGCCCCGGTTTCTTGAAATGGTCTGTTCCTATCTGGTGTTAGTGTTTGATTTGGCTGAATGGTATTAAGCTACTGAACTATTGGAGTGTTGGATTGAAATCAAACTACACACGTATGCTTTATCCATGCTAATCATCGCGTGAAGTTTCATTTCTTCGATCATTCAGCTGCATAGTGAATTTTTCATGGCATTATGAATCACTTGTTAATATGGGTGCAAACGATGCCAATTTGTTGGTTTTGAGGGTTTTGACTTCTGGCTTGCAATTGGTGTTTCTTGTAGATATGCTAATTTGCGGCGGCGGCTGTTAATTGATCCCCATCTTTCGAAGGATGAAGAAAGTGCTCCCGACCTTGCTGTGGAGAATCCACTGTCACAGAACCCAGGTAGGTATAGCTTTTGCCTTTTAGTACATGCTTTCTGAGTTGTCGTTGCTTGCGACACCAGGCATGTACTTGAAAGTTTTCACTTAAATACTTGAAGATTTAGACTGTTACATAAGATTTTGGGGCACTTCGCTAGTCCTACAATGATTACTAAATGAAATTTTCCTCTTTCAAAAAAAAAAAGATTACTGAATGAAATTTCTAGAAATCTTTTACCAACTGTTTAGTTAAAGGGTTGGTTCAAGAATAATGTACGAGCGGTGGGGTGGGGTAGTGGAGAGAAGGTGGTGAGACGTTAATTCAAAAATTATGTTACTTCAAAAAAAAGCTGAGGGGAAGGAGGTTGGCGATTCTGCTGAGTTGCCAGCAACCATGTTTCATGATTCATCGCAACATAACCTCAGCCCTCAGGTATAATAGACTAATTACGACAGCAGAACATGCTGTTATTTTCTCACCAGTCAGACATTTTCTTGATCCAACATAATCCTACGGAAATGTAAGAAGGTAACATCTTTCTCATGTTTGGTGGCAGCTTGCTTGAGAAACAGCTCATCTTTTTTATCAGTTGCATTATATATATTTTTGTTCTAATCATTTTGTACATCATGAATGCAGAAAGCACTTGGGGCCAATATTTCAGGAATGCAGAACTAGAGAAAATGCTGAACCAAGATCTATCCCGGCTCTATCCTGAATTGGGAGACTTCTTCCAAACAAGCACATGTCAGTCCATGCTTGGACGTATACTGTTAGTGTGGAGCCTTAGGTACCCAGAGTTTGGATATAAACAAGGTAAGTCATTGCTGTGTATTTAGTTATTGTGCGCTTCTCATCTGACCTAACACTGGTGGATTCCAACTAAAGCTACAAGGCTGCAATATGATATGCCTAAGTGAAAACAGCAGCACCAGTAGTCCAAGAGAATTGGTTCCTAGGCCTCGTATTTATTCAGTGTGTTGTGGAGTCATCATTTCAAGATATTTTGCAATCCCTACGACTGACATGGTGTGCCTTATTTAATTACACACACGTGTGTGTGTTTAGTGGGAAAGCGTGTGACCATGCTCCGTGAGGCCCTAGAGCCTTCCCAAAATTCTTAGTGTGTGTAGTGGATGTGCACGCATGTGTGTGTTTGTGTGGCATGAGTCGGGTGTCTGTGTGTTGTGTGTCCTCCATACACACACACACTCTCTCTCTCTCTCTCTGTATGCATGTGTGTGTGTTTTACATAGCTGAAAGCTGTTGTGGAAATTGATAATGTAACATTGGTGGAGTTCGTTGACATGAGTACATTTAATCTTAAGTTTGTTAGGATTATTAAACTGCCAAGCCTTATTTCTGCCGTATAGGTAAATATAGGTGCACATTTCCCAACCACATGTGGAACTCAACATGCTGTTTTAACTGCTAGATAATGTTTTAACTCACTAGGAGTTCATCAAGTTTTTTTTTCTAATTGCACTAAACATCGATCTGTCCTTGTTGCTCATTTGTCAATATAAATCACTTCCCTTCTACAGGAATGCATGAACTCTTAGCTCCTCTGCTCTATGTCCTTCACGCTGATGTGCGGCACTTCAAAGAAGTCAGGGGGCTTCATGAAGAGCTTTTTTGTGATGATTTTGATGGCCAAACATTTCCAGATAGGTTAAAGCTGAACAGGAGTGACAAGACAAACACTGTTGATGGCAGTGCAGCTAAAATTAGAAGTTTGGACGATCTTGATCCTGATACCAGGGACCTTTTCTTGATAAATGATGCATATGGAGCAGAGGGTGAGCTGGGTATTATTTTATCTGAAAAGTTTATGGAGCATGATGCCTATTGTATGTTTGAGAATTTGATGAACGGTGAACAAGGTGTGGTTGCTATCACTGACTTCTATTCTCTCAGTCCTGCACCGGAATCAAGCACGGGTTTAACACCTGTAAGGGAGGCATCATCTGCAATATATCACTTGCTTGAGAGTGTGGATTCCTCTCTTCAAAGTCATCTGGTGGAGTTGGGAGTAGAACCTCAGTACTTTGCGTTACGATGGCTTCGAGTCCTATTTGGTCGTGAATTTTCACTTGACAATCTTCTCTTTATCTGGGATGAGATCTTCTCTTCTCCTAACCATTCATATTGTACAGACATAAAGAGTCGAGCAGACTATCAGTTTAAGGTTTTATGTTCTCCTCGTGGTGCTCTGATTTTGTCAATGGCAGTCTCAATGATGCTTCATCTCAGATGCTCCTTGCTAGGAAGTGAACATGCGACTTCGTGCCTAGTGAGATTGTTAAATTTTCCTGAAGATATTGACTTACAGAACTTAATTGAGAAAGCCAAGTTATTGCAGTCTTTTGCTCTAGAAGCAAATCTTCCTTCATCTCCTCTGAGAGGAAAATCTCTCTTGACTCTACCCAATTATTGGGAAGAGACATGGAAGATGCTCCAGATGTCAGCAGACAAAAGAAGTGGTGGTCCAATTTTTAGCATGAAGGGAAGGGGCTTGTTAAGAAGAAGTTTGTCTAATACAGAATCAAATGTTTCCAGAACCAAGGATGCTAATTTTGAAAACAGCAATTGGACTTCAACTAGGCAGTGTATTGTTGATGAACTTCATGCTGCTGATATAGTTCCTGTAAAATTGATAAATAGTTTACCACGCATGCCCATAGAAGAGCGAAAGGATCGTGTTTGTCATGGTACTGCAGAGATTAGCACGAATAACTCAAACAGTGTATGGGAGGCAGGCCAGCTTGATGGTTACTGCTCATCTTCTGGTGAAATAAGAGACCCTCTTGGAGCAGCTAGTGGGTATTTATCGAGGAGCAGCAGTAACTTGTTGTCATGTGGTACTGATTACGACCATGGTACCCATCACGCGGAAGAACTATGTGTTTCCTGTGATGACAAGAGGGTTAATGAGACGGATCCACTCTCTGTGCATAATGGTAAGATTGACGAAGCAACAATCACAACAAATCAAACATTTGGATTGGCGGATTATCAACCAACTCAACAGCATAAAATATGTTTTGTTGACGGAAAATCAAAGGTGAAAGATCACCAAAATTCCTCTGCGTGTGAAGGTGGCCACAAAGAAACATTTGAAGTAGGTTCAAGTTCAAATGTGCCTGGTATAGAGTTGATCGGAACATTAAGGTCTCTTGGTGAATCAATGGTTGAAAACATTCAGGTAACCATGCTTGACAGAAGTTGATTGTGAAATTTAAATTAGAAAACTGTTATTGCCACTTGAAAGTAACTTACAACAAGATACAAACCTCTATTTTCAGAAAAAAAAATCAGTGGCATATAAAGTTCTTACATAATTGATGAATTTGCTAATAAAGCTCCTACTTTATGTTGGTGTTGCTATAGATCCTATATCCTGCTAGTTCCAGACAGGCAACACTAGATATATTCATCGTAACAGTATAATTTGTAATTCCCATGTCTAAAATCCCCTATTGAGTATTGTCCTCCCTTTTTTGTCTAAGAAGATACAGAAGGATGAAAAAGTTATTTGGCTAATTTGCTGGTTTATTTGACAGGTTATTGAATTATTGTTTCAACCAAATTTACACTTGACCTCAGTGGATAAATCACTGGAAAATGTTCCTGGAAGCACAGAGCAAGCTAAGGCGATAGCAGCGCTTGAAGAGCTCAGGAAGATCGGTGAACTTTTATGTCGAATCTAACTATTATAACTATATCTATTTGTGGATTCTAACTAGTGCAGCATAACTATTTGTTTCATGAATATATTTCTATGGCTATTTTTACACACGTTTTCATATATAGGTTTCTAGAGCTATTTTTACAACAATGGATTTGCTGTAACAAACGAACGATGTACAAACCCTCCAATTGCTTGGTAAATAGTTTGTACATAGCTGATAAAATCATAATTGTATATTGAACTAAACTTACGGCTGGTTCCTGGTTGTAAAGAAGTGAAGTCAACCATCCGAATTTCTGTTGCTTGCTTTGGTGCTGGCTGACCCAGCGATGGATTTGCAAAGCTTCTTCTTAATATCCTTTCCCGTTTCTTGATCTGAGAACAGGATCGATCAAAGATATTTGATTGATGCCCTTGTGATCCTATGGTGAATGTGCGCGGCAGATTGACAGTGTTGCCCTTGGCTTAGTTCTGTACCAGATGTACATCAGCTGATTGTGGGCTCACAATCAAAACTCCGAAATTGCCACTTAGTGGGCATTGATGCCATTTGTTTGGTCTATCTGGAAAACAAGTAATGCTGCTTGCTTCCAGCAGGTGTTACCTTCTGATACCACAGTGGTTATGCATACTGTCTGTCAATGGGTTTAATACTGACTTGATCTTCAGAAGGATGCTGACCGAGTCGGCTGCGGCAAGGATCTCAGCGTTATGGCAAGTGGCACCTGAAGCCTTCAGCAAATTAAGCCGAAGTATGGGCACCGGTAACAAAGGAGAACCACGAATATCTGAACAGTGAAGAGCTTTTATATTGTCAGATTGCGATGTTTTTGTGTGAACTTGTTTACAGTAGCTCAGTTGTCATAGTTAGCCAATACTCATCGTACCAATTCAGTGTCTTTGGTTGTGCCAGGTGATTGGCCCTCGCTTTGTAGGAAAGTAAAGCGTGATTCACACAACATAGAGTTGTCCAAATGGACCGTGCTATTACAGGCTAGCCCGAGGCTAGTCACTGTAGGCTCAACATGGTACAACTCGTTTAGACAATGGGCCGTGCTATGCCTGGGCCACACGGCCTGGCCTAGGCACAGCCCGGCCCAAAGTCGTGGGCCGTGTCGGGCTGGCATGGTATAGCTCGATAAAAATTTTTCTGTAATTTTTATACCTTTTTATAATTTTTTTTTCTTAATTTTCTACTTTTTTTTACAATTTTCTATAATTTTTCCTTAATTTTCCTTATTTTTCTATGATTTTTAAATTTTTTTATCTTTTTCTAGGGCTAAACGGGCTATACCATGCTAGCACGGCCCGTTTAGCTCTAATTGTGCCCGTGCTAGTACGGTACGGTCATAGGTCATGCCTGAGCTCGGTTCCCGACCCGCGGGCTGGTATAGCCTATTTATTATCCATGTCTAAACGAACCGTGCCTACCTATGCCTATACCTTGCTGTGTTGGCCTGTCTCGTTAGCCAGCTCTGAGACAGCATAAACCTATTGTGAAGTTGGGTATAGTACCAGTTAACTACAAAATGATTCACATCCCAAACCTACCTTTTCACGTGATACTAGTTCTCTACCTGGTATGCACACTATCTCATCCTGGACATGGAATGAAATAGGTTCATGGAGTGGGTATGAAATATTATAAAGAAGTTGGTGGTTGCATCCATCTAATCTAGCATCTTCCTCCTCCCCCACCCGACCAACCTAAAACCCTCCACCGCGCCCCCTCCTCCCCTCCCTCCCGGCCTCCTCTTCCCTCCCCGCCCCCGCCTCCTCCCTATCGCTCCTCCTCTACCCCGCCCCCTTCCTCTCACGGCCTCATACTATCAAAGTGGTGCATACTATCAAAGCAATATTGATAGTATGAACCACTAATTAAAACTAGTATCGCAAGAAGGCACAATTAAAGTATCATGGAATGAAATTTGGTCAGAGCGAGTTGCGGCGTTCAGGCTCGAAAACTGGTGGTTGCCGGAAATACCGGTCCATATTGAGATAAAAAATCAATCGAGATTATTTAAATATAAATTAATTTATAACTATATAATACACTTTCTAAGTTGTTTAGGTATTTATTGGACTAGATTACCTATTGTATAAAGTTAATATGTATTAATTATTTTTTCCCCATGTTTTCTCAGCTTTTTTCTGGTTTTCCAGTGGTTTTGACAGTTTTTGATTAGTTATCGAACGGTTACCAGTTTTAAACCGTCCAAATTCAAATCTTAAGTCACGAAATTTGTCTAGGTTTTTTTTTGGAGATTTTGGCCACCAACCGGTTACCGTTACCGGCCGTCAGTTAGAATTACCTCTTGGTTCCAGGTTTTGGAACCTTGGTGGCGTGACCGCGTGAGAAAATTTGAAATAACAAAATTTCGAAGCAATAGTTATGATGATGCCGTTGCAACACATGAGGTCGTCCATACAGATGAGTTAATTCAACAACCAAAGATTGATACGATGACTCGAGTTTCTCATCATTCCTTTCCCAGCTTCGAGCCTGATTCCGTCATCCTGCCAGCATTAGATGATAAGGTCAACACTACCGAATGATTGCTAGATAAACACGCTTTCTGAAACCTTCGTGGAGCTCACAAGACATGATGACACCGAAAGACTATTAATGCAACAAAGGTTGCAAAATGCATTGAAGAGAATACAAAGTGAATCCTGACTTTTGTGTTAACATATGCTTGAGAAGAGCTACTGAAGTTCACTGTATGAATCAATCAATACGGATTCTACATCTCTAAATTTTTTGAATCAAATACAGGATAACATCATAGTCTCCTGGCTACACTAAACCTAGGTACAATATGCAATTGTCGTTAGTAGATGGACAACAGAGGGCCCATATATAAGCCCCAAGTCAGATGGATGCATAAAGAAACCATAACAGGCTAAAGTATTAAGTTCTTACAGGTTTGTTCCGGCTGTTAGGCTAAAAGACTGACAAGACATAAGAACTAGCACGAAAATGTGTTCGCACACTCCCAAATCCCAATCAAGTATGCAGACATTAGCCAAAACTAATAAAAAGTAATCCTCGCAGGTAAAACAAGGTATATACAGCTGCAAAGTGGTTAAAATCAGAACTTCTACAAGCTTCCTCGTCATAGACAAACTGAAAGTTGCTGACCTACATCGGTTACGCCAACTCTAATGGATCTGCCGGGACAGGATATCAACTGAACAAAGCTAATGCTTCCATCAACACATAGCCCAGCAGGAAAACCTATCATGCCACATAAATCAGCAGACTTCCTCAATTAGTATTTACCAGGCAAAAAACTAAATCCCAAAGCTCACATCAACCAATCTGCTGATGAAAACCACTGAAGCTCACCACCATCCACTTATTCAGAGTTCCAACTTTGCAATGTCATTGTAATTACCGAAAGGCAGACCCATGCCAAAAAAATATAGCAATGAATCAAAAATTGTCCCCCTTAATCCAGACTCCTATTTAGCAATGAAGTTAGGAAAATCTCACCTCTGTTAAATCTAACATAAGCTATCAACACAAAAGATACATAGCAAAGTGAGGAATTAAAATTTCAAACTTCTGTGGTTTGTACTCAATCCTGAGAATCAATATCCTCACTGCTTCCTCCACCCATCGAAATTATCCACATAGAATCCCAGCAAATACACATTTACAAGTTACAACAAAAATAAAATTCCAGACCAATACACATGCACTTGCATGCTGAATTTGAAACATCAAATCTTACTGCGCCCAAACTGATAATAAAAATAACAAACAAAAACTTTGGCCAAACCACAAACACAAGATAAAATAAGACATAACCACACCAAAATATATGTCACTTGCTAACCGAAGGAAGTAAACTAAGCTAGTCCTGGTATACATTCCTAACGCATGTCTGTACCAAGAACTCCGTAGTTCCCACCTGGCCCAAATGAAACACACAGAAGAAGGTCCTCAGAAGCTAAAATCTCACCACGATTTATTACTGAATCAAAAATCATACATACCGCGAGGAAATTAAGACCTATTACAGACTACTGAGTCAAAATTACACAGCAAAAATTTCAAGCTCTCAACCTAAAAAATATTTTACCAGAAGCTACGGATTCCAATTGCGCAAAGCCATACCGTCTCGCCGAGCACCTCAGGCGACGGCGACGGGGAGGGGGGACGGCTTGCGCGGCTCCTTGGCGTCTGCGAAGTCCTCGGC
The DNA here is from genome assembly GCA_036346265.1 of Melocanna baccifera. NCBI lineage: Eukaryota > Viridiplantae > Streptophyta > Magnoliopsida > Poales > Poaceae > Melocanna > Melocanna baccifera. Next base: position 2,969,366 of record CM070692.1, read on the forward strand.
GTTGTAGACGACGGTGATGAAGAGGGAGCATGATGGGCAGCGCGCGATCTCCTCCCCGAGGCGGAGGTCGGCGAGCGTGATCTGGAAGAGATCGCCGCAGGGGCACGGGTACGTGTACGCCCCGAGCTCTGAGCTCCACTCCATGTCCTCGATCTCCACCTCGTCGTACGCCGACATCTCGCACGGCCGGAACGAAAACCGAAACCCTAGTTCGTCTTCGATCGAGCAGATGTCTAGGGGTTTCGCGCCACCGCGAGGAGAGGAGTTGCGTGCTTGCGTCGCGTGGGGACTTTCTCTATTAACCCGTTGCATATCTCATTATTACGAATCGATCCCTGAGGGAAAAACGTGTAAAGCTGGCCACCTGGGCCGGGCTTAAACGGGCCGCACCACGGCCCGGTACTGTTGGCCCGGCACGACGGCCGGCACAACCATAAGCGGGCGGGTTGCACGGCCACGACGGATCGGCGCGTGCGTGCGCAGTGCGCAGACGCGCGCACGCGACGGCTTATCCATCGGCCGTCGCGCGCGACGCGCGGCCGGCGCGGAACGTCTAAACGGCCGCGTGCCCAAAGACGCACGCCCGCCCGCAACGGGTGAAAAAGAGTCATTTTATGACCGTTGGGGTAAAAAATAACAAAAATTTGAAAAAATCAAATTTTTTCTATAAATAGAGGGGCATCCAGCCTCCATTCTCCACACCTCAAATCTCACTCTTCTCTCTCGGTTTAGCTGTGAAAATTCCGAAAGTGTTTGCATAAATTTGGTGAAAATTTCAAAAAAATTCCGAAAATTAAAAATATTCAAATTTTTTTGTGAGAATTTGTATTTAGATAGCAATGAATAGGATTTTCAATATTTTTCTTCACATATAGTCACTAATGAGTTTTATAGGTTATACTCGTTTTTCTTAACAAGGTTTTCTCAAATTGAGTTTTTACTTGGTAAAGTTTTTAATGAGTCAACCATCCCATGTAATTTAATAAGTTAATAAAGCTCATTATGTCATTGCAAATATTTATTTTTATGATTAGCAATGTCTATGATTTTCTATATTTTTTTGAATTTTCTACAATTTTTTTGAATTTTCTATAATTTTTTTTATAATTTTTCTTATTTTTCTACAATTTTTCTTATTTTTTCTGTTTTTGAGCAAGCGGGCTGGCTAGCGGCAAGACGACGCTTAGTTAGCGTTAGCCGATCGTACCGACGACGCTTAGCCTTAACGCGCGCGACTCGGGCGTGCACTCTCGGCGCGCACCGGCTTGCACCGCGCCGCGGCACTGGTGACGCGCGCACGCCCGTTTATTACACGGGCCTTAACGGACCATGCCTAAACGGGTCGTGCACGGACCCGTGCTTTGCCGGCCCGGCACGGCCAGTGGCCAGCTTTAAAAACGTGTGTCGCCATCATTTATCGTCTCTTTTGCGGAGAAGACCTGGCTGACTGCTATATTTACCACCCGCTCCACCCACCTCCCTCTCGAACCTTCGCAACACCACCACGGCACCAGGCACCAGCTTCTAGCACCGTCGCACGCCCTACTTCCAGGTTGCGAGCTCCGACTCCGACCACCGCGGCGGCAGCCTTGGCGTGACTTTACGGTGTCCATGGCGCGCGTGCTGTTCCAGACGGGGGGGGGGAGCCTGGCCCGCTGCCTCGGGGCGGCCCAGCACGGTGGGATCCTCGGACGCCGGCACCACCACACCCGCCGGCGGGCGGCGGAGCTTCTCGAGGTTGACGCCTACGGGACGTCGGCGTCTGCGGAAGGAGGCGCGATGGTACGGAGCATGGAGGATGCCATCGATCGCGCCATGGCCCGGATGGCCGAGCCCGACTGGGCGCCGTTCCGGCCCGGGACCTCGTACTACGCGCCGCCCTCGGGCTTCTCGCGCTCGTCGGCCGCGGCGGCGGGATGGGGCCACTGCCCCGGGCACTCTCCGGCGACGAGGCGCGCGCCGTCGCCTCCGCCTCCCGCGGATACCCCTGCTCGGCCTACTTCATCGATGGTAAGAATTTGGCCACCTGAGATCTCCATCCCCCCCTTCTCCTTCATGCTGCCTAACTCTAGAATCGCCTCAAGAAACGCACGCATTGCACAAGAACTACTAGAATTCAGAACAATTTCGGGACTTCATCATTTTGCTCTGCTCTTGTGCAATCCAAGCTAATTCAGCGTCCCTGTTTCGTACTTATTTTGCACCCTTGCTTTTGTGGCTTACCTGTGGCGTAATGATTATGCAGGACATTTTCCGGATCCAGCTGAGGGCTCAAGACAGAACGCGGATCCAGCTGAAGAGGGATGAATGGAAGGGCTGGATGATGTGGGGGATCAAGAAAGGCTTTGCCTGTTTCATGTTTGCCTATTGCTTTCTGCTATTGTACAAATGTAGAACCCATGAATTCGTGAGCTACGATGTGGAAATAAACACACCGAATTCATGCCATCGTCTGATTATATGTAAGACTTATCAATACATGAAGAGATCAATAATACCATCTCACCATCTTTTGTGATATTGTCTGACTTGTTTGGTGAGTTGAAGAATTGACCATACCAGCATAACCTGTGATTTTCCAGATTGTATGGTGGTAAACATGCTCCTGTATTTGCTGATATGTGCACGGCACAGTAGTCAAAATTGTGTAACATAGTGACATAGAAATGGTCATATCAGTTTCCAAATGTGAGTATTACAATGCATCATCAAGAGACAGTGTTGAAAAGTTTCGAACTATACAAGTTGCTCCTCAAAATTGGAAAAGGGGTATATGATCAAAATCAGTGGGAGATACAGCAAAGAACGCGCAATTCAGGCTAAATTTGCATTGCTTTGCTTCGGTGGATTTGCCATCGCAACAAGGCCACTGAATGGATCGCCAAACGGATTGGATAGTCCGGCATGAGATGAAGGGGCAGAATACTGAAGCTGTTGCTGCTGCTGGTATGTTTGCGGTGGCATCGTCATCATTTGCTGTTGCTGCTGCTGGTATGTTTGCGGTGGCATCATCATCATTTGCTGTTGCTGCTGTACCTGCAAGTACTGCTGCTGCTGTACCTGATAATACTGCTGCTGCTGTGCCATCATGGCTAACTGCACATTCGATGGTGGCGCGAAGCTATTGGACATGGCAAATGGATCGTTAGGATCAAATGGGTTTGCCGCGAGGCTGCCGGTGTAGGTCACACTGGCTATTTGCTGCCTCCTCGCCTCATCTTCATATAGGCTGTCTAACAATAGCCTGTCAAACCCCCCAGCCTGTTGAGCAAATGCTGCTGATAAGTCATTCAGCTCCGATGGTTTTACTTATTTTTGCCGGGTTATCTTTTCTATAATAACTTATGACCATCGTCTTTACTACTAATGTCTGAAGTCCTACAAACAGAGTGAATATAAAGATAGCCTCATCTTCATATAGGCTTTACTATTATAAAAGGAGTTGTCTCCAACCGCCGCCTCTCCTCCCCTCCTCCGGCCTCCTCTTCCCCTCCCGCTCGGCATCTGTTTGGTTAAAACAATTTTTAGGATGAGCAAGTGTTACTACTAAGAAGCTCTATGATTCTATCTCTCAGTACCGGAAGAAATGGCCTTTATAGAATGCATGTCAAATCATAATGCTAATGAAAAGATTAATGAAGGTCCTCCTATGCATGGCCGTCGGGCCCTCCCAACACTGAGGTCCACAATATCTTGCCTGTTGAGACTCATGAGTTTGTAGGTTTGGATTTTTCAACCTTTGTATGATTGTATATATAGTATTGTTACATCTTACTAATATGATGCTTGATTTATTTACGAGTATGAACATATATGTTTTGTTTGATACATGATGACATAAGAAAAAGTTGATATTTATTATTCATTTGAGATAATATTTGATAGTATGCACCACTTTTATTTGGTTTTCAAGCATGCGCACGCACATAACTAGTGTATATATATAGTTGGGCTAAAATTACTATTTTCGCTGCTGATAAGTCATTCAGCTCCGATGGTTTTACTTATTTTTGCCGGGTTATCTTTTCTATAATAACTTATGACCATCGTCTTTACTACTAATGTCTGAAGTCCTACAAATAGAGTGAATCTAAAGATAGCAAGACAAACGTACCAATCCAATGGTTGGCAGTTATTTAATTCATGTCATTGTTAGCATTATTTAATTTTTGTTATATCTATGTGTTATATCGTTTTTACGTGTTGGTGCATGTATTGATTGATCTAACAAAGTTTGAATACCCATTCTAAAAATCCCACAAGACCAATTGAGCTGGTTGACTTGTGTGGTTACTTGGTGCAGTGACCAGTGCTAATTCCCACCCAGACTTGTCCACGGCAAACAAGTCTTGAGAAGTAGAAGACTTGTTTTCATTCCCTACATTATTCATTATTCATAATTTAGTATTTAGTAGCACATACACTCTAAATCTTTCTCGACACACAGAATACCACCAATGCAGATGAAACTTATTGGATCATGAGTTGTTGTCCTTGTCGACAAAACTACTACTTTTGCAGTTTTGCTAAACCAGTTGAGCAGTGAATGGATTTCTGAACTGGAGATTACATCTAGTACATACCTGGCGCCACGATAGCAAGAGCTAGTGCATTGCGTTCTTCAAGATCTGCAATCATGGGGTTTACTTCTTCATCCAAGTTCTGCACGTAGCATAGGAGTAAGCACGTAAGTATTCAAATAAACAGGCTACTGAGTTCGAATGAAGATGCATCCGAATAGATTGGAATTACTAATAGATCCCCAGTGGTTGCCAATGGCTGAGGTTCTGCTTCTTCTGTGGGTTCGGCAATAGACTCTGGCTCTTCTTCAGGTTCTGCAGGCTCTTGTTTCTCCTCTGGCACCGGTTTGTAGGTTTCCTGTGGAGCTTCATCTTCGTTATCACTAGGTAAATTCTGCTCCTCATTTTCCTGGTTTAGCAACAGCAAGAGTTAACAGTAGTAGATCTCTTTGGGCTGACTTTTTTCTTCTTTTTGCAGTTATATTGACAGTGAACACACTCACCAAACTCTTACTCGTGATGCTAGCACAGGGTGCTTCTCTGATGTACTCTTCCATTGTTACAAGGAATGAAGGAGGTGGCTGCATATTGGTAACTCATCAGCATATCACTAAATATCTAAATCATTGTAACCCGGAGCTTCAGTGGACAGTGAGTGACTGAAAGTGCATACATAGGAATAGTCAAAAAGGTAAAGAGAACTGTAGGTCATTATCAATTGGGACCTAAATGACTGCCGTATTTACACTACTTGTCGCATAATCAGTGCCGTGAATCTTCTCCTTGTTGGGCCTATTAAAGTCAAGATTGGGAAGAAATCTTCGATTAAGAACTGGATGAATATCACTGAATGAACATACCTGCCTCAGAGTAGGAAATTGGAAAGTCCTGGTCAGCTCAAGATGTTTGCAGAAGTCATAAAAAGCAGAAAGCTTTTCTGCCTGTGAAATAGGCAAGATCTCACCATGGGTTCCAATAACCAGTTAGTTGATCCAAATACGACTATTCAACTGAGCATATAGAAAACCAGAGTATCTATACCTGCTGGCCAGCTCGTTTATAAATTTCAAGGGCCTTGATAGCATCATATTTTGGCATCTCAAAATACTATATCAGACGAGAAAAAAAAAGAAACTGAACTTATGTTCACAAATTGATGATGGACAAATGCAAAACACTCTGGAGGAGGATATCAGATAAAACTATTAGTGTACCATATCAACAAGATTGATGATGCCATCATTTATTGAACAGTATATTTTGAAGCTCTCCTTCAAAACCTGAGGCCCATAAAACCTCCATAAGATCAGTAAGAAATGCACACTGTTTTGTTAACGAAAAAGAAGAAACAAATCCTTGTCACCACAAGTTTGTAACTTACAAGGGCTAATGCATATTGTACAAGGTAATTTGTGCAGGCCGCACCTTCCGGCTACAATAATGAAGAAGATGAACGAAAGGAGAGAACAATATCAGAGAGGTGTACGAGAGCTTACTAAAACCAAACCTGGCAGGAAATAAGCCTGAGGAGTAGTTTCTGTAATGCAGGCAACTGATCTAAAAGATCTGCGCATGGAAGGGTTCTTGTTCTACTGTGTGCCTGCAATAAATTTGTCGAAATTGCAACATTACAATCATGACAACCAAGTTAGTAAATCACAATGGTGTCAAGGCTGTAAGACTATAAATATCCAGCTTAGAAAGCCAATATTACCTTGCCAGAAGCCTGGGGTAATTTCATCAGACGGTCGGCTTCGACATCGTATTTTAGAGCCCTAAAGCACTCGACTCGTTCATCTAGATAGAGTGCATACGTGCGAACCCAAGTGGAGCAATCCCAAGCTGACAAAAGGAGGAGGAGAGCATCGGTTCAGATGTCAAAATAAGAACATAGCTAGTTAACTTGCTGTAATTCAGAACAATGCGCAATGAACCAACCTATAGGGCTTGAGTCATCCTTGAATTGTGGAATCTGCAAAATATTTCCTCTATATGAATATGTCAAGAAGTCATCTTTGAATGTCCCATCACCTTCTCTTAGTAATCTATGTATCACTATCAATGTTTTCAATGCAACCTGTAGCCAAGATATTGATTAGTATTTACCCTTTTTTTATGCAACAAATGAATAATTCTCAGTAGCTGTTCATCTCACAAGGAAAAAAGGGGAATTGGGAGAACCAAGAGAAATATGGATATGTATATGATTGAATAAAGGATCATTAACATAAACAAAGAAAGGAGCAAGACCCACTATCCAGTTCTTGGTCTTGGACAATCTCCTCGCCAATGTACATATGGAGTAGGCGACATCCGCTCGCGGGCGATTTGCGGAGGTCGCAAAGAGTATCTCTGCAGCCAGCAAAAAATAAACCTAGAAATGTTTGTTGAAATAGGAATTTGCGGAGAATTTACATCTCAAGCAATTAGAGGTCGCATCGTCAAGAACAGAAACCACCCACTCCTGAGATGCCGCTCCTTGGGCGGGCACTCCACGTGGTTCGTTGCCTTCACAATGGCGATATCCAAATCCTGCAAAGAACAGGAAAAAAAACGTATAAAATTACAAAGGGAGCCTTCATCAAGAAAACAGTCATCAACGCATCAATCTGCAGGGTAAACAAACATATATGATGTGCACATTACGGCAGCCAATGAGGCGAAAGATCCGAAATATTACATGGCGGATCAAAAGCAAGGGAGATGTCGAAGGATCGACCGACGGATCGGCGAGCTCACCTTGTACTCGCTGTTGAGGTTGGCGAGGCCGACCTTGGTGGAGTCCTTGAGCGCGCCGTAGGCCTTGCGCCAGGTGCCGGACCCCATGCCCGCCGCGCCGTGCCCGCAGCCTCGGCAGCCGTGCTCGGACGGTGGTAATTAACGTGGCGTGCCAATTTTAGCGGGGAAACGGAGGAAGAGGCGGAGGGGAGGCGCGCGTTGGTAAAGAAGAATCGTACGTACCGGCCCGGCTACTTCGGCGGTTTGCTAATGCTCGCCCACAACGCGCGGGCAGGCAAGGCGAGGCGGACGCGCCCGCCCCCGCGCGCCGGCATATATTGCCCGTGTGCACGTACGGCTTGAGCCCCCTCGGCTTGGGCTTCCTGGAGTTGGAGCGGTGGGCGGTGGCGTATCGCCGATTCCCCGGAGAGGTTGCCGGCCGTAGCGTACAGTGTGGCGGTGTGCCGGATGTTGCCACGGCCCATGGGAAGATTTGCCCCCATGAGTTCACGTGTCAATTGATGATCTGTCCTATTTGTATCACTGACATGTAGGTTCAGTGCTCCACCTGTCAGTGAGGTGAGACGCAACGACTGTTTGGGAAATATGTGCTTCATTTTGGGAGGTTGTGATGAAAATATGGTAAGAGTAGTTCAGCTGCATGTCACACAGGGGGATGCAATTTCTTAAACTGTTAGCTTTCTAAGAATCTGAGTGCAATTCCATTGGTGTCTAGAACCTAATGATATGGATATTGCTTTGCCACGTAGGTACTTGTCGAATAAATAAATTGTACGCGTGGCCTGTCCATCCATTCACTGTGCTTTTTGCTTCTATTCCTCCACCTATTCACTACACTCTATCCCTTTCTGATCTCCCCACCACTGTCCCCTTCTGATCTCCTTCCCTAAACTCCCAACTCACAAAATCACACATAGGTTCTACGCCGCGGGAGCGCATCAAAGGATGGAGATGGAGCGGTGGCTATGATCGGGAAGCTCCTCGCTGTGACGTGACCTCATCGACTACAAGCGCTTTGTCGAGCACGCGATGGAGACATAGGGAGCACCGACTTCATGGCCGCGACTGCCACATGGGATCCATGCTGCATAAGCTCCGCTGCCTTCTTTTCCCGCGTCAGATCCACGCCGCGTACGCCACCTTCTCGTCGCTCACTACCGCCACATTTCAGGCCTCGCCGCCGCCTGCTATGGAGGTAGGTGTTTTGTTTTGTTGCAATATTTTGATTTTATGTGCGCAACATTTTTTATTTCATATGTTCAACATTTTGATTTCATGTATGTAATATTTTGATTTCATGTGTGTAAAAATTTGATTTTATGTGTACAATATTGAGATTTTTATCAATTTTTTTGTTGCATACATGGTCGAGAAATATTGCATACATGGCTGAGAAATGTTCCAACCGACTGTACAGAGCTAGTGCCTGGATTGGACGTCCGAACGCTAGCAAATCCCTAATGATATCTTTATAAGGTTGACGATCCAACAAAAACTTTGGCAACGGAATGAATAGTCATTTGATCGGAATCTACTTGGAAAACGACCAGCCTAGTGTCATATACCATTGCAAACCATGCTTGCCACTAGTCCGATCAAAAGCTTGCTTCTAACCTTGATGATTTTGTTGGGAAACCTAGATCTGGGCCTACAAACCTGACTTCATTAGTGAACTCTCACCACTTAGTCTATAAATAGATGTTTCAATCATTGTAAAATTGTACTTAAACAGAGAAAGCAATAAAGAAAGGAGTTGCCCCCTCATCTTTCTGTGTTCAATTTATTGTTTGCAGTATTCTGTATTCGATTCATCTCTTTTACATAGGAGGAATCGATCGGATTAGATTCACCATCGACGGCTCCTCAACACGTTATCAATATGAATCGCTCTGGTGGACCAAAGGTAATCGTCGAATTATTCATAGATTGAATTATCCATCTAGATCGCTTTAAATTCCGCAAGTTTCGCTTCCTAGATTATTTCTACGGTGTAAATCCATTTTAATCTACCGCGAGCAGACTTGAAGTTGCCAGCACAATGCCGATCGGTAGATTACATGAAAGAGTAGATGTTGATTGCACTATAGATTTGAAAAAATGATGAATGATAACACAATCAGCCGCGCCTCCCACGAGGCTGCGCCGTCGAGCCACGGCGGACCTCGCCGCCCGAATGCGGCCAAGCTCCATGTCGTGCACCGGCCGAAGCCACGCCGCCTGTATAGGGCCGATCGCTACCTGCATGTAGTCGTGCCGACCGCCATGCTGCACCGCCTAAATGCGGTCGTGCCACACGCACGCGGCCACACCGCCATTCGACCGCCGCCGGCATGAAGCTGCGCCGTTGTTCGGTCGTTGCAGGCCCATCCGCCGGCCACCGTGATGCGGCTCCTAGCACGAGCGCCACCGCCACCCCGGGCTTCTTAGGACGTTTGGACAGTCCGATCGGTCATAAAACTATAGACTATCCGATCGGCCATGGAATGTCCGATTGGCCATAGGACGTTCGGACCAATCCGATCGGCTATAGACTGTTCGATCGGCCATGAGACGTTCGGATTGGGGACGTTCGGACCAATTCGATCGGCCGAGGGAAGTTCGGACCGTCTGATCAACCGAGGGAAGCTCGGACCATCCGATCGGCCGGGGCCCAGGGGGAGGGGGATTTTGCAAAAGGGCCATTGAAAAATCAAAAATTTCGTAAATTTTTTCTAAGAAATGAAAAATAGCAGAGATGACCTCAAAAATTAGATCAAATCATGATCGTATCTCAGGTAAACCACTATTTTTTGACAGATTAGATTATCTTTATTAAAAATACGCATGGACTTTTTTCTACGGGCATAAGGTAATGCTATTTAGCAAAAAGTTAAAAATTCATATATAGTGTCTCCTATTGTTTAGGATCAGATGAACATACCTTATCTATGTACTTCAGTTGTTTAAGAACTCCATCAGTCTCCAATTCCTATAATAGAGAAGATAATCTAGAAATCAGTTTTGTACAAAACAATAGCGGTTCTAATTACCGAATGGTGCAAACAATGTAAGGTAGAAATCAGTGTTATCACTTATCACAGAGAAGTTCGAGCACTACTTCAAATAGATGCATGACTGAAATTATACTTGCACATTCATAAGACATCCAACGATCGAAAAAGGGGAGATCAACAAATAATATAAATAAACAACCCACATAATCGAGGTACCATCAATTATGAAGAGTCTGCCCAATGCAGTTAGCAGGTGAAGTAACACAAGCATGCGCCTTCCCACAAGGCCACAACAAAAACGACACATAATTGGCAAGTATAATAGAAACATTCCTGCCGAACAGCACAATCTGCATGATCGCACGAGACACGAGTAATTACGAAAACAACGGGTGTTGTTTAACATCTTCATCTTTACTATCGTATCAAAAAATACAAATAAAAACTATCAACTATAATTTAAAAAAAATATGGCCTAGTTTGTATACGTGATCGCAGGAGACAGGAGTAATTACGAAATGTTAAGTAGGTGAATATTATCAGGTCTACAAGTCGTCAGAGGAGGGAAGCGAGCAGCGAGAGTAGATCCATATTCAAGCGCTAGAGATTCTATAAAATTCTCATAGAATTCCTCTGCTTTGAGCAGCGCCTTAGTACACTGTGTTCTTGTTTTTTTAAATCTGTCAAATTCTAGGTTTTTTATTTACTGGAAAACAGCTGACCTATCTGAATCTGACCAAACGCAAGACAACCGGAAGAATCCACGCTCTACTTGGCCGCTGTCGCGGTCAGTCCTTTTTCGCGGCCGCCCCCACCGCATCGCCGGAGGTTACCGTTCTGCCCTCGGGCGCTGGTTCCTCGGCCGCACGTTCGAGGGGTGTTTTGGTCGTTTCCCCTCGCCAAACTGATCCGCCGACGAGGCGCTGCCACGTCGCGGTTGGTGTTCTGCTTCTGCTATTCTAGCAATGTTGTTGGTTCACTTGGTAGAGTACTGTAATTTTGCCGTCAAATATCTCCCGGTCCATATGCGCACGCAATATGTACATAGTATCTTTTTTTGTTTTTAGTAGATTTTTTGCTTCGATTTTTTACATAATTATTATTTATTAAACTAATAAACTATAACTAAAAAGGAATGCCTTCCACGTACTCTAAAGCATCTTGAGTAGTAGTCATATACTCCAGCGCTCGGGATTCTCTGATTTAAGTCAAGCCGTGACTTAGTCGATCTGAGTCGTCACTGTATGAACAGTCCAAATTATTTCTAATTTGTTTTAAAAAAAACTAAAAATAATCTGAACCGTCTATCCCGACCGATATTCCAGTAGTTGGTTCCAGAAGAACCTGAAAAACCAGAGATGACGCGAGGGGGCGTCGAACTCATGAGGTGGCATCGATTAAACAACCCGTATAATCGTATTGCAAGGACCACCCGCCAGAATTAAGAGAATCTCTCTCGATTCGTAAGGACGACGCATCACGCGCGCGCGATGCGAATCGATCAGAGCGCTCGTGCTCTGCTGTGCTTATTTTTATATAAATTCACTTATATTTCTGGTTTTTAGCCCTGTTTATTTCAGTTTTTTTAGTCTCTATTTCTAGCTTCTGTTTTTTTCATTATTCAGTAATTTCATCTTTTTCTATTTTTTTAGATTTTTTAGACTTTTTTATATTTTCTTTTTTCCTCGTATTCCTTTGCATTGTCCGTAATAGGCTAACATGCTTTTTTTCTATTTTTAAATTTTTTAAAATTTAATTATGCCAAATAAGCCAACTCAATTACAGTAAAAAAGCCAAAAACCAGAAGCCAATGCCATTTCAAGCACCCCGTAATTGCGTTAAACATAAACTCGCGCGTGCGTATTACAATGATCACCCATTGGCCCCGCTTGTTTCAACTTTTTTTTTCAGCTTTAGCTTTTTTTCACTATTCAGTAATTCGTCTTTTTCTGAATTTTTTTAGATTTTTTGGGCTTTTTTGTATTTTTCTTTTTTTCCCGTGTTCCTTTGCATTGTCCGTGATGGGCTAACATATTTTTTCTATTTTTATTTTTTTTAAATTTAATTATGCTCAAAAAATCAAATCAGCTACAGTAAAAAATCCAACTACAGTAAAAATTTCTGCCAAAAGCCAGAAACCATCGCTAAAACGAACACCTCCTTAAGAGAATCTCTCTCGTTTCGTAAGGAGGATGCATCACGCTCGCACGATGCGAATCAATCAGAGCGCTCGTGGTCTGCTGTGCTTATTTTGATTTATATAAGCTGACTTATATTTTTGATTTTTAATTTTATAAAAGCCCGATTAAGCACCTCCCTTGTGCGTTATTGTGGTCCACAGAAATATTATTGCCTATAAAGAACTAGCAGTAGAAGCACAGCGTGACAATGTACTAGACATTTAGTGCATCCCTATAAAAGGATGAATGTCACTAGTTCAGCTCTTGGCCCCGCAATTATCTTTTGAATGTGCATGATTCATACAAGTTTTTCTTACTCTATGATTTCTTTCACAAATAATTTAAAAGTTATAAATCATAAACTGAAAACAGATCCAATAGGTGGTCACTTAAAAAAAGAGAATAATGAAAATCCGGAGAACTCAAAATTCCAACCCAACAAGGAGTAACATTCCCGCGTGACAAAGCCGTGACCAGGCCAGCGACGACCGGCGGACGAGGTTTTGTGGCCAAGACAGATCCCACACCGTCCTCCAACCGCCTTGCTGATTAATATAACAAAGGAATAATAACAAACGCCTCCAAGTGTCGTGCTGATGGGTACAGACGCTGCGAGCTACACGAGCGGCACGGCCTCCACGTCCATACCAAAAAAAAAAAAGAAAAAGGGACGTCACGTTCGACACTCCGTGCCTATGAGAATTGCACGTGTAACGTGTAAGAGAGAAAAATCGGTGTCTTAAGTTAATGGTCGTAGTACAACCAGGCGGGCCTCTTTAAATACGCGCCAAACCGTGGAGAGCAACCCGCTGCCTCGCCGCCACCTGGAACGCGCGGCGTGCAACGCGAGGAGGGGAGAGCTCGGGTCGATCGGTGGCGATCGCGTGCGGTTCTCAGCAGCGGCGGATCACGAGCAAGGGTTCGTGCGAGGAGAAGGAATGGGTGCCGACGGCAGGAGGCGGGACGGTGCGGCGTGCGAGCTCTGCGGCGCGCCCGCGGCCGTGCACTGCGAGGCTGACGCGGCGCTCCTTTGCGCGGCGTGCGATGCCAAGGTGCACGGCGCCAACTTCCTCGCGTCCCGGCACCGCCGCAGGCGCATCGCGGGGGCCGCGGTGGTGCAGGAGGAGGGCTGCGAGTCCGGGGCGTCGTCGGCATCGAGTTCTTGCGTGTCCACGGCCGACTCCGCGTCGACGTCGGTGGATCCGGCGTCGCGGAATCAGAGGCAGCTGCGGGCGCGGAGGCGGCTGCAGAGGCGCGCACGTGCCGAGGCGGTTCTCGAGGGGTGGGCCAAGCAGATGGGCCTCGGTGCGGGGGCGGCGCGCCGGAGCGCCGCGGCGGCCGGGCGCGCGCTCCGGGCCTGCGGCTGGGACGTCGCCGCCGAGCGCGTCTCGCTGCGCGTTGTGATGGCTGCCGCGCTGTGGTGGGAGGTGGCGGCCTACGGCGCCGGCCAGGCCGACACGCTCCAACGGCTGGAGGCGTGCGTGCACGTGCCGGCGAGGCTCGTCATGGCGGTGGCGTCGTCGATGGGGCGCGCGCGCGCCAGGAGGCGGGCTGCCGTGGACGCCGAGGAGGGCTGGGACGAATGCTCGTAGGCCGGGCCCAAGCCCAACCCAGCCCATTCTTGATTCCCTTCTCTTCTCCTTGGGTGAACGACTAAAAGGAATTATACGCATGGGGACCTTATTTCTTTGTTTTTCCTGTGTTAAATAAAGCTAAATCTTGTGGTTAGAAGGCAATGATGTGATCCAAATGGATGGGACAAGGGGAGCAACAAAGTGAGGTTTTTCTTAACCATAATCATTGGTGATTTGATTAGAATTGAGAACAAATTGTGGCTCTAACCACATGTTGTTTATGATGCGGCATTGTTTGGACTCTGTACCCGCAAAAAAAAAAAACAAAAGCGTCTGGACTCTGGATACTACACGTACAAACTGTTTACGAAGTTGGAGGGAGAACAAGAGGTGGTGTGGCTGTGGCTCATGTGGATGTTACCAATAGCTGAGAGCCTTAAGATTATTTGTTCCGTCGTATAGTTAGTCTGAATTTGTTAGCATGCGAGACATTCCCCGTTTACATGTACCCTCGAGACAGTTGATGCGGTTTTTTTAGCATTATGGAGATTACAGCATTTACCACTTACTTTGATCAGGGCGGATCTAGAAAAAAAATATATAGCTAGAGCGGAATCGAAAGTAAAGCAAAAGCAAATGCTAATGTCGGCAGATACCATACTTGCCCTACTTAAAAGTTTCGTAGGATCGAATCAACAAAGACCGCATGGTGCTTCCTACCAACGCCATGTAACTTGATAATCCTAGGATTCCTAGTAGCTTCCAAAAGAATGTCTTGTTTTGTAGACATCCACTCTTCTATTCTCTACAAGTATATAAAAAAGATTTCTGTCATAAACAACAGCAAAAACACTTGCACTAGTATGATAGGTTACAAAAGAGTATGAGCATTATTCTACGCCCTTGGTGATCAATTGTCCAAATAAGTAATAACCAAATATGACTCAGTATGGGTCATGTAGGCCACTAGAGCCTCCTACTAGGTGTAAAGAAGTTGTTGCAGCATAATTCTAACAAAATTAAACTGCTTAAATTGGACAGATTCAACAGAACATGTTGTGATCATGTGATGCTACATTAATTCCATGGGAGCCACAACATTTTGGATCACATCTCAATCTTGTTGCAGCATAGCTCTAGAACACCAACAGCTTACAGCTTACAAGCTGAATAAACTCAACAGAACATGTTGCCTCAGGGGAAGCACATTAATGATTTCACTACACACCTTGCCTAGAGTATGAGCTCATTCTCCTCTGCATCATTCAGTGATCATACATTCATTATCCAATCCTACACAAAAATAAAAATAGCAATGCAGAGAACAAATTTTTAGCTCAAAATCCAAAAGATGCGCAACAAACTTACACAACTCGCACATAATCCTTATCCACCCACCCTCAAGTTGCAGTAAAAGACGACGCAACAGCAGCATTCATGATTCATCCACGCAGGAGGCACGGATCCACCATGGCCGTCGCCCGTCGCGCTCCCTCACGGATCCACCATGGCCATCGCGCTCCCTAGCCGCCGCGCTGCGCTCCGCCTCGGCGCTGTGCCGTCCTCCGCCTGGCGTTTAGGGTTAGCGCCGCGCCCTCTCTCGCACTGCTGACTGCTCGCTGTGTCGCTCGGCTGCACTCCACCACTGCTAGCCCCGCCGGCCCATGTGCGTGTGTTCTACTCATCTCACTGCACTACGCTGGGCTTGGGCTATTGACTGTTGATTGCTGGCTGTTGGTTGTGTGCTTCCTACTGGGTGAAGGCCGAAGCCCATTTGGGCAGTTGGCGGCTTGACGTCGTCTTCGGTAGTTTGGCCGATCGCCGCAGCTACCTCCCGTCCAGAGGGGTCGTCGGAGGGAGGGCGGCCCACGGCGAGAGACCAGATTTTGATCATCTTCATGTTTTGTTTTAGATGCCATAGTGGCATAGTGCTAGCGAAAATCGAATGTACCAGCGATACAGATGTGTTAGGATGGGCAAAATTGGTATGGCAAATTTGAGCTCCAATCCACGCAGAACAGGCAGCGAGGTTTTTGTAAACTTTTTTTATATACGTTTATACCTTTATATTCATATTTGATCATAATTGGTATATTATGCTTATCCATATGCTCTCTTATACCATATTGGCATGTATTACTCATGTTATATTCTTGTCATGACTTTATGTGTGTTTTGCTTGTATATTCTTGAGCTAATTAATTATTCATATTTTATAGATATATGAATTTTATTCTCATGAGCATGCATTATTCTTACGATATTATGTATCATGTTCTTGATATTGCTCTATGTATCTATGTACTTGCTTAATGTCATTGTATCATGTACTTGTGTCATTTTTTCATGTCATGTTTTCTTCTTACTTGGTATTGTAATATATCAATTGTGTATACATGAGCTTTGCCATATTGCCTGTAGCATGTGCTAATCTAGATTCATCATTTGTAATGCTATTTGCCTACTCATATGTGTATGGGCTGGAATTTTGATTATGATTACCATGTATGTATGAGCTTGACTTTGTCATTATGAGTATGTGTTATCTTCATATATTTACTATCATGTCTTTGCGATATCTTGCTTTAGATAGCCATATATTCATTAGATATTTATATTAGCATATCTTACTCTTGATCCATGTTAGCATAATTTAGACATATTTTATTCATTGATATGTTTTATGCTTACATGGTATTGGTAATTCAAGTGGTATAACTAATTGATAGATGAGCTTTTGCATATCACTTCTTGCATTCTTTGTCTTTGATTATGTGTTTACCCTGCTATATGCTTTGTTGCTCATTTGTTTCAATATCTACCATGGATATATATATATATATATATATATATATATATATATATATATATATATATATATATATATATATATATATATATATATATATATATATATCTTGTTTTATCTCTATAGTATGTAGTGTTCATGTTTTGCTTATTGCCATAGTATGTACATTTTTGTTTCTACTCAAAATTATTTGTTTATACTTATGTGAGCATCGAATATTTATTGCCTGTCTCTCACCTTAGATTATAGTATTATTGCTTGTCATATGTCTTGGAAATGTATTTACGTATTTTTCCACTAACCCCAGTTCCAAGGCACAAGCCACTTCCTTTTTGGCAATATAGGCTGTACATGAGAAAACAGAGACCAAGTGCGCAACATTGCAGACTGAGACCAGGGGAGCAGTCAAATCATATTGTAGTAGTACTACTGGGTACTGTCACGGTCACTGAAGTGGTGCAAACGATTTACTGTAGTGATGCTACCGATTTTACTATTCATTCCTTGGATTACTAGCTTCTTGATTTGTTGACTTTTGTGTTGGTTTTTTATCCTAAATTTTTATAGTTTTGTAGCTATTGAAAAGAAGACTAAGAATCTTAGGAGAAAAGATTTTGGAGAAACCATTATCCGTGTGGCTCTTATTCAACCCCTTCTAGTCGCTTTCTTGGTCCTACACTGTAACTAAAGCACTAGCGGCAAAGCATGATGTTCATCTTCATACTTAGTTTGGTTAATTCTGTAATGAGCACATGAGATGATTTTGATTAAGAATGTGCTTTCTCGAGTGCTTCCTTAGTTAGCTAAGCAGCTTGCTGGCTTATATATTGTATGGTCTACATGTCGGTATAAGGGAGCGTTGTTCCAGGTTATAACTACGCTCCTTTGAGTGTGTTGTAGGTTTCTGTCTAGTTAATATTCAAATTGTGCCTAGAATGTCATTTGAAAAGCATAAAGTTTTCCACGAATGATTTTGATGGCCTATTCACAATTTTGCGTAGTTACAGCAGAGCACTAAAAGGACGACCAATAGCTGTTTTTGTTACAAAATCTGTGCTATATGATGTGCTTTGCATTATGCCAAAAAGAATTCTCTTCCCAAAATCTTCTCAACTGGCAACTTGGTGCATGGGATCCGTAAGTCCTTGATTTGTTTGTTACTCCGATTCCTCACCAGCAGCATTTACGATTCTAGCTAGGTCTTGAACAATTTCAGACATTGGTGGCCTGAATTCTGGCTCCCGCTGCATTAGGAAAATTTCAGATCAGACACATGATCCCTTCGTTCAAGTCGCCATGCGCAAAGAATGTAAAGCATCAGACATGTGCAACAGTGTTCCGTCATCGTCGCAACCGACGTCTTCACCAGAGGTCTCCCTAGACCCTACGCCTTTGCCGTTGGAGTTCCGGTCCAGCTTGAGCGTGCGCGAGTCTTCGGTTGCTTGCTGTTATCCAAGGCACCGGCTAATTACTCTTGTACTTATGGGTTGTGACAGAATCATGTACACGTGTCTTGTCTCGGAGATGAACACCCCTTAATGCGATGCATAATGCGCGCCGAGCAATACCCTCCTCTTGTTTCACTCCGCATCGGCGGCGCGGCTGCGATGCCGGCGTCTTCGCGACGCGTCATAGCCGAAGCTCTGCCCGTGCTTCGGGAGGGCGACGGCGTCACGGCGACATCATGGAAAGTATCGGCGGTGCGGCTTGAGCTCTGGACGCGGCAATGGCGTGGTGCGGGACACAGCCGCGTGGTGGCCGTGTACCTAGCGCGCCAGCGGCCGCGCCGGGTGCGCCGCTGCGCGGCGAGGCACGATCAGGCAGGCGGCGGCATTGAGCCAGTGACTGCATTGCTGTTTGGGAGTGTGCACGTACAGGTACAGGCGCCATCAAATTTATGGATGAATGCACACACTAATCGAATCCCTGTGACGGTTCTTTGTTAAGCAATGCTTGTGTATGTGTCTACACATTCTTTAATCAGTAACCGTTCTTCACTATTTTAATCTACACCATCCGATTTACTTAAACAAAATGTCACAAAAAATACAGGGGTTATAAATCATGTCTGCAAAAAAAAAAAAGAATACATGAACTTCAACTAGTATAGTAGGTGCATGTTGGTTGCATCTCCACTCCTTTCCAGTGTACATGAACATGAGGCTCCAAGTTGACATAGTGTTGGCGTCCCCAGGGAAAATAGATTTTGCCAAGAGTCTCCCCAGGATGCGCCAAAAGATTTTTTTTCTTCCCAAAAATCTTCTCAACTGGCAACTCGGTGCATGGGATTCGTAAGTCCTTGATTTGTTTGTTACTCCGATTCCTCACCAGCAGCATTTACGATTCTAGCTAGGTCCTGGACAATTTCAGACATTGGTGGCCTGAATTCTGGCTCCCGCTGCATTAGGAAAATTTCAGATCACAGACATGATCCCTTCAGTCAAATTGATTTGTGCAAAGAATGTAAAGCATCAGATATGTGCTACAGTGTATGGTAATGCTTAGAAATTGCAGCTTATTATAAACTAGGAAAAATTACAATGAATTACCTGGATACAGCGGCTGATTATGTCAGCAAATCGTGACAACGCTTTCTCAGAACACTGCCCTCGTATAGAAGGGTCCAACATCTTGGACAGGGATTCAATGTCATGAAGCTGAGAACTGGCCCATCTAACAAGATGTTGCTCAGCACGCGGGCGTGAACTGCATGTATTCACATAAAACAGGCATATGAATCAGAGAGTTCTTTCCTTCTTTTGTAAAAAAAAAAAAGATCTAAAACGAATGGAGAAAGGTCCTGGTCAAGCGTGAGACTTTCAAATCTTACCTATCATATGGTTTACGCCCAGTAAGAAATTCTAGCATCACTACTCCAAAACTATAAACATCACCTCGTTCTGTAATGATCCCAGATTCCTGGAATTCAGGTGCTTCATAGTTCAGTAATGTATGCATCCGGCCTGACAGCTGTAACAAAAATATACCAGTTGTAAGTACACCAGCAGCCATTTCCATCAGCATATCAAGATGCATTTGTCACTGCCTGGCTAAATTAAATTAGTTAAATCTTCCCATTTGCGACCAAATTGGAAAAGCATTAAGTGTCAACTAATAGCAAAGTAATTCATGTTTTGAACAAAAAAAGTAAAGTAATTAATAATTACAGATAAAATTAAAACGTTGAGAAACATCCAGCATTTTCTAAAACGTTGAGTCAAAGGTTAGCTAGGAACAGGATGGTACTATATTGAACTACCAGGCAAAGGAGTTACTAGGAAAGTTGATCTATTATCCCCATTACCAGAATCCTGATCTTTCAGAACTTGGATGCATATATCAGCATGCTTATTCACCATCCAAATTCAGTTAAATCACTTCCAAACCTTAAAATAAAGCACATTGATTTACTAATATTAGTAGACCAACTAAATGATTAATATCCGCCTCTTGAAAAAATACAGAAGACAGAAATGCCACATCATGCAATATGCAACCACATTAGCTAATTATGCCGATTATCAACATCCCTGACTTGTCGTTACAAAAGTATCTTACAGTGAGCTAGTGCATGTTGTGCCTGATAACTCATTGTTAGCACCGAAGGCTTCACACGCTGTTCTAACTTTGGGGTGAATTAGTCACAGCACCATCAGCACTTAAAATACATTGGTCATGATGAAAGAAAAAGAGAGAAGACCCTGGCAGCCTCCTCTCCCTGTTTGGTATCCTAAGATCATGCAACATCTATATCACATATTATAGCTTACCTGAGTGACAGAACTTGGTGGCATCAGTTCTGCCAGTCCACATTCAGCAACACACACTGAGAATTTATTGTCAAGGAGCACGTTAGCTGGTTCAAAATTCTGATGCACAATTGGAGGTTTGAAGCTTTCATGGAGATACCTGCAGGAAAAAGTAATTTGGAAGTATAAAGGTCCACATATTTTTTTTTTTAAAAAAAACATCAGATATGGATTATGTAGAACAATAATTTCACTCACTCTAAGGCTTTTCCTGAACCAAGAGCAACCTGGAGGCGAGCATTCCATGATAGCGCACTGTCAATGTACTCTCCATCATGAAGTGCATCATCTAGTGTGTTTCTACTAAAGTGATTGTACACAAGTAACCTCAGTCCATATTCAGCACAATATCCAACTAACTCAAGGGTGTTAAGATGCTTGATCTTTGAGATACGTGCAACCAGTTCTAGAAAGTCATCTACTGATATTGTTCCATTCGCATTGTCAATCTTCATAACTTCCAATAACTACACAGAATAGGAGAAAACAAGCTTTACGTTTGAACTGCACACTGAATAGCGAGTTGCATTGTCCATTCATACAAGTAAATACTTTGTACCTTGCCTTCAGGAAGCTCCGCTAGGTATACCTTTCCTAATCTACTCTCTCTTATCACATTCTCCTCTCTGAAATTGCTTGTATATTGCTGAAGAGATGCAACAGAGAAGGGTGTGGCAGAAGTTGAGGTACTTGTCCTTGGTGGAGTGTTATATCTCTTTTCTGGAGGAACAGTAGGATTTACAACAATTTTTTCAACAGGGAGCAGTGGCGGTGGAGGTGGAGGGGGTGGTGGAGCAACTGCAAAAAGATCTGAATCTGTTCGATCCAAATTAATTATGTGATCCTTTTGGTTGTCAGGAGGCTTCTTAGGGAGAGCTGCAATCAATTGCACAAAATTTTAAACACTTTAACCTGATGAACAATATGTAAAAATTAGACTGCCCTTTGCTCCAAGGGCTTCATACCTGCTGCTGCGATACTTAATACGTGTCCCCTCCTATCAAGGGCCTCACCTGGACCTATCAAATAAAATATCTTATAAGAATACCAAAAAAATCCCTGTACTACTGGTATATGCACAGAAGTTTACCTTTTTTAACATCATCCCTTGGTTGCACTGAAGATGGCTTGATATTGGGTTCAACCGTATGATGCACCCTTGCCAGCTGACTTCTGTTATAATCATATCTTGACTGTCTCTCTTGGTACTTGGACAAACAAAATATTACCAGCAGGACTATACTTATGAATAGCACTATTCCGAGAAGAACAAATCCAACAATCTTGAGGGTTGATGAATTATGTTTCCTAGATGATGAAGTGCTGTCTCGAGCAGTTGATCCATCAGAAGAGTTTGAGGGCATTTTAGACGGTGGAGGGGCTTTTGAAGGGGATGATGGAGGTGACGGTGCTGGTGTCGGATTTGGACCTGTAGGTGTTGGTGTTGGAGCTGGTTTTGGTCCTGATGGTGTTGGAGTTGGCGCTGGTCCTGTTGATGTTGAAGGCGGTGATGCAGAGGGGGCTATACTGGTATTAAATGGATTCCCATCCTTTCTGCACTGGAATACTGTTAGTCACTTAACAAGTCATACAAAATTGATCCAGTTAATTATCTTGTTCTTTAATAGTGAAATAACGTCAAGGTAGAGAATGTAATGACTATCTCAACCAGGCTGACATTAAGAGAAAGGTGAATACACAAAAGAAGGTCTCACTTGAAGTTTGGTATGTTCAGTAACTTTGCAGGCACCAGTCCAGAAAACAAATTATTCTCTATATTCCTGTTCAGAGTAAGGAATTTATAAGAAAGAGGTGCAAACAGTTGATGATCTTGAGTAATATTTTCACCACATTAGCTGTTAAATCAAGATCATAGCAGCTGCATTGTGTGAAAGTAACTTGGGAAGGCTTCCTTGTTGCTGATGAAGTGCTTGTGTGCAATATTGTGGTAAAAAAGAAACATGCATTGGCTTCTCAAAAGAAGAAACTAAAGGTGCAAACAGTTGATGATCTTGATGTTAGTGATATGCTCTAGAAGTAATCATGGAGATGATTATATTACTTCTATATTTATGATCTTTTAAATAATATGTTATTTTGTCTTTTAAATAAATATCTTTCATATTGATCAACAAGTATGTGACTTGTTCGTGGAACCCTTTATTTATGTTTTGATGTTATTCTAAATTATCTCTGATCTTATATTATTATATGGGACAACTATGATTTACATATCAATACATGTATTGATTGATGATTAGGTTTAACAAATCATAAATATGGGATATCAAATTAATAATGTGAATATATGTTAGAGAACATAATATTGGGATGACCCACCATAAGACACTGCAGGAATTGTTATATTTTTAAATGTCATCAATTAGTCTCATACATAGTGTATATAGGATTCTTAGAACTGAGATCGTCATTGTTTCCTACATATGTAATAGTTTACATAGGGATATCAAACACTATTTTGTAATTGGAAAGTCATAAAGATAGTTTTCGGGTTTACTATGAAACACACGGAGGAATATAAATGATCAAGATGGAATTTGCCTCTCCTATATAACTCTCTAACCTCTCGATGTGGTTGGATTAAGGAAGTGCATAGCCATGCCGAATATAGGAAAAGTCAATCATAACTGAGTAATCCACTATAGGTTCGAGTGAAGAATCGAACTATCCTAAGATGACACACTTCTCGTTTTGAGTTCAATCTGGTATCATGAGGCAAACGGATTGGTACATAAACATTATATAGGTTTGTCCGATATAATCTTTATATATATTTGGAGGTCATTATGTCGTACTAGGAACCACTACTGATTTATGAATCAAAAGAAGTTTTAGGCTTATGACTAAATATACATGAACCTACAACATCATACATGAACTGGATGATAGTTTCCAAGTGAGATTCGATCTCTACTCGTATTGGATAAGGATCCGATTAGAAGCTATATAAGGAGGTGTGGAGACTGAGGGAGGTATCTCGAAACACACCTATCAAAACCCTAGATGCCACCTCTCATAACGCTTGCCATGCGCGCTAATGCTAAAACACCAACGCACGGTGTTCTCTCCCTAGATGTGTGGACCTCGGTAGAGGCACTGCTATGACTGTGGCGCTGATCGAGACGATTGCGAGGAGACGATTGGCGGAGGATGATTGATTGTTTCATTACACCGACGCGCTCTTCATTGAATCGGCTATTTCAACTCTACTTTCACTGCACTACGCGTTTAGTGGTAAAGATTTATGATCTCTTGTTCGTATGGCTTCCTAATTTATATGGTAGAAAATTTTAATTTGCGCTAGTGTAGCCTACCCGTATCCCAACACTTAAGTAATATTTTCATCACGCGGGCTGTTAAATCAAGATTACAGCAGCTGCATTGCGTGAAAGTAACTTGGGAAGGCTTCCTTGTTGCTGATGAAGTGCTTGTGTGCAATATTGTGGTAAAAAAGAAACATGCATTGGCTTCTCAAAAGAAGAAACTGCACTGGGATACCATTGCCTCCAGAAATAGATGGAATGCAGATGTGAGAAGTGTAACATGCTACCAGAAGGCATCACTAAGAGACGGTGGATTAACTTTTTAACTTCTTATTCTGGTGCAAAAATTTCAAATGCACTAGCTTTTGAGTGTTTACAATCACAATCTACTTGACTATTCTACTCAAGTCAAACGTGCAGCTGATGGTTTATGTAACAAGTGCGCCCCAAAAAAAGTATCTTCCTGGAGCACATTTGGAATGTTACACCTTTATGAAATCAGCGATACAAACTGAGGTGTATAGATTCTGAACAACTGCAGATATGTATGTTCTATGTGTACTTTTTAAAGATTCCATAACAAATTTGAGTGCAGGGATCATAATTAATATCGTACGGCAATACCATAGACCTTAGAAAAAAATCTAGAGAAGCCAAATTCACTAAATGAGCAGACAGTTATAGATTTGGCATGTCTTCAATCCAATATGCTAAGATAACTGAATGAGCATGGGATCAGGGAGAAGATATCGAGAGATTACAAATCTTTCAGTGGGAGATCCTGCAAGACGTTAAGAGTCCCAGACAATTGATTGTCTTGCATGTGCCTATCAGATAGCAGATGAGGAAAAAAGAAATAAGTTGGGAAAATAGAAACAGAAATAAGAAAAGAAAAGATGTAAACTTACAATGTAGTCAAAGATGACAGGCTTTTCATTGAAGGTGGTAACACACCAGTCAAGTTGTTCGAAGAAATATCCCTGTAAAGCAGGCTCAGATGCTATCATCAATCAATCAAGACATCATCTTGATCAACACACACACAAATATACGAAACTAGGACACATCTTACAAATTTACAAGTCCAATGAGTGAACCAAAAGCATCTGGCAGATCTCCATCTAGATGGTTGCCATTGAGTGACCTGGGAAAATAAGGATATTAGCAAATGCGCTTTACAAAACAAACTAGCGTGAATATAGACATGCTGACAAAAGAAAGGAAGAATTTTACATGTCTGTTAAATTTTTAAGTTTTGACAATGAACTTGGGATGCTTCCAGTGAGCTGATTAGCGGAGAGGAAGCTGTAGCAACAAGCAAAAAAGTTATTCCATCAAATGAATAATCACAAAGACTGAGGGATTGCACAAACAAGCAATAACACGTACAAATGCTGCAATGTAACAGGTAGGTCTTCTGGTATAATTCCACCAATATTATTGTTACTAAGATCTCTACAGCACAAAATAAAAGCAAATCAGTCAGAGACTCAACCTGGATCCAAAGAGAGCATAAATTAAACAAGCAGAAAAAAAGCTAAAATTTTCTAATTTTGATCAAAACACTATAGTGACTATGGCAAAAAGATATAATGATGAACTTCAAACAAGAAAGAATAAATGTACAGTGTTAGCACCCTTACATGGTGATGATTGAAGTGAAGTTCCCTAAGCTGCCCAGCTGTCCTCCCAAGTTTGCAGCATTCATGGTTCTAGAAATGATGACTTGATAAGAGTGCAAAACAAAGGTATCTACCAGACGAAAGAAAGTTCAATGAAGAACCTGACGTACATTGAAGTTATACTAGAGCCAGTACATACAATACCCTGCCAGCCACCACAGGGGTCTCCACCATTTGCAGTCCATCCAGGAAGTGTTGGCGATCCAAGTGCAACGTATAATCCATTTATAGCAGAAACTATGCATGATAAAAGAAAAACAAAGAAGCTATTAGCATTAAGTGGAACACTTAGCAAATTCGCATGCTGTCACTAGACATTGCAGCACATCTGAACTGAAGAAAGTATTTATAAGAAAAAAGAATGCGCTTGTAAAAGACACTATGAATTTCACAACACTAAAACCATAATCCCATATTTATACTAAATCTACTAATGAGTCCATAACAACGAGAATCAACGTTTGTGTCACATCCATCATTCTCTTCCTACAATCCTATCCTACCCATCATCCCCTCATTATGTCCAGCTGTCCACTATTTGCAGATTCATCAATATGACAATTAATTAACACAACTAAGAGTGAAGTACCCATTCTGCTACTACTTACATAGCCAATCTACCATTGTTTTCTCCTGCACGCTATCAACTTCCACCGATCCAGTATGCGAACAACACATCTCTTTCTCCCATTGCTATCGAGGACAATACGACACAGAGCACAGGACACCACATTACTATAAGACCTCAAAAGCTCCTTTCGTTATCCCTGCCGAAAGGGATAGCTCGATTGCTACAAATCAACTAAAAACGTATACATGTCACAGCCGCCGCACACCAATTGGCGTATGACATTATTTTTATTTCACGATAATGTCCTAACAATCGAATGAGCTCCGGAACGCTGCTGCAGAACTCGCCCGCAGAGTCGAACCGGCCAAGCCACAAAACCAGAGGCCCCCATTTCTCACCACGCGAGCGCCGCCACCGACATAATTTCACCACACACCATTAATTGCAGACTAAAACCGGCAAAAACAACGCAAATCACGGCCTCGCTGTAGTATAAAAAGGCACCATCGTATCATACAGAACCCATCCCCAGCTTCCCGCTTCCACCGGCAAAATTCTCGACGAAACCGAAATCACCGACCGACGCACGCCCGCGGCACACCACACGAACAACACGAGCAGCGACGAAGCCGACGCGCTGCTCGACGTACTAAAGCGATTACCGAACAGAGCCAGGTCGAGAACGAACGTACCGTCGGCGGCGTCGGTGGCCGCGAGGGCGAGCCGCGGCGCCGCCAATGCGGCGGCCACGACCAGCACCAGCAGTAGGGCCCCACCCCCGATGCGCACCGGAGCTCGCCGCATCGCTCCCGATCACACCATGCGACGACGTGCGCGCGCGGCCTCGTCACGAGCCCCCAACCGCCCCCGCACGTGGACGCCCTCGATCGGATCGAAGCCGCCGGGACCGACGGAGGAGGTCACCAGCGCCCGCTCAGATCCAGCGAGCGAAGCAATGTTCCGCTCGGAGAAGGAGAGGGAGAGATGGGGGAGAGGTGGCGGAGAAGTGGACGGAAGCGAGGAGTCGGACTCGACTCGAGGTGACGAGACCAGCAGCACCTACTGGAGCAGTAGCAGAACGAGCACGCAACAACGGGCGTAAAAAAGGTGGACGCCACGGAGAGCGATGCGAAAAAATGCGGGGGGATTCGCCTTTGCGCTGGCCCAAACGGCACGGAAATGATTGGGATTTTATCACGGCCGGAGCCCGGAGCACGGGGTTAATCACGTTGGCACGTGGAGCGGCTCGCCTTTTTTTTTTTTGAACTCTGGAGCGGCTCGCTTGGGGAAGGGGAAGCCGTGGTCGTCGCCAGGGGCGGTCCCGTGGTTATGTTAAAAATCCATGGAGAAGTAGATAAATAGTAATATAATCTATATAATTAATTATTAAAAATAATAGATTAATTATAAAAGATATTAATTGAGAAAGAATATCAGAGCATAGTATTTATTAATTCTTAAATATATTTACATGGTATAATGACTCTTTATTTATAGTCTAAATCTATGAGAGATAATTCTGGTATTTATCCATACCAAAACCTTCTAAATTTCGTAATACTCCTCTTAGATGAATACCATAGCATGCATATGCCTTATCAAAAACTCCTCTCAAAAACTCAGTGGGAAAAAGACATGGAGAAAAAAGTACATTGCATCCGTTTCTTATGACACACTTGTTGCTTCATTAAAAACCTTTACGTAAGAAAACTTAGAAAAACTTACAAAGAGAAAAAGAGTGCAGATTTCAATCTTCATGATCATGTAGGTCCTCTGGCAGTGGCGGACCCAAGAAAAAAAATCTAGATAGGGCGAAGTCCAGTGGCGGACCTAGGAAAAATAACTAGGTAGGTTGAAATCGGAAGCGTGAAATAAACATTAGTACCTAAAAACAAAACAATCCATGATCAAATTATGTTGCAATCACACTAATAAAAGTATGTGATACGAAATAGAAACAACAACTACAATTCGCATGTTAACATATGTAGATAACGGAAGGACAATGAAAAATACTTCACTAATGAAGCTTAATCCACAATTGTAGATGAGCTGTAAAAGAAACAACCTGTCAATTGTGAAAGATAGATAATCACTAATGTCACAATTTGATAATAGAATATAAAAGATGCAACAAATAAGAAGACAAAAAATATACCAGTAAATAACTAAGTACGTCTAGGAGAACGAGACATTTTCATTCTTCGAGTTTTCATGTCTTGAAATTGTTTCTTGATTTTTTTTCACGATCAAGTCCTTGAATATCTCTCGCTCGATAAAGCACACCATCAAGTCATTAAGCCAATCATCGGACATCAAAAGTTCAAAACTGATACTCAAATACACAAGTCTGGCCTCCTCAACAAATCACCAATCCTCAACAAATTGTAAAATAGAACAATAAAAGTGCAATATATAAAATTGTAAAAGTAATTACCAATCCTCAACAAATCACCTCCTCGGCAGCTCGGCTTCTCCTCAAATCCGTCGGCCGCTCTCCTCAAATCCGCTCGGCTTCTCCTCAACAAATCACTGCGCTCCTTAGTCCTTCCGCTGGCCGCTCTCCTCAAATCCGCCGGCCGCTCGGCCCGCTCCTTCCGCCGTTCCGCGGCTCCATGCCTCGGCCCTCCCGGCCTCCTCGTCCCCTGGCCACCGTGTCGCTCCCCCGTTCCCCAGCCACCGCCTCCCGACCTCCCCTGCCGCTGTGCTCCCCGGCCACCGCCTCTCGCCTCCCGGCCTCCCCTAGCCGCTTGGGCGCCGCCGCGCCGCGCCGTCCTCCGACTCCTCCGCCTGGGAGCCGCCGCCGCTCCGTCCTCCACCTCTGCCGCCCGGGAGACCGGGATCTAGGTTAGTGCCAGCTCTCTTCTCTTGGACTTGGTGGACTGTTGGCCCATGCGTCTTCCGCTACTATATCTCGTTGCTTTGTTGGGCCGTCTGTTTATTGGGTGTTGCTTGGACTTGGGCCGCCAACCAATCGTGCTTGGCCGGGGGGTGTGCTTCCATCGGGGGGTCCGGCCGGCGAGGGGAGCTCGGGCGGCCGCCCGGGCTCGCCCGAAGGGCAGGTCCGCCCCTGTCTTCTGGCCTTGCATAAGGACTATGGTTTAGAGATTTACCTCAGATTTACCTCCTAAACCTCGTAACTCTCTAAATTGTGAAATAATTATGTCTCGAACACATTTATGAAAACTAAAGGCTATAAGCGATTTTATGAATAAATCTGCTAAATTATCACAAGACTTAGCTTTTAATACTTTTATCTCTCTGTTCTTCTGGAGCTCATGAGGATAAAAAACTTAGGAGCAATATTCGTGATATTACTCTTAACATAACCCATTTACATCAGCCCACACCAGCCCGTCCGCTCGGTTAAGACCCCTAGCTACCTGACACCCTACTGCAATGGCGGCACATGTGGCCTGGGAAAGGCGGCGGTTTGGGTGCTGCAGGCGAGCACATCAGCGCGAAGCGGCGGTGGCTGAGCGGCTACGGGTGAGCTCGTCGGCGGTGGCGGGGTGGTGGAGCTCTCTACTTTAGTGGCGGCTTTGAGATTTGGTGGTAGCAGTGCGTAGCTTCTAGCGGCGTCGGCGCACATCGAGTGGTGGCTAGGCAACGATTTCAACGACCAGTGCCATCGGGTTGGTCGAGGTCTGTGCAGCGGCCGATCTACCCATGTTCAATTCTAATATGTGATTGTGAACCGATCTAGACTCGATGATGATCTACTGAAATCTAGATCTAATATGCATATATCAAATCAATCTACTACTAGAAACAATTAACATGAGATTGTTCCAAACATGGCATTACCAGATAATATAAAATCAATTTAGATTAAAACATGAACGACAATGTATAATAAATTGGTTTGCGATTTGTATACCGTGCACCTCATAGAACTTCATGTTGATAACATATTAAGAAATTGATGGAGAAGTAGATGAACGGTAACACAATCTATGCAATCAATCACCAAGAATAGTAGATAAATCACAAGAGACACCAATTGAGAGAGAATACCAAAACATAGTCTTTACAAATTCTCGGATATATTTATATGGTACAATATCTCTCTATTTATAGTTTATATCCACCAAAGACAATTCTGATATTTAACCACACTAGAACTTTCTAGGTTTCATAGCAGTTCACACTAAAATTTCCTGAGGAAATACTCGTTGGGGGAATGGACGAACAGTTGCCTGGTTAGGTTCGTGGATGCTCACCGTGTGGACTCGAAAAGAACAAGGCGATCAGTGATGTCTTCACTGTTGGATTTGTGGATCAAAGGTAAAGGGATGTACCATTGGAAAGGCATCGAACACTACAGTGTTGTCTAGATTTTTCTCTGTATTTAGTAGGTATATTAGTTGTATATATTGTTGAATTGCTCTAAATACTTTGTATTTATATCTCTAATATATTCTAGCTCACTCCCACACCTCCCTCAGTATTCATGTCAAAAACTTCAGCTCAACTGAAGGTTCAAGAGGTCGGGCTGGCTATCGAGCTATTATCAAGCGTCGTTCAAAATTGATATAGTTTGACTTCAAATTATTTTATTTATCTTTTAATTAGTTGTTTTAGATTTGAGCTAATGAGCCACTATCGAGTTGAGCCTTATTAATTTTTCTTCGCTCGAAATTGACTCATTTCAATTTTAAACTCATTAACTATTGTAATCATAGTAATTTTGATTCGAGCCCAAACGAACATTTTTTAGCCAAAATAGATTTTTCATACAAAATTTAAATGCAAGGTAGCAAACAAATAGTGGCTAACACCAAGCAAGACCTAGCTGGACCACGTGGAAGCCAGAGTCCCAAGAGGGAGCACGTGGCGACGATGGCTGGGCCGCCCAGGACAACAAGGCAAGCAGCGTACACCGATAACAAGACAAGTGCATCCCCATTTACAAGTCCCAAATCCCATATTCTCAATTCAACAATTTTTGCTTAATTGTTTTATGTTTTCTTTAAATTATTTGAGATATTGTCTCTAGTACAAACAATTTGTACTTTGAGCTTTGCTACTATATATAGGCCTATATTTCTTCGCTAAAACAATATATAATTAACTCTGAACACTTATCCTAAAAATCCTAAGTTCGCCATTGGTTGTCGCTTCGGACTAGTTAGTCCGCCGCGGCATAGTGCAACGTGGACCGGTAGGAGCATGTGCACGGAGGATTTTGAGTGTGTGTTTTTTTTAACTACGACTAATGGTTTATCGCTACGGTTAATGGCCTTTTGTTCTAATGTGAGGAGTTGTGAGAACGAATCGACTGTTGATAAGCCGATAAGTCAATGCGTATGAAATGGCTAAATTTAGACTTGGTTTTTATAATTTGTTTTGTTGATAGAAGCTGTTTCCATGGTAGCACGTACGAAGTTGACAGGAAGACACGGTGAGAACCATTTCAAAGTCGTGATTTGTACATCGATATGGATACGTATTTTAACAACGAAATCACCTCCTCTTGACCACGCCAACATGAATTGCATTTGACTGACCATTGGATACAGAATTGGTATCTATGTTCTTACCATCCGTTTGGCTACTTGGCTCTTTATTCTTACCTGCTACAATCGATATCATGGAGGTTGCCAGTCAAGTATTTAATGGCTCCCTAGCGTTAGCGAATCGATTTTTGGACAATGACAAACAAGCATGTCACCATCTTGGTCTACAGTGGTGTGTGAACTATGGATACTTCAGTTGGCACAATAGAGCAATGGAATTCTAAATTCTTCATTTCTTCCCCAAGTGAGCCATCCTTATCCCTCCTAGAGTTGACTAATCAAATCAACCAACCTAATGAATAACTTTGATTGGATACTTAAGTTAAAGGGCATTAGGTGTCTTGGAGGACGGACTGTAGTTGTCACATGCATTTATGAAGCGGGACATTCGTCTGCGTCGCTCACACTCATGATCATCCCAGCATGTAATGTGTAGCATATGTGAATGCATTACCTCATATTAGTACGTTACCTAAGTATTCGGAACAATGATGATTTATAATTTTTGGCTAATATTTTACTGTAGTTAGTTGAATTTTTACTGTAGCTGAGTTGACTTATTTGGTATAATTAAATTTAAAAAATTAAAAAATAAAAGTGACATATTAGCCTATCACAAACAATACAAAAGAATACGGAAAAAAACAAGACACAAAAAAACAACAAAAATAGAAAACAACAAAAATGCTACAGGAAAAAAAAATTGACGCACATTACTGGACCCCAGCGATTCTGATCGCTGAGCAAGGCCTAATTGTTGCTTTCAGTACCAAATTACTGAAAGCTGATGTTTAAATACCTCGGCGGTCAACGAATTGATTGTGGAATTATTTGTTCATGGAAAAAAATTGGTTTATCATGGCATTTTTTTGTTGGGCCAAGCATAGATAATCCGAGTAGTCTCCAGCCTCAGCTCACCCCATGGGACTAAAAACTGTGCTCACCCACTCGTCTCCTTTGTTTAACTGGCTAGGCTTCTCTCTTAAAATTCACCCACTTGTCTCCTTTCTTTAACATCTAAAATGAAGATTACCAACTCGTAACACGCTTCGTCAGATATATAAAACAGTGCGTGACTTTTCAGAGAAAACAAGTACTGTAGTACTCATGCACGGCTTTTTTTTTTTCCGTCTCCGTGGCATCGGAGATCCTTCGTTCCTTTGCTATACTCCATCCTTTGGACTTGCGACTTGAAATATCTTACCTGAACCATTTGGATAACCTAAATATCAAGCTGAGGGCACAAAAAATTGCTGTTGCACGCCGTGACCGTGATGATCGCGTCTGCGAAGGTGGTGATCTGAGGCAAGCAAAAAGGCGTTGAAACATTCTGAAAATTTCAAATCTGAAAATTTCAAAAGGAATTTTCGAAATTCGTTCTTGATCTTTGCTTTTGCCCTTAATCCCTCCCCTAATCCTCCTCTAAACCCCTCCCTAACCCTTCCCCTTGGCTCCCGTTTTCCCCCCGGCGTTGGCGCCCTCGCCTGAAGCCGCCTTCCCCTCCCCCTCGCACGGACACCTCGCCCGTGCTCCTCCCGTGCCGCCGTGCCCACTGGCCCCGTCTTCCCCGGGCACTGTAGTCCTCTGCTGCATCCGCCCGCGTCAGCACCTGCGAGTGGTCCCGCTTGCGCCTCCGGTTCCGCGCCCCAACTACCCGCTCCTCCCTCCACCTCGCGGTCGCAGTGCCGCCCCGCCCTGGGCTTCCCCTTTCGGACCGCCATGCAGCGGCATACGTCACCGCCCAGCCTGAGCCGTCGCCCTCTCCGCCAACTCCCGCCAGTGCCGTAGCGCCGCCGACATGACCTCCCTCGCCCGGTACAGTCCTCCTCGCCGTCTTCCCCGCCGAGTACCATTCATCCACGCCTTCCCCTGCAAGCCTCCCTCGCCTCCCCACTGCTTTATAACCCAATCGCGGCCTCAAGCGACGCCGCACCACTCCCATCCCCCTTCTCTCGTGGCCGATAAACCCCTCTCCCTCCCTAGCGTCGCCGCCGCCCCTCCCCGAGCCGGTGAGCCCCGAGCTCGATTTCCCCTCCCCGCCCCACAATAATCAAATTAATTTCGGCCGAAGCCCCCCCTTAGCACCACCCACACGATCCCCATCTCAATTTGAGTAGAGCTAGTACTAACCTGTTGGCCTGTCGCCGTGCCACTCCTTCCGGCCACCTCCCTCCTTGCTTTTTCTCTCGCCGGCGACCGCGGCCTCATCCGCCTTTGCCTTTCCGGGCTCAGAGGCGGGTTCCCCTCGAGCTCGTGGCACCGATCTTGGCCATGGAGGTTCCCCCTCCCTGAGGCCAAATCGCGAACGCTGCCCCACGGTTTCTGCCGCCACCGCGAGCGAGAAGGGAAGAAGAAGAAACCCCCCCGGGGGCTACGTAGCCCCATCCTGAGCATCCCCGCACGATCTGCGGCTCCGTATGACGCATGGATCGAGCCAATCGGCCGCGTCTTGCGCGGTGTAGTGTGGCCTCATCGGTACCCCTGGCTTGCTGCTCTCCACGCGTCGCGTCTCTCCTCTCCGCAGTCTTTGGGCCGTGCGCCTCGGGCCACCTCCATTGGCCACGCGCGCTCATGCCGTTTCCAGCAGCGGTGATGGGCGGCCAAGCCTTATTCTATGAGCAGTCCCCTTTTTCTTTTCCCAGTAATTTGAAAAATCCAGAAAATCAAAAATAAATCCTAGAAAATTCCAAAAAATCCCAAAAATCACCAAAATATACCATTTTGCTCAGTTTAATATTCTCAACCTATTTTTGGCCTCCCTTCCGCCAGATTCCTCCCAGAAAAATTCTAAAAATTCCTTTTGTGTATTTAAGCTTTTCTTTTTCTAAATAAAATATTTTCTTTTATTTCCTTTTTAATTTGTTTCTGTTTTCGTGTGTTTTTGCGCTAGTGTCGGGGATTCCAGAAGCTTCGGTGCAAGGCCAGGAACTAGGAGTCGCTACGTTCGAGATTGCGGAAATCGTCCAGTTTAACGGCAATTCACAATCCCTTTGACCATATTGTATCCCATGTTTATTAGATAATGTATTTACGCTATTTGCATTATTGCTAGTTGTAAAATGCTAGTTTTCGTACAATAAATTGTTTAGAATGACATGCTACTTTTAGATATTTCTACCACCGACAAATGCCATGTTTAATTTGCTACCATACCTTTGATAAGCCCTAGTTATAAATGTACTATTATCACATGTAGATTATTATCATTTTATGCAATTTAGTATACTAATAAGGATGTGGCCGCAGGCCGGTAGATTATTGAAACCCAGGCTAGGGTAGGGTGGTATGGGACACCGTGCCCTAGAATGGACGTACTAGTGTGCAGTGTAGGGTAAAGACGTTGTAGGACACCGCGAGACGGTCCTCGCCCACCGCTTTACTTGACGTTGGTGAATGCGGGTTATGTGAAAATATAAGGATTAGACCCTTATGCCAAGCAAATGACATAGTTACCGCTCGATCACAGGTGTTGACTTGTCAACCTTGGTTTAGTACCTGCTCAACTCAAGCAGTGCGCTACTCCGAGAGAGTCAGGTTGTGGGCCTGGCCTAGGGTTGAGCAGCGAAACGACCTGGTTCCTCAACTCAGTCATGAGGGTTAAGGTTGCGTGTGGGTAAAGTTGGGCAGCTCTGCAGAGTCAACTAAATGGTATTCGAATACGCTGTGCTCCCGGTTAACGGAGCTGTGTCACTTGGGTGATTCCAATTGCTAAGCTTAAGTAGTATTCACAAGTGTTTAACTGGACTAGTGAATTAATCAACTCTTCGTGAAAACCCTAATCTTAAGAAGTAGTTGTCATTTCATGCGATTTAAAATGGTTTACGAAATAAAACTGCATCCACATAAAATGATAACACCCATATACTCCTTTCCGTTGATAATTCGTGCATGTAGTTAAGATAGGTTTTCCTTGTGATTTGCTGAGCTGGTTAGCTCACGGCTTACCGAACCATTCAGAAGATCAAGGTGCGGATGCGGGTTCCCCTGTCGAGGAAGCCCCGGAAGAACCCTTCTTCGATGAAGACCCCTGGCTTTACGTCCCTGCCGCGCTCGAGCTTTCCTTGGAGTCTGTCTTTTGTAATGTATTATATTTCGGGCTTGCACGCCCCTGCAACCAAAACTGGGTTGATAACCCCTATCTTGTAATATATGCTGGACTTTTATTGAAAGCATGCGATGGTTAACTCTTGCGCGACGTTCCGTACTTGGCTATACGTGGCTTGTACGGAAGGCCGTGTCCGTACGCACCCCTGGAGACGGGGGCGTTACAGGCGTCACCGGCCACTGAAATTCTCATCCTCCAAACTGCACTATCAACGTTTTCTCTTACCTAAGTTTTTTTCGACTGCGACTGATAACTTTTTAATTCTAACATAAGTATTTTATGTGAATAAACTAAATACCAATAAACTATTTCGAAAATGTTGTTCCAATAAACTATTTTAAATAGAAGATAAAAAATTATTTTATTTATTTGTACAAAAAATATAAACCATAAAACATATGCCGAAAAGAAGTCATCTTCTCTTCTCTCGTGTTCTTGGGGCCATTGATTTGTACTTTTACTCTCCAGTCAAAGTGAAGAAACGGATCAGAAAACAAAAGCGAAACGAGCGAGGCAAAAGGCAAAAGGTTTTTTATTAGCTTCTAAAAGTCATTTTTTTCATAGTATTTAACTTTTTAATGAAGTATTTTTTTAAAAAATAATACTAATTGATTATAGTAGACACTGTAGTGATAATATTTATATCGATTAAAATCATATATAAATACTTCTTTATAAACTATTATTATTTATTAGCTAAATCTAAAAGTTATAAGGAAGACACTATGCACGGCCGCTAGAGGCTAGTGCATGCAGCTGCCTGTGGAAGTTCCTGAATCCTTTTGGGTCACGAGAACTGGGTGGACCATGTGGGCAGCTCAAGGCTGCTTTGCACCCCCTAAAGTTTGGGATTCTTCATCTGGAAGACGTCCTTGACGAGTGGCTAATCGTACAGTAATAATTCTTTGAAGGGAGCAAGAAAAAAGAGAGATGAATTTTTAACATGGATCACATGTTGAAAAGAAATTTGACATGACCAGGTGTGGAGCTTTTGCTTTTCAATACCTGATAAAGAAACTGAGGTGGCTCCAGAATAGCACTTTGAAGGAAAGGTGACACGAGAATCAACCAGAAAACTTCTTGATGGTTTCCAATTTAGAACCCAGACCTACTTCCAAAAGGAAAAAGATTTTGTCGTGGCTGAATAATCATTATGATGGGGACTCATGAGGCCTTTTATCAGCTTGTTGGTTACACTGCACCAGATGCTACTAACCTTATGGCAGAGGTAGTGTCAACTGTTTATTGGTTCAGGTTGAATATCCAACTTTTACATTTTAGCACTGAAAATTCTTGTAGAAGAAAGCATGAGATCACAATCTAATACAGAAACAATAACACTAGCAAAAAAGTTAATGGAGAATCAACAGAAAAGGCAGCAACTATTCTTCCAAATAATTGTCATTGCACAGACAGTTTGTTCCAATAGGCCCAATTCACATTCTACCCTTTTAGCCCGAACACAAACATCTCTGCTCCAAACGCCAGTTCATCAGATGCCTCACGCGTTTTTTTTTTCAGCTCCACTATGCATCTGCCGAATCTGGCACTTACGAATAAATTAAATTCCTAAATACCACTACACCGCTTCAACACTTCCAGGATGTTATGATTACAATCTCTTCAAGCTCCTTTTCCTTGCATCCATCTTCTTCTTCTCAACTTGAACTTTGGTAGCAAGTGGCCCATCCTTCTTGGGTACTGCTGATGCTCCTAGAACAGGATCTGAAGGAGCGGCATTCTGATCCTGAGAGTTTGTGCCAAAGGCTTTGGTCGATAATGATGTTGGCGCAGATGGAGTTCTCTCACTCAGAATAGTGTTAGGCTGATCCACATTTAGAGCTGTGGTTGACTCAGAAATAGCCCCACTCTTGGTCTTATTCTTAGGTTTAAGTGCATGGATGCCAGCGTATAGCCTGCATATGGAGCACGATGAAATAATCAGCATTCAGCAACTAGTTAGAGCTCTACACGACAATTCATTAAGTGATGTAATCTGATTTGATAGAAACAGTAGCCAAGAGATTCATGTCTAAGTGTCAACATCACTTGCATACACAATCCTAATACTGCAGTTTTGAGGGGGTTTTCCTTTGAAACCACCTGCAGTTTCTGAGTTTTGGGTTTTGACCAGTAAAAAAGGTCTATGAGCTCTACTCCAGGTTTGGTAATATGAAGTCCAAGGCTGACCTTGCATGCCGTGCATACTCCTCATAGTTTTCAAGTAACAACTTTCCAGCTTGTTCATTAAGGGCAGATTCAGGAAATGGTTCAATCAGAAGGCATCTCACTACCTGTCAGAAATGCCAAATAGCAATTGTAAGTTTCCATGTTCTGAGAGCAGTTGGAACTTGTTTCCAGCAGTCATGCTAAATCAAAGCTTAGCAATCGCATACAAAGAAATCGCGCATTACTACCAACAAAATAAGGGCTGATGTGTGCTAAACGTTGAGCTTACCAACAGAACATGCCTTAATCCAAGACTAGGATTCCAATCCTTCTTCAATGTATTTACACATATCTCACCACTAGTTGCTATGTTTGGATGGAAAATTTTCGTCAAGAAGAATCCTGCAAATAAAAGAAGGCCAAAGACTTTCAACTAATGGCTTCACTTCAAGAACTCAATGAAGCACGAACAATTCTGAAAGTTTCATAAGATAGTTTACACACTTCAAGAACTCAATGAAGCACGAACAATTCTGAAAGTTTCATAAGATAGTTTACCTTTTGGGGGAGACTGAGGGAAGTCGCATGACAACAGTAGCCTCATCCGGAATACTCCATTTTCATATGGAGTTCCAGCTGCACCATGCCAAATTAAGATTTTTCAGAACACAATATTAGAAAGTAGTGCAATAGGAAAAAAACAGAAACTTTAAAACTAGTCAGGTTCTGTAATATGCACTGTCAGAAGGAACAAGTTTCATACATAATTAACTCTAAATGAACAATGTGTTGAAAAGTCATGGAATAACAAAAGAACTATATGCAAAGCAAGTACAAGAGCATGATCAGCATAGCTGTAGGCATGTAAATTTGAAGTGTACGGCCCAAAAAAATGGCAGGTGTAAAACAAAGTATCTTGATAGAATCTTACCAGGACCCTCAATATCAGCAAAAATGGTGGTAAAGTCATCATCATTAACAATAACTTTAATCCCTTCTGGAGGTGACTCATCAAGATTCTTCAGTTCTTTGGCCAATTGTCTGATGACATTTGGTGGGAGGTTCTCGTTGGTTGCCTTCAGTGACACAAACATGCCATGAGAATAATAAAAGACAGAATTCCTAAAAAGTTAACACTTTCAAGTACTCACCATGGAAGCAATAACAGCAGACAGCTTTAAAGGCGCTTTGTTGGCAACTTCGCTTAGAAATTTTGTTGCTCAAGAATAGCACCTTTAATGGCCACAAAGTCTCTGCACTCTGCAAACGGTGTGATCACTAAACCCAGCCTACAAGAAAACAGTATTTAGGAGATTAGATACGATTGGATCAATATCACATACAAACAAATTAGCAGCAGTTATGCCTGTAATTAAAGAAATCCAGTACCACATTTCTAATATTCTAATTGATATGTAGTGGGGAAATGAAGAATGTCTCAGGCAAGGATCAAAAACCCGGAACCGGGGCAAATCCCGACCGCCGGGCGGTACCGGTAACTGGCCGGTTACCGCCCGGTAACCGGAAATCCCGGATAAAATTTGGCAAATGAATTTTGTGGGCGGAACGGGAGGAGACATTACCGGTCGGTTACCGGAAAAACCGGTGGAATTAAGACCCCAAATGATTCATAACT
Source organism: Melocanna baccifera (assembly GCA_036346265.1). Taxonomy (NCBI): domain Eukaryota; kingdom Viridiplantae; phylum Streptophyta; class Magnoliopsida; order Poales; family Poaceae; genus Melocanna; species Melocanna baccifera. The sequence continues at coordinate 3,008,956 of CM070692.1, forward strand.
ATTTAGACTTGTATTAGAAGAGAGTTTTTGCACTTGATAATCCGATCCTTGGTTCACACAATAGTTAATCTATCACAACAATGCCTAAACCAATCTACGCAATGCATTACACAGTCACAAAATTCAAATTTACATTTTAGATGTTTCGGACGGTATACCCCCTACCGGACCGGACCGGGAAATCCGGTAACTGCCGGTAACCGGCCGGTACCGGCGGGATTTGGAACCCTGGTCTCAGGTACAACCAAAATTAGTACATGACTTGAAATACTACCATTATTGTTGCAGGGATGAACATGCACCTAACAAAAATTAATCTCCAACTCCAATAAATACAACAAGTGGACAACTGATCAACCGCTGTATGTGTTAAGTGGTAACTTTATGAAGTTGTATGTGTTAAGTGGTAACTTTATGAAGTTGTATGTGTTAAGTGGTAACTTAGTGATGCTAAGCAATACTGCTACATTTGAGCAATGCATAAATAATGCCTGCAAGCGGCAAGAAATGTGAGTAACATAAGGAAACTAATAAATATACTGTAATTTAGTGTTTCAGACAGAACACTTGATTGAGGTAAATATCAAACATTCCATCTGCCATGTTATCGAACCATTTCTATAAACTAATTTATCCTCTGTTGACTACCATGACCGTTTAAACATCAAAACAAACAATTCCTACTAAAAATATAAACTTTTATCCCCTCCCTATGTCCCCTCATACACGCAAGTGAGTGAACACCCACACCAAGCACACGTCAGTGCTAAACAATGCTGTATTCAGTAACGCCTGCAAGTGGCAAGTACTACTATGTCGCTGTCTGCAACAGGAGGAAACCAATCATGGTGTGATAAAGCATTTAAACAAGAACACTTATTGACAATTTGGCAGTAAGTAGGGTACGTTCCTTGTCCCTATTGGATATATAATTTATCTTCTTGAGATGAAAAAGTCAATTTGCATTTGACTAGTATGAGATGCATGTCGGTGCAAACAATGGCGACAAGAATTTGCAAGCCTAACTTTGTTTGTACTGGAGGCTTCATTACCTCTGTAAAGGAGGAGTCAATGATGGTAGACGGATTTTTTCTAGAAATGTGAATGAGGTTAGCAAGCACTAGCTCACACGAGTAACATGAGCGGTGCTCTTTGGTCAGTTACAGGGAGTAAAATACAAATTTGCTACTAGGATATGCAAGAGCCAGAGTTCAGTGTAGCTTTAGCTATACATTAGTTGTACTAGGAATAAACAAATATTATTTTGCTCGAGTCAGCTAGAGCTAATGCCGGTTTGTCTGGCCTATAAATAGGCATGTAATCATCCCATGTAAGCTAAGCTTGCAAGCATGAAAAGCTTTCATGTGAACCTTGAGTATGAATGAGAGTACTGGTTTCCCTTGTTTCTAGTACCCCCAACACGCACATGAGCATGCGCTCACTCCTGTCTGCCATTCTGACAATCCATTCACATGCACACGCACTCCAGGGTCACTACATCCAGGAGCCGGCGCCGTGCACCTTGTGTCCTGCGTGATCACAGGGGCCCTGATAACTTTGACAGGAACACCACAGGCGTGCGGCGTGCCTCTATTCTACATGAAAGAACTAGACAGAAACCGAACCCCCCTCTCAAAATTCAGAGAGAAATCTATGCTCAGAAATTAGATTCGGGTCAATGTGAGATCAATAGATCTATCGATCAATCAATCAACGCTTGCTTACATAAGTGAAACATTAATGCGGATGAATCTGGGACCGACCGAGATCTCATCTCCCCCGAATGGAAGAAATCGACTACTCACCTCACCTACTGCCGACGAAAAGCAGGCGTAAGAGAGGCCGCCCGCCCTCCCTGCCGACGCGCGCTCCCGCTTCCGACTCCGGTGGTCCAGGGAAGAGATCCAGGCGGCAGGTAGGCACGCAGGCGACGATCGATCAGCGCCGGTGCTTCCCTCGGGTAGGGGTCGCAGAAGCGACGAGAAGCAGGCAATTGAGACGGGCGGCGGTAGGAGGAGGAAGGCGCGGGAGGCTGCGATGGCGGACAGCGAGGGCGCCGCCGGTCGGCGCCGGAAGGGGAGGAAACCCTAGTCGTGGAGCGCTCTTGATTTTTGGGGAGGGGGTGCGCCCGGAGGGGGGAGCGGGATCAGTAATTGCGATTTGAGAGAGAATCGAGAACCTACCGATATAAAATGAAATCCGTACAAGCGAAACGAGCGATCCGACCGTTGATATCGGGCCCCGCCCAAATACGGCCCAGATAGGCGGGCCGGGCCCAGAGCGCACGTGGGCCCCACCGGCGCGTTCGGTAGCCGTTGGGGGCTTGGGTGACCGTCCACAGATTCGAGATCTCGACGAGCGCCGCCGGCCGGCCCAAGGAAACTGACGGCAAAAATAATCCTGGCTCCTAATTAATGTGTTACCCCCCGTCTTTCGTTCACAGTAAGTATGATTCATTTTCTTGAGGAAAAAAGGGTTTCACAAATATGTCCATGGAGTTTTCGATACCTATTGAGGTGGCCAAGGAATTTACAGTTTGAGAAAGAAAGGTTCCCTTCCCACCTTTCCCTCTTTCGGGGGAAAAGCTTCTCCAACCTCTCCCAATAGACCCAATCCATCCTTTTCCCTATTGGCCCGGACAGAACAGAAGCATCCTTCATTAGTTCTCCCAAACGCCAGTTCACCGGATGCCTTTCGCGTTATTTTTGGGTTCAACTATGCATCTTCTGACCTGTGGATAAATTTATGTTCTTAACTAGCACTAACCACCTCCCCTCTTAACACTATGTTGTGTCTATATATAATCTCTTCAAACTCATTCTTCCTCGCATACATCTTCTCTTACCAACTGGAGCTTTCACAGCGAGTAGTCCATCATTCTTGGGTACTGCTGATGCACCTATAACAGCAGGAGGAGGAGCATTCTGATCCTAGGGAGTTGTGACAAACAGCAACTTTGGTTGCAGCCGAGGTGGATAACGGTGTATTAGACTGATCCACATTCAGAGCTGTAGTTTACTCGAAACTAGTCATGTGCCCGTGCGTTGCAACGGAAAATAAATACAATGCAAACTATGAGAGGATAATCCATAGTTCGACGCAAAACCACATTTGCAATAAACACAAAGACGACAATTACCTCTCGCTGATGCTTCTTCCCTTCTTAAGCCGACGAGTAGAATTTCAAAAAACTCGAGCAAAGAACAAAGAATGCATAAAACAACATTGATTCATGTTGCACAAAACTACCAATTTTTCAAACAAATTCGCTTGCTCATTACAAACATGTCCATTTAACAATTGCATTACAACTTGTTCACTAACCATTCTTTACAACTCATTTGACAACCTACTACAAAGAAAAAAGCAGGCAGCTCTCTTGCTTGTTATTTCACTACACCGACTACTTCTATAAGTAAAAATAGGGCGGAACCTACCACGGCCTTCATGGGTCGTAAGCCTATCTTCATGGTCATAGCAAAGAAGTCTATCAAGAAAATCAATTGCTCGCATGAAGTTATAGTAGCAATTAGTCCTAGCAGAGAAAAACATTAGAAAAGGGAAATTGTAGGAAGAATATTGAAAATGTAACCTCTGGAGATGAGATGCCTCTTTCTCGCATTCACAAACTTGGACCAAGGTTTCTGCTATTGTTTAATCAATAGCATATGTGTGAAGCAAAACAATGTTATTTCTGATGCAAAATGTGATCTAAAGTGAAACTATAAGACTTCATACTGCTGTGAGATACCTCCCAATCGGGGCCTCAAGTCGAGGATCAAGCACAATTCTCAGTATTTATTCAGTCCAAAACAAATATAAATCCCAACTGATGCTATAGTTTTAGTTCTATAATAATTTAATAATTTAGAGAAGCAAGGCCATTTTTTCCACTATTCAATATTTCGTCTTTTTCTAAATTTTTAGATATTTTAGGCTTTTTGTATTTTCTTTTTCCGTGTTCCTTTGAAAACATCGATTGTCCCTAATGGGTTAACATGTTTTTCTATTTTTACATTTTTAAAAAATTAATTATGCCCAAAATGTTTGAAAATATATGCCAAATCATTACTCTTAGTTCTCAATTTTCGATAACAAAATTGATTATTTTGCTAAAAGCTACAAAAATGAAATTTCAGGGATCAATAATAGATCAAAAGTCATCGTTAAAAACTATCCTTTGTAAATTACTTAAGTGCCCCAAATTCTTAGGTTTAAGTGCATGGATGCCAGTGTATAGCCCGCATATGGAGCACAATGGAATAATCAATAACTAGCTGCAGCTCCACCAGATGCTTCAGAAAGTGGTGTGATCTGTGTAGGATGAAATACCGCAATCAAATGGGGCAAACAATTGCCTCCGCTTTTTGGAACCTAAAAACAAATTAATGCTAGAAGAAAACAACCTACACAACATATTATATCTACTGAAAACCAAAGAAGCAAGCCCTAAACAAAATAGCAACAAAAATCAAAACCAACACCTACTAGCCAGTCAGACCACATGGTGAGAGCGGTCTAACCGGTGTGGGATGGTTGTATTCTGATAATTATTAATTATAAACTTGGTTATAACGTTGTACTCTGATAATTATTAATATTTGAGTTTTTTCCTTTATTAATTATGTTTATGATTGATATTTCATCGATGTTTATACTGTGTCACTAGCGTGATCCTAGACTAGTGTTGTATACACAGAGAGTCCGAATTTATATATTCAGTCTCAACACCTAGCAATCTTCAACTTAGAATGTAAAACATGACAATACTCACATGATTCATTATCAGAAATAGAAATTCTAAGTCTATTAATATCATAATTTAAACTTTTAATAATAATTTTTTTTGATCTTTTTCAATTCAATAACAAGTTTATCAAACATCTTTAAACTCATCATATGACAATTTTATCTCATCAGGATCATCGACATCATCATCATTCCTTGCCAGCATATCCCAAAAGTAATGGAAAGTGCAAACCAGCATATCTTGATAGAACCTTACCAGGGCCCTCAATATCAGCAAAAATATTGGTGAAGTCATCATCGTTAACGATAACTTTAATTTCTTCTGGAGGTGACTCATCAAGATTCTTCAGTTCTTTAGCCAATTGCTTGAGGACATTTGGTGGGAGGTTCTCGTTGGTTGCCTTCAATGACATGAATAGGTTATTGGAATGATGGGATACAGCATAAAAGTAACTTAACAAATCCAAAAAAGTTAAAAAGATTTCCAATACTCACCATGGAGGGAATAACAGCAGATAACTTTAGAGGCGGTTTGCTAGCAACTTCACTTAGAAAGTTTTTTTGTTCCAGAATAGCCTCAGACCTATGCAAAAATTTTTATCACCAAGCCCAGCCTAAAAGCAAACAGTATATAGGATAACATATGATTGGGTCAATGTCACACACAAATTAACAGTAGATATGTATGGTATTTTAGAATTCCAGTAAGATTTACAAAATTCTAATTGATACACAGGAGGAATTGAAAAATAGGTAAATTTGAGTACTCATGGCTTCAGCAAAAAATTACAGACACTCCAATATGCAGCTATTCTGGGTTATATAAGTCAAAGCCACTTAGAACGATCAACTTCTAATTTTGACTTATTTTAGTTTTTTTTATTTTTTTCATATTTCTTTTTCCTATATTATTTTATATTGTTCATTACGATATAACGTCTTTTTATCTTTTCAAAAAAACTAACAGTCTCTACAGCATAATTTCAATGAAGTGGAAACCCTAGCCCAACCAACACGCTGCCTTAGTTCTGGCTGATGGATCACAATTCATGATGAACAGTAGCAGACTAATCAGGTGGACGACGTGCTCTAATTAAGTCTCCTCTAGCAATCTAAGCCATCGGTTTTAGCTTCGATGGCGTGCCTATAGCTACTCTCGAATCTGCAGTTTTTATATTTTTCCGTATTCTTTTTTCATCATCTTCTAGATTAACGTGCCGCTTTTATTTTTATATCCGAAATTTAATGAACTCAGTAGTCGGTTCTTGTGTTATCCAGCTTCTTGTTTTTGACTAACTAGATACTCATCACCCTTAAGTCCTGGCTAATGGATCGCAATTGATGATGAACACTAGCAACCTAAGTAAGGAAGGCGACATGCAGATGCACGTCCTGTCACAGTGTCACTCATGTGATCATCGCCATTCCCAACATCATTTCTTTTTCTTTTCTTTTCTTTTCTTTTCTTTTTTTGAGAGGGCCTAACACTGTTTTCTTGACCCGCTGTACGCAGAGCTCGACCGAATGGACTTCAACAAATAGTAATCACAGACACGAGAGAAACAAAGGACACGGTACTGTTGAATCTGTAGCTGGGTTCGCCGACAAATTAAATCTTCTGAAAATAATCAAGCTGAGAAGGAATTTAGCCTACTGGACTAGTACATGGCACAATAGTAAGCGGCCCATACACTCGGGATCTTGTTCTTTTTGGCTGCGGCTGATGATTTTTGGTTATTTGCGACAGAGATTGTGGAAAGAGAGATACTCGCTTGCGATTTTTGATGGTACAAATATTAGTTTTTTAACGTATACTACAATTAACTTGTAGACCCTATCTTAAAAAAATACTTCGTTTAAAAATTAATTACTATAACAAAAATTAAAAACAACTTTTAGAAATCATAAAAGAATATACCATAATAATGCATATGCATGGGGCTTGGGACAGCGTTAGCTAGCTAAGCTAGGGGCAAATCTCAGATGAGATCCACTTTGTCGAGAGAATATGTTTGTGGTTGCGTGCGTGCACGGTACATTTTGCAGTGTGACCAGTCAAGAACCTGGTTTGCTTGGATCTTTCAGCGATTTTTTTTTTCTTATGCCAATCGTCGCTGATCGGCCAGTTCCTGCAGCGAGCCGTGATGATTGCACCACATGGACTTGTTATGATTGGTACTGTTCTGTACTAGGAAACTTGTAAGCCGTGCGGATAGTTGGGATATCACTTCCTATTGCCCAGTTCTTGTTTTGTCTTTTTACTTTTCAGTAAATTTTATTTTTTATTTCTCTCAGTAATTATTATTTATTAGATTAATAAGCTATAACCAAAAGAATATGTCCATTGAATGGTTGCCTGCTTCTCATGTACTCCTAGGCCCTGTTACAATCCGACTTTTTGGAGAAGCTAGATGAATAGATCAGCTTTTGCACCGACTTTTGGAAGCGGCTTTTTTACGTAGCTATTATCCCCATCCTCTCCCCGACATCGCGTTAGTCTTGCTTCCATCCGCTCGCTCGCACATGCTAGCTACAGGGTTTCCTACCCGTCGTCGCCACGCCTTGGAGAGCCGGTGCCTTGCCGGATCTGGCCACCACCTCTCCTCTAGGCCCTCCCCCAAGGTGAATCCACCCTGATTCGGCTTTGGCTTGGCCACTAGTCAAGTGCTCTTGCTGGTGCCCCTCCTTTGCGTCCGGCAAGCTTTGTGTGTTGTCAAGCTTGTAAGTCAAGTTTGTGTCTCCAGCCGCATCTAGATCCCTGTCCAGGTGTGTCTGCTCCTCCTCCTCTAGATCTGCATTGGCCATGGTGAAAATATCTAGACCTCTAAAAATAATTTTAGTAATTAATGATGATAATGATTAAATGGACTAACTTATTTATTGAGATGATTGAAATATTTAGTCCCGGATTTTGATGATGTCATAGAAAAGGCAAGTAAAAGTGGTCAAAGATCAATATAGATTAAGATTTAGCTCAAGGCAAAGATATATCTAATCTAAGGATTTCTTTATAGCCTTCTACTGGTCTCAAGGATTTCTTTATAGCCTTCTACTGGTCTCAATGTTTGGATGAAAAGATTGGATTTGTAGAATAGTACCGTACTATAAAGAGGGGGTCACGGCTAGTAACTTGAAGCTTAATTTGTACCACTTTAATCAATTAAGTGTTCATGCATGTATTTGAATTTCATTTGAAACCTTATCCTAATTTCCTTTGAAAAAACTGATATGATTGCAGGTCTTTGAATGGTAGTACTATTGATCGATACTGTTGATTGATACATGTCGGTAACTAATTTTTAGTGAGGTACTATTTTGATATTTCCTGAAATGGTACTACCGCATGTGTTGCGCGGTAGTACCGTAGAGCGGTATGACCGAATGATATTGGTTGCACTACTGAATTTTGATAGTACTAGAATCTAGTTGACGGTAGCTAATTTTTAGAGAGCTATATTTTAAAGCATTTTCTTCCCCTCTAAAAATCGATACTACCACAACTTGGGTGCGCTACTACCACATGATCGATACTACCGGACCCTATAAGGGCGGTACTATCGATATTTGAAATAACGGCTAGTTTCTGTGCATTTAATGAATCTCAAATAGCCATTGAATAGTAGGTGTGCCAAGAATAACGTAGGGCCGAATCTGATGTGACCACGCCACATACTCATATAACCAAACCTCCCAAGAATAAACAAATGGTGAATTCGTTTCTTCGGTTTCAATTTATTTTAATTGAGAATATGATGCTATCTAAAGATGAAAATGTATTTTTGTCTAGCTGTATAAGGAGAATTGCATCAACGCTATGCGCTCGTGGTTGGGGTCCACCAAAAGGGAAGCCGACCAATATATCAAGACCACACCTTCCCCAACTCTTGCTCAAGGTCATCACGTTACTTTTGGATCAATTCAAGCAAGAGTTCAAGTGGGACACATTTTAGAATTCAATTCGGCCTTCGGATCAATTCGAGTCGGCTGATAGGTCGGACTTCAAATGTGTATAACTATTGCATAAAAACTCCGTTTGTGGTTTGCAAGTACAGCAAAGAAAGAAGAGCTCATCCACTTTCCAATGGATTTGGCCCCACCTCCAAATTCATTCTGTGCGCATTGGAATCATCAAAGGAAGGCGACGACTCACTGACAGGTCCACTTTAAATGCTCATAGATTTCGCATCAAGAGTCCAATTGGAATGTGTGAGTACAGCATGGAAAGCTTATTCCGTCCTCTTTACAACGGATCTGACCCCATCCAAAAATTCCTTTTGTGCGACGCAATCAACAAAACAATCTTCGGTTTTGGAAACAGAGATAGAATCAGCTATGATTTGAATACTTTCCATGTGTTGAGAACTTTCCATATGCAAGGACCTGCGTGTCCCTATAAATAGAGGCTCATTTGGCCATGTAACTCAGGCTTGTTTTGATTAGTTTTCCACCGTGAAACTTCGTCGTGTGTTCTTGTGTCGACTAGACCAACAACTGCGATTGCAGGCCTCAACCCCTTTGTGTTCTTCATTCATATATGCAATATTCAGATTACTCTTTATCTTGTTCTTGCTTGTTCTTGATTGCTTGCGAGGAATTGAACCTCGTGTTCGAATCAACGCGTTCTTGCACGGTTGATAGCGACTAGGGTGTGGTGTAGCGATTGCAGGACGGACTTGGTCGTCTCGGTCAAGTAGCCTCTTCGTCAACGTCATATCAAATCGAACTTATCCATCTCATCGGAAGATCGGGCCACCCCCTCATCAGTTGGTATCAGAGCACAGTTTGCCTGGTGAGATTATCCATTTAGATTTGTTTTTCATACCTATAACCAGAAAATTGCCCTACAAAAGAGTTATTTCCATGTCCAAACCCGTTGTGCCTTTCAATTTGTTAGTTTCGGTTTGCTAAATTGAATTTGTGTCCGTTTTAGCTTTGTCTTGTTGCTGGTCATATTCTTGGTCCCATAAAAGTCCAAAAAACAAAAATCCCCACTTCCAAATCCATCGAGAACACATCTCCGATTTTCGGCCAGAAGACTCCCTCTTGTGCAGCCGCCACCAAAAACAGCATAACTTTTGATTCGTTGATTGTTTTTGAGTGCAACCACTTCCATTAGACTCCTAACTTCATTATCCATCTACTTGCAAAATTTCGCTTCATTCCAATACTGCAAGTAAAAGATACATGCGGTGAAAGTTGACCCAAATTTCTGTTTCGAATCTGCAACAGTTTGCACTTGTGATTTTTGTGCGAATTTTTCTGTCGGTTTTCAGAAGTTGGCCCCAAAAGAAAAGTTCTAGAAAAAGCCGTCAGTAAACGAGGAAAAAAAGAATCATCAAAAAAGAGGCAACTGACAAAAAGTTACGGCCAAAATACCGACAACTGGTCCAGTGGACAGAAATCTGACATTCTAATATTTTGGGTCAATAGTTGTGCTTTCCACTTCCAATTGCATTCAATTGAATTATCTTGTGTCTACCACTCCTATACTTTGATATCCACTTGTTTTAGCCTTCATCTATCCTTATTTGATCAGCAACATAAGGCTAAGTGCTAGATCTGAACTATAATTCAATTCCATGCAATTTCTGAAATTAACCGATTGTTCTCCATTGCTACATATCTAGAGCCTTCCAAGCTACACCTACTACTAACTGTTACAGGCCTGGACGTGCTGTGTCGCTATACTCATCACTCAAGTCAAGACTATCACGAACCGACCACCGGTTGCACCACCATTTGCTTTGGTAAGAATTTGTAAGAGCTTGGTAAGAGTTTGAGAGATGTGTGACTTGTCAAGCTCCACTTCCTAGTAGTTTATAGGGACTTACATAATTCTTGTGTATTTCCTTGTTTTTCTACTAACCATGACAGGTTTAAGATCACATAGTATGAATTTTCGTGAGACCAACAACGTGTTGGATCGGCTTAATAAGACCCTCACCACCATCAACAACGAGTTGAGAACCTTGATAAGCGTTCATCCCCAGCTACTCGGCGTCGCTGTTTCCTCTGAACCGTTCATCTCCAAATGACGATGATGATGCATTAACTAAAGTCAAGTATACTTTTCCATTCTTTCTTTGGTAAATTTGATCCACGATGCCTATATTGATCGGGAGATAGTATTAGACAAAGAATTGAATATTATGATTGGTCGGATAGGCAAAAGATTAGAGCCGCCACTAGTGTTTTCATTAATAATGCAATAATTTGGTGGAAGTATCTTAGTAAACATGGTAGAGCACCCCAAACTTGGAATGCATTGAAGAAACTTTTGAGAGATGAATTTGTTCCTAAAAATCATGCCGATTATTTGCTAGCTAGATTGCAACATTTAAGACAAGGTAGTAGAACTGTAAGAGAATACTATCATGAATTGAAAACTTGTTTATTACTGTTGTGGTTTTGAGGAACATCTGAAACTACAGAGAATAGATTCTTATGTGGGCTTAATCGGAAATTCAGAAATTCTTGTTCACAAAGAATATAATTCTCTCTCTCATTTGTTTATACTTGCTTGTAAGATTGAGAGTCGATTGAGAAAGAATTGAGAATACTTGATAATGGGACACATGAGAGCAAACATGTAGTTGTGCCTTCTTCATGACTAACAACTTGCACAAAGTTGAGAACAATGCGGAAGAGAAGAATGAGTTACTTGAGCTACCGACTCCATTACTTGAGAAGGAAGATGAGATGAAGGATGCCCTACATCATGTGAGGAGAGACAGAAAGGTACATATAATGGTGCTATCATCACTCATGGTGAGTATGCTGTGAAGAACAACTATTGTCCACTTGTCCATGCTACATTAGAGCAAAACATTGTGAAAAGTAATTTTGATATACACATGTTTAAAGTACAAAATTCCAATTGCATTGATTTAAGTATTGATAATGAGTTGTGTGCTAATTTCTTACATATATCTTTGCCACAACGGAAGTTAAAATCGATTCTTCTATTTTAATTTTAAATCCATATCTTTGAAATAAATGGTTTTGATTTTGTCAATATGCAATTGATCCATGCTATAGATAAGCTGAATGAGATTTCTTCTTCGCACACTTTCGGTTATATTGAGATTGATCATCCTTGTGAACTGAGTTGTCTAACAAAGAAGTTATTTGAGATTCCCAATTCGCTTTCATTATTTTGTTATAAATTTTACTTAATAGGCGAGTATGATGAAAAGAGAAATTATATGGTTCATCGAATTTGGATAAGTTCAGAATGAAAGGTTCAACTTTGGAGGAGGAACATAATCATGTAGAAAACTAATGGCACTAACCTTATTATTTCTAGTTTATCTCTGCTGCTTTGTAAGCTACAGAAACCTTTCAAGAAGGGAGTGTTGTGGGCTGCTTCCATACACCACAACCATTTCCTATTTGCGCTGAAAAGAATTTACCTCTCATTGACATCATCAATATCAAGTCACGATCCAATACAATCTTTTCTAAAGAATGGGAGCAAGATGAAGAACATACGCCATCTAGTGATAATACTACCAATCAGTACAATCGTTTCTAAGAGAGTTCACTTTGTTTGATAAAGAACTTATGATATTACATAATCACGAATTTGTTGCGTTCTTTGTCATGTCAGAGATTTATGATCAAGATCACGCAATACGTGAGACCACACATCTATTAAAACCGAGGACGGTTTCTCGTTAGAAAGGGGAGGATGATGTGACCACGCCACATACTCATATAACCAAACCTCCCAAGAATAAACAAATGGTGAATTCGTTTCTTGGTTTCAATTTATTTTAATTGAGAATATGATGCTATCTAAAGATGAAAATGTATTTTTGTCTAGTCAGTATAAGGAGAATTGCATCAACGCTATGCGCTCGTGGTTGGGGTCCACCAAAGGGAAGCCGACCAATATATCAAGACCACACCTTCCCCAACTCTTGCTCAAGGTCATCACGTTACTTTTGGATCAATTCAAGCAAGAGTTCAAGTGGGACACATTTTAGAATTCAATTCGGCCTTGGATCAATTCGGAGTCGGCTGATAGGTCGGACTTCAAATGTGTATAACTATTGCATAAAAACTCCGTTTGTGGTTTGCAAGTACAGCAAAGAAAGAAGAGCTCATCCACTTTCCAATGGATTTGGCCCCACCTCCAAATTCATTCAATGCGCATTGGAATCATCAAAGGAAGGCGACGCTGACTCGGCTGACAGTCCCACTTTAAATGCTCATAGATTTCGCATCAAGAGTCCAATTGGAATGTGTGAGTACAGCATGGAAAGCTTATTCCGTCCTCTTTACAACGGATCGACCCCATCCAAAAATTCCTTTTGTGCGTGACGCAATCAACAAAACAATCTTCGGTTTTGGAAACAGAGATAGAATCAGCTATGATTTGAATACTTTCCATGTGTTGAGAACTTTCCATATGCAAGGACCTGCGTGTCCCTATAAATAGAGGCTCATTTGGCCATGTAACTCAGGCTTGTTTTGATTAGTTTTCCACCGTGAAACTTCGTCGTGTGTTCTTGTGTCGACTAGACCAACAAGCTGCGATTGCGAGCCTCAACCCTTTGTGTTCTTCATTCATATATGCAATATTCAGATTACTCTTTATCTTGTTCTTGCTTGTTCTTGATTGCTTGCAGGAATTGAACCTCGTGTTCGATCAACGCGTTCTTGCACGGTTGATAGCGACTAGGGTGTGGTGTAGCGATTGCGGGGCGGACTTGGTCGTCTCGGTCCGAATCACAGCATGGTTATTGGAGTTGGTAATATATGTGCCCCATTTCACCACACGGGAAAATGCCTAGGGCTAAGCTTAGTTATCGGATCATAGGATTTCCGAGTAGTGGCTGGTCGGGTAATTATCCTCCAACTAGAGGTATAACTTAGGACCTTAATTACATATTAAAATAGTATTTAATGAATTATTTAATCATCATCGCAAGTAAAAAGAAAATTCAATGAGCGTCTCTTGGAATATAGGGGGCGTTCGGAATAGCGATGGTTTTTTTTGCAAAAGACAATATAAATAAATACAAGAAAAAAAACACAAAAAAAACTAAAAAAATCACTACGTGATAAAAATGCTACAGTACTCGAAATCGCTGCTACAGTAAAATAATCTCTAAACAGTGAAAAAGTATCGAAGTTGAGCGGGGCTATAATCTGATCAGGACAAACAAACTAAAAAAGCTAGACTGTATTACCGGCATTCACACCCTACATGAATGAATGCCACGCGGACCTTGTGACACAGTGCTATGGCTGTACGCGCTCAAAACAATGTAACAACGTCATGTGTGACCTCGGATGTTCTTTTGCAGGCATAGATGAAGGGGGGGAAAAGGAAAAGAAGGAAGCGAACTTTCTGTCCATTTCTCGCGTGGCCTCAAAGATGCACCCAGAGACGGCGCCGAAAAAGAAACCAAATTAACTTTCTGAGCCTGGATAAATGAAAGGGGAAAAAGGGAAAGAAGAAACAGAACTTTCTGTCCATTTCTCGCGTGGCATCAAAGATGCACCTAGCTAAGAGTACAAACAGATGCCAGATGGTTTGGTGGATGAGGTTGAGGTCCCGCTCGTTTCAGCTTTTTTTCAGTTTTAACTTCTAGCTTCAATTTTTTTTCACTATTCAGTAATTTGTCTTTTTCTAATTTTTTTTAGATTTTTTAAGCTTTTTTATATTTTTCTTTTTTTCCCGTGTTCCTTTGCATTGTCCGTGATGGGTTAACATTTTTTTTCTATTTTTATATTTTTTAAATTTAATTATGCCTAAAAAGCTAAATCAGCTACAGTAAAAAAAGTCAGCTACAGTGAAATTTCAGTCAAAATCAGAAATCATCACTGAAACGATCACATGGGATGAGATCATACAAGTAGTACGCGATGTTCTGGATAGGATGGTACAAACAGACTGTTTGGTTGGATATTTATGATGGTATATGAATATGTTTGGTTGTCGTTTAGGACCGTTTGGTACTATTTAGCCAACCAAACGCTTGAATGGCCACATATTCTGAACCGAAACAGTCACGCAGCCATCAACGCGTACGTGAGACTAGCTAGCTTTTGAGCACCGAGTTTTGCCAGGGAGCACTCGTAACACCGCTCTGCCACCGAATAGTGCATGTGACTCGGCCGAATAGATCGCAAAGCGCTTTTTCGATTTCTGTTCTTTGCGGCTTCTTCAGTTTTAATTTTACTATTCACTACACTATCAACTAACTCAACTACGAAGTTTTTTGTAGTACACGCTAAATTTTTCTGTATCATAAAAATCAAAAGTCATAGCTATTCTGATCACCCCTTAAAACCCAAGCAAAAGCGCCCTCCTGTCCTCGCTCACCGCGCACGCCATTGGAAGCCACGCAAAACACGCCAAAATCACCACGTCAAATCGCACCATGTTTTTGTACTTCTCTCTCTTCCACGCCCAAAATGACAGCTTTGGCTGACGAACCACAACCACTGCCAGGATAGCGCCTGGTTTGCACTGCCAGTAGACCTCCAAAGCAGTGCGTGCATGCGCCTGGCCACGGCAACCGCACCAGCAGCAAAAGCGGGAGGGAATTGATTGCGTAATTCGCAGCAAACCCCACCGGAGTTAATAGCCGAAGGCATCCGCCTCCTCCCACATTTGCATCCATCTTGCGGCCAAGAAGGCAGATTCACTCCTACAGAGTTCCTACGTTGTCCATAGCTCGAAGGTCCCTGTGCGTGTTGGGTGAGGGGATGGAGGGGTCAGCGACGGCGGGGGCGGGGGCGGGGCTGTGCGGGAAGGAAGAGAAGGTGCTGGGCGTGCAGAAGGCGCCGGGGAGCTGCCCGTACTGCGGCGGCGGCGTGGCGGCGACGGACGTGGAGGCGAAGTGGGTGCTCTGCTTCCTGCCGCTCTGCCTCGAGACCAAGAGGAGGTTCTCCTGCACCGCCTGCTCCAGGCGCCTCGTCACCTACCCCGCCATCGTGCATGATTAGAAGCAGCAGCTTCTGGTCTGGAGATTTGTGATCTCCTGGCGAAGATGCAGTTTGATCGATCGATCGTTTGGTGCGGACTTGTTAGCGGTTTAGCGGTTGAATTTTCGATTTTAGTTGGTCTCCTTACCGAATGAGATGTCAGATTGGCCCCTGCTCGTGTGTTTCTGTTGCCGATGGGTGAAATTGTTGTTATTTTCTTTGAACCATTGCATTACCACTCTACGTGAGTACGTGACCTCACGCCGTCACGCGCACTCCGCAAACCTGGAACCCATCCAGCGAAAATGGCTTCCTAAAGAAAATCGAAAACGGAACAGGAAAACCTCACTCCCATCCAGCCCCTAAAAAAAATCGTTGCTGCGTAACTGCGTGTCTTCTCTGACGTTTGTTGAGAAAAATCGCGTGTCGATAAGACCTCCAAGTTATCACCGCGGGCGTCGCGAACACGCCGTAGTTCAGGCCAAAAGACGTCTCCCCCTTACGCGCGTGATCGTCGCAGATTTGCCTTGACCCTTGTGCACTGCGAGTCCGAAATGGTAGCCGATCCATGTTGACGTTACGAAATCACGCGAGCATATGCTGATGCGCACGGCACGGGAAACTTTCGAGATTCCAGTGTGACCGTGTGAGTCATCCCAGTACACATCGTTAAGACGCATGCCCCACAACGTGGCCCCGGGCTTACGGTTTCTTTTGACTTTTCCCTTCCAGAAGCCAGGTAGAATATATCGGCTTTTTAATTTCAGTTCTTTTGCTTTTTGTTTTTTTATTATTTGTGAAGATATAATAGTGTATTTATTTTTATATTTTTAATTGAATGATTCGTAGAAATATAATAGCTGGGCAATTTTAGTAAATAGCCGAAAGACGCAGACGAAAGCTGTAGCCAACAGCGTCCCCTTAGGCCCTCTCCACTGCAGCCCAATAGGGAAATCATAAGAGAGATACTCGTGAGTCGGAGTAGTAGTGCTCGGTGCCACAAGCCCACCTGCGCCAGAAGCACAAGAGGCTCCCAGCCAACGGGCTTCCCGATTCCGCCGATTGCTCGCTCTTCCCACCGGCCGCTCGCTCCACACCCAATTCAGCTGGCGAGGCCCAATTCACACGGCCCGCCAACACTAGCGCCCAGCGATTCGCATGGCCGTCGCGGCTCGCATGCAGCCCGGACGAACGTGACGCAACGCAAAGTGCGGCGCGCGGTTTTCGGGTCCTGTCGCGTACGTTGTCAATGCAGACGTGCGGTGCTGCGCGCAGTGGTTCTGCATGTTGTCGAGGAACCGTAGCGGACGTATTTAGTTCAATTAATTTCTCATATACAAAAAAGATCGATCAGATATAGAATAGTACAAATAATAAATTAAATATAAAGAGAAAAGAGAGAATTCATTTCTTTACTGCTTTCTCCACTCGAGTACTATTTACAATGATAGAACCCTCTATTTATAGATTAAGGGGTGAGGTGTCCACCATAGGTTATGCTTGTAGGTTCAGACTTAGGTTTTCCAATACTTCTTTTCGATCACTCATTTGACATGTTTATATCTCATCAAAACTACATAAAAATCTATTGAAAAAAATTTCGAGAAAAACTACATGATATATGTTATGTTGTGTTACACGAATTACCTCATTAAAAACCTTGGCCGAGAAACTTCTAGGAAAACTCGTTAAGGGAAAAAAAAGTACAATCCACTCAATTTTATTTAATCTACAGGATTTATTCTCTGAGTACTTGATTTTCGTGATTAAGTTTAATAGTAAATTCGAGAAGAGTTTTCTCTGAGTTCCGCACTTCTCTAAAATCTTACCATTTCAATTCCACATATCTTTCAAAGTTAGATATTGAAAGTGATCTAGTGAATAAATCTATAAGATTTTCACATGATTTGGTATGCAGTATTTTAATTTCGTCCATCTTTTACAATTTTTGAAAATTCCAACATGTACTTTGATCAGAATATCAACTTCACATTACAGCCTTCATGGATGGTCTAGAATTTAAAGGCGGCCTTCATGAAGGCATGATAGTTTGGTTAACCAGACTGAAGACTGGTCATCTACTAAACAATTCAGAGTTTCAATATTCTAGATCATCGTTCATGTTCCATGCAGCAAAGGACTGTCCACCAGCAGCAAAAATACAGAAGCTTCACATGTGAGCAGACCATGCATCTAGCTAACATTTGACCCTTCACAGTTAATTATTAATCAATCTCACTGTTAGGCAGACAAAGACTGGCAAGAAGATGGTAACAATCACAAGATACTTCCCTCATGTGGATCCACTGTTAAAACCCTAGAAGCTAGAGCGTGCGTGCGTGCGTTGCTTTGGACTCATCAATGCAAGCTACATAACACCTTTACAGATGAATAAACAATGCTGTAACTAGCTAAGTTACCATGCCAGATGCAGCTTCAGAGTTCAGAGTTATCTGAAGGATCTGTCCACGCAGGAATTGCATTGCAGCAGCTAGCTCTTTCCCCCAAAATCATCAGAGTGATCTTGCCATGCAATGTGGAACAGCATGTATTACTTTATCCCAATGTAGGATGCAAGTTACACTTAAATTTGCACTCTTTTTTTCCACTTGTGGCTAAGATCAGGCAAAATTGTGCAGATCATGCGTCTTTGAACAAAAGAATCAACTGGTGGAATCTTTAGTACCAACTTGTCAAATTAACGGTTGAACTCTTCATACTTAAAGCCCTAAACTTTTTCTTTGGATCTAAAACAGTAGAAAAAACGGGAATCAAGGATATCTTTCCTTTGCATTTCTCTCTAGTTTCCCCTATCCTTCTGCTCTCATCTTCAGGTCTTCAAGACAGGCTCCTTTTGCATTTCTCTCTAGAATCCTAGAATACTACTTTTCCCTACCAATTTGCTGCCTTCTTCAAGCCTTCAAGGTCACTCTATATCCCAAGAAGAACATAATAAAGTATCGTGATCGGTAGCGCAATGAGCATTCCAAAAATAACCCTGAAAGTTTCAGAAACACATATAGATAATACTCTTCAATAATGATATGAACAAAAGATAGAGCAGGCAATTGCTTACGCTGTGCTAAGTATTTGAGGGTGGCAATTGTACTCCTTGGCAAACACAAATGGAACGATGCCTTGTGGAAGTGCTGCCTGTTGATCAACCAGATATATTCATATGTAAGGTTATCGCAATACATTCCATGTTCATTAGAATGATTTCTTTCTACTTCGCAAAAAAGGTTTAAAGGTGAATTTGGAATATTATGATATGATATTCATGCCAACCTGAACAATGGCAACATGTAAGAGCACTCCCCGGAGCCCAATGGCAATGGAAGTAGCCGCAATCACCGCCGGACCCGTCAAGAACCTCACCGCCATCGCGAATGTCGCGACGGTCTTGCCACAAGAGATGATCTTTGGTTGCAGAGCCATGAACAGACCTGGATTACATATACCACTGTTAGGATCTCTTGGTAAAAGTAAAGAAAAAATTGGATCGATTATGACTAGACGGCAAAACGTCAACGCTGTACATACCTAAGCTGAACATAGCCATTCCTAGTCCTGCATCTGACAGTATAGATATGGAACCTTTTATTATTGAAGGCATTTGAATATTCCACCTGATCAAAATTTGAAGAGAGAGAAATGTTAATCCATGTTAGTTAGTATTTGCGCCATATATAAGTGACAATAGAATTAATGCTATAGATGCTTGTAGCATGTGCCCCTCTCCCATAAAAATGCCATGTTCTTTCTGAACTTCCCTCTAGATGTCCATCTCGTGTAAGATAGTACAATGATGGATACACAATATCATACATGACCCGTAGATTAGCGAATTGTTATTGGTCATGTGCGTAGTCCGGATGTATGGAGACAAATACGGCAATCAGTTAAAACTGCATCCATGCATGTGCCGGACCAGATCCGAGACCAACGTACTTATCATGTGCACTCACATGCATGCAACACTAATAATAATCCTACAATTACAAGCAATCTAGTAATGAACAATTTTCTTTTTGAGATGAATCTAGTGATGAACATTGAACCATGGCCAATCTAGATTTGAATCCAAGCTAACTGGATTGACACAAAAACTACTCATGCATCAGCATGACTCAGTGGATGCACTAGGTAGTAGGTAATAATATCTGAGACCGGAGTCTCTGAAATGAACGGGCAGACCTCGTTCCGTCCGTTTCAGAACTATGTGCTAATGTAACGTACCTGAATGACACGAGTGACCAGACGAGGCCGATGAGGCTGGAGTAGGTGTTGGGGTTCCTGATGAGCTTCCTCCACACCATGATGAGGATGAGGCGCGTCATCACGCTCGCCGGCGGCATCGGGTGCGTGGCCTGCTCCAGCCCCGGCACGTCGGCGCACTTCTTGCGCGGCGCCACGTAGGGGGACCCCGACACTGGGAACTTGGCGGCAAGCCCCGCCGCTGGGCTCTTCAGGCCGTCCTCAATCTCCAGCTCGGCGCCGTTGGCTCCGGCGTCCTTCTTGACCGGCGCGGCGGTGACACTTACACCTGAAGTACACACGTAGTGTTAACGTTAAAGTATGCAGCGACGATTGCATCTCTTGGATGGAGGAATTGTTTCTTACCTTTGGGAGTGGCACCATCTACTGGGGCCGCGGCCGGTGGGGCGGCGGCGAAGTCGGTGGAGGCGGCGTGATTGACGGCGTTGCGGAGATTGGCCTCCGACACGGGCGACGCGCTGGAGCTCCACACGAACATGTGCAGCTCCTTGTTGGAGTTGGAGTTCGAACCCCCGAGCTCCTTCTTCCTAGTATTGGCCATAGGAAAAAAAATAGACTATCATGGTAACATTTCAATTAAAAGAAATGCTAAACAACAGTGTTTTTGAGGTTTAGAAGTATTCAGATTTTTTTGCTATTGGATATCTATCGACGGGTCCTATAGACCTTCTCCCCTTCGAAAAAAAATAAATAAATCTAGAACATTGAATCTCTATCCAACGGATCTCTATATTCTCTTCAAAAAATATAAGTGCTCTGAATCCAAGACTTTGGATGGAGATCTAACGTTCAAAAAATTTGAATGTCCTAATAAAAAAATACCCAAGTACTTCCTAGACATCACCTTCAATTAGTGTGTTTAAAATAGGAATTTTGAGCTGTTCATCTAACACAAGATTACACCACACTTGTGATTAAGGATATTTCTCCATTCAAATTAGCTACTTTCTTTGAGCAAATGTACACATTATTGTTCATTAGACTGTGTGCTTTTGCTGAAGTAAATTTACGTCGAAGCTTCTAGTAGCTAGGTATGATGAACGGAAAGCTTGTAATAGCATTTCACTGTTAAGGGCGGACATACCGTGGCGCCGGCATCATCCCGGGGTTCGGCGCGGGGTACGCTCCCGCGTTGCCGCCATTCCCGGACGCGAACTTGTTGGCCACCTGCTCGTCGAGCCCCTGCGCTCGGGCGCCGGCGCCGGGCTGCGCCATCGGGCTGGCCATCTTGCTCCCGGAGAACATGGCGTAGAAGTCTGCCTGGTTGAAGCTGGACGCGCGCGGCGTGGGCTCCCGCGACGTCTGCAGCGAGTAGATCTCCACGCCCGTCAGGTTCGACGCGCGCGGCGTCATCGCGTTGGACGCGCCGTACGTCCGGGACACCCCGGAGCGCGCGGCCCCGTGCCCCGTGGTGGACGCCGACGCCGACCGCCGGATCACGACGTGGACGCGGCCGTCGCGCCCGACCTCGGCGTCGGCCTGCAGCGCCTCGCGGCCGTTGAGCGAGACCACGTCGGAGTCCACCCGGAACGAGGCGATGCTGGCGCCGACGTCCGGCGGGAATTGCTCGGAGATGAGCGCCTTGGCGCCGCGGTACTCGAAGAGGAAGAGCATGAGCGTGTACCAGATGACGCTTTGCAGCACGACGATCTGCACCATGAGGGACCCCGAGAATTCTCCGTACATTGCGCGGAGCAGCGGGATGCCCATGACGAGCGTGTTGGGCAGCGTGGCGAGGGAGAAGAGCGTGATGGTCCAGTCAAGGGAGGCGGCGCCGGCGTTCCTGCAGCGGTAGCGGGAGAGGACGTTGTGCCAGACGGCGAGGGCGGCGAGTATGACGAGCTTCTGGAGCGAGTCGGCGGCGAGGAAGCGGTAGTTCATGGCGTAGGGGTCGTTGGTGGAGATGAAGTGGAAGGAGAGCAGCGGCACGGCGAAGACGGCGACGAAGCGGTTGATGCCGGAGCACTGGTCCGGCGTGAAGATGCCCCACCACCGCACCGACCCGTACGCCAGGAACATCGCCACGTACAGTGGCACGATCGCCGCCAGCACTTCGTAGATGTCGCGCCCGGTGATCATCGCGCCGGCCGATCGACAACAACTTTGCGGCTTGTTCCTGGGTATGCAAGTGCGAGAGCCGACGCTAAGTGTGAAGAGAAGGATCGTTATGTTGGAGCTAATGGTGATGAAAGGCTTATTCTCGATTACTAGTAGTACTAGTAAACTGTTAAATTAAGTAAGGTGTGGTGTGGAGAGAGTGCTTATGGCATCCTACAGGTTGCAAGTCTATAAACTAGCACTCAGATAGTTTTGAAGTTTAGCATAATATTTATGCAATGTATAGAAACTACTATTGCATTTAAGATTGAGCTTACAACTATAATAAAAAATTAGAAAAAAGTTAGCGCTTCAACCATCATCCATGTGACATCTCTCTTTCACTAATTTCTTTTATTTTTCTCCAAGGATGAAGGGGGCGCTCAACTCAACTTCTCTGATTGTTGCGGTGGCGATTTTTTATCAGCGAGCAGCTTTGTAGCTACGATGCACTGCTCTGATAAAATTGATTTTTTTGTTTTTTAAAATTTACTTATACTTTTTTCGTTTTTTGTTTTCGGTTTTTTATATTTTTTTACATTTAATTATACTCAATAAACCAACTCAGTTACAGTGTTTTTTTCGGCTAGCTACAGTGTTTTTTTAGCAAAAGCCAAAAGCCATCGCTATTCTGATCACCCCCAAAGTCTCAAGGCTGGAGGCAGCCAATGTATGACGTCGCCTCTAGACCTCTTCTCTTTTCGTTTGGAGGCTGCTTTTAGGCAACACTGTGGATGCTCTTACACTTGCAACATACTCTCGGTTTGATTTTTGTGGTAAACAATAACAATATGAAACAGTGAGCAATTTTTTATTGGAAAGTGCTAAACAACATTCGAGTATTTTAGTGTTTGTGATCATTCAGATTCCTGACTTTTGGATGTGCGCGAAGATTCGTGCGAATTCCTTCCCTCTCTAAAAAATTCTCCCCTCCAAAATAAGAGGGGCATAGGATCTTTAATTTAACGATTACAAATATAAATATTTACAACTACAAAAAAAATACTTGAATGTTCCCTAGACACCATCTTTTTTATTTAGCACTGCAAATTTCCACAATCCTTTGTATCTTATTATTTGCCTTACTGATGTGGACCTGGGATTTAGAAAGATTGTTCCACTGCGGCTATGGTTACCTGTAGCTATGTTGGAAAGGAGACCTGAACCCTAGAAGAAAAACGAAGACATGAAAGCCGGGCTGGATCATGCCAAGCTACACGCATCCATCTCGATCGGTCCAGCTATGTTAACTGATGGGTTGCCGGCGACAAAACTCAAGCCTCTACTTAGGTACATAGGCGGCTGCTAAGCTGCATCACAGGCGAGGTAGAGGAGATAGGATCATAGGATTGTTAGGAACAGCTCGCAGAAACCTAGTACCAACAGCAATGGCCGCTCATGTGGTGTGCTCTGCAGATCGATGGAGCCAGAGAGACGTGGGCTCGATCGGGCATCCTACAGCTAACCCTGTCACAGCTACGTAACAATCAATGACACATGCAGGTTGTTGAGTTAAACATTGGACAAATGTTCTGGATTGATCACCGTGGAAAAGATATGGAGCACTTCTTTTTCGGTTTCTTGATCTGAATTATCAATTGTGTGATAACGAAATAGTCAGTGTTAAGTAGGATCCTAGCGTCCCCTCCACCATCACACAGTACAAGAACTGCCCTGCTTCTGAAAACAGAGCTACCTAGCCAGTGTGCCAATAAATTTAGCAGTTTGTCTAGTATACATGGGTAATACGGCGATTTATATAACTCTCATTTGTTCTCTTGCGTGTTTGGCTATACGTTTAAAAATACGAAACGAGGTATTGATGCAGGGTATAGTATATTTCAGAAACAAAAAAAATCCCCGACAATTTGTGTTGGTCACGAGGTGGAGGTGCTTCACTTCTATGGACGGGTTTGAAACAGCTGTCAGACGGTTTTGATTTATACATACTACAGTAATTATTTTTTAAATAGTGTATTTTTTAAGACAGAATCAACAAGAGGATTATAGTAAGAAATATAGTAAATTTAGTTATACCGATTAAAATTATATACAATTATTTTTCTCTACATATCACCTCTCATAAACAACTAAAATTCAAAAACTTACCATAAACCACAGGAACCCACCCTAGGTTTCATGACTGGGCGCTGGAAGCAAGCGTGTCCGTGGGCTTAATCAAATGGACTCCTGAGAAATTATGGCATTTGTTTGATTATTTGGTCATGTTATTTTTTATCTTTTAACTTCTTTAAAAGTTAAAATAAATGATGAGACTTCTTAAAATGGATTCTCTGAACAGCTTTTCGAGCCAAAAATCATATGTGTTATTCACGTCAATATCTTCACCGTTTGTTATTGTCACGAAAATCAGAGACAAAGCCACTGACCATAGCAAAAAAAAAAAAACTATCAACCAACAACCCAACCAACAACTCAAACAAATGTTGTAGCTACAGCTTCTGTTCGGACAGTAGGGCAGATGATACGAATCCGCACTTCACCGGATGGGATTCTGGGTTGACCCCCAACGGTAGCAAGCACGGGACATGCCCGGTCAAACCAACGCTAACCCTTCCACACCAGGCTTAGCTTAGCTTAGCTTAAGCTGGCCAAGTAATTTTGGCTGTCAGGATTAGTATAATGGAGACAGGCCGGCCGGTTCGGGCACCGTACCCTCTCGGTGCAGGTCGTGCCGTTGCCGCGGCCGACACCCCGCGCGCAGCTGCAGCCACCGCCGCCGCCGAACGCGGCGGTGCATATGTGCGCTGCTCCGTTCCAGCCGATGGGCGGTTCGATCGATCGGTCTCGCCGCTTGCGTGTGTACGTACTTAATGTATACGTGCAGTAGTGGACCCAGAAAAAAAAGTAGGTAGGGCGAAATCCAGTGACAGACCGAGGAAAAAAACTAGGTAGGCTAAAGTCGGAAGTGTGAAATAAACAGTAGTACCTAAAAACAAAACAATCCATGATCAAACTATGTTGCAATCACAGTAATAAAAGTATGTGATACGAAATAGAAACAACAACTACAATTGACATGTTAACATATGTAGATAATGGAAGGATAATGAAAAATACATCAATAAACAATAATGAAGCTTAATTCACAATTGTAGATGAGTTGTAAAAGAAACAACTTATCAATTGTGAAAGATAGATAAATCAGTAGTATCATAATTTGATAACAGAATATAAAATATGCAATAAAAAAGAAGACAAAAAATATACCAGTAAATAACTAAGTATGTCTAGGAGAACGAGATATTTTCATTCTTCGAGTTTTCATGTCTTGAAATTGTTTCTTGATTTTTTCACAATCAAGTCCTTTGAATATCTCCCGCTCGATATAGCACACCAGAACAATATTTTGATCCTTTCTTTGCAATACAAGAGATAACTCATTTGTAATACGAAGCACTTTCAACATCATCTTTAATATGAACACAAAATTAAAAGTCTCCATTATATACAACAAACCTGCTGCCTTAGAATTTGAAGTGTAAATTGTACCTAAAATAAATTATACCTAGAACATATTCTACAATCTATATAAAACTATAGGAATACAAATATGCAATATATAAAATTATAAAATACCTCAAAGTCTCAAAATACCTCAAATAAATCTCCTCATTCCAGTCATTCCAAATACCCAGTCGCCTGTCGCCTCCTCAAATATCTCGGGCTCTCGGCTCCTCCAGTCCTCGCTCCTTCCTGTGGCCGGCCGCCTCTGCTGCCGCGCTCCCAGCCTCCCGGCGCGCTTTCTCTCGCGGCCTCCCCTAGCCGCCTGGGCCCTGGCCGGCGGCCACCACCTCCCGCCTCCCGGCCTCAGGCCTCCCGCCTCCCCTAGCCACCTGGGCGCCGCCGCGCCGCACCACGTCGTCCTCACTCCTCTCCGACTCCTTCGCCTGGGCGCCACCGCGCCGCGCCGTCCTCCGCCTCAGGCTCAGGGTGCTCCGCCTCTGCCCTCTGCCGCCCGGGAGGCCGAGATCTAGGGTTGCTTGTTGCTTTGTTGGCCCGTGCGTCCTCCGAGTCCGAGATATCCCTTCCCTTGTTGCTATGTTGGGTTTTGTTGGGCCGTGTGTTTACTGTTTACATGTGTCATCTTTTACTGCTCACCCGTTCGGCGGGGGTGCTTCCACGGCGGCCGGGGGGGAGGGTCCGGCCGGCGAGGGGAGCTCGGGTGGCCGCCCGGGCTCGCCCGAAGGGCAGGTCTGCCCCTGTATACGTGCCTACTGAGAGAGTATTTTATGGTGCACATGTTGGGTAGTTTTGGGCGTGTGTGGAACAGCAAGTGGCTCGAGAGTTCATGTGTGTAACGTTTGGATTTGTCCGGAACTGGAGGAATCTTTTACTTATTTGACGCGGATTTACCGTTCGATTTGAATAATCCAAATGCCAAAACCCCCGAGGGATCATTCATGCGGAATTCCATAGAAGATTTGCAAAAATTTGAGCTGTACTACTTTTCGCAAAGCTCCTCCATTCGAAACAAGGTGGGAACTACGACACACAATGACCGAACGGCTACGTAAAAGTACATTACAGAAATCCCCACGTACTCCATGTATTTGCACAACAGAGAACCTCATGTATTAGATGCTAGATTTGTTATGTATTTGAAGGCGTTATGCTCAAATTTTGAAATGATAATATGTGACTGTGCCCTTGTTTTGGCACCACTAGTGAGTTTATTTATATTAACCCAATTAGTGAGTTGATATGAAATGCGTTAGCACTGGCAAAAGTATCGCTATATGCCTTTTAGTGAACATGTCTTGAATATTCTATGAAACCTATATATTGCTGTAGGAAGTAATGTATTAGTGATCGTGCTTGTTGTAATCCAGTACGTTGTTGCTTTGTTCATCAGCGAAATAGATATCCCCTTTATCATCATCATCATCATCATCATCAGGAATATGACATGAGTTATTTTAATGTTGCGTGGTACTAATAAAACATGGAAGTTAGTACGCAAGTGACAACATCGCTCTCTAAATGCTCATACTTCCGTGTCGAGCATCGTTGGCTCTTGTCCGTACTTGTTCTCGTTCTCTTGGGAGTTGATTTTCTAATAGCACTCTTAGGTCTCGCTAACCTCGGGGTTAGATACTATCGAAATTAAGTATGTCCTCTCAATTCTCGACAGAAAGTTGACGGACGTTTTATCAAAAGTGAAAATTGGTCCGTTTTCACAGACCGTGTCTGGTGCACAGATAACATATGGTTTCTGTCATCTACTAAAAGAAAAGCTCAACGGAACAAGAAATATGGGAGCGTAGCCCACGGCAAAATAGATGGGCCAGAAGCCCATCGCAATGGTGGAGCCCGGATAGCAAACACGGGGCCCCGGTTTGTGATCCAAATGGAGACAAGATACCGGAAGACTGCAAGGAAAATAAGAAAGGCCCAACAATAACGAAATCGCCCTTGTTTGTGAGTTGGCCGGCTCAATCAAAGCAAGCTGCCCCCGGCCCGTGAGGCAGTTCGCGTGGACTAGTTCGTTCGACAACGGCTACAAAACCGCCGAAAATAGCACGAGCTTACGAAACTAGAGACGTCCTTTTTGCCCTCCACGGCGGCGGCGGCGGGCTTTGATCGGACCTCGAAAAAAGTGAGAGCAGGGAATTTGATCGATCAAACGTAAGTTCGAGTGCTTTGCTTGCTTCATTCCAAGTTCCCAAACATACAGACAGATACAGGCCAAAAACTGCATGAATTTACATGAAACTTCATCTCGCTAAGCAAATTTTGTCCTCGTTTCACCTGTCAAAATCTTAGCCAAACCGGGACTCCGCACGTACGTACTGTCGTGCTTGCGTTCTGTGCAGCAATACCAATACGTCTGCACTCACGCTTGGCTCCTAGCTGACGGCAGGTAGTGTAAGTACCACATGGAGGGCAGGGCGTGGCGCCCACACGCGCATGTCACACGTCCACTCCTTGTCAAGCATCCAAGCAGCAGCGAGCCCCAGGGCTACTGGTCTCGCGCGCCCGTGGGGCCACGCATAGCCATGTGCCACGGCTCGACGACCAAACTGCTCGATCCACCCGTAGGATGAGCGGCAGGCAGTCCACAACCTCACATGCCGTAACGCCCGTGCAGCAACATCGACCGTCGATGATATATCGCCATCCCCAACAGTGGCATGCCGCGCGCACCTGATTCCTGCGCTGTTCACGGTACTTTAATTTTTTCTCTGTTCACGGTACTTTAATTTTTTTAAGAGAAGTTATAGATTATAAGCAAAAAAAAAAAACCTATGTTTTCTGCACACCATGTACAGTATTGGAAACGGACAGGTGCGTACGGCCGCGCAGGGCCAAAGGCTGTTACGGCCGGAGGCGATCTACATACCATGGCAGGCAAGCGTAGAGCAGTACGCGCGCATCAACATCGGTAGCAGAGAAGAGATCGGTCCGGCCGGCCGATCGATATTCCAAGTGCATGCTCTGTGATTTGTCGCTCACTTCACTCGCCTCGCGCGCCCCTGTATTTTTAGTAGTTGCTCTAGCGGTTGACCCATCCACTAATGCTTGACAGCAGCGACCTGATTCTCTGGCACCTTTTGTTCTGGCCTGCTAGCTGATTGTGCCTTGTAGGTGGCCTTCAACGGTGAGTATTTTTTATATGCCAAATGATAACCACCCCCTCTGTGCACAACATAAATATAGGTCGTATTCCGTACAATCAAGTTTTTTAAAGTTTTAACTATTAATATATATATTAAAGTATATAGAATGATTATATAAAAATAATACTGTTAGATTTGTCAAAATACTTTTATTATATATATTTATTATTTTTGCTAGTATATTGTGATAATGAATTATAGTTAACATCTTGCATTAAAGTCTGTAAAAACTAGAAAGTGATCTATATTTATGGACGAAAAGAGTAGTTAATTAGTGGATTTCCGGCGACGTGATCCACCACAAAATCTACTTTCTTGAGCATATCTCTGTTTCTTTCTTGAGACACGCCTCTTGACCATATGACATCATATTGAAACAGAGCTTTTCCAGGAATCAAGTTTATTTTGCCAGGATACCTTGGTTGCTAGCTATTCACATTTACAAAGGGGAAAAAAAGTATCGTCCACATGCTTGTACGACCCCACCCAAATCATGGAGTTTAATTAGTAGTTTCCCGGAATGGATGCCTTTAACTAGTTTATAGATAAATTTAACATGAAGTGGGAGCTGGTGGTAAAAATTGAGGGGATTTTGGATAAGACTGGGAATTGAAGGAATCGTGCATTGGTATTTTCATGTAACTTTGGTTGATTCGTTAGGTTCGGTAGTGGAATAAGGTATTGCACAATTTAGTTTCTGTTTTTTTCACTATTCATTAATTACATTTTTTCTAATTTTTTTATTTTCTAAGCTTTTTTGCATTTTATTTTTATTTTTTCACTATTCATTAATTACATCTTTTTTATTTTATTTTTTTCCTATATTCCTTTGCGTTATCTGTAATGCGCTAACTTGTTTTTTATTTTTATTTTTAAAATTTAATTATGCCAAATAAACTAACTTAGTTACAGTAAAAAAACCAACTACAGTAAAAAAAATCATAAATCAACATCATTCTGAACACCCCTGAACTAGCTAGCTGAACACCCCTGAACTAGCTAGCTGGGGTGCCTGCCTCGGATCTCGTGCCCTCAAATGTTGCATGTGCGTGCCTCCTCGTGCCAAGAATATAGTACTGGTAGAAAATTTACCTGGGGAAAGAACAATTTTACAGACCCTATATTGTAGTTTCTTTTGGTTTAGAAGGACACTGAACATGCATAAGGCTAATGATGCTCTATCCATGTTCCAGATCTACATCAGCTGAAGCTGCAGGTTCTGATCTCCATGCCATGAATTTGCTAAACAAGAATCAGCCTTACGCAAGTATATGTTTAACTAGGAATACTACTCCCCTGCTCAAATGACAGGAGGTTAATTGATTAGATCGCTCCAGAAGGTGGCTTCTCAGAGTAACTGAAGGAGGCATGCTTCACCGGCGAAAAAATATATTAAACGCTAATTAACTTATGCAAGCTTTAACCTAAGCTCAAGGCAATAAGGCCCTGAGGACGTTCTCATCGATACGATTACCTTTGCTAGTAACTTCGAAAAAGAGAGAGTAAAAGATAGTTAATCAGAGGCTAGAATTAGGTTAACTGCAGCGTCATAGCGGCAGGCGTAGCATAATTATCCCGCAGTATTTGTACCACATGGAAGCAGCAACAGCAGCAGTGGGCTT
The DNA here is from genome assembly GCA_036346265.1 of Melocanna baccifera. Taxonomy (NCBI): domain Eukaryota; kingdom Viridiplantae; phylum Streptophyta; class Magnoliopsida; order Poales; family Poaceae; genus Melocanna; species Melocanna baccifera. The sequence goes on from CM070692.1 coordinate 3,039,284, forward strand.
TGTCTGTTTCTGGGTGGGGTAACCGGCGGGGCCCGCCCGCAGCTATCGGTATCGACAGCGTACATCCATGGAGATGCGGTAGTTGTACGGGCCCGTCATAAGCATTGGTTTTGACTTATCAACAGTTGCAGCCTATAGGAAAATACTCGTTTAATTTTAGTTGATATAAATAAAATTGTTATAGTATATACTATAATTGGTTAGTAGATCTTGTCTTGAAAAAATATTCCGTTTAAAAGTTATATACTATAGAAAAAAATATTTACCTAGAAAAATAGTTTTTAAAAGTCAATGTGAATATGACCGTAGTACAGGCGGCCGCATCCACACAAGGCATCCGATGTTTGGATGTTAGCTGATAGTTGCTTGAAGCCTACCGCTCACCGCAAGATACCGTCGTCGTTAACCTCAACGACAGAGGCTAGCTAGCTTACTAGAGGCTATTACATAGGTACATTGTATCTCAGTTGGATATCAGCCTCTTGTCACTTGGATTTGAAAGAAGCTATTCCGAGCATGCCGTGTATATGAGAGGTAATGGCAAGTAAAGATTGATTATAAGTGTGTATGTTGATGATTTGTTAATAACAGGAATACACACATATGAGGTTGAGAAGTTCAAGCAGGAGATGATGAGTCTATTTAGAATGACGGACTTAGGTCTGTTGAGCTATTACCTTAGCATAGAAGTGAAGCAAAAAGTAAAGGGTATCTCACTTAATCAGTCGACATATATGGAAAAGGTCATTGAGAAGTGCGGCATGGATAGGTGCAATCCTTGCCAAATTCATATGGAGGTGCGGCTCAAACTAAGTGAGCAGTAGTTCACTAGTTGATGCTACTTATTACAGAAGTATTAGTGGGAGTTTGAGATATTTAGTCCATACAAGATGTGATATTGCATATATTATTGGTTATATGAGCCAGTTCATGAAAAATCCAACAAGTGAGCACATGATAGCGGTTAGCATATATTGAGGTATATTTGTGGCACTTTAAATTTTGGTTACCACTATGAGAGGGGTGGAGAAGATGATGAACCTCGTTTGACCAGCTACAGCGATAGTGATATGGCTGGAGATGTCGACGATCGGAAAAGTACAACGGTGTACTATATTTACTTGGGAAAATGTGGTTAGCTAGCAGTCACAGAAGCAAAAAAGTGGTGGCACTCTTCCCATGCGAAGAGGAGTACATTGCTGCCACCACCGCGGCTTGTCAAGGGATTTAGCTAGGTCAACTCTCTGTGATCTCATAGAGAAAGAAGTCAAGAATATTGTGCTCAGGGTGGATAACAAGCTGGCGATATTACTATGCAAGAACCCAATTTATCATGATTGAAGTATGCATATTGATACTCACTATCATTTTATTAGGGAGTGTGTTGAAGGAGGGAAGATTGTTGTAGCGCATATCAACTCCAATGATTAACTAGCTAACAACCTGACGAAGCCTCTTGGATGCATAAGTTTTTGGAAATACATAAGAAGATTAGACTTTGAGAAGTAAAATAACAAGATTAAAGAGGTAAATGTTAGAGTAATCTTGTATACAAGTCCCTAGCTGAGTTGAGTCCATAGTCTATATTCTTAGTCGAGTTGATGTCGAAGTAAAAGACGTATAAAACTTGTATACGAGTCAGAGTCCGAGTAGGAAGCCGAGTCGGCCGTAGAGTCCAAGTAATCGACGTGTAATCAACCTTTATAAGGCATAGCTGAGTTCTATAATTGAGTAAGAGAAATAAGAAAAGATAGCAACGCCTGTAGTAGCAACAAGGCTTGTGATCAAAAAAGTTTCTCGTGTTTCTTCTTCACGTCGAGTTCTTTTCTCGTGTTTCTTCTTCATGTCGAGTTCATCTGTGCAATCTCTTCGTCGAGCTCCGTCAAGATCTGTAGGACCGACAATTGGGATTAATTTCTGTATACAGATCTAATTAAGTTGGCATCAGTAGATAAGTTCAGAGATCTGAATGCTAGAACTTTTTTTTCTGTGAGGAGTAACTAAAGTTTGAGAACCTAGGATACATTACTCTCAGAAGCTGAAACAATTCGGTGCGTTTGTGGCACCTCCCATATGTGTCAATTACTCTAGCAAAATGTCTTATTGGGTGGGTTCGGTTTGGTTTTGGCTTATCAGTTTTACTACAGTAACTAACTTTTAAATAGTGCATTTTAAGGGTCTATAAGTTAATTGTAATAGACACTGTACCGAGTTCAACTATGCCGGTATCATATGTGACTGTTTCCCTCTTTATACCGTCTCTCACAAACAGCTAAAATTCAAAAATTATAAATCAAAAGTTATAAACAATAGCTCAAAAGAACCCATCTATTAGCCAGTCTGGTAGAATAACAGAGAAACTTTAGTTTCCTGTGTGCTCGGACAGGGTGGTGTTCACCGTGTGCTTAATTTCTTCTGTTCCCCAACGGTAGAGAGCACGTGATTTACACATATCGGTGTATTGCATGGTCGACAGGTTTGTCCCCTCTTCATCGACTCTAAAACTAGTTCAATCAGAGAAATGGAAGTACCCCCAACTTCTTTTTTCGAAAGGAATAGTTCTAAGATAGATGCACAACTCAAAGTTCCACATGCATGTTTCGACCCCCAATCTACTCGTACAATATGAATCTGGAGCAACAGGTTTCGGAATGTGGTCCTATGATCAATCAAAGGGAAGGAAATGGGTCGCCTTCATCGATTAGTTGGCAATCCTGCAGCTATAGTTGCTACCCTCCAGGCCAGTGAGCATTGGGTGGGTTCCAAAGAAGATGAGGAAATTTATGGAGACCTTGACTGACCCACAGATCTCACACCATTTATGGCAAATGGGCTGATTAATTAAGGAGGCCATCTAATCTTTCGTTTGCTTCAAGAAAGCCAAAGGAAGACTCAAGAATTTTGGAGGGAGATGTACTTGAATTGAAATGTACTCCTGCATGCATTGATTTTAGCTTCTCCTCTCAGCACTACTGTCCCTCTTATTTTGGCTTCCAAGCTGGCTAGCTAGCTTGGGGGGACTACCTCTGCTCCATACTAACTATTTTGTTTGGTTATGTCGGCATTAACCTCACTGTAAAGCTTATTTAATTACCAGCTCAAGAGATGACAACAATGGCCATGTGACCCAAACAGGTCTTGCTCAGAGGGAGAGAGAGAGAGAGAGAGAGAGAGCGCTTTGGCCAGTAAATACAAGTAACGGTGTTGGGTGAGATTATCCTTAGATGACTTTAATCTCTGGATGGATTCAAGTAAAATCATCGGTGTTGTGAACAACTATGACTGCAGGGGCATTTGGAAGAATGATGGCAAAAATGACACTGAAACCTACCTACCTAGAAGGTTTCTGCCACGGTAATTCTGAGCCGGCCACGTCTGCACATGCATCTGACTAAAATGATTATTATAGCTCTTGCAGCATACTGCCTGCAAGAGATCGATCGATATAGGCGTAGCAGATGATCGATATACTATATATGCATGCAGTCCGTTTCGCCGTCACCTCTCATGCACGCTTCACCAAACATGCCAGCGTGGCGTCCATAACTCCATATATATATACGCCATTATTTTTGCAGGTAAAACTTTAAATACCTAATTGTGCTTGCGCGCGCGCATCGATGCATGGTCCGTACGACGTCCAGCCTCCTACGTGCATGACCTGCATGCATGCAAAAATGGCCAAAAATACTATCGGGGATCTGCTGTGCCGCCTTGCCCTACGTCCTGGACTTCCGGTATGCCGTAATTTCGAAGTTTTTATTGCTCGCGTTTTGATTCCTTTATTTACTTCCTGTTCAGAAGCGCGCGGTTGGTACTTCCATCTTCCGAAAACCACGCGTACGTGCGAGACCAATGTTTGTTTGCGAGAATTTCGAACAATTTGGGGCTAAATTAGAATTTGTTTCAGATGCTAGCGACACACGCGATATGCACATAGTTCAAACGAAAATTCTGCAGTAGCTCGAATGAAAATGTTCTGTTCAAACGAAATATACCACATGTTGCAGTAGTCCATATGCCATACGTACGGAGCAAGGGGGAAAAAAAGAGATGGGACTTTCTTGCAGGTCATATATCTTTACTACTTTAAAAGAAGCTTCTCACCATTTGATCGAACAATAAAATCTTAACCGCCTTTTCCTAATCAAAAAAGTTTTTCCGGTCATATATATAATATATCCTTGAGGTCGATCGATCGGACGGCTGGCATGATCCGATATTTTGCACAGGGCGGGAATTATTAGGCCCCTGGCCCACCGTGCCGATGTGCAGCCCACTACGGCTACAAGGGCGGGACCCACCTGGCAGTGGTCCCCAGAGGAAAGGCCTAAAGGGGAGAGAGAGAGAGAGCAGCCCACCCCGGCCGTATGAGCCATGACGCGGCCACATGAACCAGCTAAGGCACGAGTAAAAGCTACCTTTTAACTCCTGTTTGCCTCAACCATTTTACTGCTACTACCTGCAACTTCTTACATTTCCAATGAAAATCTCCTCTCTGTCACCCATTTCCAATTCTCTACAACCAAATGTTGGGCGTCTTGAACTTGAAACTGTTATGTTACTGATAGAGCAATAGAATAGAGAACAATAAAAGGGCCAACAGTAGTAAGCAAAAGAAGAATGCCTTGAAGTGGATTTCATATATACGGTACTTAGCAAGCAAAATGAAATACTTTTTTGTTTCTACAAAAAAAATAACATGTAAACTGTTGCAGAGGAGTTAGTATAGGCCAGCGTATATTGTTAGTGATAACGGGACAGCTCGATCCATACATAATGCATCCAGCCAGGCAAAATTGATGAGAGCCATCTAACCTGCAGGGAGGCAATTAGTCCTAGGTAATGCTACAGTAATATTTTGGAACTTCCTGTTTGCTGTAATAAGCGTAGTGTGGTCCGAGCTGTGAGAGACTCTGGTTAATTATTTGCTTTCTGATGAAGGAAAAGGCCGGAGATTGTAAGCTAGGTTTAATCTCCATAATCCAAAAATACTGCAGTAATATAGTGGAGCATATATAGATTTTATATTACTACTAGCTAGATATATATACACACACATATACCTATCCATGCATAGAAAACTTAACTGCCTCCTGGCCTGCTGTGACATGTTCTACTCCCTTCTGCGACCTCTTGGTAGCAGCATTCATGAGGCTGGCTGGCTGTTAAGCGGGCTCCATAGTTGCCTGCTAGGACGAACCAGCAGTGCGCAAACGCCGGTGCAGTAAAATTCCGCACCGGCCGGCCTGCATCGATGCATCTGTTATTGCCTGCTGCTAGCTGCTGATCCATCTGATCCGTATTAAGCCTTTTCCGGTGCGAGGAAAGAAAGAGATGGATCATGGATGGGAGAGGGTGCGATCTACTCGATCCAAGAGTTTCACAGCCACCCTCTCATTCCTCCCACAATCATTTGCACCACCCTTGCGTTGCCCTTCTCTCTCTCTCTCTCATGACTATTTAACATGTACCACTCCCTTCTGTTTTTGCATCAGCCTGCCTGCATATAATTCTGCTGCCTTCTCCTTTAGTTAGCCTTCCTCCCCTTTGCCATCATCACCTCCATCTCCTCCTCGTCTCCACGCCTGCCGGCCGGCCGGCCGCCTCCTCCTCCTTTACACCGCCACTCTACTACAAAAGAACGTACAAGTGCACGCTACTAGCTACCTGCTAGCTCAGCACAGTTCACACACAGAACCCTCTTGACCTAGCTAGCTAGTTCGGGGGCGCCATCTTGGTCTCTTGACTATCTCTTCCATTCATCCAGCTAGCTAGCTACTTCAATGGGCCTCGAGCTCGAGCTGTCGGAGTTGGCGGCGATTCGGCCGATCCGGACTGCTGTGAGCGGCGCCACTATGACACGGCGAAGAGACAGCGGGGGAATCGCCTTGATGGCAAGGCAGGAAGGCAGCGAAGAGGTGGTGGCAAAGACGGCGAGTGGAGCCCCTGCAATGCAAGGTGGTGGCAAAGACGGCGAAGCCGACACTGGCTGCGTCACGCCGACGTCGAGTGCGAGCGCGCTACGGCCGGCCACGGTGTGCCCTCCGGCCCCGCGGAAGCCAAGGCCGGCTAAGAGGAAGCGCTGCGGACGCCCACCGTCGCAGCGGCCGTTCTTCCCCGTGCCGCACGACCTGGCAGCCGTGTTCGTGCCGCGCGCCGCGGCCTCGCCGCCGTGCCCGCCAGCGAAGAAGATCCGGGTGCACTCCGTGGGGTGATCCGTGTCGCTTAATGTGACTTCCTTGATCAGCTGGTATGACTCGCTCACCTGCGCCTGCATGCGCGCCATTGTTGCCAGCTGGGAGAACGAACTGATTCGTGGCTTCTTCAAAGAACGGAATTGGCCACGAATGCCACGCCACGCAGGTGTGCGCAAGTTAAGTGGAGTGGGTTTCTTACTTTCTCTTTCTCAGATCGAGTTCGAATAATCGAATTGTACAAATATTGTTGGCTGCGCGCGATCGATTGTCTTCGCGCGAGGCGGATGCATGGATGGTGGAGTTACAAACAGATAAGTTCATGGGGATCAACTCGGTCAGCTCACAAACTCGCCGTTTGCAATTGCAAGTGGTTGATTTTTGTCTTCCTTCATGTTCTGATGCAAAATTAATGGTGTACGTAAACTGTGTGATCTGAGTTGTTTGGATGCTGTCTGCATAATTCTGCCTGCTTTCTTGGCTCTTCTGTTGGGCAACTAACTTTTGGAAATGGAAGCTAACTAATCTGGGAGGCCGGCCTTAATAAGTGTGGTTAATTTTTCTCTTCTCGAATGTGTGTGTGTAGAGAGAGAGAGAGAAAGAGAGAGATGCGAATTGGGTAGGCGACTGGAGAGGAAAGGAGCCTGACGTGAGCTTCCAAAGCCTCTTGCTGTTTGTCTTTGGGCACCTAAACAAAGATGCGTGCGTGAGCCGAGCAGAATTCAGAGGGCAGAACAGATCTGGAGAAAAAGCAGTTAATGGCACCCAGATCTGAGTTTTTGCAGGGAGAGGGCTCGAGGATTTAATGATTTGCCCATTTCCTCAACTGTTCATGCATAACTGTAGTACTCTCTGGACAAGTATGCAGCATAATCAATCAACTCGATCACTGTATAAGCGTATAGCTGTAGTACGTGTGACTATTTGTAGCGTACGTATCCACGGAAATTTACAAAGCTCGTTTATTAATTATTTTCCTTTTCAGAGACAATATACTTCAGTTAAACTGAACAAAATTGCTCGATTCAAAGTAAAACAGGTCGGATATATAGACCAGTGTGGTTTGTGCGTAGCAGTCGCTGGGCCTGCGAGTTTAGTTAGTAGCGTGTCATACTGTGTTTGATACGTTAGAAGTGTTTGTACTATATAAGCCCTGAAATAAGTTTTCTAATGGAAATAAGTACTTTTAGGGCTTTTTGAAAAAAATCCACCCACATCTCAAAGTTTGTTGTAGTATTGGTATGGTAAGTCAGAGGTGAGGGAGGATGGATGACTTTTTCAAAAATTTTCACTAAATATTGGACCTATTCATATTGACTTCTGATTCTGGTTTCTGCTTCGAAAAGTAGAAACCAATACGAATGCCTTAGTTTCTATAAGCTACTTGTATTAATTACTACTATTCATCAGTCGTCACTTTTCACTTTCACATATTGTAACGTACTTTGCACTTTATTATATCATAATTTCGTAGGCCGTATAGTGATTCAAATATTGTAGTACCTTTTGTTGCACCGTCTTTCTTACATAATATACTACTATTTATCATACACTTCTATCAATCACTACCACTACTACAGAAAGAGTCAACATAGACGGTTCAAAACCGTCATCACAGACAACTTTTTGAACTGTCTGAATTTATATGTCTATGATAACCTCTGTGATAAGTTACAACACATACGATTTTTCAAAACAACCGTCTGTGATAAGTCTGCTATCATAGACGGTTATAAAAATAGTCATATATGATATCTTACATATCACATACAGCTAATACTAATAACCGTCTGTGATATGTAAGATATCACAGATGGATAATGCCAAAAATCGTCTATGATAGCAGACATATTACAAGTGGTTGTTTTTAAAATCCGTTTGTGATAGCAAACATATCACAAATGATTTGGTGTTATAAACCGTCTATAATAGCTATTTAAAAAGCTAGCTACATTATTTTCTATTTTTTGGCTAGTCTCAGAAAATGTTAGCCATGCTATCTGAAAATAATCAAGCAAATCACATGTATAACACAGGATAATCATTACACATATCTTATAAATGAATTAAACAACGTAAGCAGATCACATATATGGAAAGTGTAGAACAATACTGTACACAATCCAAGAAAAGAGTCAACTCTCAAACAATTTATTCATATACAGTGAAATTTGGTACAAGCCCTCCTTAGGATGTCAAGAACCTATTCTAAGTATGGATCATGAAGATTGATGCCAAGGTTTTGATATTTATCCAAAACAAAGCAGGTTGCACCAAAACAGGGCAAAAGAGAAAAATCTTGATATACTCTTTTTCATGAGTCCTAGATGATCTCGATGACCTTAATGGGTTCATACATGTCATAGCAAGCTTGATTACAGTGAAAACTCAAACAAAACACTAACAAGAACAAAACCTCAAAACCACCTCTCTCTTGAGGAAAGATGGGCAAACTCAAAAACTCCTCCTAGAAGGTGTCTTCATGAATGTGATTTGATCTCCAAGAGATATCACTACCTCTTATACGTCCTTAGCACCAGGAAAGATCAAGAAGACAAATCCAAATAAGAAAGCCAAGTAAATCAAAAACACAAGAAAGAATCTATGGTATAACTCACTCGAACAAACTTTGGATGATCATTCTACTCAGAGAGATATATTTTACAGCTATTCCCTCATGGATGGTAGAACTCTAAGCCTAGAATACATACACGAAAGGCTCTACACAAACAAAATCCTAATCTCTCTCACTCAAGTGTTGATACTTTCTCAAAACACATAAGGACTTATATAGAGGAAACTCTCTCCTCACACCAAATTCTAACACCAACAACCCTTAGTAGATCACACCACTTGTAAATGGGGAATAAGGTAACCCACACACAAATGGGTTTTATATTTTACACATTTGCACACTTTTCAAAGCATGACTTCTATGGTTCTAATAGCCCGATAAGACGCTCTACCCTCAAAGACATGATATAAACCACTTAGGCTAACGCCATGGTTTTGTAAATCATCACTCCACCCAGTATTAGACAATTTTATCAATTACCACCCACCAATCTTCACGGTGACATGATGTCCAATTCCTCATTGCCAATATTATATGCCTGCTCTGAGGTCGTCACCACTTGAAACACCCGAGTCCTATAGCACACCACACACATCATATTTGGTGATGCCCAATTACTTGCCACCAGGACCATACGTCTACTCCGAGAACCGTCACTATTTAAAACACACAAGTCTAATTGGCACACCATATGCAAACACTTGCCTCTTCATGATCTTTGTCATTCTCCCGTGCTTATCCTCTTAAGATCGTGCTTATCCTCTTAAGATGATACTCCACCTGGACTTACATGACATGCCATGGCCTCTAGACCCCTTTTGTAGCCTTGTTCTTACTGCTGACCGCAACAAGCATCAAGCATATGCACATCAATGAACAAGCAATTGATCCGAGCATAAATGACATACTCTTGACTCTCATTAGCAAATTACATGCATGAACATACCCATGACTCACATTTACGTGGACTCTTGCTATGACTAACACTTGCGTGAACTCAATCATGACTAACACAACCAAAATCAACTCAACTCAGTACCAAGGCCCAGTCTAATCGCGGCACCAATGCCAATTAGACCGTGCAACACTCATTGATTAGACCACCATAACATGGCCGATTAGACTGCTCTCCTTCGGTCATACCGCAACTCCAATGCCGGTACTATTGTACCAGGTCACAACCCAAAACCTCCAGAAGATCTTCTCTGGAAAATAGCTACTGCCAACTATGGGTCGATACTACCTCACACTGGTCAGACCGCAAGCTGATCAGACCACCATTATAAGGCCTTCCAAACCATTAGCTACCTGACATCACAAACTAGAGATCAAATGATATAAAATCAAACTCAAATAATAATAGCAAATTATAAGTAAAGTCAAATACTCATCATCAACATGGGATGATCTCCACATGGTCTTAAATTTGTCAAAAACCCACCCACAAATTCTATGTTGTTATTATAAATCCCACCTTTTTAGCTAATTTACTCGTCGAATTTCCTACATGCCGCTTCCGTGGCAATCTCGGTCTAGGACCATGAGGATAGAAGACATACCTACGTAGGGTATGGCGCATGAGACGAGCACGAAAGAATAAAGCACGACACAAGGGTGGGAGAATAGAGGGACAGGGAAGAAGGATGACTAGGGGCAATCATTGACGTTGCAGCCACGCCAAAGGATTCTCATAGTCTAGATAGACTCGGACATGATCCCCTCAACATGAGACACCCAAATTAGTAGTTCTTGACTTCTAGAAGTTTCAATGAGTAAATTGTCTCGGGGAGATGGGGATTTACAACAACATAAAACTTATGAATGGATTTTTGATGAATTTTGAGATGTTGGTGGGTTTTTGAAAAACTCTCCACTCGTATGTTTGTTTTAAAAAAAACCTTTTTTTACTTTAACCAGAATCGAGTGATGCTATGGGAAGCGGGCAATCAAACTCTAAAAACTTTGACCACCATCATACACAAGAATATATAGTAAAATTGGACATTTGAAAATGATAGCAGTAGATTTAAATTTAAGAGGTTTTCGGATATATATATATCATCAAAATATGTCCACTTTAGAAATATACCATCTAAAAAAATTGGTTCACTTTAATACCACCAAAATTTCCCTAAATTCAACAATATACCACTCTGTTTGGTCAAACATAACGATGTTAACTCCCATTCAACCAAGAGGTTTCTTCAACCAATTCTTTCTTCTTTCAAATAGAAAACATCTAAAGGAGAAAGTTAGAAAGAGGAGAGTGTAGAAACACATGTGCATCGATATGGCAACCATTCTCCGTAAATGAGGTAAACAAGAACTCCATCCTAGGACTAATGATGCAACACATTGAGACATGAATGGGAGTACCCTCATCAAATCATTCTCTGCTCTTGATATTCATACCACAAAACATCTGATTCCTACAATTAACATCCTAAGGAAAATTAAGTAGCATACACTATGTTAGTATGATATGCGGTTGCATTTATTGGTTGATTGATTAATTGATAATAAAGTGGAGTAGGAAGGAAGACTTGTTGGTATGTACATGAGGATGTTGAGGGGGAGGCCCTTTGCGGTGAAGTTGGAGGTGAGGTGCGCACCGAGTCCATGGAGGAGAGGTCGAGCTCCATAAGGCCCAGCTTGGCGGCGGGTGCCTAGGCGAGGATGGCCTCCCGCATGGCCTCACCAAAGATGACGTTGCGGATGACCATGATGACATGGGCCCTGCGCATCGCCAAGACACGTGCCGTCTCGGTGTCGATCCCGCTCGAGGCCTCTACCCCACCCAATCCAATAGGGCAACCAATAGCAAACCAAAAAGCAATAACAGCAAAGGAAATGGTCAGTGTGTGACATTGTACCCGTGATGATGGCGGAGAGGCCGACGGTGACCTCCTTGGCGGTTGAGCTCCAGGAGAAGCCTGATGAGCACTTTCGGCTGAAGAGCCAAGATAGCATCTCCACTATTTGGAGAGAGAAAGAGAGAGACCAAGGGAGGAAGAGGGGTGGGGATCGCTTTGATAGTGGTGGCGGCTCCCTCGCGTTGGCCGGCCCTAGTCTAGTGGACTACTTGGCACTGGGAAGGGGAAGGGGGAGGGTGGGGGTGGCCAGGGAAGGGGGAGGCTAGGCGGCGGGGTGGCGGCACTGGAGAAGGGGGAGGCAGGGAGGCGGGGTGGCGACGTGGGGAGGGGGTCGGTGTTGGAGAAGGGGAGGGGAGGAGAGGGGTGGGGTGGGTGGGAAGGGGAGGCGGGCGGCGAGTAGAGAGAGGCGGGGTGGCGACATGGGGAGGAGGTTGGCGCTGGAGAAGGGGGAGGGGTGGGGAGGAGCCGATGCATGCGATGGGGGCTAGGCGAGTTAGGTGACGGAAATGAAATAGAAGAGGACGGAATGTTATTTTAGTGGTATATTTCTAAAGATGTCTTATTTGGATGGTAAATAGATAATTATTTCTAAATTTAAAGGTATTTTCGTAACAATACCATAATACCAAATTTTATCGTCGAAATTTAATATTTGAGACAGTCGTTGCAGGCACAACTTGTTCGAAGGCAGTACAGAAGTTGGCACTAGATAGATATATGTACACTACATTGGAAATGAACTTTCTACTGAACAATAAAATATGAAGTGCTAGCTAGCCAAGACATCAGCAAATGGCTTACCCAACTTTTGCATACGGGGAAGAAGTCGGACATGCAATACATGAACAAATATGGACCAGATCAGGATAGATACGGTTTGGTACATGACAAAAGATGTTTCTTGTCATCCTTTTGCTGCCACAACAATATTTCAGGCAAAAACTCGAGTTTTCTTCAAAGATAAAAACAGTTAATCGATTTAACGCTTAGCGATTGATCGATGATGCGTGTCGGAAATTGGCCCATGAATGAATGGTTCTTTAGAAATTTCAAAGCATACATGTTTAGTATTATATTGTCTAGCCAAGTAAAAGAAAAATAATTTATAAGACAGAGTCTTTGCTACTTCAATAAACATGTGACATATGCATGATAATGACATGAGGGTGACTAGTGAGTGATTATGGTGTCTTTAAAAGAACTTGGAGATGTCCAGGAGAAGACACATAGTTCCTCCTGCATTCTTCCATTTCCTCTCTAGTATCGAGCAAATCAACCACGGTGGTCTTTTTTCTCGATGTACACCTAGAAAGGAAGAGAGCGGGATCTTCGAACCATGGCGTAGATAGAATATGCATGGGGCGGTAATAAAGTTTTAGGCAGCGCGACTGATACAACCACTTGGCTTCTTTCTCAAAAGTCGACTACTTCCATGAATACTCGTTTTCATGCTACTTTTTTTTATCTTTATTAACCCTATTGTAAGTCGTTCGTGCGATTGATCAATTCTGTTATAATATTTTTTTATATATTTTTTGAAGTACAATGAGTTGTCTGCTGTTAGTTTTATTTATTGTATCATTATTCTTTTATTATATTTGTCTGCTAGTAAAATTTAAAATTAAAATATTACTCACATTTTCAACCGTGTGCGTATAGCGGCGGTGGGGGGTGTGAGCTGCTGCATGTACGTGTGCATGCATGGATGTTCCCCACTACGTTCCAAAAGGTCACCTATTTGTGTCTTAGATAATAAGCAAAGCTAATTCGCTTTCCTGAAAGTTGAAACCCTTTATTTTGACCTCTCTTTTCTTCTTTCCACTAGTCCTTTTCTCCTTTCAGAGCTGAGTGAGAAACAAAGGCTATTTAATTACAAAGGAGAAATTAAGCATTCATATCGATTAAAGTCATGCAAATTGTTGTTCCTATGTGTGTGTGTCTGTGTCTGTGTGTGAATTTTGCTTCTCTCAAGTGATGCAAGAAGATATATATTTACATGCAGAAAGATTAAGTATATATATATATATATGTGTGTATATATATATGTAATATTGCAATAATTATGAGACGAGACAGTCCTAGAAGGCAGGGGGCGGTTACTGAGTTGAGAATGTTTATTCGTGGTGTGCGTGGAGAGAAGCATCAATGATGGCATGTCGCTTTTGTTGCTGCTGTACGATTCTTGAAGAGAAGGGCTAGCTCACTGCACTCACCGCCCGGCCAGCCGCGCCGCATGCAGGAGCACACCGAATCATTTCGGCCGGCCGGCACATGATCTGACCCCGCGTCGCTGTACCCTTGTACTTTGGTCCTTAATGCTTCGTGATAGAGACGAGTCTAAATTTCTTCACACCTTAAATTAAAAAGAATCAGATACTACTATTACCTAACATGAAAAGAAAAATTATACATTTGATTTACTTAAGTTTCCTGTACTTTGAACTGACAAATATCATATACCCCAAGCTAAAGTCTAAAATCTCCAATGGTTAGGTACTTATAATGTGGAGGAAAGAGAGTTAAAACACAAACACTGCTACTACATCTCTGAATAACGACAAATAAATCATGTGCATAAACATTAAATAGCTATCATTATAGATAGTTCTAAATGCTAGCTTTTAGACTATATGAATGATGTGGAAGTCTCTAAGATGTGGCCCTAAGATGTGGATCCGCCCTGCTTATTGGATGTGCATTATGTGGTCTCAGTTTTACCATTGGCAAAACTTTGGTAGTAACTTCCAGATGATTCACAGCTGATTGATTGCAGGGAGTGCAAGAAGGAGGAGGTTGTCCTTTAAAAGAAGAAAGTCGAAGAGCTAGTAAATCAAAAGCATAATCTTAGACTGAAATGAACGCTTGCTCAACATCTAACCACCAAACAATATACTGTCCACACTAGACTGAAGACAATGCCGATCAGCCCTCATTACATGTTCACAACTCCCAGACTAAAGACAACGCTGGGCTCACTGATCTGCTCAGACTTCAGAACTCACAGGAGCTGAAGGCCAAGTAAGATCCCCACCGTTGGGGCTGGAAAGAGTCGTTTTCTCCCACATGAGAAAGAACAACACCGTTCCTTGGCTTTCGTTTTGACAAACAGAAAAGAGGCGCCTTTTGCACTTTTGCATCACATGCTCTTCATCGGGTTGGCATGTCTGTTGCTCTTGTTCCTTTTTGATGATTTGAAGCGCGAAAAAGGTTAGAGCGGCTAGGTGAGGTGTCTCCTACGGGAAAAGAAGGAATGGAAACAGTTTCAACCACTGGCTGGCCGTGGTTGTGGTGCGTGTGTGTGTGTGGTGAGCTGATGGGGCCCAGGTGAGGCGTAGGCCGGTTTGAGGCCCTAAAGTCTCTAGCTTTAGCTGGACAGACCAACCTTGCTTTTGTCAGCATCAAATAAGTAGGCCGCCTGTGGGCCTATGTTGTTTTGGACACGGTCGAGATAAAGCTGTAACAGTGGGGGGTAATTTGGGCCCGTGGAATCTGCCCGTGTCCATCTTAACCCAAACTAGAGCTAGTACTTTTCATTCACGTATGTGTTAAGGCTAACTAGGAAGGAAAGACGCACTCCGTGCATCCGTGTGGTCAACTGTAAGGATGTATTATATCCCAATGGCAGGTTGAGGCTCGTGGGTCGATCGTCACCTTCAAGAAGAAAAGGATGAAAGAATGCTGTTCTTGATGGCGAATTCATCAGCTTTGGAAGGACTGATCGGCTATCATACGATGAAATATGGAAATTAGTGTTTAAGTAATATCATCTACAAATTGAATGAGGTACGGAAAATTTCATTGCCCACCTTCTCCAAGACGCGTTGAAGCCTCTTGATTTCCTTTTTAGCATATTCAGAAATTTTCTCCATGATCTTCTTTGCAAAGTTCACATAGATCTTTCCATATCTGGTTTAGAAGCAGAAAAGCAGAAGTCACGCACTATCCATGCCATTACCTACATAAAAAAAATCTGAGAACACTACTTATAAATATAGTGGAGGGAAATGTGCAAGCTTCGTACTTGCAGCAGAACCACTAAGCTTAGGAACATCCTCTTCCATTTTAGAGAGGACTTTCTTTCGTTTGTCATCCACCGCATTGAGGAACTTTCATAAGAGGATCCAAACTTGCCACAAGCCCTAGCCTATAGAAGCAATAAATAGATTACATCAGATTACATATTCATCCTATTTAATTCCCTAGTGCATTTGCTTTTATGTGTGACCAACCTCTGAAGTAAGTTGACCATTTGAATCACAGCTAGTCCCACACTTCTCATTAATAAATTTGACAGTCATCCAAGTCTTGACCGCCATCATACTCTTCACTAGTTTCATTTCCCTTTGGGAAAAATTTCAATGTGGGAAAACTAGAAACTTCGTACCTAAAAGTAAGATATATGATTATAAATTCTCTCATGTTATGAGGGAAACGGCATACATAGCAAAAATTACCAGATAGTCAAAAATAAATATGTTACATCTAACAACTCACCTAAGTAAATAAACACCAATGGCATATTTCCCTCAGAAAAACATCATATTATTCCAATATAAGATATGAAATTACATCAAAATAAAGACGGAACCAATCTATATAAGAACCAGTAGAACAGATATTTCAGAGTGGATACTTTTCAGCCAAGTCAGTGTGCTTGCCAGCATCAAGGTTGGCAATCATGACACTCTCGTCTAGCTTGAAAACAGAAGCCAGTTTCTCATATATCTAAAAAGAAGCACAAGTTTGAGTTAGAAAGACAGAAAAAAAAATGAAGATGCATACTCAGTGCTTGCAAAAGGAAACTGCATTATTCTAACTGGTCATCAGTGAACAGTGATGTTCCAGCAGCTGCCATGCTGGATACTATTGTACACTTTTCCTCCACAAAAGGAGATGGCGTTGCATAAAAGAGTGGCATCTAGTAAATCGGCCAAACCAGATAAAAATGGGCAGTAATCACATGGTTTTGGTAAGTTTACTACAAAAATTAGGTCAGACTAACTATGAGTAACCTTTCCATTTGGTAATGATGTTTTAGTATCTTGCGCAAGTATCTAAGTTGACGGATAATAGAGACTGACAAGCGAAAGTATAGTACCTTAGAGGCTCAAGTGTGCTCTCACCAACATAAGCGACAGCTACAAAGTGCATGACAGCATCAAATGCATTTTCTGCAAATATTCTGTTAACCTGAGGATATGTTAAGGAACAGAATGCTAAAAATAATTTCTTCATCAGATTTGTCACATTTTGAATTTTGAATGAAAGATATATCAACAGCAATATTCAATTATTCCCAAAGACAAGAAATCAGGATACAGCTTTAGGATCGCCTAAATTAGCATATATGAATTGCTATCACCCATGCTCTGGAAACAAGTTCTGAAGAACATTGATTGCCCCGATATTTCCTCCTGAGAGATTGTCCTAGAGATACCACAAATTTGTAAGCGTTCTGTAAATTTGCATTACAACAATGCTGATTTGAGCAATACACAGCAATGCGAAGTCGCGGAGAAGTACCACTGTGGCGACTCTGAAGGAGTCTTTCAGCAGCCGAAGTGCAGCCATGTGAACCCATATAGCCAGCGCCACCCGTCACCAACACATGTGCCACGGCAGGTTCGTGGATGGAGAACTGAGCGCAGCACAGAAGTTTACAGCGTTTTTTGCGACACAACTGCGAAAAATTAGTTTCTTAATTACCCAACAAATTCACAGCAACTATGTAATCTCTCAGTGCAAACTAATCGCATGCATGTGGAGACGGTGTTGCATAAAAGAGTGGCATCTAGCAAATCGGCCAAACCAGATAAAAATTGGCAGTAGCCACATGGTTTTGGTAAGTTTAGTATAAAAATTAGGTCAGACTGAGTATCAATGACCTTATGGCATTTGTGAAAAAATTTTAACTATTTGCATAGGAAGTAAAGCGTAGTAAGGGATAGACAGAAACGGTACTATAATTAACTTGTAGACCGGTTGCGGCGCTAAAAGCCGTGGAGGAAAAGAGGAGGAATGACTCTTCCAGGTAAAAGCATAGCCAGGGTCAAGCCGGCGCGCATGGAAGCCGAAGGCCGGGCTGGCTGGTAGCTGGTGGTGCCGGAGGTCGAGCTACAGAGGTAGAGCAAAAGTCTAGTACCTTAGATGTATATCAAGTCTCAGCAATCCCTTGAACAATCATGTACTATGTCTGAGAATCTTGATCTAGGAGGAACTGCAGATACTGGTGTGAAGAAAACTTGAAAACTTAACAGCAGTTGTACTAAGCAATAGCAACATGCAGAACTCAGCTGAGCTGATGTTGCTTCAATGAAACCCTTCATCAACAACTCCCCACACACACACACACACAATGAAACAGCAAACTCTGAAGCCCTATTTAAGAGAACGAATTTCGCATTCCTCTACTCACAAGCAGTAGACTGTTTGCGCTCCATCTCTATTTGTCCACTTTGACTACCCTTACCATTCAGGCAAATGCATGTGAACCAACTTGTGAATTCGACTTGCGAACTGGGGGAATCTGGCCGTGATTTCGCCAGGGAAAAAGATCAAGCAATTTCGTGGCAAGAAAAATATGGAACCTCGTAAATAGCAGGGCAAAAAAAACGAACGGCGACACCACCCTGGCGATCGGTGATGAGGGAGTTTTAGTCCGACCTTCCGATGAGAACGGTAACTTTGATTGATTGATATGACGTTGACAATAAAACTATTTGACCGAAACGACTAAGTCCATCTAGCAATCGCGATACCACACCCTGGTCGATATCAACTGTGTCAAAAATGTGGTTGACACAAACACGAGGTTCAATTTCTGCGAGCAATCAAAGAACAAGTAAGAATAAGATAAAGAGCAATCTGAATATTACAAATATGAATAAGGAACATAAAAGGCTTAGACCTACAATCGCAGTTGTTGGTCTAGTCGACACAAGAATACATGAAGAAGTTCATGGTGAAAAAAATAATCTAAACAAGTCTGTGTTATATGACCAATTGAGCCTCTATTTATAGGGGCACGTAAGCCCTTGCCTATAGAAAATAATCAAATTATATATGATTCTATCTCTGTTTCTAAAATTAAAAGATTTTTTTGCTGATTTCGACGTGCACAGAAGGAATTTTAGAATAGGACCAGATCTATTGGAGAGAGAGAGAAGTTTTTCATGTTGTACTCACACATTTCCAACGGACTCTTGGTGCAAATTCTATGCGCGTTTGAAGTTGATCCCATCAAGCTAAATCAACACATGATTGTTTTGGCGATTACGATGTGCATAAAAGGAATCTGATGTGGGGCTAGATCCATTTGAAAGATAATGAGATAAGCTTTCCATCTTGTACTCATACATCTCAAAAGGACTCCGTATGTGAAAGTTATATATATTTCAAGTCGAACCTATCAAGCTAAATCCGAATTGATCTAGAGGCCGAATTAGATTCAAAACGTATTTCACTTGAACTCTTACTTGAATTGATCCAAAAGTAAAACTAGTGAGTTGAGAAGATGTTGACTTAGTATTGATATACTTGCTATATTAAGTTCAATAATTATCAATCTATTTACTGTATTTCTTTAAATGCTACTTTATGCTTAAAATAACTTTATATTGCCTTTCTTTGTTGCATTTAGCATTATATTGCATTTTCTCGTGTGACTTACGGAGTACAAGTTGGTACTCACCTTTACTTTCACATCTCAGAGAAGGACGGCTTTGATTACGGTGAAGACCAAGATAAGTAAGCCATGTCTTACTATCGTTTGCTTGTGGGCAAGCTCAGTGAGCTTCTTTCGCTTTAGTTTTTCTTCTGTTGATATTATTTAAATTTGGCCTATAGGCCGTGGATATAAATTTTGGCAATCATGCCCATATTTAGTTAATAAATGTTATTGTGATTGATATTTATCTTTATTGTCCACTGTATGCACTAGCTGATCCTGAACTAGTGCGATTTACACAGGATATAGAAATCGTTGCTTCGGGGTCCAACAACGGTGACACCGGTGTGGCCGGCAGCGGTGCAGGGCGATGGTGGCTTTGCCGTGTGGGGTCGGTGGCCATGCAGGGTGAAGCCGGAGTGACCGAGCGGCGCGGCGGGATCGGACGGCGGCGCTCGTGCGAGAACGGCGTCGTGCAAGCCCAAGGACGCGTTGGTCAAGAGCCAACGGCCGAGGTGGCGGCAACCCTTGTGGGGGTGCGTGGCGCGGGAGGCGCGGTGTGGCAAGAGCCTATGCGGGGGTGGTGTGGCTCCGGGCCGACAAAAGCGCAACACGGTGAAGATGCGTAGGGGTCAGAGTGGCCATGCGGGGCAGGCGGTGCATGACGGCATGGCGGTTTGATGCGGCGTGGTCGTACGACGCGCAGCGCAGTTGTGTGGGTCGCGGTGTAGCCGTGCGGGGCATACGACGCGCCGGCTCGATGGTGCGGCCGCATCTTGGCGGCAAGATGCATGGCGATGTGAGTCGGATGGACGGTGGCACAGCTCCAAGCCGGTGGTGGTCCATTTTTTCTCCTCTTTTTTTCAATCTATCTACAATACATTAAACATCTGCTATTTTTTTATATAATCTTCCGATCGACATTTTGCCGGCGATTTCCAGTCTATTTGTGATATATTATAGTAGATTTAAACTATAGAAAATCATCTAGAAAGCGAAATTTGTAGAATTAAAAGCAATCTAGATAGACAATTTAATCTACATGTGTTTTAATAATTATCTTTGATCCACTAGAGTATTTCATGATGATAACGTGTTAAGGAACCGTCACTGGCGAGTTCACTCCGAGCGATTCCTCTCCTATGCAAAATAGATAGATCAAACATAGAATATTGCAAACAATAAATTGAACATAAAGAGATAAGAGAGAAACTTTTTTCTTTTTACTTTCTCTGTTTTTTATCATCTTTATAATGATTAGAATCTCTATTTATAAACTAGATAGATGGTGCTCACCAATGGGCCTAGCCTAGACCCAGATTTCATAACATTTTCAACATCACCTCTTGAAGAGAGACTAAGTCATTTTTGTATTAAGAACATGACATCTTCCTGTCCTTCTCTGCTTTTGCTTTCTTTCTGTTCTTGTTTACGCCTTGTTCTTCATGTATTGAATACTTCTCGTGTTTGGTTTGTATGCTGACGAAGTGGTGTTTACTTATAATAGTCAACTGGTTGTTCTACCTAAGAAATGAAGTGCGTTTGATTGTTAGCTTTATGCAGATGTTATGTGCGCAAATTTTATATTTATTCAATCTATTCCAAATTTAAAGGCAGTGGTTTGGCATAATGTCAAAGCGTCGATCCAACCAGCCAACATGTTTGTTCAACATGACCTCTTGATCTGAGATAATCAGCCTAGAGCAGTTAGCGGGAAAAGGGTAAAAAAAAACTGTCAAAATCCGCAGGCGCGACCCCGCAACGGCCGCGAGAAGCGACCGCGCCCCTCTTCCTCTTCCTCGTCGTCTTTGCCCGCCTCGCAAGCTTCCTCCTCTCCTCCCTCCCACCTCAAGTCTCCCACGCCTTTCCCGATTCATCCCCTGACCAAATCGTGAAACCCCCGACTCCGCCCCGGGCATCGGCATGGCGTACGTGGACCACGCCTTCTCCATCACCGACGAGGACGATCTGGTCGGCGGCGCCGTGGGGAGCCTGCGCGGCGCGCCGGTCAAGGAGATCGCCTTCGCCGCCGCGCTCCTCGCGTTCGGCGCT
This sequence comes from Melocanna baccifera, assembly GCA_036346265.1. NCBI lineage: Eukaryota > Viridiplantae > Streptophyta > Magnoliopsida > Poales > Poaceae > Melocanna > Melocanna baccifera. The sequence goes on from CM070692.1 coordinate 3,060,647, forward strand.
ATCGGAGTCGTCGCCGGCGTCTTCATGGCCGCGCACCGCGTCGGCGGCGACCGCGCGCACGGTGAGACAAATGGTTACCCATCGGATTCTCAGCTGATTTGTGCTCGCTCCTTTCTGTTTGGGGGGAGATTTAGGATTTGAGCGCTGGATTGGGGATTTGGGATCGGCTGGTGTCGTGACTTGTCAACTAATCGGTATATTCAGCTTCACTCAGGTGGCGTTTGGATGGAAAATGGTAGTGGGAAAGGGGTATGAGGTGGGTTATAGCGAGGTGGGTTTACTTTGGGCTAGGGATATCAGGTTTTTTCCATTCCCTTGTTTGGTATGGATTGGGTTTGGGTTTGGGAATGCATTTTTATTGACCACCATGCCGATAACCAATTGCAAAGTGAATTTTGAAACGCGGATGCTCGTCTTTTGTCTCTCTCTCTCTTTTTTTTTGGGACCATATGGCTCACTAGCTAATTTTCCTTGATCTCAACTATGCACACAAACAGATAACTCTCAAACACAATAATACTCTGAAATGGGTGAAGTGAATGTTAAAGCGTGGATAGTCTGTTAAAGACGAATGTGGTAGAGATGCCATTCCAGCAAAAATCCAACGTTATGGTCCCATTCTTTTCGGCTTCTTTTAGCAATCACTATTCGTTCGACTAATAAGTCGCAGTCAAGAGTCATAAAACGCAGCCTAAAAGAATATACCTTATGCTGTTCTTGCTTCAAAAATGAATTCCAAAAGATGATGCTAGTAGCACTGACAACAATTCTAAACAGATAAAAAGAAAAGATTCTTAAAAGTTCTTGAAGATGTACATTAACTCAGTGGAATACATGCATACATAAGGGATTCCAAACAATTGTACATGCTCATGGTCAACACAATTTCCACCAAACCTGCAAGTGTCTGTAATTAAGTTACCTTGGTTACCTTGTTTGCAGACCGCATAGCAAAATACATCGTTTGTGGACCTTGCAAAATGGAGTTTGTAAGTTCATCACGTACAAACGCTACCATTAGCATTTGACAACAAGGTAGAATATTTATATTGAAGATAACAAAAAAACTAGATCCCTACATGCAGCATCTATGTAGAGCCATTGAGCACATGGCGTACAAACACAGGTTTGTAGTCATCTGGACTGTCAAAGAAGAGATTCAATCTTGATCTATCCTGACCAATGAGTCGTGCAGCCTTCACTTTTTTTTCCCGGAGTAAAATCTGAAAGTTTGCCTAGCACAGGGAACAACAGTGTCGTGCATATAGAAGTTGCCTCGATCTTTTTTTTGCTTTACCTGATTTTGGCCCCATTTTTCTGGACGCAGGAATTTTCTTTACGGTTCTGGGTGTAGTAATGTTCATCCCGGGGTTCTACTACACAAGAATAGCATACTATGCTTACAAAGGGTACAAGGGCTTCTCTTTTTCCAACATCCCTCCAATCTGAAGAAGCGCTGATGCCAACCCGATTGGATTGTCTGATCCAATGGCCCTTCTTATAAAGTAAATGTACTTCTTGTTTTTCTTATCTCATTCTTTTCTTTCTTTTTACCTCTATATAGAGTGGACATGAGGACAAGTAACTCCGTACATATAAACATCACCGTAATGAGGCATTATAACATTATGGTGTTTGTCACCTGAGAAGTTGTTCGTTATTTGATCGATGATACGTTGAGCTGTCAGCCTATCTTTGCATACTGGTCTTGTTTGTCTGGAGTTCATCAGCATAAGAATGAAGTCATGACTTTCGACCGATGTTCATCAGCATAATTGCACAAGACTGAAGTGATTTTGAGGAGTAAAAGTGTAAAATTGTGCAAAGTGACAGCACCAAGCTGCGAGTTTTTAACCTTAACCTTTACCGCATCTGAAATTTTGGATTGCGGTCCTCCAAATGGTAGTGTCTGTCTATCCCATCATTTTGGAAAAAGTTATTGACTATCAAGTACCAACAGTGACAATTTTAGCTGCATCAGTGCTGCTTCAGAATTCAGAAATGGCGCCAACCCAAATCCTAAGTTCCTGACACGATCTTGATTCTGCATTAGTAGTATCTCGTAATTTCTTGCCACAAAAGCATAACCTGTGCTTGAAATCTGCGCACCGATCGGCTGCAATTAAACCGGGAGCCTCCATCTTGCTTCGACCAAGGGTTGTGGACAATCCAAGGTAGCATAGCAGTGTTGGACTTCATGAAAGAGTGGATGAGTCGGTGTATAATTGTAGCACATACTTATATAGGCTTCAAGGTGTAAGCTAGATGCATAGTTTCTTCCTGGATTCAAACACTACTAAACAAACTAATTACCAATCCCTCCGATTCCAAACGTAAATCGTTTTAGAATCTATGTCGGCTAAACATTTGTAGGTTTAGCCACCAATATATAAAGAATCATCAAGATTGACAACATGAAATTGATATTACTAGATCTATCATGAAGTACAGTTTTATAATATATAATTATTTTTATTTGAGACAGCAAATTTTTATAGAAATTGATGGCCAAAGTGTCGTATTGAAGACCATGTCGATGTTCAAAACAACCTATATTTGGAATCGGAAGGAGTAATTAAGTATAGTGTATGTGCAATGGCATTGACTAAAGGGTTGGAGATAGCTCTTTCAGGATGTTAGTCGATTGCATTTTATCACTCTGATCAAGGCTTGCTTCCACATTGTGGTGGTTTTTTACAATCACTAATGTTAATTTGTTTGCTACACTAGCTAATTATCTGACCCTACTTTAGATATTAAACGTAAGTATTTTACTAGAAACGGTACAGGTTAATCTAACTAATTAGATTGTCCGTCGTCGATTGTCCATGCACAAACATATGGCTCCTGATTGACCCTGATATGATCATTTGGGTCGAAGGGTACAAGATCCAGATGCGCACAAGCATGTACCGTGTGTACAAGCATTGGGGATCTCTTCAACAGATTCCTCAGACGAGACGAAGCTGCAGCTCTACGATCCCAGCGCAGGAGCTTACACGGACGTCAAGAAGACGACGGGTGAATCAGCCCTTGTACTGGTAGTTTGGAAGCCCTTGTACACGGACGTCAAGAAGCGAACTAGTCGGTTCATGCCTTTATGACCTGATAGATTGATTGGCTGTTGAATATGTACGCAACTATGCATGGTCATGCAGAAATGGTTTGATGTTTGTGCTTGAAATGCGATCAATCAACAAGGCCCGATGCAAACGACAGAATTAACGCGAGAGATAACGGAGGAGCTCACAAAGTAAGGTTTAAAGGATCTAAACTGTAACGAAAATTTCAGTGACAGATGCAATGGAAATGTGAATTCAGAATTGCATAATATTGAATAACAATGCCTTGTTAACCTCAAAACAACAGACATGCCCTTCGTGCTAAACTGACATTCAAAGATCGTCTTTGACTCCAATGTTCAAAAGTTTAGCCAGCTTCCCACTTTCATACGCTTCAACAGTATCTGCATTTTTCCATGAAAAGTAAAAAAATTAGGAGTCGGCTTTGAAAGCGAGTTAATCGAAATCATCACTGTAACTGATTTGTGTACAGGAACACTACCATCAGAGCCTCCCAAGTGCTTTCCATGGACAAAAACTTGAGGAACAGTACGCCGGCCAACCATGTCAGATAAGGCATCCTGAATCTCCCAACCATCCTCTGCATCACAACCAGAATAATTGTTCCATCATGGCATCATCAAAATGATCAGGTGTCATAGAGGGTGTTCGTATTGGCTACGGCCAGTGGTTTTAGCTGAAAATAAATAGTAATAGCTGAAAAAATTGGCTTTTAGAAGTAGAGAGCGAGCGGTGGCAAAAGCGGAGGAGATATGCATACGCTAGACAGGAGCGAGAGAAGTGGGGTGCATGATACGCCCATGACCCCTTACTTTATCCTCGGAGCGAGACAAGAGAGAGAGAGAGGGGAAAAGCCGCTTCGAGAAGTCAGGTGTTCATATTAGCTTTTGACTTCTCTAAACAGAAATAAAAAATAAAAGCCAATACGAACACCCCTAGTGTCACAGGTCTAAAAACAATACATCTACCTCAAAAAAGGTCCGAGAACAATACACGTTCAAGGGCTAGAACCAACAAAAAGGAATGATGGCAGAGATGATTGATTATGTCTGATATAAATGATTGTCCTGCTTTATTGTGTAAAATGGGAACAAACGGATAGGGAAAAAGGATGTGTCCGTGAGGCCTTTACACCTTACTTTTTCCATCAGTTTACCGATGTGCTCTGTCCAGTTTGCTCACTTCTTTAGCCTATGCTTCACTATGTTGTCCTTCATCACATGATATCAAAGAGTAATTTGAATGCTTGGTTTCAATGTGCAACAACCTTCTAAAAAATGAATTCCATAAGGACACCCTGGTTAGTTCAATGATACTATGAAACTTCCACTAAGGGAAAAACATGGCTGAAAGCTGAGGACATATACTCAGACTACCAAAGTCTGAGAACAAAAGGACATAACAATAAATATTAAAGACAATATCTTTTACAAATGGAAAAACAAATAATAGCATAAGAAAATCTCAATGCATATGTCAGGAGTGTGGGCCTTGGGCCCAAGGCTCAATCGGGTTATTATTAGAAATTAGAGATTAGATTCTATTTGAGTTAGAGATTAGTGCCCTTGTGTTAGAGATATAATTAGAGATATGATATTAGTTACTATAATTGTTAGAGTTATAATTGGAATTAAATTCTATCTGTTAGAGGGAGCCATCTATATAAGGGGGCTACCGTATGCTATTGGAATCAATCAATGAAGAGAAATATTATAGTCTCCCTCATCTAGTCTCTCCCTCTCCCCTCTACGCCGATGCCATCCGGCCATCTTCTAGGTGGTGTTTACCCCGATTCATGACAACTTGGTATCAGAGCAGTCGATCCCTTCCCACGACTTCTGCTACTATGGTTTCTGACCAAGCGCTCTACCATCAGATGGCAACTATAATGGACAATATGAGCAAGCAGGTGAATGAATTCCTTGAGAAGCTACAAGAGATGAAGAAGGTACGTCATCATCCAACACCAGATCGCCAACGGCAACAAAATCAAGAACCACAGCCACCGCCAGATGCCACCGACCACATCGCCGCAGCATCACCACCGGCGTCTCCGATCCCCAGCGGAGCAAGAGCGCACCCGCCGTCGCTTTTCGTTGCGCGGCCTCGCCCCCCTTCTCGTCGCCCTTCAGGCGACGCCGTCCGTCGCACCAGTTGGCTCCTTCGGTCGACGTCCTCATCACGTGGATTCGCCTGGAGGAGCCGCCTCGTCAGATCCGCCCGCTGCCGTCTCTTCCTCGTCAGATCTGCAGCCTCGCTCATCGGATCGGCTAAATCGCGGCGCGCCACAGTAGTTGCGCGCCATCGTAACCTTCGATCGCCGGCTGTCCTCACCTGCGCCGCGCCATCGCTGTCCGTCTCGCTCGCCGCCGCCGCCGGACCACCTCTGCTCGCACGCCACCGCCTCCACCCGTGGCCATCTTCTCCCGCACCGCCGCCGCCCGAACCACCTCCGCTCGTCGCGATCCGCCGGCCGTCGCTCTGCCGTCGCCGCTCGCCGGTCGCTCGCCGCAGCCGCTCCGTCGGCCCGCTTTCCTCGCGCCGCGCCGCTGCCGGACCACCTCGCCCGTCGCGCAGCACCGCCCGTCCGCTCCGCCGCCGCTCCGGCTGCCGCTGCGTCAGCGCCGCTCAGCCTAGCCACGCTCCTTGGCCGCCGCTCGCGCTGTGCCGTCGCGCCTCTTGCGAGAGCCCGCAGTCGCCGCTCGCCGCCGGTCCTCGCACGCGCGCCGCTACCGCTTGCGCCGCTACCGCTGACCGCCATGAGATCCGGCGGGACGCCTGGCGCCCACCGTGGGCATCCACGCCTGGCGGCTGCCCCTACTCTTTTAATAGCAGTAGCTTCTCTTAGAAGCTAACCAAAACAAAAAAAAAGAAAAAGAAAAGAGAGAGAGAGAAAAAAAACAAAATTTTGCAGGCATCATTTCACTCTGTTCCGCTTGGATCGGGTCGACCGTCTCCATCTGCTGCAGCCCCGCCATCGTTCATCTTCTACACCGGCATCAAAGGTCGTCCATAGGCGTCATGACCGCCGCCTAGCAGCTCGAGGACGAGCTGCATGTCCGAGGGGGGTGTAGTGTCAGGAGTGTGGGCCTTGGGCCCAAGGCTAAATCGGGTTATTATTAGAAATTAGAGATTAGATTCTATTTGAGTTAGAGATTAGTGCCCTTGTGTTAGAGATATAATTAGAGACATGATATTAGTTACTATAATTGTTAGAGTTATAATTGGAATTAGATTCTATCTGTTAGGGGGAGCCATCTATATAAGGGGGCTACCGCATGCTATTGGAATCAATCAATGGAGAGAAATATTATAGTCTTCCTCATCTAGTCTCTCGCTCTCCCCTCTACGCCGATGCCATCCGGCCATCTTCTAGGTGGTGTTTACCCCGGTTCATGACAGCATAATTACATACAACAGACTAAAAGACAATACACAGTATGAAAATGAATGTAAAACAAACCTCGCTGATCAAGCTCCACGACATAGGGCTCCTTCTTCAATTGAAGCTCCTTGAACACAGCCTTTGCTCTTCTACAATACCTGCAAAAATGAGTACTTTTGTAAGATAGAGTTTCTTCTGCCAGTACAACAACATGTAACATGTAAAATGCTGATAAGGGTCAGTAGTTGGGTTTGGAGCCATGAGGCATCATACACATACATTTATTATTTATAGCATCTGATTATATCAGTGCATTTACATTTCATATCATCTGACTATATCCGTGCCTTTCCATGTAGCCATGTATTCTCGACAAGTGTTTTGAGTATTCAACTTTATAAATATATTTTGAGTTTAGCTTCTTCGATTGTACTTGCAAGAATTCTGGTGAGAGCTTCACGACAAATCCAACATACTCACCTAATAGAACGTTCTAGAAGGAGGGAGCAAGAATTATCCTATAAATGTTTTATATGAAACAAAAGCCTGGTTAAATTGACTGTCCCAGAACAAGCAAACCTTTTCAGATCAAACAGTAAAAGTAACTGCCACTTTCTCTTATCACCTAGTGCACCAAGAATTGCAAAGCAGATAACACTTGGATCACCGCATAAGGCCAGATGACCTCAGTACCTCCCCGTTTCAGTACAATACCAACCATTAGCTGTTGTCCGATTGTCTCCAACTTCGTACAGTTCGAATTGTGGTTCTACTACAAAACCAAGAACTCCAGTATTCCACAGTTGGATCGTGCAAAAGAGGAACTATTCTCACGATTCCTCTGGTTTACAGCCTTGCCCAGACAATTTTGACCAGGACAAGGAGCTAAATCAGCAAGAAAGGCCCCAGATTTTCTACAGCGTCACAACTAGATCGGCGCAACTTCACAACAACTACACCCAAATTCTAAAGCTAATTAATCGGCGCAAAACAGGCCGCCGAGACGCATATGGAGGGGTTAGAGATGAGAGGGACCGTACGGGCAGTACGACTTGGAGAAGATGACGACGTCGTGGGAGGAGACGGTGGATTTCACGAAGGCCGACTTGGACGCCGAGTCCGATGACGACGAGGCGCATCCGAACGCCGCGAGGGCGATGAGCGCCGCCACCACACCGAACCGCTGGCCCAGCACCGCCGCCATCGTGTTCCGCCGCCGGCAGGTCGAGATCGCGGAGAGTCTGGACTCCGAAGACGGCGAGATAGTTTTGAGGGAGAGAGCACTGGTTCTCGGCTTGGGGTGCCGCATGTGGGCTGTGGCCTGGGTAGATAGGTACTGGCATAGCCTTCGGATTTGGGTTACGTAGATACAAAATACGCGTTTACAGGTCGATTACGTAAACATTAGGCAGCACATCTTCAATGGTTTGTCTAAAGGCTAAACTCCCATGCTAGATGTTCCGATTGTAGAAACAAAATTTCAGAAATGATCACCTAATCAGAGCTGTTCCGGTTGTAGAAACAAAATTTCAGAAATGATCACCTAATCAGAACCAAAGATGCTCTTAATATTGGCCTTAGAAATTGAATATGCTAGCTTAGGGTAAAAAATAGTACATCCAAAAGAACAGAAACAAAACTATACTTTTAGCAACATGCCATCTCTAGGTAGACAAACAGTACATTAATCTTCAATCTGCTCATTAGCTCAAAAAAACATATATTTTTTCAAAAAAATGGTTAGCTAGATCATATATGTTTCCATGATGTGGGCTTCGGGTCCAAGACAAGAGAGGCGTAAATCAGCTCGTTCCACGCGTCCGGCACGCCGGGGAGGCACCAGTGGCTGCAGTCCTGCTTCCTCCTGGAGACCTTCTTCTTCGCCTGCGCTTTGCCGTACACCGACGGGTGGCCGTCCTTGCGGAAGTTGGTCAGCTTCGTCACGTTCAGCAACCGCACGGGGAAGCGCATCCTGCCGATCACCTCCTCCGCGATCCTCATCTTCAGAGGGTAGCTGTCGATGACGGCCCCTGAACGTCGGGTCCGTCTCCCCGTTGCACGAGCCGCCCGAGTCCCAGTCCCCTCCCCTGCACGGCAAAACCAAACGAAAAAGCTTGCCACACTCTAGCTTGAACTGAATTGGTGTTGCAAAGGCTGATGCTAGAGCAATGGTGATCAGTACCTGAAATGTGCAGTGGAGTATCCTCGGTAGAAGACTACGCTTTTCGCCGGGTCCATGTTCCTGTCGACCCAGCGCGCCCATGTCTTCAAGGCTCTTCTGTAAGCTTCAGTGGAGTCGAATTGGGGGTACAATGTGTCACCTTCTTTGTAGTAGTTCTTGCTGCACACGGTTTTTCAAGAATCAGGAGTAAGCAGAGGTTCGTCTATTTATAATCATTTTAATCTGCAAAATTGCAAGTAAATCGATCAGGCAGCCACATTTTGCGTACGTACCCCCTGGCCGTCTTGCCGTGCGTCCACCAGTGGCCGGTGTTGAAGACGAGGATGTCTACCTTCTTCCACCGGCTAGCCGTCTTGTCGATGCGGTCGATCTGGAGGATCGGGTTGGAGTTCCCCTGCCGGTTGAAGCGCACCCCTTCGTGGACGAGGAAATGCGACCGGACGAACTCCACGGTCAAGTCGTAATCCTACAATTGTTTAAGAAACACAGCGCACTCAGCGAGCATTCGAGGTTCGCAGAGATGTGACTGCCATTTTAGTTACCACGAACTTGAAGACGAAGTAGCCTCGGCCCTTGGTGATCCTGTACCCGCGCGTCTCGAACATCCTGGCCTTGTCGGGGAGGGCCTCGCGCAGGATGCAGAGCATGGACTCGAACTGGTTCCGGTTCATCGAGTCGCCGACGAACATCAGCCGCTTGCCTCGCAGCCTCGCCAGGAAATCTGTCGCGTTGAACCTACGGACCTAGTGAGCGAATCAGCGATGGCTCGAGGGGTCGCCGTGAAGGGCCCGGTGTGTTTGGGTTGACGGGGTACCTGGGGAGGCGGCATCGGCGCGGCGCCCAGCGCCACCGCGTGTACCCGGCGTCGGGACGCCCGTTTGACGCGCATGCGTACGCCTCGTCTACGTAGGGGCACGTGCCCGGCGCGTACAGCGGCCGCGCCTCCTCGTCACGCACCCACTCCCCGTCGAACACATCGCACCTTTCGCCTGCATTATCGCCTGCCGTCTCGGGCGGTGGCAGGGAAGGCGGCGGTCGAGAAGATGGCGTTTGTGTAGGCGGGGGACGGGATGGCGGTGGCGATGGTGGTGGTGGTGGTGGCGGCGGTTGGATGTGAGGGGGTGGGGATGGGAGCCAGTTGAGGCGGTGGAGGGCCCGCGGGGAGGAGGTGGAGGAGCGGAGGAGGGGGAGGGTGAGCGGGAGGAGGAAAGGGACGGAGACGAAGGCGAGGAGCGGGAAGGCGAGCCGCCACGGGAGAGGCGGTGCGGACGGCATCGGGGAAGCAGTACCCTACGGCCAGCCGGCGAAGGAGGCGTAGCGTGTGGTCGATCTGGCGGTCTAGGGGCGTGGCGGGAAACGCGCGCTGCAGTTACATCTGTGCTTTAGATGTCATCATGTCAGATCGAGCAGTCCGAAGAGCTCAGATTGGTGGGCTCTTATTGATTGCTACGTTGCTTGTCAGACGCGCCGGTCGGAGCTAGCCGGGCCGGGAGAAAAGTTTGGGTTATTAATGTTGAAAAACCTAGGGCAGGATCGGCAAATTTGATTTATTGATACACTCTTTATTTAAACTATAAATAAGGATTCTGATAATTATAAAATAGATGCAATACAGGTAAAGTAATAAAGAAATGAGCCCCCTCTTATATCTTTATATTCAATTTATTGTTTGCACTATTATATATTTGTTCCATCTCTTTTGCATATGAGGAATCGATCGGATTGGACTCGCAGCGATGATCCTCAACACGTTATCAGTATGAATTGCTCCGGTGGATCGCAAGGTAATCATTCATAAATTAAATATCTAGATCGCTCTAAATTCCGCAAAATTCGCTTTTTAGATTATTTTCTACGCTGCAGATCCGCTCTAATCTACTACGAGCAGACTTGAAGTTGCCGGCACAATGTTGTTTGTTAGATTACATGAAAGAGTAGATGTTGATTGCACTGTATGTTGAAAAAAAAGATGAAAATTCGCATGCGGTTGAACGCGCCGCTGGTCGCCATGCCGTCGTGCATGTCGCCCAAACGCAACTGCGCCGTTGTGCACCGACATCGATCCCAGACGTGGCCGCCGTCACCTGAGCTCCCGCATCCACCGGGCCACAACCACGTGAAAGCATCTAGGCCTCCATGCAAAGAGCGAAATTACCGGACCACGGTAGTACTGGATTTTCAACAGTACGTTTTTTTCAGAGAGCACATCTGCTGGGGACTTGGACTCATTGAAATCGGTAATACCGGATTTTTAACGGTGAAACTACCGCAGTGCAGTAGTACTGCACCAAACTATGGAACTACTGATATTCAGAAGTACCGGGATATTCAGTGGTACATTTTTTCTAACAAGTACCCCCCGAAAAACTTAAACTGGCAGAAATCAGAAGTACCGGACAAAACACGGTGGAACAACTGCGGTGCGGTAGTACTACGCCGATATGCAGAACTACCGCATTGTGGAGTATTGCACTTATAACAGTGATAGTTTCGCACTGTTTTTCAAACGGCTAGTTCTGACGCTCTGACATAGCTATTATTGTATACTACAGTAAAGTGCGGTAGTATCGCACTTATAACGCTAGTAGTTTCGATTTCCCTGAATTTTTAAAATAATTTTTTGCAACGGCTAGTTTTGATTGGTGAGGGTATAAATACCCTTCCACCAGCTCAAAGAAAAAGTGATGAGCAAATATTTAACATATTTGAGTCTTGAGCATTCATTCCACACATCCTTCACTCTTGTGCATTCATTTGAGGTGTAGAGAGCATTTTTCAAGTGCATTCATTTCTTAGATTGATCATTTATACTTGAGCGCTGTCAAGCGAAATGTGGTCTATTACTCTTGGTGCTTGCCGGCACCTAGACGACTTGGAGGTTGATCGCTAGGTGACTTCTTCGAGAAACTTGTGAAGAAGTCCAAGCAAATTGTGAGTGACTTGGTGCTTGCCATCTCCGGAGAGGAGTAAGAGTAACCACTAGTGATCGAGGAGTTGAGACTTAATTCGTGGAGCCGGTCCAAGAGTGCTTGAGCTATCCTCAACGTGAATTAGTGAAAACTGACAAGTTTTTGATACCACGGGAAAAACATCGTGTGTTCACTTGTGGTTATATCTCATCTCATTTAGTGATTACATTTATATCTTTGTAATTCTTATATATTATTGTGTTTGTAGTTAATTGCAATCTTTATTTGGAATAGAGTTTTAGGATTACTAGAATTGAATAAATTTGGTTCATCTAGTAAACTTGTCTAGTGATCAATTGTTAATTGTTTATGAAGGGGCAATAATTTTTATAACCTTTTATTCACCCTTCGTCTAGTCAATTATCCTTGATCCTACACCGCGTCACCCGAGCCGCCAGCACCACGTGGCCACTGCAGCCGCCTCATGCCCCGCACAGTGTAGCACCGCCGCCTCCCGCATGGGGCACGGGCCGCTGCCACGTAGTGCGCCGTCGCCGGCCCCACACGGGCCATTGCCGCGATAAGCGCTGCCGCTCCCCACCCTACGCGTCATCATCGGCCCAGAGATGCGCTGCGTCGCCCCGAATGGGCAACCCATAGGCGTCGCCCCCGCATGGCCTCCGCACCGCGCCACGCCGCCCGAGCAGCCAGCCTGGAGCCGCACCGCACCGCTGGCCCTCCCTCTTGAATCGCGCCACACCGAGATGCCTCCGTGTGGTAAACAGGGGTAGGGGAACCCTATCCCTCCCTCTTGAATTGGTCAAAAGAAATTTGGACTATCTGCTTGGTTATGGACCATTTGATCGGGTATGGGATGTTCGGACCAATCTGATCAGTTAAAAGAAATTTAGACCATCCAATCAACCATGGAAAGCTTGAACTAGTTTAATCGGTCAAAAGGAATTTAAACCATCTGATCGACCACAGGAAGTTCGGACCAGTCCAATCGATTTAAAAAAATTTAAACCATTCGATAGGCCATACATCGTCCGATTGGCCTTAGTGTTCAATATGAAATCGGGCTTCCAAATAAAGCCTTAGTGTCCGATACGAAAAGACTACTGGGCTTCTTCTTGCTTTCAAAAAATGTGTCGGTTTCTTTCCTTCTAGATTTCCCACATTATTAGCATAACCAGGGAACTAACAGAGGATTGCAATTGATCGGCATAGCCCGAAATCATTTGCTCCCAGAGCTGCAGAATGTCGTCAAGATGCACAGTTGGATGTAGAGATGCAATGCCTGTCCAATTTGCAACTGAAACCGAAGAATAGTTTCCTGTTGCTGAGAAGCGCCAGGTAATTTGATCTTGCCGACCCTCCGCTGGATGCAACTCTGCCACCTTTATCCAGAGGCTGACAGATTCATTAACAAGCTGCGGGGTGATCCGCTGCCTAATGTCTGCAATCCAATGTGCTTCCGAGATGGCGTCGGACAGAGTTCTATTCTTTCTGGCTGAGATCTTGAACAATTGTGGAAAAGCGTCCATAGTTGCACGACCATCCATCCATCTGTCCTTTCAGAAGTTTACGGATTTGCCATCTCCAATGGTATTGGTGGTGCACGCCTGAAGCAACTTCCTGTCTACCTCACTGGACGGGCTGTCCAAGCCAATTCAAAGGTTTGGAGGAGAGGCCCATTGATATGGCTCTAGTTTTTTGTTAAAATTTTTGAATTTTAGTTATTTATGATAAAGATTATAGAGAAAGATATTTATTTACGATTTTAGATGATACAAATGTTAGGGTTTTAACGTATACTTTAATTAATTTATAGATTCTATCTCAAAAAAATATTTCATTTAAAAGTTAAATATTATATCAAAAAAATAAAAATCAGTTTGAGAAATCGAAAAGGACATGCCAAAACCATCGCAAAGGCAGCGCTCGACCAATGTTCGATCGGCCTTCATACCCTTGCCCAATTCACCCGGCAATGACCACTAGTGGACGCCGCGGCGCCCCTCCATAGCGAGCTTCCTCTTATCCGGTCGAAGCAGTTCATGGATGTTCATGACTGCTCGAATCCGTCGACACCGATTTAAGACAAGGCGACCTCGGCGAGTCAGGAGGAGGCGAGGAGCCCCTTCCATCCTGATAAACGACTTGCAATATGGTGCTAGTACTACTGCAGCACTACAACTTTAATTCATCGTTACAGGCACTAGCAAAGTCTCTCCACTGCGTCGTCCTCTTCCCCTCACTTTTTTTCTCAGTAGTGAGTTCTCGTGGCTCCGTCCTGTGGGTCAGTGGGTGGGATATTACATAGTGGCAGAGCCGACCGCTGGTGGGAGCTCGAGCAGAGCTGACCGTCGGCAGGTGGAGGAGCTCGCCATGAAGCTTGGACAACAGCGGGACTGCTGCCCAGGCTCGTCGGGCGGTGGCTCCGCCCTGATATTACATACGTTAGTGTCCATACAACTGGCATTCCGGCCTAATCTCGAGGAAAAAAAATAGGAAGCTCATGGCATCGTCCGTATCTCCGTCCGCACGTTACCGGTTACCTCGTGTCGTGCGTGTTTGTAGCTTCGTACCCGAGCGCGAGAGAAGCGCCGTTGCTCGCCGCTCGCCCGGCCGTGAGTCCGTCGGACCGTCACCTCCCTCTCCCCGAACATGACACCTGCGCGCGAATGGGCACGATCTCATCTCCTTCCCCACCTTCGACGCTTCGCCATTTGTTTTCCCGTCCCAGCAGCATGCCGCAAGCTGAAACCCACCACGCCGCGCTCGTAAACCGTGCCGTTGCCGTCTCTCTACGCAACGGCGCAACGCAAAAAGCCGGTACTGCGAGTAGGCCACAACACCGCGCGAAACCCCAAGGCCTGTTTTTTTGGGTTTTCGTAGCTTTCGATTTTGTATTATTCAGAAACCGAAATAAATAGTTGTCTTCCTAGATGACTTCTCAAAACTATTTTTTCAAATAACTTATCAAGTTTAAAGACATATATATCGTTCAGTGCTATTTTAAAAAATACAAATAAAACCTACCGATTGTAACTAAAAGCTATTAACCATATCTCAAAAGAACAAAGCTATAACAACAGAAAAGTGACCAAACAATCCTCCGGTCCTAACACCGCCGCTGACAGACACAGGCGCGAATGCGGAGCAGGAGCCGTCCGAGCACCGAACAGGAGCTCTCCGGTCTCCACCCTGTCGCGCGTCGGTACACCTCGACTCCCAACCATCAACCACGCATGCCTCCAGTGTGGCGGGCTGGAGCTGGAATAGGATTTTGTCTGTTCTCTTCTCAACTCCCGAGTCCCAACATTTCACGTCGTCCTCATCATCTCGTCGCCGTGTCGCTCTCCTTTTTTCTCGAGTTTCGTAGTGGGCCGGTGGGCGGCGGCCGACCTCTCTGAATGACGCGGACTATCCTATACAATCCTAGTCACCTTTCGGCTGCGGCAAAATTTTTTTGGTAGGAGGATGGATGGAGGTCCAAGCCGCCGAACAGCTCAGAACAACAGCTGCAACAATTGGCCAGCTTATGTGATACCAGCTTGACATCAAAGGTCCACGAGCATGTTTGGCAACTTTGGTCGAGACTTTCTTTGCCTAGGCTAGGCCAGCGTGGCGAGTAAAGGGTTTCCTTTGTTCGCAGTTCTTCTAAAAAAATGGAACAAGTAACGGAAGCTCCCTTCTACATTTCTAATTTTTCCACTATTGTCATGATAACGGGCGAACTAACATGGATTACTCTTCGCGCCATATCCATATCTAACGGCATAACAGATACTTCTCCCATCCCATAGTATAAGTTCTTATTCTTAAGAAACATTGTCTCACAATATAAGTTCATTGTGAAGATAAAAAGTGTAGTTATTGAACTATATGCCCTTATTTTAATGTTAAACAAATAAGTGATTAGTTGTAGTATACCATATGTGTAGTTTAACAATATTAACATTTTTTTAAATTTAATATCTCTTTGGTTTGTACGTATGATGAAATTTAGACATATTGCGAGACTGAGAGAGTACTCCTCGAAGGTGACATGTATATCGTTAATATCTGACCTTTCTTGCTCCATAATGCAGTAGTAACGAACGGATAACTTGAATTACTTTTCGCGCCATATTATCATCTAACCGTAGGTCGTCAAAATGCGGTGATAAAGGGCCGAACAAACTTATTACTTTTCGCGCCATACCGTCGTCTAGCTGTAGGACGTCTACTGCCGTAAGACAATGTACGTATAGGAGAACCCAACCGCTGTTGCGCCAGAACATTGCAATGATATATATATATATATTCTAAATTATGCAGCATTTGAATGGTCCTTTAGCCGAAAGCGACAGAAAATAGCTCCTTTTTCATTTCACCGTTTGCTTATTCAGACTAATTAGGCGACTGGAGCCTTCAAACTTTTTGACAAAAACGCAGGCCATCTCGTTTTCAACGACCTGCCTTTCGCTTTATCGAGCTCTCCTTTTCCTCTCCCAAATTACGCAGAGGTAGCTGTGCTACGCTACTCCTGTCGTACGCCGTTGGCATCGTCTAATCTTAAGCCATAACACACGCGCACACACACCTGTCCTCCCAGCTCGACCATACCACGCAATCCTACCCGCCAGCCACGAGCCACGACACAATAACGGCGCAGAAAAAAATTTAAAAAATATATATAGCGCAAACTCCCAAGCAATTCCACCTCCACCTCCTCCTCGTCCCCCTCTTCCGTAGTGGCGAGCACGCCTCGCCTCCAATAATTCGATAAGACGCACCTCGCTTTCGCTTCCCTGTGCTAACGCCGGCCCAACGAAGCGCGCGCTAACGGCAGCAGCCACGCTAGCTTGCTCCCGACGATTCGACGCCGCCCCCGACTCAGGTGTGACCAAATCCCATTTCGCCGATTTTAATTTTTTTAATAAAATGGGATGGGATTTGTGTAGTGGTGGCCGCGGTGGGGGTTGTTAAGTTGGTCTGATCGGCGCGGTTCCTGCGGGGGGTGCGCTGCTCTGGGGCCGATCTGAGGTCGGGGCCATGGCCGCGCCGGGGTCCGCGATTAAGGTATGGGCGATTTGGAGTTGCCGGGTTGGGGTGGCTCGGATCTGGGGGGCGAGAATTCGGTGAGGAACGGCGTTTTTTTTTATGTGTGTGTTGAGTTTTCGGGATTTGGAGGTACGGATTGGGATGAATGGGTTTTAGGCGGCTTGTTTTAGCGTGTCGCTGTGGCTGATGGATTTTTTTTGGGTGATTTAATTGGGATCTGGCGATCTTGGCATTTGGCCTTGAGGTGGCGCTTTTTGTTTGGATTGGGCGTTGATTGGAGGCAATCGGGTGAATTTGTTTAGAGCCTCGTCGTATGAAAGTAGGGGTTTTTGTTTTTGCCATGAGTCGGATCTGCGTGGCGGAAGTCCGAATCGATTCGTGAGTGTTCATTTGCGACCTGGTGGCTTTTGTGTTGATTTCGGTGCCGATTCGGGTTCCAGAAACCGGCAGATTTGGCCGTCCAGTCAGTTTGTTTTCGATGTGATATGTAGTTTGTTTGATTCGGTTAATCTGTGTCGGAGCTTCGGGATCATGCAACATTTTCTCGTGGCCTTTCGGTTTTGTATCTAGTGAGCTGGATATGAACTGTTTGTCGGATGCCAGGAGGTCAGGTTTAGTCAATTGAATTTTGGCCTGGAGTTGCACAAAAAACGACACATTTCTTGGGTTTTGTTTTACTTTTTAATGAGCCGATCAAATTCGGCATATGGTATGGGTTGAATGGAAGGTGGGAGTTGATTCAATTTGGATGTGCCTTCAGCACAAGGATATCCAAAGCCTGATCCTTCAATTTTCTTGATGCTAAAATCTTGATTATTGAGTGGGTTTTCAAGGGTGTCCCTATAAAAAGTCCAGAAGTGCACCTTTGTGTATTGTTGCCACGGGTGGGCGTGGAGTCTGATTGAAACAGCTTCATTGAGTCCTGGAGATGTGTCAAGATCTTGTCTTCGTTGCGGACACAGGAGGTTGATACTGCAAAGGATGTGCCACTTTGCCTGGAATTTGGTGAATTTTAACTGGTGATTTCAAATCTTATGCTTGTGGTGCACTAGGTCGATTGGATACGACCAACTCTTGGTGTATGGTTGAAGCTGGATGACATTAGGTCTGACTGGACCCAGATGAGATCAGGATGTTAGCTCTATGTCATGCCAACTCCTTAGTTTTTTGGATGTTGAGTGTCTGTTGTTGGAGCTGCAATCAGTGTATTGGAGCTGCAATTGCCAAACGTTTCATCGTATGGAAAGATGTCTTCTGCCCCTATTATGGGCAAAATCTCAAACTTTTGGTATTGTGTTGCTTTCAATGAACTGTTTGAATAGGAAACTTTCAAGTGTACTGTTGTTCACAGCATGTTTGTTTGTCTAGTTGGAGTTTTCACTAGTTAAATCTATAATCTCTATGGATATTCTTATTAAGAATTCTTTTAGTGGGCTTACCTTTGAGCCGCAAAGCTTTTATTGTTGCAAATGGAATCTCTACCAAGTCATTTATGAATTTTCTGTTTTCAGCACACATTTTCTTCTCTCTTGAAGCAAAAGCCACCCAAGACTAGTCCGGCAAAATCTAGGGGTACTATGGCGGTTTCAATGAGGGAAGTGGATCCTGTCTTTCAAGGGGCTGGTCAAAAGGAGTATCCTTCAGTTGCTAATTTGCCTCTGGGTCACATTATCATTTTCGCTTATCTTATGTATATTGTTTCATTACAGGAATGCCATGTGTCTTCATCTCTCTCATTAGTCATTACTGTTATGCACTATTGTTTTGAATTAATGATGCCAATTACATCCAATAGAAGGTATTCGCTTATTTAGTAAACTTATAGGTCAACTACACATTTGATGAATTGTTAGTCTGTGATAAACCATTGCACTAAAAGTAAGTGGGTAGATTAGGTTATCATGGTGCTATAATTCTTACATTCAATTATGTCTCTTTATATGATGCTTGTTATCTTATCCCTGCATAGTTATCCTTAACAACCCTCAGTGGATTGGAAATATGGTGGATTGAAAAATTACAAGCTGTTCCTGTTCCCAGGGAATCATATGGGAAATTTTTCACAGGAGATTCCTACGTAATACTGAAGGTACTCAACCTTTTTCAAATTGTAAATGTGCCTAAGTTCTGTGCTTAGTTTTATAGGAAAATTTGTTGAGAGCTGTCTGATGTCAGCTATGCAATTGTTCTCATTCCTTACATGTATTAACTCTTAAGCCTTGAGTTCCCCTGCTGCTGTTCTTATCATAACGGAGCAATTCTTCATACCGGAAGGAATTTGTTATTTTCTAATTTGTTTGATTGTTCCAGTATCTTGTTTATGCTATATAGTAATAGTGGTATTCTGTTTGCATTACTAGTCAGATTAAAATTCTGTTTGGATTAATATTTGTATTATGGTGGAATTATGATTGCTATTAATAGTTATTTTGTCATTGGAACAGACAACTGCCCTTAAAAATGGTTCTTTTCAGCATGATATCCATTATTGGCTTGGTAAAGATACCAGTCAGGTTTGCTGTTATATTTTACTCTCTTGTCCTTTTTGCCAATAGCCTAGCTAATAAAATAGCATATTTACTTGTTGCACTTTAATTAATGAATAGGATGATGCTGGTACAGCTGCAATCAAGACTGTGGAACTGGATGCTGCTCTTGGTGGACGTGCTGTTCAATACCGTGAAGTACAGGGAAATGAGACAGAGAAATTTCTATCATATTTTAAACCTTGCATTATACCAGAGGAAGGGGGAGTTGCATCTGGTTTCAGGCATGCTGAAGTCAATGAACAGGAGCATGTAACACGATTATTTGTCTGCAGAGGAAAGCATACAGTCCATGTCAAAGAGGTGAATATTTTGTCTGCGTATATTTTGTCATTCTGTCCTTGTATGGTGATAACTACCAAATACAGATGTCACATTGCGTCCCCCCCACCCCAACAGGTTCCTTTTGCACGATCATCGCTCAACCATGATGACATATTTATATTAGATACAAAGTCCAAGATATTCCAATTCAATGGATCAAATTCAAGTATTCAGGAGAGGGCTAAGGCCCTCGAGGTTGTGCAATATCTCAAAGACACCAACCATGAGGGCAAATGTGAAGTAGCTGCTGTTGGTAAGTTCACTTTTGGTCAAAATGTTTTAAATGGACGAAGTTCTTTTTTCTTTAAGAATTTTAATACTCTTTTAAACAGAGGATGGCAAGTTGATGGCAGATCCTGATGCTGGTGAATTCTGGGGTCTCTTTGGTGGATTTGCTCCTCTGCCAAGAAAGACCTTTTCTGAGCTTAATGGAAAAGATCCTGCATTGCCTTCAAAGCTGCTCTGGTAATATATCACAGGATATAAATCCTAGGGAAATTTATTTTTTTTTACAGTGAATGTGCTCCCTTCTAATTTTTTTATTTATGTTACATGTTTATTTTGGCTTCTGATGAAATGTTCTTTTCTTTTGTATTTTCAGTGTCAATAAGGGCCAAATAATTTCTGTAGATCGTGAAGTTTTAACAAGAGAGCTGCTAGATTCAACAAAGTGCTACCTGCTGGACTGTGGATCTGAAATTTATGTCTGGATGGGTAGAGAAACATCTCTTGATGAGAGGAAACGAGCAGGCTCTGCTGCTGAGGTAACATTGTCTTGCTTCTGCTTTCTTGATTGAGTGTTTACAATGACTTGTGATAAGTTGGGAGCTCAAATTAATGACATGACATACATGATTGGGAGATGAAGGGCCCATTTGGTTCATAGCCAGATTGATCGGTTACCACTACTTAGACAAAGTTAGGAAAAAAAGATCCTACAACAGGTGGACGACAGTGCTAATAAAGTTAGAAATGCATCACTATGGCAATGAACCACACATTTTCCTAGGGAAGTGTGGCCACCTATTGCTATGGACTTTGGTTAGGTGTGGGGCGTGGCATAGTTAGGCATCAAATCGGACTCCATCCAACTATGTTCTGACTTACCCAGATTAGTATTTTGAATTTTTGATGGCAAGTATTCACGTTGTCATGATGGTGCTTATCTGTGAGCCAAGTTAAAATCTGAGTGCATGAAAAGGTTTTTAACGAGCCAGTTCAACTTTACAGTTACTTGTAGGCTAGTTCACTGTGGCCTACAAAGCTATAACATGTGTTTTTGCTAGATTTATGATATCTCCGGTGTTGCATGTTATCAATACTCATATAGTTAACAACCATCATCGTAGCTGGAAGCCTGATATTCCAATTTTCTTCTTTATTTTCCCCCCATATATGTTAAACACCTCTCTCTCTCTCTCTCTGAAGATACAAAACATCGCCTTCTCACTTTCTGCAGGAATTACTTCGTGAAGGAAATCGGCCAAAATCTCATATTATTCGTCTGATGGAAGGATTTGAGACCGTCATATTCCGATCAAAGTTTGATAAATGGCCCAAGAAAGCTGATGCAGTTGTGTCAGATGAGAGCAGAGGAAAAGTTGCAGGTTAGCATAGCATCATTGTCCTGGATTAGTTTTTGTTTTATTTTCTGTGTAACTACTAAAACTTGTTGTCAAATAATTTTCCTTCTGTAGCTCTTCTTAAGCGGCAGGGATTTAATGCTAAGGGTTTAGCAAAAGCTGCCCCTGTGAAGGAAGAGCCTCAGCCTCAAATTGATTGCACAGGCAACTTACAGGTCAGTTAAATTTCCTTTCTTGCTAAAGATTTGCAATCAGACCAAATTCACTAATATCTGTTGCATTCTTGTTGGCAAACTCTTGTGAAAATAACACCTATACCCTGGAACAAGTTTGTTGCTAAAATTCATTTAGACATGCAGAATCTGAAGTTGGGTTGTCTTACAGGTTTGGCGTGTAAATGGCAGTGAAAAGATTTTTCTTTCATTCTCTGAGCAATGCAAGTTCTACAGTGGAGATTGCTATATCTTTCAATATAGCTACCCTGGTGATGGTGGAGAGGAATGCCTTATTGGTACTTGGTTTGGAAAAAAGAGTGTTCAGGTAACTGTTTTGAAACATTTTCCATCTTTTGTAGTACTAGTAGCACATATGATTTGAAACAACAGTAATGCACAATGGTTGTGCAAATGTACTGGATTGACAACTGATTCAGTGGAATTAGTGAATTATGACTTATCTTGCTTCCCAGTTTCTCCCTGTACAGTAATCTAGGAGACTCATGAAGGCAACCATTGTGTTCTTGTGAATTGGGTATCTTTTCTTCATGCAGTGCAAACCTTTACTGTATCAGTGATTCAACAATTCCTTCTTCGTTGTGATGAGTGGGCAAATGTTTACCATTCTTGTCCCCTATGGAGAAAAAGCTTTAGATTATTGAATATATGAACGTACAACATTTCTAGTCATATGAGATGGTCTTGATGAGTATGAGAGTATCTAGCTTCTTGGCATTGAGAGTACCTACCAACATTTATGAATTGGGGGTAAATTAATCACTCTGTCCTGAGGCCCGACCAATCGACCATTCACCGCACTTTGAAAACTTCCATTTGTACGTTGAATGCTCTCAAGCTGGAGAATAATTACCTAATCACATTTTTTTTGAGAACAGGAGGAGAGGACTGCAGCTACTGCACTAGCTAACAAGATGGTTGAGTCTCTAAAATTTCAGGCAGTTCTGGTATAACTTTTTTGGCTTTGTCCGAAAGACGTGTAAAATCTTGGTTCACTATCTTAATCTCAAAATTCTCTGGTTATCACAGGTTCGCCTTTATGAAGGAAAAGAACCCATTGAGTTTTTCTCGATATTTCAGAACTTGGTTATATTCAAGGTTGGCCTTTTACTAATTCTTGTGATCAAGCTTCACTGTCCTATTTTTGCTAAGTGTATTTCTTTACTGTGGCAATATGATTGTTGCACTTGTGTATTTTAAAATTTGCCAATAAATACAGGGTGGTGCTAGTACTGGGTATAAGAAATTTGTCTCAGAAAATGGCATTGAGGATGATACATATTCAGAAAATGGGGTTGCACTTTTCCGGGTTCAAGGTTCAGGACCAGATAATATGCAAGCAATTCAAGTTGATACGGTACTTTCTGTTTCAATCTATCTTCACTGGACAAGGCACCATGTTCATGTTATGATCACTTTATCTTACCAGAATGTTGTTTCTACTACATGTATTTATGATACGGTACTTCTTACCAGGCAGCACCATCACTGAACTCTTCTTATTGTTACATACTACATGATGGAGATACAGTATTTACATGGATTGGGAACCTAAGCTCATCAATGGACCAAGAGCTTGCTGAGAGGCAGCTCGATGTGATCAAGGTACGAGGAATGCTCTTCAATATGATTATTTCATGTGGATGTGTTTGATCGTTCAAATGAGCATTATTCTATATTGTCACTGCATCTCGACTTATTTTTGAATATGACAGTTCATTGAGGTGTCATTTGTGTTTATTTTCCAATTGTATCTAGCTTGAATGTTCATGGTAGTCAGTGACGATTAAACATTATTTTGAAATATTATATGGATAATTAGTTACTACATGTATGAGTAGTTACTACAACCATCGATATTCATTTTGTAACAATATGATTTATGTTTTCTTATTTCTTCGGTACATGATTATGATGCACATCTTCATACAACATAATTTATGTTTTCTGGTTTCGTTGGCACATTTTCCACATTACTTCCTGTGAAATGTACCTGACTAGCATAAGCGGTCACCATGTGCGACAGTATCTACAATTCTACAACATGTCACTGAGTTTAACATAGTTATTGCAGTAAATACTCACTGCCTGACATATGTGCTTCCTAATTACATCTGCCCAACTTACATATCAGCTTAATAAACATTTTGTAGATACTGTATGTTTGTACTTTACCTGAGCATGTAACAGTTTTGATTGTTCTGTATGTTTGTACTTTACCTGAGCATGTAACAGTTTTGATTGCTCTGCTCTTATCAAATAAACTATCATAGCACTGACCCTTTCCATTCTGCTCATCCAATATATTATATGCAGCCAAATCTTCAGTCCAGATTGCTCAAGGAAGGATCAGAATATGATCAGTTTTGGAAGTTACTTGGAGTCAAGTCTGAGTACCCCAGCCAAAAGATTGCAAAAGATCAAGAAAGTGACCCTCATTTGTTCTCTTGTACTTTTTCAAAAGGTAAGAAACGTTCATAAGTTTTCTCTTAGTCGGGTGTTTATCATTCAATTTGTACCTTACTTACCTGCATATTCTCTTTTTGAATCAATGTTTTCTGCGACATACATGGGGGTAATGAAGGGGTGCTTAAGGTGAGCAATTTTGAAGTTCATATGTTATTATTGTGAAAATAAGTCAGTGCGATGAAAAATTAATACTGGTCTACTGCTATTGCAGGTTAGAGAAATATTCAACTTCACTCAAGATGATCTGATGACGGAGGACATATTTATTTTGGACTGTCATTCATGTGTCTTCATATGGGTTGGACAACATGTGGACACAAAAATTCGAGCTCAAGCTTTGAGCATTGGAGAGGTATGTGATAGTCTCATGATTTCTTTGTAGAATGCTATAACAGAGAAAGCAAATTCCTTTTTTTTAATTTACATTGGATTGTTAAAACTTCCTTTTTTGCCAGAAATTTCTAGAACTTGACATTCTAATGGAGAATTTATCACGAGAAACACTACTTTATGTCATCACCGAAGGAAGCGAGCCTCAATTTTTCACCAGATTTTTCACTTGGGACTCTGCAAAATCAGCCGTAAGCATTTTTTTCATAGGTTCAAGTGGTTTTGGGATTGTGTAAATTTCAGGTGCCAACCTCACGTGTGTTGTCTTATAAATTGTTTCAGATGCATGGTAACTCATTTGAAAGGAGGCTGTCTATAGTGAAGGATGGGGTAAAACCAAGAATAGATGTAAGATTTCTGTACCTGATATTAATTATTGTCTCGGTTAGCTTTTGAATCTCCTAAATTATCTCTCACCCTGCTATGTTAGATGATTGCAATCAAAGGTGAGCCTGACTATATCCACATGTCCAGCATAGTTATCGTGTATTTCTTTCAAGTTATGGCAGCAGTCTGCATTGGAACATTTGTTTTTGGAAAGCACATGGGTTTTTGCTCACTGGGATAACCTCATGATAGCATTGGTGCATGTTTCAATGGCTATACTTTGCTAGTTATTCACTTTTTTTGGTTGAACCCACGAGGAAGAGAGGCTAAAATGCTATGGTCAGACTCAGATATAAAATTTGAGCATTTAGTGGACACTTTGTATTGTGCATGAGCATACTATGTAGCAAATTGGCATTACTTTGTGGCACAAGCATTCCTCACAAGTTCAATTGCTTAATGCTGTTTCTCCTACAATAAGTTAACTCCTGGTAATATAATTTGTAGAAACCTAAAAGGCGGCCAACAACATCATCGCACACTGGAAGATCCAGTGTACCTGATAAATCTCAGCGGTCCAGAAGTATGTCATTCAGTCCTGACCGTGTAAGAGTTAGAGGAAGATCACCTGCATTCAATGCATTGGCGGCTAACTTTGAGAACCCAAATGCCCGAAATCTATCAACCCCTCCTCCAGTTGTTAGAAAACCGTTTCCAAAGTCTGCCTCCCCTGATTTTGCAAAGCCACCTCCGAGGGCTGCTTCAATTGCTGCAATTTCTGCTTCTTTTGAGCGGCCTAGGCCAAATCTGATACCAAAATCAATTAAAGGTATGCGAGCATCCTTAGAAAGGATTAGATGTAGTTTATGTTTCAAGCATGGTTTTCTTACTTGCTCTGTTCTTTTGGTGTCAAGCGAGCCCTGACGCAAACAAACCCCAACCTGAAGCAAGCAAACCTAAACCAGAGGCAAATGCCAAGGAGAGTATCCCTGCAAAGGATAGTCAAATTGTAACTCCAACGATACAAGAAGATGTAAAGGAGGGTCAGCCAGAAGATGAGGAAGGGCTTCCTCTATACCCATATGAACTCTTGAGGACATGTTCCACCAATCCTGCCACAGACATTGATGTAACCAGGCGTGAGGTAAATCCTGCTGTTCTTCTGACCCTATTGTGTAAGCCTCCTCAAAACCTAACACTACTACATTGGCACATGGCAGATATATCTATCTTTGGCGGAGTTCAGGGAGAAGTTTGGGATGACAAAGGAGGCTTTCGCGAAGCTACCAAAGTGGAAGCAGAATAGGCTCAAGATCGCACTTCAGCTGTTTTAAAATATGCTACTGTGAAACAGACTGTTATCTCTCCTTAGTGAAAGAACAATGACGAGATTGGTTTTCAAAGGTAAATCTCTATTTGCGACAGGCACTTCAGGATCTCTTGCACTGAATGCAACGGTAAGAGTCATTGTAAGTGTAGCCTATCTGGGTCAAGGGACCCTTGGTAGGTTTCAGAGGGGCAGGACCAGTGAGTTTTTAGCTGCTCATGCTCCTGAATTGTGTTGTTCACTGACAATTTTTCATGTTGTGTTGGATTGCTGCATTAGCGGTCCAGTTACTCCAATTCTTTCCCGTTCCAAGGTCACAGGTTTGGTTGTGAGCTTGCAATCCTTCCCCCCTTGAAGCCTCAGATTTGTTTTATTTTTTAAAGCTAGAGAGCTCCCAAGATAATAAGGTTTACATATATGATGTAATTTAGGCAACGGAAAATGGTGTACAAAAGGGTTTGTAAAATACTTTCCAGTGGCTGTTGTCTTGTACTTCAATTTGCTTAATTAATTAATCATTCGTTTGGGCAAAGTAGTACCGTGTGTGAACTTTTGGCTCCCGGTTTGCGGTGAATGCTTGCCAGAAGGTAATATTTCTAGTTGATTATTGTCAATGGACGTTGTCAGTTCACCCAGCCTATCGGTTCCACATTTTCTTGCTGGCATTGTTGGCTTGCGATTATTATCAGAGGCACATTATTTAGCAAGCTTTTCATAATTCCATTATTTTGTATTATATTTGGTTGTAATATTCAATTGCTGCCTCTGAAAATGGATGATACGTTGGAAATTAGGAGCTCAAACCGACTTACCTAGCAAGGCTATGCAGTACTGAGTAAAGCGAATGCCACAAAACTCTCAAATCAAATTGAACTACAATATATGATTCATTGCCACTTCAAATTTGGAGGGTGCAAGGAAACACCCATCCGATCGTTTTTTTTACAAAAATTACACAAAAGCGAGAAGAACAAACTCAAACAGAAAAACCTTTAGTAGTGATGTTTGTTTCTTGAAGTGCGGGCAGGTATTGTGGTTTGGAACTAAAAAGATCTCCAAAGTCAAACAATATTCTCCTGGCTTTGCTTGTGACTCTGGACTCCAAGAGGCAGCCACGACAACGGCTCTGTTCTTTTTAGCTTTTGATTTCTGCTACAGTACCTAATTTTTAAACGGAGTATTTTTTTAAGATGGGGTTTACAAGTTAATTATAGTATACGTTAAAAACCTAATATCTGTACCATCAAAAATCGCAAGCGAGTATCTCTTTTTCCGTAATCTCTGTCATAAATAGCCAAAAAGTCATCAACCGCAGCCCAAAAGAACGGCCCGTTAACATCGAGAGCTGTCTGCTGTTGACTCGAGATATAGAGCCCATCCAAATTTCTTAATCGCAGCGAGGAAATAATGAGGACGGAATCAAAATATGTTACAAGAGCAAATGGGCAATCAAAATAGATCTAGAAGAGACAACCAAACAAAAAGGAAAATGTTGCCGCTGAAAAATTCCTAACAACAGTACTGTGTCTCTATAGTGGGTGCTCTCTAGTAGTATATATGACGTGCCAACCGATTTTCTAGCAAATTGGTAAAGTCGATGATATATAAAGCTGAATGATAGTCGATCCTAAACGAAACGTAGGATGCAAAGCAATAATGAACAGGAACGAATATCGAAACAGATGATAGATATAATCATAGATTAATCAACATGTCCATATGAAGTAATATTGATCAAAGTCAAATTACGAAGGTAAGATTCTATTAACTACGGCGTACTCCTAAGGTACAGAAAAAGTAGATACAAAAAGGTAGTAAAGGTTGGTGTGTGTGCATGTTTTTCCGTCAATCAGTACATGTATTTATATCCTAAAATAACCGACTCAATCTTGAAATGTGCTTCAAGTTTTTCTCTTCATGTCGGCTCAACCTTTTTTCGGATAGAATCCCTATCCGTCTTCAAATAATCTTGTTTTCAATCTCTGTTGATGATTTCCTTCTTTGCATCTAACTTTCCTTAGTCGGCATCTTCTACAAACTTTGTAGCATGGCCGATGTTTGATCCTGGTTTATGGCAAATCCTGATCTTTCCTTATAATTATGTCAAATGCCAAAAATACTTCTGTCGACCATTTTGTCTACCAACATCTGGTGGCAACACATGCCCCCATTTCTATGAAGGTGAAACCTTTACAAAAATGTCAAGTATCACTCTTTGCAGCAAAAGATGTTTTGTTTTTCAAAACCCAGCTCCTCAAGAGATACTAGCAATGTCAGATCAAGTCTCAGCAAATATCTTATTAGATAATATTTTATACCTTCCGTTGTGAAACCTCAATTTTGAGTTGATGAGTCTATAAATACCAAACTAGTCCTTTGATAAACAACCCCCGTTTTTGCCCTACCTGGTCCTCAATCTTCGTGATCGACTTCCGACAATGGATTATCAGGTATCCTTCTTCTCTTCATCTTTCTAGCTCTTAATCAGCTTAAGCTCTATTTATTCTTGTCTCAGATCTTGCTCAATATCTACAACTTGATCAAAGGCCAATCTTATGAAGAAGTGGTTACGGATAATCAAACTGTCTCATCTCTCTACTGATTTGAGCTTTTTGATAAGAGCATGATACCCATACTAAGACATCTCAAGCATATTACTAATCCTTCAGAAAAGTATGTTATTGCATGTTAGAAATATCATCTCCATCATCGATGATCCAACCTGATGTATCATCTTCAAAAGAATAACATCGATCAACATCGTGAAGAGAATTTCTACCAGTCTTGTGTTGATGGTTTATCAAAAGCAATTTTATCCCTCCCCTATCTCCGGACTAAAATCAACCATCTTCAGACTGATTTAGTTGCACTCAAGACTTCACTAGATGCCACAAGCACAATCAACTTATCGAGAATTGGCCAGAAGGAAGGGCAACTCCAGCTTGCAAAAGATTCTCTCAAAGCAATGAGCATCCAAAATTCGAATGTGAATTGTTTGAAGACAATTCATTCAAGAATAAGGAGAGAATATCAGTCAAAATTACCCAAATGAAGGAAGAATAGGAAAATCTACTGGTAGATGTCTACAATCCATAAGCCGATGATGTCATCATAAAATCAGCCATTACCATTTTTGAAGGTTGCAAGGCCAAGATCAAGGCCGTGATAGATTCTTGAATTGTAACTAATAACGATCCATAGGCCAACATTGTCCTTGTAATATCTTGTGATGCAAACGGCCTACGAAAACTTGTTTGATTGTATTCACATTGTCTGTTAAACATTCTTTAATCATGTCGTGCGAGTAATCATAAAGTGCACTAGCGTCGTTCCAACCTTTGACATGCCCTTTAATGGCAATGTCTATTCGGCTTTCAACGCGACCCTTGGTTATTTATGCATCCTTAAGGCTTTATAAATGATAGAAATTTTAGAATAGCTTTCATCTCGACAACTGTAAACTCCTCTAAGAAACCAATGTTCTTTTATGAAAAGATACTGAAAAAATAGAGTTCTCTTTTGTGACGATCACCCTCTCCTTCCTTTCTTCTCTGCATTCCGAGTTATCTAGCCGAAACCTCACTCAAACAGCTGACAATTTTAGCCTGAAAAAATTCCTCCCGTCTTGCTCCTCTTTCTCAGGCAATCATTTTGCCTATCCGCCGCTTGGATCTCATCATCCGTCGATGATGGAAGATACTCTTCACCACTCAGGAGAGAGATATAGCTCTCAATCTCGTCCTCGATTTCACCGCTTACCAAGCCCAAGAAGCATCAGGAATAATAGATGTACAATTAGAAGATCTCATCAAACAAGCTAAGAAAATTGATTCAAATGAAGCTCGGTATGATATGATATTCATCATCGCTAATCTAAGTCGTGAAGCAGCTAGAATATCCAAGAAAGCCGAAGAGACACTGTAGTTGATCCCCCTGAGTCGAAGGCCAACGAGGAAGCTTATGAAACCCAGAAGCAGCAAATCTTGGATTTTCTTTATCTTTTAACTTTGGCATAAAGCCCAAATTTCTCTTATAAAAATGACTGACCACGTTATTTGGTCATTATGAATGAAAAAGTCTTTTGATTTTATTGTGATTTTGAATTTTGTTTACATCAGCAAATCTTAGCTAGATATCCACATAATCCAAATCTTCTTTGAAGACTAATCGACTTTTAAGTCTGATGCATTCATGGACTAACAAATGATAAAAATGTTGGGTCCTAATCTTTCTAAGACAAAGAATGTTATTGGCTTCTCAAGCCAACTCTGCTAAATTTCAATCTTTGCCCTTCTTTTGATCTTTCAACGTGCCGCATGGAATCATAAAAATGCATTCACGGCCCTTCATCTCCTGATGCAACACTTCATTCCCCACACAGTAACTTGCTTACTTAAAGGGAAGAAATCCATTGAAAGCATCATTGCCAACTCAATTTTTCTCTCTTCTTCCTTCAAGCCGGAAAGCCCCTCTTTATTTCCTTTGCAAACTACTCCAATGGCACAATCCACACCTTCCTCTGCTTTGATCATCCTTACTACCATCATCTCCACCTTTTTCTGATAACTTTGGATAGAAATTGCTGATCGGAGCTACATGCAAGTGACCGACCACTGAAAAGCATCGGGGATGCTATTGGCGAGTCTTTATGCCTTATACTCCGCAAGCGCGTGAAGACCGTTGTAGCTTTCGCCCAGAGTATTCTAGGTTATCATCTTAATGAGGACCGAGGAGAGCGCCCTAGAACAAAATCTAGCTACTAAGACTAGCAAGGAAGGGAAAGTATCAAAACTCGAAGAAGGTAACAATTGGGTAACGCTCTTTAGGCTCGGTCTCACCGAATGATCATCTACTCCTTACTATACTATTTTTTAATATCTTATGATCTATACCTCTGGTGAAAAACCCTACTAGAATCTTATGTAGCATGACGTTCACTCTACCACTGTACATCCCCCGACAATCAACATAAGGTCCAATAGTAATACAAGGCGGCTGCTAAACAAGGCACCACACATAATTTAGACTATTGTTGCTCTGGCTCATGATCATTTGTATACAAGGAGAGCAAACAAGAGAAAAGCAAGATGAGGGACTAGACATAAACATTTGTATTAGAATGACCGTAAATAAAGAGTAGAGTCACATCGGGTTACCGGACTAGAAGATTTGAAGCTAACTCCATAGCGAGGAAGAAAAGCCGAAGTTTTTGGAGTCTTAGCATTCTGCCCTCCATACTTAAGCTACTTCCCTAGCTAAATATGTACAAGAAGTGAAAAATGAGAGTAGGGGCAGTTGGATGCCTTGTAAAAGAGCTATTGTCCCTATTTATAGCCTTGACCTACCGATGTAGGTAGATCGGAGTCCATCCTCTGGGCTCCAAGCCAAATCTTTCTCCAAAAACATTGATGAGTTGGCCAATCTTGGAACTTGATTGGGTGGTGGATCAACCTGACGCTATTGTATCTACTGACGGTAGGCTTGTTCTGGACCACGATATTCTTGTCGATTATTTACTATGAATTGCTGCAATGGTTATAGCTGAGGAAGTGATTGTTGACGAATTGGCCATTGGGTGATCATTGTTAATAACCAACCCCCTAAGTCCTATTCCTAGTAACTTTGACATCGCTGGCTAAGGAGCCACACGAGGTGAGTTACCTTGTGAACCAACCAAAATAGGGGCATTATAGCCATGTTGAACTTGATCGACAACTAAAGCTACCAAAGTTGGTGCTGCTTGACTAGATGAACCATTAATTGGTAATTGTGAACGTTGATTTACCATGGCAGGTGGTGCCGATAGATTAGCATTAGCCCATGAATTAGCTTGAGACCCAACTAAAGCTCCATTAGTATGACCATATACGTCATAGCCTGTTTTTTAAAAGTAATAAATAAAATAAACACATAAATAAAATAATAATTAATTTACTTTAAAATAAAAATCAGTGTTATTTGGCTGTTTAAATTCTAAAATTTTTCTAACTTGATTTCCTATTTTTTAAAAGGCATTTCTTTTAAAAACTATTTTATAAAAAAATGTCCAACTTTTAGTTGGAAATATTTTCCTAAGCCCAAAATATTTTTAGAAAATTTTTGAAGCTTTTTAGAAAACAAAAGGAATTATTTGTAATTTATTAGATTAATTTAAAGCTAGAAAAATAAAGATATTTTAAATAATTAAAATAAAATTCATTTAAATCTAAAATTATTTTATTTGGTCTTTTCTGGTTTCAAGAATTTTTGTGCAATTTGTTTCAAATTTTTTCTTTTCTTTTCTCTCTCCCCTCTTTCTTCTTCTAGACAACGTTCTGTCTCGAGCGTGGCCACCATTGGAGCTTTTTGAAGCTTTTCAAAATCTATGATTTTCTCTATGATTTTTTGCGCAATCAGAAGCATTCAATCCCTCTCATCAAGACTCTCTATTTCTGGCCTTAGCCCTCAATTTCACGCGTCCGTTTCACCGAAACGCGTCATGCTACCAGAGAACACGCCGCATCGATCTCCTCATTTAGTCCACCTCTGCCCCTATAAAAGAGAGCCCCGGGAGCCCCTTCTCATCCTCATCCATCCCCAAAAATCTCAAATCATCTCTCCCTTTCTCTTGGCCGCAATCGGCATTTTTATTTCGCTGTCCAAACGTCGTTCCTCGGCCATTTGTACCACCTACAGTGAAGTCCCACCACCGTTGATAACATCATTGGCTTTGCCTTTGCCGTTCTATGCGGTGCTCCCCTCGCATTCGCCGGAATATCGATACCACCATGGGCCAAATCGCATCGCCGTTTCTCTCCTCGCCATCGGCCGACCGTGCGTATTCTACCACCACCAAGGTTAGCGCTAAGTTCCCCATATTCTCCTCTTCATTTTGTCGCAAAACCCACATACTATCACCTCTCCATTTACCCGAAACACTGACATTAGCCCATCGGTTGCCGAAAGTCTTCTTCACCACGTTCCGCCAATTTGTTGGTCGAGCTGCCTGCACCGTTGAGTTTGTCTCGACGTGTTCTACGTCGTGCTTCCGCCACCATCACCTGAAAATCCCTAAGTCGCCACCGACCTTGTCAAGCCATGACACTAAAATTGTTTATTTGTGTACCTGGATTTTTCCATAAATTTCTCGATTTTTGTTTGTGTCATATCATGTGCTAGCCTCTAAGCAATTCATTCACCATTTTTATTTAATTTTTCATGGAGCCAATCGACAGAAATTGAGCTTCCACGGAAACAACCGCTTTTGACTTCCCGACATTGATTCATCGCATTCGTTGAATTTTAGCTTATGCGATCACCTCTGTAAGACTTGCCTCATCGCGTTCTATGCCGTGCTTCCCTCCGTTTCTCCAAAAAATCTTTCACAAATTTTTGCCTCTGACGTCTAGCCATGGTCGTGTATGGCACTTCGTGTTCTCATCTATTCGGTGACGTGTTCAACAATCTTTTTATGTCAAAACGTGCCAATCTATCCCAGGTAGCTATCTTCCAGATGGTTTAGGATTTGCTTCACCCAGCACAACGATATCATGTTTTTCCTTTTTCTCTACTATTGTCGTTCAAACGTCGATTATGTTGTCTCCAGTGAGTTTCCGGCTTAGCCGATTATTTTTTTAGCTTCACCACACAACGTTCTAGACCATGCTCACCTTACTTCTCCATGTTTCATATCCAGGTATTATTCTTCTCTTCTACCCATGTCGTTGTCGCCGCCCTCGCCGTCACCGTGCTCCGTTTGACGTGTCACCTCCTACATATTCCTGAGTCCTTAGTAATCCATTTTTCTAGTTGGCTTCATCTTCCACATCTTCTCTCATCGGCGCCATAGCCAAAACAATGGAGCTGCTCTCTATTAGTTACTGTTCACAAGGGAATATTCCTTTAGAATATTCCTGATTTTTCCCTTTTTCAGCATTTTCATTCCATTCAATTTTTCAATCGCTCGTTCTTCTCCATCCGAATTCCAAATCAAGTGATTTTGTTTGATTCATCTAAATTGATAATCTATATCTTACTATATATATTTTATAATCTTTAAATTTTATTTGAATTTAATTTATGTTGTCTTTTCGCGTGTAGACTACGACTATTCCAAAGAGTATAACTTTGGCGAACCTCAACAAACTTCGAAGCAAGAAAAGTTGCAAATTTGATCATGTTGCTTCTAGTAATTTAAATTATTTAAATTATTTTTTTAAAATTATTATGGATGCATACTTTTTTCAAACCTAATTTAAATTTGATTTAAATTCTAGTTATACCTAAATCCTTTGTTTATAGCCAAATTTGACATTGAATTTTCTATGCTTTGTCACCATAGAGAAAAATCTAGTTGATACATTAGTATTAACTAGATAATTTTTGTAGTAAAGCTTAGCTATGCTTAAAATAATCATAGGTTGGGATACATCTTTTATATAAAATGATAAACTTTTGAAATATATTCTTGACTTCGGTGGGTCAAGAAAATATGTGAAAGTATTTTAAAATATAATATAAAACTTAGTTTGGACTTAGGCTAATGGTTACGTGGTGGGTATTGGCATACATTGTTGTTCGGTGACACAATATTAATTGTCAAGCACAAGTGGTGTGTGGTTTGAGCCTAAGTCATATTAAGAACCGGTCTATGAGCTACTGTTGTAAAGCCATATCGTACTATCACAAGGTTAGTATGTGACAGTCCTAAATAAATAATTTATAGGTTCTAATCTGAGTCTCGCTGTAGGTTGAAAGTGAGCGCGACGTAGGCCATGTGAAGTCTCACTTGGTTCAAGAGGGGGTCTCGATCTAGTGGATTCCTTACTGTAGTGAGATTTTAATGTTGGCTTGGCTAAGTTGAAGACTTTTCATTTTAAAGGCCTTGTTATGATTCTCTCTGTCGCACGCTAACGGAACCCTGTAATGGCCGATATTATAAGATAATCATATCTTACAAGTAAAGTTATACAACTTCTGTAGAGTGTATAATCTATCTTGGATAGCCGTGTCCATGGTCACAGGTAAGCTGAGTAAAATTTTTCATGGATTAGACTTTAGTTTTTAAGATAGTTTGTGAAAAGGTTTATGAATGGATGAAATTCATAAGAAAGTTTAAAAAGCATATGGATGGATGGAATCCGTATGAGATCTTTTTGAAAAAGATGGACTAGATGATATACCTGTGGATACATTAGTGTTTGATCAGAGCCTACAGTAATGATATTATTTGTTAAATTGCTATTTCTATTTATTATATCAAATTTAGCTTTTGAATCTATTTACAGTATTTACTTAAATTCTGCTTTACGCTAAGTTAACTCTATTAAGCCTTTCATTGTCAATCCTTATGCATACATGAACTCTGTTAAACCTCCTGATGCAACTTGTGGATTACTTAATGTACTCATGTTACTTCATTCACTATTTTCAGGGAAGGATTTCATCAATTTCGGTGAGGATAACAACGAGTAGGCCACGTTTTGCAGTCCTTCGCCTGTGGATAGGCAGGATAGGCTATTGCTTTATTGTTCTTCTTCCGCTGCTTATATTAAATTTTGGTCTATGAACCATTGATATAAACTTTGACTATCAGGCCTATATTTAGTTAATAAATAAATATCATTATGCATGATATGAATCTTTATTATCTACTGTGTGCATTAACTTGATCCTGGACTAGTGCGATTTACACAGAGGATCTCAGAGTCGTTGCTCGAGATCCGACACGCACCAACCAAAAGAAACTGTTCTCGTTCTTAAACGTCGAAATATGATAGCTTTTTAAAGTGCCTTTTTCGAACGGTTTTTCGAGTCTAAAATTATATATACTATCTATATTAACATTTCTACTGTAGCAACTTGCTACGTTAAAAAAATACAGATAAAAACTAAGAAAAAAGACATCAGCCGCATAAAAAAACACCTCACCTTCGAGCTCATACCGATTCAGTGTGCGCAACATCAACTCCGTAGCAGCCAGCCAATAGCCAATGCGTCGTTGCCGCCGCACCTCACGCCATGTGTAACGTAACTACAGGCCTAGTAGTGGCCGGCCCACCATGTGAGGCACCGAAACGGGCTGATCGCTACTAGTGGGCAGAGACCCGCGCGCCGCGTGTGCCGACATGGGCTGTTTGCTACTGTGATATTGAGCCCGTGAGACCAGGGCGGGCCAATGACCGAAACAGGCAAGCTCCCGTGGCCCAGCCGCACGCTGGGAAGTGCATCGCGGTGTCAGAGCCGTCGCCCGTCACCCAGCCGCTCCCCGCGCCACGGCCGCACGGCAGACGAACGATGTCCCCAAAACTCCCTTCCCCACCAGCCGCAGCCGCCTCCGTCGTTCCCAGCTCCACGCGGAGCACATGCTCCCCCGCCTCCCTTGCGCGTCGCCGCGTTGTTCTCCCCATGACGCGCGCTCTCTCCACCACTACCACCACAACAGACACCCCCGTTGCGCCTCTCTCCGCCGCGGAGCTCGAGCTCCTCCTCCGCCGCGACCACTACTCCACCTCCGCCCGCCGCTCCCACTCCCTCCTCCTGCTCCTCTCCCACCCTCCCCACCACCCCAGCCCCCTCCTCTCCCCACCTCCACACCACAATGCTCTCCACCTCCACCTCCTCCTCCCCTCCCGCATCAAGGGCCGCTCGCTCCCCCTCCCCTCCTTCCCGCTCCGCCTCGCCATGCTCTTCGCCGCCTCCGCGCTCGACGCCATCTTCGCCCCGCGGGCCGCCACCTTCGCCTACCGCACCCACCACGCCACCGTCCGCTACCTCCGATCCATCCCCAACGCGTCCTGATTCTTCCGCATCGCCATCCCGCGCCAGCCCTTCAGCCCTCGCCACGTCCGTCGCCTCCTCGACGCCATCTCCGGTAAGGTCGACGACCCCGGGTTCCTTGACTTCCTGAGCGAGCTGTTCGTCTCTGACGCCATAGTGTTCGAGCTCGACGGCTGCGAGCTTGGCCGCGCGCTCCGGCAGGAGTCAGAGCTCACGGCCTCGCTGGTGAATATATTCTTTGATCCTGTGGATAGAGAGGTGATGGCAATCAGGGAGGAGGTGCACAAGAAGAATCCTAGAGTTAAGGATGACAGCGTTCTGCATATGCCTGTGAGAGTGTACGCGGTGCGATATCTTGATGTGATGCTGGTTGTCACATCTGGGTCGAAAATGCTCACAATTGAGGTCAGGGATAGGATCCTTGCAGCCTTGGAGGGGGATTTGGAGGTGAAGGTGGACATGTTGGGGGACCTCAGTCCACAGTGTCATGTCCGAGAAGATGGAGTTCTTGGGCATGGAGCTCCAAGCTGGGCAACCGTCAGTCTTGTACCCGCCCATGTTGGAGAAGGCAAAGAGGGCAAGGAAGAAGTATCTCAAGAGGAAGGCAGCAAAGGCACAGGAGCTAAAGAACACACGGGAGACGCGGAGGAAGAAGCTCGGGTTGAAGATACTGAACCACTTGTTCAAGAAGGTGAGGCAGGGGCATGAGTTCGAGTTTGGTTTCCATATTGAGGATGAAGTTCGGCCGGCATTCAAGGATTGGGCAGAGGATGCAGTGGCTGAACACTTCAAATCTCAAGAGCACTGTAGATATTGGCACCGATTGCTCACATCAGGTGACTTCGTGTCATTGAATAGGGTGAGTGATCACTGATCAGTTGCCACCAGCATTGGACTCCTATGACAAGTTTCAAGAGACACTCGACAGGTTCTTGATGCCTGTGAGGGGCCATGACATGGATGAGGAAGAGGAGAGGCTAGCAGAGGAGGAAGAGGGAATACGAGAAGAGGATTGTTAAGGATTTGACAGAGTTGAAGATGACGGTCAATGCACCAATAGAGCTTGTAAGTAAGGCGGTAAAGTTGGCTGGGTTTACAAATTCCATGGGATGGCCACGGTCAATCCAGCTACTTATCTGTTTGGATGATGCAGATATTATCAAATGGTATGCTGGTGTTGGGAGGACGTGGCTAGATTTCTTCTGCTGTTGTCGGAATTTCTAGATGGTCAAGACCATTGTCAGTTACCATCTGAGGTTCTCCTGCTTCTTAACATTAGCAGAGAAGCATGAGTGCACCAAGAGGCAAGCAATTAGCCATTACACAAATGATTTCAAGGTGAAAAATGATGGAGTGGCAGAATTGCACTTCCCAACAGTGTGGGAGATCAAGATGATGGGTGATAAGAACCTCTCTGATTCGAAGCCTATGGATGGAACCTTGACAATGATCTTGTCAGATTAGGAGTTGACGATACCCCCTATTCGTGCCTGGCACATTTTTGTGCTCAAACAGACACTGTGCTTTACCAAATACGTTTGCTGCAGAATCGCCTAAATGTAGATCCTTTGAATGAGAAGAAGTGGGTCCAAGGACTAAGTCCCATTCATGAGAGTCTGAACAAGAAATGCATCCCCTTGTGCTCCATGCACGCAAGTGATCTACTTCTTGGAAAGATTACTCTTCAAGATATTGATTGTACTCAATCTGTTGATGTGGAGTGAAAAAAACACTCGCACAATATCTCATGCCAATGACACAGCTCATGCAATATTGTAGCTATTGACAAGTGCATTGAGTATTGATTGCATTTAGTGGAGTGCTTCATTGTAAGATCTGCATTATACATGTCACCTACTCACCTGTCATGCAGTAGAAGAAATACTGATTGTTTTCTCCAGAGGTAAGTTCCCCATATATGAGAGTTTTGAAAGGCTGCTAAGTATATTATTGGATGAATATTTGATTTTCTTATCTTCCATCTGTTCAGGGATGCTGTTGCAATATCTGAGCTATCTTCGTATCAATGTTTACTCAGGTATTTCTTTCATTCAACTGCAGTTTTGTTCCACATCAGTCACAAAAGATTCTCAACCCGCAGTTACATTATTTACATCCATGTAAGAGTAAACAAAATTTAGTGATCTTACATTTTGCTATGATCTACCGCTAGTCTTTTGCTATGAGTTTGGTCACATCTTCACCAATTACCACTGAGTCACACAAAGGATTTGTGTATTTATTAAACACCATTGTTATGAAATGAATTATATGCTTCTCGTACCAGTCATTATGTATAGATTCAGGGAGTAGATTCTGCAACAGTTAGTTTACAGAATCATTGTTTCCTTAATTAGTCTGCCCTGAAATTTCTAGGATTCTGTTTTTCATTGTTTTGAGTTTTGAGGGCATGGCTCAAAAAAATGCATTAAGTATAACGTTTGCTGGTGACAACTTAGCGGATTAGTACTCTAGGGGAGTGACTGTAAAAAGAAAATCAGTAATATATTTTGAAAAACTAGTTCCAGTGGTATTAGATGATTATATCAGGCATTCCTCAAGTTGTGGTGTGATCCCTTAGGTGTATGCATACATCTTTGCGTGGCCACTTAAAAGTGTTAGAAGTATATGTATATAGTGGTATCAGAGCTCTCCAACCCTGACCCTAACCATTGCCGTCCTTGGCCTTTCTCTTCTTCTCCCTCTCCCCCCTCACTACCCCATCGGCTCCTGTGTCGCCCTGCACCGATTTGTGCCGCCTCATGTCCTGCCGGATCTGATTCGGTTGGATGCGCCACCGTCTCCGATTCGTCATCCACCCGGCGTTACCATCCTCGTGACTGCTAGATCTAGTCTCCGCTGTCTTCCCTCGGTCGGATCTAGCCACCGCCTCTCTCCTTGCGCCGATCAGCGATGCCAACGCCGGATACGGGCTCTGGGCCTCCGAATCCGTCGCCGCGAAGGTCACCGCTGGCTCCCAAGTGTCGAGCACCTTTGGATCGAGCTGCTCGCGTCTGCAACATCGACCCATGCACCACCGACGCTGGAAGTGCTCTCATTTGGCCAAAGCTGGAGCTACTTTAGCTTCCACCGGCCTTAGCTCCCATCGGTCTCACCGACGGCGGCTGGCCTCACCTGCGTTGGCGACTGGGTGACGAGCGGCGACAACCGGCAGAAGCTGAAGCAGGACAGCTCCGGCGGCCTCAGGAGCTCGGCGACCGGGGACAACGACGTTAGCTACGATCTGCGTTGATCCGGACGGCGGATGGCGACCGGCGACCGGGGATGGCGATGTCGGCGGCGACATGTGTGGATCCGGTCAGCGAATGGTGACCGGCGACCGGAGACGATGACACCGACGACAACGGCGGTGGATCCAGGCGGCATCGGCTGCGTAGATCGGCGAAACAGAGCAGGCAACGGGCGAGCGCAGTGGCGTCGATCTCAGCGAAGGGGATGAGCTCTTGGAGGCAGACGATGACCCTGGTGCGCAAGACGTCGAGGCCACTAGGAGTAGCGCTACCAGCAGCGACGGCCGAGGAGGATCCCGGCGAAGTCTTGTGGCGGGTGGAGCGGCCCGGGTCGGGGAGGGCGCAACGATGGGGGACCAGGTCCGGGACGAGGCACTGGAGGGAGCTTGCCGGCGGAGGTGGAGGTGAGGGGGCAGCCATCGGGGGAGAAGGAGAGGTTGGACGCGCCCTTGCCGTGGCCGGCAATCTCGGCGACGGGGGCGAGGTTGGCCTCGTCCTCCTTATTGTCAGAGGGAGGCAAGTGGATGTCGGCCTTTTTTGAAGGCTTGGGTTCGGACGCGGTGTTGGAGGCCTGGGACGCTGGCGTCGTCTCTCCAAGCAGCGCCTCCGCAGATTGCGCAGCGTCTGCTGCTTGCGCCTTCTCTTTTGCTGTCAGCATCTTCAGTAATATGCTCTCTATATTCTTGAGTCTAACGATAATTTCTTCATACCCAACAAAGATCTTGGTACCTGTTAACTCGGCAGCAGAAGCCATTGTATTGGCTCTGATACCAAATTGTTATGAATCTTGGTTCAAGGGAGGGTAAACACCGCCGAGAGGATGACCAGACAGCGTCGGCGTAGAGGGAGCGGGGGAGACTATAGATGAGAAATACTATTATTTCTTGCTTGGTTCTAATAGCATGCGGCAACCCCTTTATATAGATGGACTCCTCCTAACAGATAGGATTTAATCTCAACTATATCTTTAACAAATAGAAACTAATATCATATCTCTAATAGATAGAAACTAATCTGTAACTCAAATAGAAACTA
The DNA here is from genome assembly GCA_036346265.1 of Melocanna baccifera. Taxonomy (NCBI): domain Eukaryota; kingdom Viridiplantae; phylum Streptophyta; class Magnoliopsida; order Poales; family Poaceae; genus Melocanna; species Melocanna baccifera. Next base: position 3,101,501 of record CM070692.1, read on the forward strand.
ATCTTTACTTTCTAATAACAAACTGGGTGGGCCCAAGGCCCACACGCCACGCCCATGACAACTGGCTTGCACCACTTTGATTCTTAGCGTCTCTGGGAGCTTGATTAGAGTCGCCTTCCATCCACTTCTGTTGGTTACATGAGCTAGTCAATCACTACTACTGACACTGCCTCCACCACCACCACTTCTCTCAGTTTTACCAAGTGGCATCATTATTTAGGTCATCTATGTGGGTTGCGTCTTTCTTCTTTATTTGGTAGTGGTGTTCTTAGGTCTACTCCTGGTGATATCTTTTTGGGTATATTCATATTAGCTTCTACAGATGGATTTTGGTTGTAGCTAATGAATAATTGTAGCTGATGAATAGTAGTAGCTGATAGAAGTGACTGATAAATAGTGCATTATATAAGAAAGACAGTGCAATGAAAGACACTATAACATTCAGACCGTCATGCGATTTACGAAATTGTAATATAATAAAATACAAAGTACGATATAATATGTGAAAATAAAAAGTAGTGGCTGATGAATAATAGTGGATGACAGAAGCGATTTATAGAAGTTGAGGCGTGGGTTTATCAATACTTTGTTATCTTTATTGATGACTACTCTCACCATATTTGGATTTACTTCATGTCTTCTCGTAGTTAGGTCCTCTCTATTTATCAGTCTTTTGCTACTATGTTCAGACTCAGTTTGATTTAGCCATTCGTGTCTTTCGTGTTGATTTAGCTTGTGAGTACTGCCTATTGTTTTTCATCTATTTTTTCCGCGTAGGGCACTCTTTCTTAGTACTCTTATCTTAGTGCTTATGCTCAGAACGGTGTTCCTGAGCACAAGCATCGTCACCTTCTTGAGACTACCTGTGATCTAATACTAGCCTCTTTTGTTCCACCTTACTTTTGGACTCGAGACTGTTTCTACCGCTGCACACCTTCTCAACCTACAGTTCTTCACTGATTTTTAGGGTTCTACTCCTGTTGAGTGTCTCTTTTGTAGGTCTTCTCAGTACAATCACCTTCACACTTTTGGGTACATCTGCTTTGTTCTTCAACCTCATGAGTGCATGAAGCTGACTGTTCAATTAGTTAAGTGTGTTTTCCTTAGCTATAGTACTGAGCACAAGGGTTACCACTGCTATGACCCTGTTGCTCGTTGGATGCATATTTCATGTGATGTCACTTTCAATGGGTTTTGATGGGTCTCGACCTTACTATCCTTGTGATATCACTTCTAGTTTGGACTCCTTTGTTGAATCGATTTCATTTTGACTTTTCCTGATCCTCAACTCAACTCTGTTGGTTTCACTTCTGCCTTCGCCACCTCCACCGATTTCATAGCTTCCCTTGCTTCCCCACCAAGGGACCCCTCAACACTTTTGTTGAGGTCTCCTTCTTTTCTTTCCACTATACTCGTCATCCCCATTTTGATCCTTCTTTATTAGCTCTGTCACACTTATCTCTACTATTTTGTCCTTGTTAGGTCCTACTCTAGTGCCTTCTTCCTTTTGTTGAGTCCTGCTCCAGCATCTCCTATGAGTTATGCTCTTCATGTTTGGAGTCCGATTTCACGTCTTGATCGCTACGACTTTGCGCCTTTGCTACATCACATACTAAGTCTACCTCTTATCGTGATGATGTATCTCATCCGAATGGCAGCTCACTATGGTGGAGGAGTTGCTGCTTTTGAGCGTACTAGCATTTAGCATCTTGTTTCTCATTCTTTTTATGTTACTCCTATTATGTGCAAGTCAGTCTGTAAAGACTCATTCTGATGGTACCATTGAGCGCTACAAGGCGTGTCTTGTTGCACGTGGTTTTCAACATGAGTATGAACGTGACTATGATGAGACTTTTATCCCTGATGCTCATATAACCATTGTTCGCACTCTTGTTGTTGTTGCTTCTATTCGGTAGTGGACTATCTCACAGTTTGATGTTAAGAATGCTTTTTTCAATGGCGAGCTGCGAGAGGAGGTTTATAGGCACCCGCCTCTTAGGTATTCTGTCCATGACGGTCAGGTTTGTTGCCTCCATCATTCTCTCTATGGGCTCAAACAAGCCTCTTATGCTTGGTTTGAGCGTTTTACCTCTGTTGTCACTATTGCTGACTTCACCAATGATCATGGCTTTGCTCTCTTTGTTCATATCTCCTCTCGTGGTTAAACGCTTCTTTATGTGGATGTTATGCTCATCACTAGTGATGACCCTCAGTATATTGACTTTGTGAAGACACATCTCAGTGAATAGTTTTAGATGTCTGATTTGGGTCATCTTCGCTACTTTTTTGGGATTAAGGTCATCTCTACACTTAATGGATACTACCTTTTCCAAGAAAGTACATTTAAGATCTTCTTGATCGCGCTTGTCTCACTAATCAGCACACGATGGACCCTCCTATGGAGCTTCACCTTTAGCTTCATCCTACTGATGGTACCCCTCTTAAGGATCTTACTCGCTATTGTCACCTTATTGAGAGCTTGGTTTACTTTGGTGTCACTTGTCTTGACTTCTTTTATTCTGTTCACATTTTAAGTTAGTTTGTTTCAACTCTAACCCAGCTCCACTACAGTTATCTTTTTTGATATCCGTGATATCTTTGTGGGACCATCACTCATCATCTTTTCTTCCTTTGCTCTAGCTCTTTACAGCTTTAGACGTACTCTCATGCGACCTGGGCTATTGGTTCTTCTGATCATCAGTTTCTCTATGCTTTTTATGTCTTCCTTGGTTGTTCCTTGATTGCCTAGAAGACTAAAAAGCAAACTGCAGTTCTTCATTCGAGTGTTGAGGCTAAGCTAAGAGCTTTGGTGTCTACGACAGCTGAGATTACCTGGCTATGGTGACTCCTTGAGGACTTTGGTGTTTGGTTTTGCGCCAACTACATTATTGCCAGACAACACTTGTACGATCAGTATTGCTTAAGATTCGGTGAAGTATGAGTTCACCAATCACATTAGGATTGACGCTTCCTACATGCGGTCGCAGGTGCAGCGGCAGGTTATCACTCTTCAGTATGTGTCTTCAAATTTTCAGCTAGCTAACTTCTTCATAAAGGCGTAGACTAAGACTCGATATAGTTTCTATTTCTCCAAACTCAGTGTTTATCCACCATAAGTTTGAGGTGTTAGAAGTATATTCATATAGTTCTTTGTATAGGGGTTTTAGCTATTTGCTCATGCCTTGTATGTGCTTATTATGGCCCGTGGAACATGTGTGCTCATTCCAAAACAAAAGCAAGTCCTCTTGACATCATGCCCCCCCTTCATTTGACTTTCAACTTTTTTTGAAAGTCAAAACAAATGAGGCGGTTTCTTAAAGTGAATTCTGCAAGCGGCTTCTCGAGTCTAAAGCTGCGTGCATCATCCACTTTTGTCTCCAAAAGTATAGACAAAGACCATCATCCACTGTTAAAAGCCATGAGTTGTGGACTAAAAGAATAAGGCACACATCTAACAACCTAACAACCATATGCATGTGTAACATCACTCCGTATATGCAATGTGCTGCACCCTGCATGAGAAACCTTAATGAACCGTTCCCGTTCCTGATGTTACATCACCAATTAACAACAGAATACATGGGCCCTAAGAGCAAAACGAGACTTTGATGACGCCTCACAATTAGACACATTACAAGAAGATCAACTTACATGCTTCTGAGAACAGCATGTTAATTCGTACAGCCAACCAAGATTTTACTACATTGTTGCTCATCTGTGCAGGGTAGCTGGCTAGCAGTGCTTCCATGCCATGAACGACAGGACGACAAGTCCACGCGGACGGCGGAAAACCTGGTGGTGGTGGTCGGAGCGCATGCAGCGGCCGTTGACATCTCAAATCCATAGGCCGTCCTCGAGCAAAGGCCGGCAGACTGTGACTGCACGGTTGAGATCACATCATGTTACTGTCTGATCACGTACGGTGAGTACTACTGGTTTTAACAACGAGAGGAGGCAATGCTATGCTATGCCAGCTGTTGGATCTTATCCTCGTTCTGCTTGTGTTCTTTCCCAGAGCTTGGCGTTCTACAATAATGTTGTTTTCTATTCCAACTACGCATTGCAGTTCAGACTTCAGAGCGCGCGACGTTTCGCGCCATCATTGGGAGACGGCACTGGGTCGAGTAAAGAATGCCCCACTTGTCAATTGCCGCTTCCGACGCATCTACAGGATCCGGATTTCGAAATGATTTGGGTGGGGCAGCACGTGAACTTCGAACCTCCCCCACATGAACCAAGATGTTTGAGATATTGATAAGTCTACACTAGTACAAATTAAAATATATTATCATATAAATCAGAAAGTTATATGAGTAAAGGATCATATATCGATATCACTAGACGTGCAATACAACAGAAGAAGAGTTAAAGCCAGTCTAGTTTAACGTAGCATATGTTGTTGTAGTTGAAGTAGTCGATCTTCATTAACCAACCGTCTTCTCTTGATTGTCCTGATCAATGTTGTAGTTACAGCAGTATCTCTATTGAAGTTCACATGTTTAGGGATGGAATGTTGTGCATTGGTGTGCTAGCACCGGTCGCAGTGGGCTTTCAAGAGGTGGCGCTTTCAAGAGGTGGCAGTTAGGGTTTTGATAGGTGCATCTTGAGATATCCTCTGATACTCGGTTTTCTGTACCACCTTTAGCCTCAGGCTTCTCTTAATAGATAGCCTCATATTGGATCGTCATCTGATACGATTACAAATTGTATCCAACGTGAAGAGCATCCGATCAGATTCTTATTAAATAGGAGTAGATATCGTATTCTACTCGAAGTCTACAATTCTAACCTTTATTGTTTCAATCCATTAAGTGTGTGATTTAGAAATATATTTTTGATCAATAGTTCGTAGCAGTTTTTAGTAGAACACATGGACCCTCAAATATACATAAAGATTAATCTAGATGAACTTTATGCAATATGATCTATAATCAGGTCTTAGTCATTCACGATCAGCTCATAATTCCTTACGATTAGATCATATATAATCATGACCAGTTTGTGATATGTCCAACTAAATCATGATTAGACAATATACTCATACTGCAAGTTCGCATCAGGTCAGACCTATCGACCTATTTACGTATTCTCTTTTTGGCTCATGATATCCGATCGGAACTCTAGGTGAGAAACGTGTTATCCATAGACCATTCAACCTTTTTCTCGATCTAGTGATGGATAATTCTATATGGTCGACTCTTCGATCACTTGTGGTATGACCATGTATTTTCTTTATTTTATCGCATCGAGGGGTCAAAGATATCTCTCTTGTTATATAGAAGAGATAAATCCCATATCCGATTAGTCATATTCCTCCGCATATTTCATAGCATATCGGAAAACTACCTTTATAACTATCCAGTTATGGAGTCACGTTTGGCAACTCTTAAATGCACTATTACATATGTAGAAAATTATGCTAATCTCAGTTACGAGGGTTATACATCATCATTGCTTGAGATCGATGATACATAAAATATAACAATCTCAACAGTGTCAAGGTGAGTCAATCCAACATCATGTTCTTTAACATGTATTCATATTATTGATTTCATCGATTAATACATATGCTGGTCTATAAATCACTAGTGTTCCAACTAGTGACATCTCACCAAGGATTTTTTAGGATGATATCATACAACAATTAAAGGGCTTCATCAATAAGTCGCATACTTGCTACATTTATAAATAACAATACATTTAAGGAATATAATAATATTTATTTAAAATATTATAAATATATAAATGATATAATTATCTCTATAATTAATTTTAGAGCATATCACTAGCACAAGAAGCATATCATGCCAAATCACAAAGCAACCATAAAAAAAAGATGAACATCTAAAATAAAATGGGCAGAGAGGGAGGTAAATGATGTAATCGTCTGTGTGCACATGTATGTGATATTGACAGTAAGAATACGATTATTAGTTAGTATTAGTTATTACAATTTTGTCCAGTAACTAATGCTTCAGATTGTACCATGACGTGATTTGACAGCCAAGATCACGTGAATATTGGCCGTAATAATTGTAACAACTAACGTAGAGGATACAAAATGTGCGTATGGCCAAAAAAACATGGAAATTAAGCTAAGAGAGCCGAAGAGCTAAACACACACTTAGATAAAGGCACCGCTTAATAGCTTCTACTTTTTTATTATTCATTAATTTTATTTTTTTTCTATTTTTTAATTTTTGGGTTTTTTTGTATTTTCTTTTTTTCCTGTATTCTTTTGCATTGTCCGTGATTGGCTAATATGATTTTTCTATTTTTATTTTTTAAAATTTAATTATACCAAATAAGCCAACTCGGCTATAGTAAAAAATAAGCCAACTGCAATAAAAAAGGTATAATCCAATGCTATTCTGAACACCCCAAAAAACGCCTTGCTAGTAGTGGTATGTAAGGGATTCGCTAGGAGAGTCGGAAAGGAAGGCAGAGGTAGGCTCCTTGCGAGCCTGCGACGGTGGGTGCCAACCACGGCGAGGCTTGGCGGCCGGTCGAGTTGTGCGCCGACGGCAGCGGCAGCCAACTAGGCCTTAGAATGATATCGTACAACAATTAAAAGGCTTCACCAACAACTCATATTCTTGCTAACCTTTGTAAATAATAATCCATTCAAGGAATATATTAACATTTATTTAAAAGATCATAAACGTAGAAGTGATATAATCATCTCCATAATTACTTTTAGGGTATATCACTAACAATCTTCTAATTGTATTAGAGTCAATCACACAAGTATTTAATACCTATAGTTCTTGTGTGCACCTCATGCTTTAGCTATGGGAGATGTTTGGTCAACGGATCACCAATATTTAAAGCCACACGCACGTTGCATATCTTTACATCATCTTGCAAAAGAGGTGATAATACTGAAGTATGTGTTTGGACTTTTAATGTAATCTAGGCTCCTTGGCTTACGCAATGGCTCCACTATTATCGCAATGGAGATCTACTGGACTAGAAGCACTAGAAACCACACCTAGTTCAAAGATGAACTTCCTGACCCAAACAACATCCTTTGTAGCTTCAGAAGCTGCAATATATTTAGCTTCTGTTGCAGAATCAGCAACTATATCTTTCTTGGAATTTTTTTAGCTCACTACTCCTCCATTTAGACAAAACACAAGCCTAGAATACGATAAAAAATTATCTTTATCGGTTTAGAAGCTAGCATCGGTGTAACTATTTACGACAAGTTCTTCCTCACGTCAGTAAACAAGGAATACATCTCTAGTCATTCTCAAGTATTTTATGATATTCTTCACAGCTATCTAGTGACCTTCATCTGGATCCAACTGATATTTGCTCGTAACACTTAGAGTATATAACACATCTGGTCATATACAAAGCATAACAACATGATAGACACAATGACAGAAGTATATGGAATCTTACTCATATAGTCTTGCTCATCAGGCATCGTTGGACACTGAATCTTAATAAGACTAATGCCATATGACAGGCAAGAAACCCTTCTTAGATTCTTGCATGTAGAACTGCTTCAACACCATGTTAATGTACAAGTCTTAGCTTAATCTAATTAATCATTTAGTTCCATCTCTATAGATTTTTATACCCAAAATATATGCTATCTCTGCTAAGTCTTTCATAAAAAAACTATTTATTAATAAAGACTTGACAGATTCAAGTATAGAAATATCATTTTCGATCAGTAATATGTGATCCATATATAAGATCAGAAAAACAAGTACACTACCACTAGCCCTTTTGTAAGTACAAGACTCTTATTCATTCTTTATGAAGACAAACCCTTTGACTACCTCATCAGAACGAGTTTTCTAACTTTGAGATGTTTACTTCAATCCATAGATATATCTTTGAAGGTTGTATGTCTTTCTAGCATTTTGTGGATCAACAAAACTCTCAGATTCTGTCATGTATACAACCTCATTAAGGTTTCCATTTAGAAAAGTTATTTTGACATCCATCTGCCATCTCAAAATCGAAATATACAACAATAGCTAGAATGATCCAGACAGATTTAAGTATAGCACAGGCAAGAAAGTTTCATCATAATCAACACCTTAAATTTGTTTAAAACTCTTCGCCACTAATTTTGCTTTATGGATATGAATATTTCCATCCATATCTATCTTTTTCTTAAAAATCTATTTGCACTCAATGGTTTTTATACCATCAAGCAAATCAGCCAAGTTTCAAACTTGATTATTATACATGGACTGCATTTTGGATTTCATGGCTGCAAGCCATTTCTTAGAGTCCAGGCCCATCATTATTTTCTCATAAATCTTAGACTCATCATTGTCTAATAATGAAATATTATACCGATACCTTATCATAATAAATGTAACCTTTCAAACCTATATGGGGCTGGTGCTTCTTCCACAAATTCTATGACATCTTATACACCCTGTGGAGGTCCAGTAAGAGTTGAAACTCTATGATTGCTTCAGAATTTTTTTCAAGTTGCATTGTGCTCCCACTAACTCATTTTGAAACAAACTCTTTCTGTAAAAAGATATTGTTTTAGGTAATAAACACTTTGTTCTTATCCCTTTTACAAAAGTAATATCCTTTAGTCTCCTTTGGATACCCCACAAAAACATTTATCTTATTTGGGTGTGAATTTATCAGACATCAAACGTTTTACATATGCTTCACATACCCATATTTTAAGAAAAAGATACCCTAGGATGCTTCCTACTCCATATCTTATATGTTATCTTCTCTATGACTTTTGATGGAATCCTATTTAATGTGAACGTAGTTATTTCTATAGCGTACCTAAAAAAACAATGATAGATCAGATTGGTTCATCATAGACTGAACCATGTTTAACAAAATTCGGTTGTCATTCAGACATCCCATTCCATTGAGGCGTTACTGGCGGAGTTAGCTGTGGAACAATTTCACATTGCTTTAAATAATCACCAAACTCATGTCTCAAATATTCACCTCCATGATTATGAACTTCATTATGAAATTCCTTGAAATTTTTATAGGATTCAGACTTATGTCTCATTAAGCAGATGTAACTATATCTACTAAAGTCATAGGCAAAAATTATAAAGTACTGAAAACCACCTACCTTAGTCATTTTTCCAAGTAAACAAAAATCGTATGTTTCAAATGATTCAAAATAAAATGAGTCTAGAAGACCATTTTTATGGAGCTTCATCATGTGCTTCTCATTTATATGACCCAAATGACAATGCCAAAAGTAAGTGAGATTCAAATCATTAGATCGAAGCCTTTTGGCATTTATGTTATAGACAGATACATATTGAAGATTTAAAATATATAATCTATTCACCAATAGAGCGTGATCATAAAGCATATCATTCAAATAAATTGAATAACAATTATTCTTTATTCTAAACTCATAACTTTCTGTTCCAAACATGAAGCAGAAATTATGTTTTTGCTTATGATAGGAGCATAATAATAATTATTTAATTCCAAAACTAATTTTGAAGGTAGAGATAATGGTAAAGTGACAATAGACAATGCAACAACTCTTACTCTATTGCCAACATGAAGATCAACCTTGCCTTTTGCCAAACTCCTACTCCTTATCAGTCTTTGTATCGAATTGTAAATACGAGCAACTGATCTGGTATCTAATACCTAGGAGCCAATATAAGAAGTAGCAAGATTTATTTCTATAACATTTATATATGAAGTGGAAGTCTTATTTTCCTTCTTTTTTTAGTTTTGCCAAGTGCTTCTTGTAATTCCTCTTCCAATATATTGTCCTATGGCAATGATAGCAAATGGTGTCAGGTGTAGTGCCAATCTTGAGCTTCTAAATCTTAGATTTGATACTCGAGTTCTTATCTTGAGTTTTGCTCGCACCCTTTCTTTTCCCAAAGCCTTAGCCACCTTCTTTTTGAAGTTGGTGACTTCTGAAACATCATCACACGATTAAAACTTTTCTTAATGCTTTCCACTGCTGATTTGAGCATCCCATGTAACTCATTCATTGACTTTTCCATACCATTTATATAAAAGTTCAAAATGGCTGGCTCAAAGCTCGGAGTGAGCGATTGAAGAATCATATCAGTGACCAACTCTTGGCTATGGGAAATCAATTTTTTTAAACTCTTATTGTAACTAATCACTTTGATTACATGAGAACTAACCGGACTTCCTTCAGCTAGTTTGCACGCAAACAGTAACTTAGAGATGTTATACCTTTAAGCCCTTGTCTGGTTCTCAAACATATTTTTCGGGCCCATAATCATATTGTAGGCATCCATGTTCTCATATTACTTCTGAAGCTTATAGTTCATGGTGACAAGTATGAGACAGGTAACCTCTAGTGAGTCATTGCAATATTTCTCATAATCATTCATTTCGGCATGAATAGTATTTTTAGCTATTCATCATGATATGGAGTCTGTAGAACATATTTATTCTTTTCTTGCTTGGGAACTATTACCAAGTTTTGATACCAGTCAATAAAGTTTCTTTCTTAAGAATAGATCGTAAATTAAAACTAATTGTGGAGAAAGTAGATAGTGGAATTATCTATAACGTAAAATGTATATGCAAAATTTCAGAATTATGTTTATGTAAAATCTTTTCTTAAACAATTTAACAAAAGATACGCCCACTATATGTTCAAAAATCATGTCCCCTCTAATAAAATTTAGTGAGTTAAAATCCATACTTCACAAGTCCTAGTAAGCTTTGGCATTACTGTTAGAAATTTAGCGACGTAGGTAAACAACCTTTTGCTAATTATTTCACATGTAACTCTTATTTGTTGAGTAACATCCATATGTCCCAGCCTCAACACCATGCCCCTAGCCCCAAACCACTTTGATAGCTAAATTAAACAAATATTATGCATGAATGTGTCCAACACTTTTTTATTTTATTAAGATAATTAATGGCACATTAATTTGGTAAACATACTAATTAATGATCAAAATCTTAATAGATCCAACAATTGGAATGGCATCAAGTTTTACTTAGGGGGTGCTCGTTTTAGCGATGGCTTCTGATTTTTGGCTGAAATTTCACTGTAGCTGATTTTTTTAACTGTAGCTAATTTGGCTTTTTGGGCATAATTAATTTTTAAAAAATGTATAAATAGAAAAAAACATGTTAACCCATTAGGGACAATACAAAGGAACACGGGAAAAAAAATAAAATAAAAAAAAGCCTAAAATATCTAAAAAAATTTAGAAAAAGACGAAATACTGAATAGTGAAAAAAAGCAGTTAGAAGCGTGTCTAAAAAAGCCAAACGCAAGGGGGCCATCATGTTAAAAGCACCCAAGATAATAATAACATAAACACTAGTACAACATGAACATAATAACATTCATAGATAATCAAATTAAACTGTAAGATAGTATAGCACTTAGTATGGCAATTTCCATTACTACATTTCCTATTCACCGAGCCATCACACTTGAAGTTACTGTATGTATCTACTAAGCTACTGCTCTTAAAAGTTAGTAATAAATTACATATAAGAGTAGCAAACATCACAAGTTAACACGTAGACTATTATACAATACTATGTAGTCTATGGCTATAAATGAACTTGACGTGCAAGCTATGAAAACTCATATATGCACAACATACACAATAGAACATACTGTTCATATCAATTCCTGCAAAAGCAAGTTACGCAAAGAATTCAATTCTATTGTATGATATGAACACATAATATTTATATCACACCAACGATTACCTACTAGGTGGTCCAAATACTGTACAAAATTTAGCCACTGTCATTTTGTGAAATTTGGTTAAGCACCGAACGAAATTTTTCAATGGACGCACCGAATATAAACTGTTTTCCGAATTATAGCTACGCAGTGTATGTGATTGTCGTGCAATTTATGCATAGGATACATATTATTAACCAATGGTTGATTCTGATGCTGATCCTGCAAGAAAGCTTATGATACCAACAGAGCTGGTGGTTGTAGTGGTTACTAGCTACTGCTTCACCCTCACATGGATGTGGATCAGCATGCTAAATGGGAAGCCATTTGTGATTAGTCTGTCTGCCACTATTGCCACTATTGCGTGGTCTTCTTGACATGATGCCCTCCTTCTTTTGACTTCTCTAAAAATAGAAATAAACAAAATAATTTTTTAAAGTGAATTCTCTAAATGGGTTTTTGAACTTAAAATCGTGTACACCATCTACTGCCATCTCAAAAAAATATAGATAAAAATTTTCATTCATAATTAAAAACCTTAAATTATAGCCTAAAAAAATAGAGCATACATCTAACAACCCAACAACCATATGCATGTGTAACATCAGTGCAAAGTGCTGCATCCTGCATGAGACACCTTAATGAACTTTTCCCGTTCCTAATGTTACATCACCAATTAACAACAGAATACATGGGCCCTGAAAGCAAAGCGAGACTTTGATGACGCCTCACAATTAGACACGTTACAAGAAGATCAACTTACATGCTTCTGAGAACAGAATGTTAATTCGTACCGCCAACCAAGATTTTACTGTTATAAAAAATGTGATATAAGCATATATTTAGGTCTAATTTTAGTATAATTAAGGTATTTTTTCAGCAGTAAATAAATGATAGAAATTACATATAAACATATAATTCTACTATGCCATTTATATCAAAACATATACACATCATATGAAGCAATACTACTGGTGAACTAATCATGGAAATCATTCTTATGAACAAGGAATCAAATAAAACCAGCAAAAAACTCAAGTTTAGGTTGATTAATGCTCTCAGAGCAGAGTTGTTCAAGACTTTTGATCTTGGCCCTCTCATGCTTTTATCGATACTCTTCATTAATGATAAGACAACTAGTAAATGAGATTTGATCTCTAATTCATGCTCATACTACCAAAAATTTGCATATACAAAGGATAGCAATCTATTACTTTCGGTATAACAAACGTTCACAAGCAAAGGATTATAAATCAGTATTCTGATAAACAAAGTTCAGAAGACTAAAAATACAATTGCATACAATGTAAAATAGAGAGGTAAAGATCTCTTCTGAGCCGAACAGAATATCAACTATTGCATACCAAATAATTATAGAGCAAGTTAACAAATCCGATAAGTCGAAAGATGTAATTCAAAGAGCTACGGTACAAATAGAGTAGTAAGCAACCCAATTGAGCTCAAATCTACTCTACTTATCGAGATCAATCTCAGTATACGATAATTTCATCATAGAGCATTTAAACCAAGCCCACGAGCAGACATAGTCTCCCAGTACTTGAACTTATATTTGAGATTAAAGAACAAGCACATCTCACAATGTTTGCAATGAAAATAACCAAAAACTCATAGTGCAGACAACACTCAAAGTCATCTAGAAATAAACCAAGCCGACGGTCAGAGAACAGCTGACAAGAACTAGGCAAGGCACACCCGAGCACACCCGAGTAACGCACGCACAGGAGGAGACCTAGTCTCCTCTCCTTATCTCTTCGCTCCGCCCCACATACAGATAAGACCATTCTTCATTTTTTATTTTATTTTATTTTTCAATTGAGAAATTACCGAAATGTTCATGAAACACAATATTTACTACATTGTTGCTCATCTGTGCAGGGTTGCTAGCTGGCAGTGCTTCCATGCCGTGAAGGACAGGACGACAGGTCCACGCGGACGACGGGAAACCCGGTGGTGGGGGTGGCCGGAGCGCATGCAGCGGCGTCGACATCTCAAGCCCATAGGCCGTCCTCGAGCAAAGGCCGGCAGACTGTGACTGCACGGTTGAGATCACATCATGTTACAGTCTGATCACGTACGGTGAGTACCACCGGTTGTAACAACGAGAGGAGGCAATGCTATGCTATGCCAGCTGTTGGATCTTATCCTCGTTCTGCTTGTGTTCTTTCCCAGAGCTTGGCGTTCCACAATAATGTCGTTTTCTATTCCAACTACGCATTGCGGTTCGGACTTCAGAGCGCGCGACGTTTCGCGCCATCATTGGGAGACGGCACTGGGTCGAGAAAAAGAATGCCCCACTTGTCAATTGCCGCTTCCGACGCATCTACAGGATCCGGATTTCGAAATGCCAAGATCACGTGAATGTTGGCTGTAATAATCGTAACAACTAACGTAGAGGATACAAAAATGTGCATACGGCCAAAAAAAAAACTTGAAAATTAAGCTAAGAGAGCCGAAGAGCTAAACACACGCTTATATAGAAACGCCCTGCTAGTAGTGGTATGTAAGGGACTCGCTGGGAGAGGTCGGAAAGGAAGGCAGGGGCAGGCTTCTCGCGAGCCTGCTACGGCGGGTGCCAACCACGGCGAGGCTTGGCGGCAGGCCGAGCTGTGCGCCGGCGGCAGCGGCGAGGCGCGGCAGCAAATCGGGACGCGCGTCATGGCGTGGTGGCGCGCGAGGGTGGTCGCGCCAGTGCGCCGCGCCTGGCTCGCCGTCGCTGCCGCCCGCGCGCGCGTCCGCAAGGGCGGTAAGCCACCGTGCAACCCCACTCTGTTCATTCATCGTTGTTTATTGCTTCTCTTGCGGTTCTAAGTACACAGAGTTAGAACAGAAACAAGAACTAAATAATCACCCCATGATATGAAAGCCTTGAACACTCGCTAGTCGCTGCATTTAGGATTTGCACAATGCAATCAAAACTTTGAACTCTTCTCTTCAATTATTGTGCTAGACTCAAGATTTTGTAGGCAAACATACGATTCTTTCAATGTCGGTAGATCTAGCCGTCTAGCAAATGCAGCTACAAAAGCTCGAGGCTTCAACTTGTAGAGGACAGAGTTTGAGCTAGGCGTTGTTGGTTTATTGCAACAAAAAATCACAAGAAACAAACAAATCGATCAGGGATCGGTAATGGTCCATGCACGCGGAGAATCAGTGACACGTTATCTCTTGCCTCCAACCGCCCGTTCAGAGTATATGTGGACAATTCTACTTAGGACCACCCAATCTGCAGCCCTTATGGTGGTGGTGGTGGTTCATCATCCAATCTTTTTTTCGCATAACGCAACCAAATTTCCTGCTTAATCGCAGTATTAAAGCTGCTTAATTTGTTCTATCTTTGCGAATGGGATCAATGGCGTTGCAGAGTGCGGGATCCTGAGGCTTCACCACGACGTGCAGACCTGCGGGTACCAGGACGTGCAGGTCATGTGGAACATGCTGAGCTCGGAGGAGGGGACCGCCGGCGGCGGCGCGCCCAAGCAGCGGAAGCGGCCGTTCTGGAGGCTGCCGCCGTTCTGGCCCGTCCGGTCGGCCCGCGCCGCGGTGTCGCAGTGAGACTGCATCGGCAGCGTCACAAAATGCTACTGTGCTGTGATGACCAGAGCGTCCTTAGCCGGTTGCAATCACTGAATCACATCATGAGTTCTTGGCATGTGCTCTGCTCCTCCGCCCCTGCAACCAGCCCAACCATGTGTATAAAGCTTGTATAGTTTCGGACAAAGCACGCAAGCATCTCTCTCCTCTTGCTTCTTCTGTTCTCTGGTGCTTGATTGTGCTCTGACTTGTCAGAGAGAACAGGTTGGACTTGGTTGGCTGGCTCATCAATTTGGAGTTTTCGGCCATCAAAAATATGTGCTTGTGCCGCTGTTTTTGCCATCGAATACGCAAAGAAAGGCAGGAATCAGTATAGCTTCCCGGTAGTGATGGCCTTCAGTTGAATCATAACCATAAGTTTAGCAGTTGCCTTGTACATAGGAGCAAGCTGCATCCGCAGTAAGCACGAGCGCTCCAATCGTCTCGTCTGTGTTGCCGATGGACCATTCCGTTGCTAAGCCAGGCTCTTTCCGACAGAGAGGCACACCTTGCCGTTAAGTGCGGCGGCCGGGCGCACGGGTGGGATCGCCAAGGCGCGGCGGGGGACGACTCGACGGAGGCAGGGCGCCGCACGCCTGCGACGAGCCCTTTTTCTCCGCGCGGCCCAGTAGATTTCGTGCGTGCGCAGCCCACAGTTCGTTTTAACCGAGGAACCGAGCGGAGGGCGTCGGCCCAGGTAGAAGCGCTTCGGGCAGGCGGTTGCGTCTACTTGGGCCGCTCTAGTTGTGTTGGGATATTAGCGGCCCACGCAAGCAAAAACTCGAAGAAAACGCACGGCAGCACCGAACAAATTCAACTGTTCCTTCCGTACTCGGCAATTCGGCATGCACTGAACAGGGGGGGAAATGAGAGGCGAGACATCACTAGCTGGCACCATTGCTCGGCCTGCTTTACTGAGCAGCGATCGATCGATCGATCGACGCACCGTTCCAGCACTGCATGTGACGCTGGTCCGGTCGAGAGCTGCGTGCGTGCGTGTCGATCGTCAAGATCGATCACTGCATCATCGATTTGATTTGCGTGTGCATTCAGTTAACCGCCAGATGTACATGTGTGGCAAATAGCTAGATCGAAGGGCAATAAGGCTGTAGGGGCCCCGCGCCCCCGGCAGCCGCTGCCACCGATCAGAGTCGGTTTCTCCATGACGTGATCTCTGCCGTACTCGCAGCGTAGCTTGCGATCGAGGCCGGCCAGGCCTGCACATGTTGCGAGGATGGATGGGTGTGCGTTTCGTCGAGATGCATGCGCCGTACGCCAGCGAGTTGCCGTGGAATAATGAAAGGTCGGATGAGCCAAAAGCCCAACAGGAGACGGAGTCATCCGGTGAGTACTTCACTAGCGCTTACCTTCCCTTCGTAAATACGGGGTATATTTGATATGACTGTAATTTAAAGTTTATAATTGAAAATTTTAAATTTTAGTTATTTGT
Source organism: Melocanna baccifera (assembly GCA_036346265.1). Taxonomy (NCBI): domain Eukaryota; kingdom Viridiplantae; phylum Streptophyta; class Magnoliopsida; order Poales; family Poaceae; genus Melocanna; species Melocanna baccifera. Next base: position 3,118,219 of record CM070692.1, read on the forward strand.
GATAGATATTATGAAGAAAACGATACTTTTTGTGATTTTAGATGGTATAGATGTTGATCTTTTAACATGTACTACAATTAATATATAGATCCCGTTTTAAAAAATACTTCACTTGAAAGTTAGGTATTACAACAAAAGTCAAAATCTAGTTTCAGAAGCAAAAAAACAGGTCCATTCATGATGGTGTATTTGTGTCGAATCAAGTCAGAACTCTGCATAATTAACCATGTGGATCGAGTAGAAGAAACTGAAATGAGGTGTAGTCGTAATTCCAGCATTTGGGCGCAAATTGGCACCGACTCACAAAAGAAATGAGCCGAGTAGTGATCTCTGCCCTTTTTCTGAGCTCGGTTGAAAAGCAAGCCGAGTTTGAGCTAGATTAGCTAGCTCGATTTTGCCCCGATGCAGCTCGGATTCCAATGTATTTTATTATAATTCTATTAGATTAGAACCATTTTCAGGTCTACTCCCTCCAAATATAAGGCCTATAGCTTTAAAAGTATAGTTGATAAATATAAGTTTGCGTATAGATTGAGGCCCCACTCAAGTTAGCTTTTTTTCAGCTTTAGCTTTTTTTTCACTATTCACTACACTATCCACTAACTCAGCTACAGTAAAAAAAGCCAGCTACAGTGAAATTTCAGCTAAAAATCAAAAGCCATCGCTAGAACGATCACCCTCTGAATGAGGCTTTTCCTCATATATCCCTATTTATTTTATACCATATACATTTATTCATTACCACTCACACAAAGTATTCTCACTTATCTTTCTGAGACAATTAAGAAGGGTACCTAAGCCCATGTACAATAGAGTGACATTAGCTGTCTATAAATCTTATCATATAGGACACAAGATGATGTGAACGATAGAGAGTGAGTATAGAGAATTGGACTGTCTCTAATGCAACAGTCGACTGTAATACGAGAAACAAGACATATTATGTCATAGATAAATTGTTTATAGAGACATGTAAAAAGATAATCCATTATAAAAACTATCTTTAGTACCGTCTATAAATGACATAAAAGTATTATATATGGGCGGAGGCAGGGGTGCCCAGTATGCACGAGCACCCCAAAATTTTAAAAGCTATCTATATACCCTTCTTACTACATATTCTAATTAAAGTTAGACTTTATTGCAATTGATAATGCTCAAGTGAATTAGATAAAAATTGTATTCCATATCCGTTACAGTTTTTGTAGATAGCCTATCATATTTTATTTACAAATTTTAGAGATGTATGTGACGTTAATAGGCTACATCAATATTATCGTAACAAGTATAAATGCACTAAAAAAACCTTACATGTTTTTTAAGTGGTAGACTATAAGAACTATCATATGGGTTATATAGTGTATTAGTAAAAATTTATGCAATTTATTTCTTAATGTTAGTATTTGTGTACACTTAACGAATTTTTTCTAGCTCCGTCACTGATTTTATAGACAGCAGTTGTCTATAACATATAACATTGTACATGCCATAAGTCTTTTCCTTAGATATCTTTCTCAATTTCACCACTTCTTAATCCTTGTGCACAGTCAAAATATGCCATATATTTCTCAACAGAGGAAGTAGAATTCTAGTTACCTTGTGCAATTGCACGTGAGATATGCTCTAGCGTTTTTATCTGTGCGCATATATGGCACCCAAATGTAACCCCGTTAATCATGTGGAGTGCGACAATTACCCATTAGAGTTGCATGCATTACTATGTTTATACTATTTGGTTCTAGACAGGCTCAAGTTCAGCACGACTGGATGAGGCCACGGCGCTCGTTTTAGCGATGACTTTCGGTTGAAATTTCATTGTATTTTTTTACTGTAACTGATTTGACTTTTTGGATATAATTAATTTAAAAAAATGTAAAAATAGAAAAAATATGTTAACCTATTAGGGACAATACAAAGAAATATAGGGGAAAAAAAGAAAATACAAAAAAGCCTAAAATATCTAAAAAATTTAGAAAAAGACGAAATACTGAATAGTGAAAAAAATAGAAACTAGAAGCTGAAGCTGAAAAAAAGCCGAAACGAGCGGGGAAATTTGTCCTCCAACTCGACTCAAATCAAGCTGCTCGATCGGTTATTGATTAAAACAAGCGAAGCTGGTTTAGGCTTAGGCCCCGCTCATTTCAGTTTTTTTTCAGCTTCAACTTTTTTTTTACTATTCAGTAATTTATCTCTTTCTGAATTTTTTTAGATTTTTTGGGTTTTTTTGCATTTTTATTTTTTCCCCGTGTTTCTTTGCATTGTCCGTAATGGGCTAACATATTTTTTCTATTTTTATATTTTTTTAAATTTAATTATGTCCAAAAGGCTAAATCAGTTACAGTAAAAAATCAGTTACAGTAAAATTTCAGATAAAAATCAGAAGTTATCGCTAAAAAAGTTTAGCTGGCTTGATTTTGAGTTGTTTGTACTTTTGTGTAGCCCTGGACTGAAAAACTGCTAGCTAGCTAGTCCTCAAATCAGATCATGATCCATCTCTCTGCCCCCTCTCTAGCTCCTTCCACTCCCATCATTTCCTTGAGTATATATGCGCACACACATGTGTGCATGTACGCGCGAAATAAGTACGCTACTTTAATGCGTGGTCCTAGCCTTGGAGGCAACCGAATCGGAAAGCCATATGCCATGCATGAGCTTCGAATTAATAGGGCAATAATATTTGTCATAATTCATGGATGGGCCAAGCATTCAAATTTCTGTATACGATGAAATAAACATTGTACGACTTACTTACTACTAGGTTTATTTACGACGTATCTAGAGGTAGATCCCTCAAAATACTTTCTCCGTTACTTTTTTTACCTGACTTTCTAGAATCTGTATCGTCAAACTTTAAAGTTTGATCGATCACTAATAGATTTAAAACTATGTAGATTGACTATACAAAAATTATATCATCAGATTTATCGTTAAAAATATTTTTATAATATTATAATTTTACTAATATATCTTGGTGTAAAGTTATAAAAGTAACGATTAAAGTCATATATTGAGAACCGTAAAAACTAAAAATGTCAAGTAAAAAATGGAAAGAGTACATTAACAGGAGATCCATTGCGTGATGATCTAATTAATGAACTCCAGGAACTTGCATGCATGCTGGGTACGTAGCCTAAAGCCAGCTTCCTGTGAATTTAAGGTTCATATATACGCACAGGATATGTGGGGCTCCATTTTTCTCATGCAATACGTATTAGTTACCTGCATGGTCTCCCTCCAAATAATAAGAAGAAACTACCCCACCTTGCATGGTCAGAATTGAGGTAATGTACATGTTGGGACCTGGAACAGTAAATCTTGGAGCTAGTCATCTCTGTTAATTTGCAGTAGGAGATAAAATTACTGATACGCCCGCCCACTTAATCGCAACAAGAAACTAAAAAGAAAAGAAAAAACACAAACTTTATTCCCCACTAAAACAGAAAGGCATGCATGCTTGCAGCACACAGCACAGGTAAGAAGAAAGAAAGAAAGTCGAAAAGAAAGGCTAAGCCAGTGGAACCCTTTGCCCCTTTCGATCGATCTTTTCACTTGGTAGCACTCACTTCATGCTTTAAATTATACCCTTTTTTGCTCTCCTTAATTTTCTTTTACCCGCGCACAAGGATACACTAGGCCATGCTCTTCCATGCTTGCTTGCATCTACATGAAGTCCACCTCGAACAAATGCATGTTGTTGTTGCTGCTGTTGTTCTGGTCGGACACCTCCCCGTTCGTCGACGGCAACGCGCTGGAGCACACCGAAGAGCATGACAAGATGTTGTTGTTGTTGCTCTGCGGAAGGGAGGCTATGAAGTGCTGCTCCTGATGGCGATGGCCGGCATGGACTTGGAGCGCGGTGCTGAGCTGGTGGTCCTTCTCCTGCGGCGCGCCGAGCGTGAGGGTTGGCCTTGCCGCCTTGCTCTGCTCCTGCAGGCAGCTGATCACGCTCGTGTTCGATGAGATGGTCGACTTGGTCGCGCTCAAGGCTGCTCATAAGAGAATTAAATTGGAATTAGTGTTAAACGATCGATGATCAAATGCACTAGCATGCATTTGCCCAAATGGTAGCCAGAGAGGCGGTGCCAAGGTGCTTACTGTTGTTGTCCGTGGTGTATGAGCTCGTGATGGCGCTGCTGGAGTTTGGTTTCTTGGACTGTGGCGCCGGGTCCTTGGCTACCACCGTGCTGGTAGCGGGCTTCCTGCGGCGGCGGTTGTGCTCGGCGAGCCGCTTCCGGCAGCTCCTCTTGGCCTCGTCAAACTCCGTGAGCACATGAAACCTGGTGGGTTGGAACAAACAAGAGAGCAAAATCAGTTTATGCTAGAGTAACAAACCCTCCAAATTATACAAGTCTCATGTATTTGCATCGTGTACGAGTGTGTATATATGTACTTTGCGATGTGTTCAAAGCTTCGAATGATCAAGGCTAGGCGGCACTAGTCTAGCAGCTACATTGGTCAATGCGGGGACAAAGAGAAAAGCAAAAGCAGAGATACGCCCAGGGCAAAGCCTGACCGGATCACCAGTGCCAGTCTCTGCAGCCAAAGCACGCAGCCTTTTCCCCCTTTGATTCTTCCTGTGCTTTTACACGATTTTCTCTCTACCGATCCCGAGAAGATGAAAAAAGACGGTCTGAAAAGAACGGCAGGATCGATCGATCATGCCAAGGCGGCAAGGCCAGTAGTGCAGGTAGTACTACAATTCAGGCTAGCAATTCAAAACCAAACCGAGCTCAAATGCATGCATGCCCTAGCGTTCTTTCTGTCTTTTCTAACATGACTGGACGTCTATGAGATGCACTGGTACTTGCTTTCCACAGCCTTCCATGGCCGCAACAGACAAGAACACAAACCAAAAGCACATCTCCAAGACTCCCAACTCTCTAAAGCATGCGACCAACTCGGCAACTTGTAGCAGTAGTGGTGGTGAGGCCTCAAGTGAAAAAAAAAAAGAAGGCAAACAGCTTCCATTGACCCCAGCCTATGCTTCTAGCTTGCGACCTAGCTAACTAGCTAGCTACTACGCTTTGGCTATACCATCTTTATGCAAGAACAGGCACTGTCTCTAGAGAGAGATTGTAGCTTCTCTCTCTCTTCATGCAGAGAGAGAGAGAGAGAGAGGGTGTGGATGGACAGTGGGCGAGCTAGGTCGCAGTCTCACCTGCTGCACTGCTGGCAGAAGCGCTGCTGCTTGCCGCTGGCGGCGACGACGACGGCTTTGGCGTGGTACTCGCAGACCTTGTGGCGGCGATGGTAGTGCTTGGCGCCGGAGAGGTCGGCCTTGCAGCCCTCGGCCTGGCAGCGCGGCGGCTGGTGGTGCGCACCGCCGAAGCCGAGCCCGAACATGCCGCCGAGGCGGGACCGCATCAGAAGCCGGTCCACCGCCAGCATGTCCCCGGGGGAGAAGTAGGTCCGGCGGCCCAGGTTCAGCCCGATCCTTCCCGCGCCGCCGCCGACGTCCGGGCCACCGCCGCCCTCGCGCTTCACGATCCCGAGCGCCGGGTACACGTCACCCGGCATCCCGGGCATGGGCATGGGAATGGGCATCTGCAGCGGCATCGGCATGGGCGGCGGCGCCATGGGGAGGCCGTTGGGAGGCAGCGTCAGCAGCTGGTGCTGCTCCTGGAACTGCAAGGTGGCGGCAGCCGCCGCGGCGAAGTCGAGGTTGTCGTACAGGAGGTGCTGCATGCCCCCCGGGCGCTGTCCGGCCCGGCCGCCACCGCAGCCATGCCGGGCTCGAACTCGACGTAGGGCGGCGGCTGCATGGCCGCGAACGGGAAGTCGTCGCTCGTCGCGGACGTGGCCGTGTTTAGCCTACCGCTCATCATGGCCTAGCAGCTAAAGAAGCTAGCGGTGCAAGTGTGGACGTAGTAGCAGAGAGGTAGGAGGCTAGCTAGGGAGCACAAGAATGAAAGCGGAGGAGTTGTGTGGCTGGGCTAGCACGCTATGTAGATGGTGTGGCTCACTGGTTGTGTGTAAGTGGAAGAGGGCGCAGGGGTGGTTAAAAAGGCCGTGGAGAGCGAGAGATGTATAGATAGGGATGAAAAATGGTAAAGGATAATCTATTTTATTTGATATTCGTATTCAAGAAAGTACAAATGTGGTGAGAATAATTATATTCATATTTGATAATGTTCGTATGCATATTCGAGAATCAAGAATATCTGTATTCATATTTGTATTTAAGACTATTTGATTCGTATTCAATCCGTTTTCATTCCTAACGACCTATATGAGGATGATTGTAGGAAGTAATTTTCTAATGAACCAAGATTCACAAGTAAAAAGTGAAAATTAATTTACATAATTTTCAACTTTATACACTACACTACTAGCTCGTCTAGACGTGTAGTCATGTTACATAAATTTGTTCTATCGAGATTTGTTAAAAAAGTGTTAGAATATTCGTATTCGATCGAATTAAGTACATATTCAATTCGAATTCGTATTCGTTATGACATTCAATTTGTTTTCGTATTTAAGAATGTTCAAATTCATATTCGTATTTAAGACTATTCGATCCGTTTCCATCCCTATCTATAGGGTACTAAGTGTAGAGAGAGATGTGAGTGTGTGTGCGTGTCTGTTGGTATTGAAAAAGAAGGTTTAGGCACAATGACCAATTGGCCAAGCGTTACGTTGTATTTAACTGCTAGGCAATGTGCCAGATTACAAACAATATTCTTATGATAGTGCTAATCTCTTCAGGTCATACGAGTTTACAATTGGTGCTAATCTCTTCAGAGAGATCAAACCTGATGCTAACTTACAGATAAGTTACAAGATATATATGCTACAACTATTCAACTAAATCTAACTTGAATACAAATGCTAGAGATAACTTTAACAGCAAGCCTCCCTTAATCTGGACATAGCGCAAACGTGTTCAGATTGTTTTCTGGATCTGGTGAAAAGCTATGTTGGCAGCGGCTTGGTAAGAATATCAGCAAGCTGATCACTAGAAGATATGAACCTTATATCCAGTGCTTTGCGTGCAACTCATTCATGAACAAAGTGATAGTCAACTTCAATATGCTTTGTGCGAGCAATTTATCATGAGATAATTGGTGCCAAGATTATCACACCATAGACTTGGTGGGCGATATTGAAAAATGCCTAGCTCACCAAGTAACAACTGTATCCACACAATCTCTAATGTCGCATTGGCTATTGCCTTACACTCGATTTTTATACTAGACCTTGAAACAGTGGGCTACTCCTTGAGCTCCATGAAATAAAATTAGACCCAAGAAAAATAGCATATCCCCAATACTTTGGCAATCATTAGGGCATCTTGCCCAGTTCGGGGCTGCTTCCTTGATCTCCATGAAACAAGATTAGACCCAAGAAAAATAGCATATCCCTTGATGCTTTGGCAATCATCAAGGCATCTTGCCCAGTCCGCATTAGAGAATGCACTCAACAAAGAAGAAGAAGATTTTCGATGAATAAACCCAAACTAAGCTGTATCATTGAGATGGCACAAAATTCTCTTGATAGCAGTCCAATGAGCTTCGGTTGGTGCTTGAAAAAATTGACAAACCTTATTCATGCTGAAAGAGATGTCAGACCGCATCAAGGTTAGATACTTTAGTGCACCAACTACACTCTGGTATCTTGTAGAATCTGAATCTAACAATGTTACTCCATAAAACTTAGACAACTTCTCAATTGTACTGATAGGGGTGGCAACTAACTTGGCTTTGCTCATGTTGGCTCTATGAAGCAAGTCCACAATGTACTTGCATTGTGTAGTAATAGGCTATCACCAATTTGACGCACTTCAATACCAAGAAAGTAACTAAGTAATCTGAGGTCTTTTATTGCAAAATCATCTCGAAGATTCCGGGCAGCATATTTGTGGCTTTAGTTGACATTAGCCTTCTACTAAGTGAACTCTAACTCTTGCAACTTTGCACTCAAATGAGAAAACCAAGCATGCAATGATTGCTTTAGTCCATATAACAACTTATCAAACTTGCATAAGTAGTACGGATAATTAGGATCTTCATACCCAACAGCTGTTTCATATGCACCTCATTCAAACGCTATGAAGGAAGGCATTTTGTATGTCAATTTGTTGTAGATTCCAGCCACGACAAACTGCTAGGGACATAATTACTCGAATGGTTGTTGGCTTCACCACAGGACTGAATGTGTCCTCTTAATCCATATTGTAGCACTACTTAAACCCCTTTGCAACTAGATGTGCCTTGTGATGATCAACAGTGTCATCAACTCTCTCCTCTTGAGCTTGAACACCTATTTGCAATCAATGACATTCAATCCTGACTTAGGAGACACAAGATGCCATGACTTTGTAACTAGATGTGCCTTGTGATGATCAACAGTGCCATCAACTCTCCTCTTGAGCTTGAACACCTATTTGCAATCAATAACATTCAATCTTGACTTAGGAGACACAAGATGCCATGTCTTATTTTTCTGTAGAGCAGCAATTCAACATCCATTGCCTCCTTCCACTGGTGGTCTTGCATTGCAAGTTCATATGATGTAGCACCAAGAGCACTCAGATACATAACAATACCATCAATCCTTTCCTTCATAACTCTAATATTGTCATGAAGACGTGTGTGCATTGGATGTTGCAAACCAGAGTAACCTGTTCCTGTTCATCACCTACGGAAGGAACACCAGAAGAAGAACTAGTTTGCACATGATGTGTTAGTTGATTAGTGCTACTAGGGATACTAGTACCTTCTGTGGATTGAGTAGATGTTGATAAAGTAGTTTGGACTGCAACAGGACGGTGCGTGCAACTTGGAACAGTAGTACTACTAGATTGTGGAGCAACCTCAAACTATCGAGAGAAAGGGAAAGTACACTCATCAGAAACAACATTTCGAGAGATGCAAACTCGCCTAGATGCAACATCAAGGCACTTATTGCCTTTGTGGTTTGAGCTATACTCTAGAAACACACATTCCTTAGACCTGAATGAAAGTTTTCAACTATTATATGGTTTAAGGTGTGGCCAACAAGCACAACCAAAGATTTTCAGCAAGGTGTAATTTGGTTTATGTCCAAGCAGCCATTCCAAAGGAGTAGCATTGTCAATAACATGAGTAGGCAGTCTATTTATGAGATAAATGGTAGTTAGAAAAGCTTCATCCCAAAACTTTATAGGCATGGAAGACTGTGCAAGAAGTGCAAGACTAGTCTCTATGATATATCGATGTTTCCTCTCGGCTGAACCATTCTGTTGGTGAGCATGAGGACAAGAGATCCTATGATCAATGCCAAGATTTTTAATGAACTTATGAAGTTTCTGATATTCTCCTCCCTAGTCAAATTGGATACATTTGATCTTTTAACAAGGATTCTTTCAGCATGTTTTTGAAATTGTAGGAATACATGGAAGACATCAGACTTGGCATGCAACAGATAAATCCATGTGAACTTAATTACTAAAATCATCGACAAAGCTAACATAGTACTTGTATCCTCCTATAGATTGATGTGCATGACCATACACATCAGAAAATACAAGTTTAGGAGGAGACAAAGAAACATGAACCGAAGAGGAATAAGGAAGCTAGTGACTTTTAGCCTATTTGCAAGCATTGCACACATATGTATGCATGGGACTACTATAGGACAACTTATTGAGATGCAACATAGATTGAACTACTTGGGATGATGAATGACTGAGATGAGTGTGCCATTGCTCTTTGCTAACTTTTGGGGCTGAGCATGGCTATCTTGGGTGACTTTATTGTGGATGGCTTGATAGGATAGAGGCCTGACTCACATCTGCCTTGAAAAACCATTCTCTTCGACACCGAATCCTGGGTAACAAAACAATCAGGATGAAACCTAAGAAAGACATCGTTATAACGTGTGAACTTATGAACGGATATAAGATTTTTTTTGTAAATGTCAGGGACATGAAGGACATATTTAAGAACTAAGAAATCAACAACAGTATCAAATGAGCAATGATTAACATGAGAGATGTGCAAACCTGCTCCATTACAGACTTGAACTTGATCTCCACATGGCACTTCTCTTGAACTATGAGCTGATCTAAGTCACTTGTGATGTGATCTGTTGCTTCAGTATTAGTGTACCAATTTGGATCAACTTGGCATGATGGCTTCATGGTGCAACTTGCGCTGAGTGCCCTTCATCTGCTTGAAACAAGTAATCAAAGCAATGATAGCACTTGGCAACAGTGTAGCTTCCTTGTCCACCTTGATTATGTCTCTGGTGAAGTTGGCCGAAGAAGAGACTCCAAGTTGAAGCTTTGAGTTGTTTTGTTCCATCTGGAGCTCATATCTCAACAGATGAGCATAGACATCATCTAGAGTCAGCACATCTGATAGTCGTGATGGATGTGACAAGAGAATCATAATCTGATCCTAGACTTGCAAGAAGATAGGAGATGATTTCATCTTCACGCAGCGGCATCCCTATGGTAGCTTGAGTGTCTACTAGGGTTTTCATCTCCCAAAAATTAATCAGTTGCAGAGAGGTCTTTCTTCTTTGTATTGATCACGAGTTGCATGTGAATCTAGACTGGACGTGCTCGCAATTTGGATGTGAACATATGCTCCAGTGTTGTCTAGGCTTTGTGCACAGTCGTCATGTTCATCACATGGGCCATCATCTCCTTGGTTAGCGAGGAAAATATCCCATTGAGAACAATCTAATCTCAGTGAAACCAAGTTAGATATGCCAGGGTCATAACCTAGCTTGCTCTAGCGCTGTCGTTGTCATGATCATCCTTGCGGGGCACTCGGTGATGCCATCTACATATCCAAGAAGCTAAGCACTCCTCAGATTACTCAAGGAGTTGCACATTCCATAGCATGTAATTGTCCTTCGTGAGCTTGATGTTGATGGCGTGGTGGCTGATGGGGACAGATGTGTCTAAACCTACCATGGTTGAGGAGGAAGAGGAGATAGAAGACGAAGTTGATACTGTCGAACCAAGCTCTGATACAATAAAAAAGAAAGTTTAGACGCAAGGACCAATTGGCCAAGCGTTGCATCGTATTCATACCGCTATGCAATGTGCCATATTAAAAACAACACTCGTATGATAAGAGTTTACAACTGGCGCTAATCTCTTCAGAGAAATCAAACCTGATGCTAACTAACAGATAAGTTACAAGATATATTTGACAACTATTCAACGGAATCTAATTAACCAGAATACGACTGCTATATACAACATTTAACAGGTATTAACTCTTATCGTGTTTCTTGTCCGGTAGTGGCATGTGTCGGCTGCCTCACCGGACGAAGCTAGGCTCACCAGAGAGGCGTTGCTCTTTCGGTGCAACAAGTCGCCGTGGTTGTTTTGGAGAGAGACGGTCCCGTGCTGATCGAAGGCATGCATCTTCTAGCTTTCTCCTTCTTTCTTCCTTTTCCAGTATGAGTTGATTCCAGTATGCGATGCATGCACACATCGATCGATCTTGGCCTCTTGCGTGCCTGCAATCCGGTGCAAGTATCGGAGAGAAAGCTGGTATCTAGGGATGTGCATACATACGATGTAGACACAGTAGACATGGGGGGAGACCGAGGGAGGGCGAGGCTAAAGAAAGGCTTCTACTTGTGATGTACTGATATGATCTTTATGCTTCCTGTGCACAACAACACGGACCAGGCAGGCAGGGGCAGGTGGTGCTCACCACCCCTGTAGCCTGCTGGTGTTGGGCAAGCTTTCTTGGCCTCCTGGGTAGGTTCCTTTACCCCAAGGGCCCGGTTTTTCTTTGTTGACAGTACTTCACACACCAACTCAGTGCTGCATGCAAGGCCAAAGCAATGCTCGTTAACCCTAGTTCAAGATGGCTTCCTAATTGAACTACTTGATTAAGGCAATCCTGGGGACGGACAATTTTATTACAAGCCAATTAACAGCAAACCATTGATGGAAATCGCGGATTGCTTTCACTCGGGAGTTTGTTTAGGGTGTAGGTTATGTTTGGGTTTGCCAATGCGCGGCACTATTGATGAATTCATGCACACATGAGATGCAATGATGTGTGGCACAAAATTAAGTACGGTTGGGCTCATAGTCCTTTGCATTATTCATATATACAGTCGGCAACAAATGTTGAATTTCTCATATATGGTACAAATTTTGACACATAGCCTTAACAACAAACATGCACATCACCCGATATAATTGCAATTGATGTCGTTAATTTAATTATAGCCAGTGAATGACGATTGATGAATCCATAAAGCAAAATTACCTGCCATATAGACTTTCATCGATCCCTTGCCACAGATCAACAGACTTATTGTATCAATTGGTAGCAATACTTTTTCAACAAATTTATAATAATCTTGAGATACACAAACTCACAAAGTTTAACGCTAAGGGGCCGATTAAGTGAAAGTCTGACTTTGTCAAAGTGGATGTGCACTTCAATTTCAAAGTAATTTCATTCTCTCTTTATCTATGCCATTAAACAAGATTAACAAAACCAAACAAAAAAATTCAAAATTTAGAACTGGTTGTAAGAAAAAGGGGGCTTTCGATGTTCTTCTGAAATTGTAACGAAGAAAAAAAATCTACTTCCTTCGAAACAGCAATTTCGTTACCCTATCCTAACAAAATGACGAACCAAAGTCGGTTGTCACTAACGGACAGGAAAATCTATCAAGCATTAATTCAAGCTGGACGCCCTGTTGCTAATTAAAAGCAGCCAACATCGCAAAAAGCATATTGCTAATTAGTATAGTGATGGCCAAAAGAATAGTTTGCACTAACCAACAACTTTAATCTTTGAAACTAATAAAAATGGTAAACTCGTAGCACTACTTTTACCAAAGGCAGCTTCTTATATGAGATGTGAACTTTGCTACCATCCAAACTAATATCACTTGACCACTGCACAATTGATATGCAAGTTCCACAAATCCATCCATGGTGTTACATGTCTTTACTAAATGAAGGTGAGCAGTAGTTCTAGTGCATTAGCTGATCGCTGCAGCCATGCCCTTGTGTACATGAAAAACCAAGACAGGCCACTTTCAAAGGAGGAAAGGCCCACAAAACTCAGATCCAGCCTTAACCGTTCTCTCCTTTCAAAAAACTGACATGTTGGACCAGATACTTCCCCTCTCCCCCTGCCAATTTCTTTTACCGTATCATGTACAGTGCATTCTGCCGGTTCTGCTCAATGCTCGTGATGGAACTGGAGGTGTTCAGGAATGACCGTAGCTTATGATTTTTTTTACAGTAGTTAATTTTAATAACTGTAATTAAGTTGAATTATTTGATATAATTAAATTAAAAAATTAAAAAAATGCTACCATATCACGGGCAATGCAAAGAAATATGGTAAAAAAACCAAAAAAAGAAAAAACTAAAACCAAAATAGTGAAAAATAAGCAAAAGCAAGAAGCAATCGCAGCGGCATAAGCCATATTGAGCGCGGCCTAAGGCCTAGTTTCTGACTTTTAACTTTTTTATTTTATTTTTTCTTAGATTTTTTTGGGTATTTTGATTTTTTCTTTTCTCTTTATTTCTTTGTATTGTTCATAATGATATAATGTTTTTTAGTTTTTAAATTTTAATTACGTAGAAAAAAGAAACATCTGTTACAATATATTTTTAGCTATTATAGTGTTAAAAAACTAGAAACCATAGCTTATAAATCAGTTGGAGCACTGAATAAACCAGACCATAAAAAAAAGGACAGGCTCCGGCCCGGCGCGTACATACACGGACGCATTCCTGTATATACGGACGTAGAGTACTGGTAAATACAGCAGCAGCAGCAGTAAATGTACATTTGTACGCACGTAGTTACCACAGAGGTAAATGCAGGCATGGCTCCATGGCTCCAACTGCCATCTCCCCATAGGTATAGCTGGATCGATCGATCAGGACACCGTTATTTCCCAGTATATTAACTGACCGCAGGTGCATACGCGCGCTACAGACGCGCAGAAGAATGATCGCGCCCGTAGCTTCGTACGAGACGTTACGTTGATTGGCTATTCATGCCGCGCGCGGTAGATGCGATCCTTCGTGCACTTTCGTGTGTATCTACGCATGATATGATCCATCATATCGATCGATCGATCGATCACCCCGTCCACTCCAACCTGCATGCCCGCCGTCCGATCGAGTTTGACTTGCACGCACGTACGCATTTGCATCCACGTATGACGCCGTACGTCGACGGTACCATCGATTCATTCTGCGTGCATGTTACCGGCCTTGATTGAGGGAGACGGGTACGTACGATCCTTGCAGCATGCGTATGCATATGTACTTTTTTTTATATATCTCTCTCTCTCTGGTCTCTACCTCCTCTCCCAGGTTTTTCTTACAAGAAACAAAGGGAAGAAAATAAGGGCAAGGAGACAAAAAAAAAATCAACTGCGACAAACAACTAGCAGTACGTATCAGCTCCAACATGCATATGCAAGGTGACGGCATTACCATTGAATTCAATGGGGGCAGGATCCTAATTCCAGAGGGGAGTAAGATTTGGCATCAGAGGTATTTAAGGAGGGTAGCTAGCTAGCTAGGCGGTACTTGCCGTAACAAATTCAGTGTGCGTAGATTGGTAAGAGAGACACATGCGATGCAGGAGCTGGCTCGCTTGCTCGATCGATCCATCGGCCGTGATCTCGTGCATGGTGCATCCATCGGTCTCTCCGGCTACCTACCTAGCCGCTAAGGGGAGAGTGTATGGAGCACACATTCATTTTTTGGCTTTCGACAATATGGACAACATTATGGTCGACGCGTGCACCTCCGTCACAAAGGACGGACTTGAATGAATCGATCCGTAGCCATATGCTAGGTCTTAATGCTTCTACAGTATATGATATACGCTTGGATACCACATAACAGGATGCATGTCATTATACACGCTCGTATGTATCGAGCACAGGATATATATGCTTCACGTAGCTTACGTAGCCGGCGGGGCGTAACGCGGTTATGTGCTTTGCAATGTTTTATGAGAAACGCGTAGGTGTGTGCATGCATTTACGTACGTACATTAGTAAGTTACTCTCTCAGTTTTGTTATATTTGATAATAGCCTATCATACACATAGATAAAAAAAACTAAAAAGTAAGAAATAGTTAATGAAAAATAATCATGCATATCTATTAAATGATATTTCACAACTACTTAATCTCTTCTGAAGCATTTAAATAAGATCAAGAGTGAAATTAGCTAGGGGTAGAGAATAAATAATTATAATAACTACACGTTAGAATTTCTCAATAGATAAATGTAATATTAAGACAGATACTCATGAGACCATTGAAAAATATAATAAAATGAAAGGAGTAGTATATATAGCACGGGCACGTGATAGTTAGAACTTAGGCTGATCGAGGCAACTCTGCATTGAATGGATTCTTTAATGGCAAGACATACTCGACCAATCCTACCTAGGAGTACATGCATTCTCTTCTCGCGATTCCCCTTCGGGATCTACCGTCCACAATGCTTTAATGTCCTTGTTTGTATTTAGCAATATGAAATACCCAATTGTATTTTGTACATAACCTTATGCATACCTCGTCGGAGACCTCGCCATCGGCCACCGGTCGCCGACTAGCCGAAAACCTCACCGCCAGTCGCCAACTTGCCAAAAACCAAACCGCCTCACAGGAAACCTCGTTGGCCGTCGGATACCTCGTCGGAAACCTCGCATCAGCTAGAAACCCTACCACCTTGCAGGAAACCTTGCTGTTGGCCGAAAATCTCGTTGGGTCGCTAGAGACCTCACCGGAAACCCCGCCCAAGCCACAGCCGCTGGAAACCCAACCACTACAGTCGAATATCTCGAGGTTTCCGACGAGGCCGCTGCCATCCGAGCTCCACGAGGCCACCAAATACCGCCCTGCAGGAGACTTCGTGGATTCCGCCGGTAAGCCATAAGATCCAACCGCTCCCCGCCGCCCCACCATTACCTGAAACCTCACCACCATCACCAGATCTTGGGTGTCATGTCACGCCATCTCTAGATCCGAAAATCGCTCGTCGCCGCTCGAGCTCGCGAGCCGCTGGATCTGACCACACAACTGTCGGATCCAAGGGTGCTGTGTCACGCCTTTGCTGGATCTAATGCCGCGCATCATCAGAGGAGTCGTCGGAGAGAGACCGAGAGAGAGATAGATAAGAGAGGAGAGAAATGAAGAGATTTATAAAAAATAAAATACATAAGAAATACATAGGATGTATGGGCAAGCATAATTCTCAAAGCGGGTATGAGTGTGGATGTGAGGGTACACACACTGGGTAGTGCTGGTACTTGCCTGGTTTTTCGAGCTAGCCAAAGGCCTGGCCAGCTCGGTATGGTCCAAGCATGACACAGGCCTACCACTTTGCGGGCCATGCTGGCACGACACAAATGTGGGCTTGACCGGGCCTAGAAAATTGGCTTGGCACGATGGGCAAGGCCAGCCCAGCTGGTACGTCCAACATGGCAGGCGTGGCGTGTCACGATCTAGGCGGCCTCCTCGCCTCGCCTCGCCTCACCTCACCGTCCACCTCCGCCTCATCGCCTTCGGTGTCACCTCTGGTTCGCTGCATCCTCCACCTCACCTCGTTGCCCAGCATCTACAACTTCGCCTTCGCCTTGCACCTCTGGCTCACTGCATCCTCCACCTCACCTCCCTTTGTCATCGCCACTGCCTCGCTAACTCCTTCGCCTCCGGTTGGCTCTGACTTGCTGCATCCTCCGCTCACCTCGCCTCCCTCTGTTGCTGCTCATCGCCTCGCCTTGGCTCACTGCCTCCAAAGTCAGGGGATTGAGAGAGAGTGTGTATGTGAGGGAGTATGGATTGAAGTTTGGAGACTTGGAGAGAGAGAGGAGTTTGGATTGGATCCTAGATGCTTGGAGAGAAAGGAGGACTAGAGGAGAGAGTGAGAGCTTGAGAGATAGTGATGAGTAGACAATCTGTGACTGATGAAGTGATGAGAGATTGAGAGAGAGTGAGGACGGTAAGGTGAGACAACGGTCGGGAGTTATGGCTTTGTGCCATGCTAGCACCAGAGAAGCAACAGGCGTGGAGGGAACAAGGCAACGGTCGGGTATCAGAGAAGCGATGGGCGGGGAAGTAATCAAGCAATGGTTGGGGAGTGAATCAAGTAACATTCTCCTCCTCCATGGCTATAAAACCCACCTCCTCTCCTTATTTCTTCAACATTGAAGCATGAAGCATCTCTTTTCTCTTTGCTTTGCTCATTTCTTCACCACCGAAGCACCAAGCTTCTATTCTCTCTTTGCTTTGCTCAGCAATCTTAGTAGTTTGTATAACAGAAAGTTTATTATACTACCAAGGAGTCAGCACCAAGAAGCTCCCAAGCGGTATGTTATCGAGGAGTCATAGCACGAAAAAGATAGCAGGATGACTTAGTATAAGCTCCTGCAATTGCTCCCTAGTTTTTCTCTGGCTTCGACTCCTATTGATGCTCGTCAGCTCTCACCAAACACAAGAGACTACATCATAGATGACTGTCATATGGATGGTACAGAGGGCTATAAGGAGTACTAGAGTGGTTCGGAGCCAATGGAGACACCATACTTCTCTCCCTTATCCATGCATGGTAATATTAGCGGGTCTACGTCTGGCAACCACACCGCTGGATGAAGGGCACCTTGCTGGAAGCACATGACCTAAAGGAATCCGAGATGGCCAAATGATAGAAATCTCAACATGTAATTATTGCAAAGCCCAATTAACTAATCATACAGGTGGAGGGATGGGACATTTGAATCGGTATTACAAAGCATGCTTGAGCAAGATGGGGACGCATAAACGAGGGGGAGGAGTACAAATGCAGCTAAACTTCAAGGCTGATGGCTCTGTAAGTACTTGGGTATACAACTCGCTTTCTGCTATGAGAACATTGCTAAATATGTTATTTGCAAAGATTAACCAATTAGGCTAGGTGAATGTTATGCGTTTGAAAGAATGATCAAACACGGTTTTTGCCTATAGAATCAATATGTCAGTAGGAGAACTATCATATCTAATATTTTATGGATCTATCATAAGGAATTAGCACAACTAAAATAATTATTCGAATAAGTTTAGTTCTCTTGTGTTGTAACTTCAGACATTTGGACATCACCGCACCAGAGAAGTGTCTATCTTATTGTTGTAGCTTATTATTTAGATGACGATTATAAGCTAAACAAGAGGATCACAGGGTTTAAGGTAATTAACAAATCATATATGAGAGAGACATTGTTGAGCGTATACTAGATGTACTTGATAATATTAATATAGGTAATAAGATTATTTCTATAACTCTTGATAATGTATCGGCGAATACAATGGCTATGAATATCCTCACCCCCATGGTTATAGAGATATATTGGTGGTTATATTCTCCACCAAAGATATGAATGCCATATCTTGAACCTTGTCGTGCAAGACGGTATGCAAGCGCTTTGTGGATATTTGAACAATATCCATGATACCATTCATTATATCACAAATTCTTTACAAGTGGTAGCCAGATTCATAAAGTACTACGCAACCAATGGGAATGAGCTAAAAAAATTTGATCTAAACATGAAGGTGAGGTGGAACTCGACATACATCATGCTGAAGAAGATATAAGGATAAGGACATATTATATCTATCTCTATCAATGCTAACTCTTAAAATAATGAATTGAAAGTTACTAATTTAGATTGACAGATTGCTAGTCATTTTGAGAGTTTTTAACACTTTTTTATAAAACAATAAATGTTCTATCTAGTGTTTACTACCCTACCTCTTGCTTAGTTAAGAATTTATTTGGCTAATTACAGACAAGATTGTGAAATCTAGGGCTCCTTTTTAGGCCATGTTGTTGTAACAATGAAGAAAAATTTTGTTAAATATTTTAGTTCTATTTCACATCTATATTACTTTGCTATCATCCTTGATCCTACGAAAAAAATTTCAGGTTTGCAGATCAGTGTTGAGGGAATAGGTGAATGTCTTGGTCTTGATTTCTCAGAAGCTTTTGAACATATGAAATGAGCTTTTTCGTGTTTCGCTTGTATCATGACAAGCTTGGCAGTAGCGTGAGATCAAAGGCTTCACAGAAGACGCAACAAGGAAAAACAAGCTTGAGAACTCACTTGTGGAAGAAGCTAAAGGGCTAGTTAGTTCTGCGTCCTCTCAGCCTCAGTGACCCTAAGTGAAATTCTATCTTAGAGCTGAACCACTACTTGGAGTATTATTTTACAAACATCGATCCTGATCATGCTAGTGGATGCAAGATAGACTTGCTCAAGTAGTGAAAGAATAACAAGTAGATATTTCCTATGCTATGCTATTTCGCACGAGATGTTCTATTGGTTCTGGTGTCCACCATCTCTTCAGAAGCAACGTTTAGCATGGTAGAGAGAATAATTGAACAAAGGAGATCATCCCTCATGCCTACGATGGTGGAGGTAATCACATGCACTAAGGACTAGGAATTAGCTAAAAAGCGATAGCAACATCAGCTGGAGGATCCTGTGATCGTACATGCATATGTTGACCTCGAACACATGAACGATCTAGATATTGAGGAGTAGTTAGCATGTATGTATGTTGTTATTGTACTCTTTTCCTTACTTAGAGAACCTCATTCTAGAGCATAAGGTTTTTAACAAGGCAGTAACATTATATCTATAAAATATCAAGAAAGTTTTACATTTTCCCAGAAAATATTTATGTGCTCAAATCTACCTTTTCTTCTCCCTCCTTTTCTTTTCCCCTCCTCTCTCTCCTCCCTTTTCTTCTCATGGCAGGTTCCCTATTGTAAGTTCAAGCTCCATTAAATTGGTTTTAGTGATAATGACAAATACATTTGTGAGACTAATATGTTTATTAGTTATGATAACATCTAATCTCATTTGGATGTAATGAATAGCTAATGCTATTGTGAGACTGACGTGTTTGATTAATTATGATCTCTTAAGTCTCACTTGGATGAAAATGTGAAAATTATGGATGTATGCACTCAACATTACATTCTTATACCTTAGTGTATCCTTTGAATCTAAAATATAGACTAAACTCCACCAAAAATCTAAGATGAATATTTGTATATGTTTTTCACTATATTCTTGTATGCACACATATAGTGTGAGTTCACTCTATGCTTCGTGGTTTATTAGTATTAATCTATGTTTCTCTTTTCATATATTAAGAATCTTTATTTTGAAATATATCTCTTGAGTATATATAGTTTGTAGAGTTCATATATAATTATAATCGAGTTATCATCTAGTTTCTCTATTATGTCCGCGCTCAGCTGAGCTTCTACGACTGCGTTCGGCTTTTTTCTCACAGTTCATTTTTCTGATTATTTTTTTTATTTTAGGTTTTTTCTTTTTTCTTTTTTTCTCATATTCTTTTGTATTGTCTGTGATGGGCTAGTATTTTTTTATTTTTAATTTTTTAAATTTAATTATGCTAAATAAGCTAACTCAATTATAGAAAAAAAATAAGCCAGCTACAGTAAAAAATGATAAGCTAACATCGTTTTGAACACCCCCTATGTGTTAATGGTTGGATGATTAATGACAACCAGATGAGTAAGCTTTGCTAACAATTAATCTCAAAGATGAAGACATATATTCAAATGAGTTAATTACTTAAGAAAGTTCATTCTAAAGTATACAATTATTGTATACATAGTGAATACTCGCAAATCAATTTATATATCATTATTTGTTGAGATTGACATGAATTACCAAAATGAGATATTGTGGAATCTAGTCCCCCATTATATGTTAATGGTGAAGTTTTGGTAATTGATGATAATTGATTTATAGATTAATATTTTCTGTGAGTTGGATGAATAGGTTAGGTTCCACAAGTGAGGATTACTTGGAATGATTTCATGTATTGAAGTTCATTAAGATGTGGGATGAAGGATGACTTTATGTGTTGAAAATCGTCAAGTTAAGATGATGTAAGATGGCTTTATGTGTTGAAGGTCATCATAAAGAGAAGATGACTATAAGTTGATCATCGAGTAAAGACAATACTCAACATGTGTTGACGGATCTCAAGAAAAAGATGTATCATGAGTTGATGCATGTCTAAGAGAAGATGATCATGTGTTGATCATCAAATAAGTGAAGACTCATCATGTATTGATGGAGTTCAAGTGACAATAACCTAGACTTGAAGTAATGATGTGTGTCATCATGCTCCAAGAGGTTACTAAGGCAAAAGTATAACTAGTTAGTGCTAAGAATGTATTCCTAACCTTTTACCGGTCTTGGTATTTGGTTAGAAGACTAGATTGGTAGTATAGTTTGACGTACTATTAAGAAGGATCATATCTAATAGTTCAAGTCTCATCATGTGTTAATAGCTCAACCTTACTTGCTCTAGCACTCCTTAGCATGATGCTTATATTCGCAAATGTGTTTTGCAAATAGTTGAAACTCATGTGTAGAATCCTTATGACATGGGACTATACATTGCAACCGTGTTTTGCAAATGTTTGAAGTCCATATTTTCTATTCCTTATGGTATGATGTTTATATTTGTAAATAAGTTTTGCAAATAGTTAAGACCTATACATAACCTTGTAACATATGACTATGTATTGCAAATGTGTTTTGCAAGTGTTTGATGTCCATGTTTCCTCCTCTTTGTTGTATGAGGCTTATATTTGCAAATATATTTTGCAAATGATTGAAACTTATATGTAATTCTTGTAGCATGTGACTTAGATTTATGTATATGTTTTGCAAACGTGAAGAGTCTATATACATATACCTTACGTCATGATTTCAAAAGTGTGCAAATATATTTTGTAACTTATTGAAAATCATGATTGATCTTTTTGTGCATGATAATAGAACTCGCAAATGTGTTTTGCTAGATTTGTTAAAGTATATGCATTTGTGAGGAAGTCGGTACTACCGACTCTATGTAAGCACTACTACCAGACTTTGAAAGTTTTGGAATATACTGTGGTATGTTTTTCCAGAGAGACACCTATGTAGTAGTCTTCTCTCCCCTCTAGTAGACCTTCTCGATCCTACACCAATCCCCTCCCTATTCCTCTTTCATCCACAATCCCCCATCCATCCTCCCAGTTTTTCATCCCAATCCCCACCGCCTCCACTGGCCTCTACTGTGCCACCTCCTGCCGTGTTGCCTCCACCGGCCTCCAGTGCGTCACCTCCACCATGTCGCCGCCACCACCCCTCTCCATTGTGCCGCCTTCTCGCATGTCGAGTCCGAGCCGCCTCGCTCTAAGTCCGACACCTCCACCATGTCGCCGCCACCACCTCTCACCCATCAGTTCGAGCTAGAACGCTCTATAGCACTACATCATGTCACACGAGTTCCGTGCCAACCGTGTTGCTGTTCTTGCCTTTACGGTGGCCAAGAATGACGTCGATGCTTAACCACGGCGGTAGGGATATGACGGAGGTGGCCAAGCAAGGAACTACAATGTCTGTGACTATAGCTGAGTGAGGCCCAATGATAATGGCACTGAAGGCCCAAACGTAGGGTACAATCACAACACTAGATGAATGAAGATGACGATCGCTGCCCATCATCAATGCTGTTTTCGTTGTCTATAGATACATAAGGCTAGACTACAACTAACATTGCATGATACCAACCTGCTGTACTTTGGATCGTGTCTAGGTCTCGCCAGCGGTGGCCATACTGCCGGACTCGCAGCTCAGCTCTAGGTAAACCGTACTTCACCTGCGGAGTTCATTTACAGTGCATGGTGAGAACGGTGGAGGAGTACGACTTTCACAGTCATGCAGGAGTATATGTGCAGTACCTGTGCTTGGACGCACAACCACACGGCCTTTAAAGTCATATACGTACTCTGACGCCTAGATCATAAGAGTTTGCGTGTGTGGGTAACTTCCTGAAAGCTAGCATCTGGAGCAAGCGCAAGCGAGACAACAGCTACGTACGTCGGCAAATTTACAAGCTGGTCACCGATTTTACTGTACGATCGAGATACCCCCGTGGCGGGTCATTAGCTTGACACACATAGAGCAAATTAAATGATTTAGCGGGAGGTAAAATGTGGCCGTGATTCAACAAGTTAATTTGAACTATGATCAAATACATGAAGGTCGCGTTTCAAACACTGGAATTTTCTCTAATTTTGTAGGATCACTGAACTAGCTATTTCGTGTAAAATTCTTACATTGTAAACATAGATTAGATTTGAACCATTAGGTCAAGTGCAACTCCAAGCTAATCAACGAATTGATTAATAAGAAATTGGGTGGAACGACGACGATACCGAGTGTGCCCAGTGTGCCAATACTTCAGCACCAAACTTAACTGCTCACATCCAAACAGCCGAGTGTTAATGTCTCCTTCAGAATTTTGCAAGTACGAAATGCGAAAGTCAACTCTAGCTTGAATCAACCCAACCGGCAGACAAAATATTAGCCCAACAAAATATATGTAGAGGCATGCTAATAGGTTAAACCCAACTTATACGAGACAAAACCAATTTTTCATCCTAACTCAACCCACAAAAAAATTTTCATAACCCCACTCAACCCAAACCACCTTCTACTTAAATCCAACCTGATCCAAACCACCTTCTACTTAAACCCAACCCGAACCCATGGGTTCAACCCATTTACCAACATATCATTTATTCGTAAAACTTCGGTATTTGAAATTTTAACCTCGCGTTCACACTACAAAAGTTTTACGAAATCCATTGAAATTTGTTGCAAATGATTCTGAGTGTAAGGGAGCTACTTTGTGCAAATTAGCAGGGTTAGGCGTACACGTGAGCCCCACATGTTTTTATAGCAAGCTTGTGTAAAACTTGGTATTTGGAATTTTAACTTTGTGTTCACACTACAAAAGTTTTACAAGATCGATTAAAATTTGTTACAAATGATTCTGCGTGTAGGGGAGCTACTTTGTGCAAATTAACAAATACATGTACACAGATGGCTCTCACATATTTTTATAGAAACTTATAATTGAGTATGGTAGTTTAAACCCATGCATAATCCAAGTGACACTCAATTAGGCCACACTAAGGGTTGATTCCGTTCACAACCCGATCTCAACTTGAAATTTCTAAACTCACCCTACCCCAACCTAAATCTTTTTATGAGGTAACCCAACCCAATCCGTTCACTCTTCCAACCTGTTTTCACTCATCCAAAGCAACCCACTGTAGCTGGCTTTTTTTTACTGTAGATGATTTGGCTTTTTAGGTATAATTAAATTTTAAAAAAATGTAAAAATATAAAAAATATGTTAGCCCATTACGGACAATGCAAAGGAACACGGGAAAAAAAGAAAAATGTAAAAAAGCCCAAAAACATTTAAAAAATTCAAAAAAAGATGAATTACTGAATAGTGAAAAAAGCTAAAATTAGAAACTGAAACTGAAAAAAAAACTAAAATAAGCGAAACCTTAAAAACCCACTCCATTTAACCCGATTAAACCTAACCCATTAACATCCAAGTAACTACCAGCATGACGCAAGTATTACTACTTACTCCGTACGAGTACTTCGAGGGTTTTACACAGTTACTATTACTCGCGGGTGGCATATAGATTTGAGGCGCATGATTAATTAATGCATCTGCAAAAACAGGGTACGCTCGCACGGTGGCGAGCAGGCGTCGATCCAAAGTCTTAAATTTCTTTGGGCTAATGATGGATGATTATCTTCACCTTCTTATTGGCTCCAACTCTGAATCGATCGAACAGCTCGCCGCAGGCTCGACCGCGGAGGATCTTGGCGGTGATCTCTTAATAATTAGGATATCTACAAGTATTAATGGTAGGGGTCTACCAAAATATTTACTGCAGTAATTAAGGACCTACTGCCAAAATGGTAGGGGTCGAGCCTTCTATCGAACACAATCCGAATGATCGGATCGTCTGGAATGGATGAGGCGTAATGTTCGAATCAGTCCAAACGTAATGGAATAGATTAGAATCATCTGATAGCCATCGTGTGGATCTTGTTCGGAGCAGTCTGAACAAGACAGCGTCACGGAACCTTCTGATCGGGATGTCCGCTCGGCTAGAGGCTAACGTTTAGACTAATTCAAACAGGTAGAAAATCTAAGTCATTCGATAGTTCGTACTTAAAGGAAATTAGACTATTATAGATGGTTTAACTGAACAAACTATCTGTGATTATTCTATCGTAGACAGTTCAAGCATAGAGCTATCTGTGATATTCCACATATCACAGATGGTTCTAGAATGAAACCGCTTTGATATTATTATCATACACAATTTCTTTATAAAACTATCTGTGATAGTACCTCTATAAATAGTGTCTATAAATAGGCCCCTTACTTCATACTCGTGCACTCCGTCTTCGCCACCCTTGCAATGTTTTGCTAGATCTAGTACACCACCTCTCCCTCCAGATGCCGCCTCTCCTCCTGACGCAGCCCCTTCCTCCGACGCCTCTTCTCCCTCTGATGCCGCTTCTCCCTCTCGACGCTGCCTCACCTCCGTAAGGTATGAATTCCAAATCCCACTTCTTTTAGAGGTAGATCATGGTGAGTTTGGTAGATGAGAGATGTGGTGGCTCTACACGTGAGGAGGGATATCTATGGTTTGTCACAGATTGGAAATTGCAAAAAGATATATGTGTATTCAGATATTCGCTCGATGATGATACTGGTTTAATACTGAAATTGGATACTCAAGTTTGAGCACTACATTGTTACTATTATTGTTATTTGTTAATCTTGTGGTATATCACTTTCGGAATAGTTGGCTAATTTATTTTGTGATCTTTAGTACTTCATAATATATGCTTTGAGAGATTAATTCTTGTGTAACCCTACATCTGAGAGCAATAAACTAAAATTTGATATTTATGCTAATTTCAATTGAATTTTTGTTCTTGAGAATGCTTTTTATGCTTATTTTAGCAGTCACCATGCTTCCTACTTTAGGTTTATACTTTTAATGATGTGGTAGAATTACAGTTTATATGCATTTTTTATCATTTATGTACAATTGAAAATGTGCTTTGATCATATTTAATTTTGCTGGAATTAAATCTAAATATATGCTTATGCCTTTATTGGCTGAGTACAAGACCAATTATAGATATTCAAAGGGCATAAAGCAAATTACACACTCATAGCTCACTGTAATTAGTTTTTTCTTGTAAGAGAGATGATGTCTGCACAATCATCATTGTCACCATCGATGTCGCCGAATGTGTGTAAATGTCCGAATGGGTGTAACTAAGCGTGGCAGAGTAGTATCGAAAAGGCCAAATGGCCGAGTGACCACCACAGTGGTCTCTCCAGATTAGGTCTCTCTATAACCAAAGAAAGCAGCAGCAACATTCTAGACTACTTATGGGAAAAGTGGAAGCCAACGGGTCCTCATCACCAGAGGAAGATGGAAAGATTTGATAAAGATTTAGAAAAATCAGCTATTGTGGAAATAATAGAGTCGTTCGAGATTCCAGCAGAATCCCAGGGACTTGTGCAATGGCTGACGCTCCTCGCAATAGGAACAGCGTCGAAAAACTTCAAGAGTACGCTTGTCACGCAGTATGTAGCCAAAGATCGCACGCCCTTCACGAGGTATCCTTTCGTGTCATCAGAAACTTGGGAGGTCTTTGTGCAGATGAAGATGACGACAGAATTTCAACAACAAAGTGCGGTGCATAAGGCTTTCCAAGCACAAAACACTCATCCTCACAAACTTGGCACCGCAGGTACGCGGGTAAAACCCCACAATGGAGGATGCAGGATGAGGTCGCAATCTGATCGGAGGACTCCCGCTATTTATCGAGATTACAAACGAGCGTGCCCGAAACTGATTAAAAGCGAGGTCATCAACCACGTCTTCAGGTGTCTCCTCTTTCAAAAACTCTACAGACGAGAAAGTGTCTCAATGCTTGGTAAGATATGTTAAACTACCTAGCTAGTTGTTAATAGCTCTTGAACTTTATAGGGCCTAAAATAACATGATTGCCTCTTGCAGCAAACATTGACTACCGAATCTTTCCAATGCTCATTTGAAGAAGACAGAGAGAGATATACTATCATAGGCTCTGGGAAACAAGGAGCATCTAAGTCGCACGCGAGGTTTGGAGGTTTACGTACCTTGGAGGCACGGATTCTCAAATGACTCAGAGGCGTACAAGAGTAGGAAGAGATTCAAAGTCTATTGCAATGAACAAATAAAATAGGAGCTACATGCACAACTTGAGGAACAGCTATCTACCTCACTTTGAATGCAGATAACTACCTCACTTTGAGGAGAGATAGATTCATTTAGAGAAGAACTGAGACAAGCTAGTAATCAATCGCAACCCACCCCCATTAATGAGGTAGTCAGTCCCCCTCAATGTTAGAGTAGCTGAGACAAGATAGACATCACCCTGCACCCGTCACATCGGTTCCCGTGACTTCACCTTAAGCTCTGCTTCAGAAGCCCATTGCATCGGCTTCCGTGGAAAAGTCGTCAAAAATGTATCGCAAGCGAGGCGCTATGGTCAAACCAAAGATGATTAAGGTGCCTCCCTGGCAATGAAAGTTTATTCTCAGAGTGTCATTGGTCCCTGAGTCACAATTACCTAGCCTTGGACTGGTTTGTAGGACTTTACATATCTGATACATGCAGAGGTCCAACATGAAGCCAAACCGGCAAAGTGGATTCACTGTGAGATGCATGGAGGCACATTTCCTACACGACTCAAGCTACTTTTTCATGACCTTCGAAGACTCATTCTTGCTATTCAACCTCGACAAACTCAACGCCTCATTTTTACGATGCTGGACACTGTAAGTGTACTATACAATTATGTTCTACATTGACGTCATACTGATAAATGCCATAACTCATTGCTTATGTATAGATTCATGATCCAACAAGTCTGGTGACGGCAGAACCGATGGGTTTCCTCGACCCACACTTGGTCTCTGAGCAATCCATCAACGCTAATGCATTCTTCGTTCAAGATTACATAACGAGGGATTGCTTGCTCACAGTGACAAGAATTACATCATGGTACCTTCAACTAAGGGTAAGTACTTCACTAGTTGTCGTACAAGTTTCATTTATACTTTATATGCAATATGAACTTAGAATTAATCACTACGACAACATACATAATTAGGTCTCACTGGATTCTGATTGTGATTATACCAAAGTGGAGTAAGGTAATATACCTCGATTCCTTACATAGGAGCAACCATGACTTTATCCGTGTACAATAAGCAATTGACAAGCAAACTCATTTTCTCCACACATAACTCTATTGTAGTATTCTCTTCATTTGCAATGCCCGAGGCTAACTTCTTGGAATCATGTAGATTGTTCAGCGCTTATGTTGCCCTAAGAAGGAGACATAAAGAATCCAACGCCACACTACGACACAGGACGCAATTTTCGGTACCCACTACAACATAATGATCCTATATTACACTTTGTTATAATCCTCTACAACTGACAATACCTATGTATGTAATCCTATTTTTGTAATACCACTAGCAGCTATAGGGCAACGTATGTGGATACTACGTTTGCCGCCACATGGAGGAAATCATGGACACTAAGATGAATGATCTAGAGGTTTGTCAGCATGTCAATAATTATTTTATGATTATCAATATATATATATATATATATATATATATATATATATATATATGCTAATGACTTAATACTACTAGCGACAATGTGTGGAAGTCGATGAAAGTGCAATCAATCTTGACAAACTCATCGAAATTTGAGGAAAACTCTCCCAATTCTTGATAGCAAAGGTCATAAACAACACTGGAGAGTTCTACCCTGACGATGATAATTAAATGTTGAAACATTGGATATAATTTTAATCACTTAATTGTGTTTAATCCAACAATTCACTAACGATTGTCATGTACTATATATGTGATCTGCTTGCGTTGTTTACTTCATTTGTGAGATCTGTGTGATGATTGTCATGTGCTATATATTTATGAGATCTTCTGTTTACTTCAAAGGGCATGGTTAGTATTTCCTGAGACTAGCCGAAAAACAAAAAATAATATAAGTTTTAAATAACTTTCACAGATGGTTTGGAACACCAAACCGTCTGTGATATATATATATCACGTACGGTTTTTTTAAAAAATATTATTTGTGATATTTCTACTATCACATGCTATTTAAAAAAATGTATGTGATATTTCTACTATCTCATATGGTTTTTTTAAATCGTCTGTCATACCGACATATCATAGACGGTTGTACTGACAAACCGTCTGCATTTTCACCTATCTCAGACGGTTTGGGAACTGTCTGTAATAACCATCTATTATCACTAACACATAAATTCAGACGGTTTAAAAACCATATGTAATGATGGTTTTAAACGATATATCTTATACGGTTGTATTGAGAAATTGTATGTGTTTTCACTTATCTTAGACGGTTTGGGAGCCGTCTGTAATAACCACCTATTATCACTGACACATAAATTCAAATGGTTCGAAAACCATCTGTGATGATGGTTTTGAACTGTCTGTGATGACCAGTGGCGGACCTAGAAATTTTAGGATAGGTATTCGAAGTTACAAAAATATTATTCAATAGAAAACATACAGGTCCACAATAGCAAAATTAAAATACAATTGTTCATACTAGAGACAACATCTCAAATAATATAAATTAATTAAAAATTATCGCAACATAAGTTTTTAAGCTACAAGTATTGAATTATAGCCCATTTTACACAGGGAACCAAACCTTTAGAAGTGCTACATGAACATACCTGAACTATCATGCGGACAAGCATACAAAAGAAAACAACTTCAGCAATGAGTGACAAACAGAACTTAAAGGCTAATAGTTTTATCCATGATAGCTGAAAATTAAAGATGAACCATTTTTCTGGAACTACTAACCTGAGTCAAAGTTCAAATATTAATAACTCTACAATAGAGTTATATAATTACAACAAGATGTTTTAATCAAGTGAGAAGATAATTCTCTTTGTTAAATTTTTGTGTTCAGCAAGTAGAAGTTCAAAAGTGCTTTTATCATGAAGATACTTTGTTGAATAGTTTCTAGCTAAATAACTTAAGTAGTGCTACCTAAACTGCTAAACAAAATATGAATCGAACAGCCAGACACCAAAGGAGATCAAATCATCCAAGTGTCCAACACATCAAGTTGCAAGAAAGACTTGATAACACTTGCATAGTTTCTAAATAATTGATACATCAGCCATAAGAATATAATTAATTACTATACAAAAACTTTAGGGGAGGAAAAGGAGGTGGAGGGATTATTAGATTAGGGATATGGGGCCATACCGCCGTGGAGGTCGTCGGGATAAAGAGGACAAACCAGCGCGACTGCACCACACCGGTGAGCAACAATGTCAAGATGACTTGCAAGACAGCTGCTCCTGTGCAGTGTCCTGAGTCTTGTCACCGAAGTCCAGAGTCCGGAAAACCATAGGTCTCTTGCACTGCCAGATGGAGAGAGCCAGAGAGAAGAGACTTCAATGAGATGAGAGACTGAGTGAGACGTAGAGTTTCTACCGTGTGTCGTATGAATCACAACAATGGCCCTGGGCTAATATTTGGCACCAATTTGGGCCTGGGCCAGTATTCAACGCCAATATAGGCCTAGGAGAGTGAAATAAGCTAAAAGGATCTAGTGTCAATTTAGATTGATTAGGTATGAACAAGATAAATTTGGTCTAACCACTAGTATACATATGTATTATACCTTATATATAGTGGATTTTTTGTCAAAATTTTTGGATATTCAGCTGAATACCTTTAAATTGTGTTGAGACCGCCCCTAGTGATGACCCTTTCTGTAATAATGTGTCTTGAATCATAATGTATACACTTTGCATGTGCAGAGAATCCCTGTCGTCAAAGTGTAATACACCTAATTAAAACAGTCGATATATGCATGGCAGTATGTATATATTGTCGTCCTTGCATGGTATGCATGTGTGGACTATGGAGAAAAAAATACACCAGCTAGCTAGTACATGTGGTTAGAGCCCATCTAGCATATATATAGTTGACTCCATGCTTGATTTTCACCGTTTTATGTTGTATCAATCATATTTTTGGATGATGTATAAAGTTTGCACCCACTACTCATTAAACTAAGAGATATACATGGAAAATCAATCTCTACTTTCAAACCTAAATAATCATATTGCAATATACATATATATACACGAATGCATATAGGTACATTAATTGTGTATGAATGAGCTATCAACAGTTGGCGTAGAAACACTATACATGCATGCAAACTACAGTGCGAGCAACGCTGACCATATATAGGCGTAGTTTTTTTAGCTGCAGCAGCGCATAGTTTTTATTTATATTTTTTTTAGACAATGATATATAAGTAAAGACGTTAACACGAATAATACATATAATTTTATATTCTAAAAGCTACTCCGATCCTTCATCTCAACTTTCAAAGAAACTAAAAATAAAAATAAAAACACCATAATCTAATTTTTCCAAATTAGCTACGTACCTGCCGTACACGTATGTGCGTCCGTACCAATTCAGTGGCTGCATGCTTGATGTATGGATCGATGCCATTTCAACCAACTCGGTCATATTTATGCCGTGTAACATGCATGTACTATGTATCTGGCATGTACGGACCCACTTGTCAGCGGGCACAGTCGACACCGCCGTGCGCGTGACAAGTGCTCGATCTTCCGGACTTGAATGGAAACAGTAGAGAGGACTCTCACTTAATGGCCGTCGATCGATCGATACTGTTCACTGCGAAACTCTCGCCGCAGGGGGCGTACACGCAGTAGCGGATCAGAATAAAATTTTAAACGTGTTAGTGGGGAATAACTAACCAAAGATAAATAAATTAAATATAAATTAAATTATCTTTGCAATGTAAAATCATATATAAGTAGAACAAGTACATAGTAAAAATACAAAATACATCTAAGATTGTATCTCAATAATAGATAATGTGCCTCATAAAACTCGTAAATATATGTAAATAACTATCTATACATCAAAATTAGCAAACCTAGTAATGAAATTAGGAATTGCGATTGTGAATAGTTATAAAGATTGTAAAAAGGATGAAGCATACCACTAGATAGGATTGAGCAGTCCTACAAGTAGGAGACAATAGCATTCTACAAGATTTCATGTCATTGATTTCATTAAAAAGAATTGGATACAATACTTCAATTGTATAGATATTATAATAAAATCTCCTCCCGGCCGGCCTTCCCCAATCCCCCATCCCCTAAATCCCCTTCCACCGGCCTTCCCCAATCCCCTAAATCCTCTCCCAACCCTGGGTTGAATCCCCAACCGGTCGATCAATCCCCATTCCTCTCTGACCTCCCTCTCTCTCAGTCCCTTCCTCTCCTCTCCTAGGCGGGGCTCCAACTTGTGGGTCTCCGTCTCTGGCCTTCTCTCTTACCTGCTCGGTAAATCTAGCGGTAGGCACTACTGCACTAGCACCTGGTCGGCTGCACCGCTGCAGGTTGCCTGCCGTCGCCTGCTCAGGAAGCTCAGCGCCGAGCCCCCACCGACCAACCGCGATGGCACAAGTCGCAAGGCTTCCTTAGGCACTCCAAGTGGCGCCCGACGTCGTTGGCTCGCTGCCACTAGCCAAGACGCCATCGTTGTCACTTGTTCGTCGCTAAGACGCCAACCACAGCCGTAGGAGCGCTTCACTGAAGGATTAGGGATCGAAATTTAGTGGCTTGCTGTTGTGCCATGTTGCCGAATTGATTTATTTTGTTCTTTGGTTGGGCTTCAACTTTGGACCTTCGGTATTTGATTTTAGATTTTGGTGGGCTTGCTGTAGTGTACTGGTGAGTGACTGAGTGCCATGGTTTGTCGGTTGGGCCATGCACTACATAGCTTATTAATTACTGGGCTCGCTGGGTATTGGGCAATATTTGTGTGTCTTCCTCCTTCCTCCAAGTTGATGCCTTCCTCCCTCCAAGTCGACGACTGACGAGGATGACCGGCCGGTCATGATGCGATGGCATTCTAGCCGGAGGTAGAAGGGCTAGGGGATACCCACTCTCCGGTCGGAGGTAGGATGGGTGTTAGCTTTCCTTGACCTCCGGTGTGTCTGTTATTGTGTACATGTACAGGTCACATTTATGTATATACGTAGATATGCACATGCATACGCATACCACAGTGGCCGTGTGCGCTGCGTGCTGGCTCGATCGATCAGTTAATTAACTAACAATCAATCGAGGTGGTACTTTTTGGATCGAATGCATGGCATGAATGTGTCGGCCCGGGGCAGGCGAGAGATCTGACGTTGGGGCCGCGCGGCCGGATTACGGTGAACAGTGATACTTCAATTCCGAGGTCCGTGCGGCCCACGGAGTTATTGCGGACGGGCGCGCGGGAAGCAAATTGTATGGGAGAGACCCTCCTCAGATGACGCCACGTGACGCTTGAGTTGGGGCGCGCGCATCAGTGGAATTTTTCGCGTATTCCAAGGCTTTCCGCGCGCGGGGGAGACAGCAAGACCGGCCGGCCGGCCGCGCGGCCTGGACGGCGTCGATCATTCGGTCTGCGTATAGGCGTGCGTCGGGGCGTCGATATATGCGGCCGGGCACCTGTGGCGCGCGCTGCGCGTGTCGGGCGACCATCGAAACGTAGGCGGCACGTACTGGTACTACGTGGGATAGCGGAAATGGCGGTGATGTCTTGCAGAGGGGTGTGGCTGTGTGGATGCAGTCTCATGCGCCCACCGTCGTCGCGCTGCACGCTTGGGTGCAACAGTCAGATCGCTGGGGCGCTGGCAGGTGAATGAATGGCCATAACTATGATTGAATATGGAGTGGACAGTTGGACACTGGACATGGCACAGATGACTGCACCCTAGGACGTACAACGGATAGTCTTTTAGCTTTTGTCATTTCCTACTTTAAAAGTTCAAATAAATAGGACGATCTTTTAAAATAAATTCTTTCAATGGTTTTTTGAGAGAAAAAACTATGTGCATTGTTCGTGTTAGCATCCCTACCGTTCGCCGCCTTCTTGAAAAACATAAACAAAAACTATCAATCATAGCGTAAAAGAATATGGTCTTCACAAACAATCATACCTTAATTAGGGTCTACTTGGATAGGAGAATTTGGATTCCAATCCTTATGAAATCCCAACTATTCCCAAATAAATTGTAACATCCTAGCTTCAAATAGACTTAGGTCTACCGCACTTCGAATAAACCATGAACTCGCACCAATCTCACTTACGCTTTCATCCTCGCTTCGTGTAAAAGTGTTAACCCGAGGGTTGAAATGCATTTAACACTTGGGTTTAGATGTTGGTGCAATTATAACTCAAATAGCAAGGTGGGACTAAACTCCCAACTCTCTCATGCTCATACCCCTACGTTGGCTTAATTCATCATCTCCTGGGCTAGGTCTCATATATACCCACCCTAAAAGGACCCAACTGTTAGTGATATGTCCTAAAGGCAATCATGAAAATGATTGTATCACTTTTATATTTATGATATTTTGAATAATATGTTATTTTGTCTCTTGAATAAATGTCTTTCATATTGATCAACAAGTATGTGATTTATTCGTGGAACACTTTATTTATGTTTTGATATTATTCTAAATTATCTCTGATCTTATATCGTTATGTTGGACAATTATAATTTACAGATCAGCACATGTATTGATTGATGATCATGTTTTACGGATCATGGATATGAGATATCAAATCAATAATATGGACACATGTTAGAGAACATGATATTGGGTTAATCTACCATGAGACACTGCAGGAATTGTTATATTTTTAAGTGTTATCAGTTGATCTTATACATGGTATATGTAGGATTTTTATACCTAAGATCGTCATTGTTTCCGACATGTGTAAAGTTTACTTAGCGGTTACCAAACACCACTCTGTGACTGGGTAGTCATAAAGATAGCTTTCGAATTTACTATAAAACATGCGGAGGAATATAAATGATATCTCTGGGGCCCTCGATGTGATTGGATTAAGAAAGTGTATAACCATGCTAAATGTGGTTGAAGAGTCAATCACAACTGAGTAATCCACTACAGATTCGAGTGAAGAATCGAGCTATTATAAGATGGCATGCTTCTCACCTTGAGTTCGATTTAGTATTATGAGGCAAAGGGATCGGTACATAAGCACTATATAGGTTCGTCCGATATGATCTTTATGTATATTCAGGGGGTCGTTATGTCCTACTAGGGACCGCTACCAACTTATGAACTGGAAAGAGGAGTTTTCGTCCCATAGCCAAATGTACATGAACATACATGACCACACACTTAATGGGTTGAAACGATAAGGGTCCAAATGATAGTTTTCAAGTGGGATTCGATCTCTATTCGTATCAGATAAGAATATGATTGAATGCTATATAAGGAGAGGTGCGTGAGCTGAGGGAGGTATCCCAAAACACATCCATTAAAACTCTAGCCTCCACCTCTCATAACCCCTGCTATGCGCGCTAGAGCTAGCACACTGACGCACGATGTTCCCTCCCCAGACGTGTGGACCTCAGTAGAGGCAATGCTACGACTGTGGCACTCATTGAGACAATCGCGATGAGAAGATGGTTGGCCGGAGGACGATTGGCTGCTTGCACTACATCGACGCACTCTTTGTTAAATTGGCTACTTCAACTCTACTTCCACTGCACTGCGTGTCTAGTGATAACGATCTATGATCTCTTACTCGCATGGCTTCCTAATTTTTGCGGTAAAAAATTTAAATTTGTGCTAGTGTAATCTACCCGTATCCCAACAGCAACATCATCATCCTCTCTTGGACTGGGTCTCACATACACCCATCCCTAAGGACCCGACGTCCTCATCGACAACATACTCACGCTGAGGCAAATGAACCTCCCCCCTTGCGCATGTTTGTGCATCGAATCTAGCACATATAACACATTGTGTAACCACTCATCTAGCCCCATAGCACCATGCGCCATATGCCATGCGCCCTTGACCCGTACACATATGTATGCGTGAGGGTTAGCTTTGATACCATTTGTAACATTCCAGCTCCAAATAAGCTTAGGTCTACCGCCCACACATAGGATAAACCACGCACTCACACTAACTCCACTTACACTTCTATCCTTGCTTCACGTAAAATGGTTAATCCAGGGTTAAAATGCATTTGGCACTAGGGTTTATATGTTGGTGCAACTATTGCTCAACTAGCAAGGTGAGACTAAGCATCCAACTCTCCTGAACTCTTGTCCCTACATGGGCTCCAAGTTATCCTCTCTTGGGTTGAGTCTCACATACACCCACCCATCCACCTTCAAAGGGTTTGTTGTCCTCATCCTCTCTTGGGCTGGGAATCGCATAAATCCCACTCATCCAAATACCACCTAAAAGCTTCCTTTGTTCCCTAATTTGCTTTGTTTTTGAAACCAATGACAAGAGCTTTGCCATTCATTTCAAAATGAAGAGAAATACAAAAATCGGCCTCTAGAGGGAGCACCCACACTTGGTTTGTTCCCTGGTATATAACCCTTCCTGACTTTATGTTTCCATTGTTCCCCAATATATACCTGTTCCTGACTTTTATAATGATGTTTCCATTGGATCGATCACTAGGCAGTAGCTCAATTTCCTAACATGTCTGTTGTGGGTGTGAAACCCAAACACAAGTAAGGGGTGGACGTTGGCCATTTGATGGGCCTGAAAGTAAAAAATGACATTAGGGATTTATACAAGTTCGGGGTTCGAGAGGACCATCCTACTTCTGTCGGAGCCAACGGGGATTACCTCTGAGGAGGGAGCCCCGAGGACTTACCAATTAGAATATGCTTCTTTGTTACCCAAACACAAGTAAGGGGTGGACGTTGGCCATTTGATGGGCCTGAAAGTAAAAAATGACACTAGCGATTTATACAAGTTCGAGGGTTCGAGAGGACCATCCTACTTCTGTCGGAGCCAACGGGATTACCTCTGAGGAGGGAGCCCCGAGGACTTACTGTTAGACGTATATGTATGTGTATACGTATGTGGGCGTTACCTGTGTAAGCTTAGCACCTGTTACGCATGGCCGGCCAACGTCCACCCCTTACTTGTGCTGCACAGCACCAACACCAACAGGCATCGTTGGCGTAACAAGGGCAACAACTTTGCACCTAGCAATACTTCTACCAACACCTCCCCGGCTACCGGCGCGTCTGGTGACTTCCGAAGTGTCCCTGGTGGCGCACGTGGTGGCAACCCGCACGGGTGGCCTCCTTCCAATCCCTGGTCAAGGACGGTGCAGGTGTGGCCCCACCGTCGTGCTCCGGGGTCAGCTCCGCCAGGTGGTGTGCCACGTCTGGCTCCGATACCTCAGGCGCCCCATGCCATGACCGTCACTACACCGACCGGTCCGGACAGCGCATATGGGCCTGGTGACGCCGGGGGAGCACCTACGCCGCAACCAGACCAGTGGCATCCCATGCTCGGCGCAGGCTCTTGGGATCAACAGCAACTCGCCAACGCTTTCAGCACGGTGACGCTCAACCCGCCGCCCTCCAATACTGAGTGGTATATGGACTCCGGTGCCTCCTCGCACATGGCTTCGGACATCGGTATCCTCTCCTCCATCCACCCTTCCACGACATCTGCATCCAATGTTGTAGTTGGCAATGGATCCCTTTTACCCGTTACTTCCACCGGTTCTATTTTGTTTCCTGGCTCCACCTCTTTATTTTTGCGACACGTTCTAGTCACTCCACAAATTATCAAGAATCTCATTTCTGTTCGACAATTTACAATTGATAATCATTGTTCTGTCGAATTTGACCCTTTCGGCTTCTTTGTGAAGGATCTTCGTACCAAGAACGTGATCGCCAGGTGCAATAGCTCCGGGGATCTATACCCCTTTCATCATTGAGTTCGTCCTGAAGCTCATGTCGTCAACACGTCTTCGACCTTGTGGCATCGTCGTCTTGGACATCTTGGTCATGACGCCTTAAAAAAACTCATCAGCTCCAATGGTCTCCCGTGTTCTGGGCAAGACTCTTCCCCCCTTTGTCATGCGTGTCAACTTGGACGACATATCCGTCTACCTTTTTGCATTTCATCATCTCGAGCTAGTCGTACCTTTGATTTAATCCATTGTGATCTTTGGACATCCCCTGTACTCAGTGTGTCCGGTTACAAATATTACCTTGTTCTTCTCGATGACTGCTCGCATTTTTTATGGACATTTCCTTTACGTCTCAAGTCCGACACGTTCACTCATATCTCTCACTTTGTCGCTTATGTTCGCACTCAGTTTGATGCCTCCATTAAAGCCTTCCAGTGCGATAATGGCCGCGAGTTTGATAACTCCACTACTCGCACCTTTTTCCTCACTCATGGCATCACACTCCGCATGTCGTGCCCATACACATCTCAGCAAAATGGGAAGGCTGAACGCATCATTCGCACTACTAATGATATAATGCGTTCTCTCATGTTCCAGGCTAGCTTACCACCCTCATTCGGGTTGAAGCCTCCACACACCACCTACTTGCTGAACCGACAACCCACAAAAACACTTAGTTCTCAAACCCCGTACTTCGCCCTTTACAAGGTCATTCCTCCATACTCGCACTTGAGAGTCTTTGGGTGCAAGTGCTACCCCAATCTTTCCTCCACTACACCAAACAAGCTCTCACCGCGTTCCACCTTGTGTGTCTTCCTTGGCTACCCTTCTGACCACAAGGGCTATCGCTGTCTTGACCTCTCCACTAACAAAATTATCATCTCCCGCCATGTATCCTTTGATGAATCTTGTTTTCACTTTGCCGAGGTCTCCTCACACCCTCCCAACCTTGATTTTCTAACTAATGGTCCTACCTGTTCGACTGGCTCTCCGTTCTCCACAGGTACCGAAGCACAGGACGTCGTTCCACTGCCCACATCGACCGGACCGTCCATCGGCCGATCGCCCAGATGCGCCTGGTCGCCTTCTCCCGCGGGGTCGCCCCTTGGGGTGCCAGCGCCACCTACACGGTTGTCCTCTGCATCACCGTCTGGGGCGCCACAGCCAGGGCCACCTTCCCCTCCACGGCTTGCGCAGGACCACCGGCCAACGTCACCTGTTGTCAGTCCAGTGTTGCCGTCGCATGGGCCGCCTGCCTCCTCCACTGATTCCACTGCCCCTGCCACCCTCAGGCCGCAGGCTGCTGCCAATGAAATCCAGTGGCCACCACGACCTTCCACTGCTGTTCCAGTTCCTCCTGTGGACAATGCTCATCAGATGGTCACGCGCGGCAAGTCTGGTTTTCGACTGCCAATCCAGCGACTCAGTCTTCATGCTCAAGCCCTTTCTCCAATTCCCATGTCATACCGAAGTGCTCTTTCGGATCAAAACTGGCGACGTGCTATGACGGAAGAGTTTGCAGCTCTCCAAAGCAACAACACTTGGGATCTCATTCCTCGTCCCCCTGGCGTCAACGTGGTCACAGGCAAGTGGGTTTTTCGGCACAAGTTCAATTCATACGGCTCCCTCGATCGCTATAAGGCCCGTTGAGTTCTCCGAGGATTTACACAGCGTCCTGGCATTGATTTCGCTGAGACTTTCAGTCCGGTGGTTAAACCTGCGACGATTCGCACGGTCCTCACTCTGGCACTCTCTCAAGACTGGCCGATTCATCAGCTGGATGTCAAGAATGCTTTCCTTCATGGTACTTTGTCCGAGACAGTCTATTGTGCCCAGCCGTCTGGCTTTATTGATCCTGCACGTCCAAACCATGTTTGTCGCCTTAACAAGTCCCTCTATGGCTTGAAACAGGCTCCCCGCGCTTGGTTCAGTCGCTTTGCTTCACATCTCCTTTCCCTTGGATTTGTGGAAGCCAAGTCGGACACCTCTCTGTTTGTGTTTCATCGTGGTACTAACACTATTTACCTCCTCTTGTATGTGGATGACATAGTTCTGACAGCCTCTTCCCCAGCACTTTTACGCCAGACCATCGACGCTTTACAACAGGAATTCTCAATGAAGGATCTTGGCTCCCTGCACCACTTCCTGGGTATGTCTGTACGACAACACGATGGCACTCTCTTCCTGTCCCAGCGGCAGTATACCTTGGATATTCTTGAGCGAGCCGGAATGTCTGCTTGCAAACCCTGCAGTACACCTGTTGACACACATTCCAAACTCTCTGGTGACGGTCCGCCCGTGGAGGACGCTACTCATTTTCGTAGCATTGCTGGCGCTCTTCAGTATTTGACATTCACTCGGCCTGACATTGCATATGCTGTGCAGCAAGTATGCCTCTACATGCATGACCCTCGTGAACCCCATCTTGCACTGATGAAGAGGATCCTGCGCTATCTTCAGGGCACCTTGGATCTTGGCCTTATTTTACGCCGCACCTCTCCGGCTGAGTTGGTTGTGTACACCGATGCTGATTGGGCCGGCTGCCCCGATACACGGAAATCCACCTCGGGTTATGGCGTTTTTCTGGGCGACAACCTCATTTCTTGGTCTTCTAAGCGACAACACACAGTATCCAGATCTAGTGCCGAGGCTGAATACCGTGCGGTCGCCAATGGCGTCGCCGAAGCCTCCTGGTTGCGCCAGCTGCTCCTTGAACTCCATTGTCCTCTTCGGCATGCCACCTTGGTGTATTGTGACAACGTCAGTGCAGTTTACCTCTCCAGCAATCGAGTGCAACACCAGCGTACCAAGCATGTTGAGATCGATTTGCATTTCGTTCGAGAGCGCGTCGCTCTTGGTCAAGTCCGCGTTCTTCACGTCCCGACGTCGTCGCAGTACGCAGACATTTTCACCAAGGGTCTCCCGACATCTGTGTTCATAGAATTTCGCTCCAGTCTGAATGTCCGTCTTTCTCCCGTTCCGACTGCGGGGGAGTGTTAGACGTATACGTATGTGGGCGTTACCTGTGTAAGCTTAGCACCTGTTACGCATGGCCGGCCGGCCGCTAATCACGCTATACGGTTAATCATGCATGCTACTGTACATTACGCATGGCCGGCCGCTAATCACGTGATGCGATTGGCGCTCCTTATCTCTTGGCTGACTACTTCTATAAACCGGTTAAGGAGACTGCGCCTTTGGCTATATATGTAATCTTTTGACATATGAATAATCATTGCGTGTTTACCAAAATACATCACGCTTTCACTTACCAATTAGAATATGCTTCTTTGTTGCTCAAGAGATCTCTCCTTACAAATGAGGGATACATGGGTACAAATGACGAAAATACCCCTTAGTGAGATAGCTAGTCTATGAGTACAAACGATGGGGTATAGTTGTCCTTTCTAAGTATAACTACAATTCTCGATATGTATATAGGTGTCTTCCATAGAGCTGACCCGCTAGTGAAGGAATAAATTATTTCTCCGACCCTATCCATTATTGAGAACTGGCGATGGAGTGCCTCAGGGAGTGGCAGTGAGTGACAACACAACTAGGAGAGGCTATGGCAGAGCTCAAGAAGACCACAGTGACCACGGTAAACAATAGTACAATTTTGAAAATATCTCACTTCAAGGCTTCCAAAAGCCAGAAAAGTTGTTCTTTGTCATAGCTCCAGCTCTTCTACCAAAAAAATAAGGAGCTGAAGATATGCCAAAGAGGGATTAATCCTATTTGGATTGTGAGAATTTCACATAAACCTTACTAGAATTGTATTGTTTTTATGTAAAATTCCCATGTTACAAACATGTATCCCACTACCTAAAATTTCCTAAAATCTGGTTCAAGCCTCGACCAACCAACTATTAGACGTTGTTAGCCAAGCCCAGCCAATCAACCAACCTACATAGGCCTCGTTCAAGGAAAAAGAAAAGAGGGAAAAATACCGTGTTAAGAAGTTAACACATTCTAAACACTTTTAATTTCTGAAGTCGGAAGCTATTTGAAACGGAGCATAAACATGAGGAGCTGCTACTTAGATGAAAGAACCCTAACCCTAATACCCTAATTAAGTAAGCCAGCTGCAGTAAGTTTTTCAATTGTGCATTCAATCTTTGTAAGCATTCATAGCATAAATTTAATTTCAAATTGAATACAAACAAAAGTTTACAAAAGTGCATAGCATTTATCCATTGTTTTACCAATTTCAATACAAAATGAATCTACAACTTGTAATGCATTTCATGAAGAATATTTACAACAAGTTTACAATTAAACTTTACATTTGCAATTGCATCATACCTATATGCATAAATACATTACATTGCATTACATCTACAAAATGCTTTTCCAAAAGAGAAGTGGAAGGGTGAGAAGGGTATCTTTGTAGCGTCGGGGAGGATAAAGAGAAGTGGAGACGGGTATCTTTGTAGCGTCGGGGAGGATTCGAGGCGCCTTCGCCCTTCCCAGAATTAAACCTATTAACACCAAACCAAAACCATTCTCTTTTAGCAGCTAAAAGGGTAATTAACGAGCAATCCAGCCGTCGCCCTTGAGTGCGAGGGGCGAGGCGTGTCTCATCACCGTCCGGGCGGTCGGCGCCTCGCCTCTGTGGCGTCATCATCCGCAATTCAAAGAACCAAACCCACAATACCTACCTCAGCCCAAAAGCCCACAAGCTATGTTTTCATTTCAGCCCCATTGCCATTTTAGCCCACAGAGGCAACAAAATCATGTAAGCCACAAGCCCACTGCCATTCTTTCAGCCCACTCAGCCCACAATTATTTTCTCA
The DNA here is from genome assembly GCA_036346265.1 of Melocanna baccifera. Lineage (NCBI taxonomy): Eukaryota > Viridiplantae > Streptophyta > Magnoliopsida > Poales > Poaceae > Melocanna > Melocanna baccifera. Next base: position 3,160,839 of record CM070692.1, read on the forward strand.
ATTTTCGGCCACTGTAGCAACAGTGCTCAGACCACCCTTCCAACCGAAGGATATCAAGCACAGGAACTCAAGACACAGAGGAGGATAAGCTCAAGGACAAGCCACCGCGGCCGGGCAAGACAAACCCAGACAGGCCAAGACCGAATACTACCTCCCCTTTGCCAGTTCATTCCCCAAGACCCCTCAGCCTTCACATGCAACACAACCACAGCCACGAAAGACCACAGAGCCAAGACAACCACCAGCATTTTCCCTATTCCCAGACCTCCCCCAAAATGTATCCCCAGCTGAAGGTCTACAGGTAAGAACCGAGCCATAGCCGCAAGGAGAAGAGAAAGGGGACCCACTTCATCACCATCACAAGAAGCCAACAAGAACCACATCGGGATGGCAGCAAACCACCGCAGAAGGTGAAGCCGACAGACCACAAGCAAGCGGAGCATCCGGGACCACCACATCCAACCCGACTCGACAAGGATCCACAACCGCAACCCCACGACAACGACCACTGATTTTTGAATTGTATTGTTTTATGTGTGTGAAAATTCACATATATATAGATATGTTACATTTATGTGTAAAAACATGTATCCCACTACCTAAAATTTCCTAAAATCTGCACTTAGTTCAAGCCTCTATATGTACCAACCAACTATTAGAGTTTAGAGGGTAGTAAAAGGTTAAAGGAAGGAAAGAGGAGAAAAGAAAGAGAAAAGAAGTAGGTCGTTGTTGGTCAAGCCCACAAGTAGAGATAGTTAATCATATACAATCAACCAACCTACATAGGCCTCGTTCATCTCGGAGGAAAAGAAAACCAGAGGAAAAAATATCGTGTTAAGAAGTTAACATATTTTAAATACTTTTGATTTCTGAAATCGGAAGCTATTTGATACGGAGCATAAACATGAGACCTACGAGCTGCTACCCCGATACTTGGTGGGATGAGTAGAAGACTGAAGCCGGCGAGAACGCATAGAGCCTACCAAACTAATGCACGGGGTAAATTCACTGCGGCCCGGTCCATGCCCAACCGAAGCCCGAAGTTCCTGAAGACCGAGGTTTAGCTCTAGCTGAGAGCTCTCGCCATGCATGTATACGTAAAACCACCCGCAGCCTGTTAGCGGCAGGCACATGTGCATGCCGGAACACACGCAGATCCTGTCCCTGGCATGCACGCACCCACACATACGGCGCCGCGGCACGGGCCATGACTCATCATGTCGCCCGCCGTGGATTAGCTCGCTAGGCGCGCGTGCGGGAAGGCGAAGGCGAAACTCCACTCCCATTCATGCAGTAGTACGTCCTCCTCCTCGTCCTACCTACGTCACTTGGCGGGTGTCGAAGGCGCCACTGTCGCATGCAGTCACCGTGCCGGCGAAACCGCGAGCAGCCAGCCCGCGTGCCCCGTCCACCAAGCAAATGCACGGGGCTGGCTCGGCTCAGCCTCAGCTTGGCCTTCTTCCACGCCAGTCTGCTCTGCCCTGCTCACGCATGCTCGTACGTACGGCCCACAAACACAGCCGGCCGGCTCAAATCCAGAAGCATGCATGCCATGCACAGAAACACAGACAGCATGTACGGATGCATAGTCCGGCTCGTCGATCTATGGCCCTATTAGATAAAGCTAAAAGTTAATATAAAATTTCAGTTTCTTAAAATGATTTTCTCATTTCTCTCACTATCATTTTACTATAGAGATAAGACAGATATCACGGATGCATCACGCACCTTACTCTTATCACTCCTATCACGCGCAAATATCTCTCTCTCACTTTCCAACCGTATATGTCCTCCCTCTTAAAATCACCTCTTTCAGCTACTACTTAGTCAAAAAGCACGATTAAAAGTCACCAGCAAAAATTAATTCAAACGCTGCCTGTAGGTAACCAATTAAGTACATAGACACTAGCTAGCTAGCTCGAATCCAAATGCAACGCGGGCAGTAATGAGACGATCGGTCGATCGATCGGCTGCTATCTCGCCGGTCGGGCGTGTTTAAGTCGCCCGTTCGGATTTCGCAGAACTGTGCGTGAAGATCCGGCGCCGTACGTCCGTGGGATCCGCTGCCGGCGGAGGAGCGGCGGGTGAGTAATTAAGGGTGTTCGCCAAGGTCTTCCTTTATTACGGTCGCGGCCCACCGGGCCCCGGGTGTCTGGGTTTTCTGTACGTGCCTAGGGCTCGCTGGAGCCCACTGGTCCCACCTGGGTTTAACCGGCTGCCTCTCGTCCGCTGCCTGCATGGGGATTGGATAGCTGCATGGGAACAGTCTAACACTAGACGACAACACGCCAGTTCATCGATCGTCTCCAAAAAAAAAAAAACACACGGGTTCATCGAGTTGGAGGTGCTTGCACTGTCAGTGCGTCCGGTCGATGTTGCTGGTGATGATTTGGCCCTTGCTTGTGGGTCGTTGCATGGCCAGTGACCCGTTAAATCTGAAAAGCCAGGGCGGCGTTTCGTATGCATGCATGGAATATGCTCGATCAGTTGCTTATTTGGCATAAGCATGGAAGCACCTGGTGAGTACGTACGCCATTGATGAGATAAATGGACGTTACATTTTTCTCAAGTACTCCTATCATACAAGTGCCAAGCAGGCGAACAGCATATCTATCTCGATTTGCCAAACGTAAGATAATTCTCTCTCTCTCTCTCATCAGTCCATAAACTGCATGCTGTACAAAATTTGACAATCGCATCTATGATTGCCGATCGACACCTACCGTGTGAGAACACTTGCCTATGCATGCACAAGTTTAACTTGCGGCATGTGGTTGATTACCATGTATGGATTTACCGCTACAGCAGGTCGGGCGGCAGCTAGGGGTTGGCTGTCGACGTTCCTTCGAGGTCCCGTATAGAGGTGGGAGTTGAGTCAAGTTATTTTGGGTCAATCCAAGGCTTGATCGGTCTGATATGGCCCAAGCACGGTACAAACACACCACGTGGCGGGCCGTACCGGTACGGTACGACATGACAAATCGTGTCGTGCTCGGGCTGGCACGGCACGGGGAGCATGAGCGGGTAAAGACAAGGTGTTGGATCGAATAGCGCTATCTTTGTTATTACATGTAACTATTGCTGATTTCATTGTTCTTTCACTCTGTTGGTTTGAGGTTTAACAGATACAATAGTAGTTCTAAACTTCAGAATCTTCCTAACATCAAGGAAAGACATACTTGCCATTTCCACACTCTCTCCAGTAAACTCTTAGTATCTATACAAATATACAACACACAATACGATTCCATTCCGTATATGTCTACAATTGGTAAGCACATATGTATGTCACAAGACTAATATATTGTACGCATATTGTTACTTTTCCCTCGAAATATTTATGTGTCTATGTTTTTACACAACTAATTCAATTTTAACTAGTTTTTAACGAGGCGGGTACGAGAGAAATGAAGATGGCGGCCGCTGCCACTATTATCGTTGCCGCCTTCATTGTGGCTGGCACGATACGAACGCTGGCACGACGGGCTTTGGGCCGTGCTTGGGCCTGGCCAAAGATGAGGCGGGCCAGCACGGTACGACATGATGGAATGACTGGGCCGAGTCAGCACGACACGATACGGCCCAAAGCACGATAAACTTGAGTCGTACTGGCATGGCACAATCCAATGCCCACCTTTAGCCCTGTATGGTCTGCCAAAGACGAAGAAGGAGAATAGTGCATGTTGCACGAGCTCCACTTGTGAAATCATTGGAAAAACCGTATTCCCGTTTCCAACCTCCCATTTGGTCATTGCTGCATAATAGTCATCACCCTTAATTGATTTTTGTCCTGCATCTCCCATTTGGGCTTTTTTTTTTGCATTTTCTTTTTTCCCGTATTCCTTTGCATTGTCCGTGATGGGTTAACATATTTTTTCTATTTTTCTATTTTTTAAAATTTAATTATGTCCAAAAAACTAAATCAGCTATAGTAAAAAAAAGTCAACTACAGTGAAATTTCAGCCAGAAGCCATCGCTATTCCGAACGCCCCCTTAAGATGGAGAAACATAGCTCTTTCTAAGTAATCTTTTTCCTTTTTTAAATGGAAACTTGATAGAATCCACACCTAGCAACGTAGCATACCCTCCGATCGAGTTACATATTGGATTTCTGTAATGTCCTATGTCTTTATCCTTAGAACATGATACTAGATGACGGATTATTATTCCTTAAGTTCAACACCTTGCATAATAATAAGCCTTATAGGAGTTACACAACAAAACAATAACTAGATATTTTGCATTGTTACAATAAATAGCCACATACGACTAAGGTCTTTACTATAAATACTAGGTACAAAAGGAGATACAAATTATATACATACCCTATCTCACGAAGACGAGGCACCAAAGATCGTCTATTCGTCCCAACCGCCGAATACCTTGCCCTAGTTCTCAGCACGATATTCTCGTCCCATGTGGCATTCTTAGAGCCGGTACACTACATGTCCCACTCGAGGTATTGGGATCTAACAAAGTAATTTAATAGTAAAGATGAGTACAACATATTTAGTAAGTATTAATGGAAACAAATGCAACTGTATGACTTAATGGGTCAGTGATAATAGGGATTATCACATATGATTTTTGAACCGTCTGTGAAAACCGTATCACAAACGGTTCAAAACAAGAACCATCTATGATCGTCCGTTATCACAGACGGTTTGAAACTAGAACCATCTGTAATAGCCAGTTATCATAGATGATTCTTGGTAAAAAATTATTTGTGATAGATATATTAGAGCTAAAAAACTAGGTTATTTTACCATGGCTTAGCCAAATTTTAGACATCCAAGCCACGGTAAAAATGCAGGCAGGGTAAGGAGAGGAGTGGAGGAGGAGAAGTGAGCAAAGAGATGAGGAGAACAACCGACTGAGCCTTCTATTTTAAGGGCAAATTTGGCGAGAAGTGAGAAAAGAGAAGAGGAGATGAGGAGGAGAAGAGCCAACCGAGCCTTCTATTTTTAAGACAAAATTTGGCGAGGAGAAGTGAGAAGAGAAGAGGAGAGGCGGAGTGGATAAGAAGTGAAAAGAGAGAAGAGGAGAAGAACAGTCGAAACTTCTATTTTAAAGAGCAAATCTAGCAAGATAAGTGAAAATTTTAAATTCGACAAGAGCGGGTACATTGAAATATTATCACAGATGATTCTAGGTAAATAACCATATGTGATAAATAGGTCATCACAAATGATTTTTATTCCAAACCATTTGTGATGATTACAGACGGTTCAAAATAAAAACTATCTATGATAAGCATAGACATCACAAGCAGTTTTTATTCTGAACCGTCTATTGTGTATCACAAATGGTTTGGAACAAAACCATTTGTGATAAGTACAGACATCACATGTGGTTTTCATTCCAAACCTTTCAGTTCGGAGCACAAAAATTTATGATAAGTAAGTCATCACAGACGGTTCTTTCCATTACGGTGAACTTAGACGGTCTATCTTGTAATACCGTTTGTGGTAACTTTATCACTAATGGTTTGTATTGAACTATCTGTGATGATGCATCTAAGATAATCTTTTTTTGTATTAGTGGTATTTCCTTAGATGTAGTGCCAAGTTCAAAGTACAGAATATTTTTTTAGTTTCGTTATTATATCTCTACCCAACTAGTCATAGTCGGTGGTCCGAGATGGTTTCTTACCCTTACCCAATTGTGAAGTAGTTCTTGGTTGGGGCAGTTTGACCCTCACTTAACACTCCATTGTGCTAATATATACTCCTAGGCTGGCCACTTTTGGGCTCTATATCAGTTCTGACTCTGCCTGCTTTGGATCCACCACTTTTGGACTCTATATCAGTTATGGTTTTCTCCACCTAGTTATAATACTTACCCTTGTGGAGATGATAATAACATTGTAGGGATATATTTTTCTTGCTTGTTAAAACAATAAGATGGTTGACACTAGAAGTATGGGTCCCTGCTGGAGTGAAAATTATTTAGTCCTCTTATCCTTTATATGTAGAGGGCCCAACCTGCCCCTCTTTCCCTAACCAAGGCACTCTTTACCCACCTATTTTATATAACTTTATAGTCCAATTGTAATCACCCTCTTTCTCTGATATCTTTTCTTTCTTTATTTATGCATCATTTCTTTAAAAAAACATCTTAATGCAACAAGTGATAATACATATATTGTAAGGAATTTTGTTTTGTTAAGCAATATAACTATTCAGAGAGATCGAGAGTAAACTTGCCTTGGTACGTATAGACTGCCTTAGTCTCAACTTGGCTGGATCAGTTCTCTCTTCCTGGCCTGGTTCATCCTCTGCATTATAGAGTGCATTTAATAGTTTACAAAATCTAATGAATAGGCAGTTATATCATATTAGTTTTAGTTGAGGTTTTATGTTCACTGAGATTCATTTAACTCTGTGATTTCATTCACATTCAGCTAATTTCTTACCATCTTAGTCTATTTTCGTCCTCATCCCAACTCTCTCTCTGGTTGGCTTACTGCCGACCCACTTGCATGTTATCCTGCAGTCGTGCTGGTCCACTTGTGCATGCCTTCCCGCTGCTGTGCCGGCCCACCCATGTGCTAACACACCCACATGAACTCACGTCCACACGCATACACGCAAAAAACGGCACACTCACTCAGCTCCCTCTGCTCCTCTCTCACCTACCCGGTTTCCCTCCTCAGTTCGCCCTGCTGGCCTCGCAGTTCACCATTGACGTTCTCCTCCGCCATGGTTCCAACATCGCCTCCTTGCCACAGTGGCCTGATGACATCCGTTGTGGTGGATCTGGGCGTGACACTGACGATTCAAGCGCCATTCTAAGGTGGTGTTGGCAACTTCTATCGCCAGCTTCCCTACGGTTCCAACATGGTGGAACGGGGTGCAACTTTGCCGGATCAAGGCTCCCCCTTCTAAACCCTAGCTAACATCTGATTTATTTCATGTTGTTTGCCTTAGTGCAATTGGTTTACTTTTGCTTTACTTATGCACAGGTGGATGTAGTGGTGGTGACGGAGGTGGTGTCCTGTGGTTGAGCAATCGTGATGGAGTTTGGAGGTTTGCATGCGCCGAGGAGCATGTCGGCCTATCGAGCTTGCACCATTGGCCATCAACGGGTTTTGCCAGTGCCATGAGCCAGCGACCTTGCCTGTCGTGGCTATACCCAGTTGAGGTGAGAGCTAGCTCCCCCTTCTATTATGCTAATATTCTACTCAGTTGTTGAGGTCACCGTGATGCGTGGTGCTTACTGTGGTGAGATAAGGAGGGACAAGGAAAGGGACTAGAGCGTGGATGTCCTACTTGACTTGGTTGGGTTGGAAAAGGGGTCGGTGAAAGTGGTGGTAGTGGTCCTCCCCCATGTGCTCCCTCAGTGATCAATTGTCTCCTCCTTTGGTCCCCTCTAGTCTCAGTTGGTTCTCTGCTCTTGAGCCACTGTGGTCATGGCTCCCTCATCTTCAGTCTTCCCCGACTCCTCTTGAATGCCACCTCCTCTTCCTCTAGTGCCCCTTTTGTGGTGCCGACTCTCGGCTCTCACTCTCGCTCTTGCCACCGGTGGGATGGGATTTGGACGGAGAGATGGAATGGGGCTGTGGCGATGTGGAGTGAGTTCTCCCTCTCATCTTCGCTCTGGTGGCTTGCTTATGTCGAGAGTGGATGTGGTCTCCTCACTCTCTCTGTATCTTGTGGCTCGATTTTATCCCTAGCTTCCTCTCATGCCTCTGTGTGATGGGTGAAAAGGGGGTTAACCTTAGGGACCGAAGGTCCTTGGAGTGGTTTTGGCACTGTGGATCGGTTCTCCTCTGGTTCAAGTAAGGTTGGTGAAATTTGAAGAGGGTGCTAGCTTGGTTTTTGTCAGATGATAAAGCCCATGAAAGGAAGAGGTGTCGGCCAACCCTAGATGGTCTTGGTATCTCGATGAGTGCTAGGTTTCGGTATTTTAAACCGGACGAGTTCTAATGACAATCTTCTTTTATTTTTATTCTCTCTTAGATTGTTGAAACCTTATGTTTTTTGTCTATCTAACTAGTGTAGGTTTTTGACGTTGACCTACCCGCGACACCTACGATTTCCTTAGACAATTGGAAATATAACTACACATGTATACAATTGAAAATGTATGATGATAAATGTTGTAATCCTATATTTTAATTTCTACGATTTTGTAACTAATGTAATTAATTAGGATTTAGTTTTATCAATTTGTGCTCTGTGTGTATTTGGATGCTGTAATATTGTTTCTCCGTTTATTTAGTGATATAATTGAATGTGTTCTATTATGCCATTTGTTTCTTAACAATTTCTTATTTAAGTTAATTACAGTATTTAGTTTAGTTAAGAGTGAGTGTCGTTTCAATTACAAAAACAAATCATGTATCTATGGCTGGAGGTAGTAGTACATCCCTGATGAGACTAAGGGGTGATCAATAGCGATAGCTCTCATGGCAGAACTAAAATTAAAAGTTGAGCGCGCGTTCTCATGACAGAACGGTTTTCTAGATGGCGATCTGATCTCTACATTGTCCTCTAATGTAAGTTTTGCAGCACTAGCGCACTACTCTCAAATTCACGCAGACGCCAGCAATGTACGTGGGAACTGCCTTCCACATGGAAAGTTCAACCAAATTGCCGTGTCCTTACGGCCACAGGATTGGAGCCGAAGGGTCCAACGGCCCAGCCATTCATCTGACTGCTGACTTTAACCGGCTTTTTTTTTTTTGCTTCAACTTCTGATTTTGAGCTTTCAGAAATCAGAAATCACTTAAAACATATTATTTTTTAATTTTAGATTTTTTAATTTTTAATTTTTAGCTTTTCTTTTTTTATTTATTTATATTATCTATGATGATATAAAGTGTTTTAATTTTTTTTTTTTTTAATTGAATAATTTAGAAAAAATAAATAATTTTTATAATGTAATTTTAATTATAAGTCAGAAGTCAGCAGCCGGTTAGAGCGCCCCTTAAGCAGCAGCTGGGCATGCATGTCACACACTGACTGGCTCACTCATCACTTCTGCGACCAAGGCCTTGTGCAGAATCAAACCTCGACGACAGATGCAGATCCTGTAGGCATGCGCCCTAGCAAATACTTACAGCCAGTAAAAACGCAAGTGACAAGACAACATGGATGAAATAGCACCCAAAAAAAAAACAGGCCCCTCCTTGTACATAACTCATGCATTCATATTGCTGCCATTCGTATGAACAAAACCTTATTGGATTGTTGCGACACACGGGCCCCATGCACGGGCTAAAATTTAAGAGAATCGCAAGCATTAGGAACACCGGGAACGTGAGCAGGAGCAAATTCGTAGTTTTATAACGAAATAATGGGCTTCTGACAAATTATCAGCTGAGATCGAGATGCCACTCGAAGTTAAGGTGCAGATAGAATGCAAGGTCATATAGTATTTACAGCAGAATGGAACGGGCGAGCTTTATTTCCAGCACCAACTACGAGAATTTATTGGCATCTACAGTTCATCTAGTTTAGAGCTGTTTAAAATAGCTTTTAACTTCTAATTTCTAGTTTTCAGAAGTTGTTTTAAACGCATTAGTTTCTCAGTTTTTTCTTTTTTTTCTTTGCATTGTCCACAGAGATGTAACGTTTTTTTATTATTTTTCTTTATTTTCCTTAAATCGAATGTCACAGCCAAAAACTAACAATCAATATTGTATTTATTTCAGCCAAAAGCTAATAGTCACAGTCGAAAGCTATTAGCAAAATCCATTTAAAATCGAGCGTCAGTTTAGATATGTTGGGAGTGTTAAGGATAGAATAGTATAGGATTATTTGTTTTCTTATATGTCGTGATTTTCTTATTTGTGTACGACATATTCCTCTATATATCCTCTTGTACTCTATATATATATTACCCTTTGAGCCTCATGAATATACACACAATATTTACAACATGGTATCAGAGCAAAGGTTCTAACCTTACTTCTTCCACTGCCATCACCGCCACCCAAACTATCGTCACCGCACATGTTTGTCCTATAGAGCGTCTTTACTCTAGAGCTCCCCAGTACACTCATCTTTGTGTTTTTGGCTACACATGTTTTGTCCTGCTGTAGCCTCGAGAGCGCACCAAACTATTAGCCCCAGTCAGTTAAATGTGTGTTTCTTGGTTACAGTTTCGAGCATAAGAGTTATCACTGCTATGATCTTTCTACTCGACTAATCAGAATCTCACGAGATGTCATCTTTGACGAATCTCGCCCTTTCTTCTATCGAGATTCGGCTCATCGTCCTGTTTCCACCATTGAGACGATCTCTTGGTTGTCCCTCTTAATTCTTCACCCATTTCTCTCCTTGCACAGCCTTCTTCTAGTCTGTCTCCAGTGGTTTCTTCTGTGCCCCCACCTTCTGTGTTGCCTCCTGCAACACCACCTTTTGTTCCTGTAGCACCACCGTCTTGTTTCTCTGGGGTACACTGCTCTGCACCACCGTCTTGTTTCTCCAGGGTACACTGCTCTAGACGTCTCCGTCCTTCATCAAATTTAACATCTGGTATCTTACTGACATCGATGCCTACTTCCTCTAATGATGTTCCTCGTTATGCTCTTCTTGACCGGACATCCATTTGGCCTCCTGATCATCTTGATGTTTCTTCAACAGCTTATGCTCTCTCTGTCACTAAGCCTAGATCTTATCGAGAGACTACTTCTCATTCTAAGTGGCAGCTTGTTACGACAAAGGAGCTTGATGCTCTTCGACGTACAAAGACCTAGGATATTGTACCGACACCTGTGCATGCTCATCCTATCACGTCCAAATGGTTATACAAGATTAAGACGAGATTTGATGGTACTATCAAGCGCTACAAGGCTCATATTGTGGCTCACGGCTTCCAGCAGAAGTACGGTTGTGATTACGATGAGACTTTTGCCCCTGTTGCTCATATGACCATTGTTCGCACTCTTATTGTGGTTATTTCTATTCGCTGGTGGTTTATCTCTCAGCTGGATGTTAAAAATGTCTTTCTTAATGGTGTTTTGCATTAGAAGATTTACATGCAGTCACCACTTGGTGTTCTATTCCAAATGGCCACATCTGTCGTCTTCGTCATGCTCTTTATGGCCTCAAACAGGCTCCTCGTGCCTAATTTGCATGTTTTACCTTAGTGATTATCGTTGTCGGTTTCACTGTCAGTAACCATGATCCTACTCTTTTTGTCTGTCTCACCTCGGGGTAAAACACTGCTTCTTCTCTATGTAGATGATATGTTCATTACTGGTGATGATTCCTCATTTACCACATATGTGAATAAGCATATCAGTAAGCAGTTTCTGATGACTTATCTTGGTTTACTTACGTGTTTTTTTGGGATTGAGGTTTCTTCTATGCCTGAGGGTTACTACCTCTCCCAGCATAAATACATTCAGGATCTACATGATCGGTCTGATCTAACTGATAGTCGCATTGTTGAGACTCCGTATGTAGCTCTCCCTTCAGTTTCGTGCTTTGATAGTGATCTTCTTCAGAATTCTACTCGATATCGCCATTTTGTTGATAGTTTAGTATATCTTGTGAACACTCGTCCTGAAATTGCTAATGCTGTTCATATCTTGAATCAGTTCATGATTTTTTGTTCTACTCATCTTTACTACAACCAACTTCTTCGTGTTTTTTGCTACTTACATGGAACCATCTCTCGTTGTTTGTTTTTCTCTAGTTCCACCTCACTACAGCTTCAGGCATATTCTGATACGGCCTGGGCTAGTGATCCTTCTGATCGTCGTCCTCTTTTTGTTTACCGTGTTTTTCTCGGCTCCTCCTTGATCGCCTAGAAGACAAAGTAGACTACAATTTTTCGTTCGAGTGTAGAGACTGAGTTGAGAGCTTTGCTAGCAGTGACATCATATATTACTTAGTTACGGTGGCTACTTGCAGATTTTAGAGTACCTATGAAGGGACCTACGACCCTTATGTCTGATAGTACAAGTGCTATCAATATTGCTCGTGATCTAGTAAACATGAGCTCATCAAACATATTGGTGTTGATGCTTCATACACTCTCATAGATGCAAGAGAAAGTACTTGCCCTACAGTTTGTGCCTTCAGAGTTACAGCTTGCTGACCTCTTCACAAAGCGGCATTTAAAGGCACAACATTTGTATTTTCTCTCCAAACTCAGTGTATGTGATCTTACATGAGTTTGATGGGGTATTAAGGATAAAACAGGATATGATTATTTGTTTTCTTATATGTTGTGGTTTTGTTTTCTTATATATCATGATTTTTTTATCTGTTTAAGGTATATTTCTCTATATATTTTATTGTACTCTATATATATTACCTTTTAAACCTTATTAATATACATACAATATTTATAACAGTGAGTTTATGGTTGTCGTATTCAGAGAGAGATCAGCTGGCTGGGAATATCAAGAATGTACCGGGCAAGATCAGCGAATTTGACTGGGCACCGGCCGTAGCCATTCCTGGGGTTTCAATTTTCAAACAGAGACGGGCACATGTTTACTCCGGCACTGAAGTTCTTCCGTGGAGTCGTTGTCCTCATCTTACCGGAGGAATGAGCAAGTATTCCGCGTAAGAACAGCTGCATAGCCATGTGAGGAATAAATGTTAGTAGTTAACAGGGTATTATTCCAGGACTCACAAGGTGCAGAAGGTAAACTAATTTCCAGGAATTTCAAAGAGGATGCCGTAACTGGGCGAAAGATCACGAATAGACGCCGAAGTCGGCAATTATCCTCCATTCTTTTTTACTTGATATTTTTTATTTTTTTACAGTTTTTAAGATACAACTTTGACTACTACTTTTTATAATTTTACACTAAAATATACTAATAAAATTATAATATTATAAAAATATTTTTAATGATAGATTTAATAATATAATTTTTGTATAGCCAATCTAGTAATTTTAAATCTATTAATAGTAATATGAATTCTAGAAAATTAAGTAAAAAAAGAATGAAGCGAGTACCATCGAGATAAACATATAGAAGGATGTTATTGCAGCTTTGCTTGTGACCTGCAAAACCCATATTATTAAACCTTCATCACAAAACTATAAACAACCATTCATAACATCCTATAGCAGCTGGTGAATTCTTTTATTTATCATGGTTGCATTCAAGGCAAGCTTAAACGGCTAAAAAAGGTTACATCACATTTTAATGCAAAAACTGCGCAAAAGCTGTCAAGCTCATATTAATCTTCAATCCGAAGCATGGTAAGGAATCCATACCATTTTTAATTTTTTTTAACAATTTCTCAATTATAAGAGAAATAAAGACCTACAAATCACTAGAGATATTAGCAGTGATGGTAGTCAATTCAGAAGTGAGCCTAATACTCATACTGATTAGTTTGGCAAAAATAAATAATGTCAGCAATTATAAATTTAATGATCGAGATTGCTGGTGAAATCTACGAGATGTGATCCATACGGTTACAGATTTGCTCCACAAACAGGAAGTAGCAGCTCCCATCAATATTCCAACACCATACGCCATCTCAAGTAGACCAACACAAATCTAGAAAACCTGCTTGAAAGTTTAAATCAGTAAGTCCAAGAATAAGTCTCTTGGCAATTTTTACTTTTTTTACTAACCTTCTTCTGACCTATTCGAACGCTGAAAGATCGAATGCCAAAAATGCCGTCCCCTTCAATATCAGGTATATCCTACAGGAAATAGCAAATATCTTAAGACAATATTGTTTATACCAAAAGCAATGCAACAAAATGAGCGTTCCATTAGCAAATCATTATAGATTCATGAAATGAAATTTATGCAATAGTAATATTTTAGCCACATCTATATATGTAGAAACAACCGGTGATATTCAAGATACCTCTTTCGCTTTGGAGGTCTAAAAAATCCCATAATAATCATTAAATCAGGGGAAAAGCAAAATTCGTAGAAATTTTCTCATTAATCAAGAGAAAAAGAGAAAATTTGCACCACTTATTTTAGTGTGGCCATATTATACTTGTAGATTAATCATGTATAGATATTAGAACTATTACATTTATATAATAAGTACAAATATATTTTCAAAAAGTAACAGAGTTATATAACAAATACATTATGCTGCAATTTCTAGCCACACAATCAATGTTAGTGAATACATGAACCTTTGCTGCCAGAAATTTTTAAGGAATTACAATACAGGAACCAGGGATCGTTACCTTGAACAATGCTATTACAACTGAGAAGAAGGTCACGAATGCAGTTGCAAATATCAGTGGCCTTGAAAAGACTGCCGGTCTTCTGAAAATAAATGGCTGATAGAAAGACAAGGCAAGACAGCATGATTCATATATGGCAGCTATCATGAGAAGCGTATAGAGCAAACCACATGAAAATGCAATTACAACTGCAGACAATCATTATTTTTCACTAGAGGTTTCTTCTTGTTTTCAAATATGTCATCGTAAGACTTGCCTGAATGTGGAGAAAAAAAATGCCAGTTGAACAATCACTGGACGCACTGCTAATATGCAGAGTGCTGCAACGGCAGCAAATCGCTTCCATCGAAAGTATGGCAACTGTAGAGAACCAAAACGGAAACGTCAGGTATCTTTAATTAGATAATAAAGGGTATAAATAGCTGCAGCACACAAAAAATGATGATATTTCAAAAATTATGCAGGAGTAAAAACATCTGTAAGAGAAAGCATCCATTTCATATTACTTTTTAGGATAAAAAATATAAGCAATAATTGTGCTGCCATTCAAGAAAAGCACCATCGGAATTTTTATCCCTCAACCTTGGGCTTTACCACGTGCCAGCCCTCCGACTTTTTAAGGGCCATGTTAGCCCATCAAATTTGAGGGGTATGCAGATCAAGCTTTTCATCGGTAATATGCCAGCCCATTAAATCTGCAGGCCACCTAAAGGTGAGTTGTTGCACACCTCTCAGAGCCACATCTTCCGTGCCATGTGGAAGTAAAACAAGATGGCTTGCATAAACATTTCGTTTGGTTCGTGATAGTATAGCTGGAAACTAGGTTCCTTATAAAAAGAGGGAAAACAGTTGTCCTATTAAAGATTTGTTTTGCAGCAGAAGAGGCAAAAATACCATCACAGAGAAACATGAATCTCATTGTTAAAGGTATAAGTGTCATTTCATATTGTCTAGGAGTAAAGGTTATATGTGTGACTCATGTACTATATAATACCCCTTTGAACTATTGCAATAGATTTAAGCTTCTTATAATCTTACATGGTGTCAGAGCTCAGATACACTTCCACGTAAGCTGTGTCGTCGACAACTCCGCCACATCGATGAAGATAGCCACTGTCATGCTACCTATTAGGATGGTAGTAGCATGAGCCTCAGCCTTCTGCCACCACTTGTAGGCGTGCAGGATAGACTGATAGGGCTCCAGGGCCTCCAAAAGCATTTGTCTCTAAAAATAGTTTTGGTAATTAATGACAATATGTGAATATAGAACTAGTATGTTTGTTGAGTATTGTATAGGTTAAATCCCAAAATTGAGCATGTCAAAGGCAAAATATATAATAAATGATGAAATGAGGATCAAAATGGTTCAAGACAAAGGTACAAATAATATAATATCCCTTTTAAATTTTACCGGTCTTGTAAGATAGTTGTCGTACTATTAACAGTGATCATAGAAAATAACTTGATAGCATATTTTTGTGCCATTTAGATCAATCTATGATCAAGCATGCACTTAAAATTAAGTTTGAAAACTAACTGTGCTTTGTCAGAAAAATCAAAAGTATCGGGGTGTATTTTGTGGAACTACCGGAGTCCGAAAATACCGACGTGTTAATTGTGGTACTACTAGAAATCGGTAGCACCGGCATCTTGAGCGGTACGTTTTTTCAGAGAGCACCCACTTTAAGACTTAGGCTTGCTGATATCGGTAGTACCAAAAATTGAACGGCGGAACTACCGCAGAGCGGTAATATCGTAACCCAAATCAGAACTACCGGAAGTCGGAAGCATTGGAAAAATTCAGTGCATTTTTTCCAGAGAGAGTCGATTTTTGGCCCCAAGGCAAACAGTAGTACCGCATTTACAATTGTGGTAATACCGCGCCAACTTTTGAACGGCTAGTTCTAATATTCTGGTATAGCCGTTACTGTATGCTACAGTACAATGTGGTAGTATGACAGTTTACACAGCGGTACTACTGATTTCCCTAATTTTTCAGGATTATTTTATGCAACGGCTAGTTTTGGTTGGTAGGAGTATATATACCCCCACCTGCTCAAGGACAGTGTGTTGAGCATGCATTGAACATTCTTGAGCCTTGAGCATTCATTCCATACCTCAATTCTCATTGTGCATTCATTTTTAGGTGGTTGAGCCATATCAAGTGTATTTTTATTTTAGATTGATCCTTGGAACTTGATTGCCGTCAAGCGAATCTACGATTCATTACTTTTGATGTTTGCCGGCACCTAGACGGCTAGGTGAAAGATTACAAGGTGATCTCTTCAAGAAACTTGTGAAGAGACTCAACACCGATTTGTGAGTGGTTTGGTGTTCACCATCTCCGGAGCGGAGAAAGGACAACCATTAGTGAATTTAAGGTGGAAGACTTAATTCGCGGAGTCAATCCAATTTGTTTGGCTTACCTCAACATGGACTAGGCGAAACCGGTAAGTTTTTGATTACTACTGTAAAACATCGTGTGTCATTTTGATATTATTTTTGTCTCTCTTTGAATCTTATATATTCATTTTATTATGTAAATTAATTGTATTAGAGTCATTTATAGTTATTATTCTTAAGGTGCCTTAGGGTTACTAGAATTGTGTAGATTTGAATTGTGCATCAAAATTATTAAATTATCATTGTCTTGCAAAATTTTATGCCTTCTATTCACCGCCTCTAGTCAGTCATCCTTGATCTTACAGCCTCCTCCAATGTAGCATTGGCCTCATCCTGAGCCACCTGATCCGCATTAGCAGTGAGAGTAGGCTGGATAGGTGGTGTTGGATGAGGCAGGCAGGGGTGCTCGCCAATGAGATGGCCCCACAGACATTGTTTGTTGAGGACAATACTCAGGTGAACTGCCCTCTCTCGGAAGTTTGTACCGCCAAAAAGAACAGTGGGGAGCAGGATGGCAAAGGAGTCACCGATGGTCGCCATTCGGAGCAGATTGACGCTTTCTTTGCGGCGGTGCTAAGGCGGCAATGGCGTGATAGGGGCGGCTGGGCGCATCGGCTAGGCGCGGTCGGTGGGAGGCGAGCCAGGGCATTGGAGACGGCCTGGGACGGGAGCCAACCAAGCTGGCTGGAGCAGGTGACGTCAGCTGGCGGTAGGTCATCGGCGTGGACGTGTGTCAGCGTGGGAGGCGCGGTGCTAAGAAGGGGTGGCGTGAGCGTCGGCGCGGGCACACGCGGGCGGCGTCAGGAGCAGGCGCACGTGGGCGACGACAACCAGATCCAGCTGGATCTGAGGTGGCGAGGAGCCGATGGCGACGGGCCTGTAGACCTTGGGGCGTGGGTGAGCAGGAGAAGAGAGGAGGAGAGGGAGAGGGCGGTCTGGCAGCATCCAGCCAAGAACTGAGGGAGACGGCGGGTTTGATCTCACCGGTTCTTTCTCATGAGACAATTTGCCATTGCACAAAACATAAACTAAGGGAGAGTATTGGATGACTAAGACCACTTTTTTAAGTTTCTTGCTTAGGGTGGTCGCATAAGGGTTGAGATCTAACACATGGCTAAGAAAATAAAAAAATTGTTGAAAAAATGAATTTCAGAAAATGTCAAATGTGCTAAATTTGCTCAAATATTAGTTGTATTAAGTGCTTGAATAAAATGATTCAACATTGAACTTGTAGTACTCTAAATTGACTCAAATATTTTTTTTCTTGGTTCCATTTACTATATTGACATCGCTGGGCTCATTTTTAGATATTTTTGCCTAAACTATGATCTAGAGCAACTTAATATGCCAAAAATCCATTTAAATTTTCTATTATTGCTTATTTGGCTTAGCTTTGCTATATATGGTTTGCCATAATCTATATAGCTCTTTTATATAATATGACTTAGTGTAATACTTCTAGGGTCACTTTGGATAATTTTTATGGCTCATAATACTAAAAATAGGAAAAACACAACCACTTTATTTCATTCATACTCTATCTTCTTCCATGTATCTTGATGACTCTATTATCAAAAGGAAGAGAGACTAGTAAAAATGCATATCTAGAGCATAATTTAGAGTTTTTGCGCAACAATTCTGCTAAGTTAGAGCTTTTGATCTGTTTACACCATGACTGTAGTCAAATAGAATAATTGTTCTTTTATATGAAACTAGAGTGAGATTTCCCGACTCATTTAGTGGATATGATGTTTTTATGAAAAATTGTTAGTTTCAGTAACTTCTATCTATATTTGTCTCAAATAGTCATTTTCAGCTCATTGCATTCTTCTTTTGACCAAATAGATCACTCTTTGCAAAATTCTTCTCTTTTGTCTAAAACTATCTCCTATTTGCATTTTGAGTATTGATGGATTCATCAAGGGAGAGATTGAATGTGAAAAGGTCCTATGTAATATTGTGATGAACCATTGCAATATTTTTAGAGTGGTTATTCAATTTTGTAAAAGATTACATTTTGTTTGGGCTATTTTTTAGAATTTTTTGGAGAAGCGTAGACCAGCTTGAGAGGAGCAATAGTACTGCTTTTAGCAAAAATCAAGGATTTTGGGATTTGAGTCATGGATTGAGTTTGGGTGACATGGGCCATTGCATTAAAGTTGCATGATACATGTTTTGGCTAACGTGGATCAACTTGTGAAGAATTTGTGTCCGAAAATGATTTTTTTGTCTTTGGATATGCAGGGATGCTTGGAGTCATCATGGTCGATGGCAAGGATCGAAGCTACACTCAGGGAGGAGCCAATGCCCAAAATGATCAATAATGCCAGGTGAGATGGTGAGCTCAAATATGACAAGTGAAAGGTGATAATTATTGAAAGCGAGTTCGAATGACAAGTCTGCACTATGTGGCTTGGTCAGTCTAAATGAGACGTGTTCTGGTAGAACCGAAGCGGGAGAAACTTGCAATGCGTGGCAATCCAGTGGTGAACATACACGTGGTAAGCATAGTGATTGCTTGCAATGAAAAATAAAGACCCAATCAGAAAAGGGTATTTTGGTAATTTAGCCAAAATACCAGAATCTTCCTTGAATCAAAATTACAGCATAAGTGGCGCTTGGAAGAGCGGTTTAGGTAAAGAAGAAGCTGGTTTGATCAAGATGGATCAAGACTAAGGATTTAGCGGATTATGGTTATGTGTTTTGAAAAACGTGCATAAGTGAATATATGAGAGTAGAACCCATGTGTGTGGGGTTAACAGGTTTTTTTCATTATACTAAGTGGATAGTATCCACTAAGAATTAGGTGTGGTTAGTTATCCCACCTATATAAAGAGATTATGATGGAGACTTGTGTTAACCATCCAATCCATCTCTCTTGTGCTCTCATGTCTAAGGTTAGGGTTTAAGAGTTGAGTGCGCTGTGTGCTCTCTATCCTCTAAGATAGAGTGGTTATAAAATTTACCTCCTCAAGTAAGTAATATATCAATTTTTGATCATCTTTATGGATATTTCATGGTTTGAATGATTTGCTCTTGATTTAGTTGGTTTTGATTTCTCCTCTTCTCTCTTTTTGATCTTGTTGTGCCAAAGACGTGAATGAGATGGAGGTAACTTCTTGAAATTAATCTACTATCATATATGTACTTTGATAGCAAATTCATCAAGAAACTCAGTTTTAGTTGTTTTCAGTCTCACCAAGTGATTTCTTGTTTCAAGAGTTTTTAGATCGTATTCCTTGGTGTTATAATTTACTGTGATATGTGAGAATACATTTAGAGCCATCTTGGCCATCATCTACCTACAAGCAAGTTGTATTCACCGGTTTTGATTTTTGCTTGGTTTCGATGCACATTTCCTTCAAACAAAAAAAGGTCTTAGATTTGGCCATGATTTTCATGTTCATTTGCCGGAATAGATTCTTGGTAACTTTAGAAGATCCCTACAAAATTTTATGTCATTCGGATCTACATATCAAAAGTTCCATCGATTTTCGGATTTCAAATAGCGTTGAAAATACTTTCCATTTGCTGATTTTCCTGTTAGACCGCTTTTTACATGGGGGTCAGATCGCCCCTTGTGAGAGATGTTAGACTGCTCGTGTTGAGGATTTTATTGAATTTTGATTTTTGAGTCCTTTTGATCTGTAACTTTGAGAGAAGGTTGTATTCTCTATAACTTCCTAGTTACAGGAGAATAGAATCTAGAATACTTTAGGAGAAATTTGAAGAAAGCATCATTCACTCCCACTCTATTTCTATCCGGTCCTACAAAATTCTTGGTGACAAAAACTATGGTATGCTATGCTTTGCCACCAAAAGTTTGGCAAACGCTATAAGGCAAACATGTATGACTTAGAGATTAACTGAAAAAGAGCACTAAGTTGAATCCACTTATTCAGAGTGTATGCTCGAATCGTTGAGACAGGCCTGTTATCAAAACCAATTTGCATATATTCAGGCTTAAAGATTCACATATTATGGCACGGTAGGTCTCCTTTCTCCTGTGCAGTGTGCGATGTCCACCATATTGGGTTTTAGTTCTTTCAATCAGAGACTGGAAATGACTGTCCTGAATTTCTATAGGATTGGTGATTGAACCATCTATGTCTGTAAGTGAAGTAGGTTGTGTATGTATATGATTGAGCCACCTGAGGCCTTGAGTCCCTATTCGAAGGTTGTCAATGTCATCAAGCAAACTGCATATTTTTCATCTCATCTAGAAAGTGACCTAAGTCTCATACAGCCATAGTTTTTGAACTTCCTATACTACCTATGCTCATGTGTGAACTTGATGAGTCAGTAAACTATAATCAGTGAGTTGAATGGTGCAACAATCTGTCAAACTAAATCGAGGTCTTTACACTACCTATTGACAAGATGTCAAGATTCTTTTATTTGTATGTATAGACAGCAAGACCTTCAGTTCAAAAAGCCCCTCAGTTATACTTCAGATTTTATTCATATTGTCAAGGATAATTTAGGTTTTTTGGTGCTCAACATAACTCATTTGTTAAAGAATGTTTCTACTTAGTTGCCACACATTTAGTACCATATTGTCGTTGCCATAAGGGGCCTAGTTTATTTGCGAATAGTGAAACAATTATTATGTAGGAGTGGCTTTGGGTTCCCTTGGCAAAAGAATGACTTCAGCTTTGTACATTCAAAATTTTCTCCTGTCGACTCCAGGTCCACGATATCATTACCTTACTAGGAACCTTCAGTTAGTCTGTGATACATGTAGTTGCAACAGTAATATCTTTAAGCTACTAATTTTAGGTTGCATGGTGATCATTTTTTATTTTAATAGCTATATGGCACACTGCACGGTTAATTAACAAAAATCAAGTAGCAGCACGCTGTGTCTGAGATTCTTCGAGCGAATCCGACTGTGTAGGTTATTAGCTGCTTAATGTACTATACAATGCTTTGTCTTCATGAGGCACGCGCTGGTCCATGATGAAGGCCCATTTACAGAATATGCTTGGTCTCCTACTTACATGCAGTTGATAATAATTTGTAATGAATTTTTCCTGTTTCATTTCATTTTCTATATACAATGAATTTCTGTCCAAAAAAATTAATAGGCTTTCATAATATATACTTGCATTTGGTTTGTTCATGTAAATCAATCAAGTAAAGCATCCATGAAGCTATTAGATGAAAAGAGAAGCAGCAAATATTTGGCATATTAACATTGCAGTCCATCTTTTTTCATATCTCCTCAAGTTTGACGCATCAGTGCTTTCTTGCGGTACAGCTTGTATGATTGCTGGAGAGCAACTCAAATGAAATGCCTGCCCGACATAACTTCCAACGTGAAACATGACAAGAGAGGCAACCAAACAATCTGTTCTAAAACCAAGGGAAAGGCTTTCCTCACGTACCACCAGAGGGAGCACTTTTTTACAGTGTTCTCTAATACTTAAAAGAGAAAGTGGTAGTAGTCCATTTACTCAAAAGTTGGTGATAGTAGTCCATTTGCTTCTTCCAACTTCCCTTTTACACCTCTCTAAAAAAAATCTCTGACAAAAATTGAAAAAGCAATCTACTAAAAAGTAAATTCCATTACCCTAAAAAGTCTCTAATAAGAAAAAAAACAGAGCTCTGCAGGATACGGAGCAGAGCTAAGGGCACAGAGGCATGAAATGATCGAACGTGTGAGCCAGACAAGCTGATCCTGATAATATTAACTCGACATATTTAGATAATATATTTTTTTATCTATAACAAAACATAGGCATTCAACTAGATTGACTAATGGCCCACTTTGCCAATCATCTTTTTCTTAGCTAAAAAGGGTCCCTGCCTTAATTTATGGAGTGTGGAACGCCAAAGCGCTTACGAGAGAATCTGCATGCTGTGAATCTGTCTATGTCGGAAAAAGACATCCTAAAGTATATTTAGAAAATAGCCCTTTTAATTTTGTCTTGTTGCCTGTTGACAGTTGGTCAAACTTAACTTTTTCAAACAATGCAAGGTCTGGTTTTCATATTGATTTTTCGATTGAAAAGGTTGGTTTGAGAGTGATTGTTATATAAAAGTGTAAAACATCATGCATGAAGTATTTGTTCAGCAAAAATGTTTTTCATCATTATATGGAGATCTCATTTTGCAATTGCTGAAAGTGGCATGGAACTCACATATATTTACGTACATGACCATTCAATATAAATAAAATAATGTTGATTTGTCTGACAATCTAATAACTACCCTAAATAGAGTAGGAATATGGTAGGCTACACTAACGCACAATAATTTTTTTACCATGTAAACCAGAAAGCCATACAAGTAAGATATCGTAGATCGTCTTCTCCTGCAGCCCCTCGCGTTCCTTACGTATATTACAGATCAACCTCGATCAGTGTAGCAGCGCCTCTATGGTATCCACACATCCAAGGGTGGAACGCCAATGTGCAAGTGTGCTAGCACCAGCGCGCATAGCATGGCCTTCAAAAGGAGATGGTTAGAGTTTCCGTGGGTGGTGTGATATACTACCAAAAGCCCCATGTCTCTCCTTATAAAGAACCTTTTTAGTGGAACAAGCCTATACGAACAGATCATATATGAATCCATTTATTCCAGCCCATTAAATGTATGATCATATAGGTTCATGTATACTCAGTCGCGATCCAAAAACCCTTTTCCAGTCCACAAGTCAATAGTGGTCTCTAATAGAACATAGCAACCCCCAAACACACATAAATATCACATCGGATGAACCTGTATAGTGCTCATGTGCTTATATCTTTATCTCACGATACCAGATCGAATTCAAAGCAAGATACGTGCTATTTTATGATAACTCGATCTTTCACTTGATATTGTAGTGAATTATTTAGTTGTAGTTGACTCATCAACCAAAATCGGTATGGTCATGCACTTATCTAATCTAACCACATCAACAAGCTCAGAGATATTTCTCTCATTAAAAAAGAAAGGTAAATTCTATCTTGGTCGTCCACATTCCTCTGCATATTTCGTAGTAAACCAAAAGGTTATTTTTATGACTACCTATTTACAGAGTAGTGTTTGGCAACCTCTAAATAAACTATTACATATGTAGGAAACTATGATGACCTCTGGT
The DNA here is from genome assembly GCA_036346265.1 of Melocanna baccifera. NCBI lineage: Eukaryota > Viridiplantae > Streptophyta > Magnoliopsida > Poales > Poaceae > Melocanna > Melocanna baccifera. Next base: position 3,184,465 of record CM070692.1, read on the forward strand.
TTAATGATCCCATATACATTATGTATGAGACTAACTAATAACATTTAAGAATATAATAATTCCTACAGCGTCTCAAGGTAGGACAATCTAACACTATATTCTCTAACAATGTCCACATTATTAATTTGATATCTCATATCTATAATATGTGAAATATGATTATTAATCAATACATATGCTAATCCATAAATTATAAGTGTTCCATATAATAATATAAGATCAGAGATGTTTAAAATAACATCATAAATACAAATAGATAGTTTCATGAATAAATTACATACTTGTTAATCAATATAAATGATAATTCATTCAATAGATAAATTAACGTATTATTCAAAAGTTCATAAACTTAGAAACGATACAATCATCTCTAGGTATATCAATAACACATTGCACCTCATATTCACACTATATCACTGATATATTTCTCCAAGATTCCTTGTAACGAGTGCCTAGCTGTGGTTGTTAGAAATTAGACTTAGGGGGTGATCGTTTTAGCGATGGCTTCTGGCTTTTGGCTGAAATTTCACTGTAGCTGGCTTTTTTTACTGTAGCTAAGTTAGCTTTTTGGGCATAATTAAATTTTAAAAAATGTAAAAATAGAAAAAATATGTTAGCCCATCACGAACAATACAAAGAAACACGAGAAAAAAATAAAAATGCAAAAAAAAGCTCAAAAAATCTAAAAAATTTCAAAAAGACAAATTACTGAATAGTGAAAAAAAAGCTGAAACTAGAAGCTGAAACTGAAAAAAAGCTGAAACAAGCGGGACCTTAGCCTTTGGATTTACGCCAATCTGTAAATAATTCCGCAAACTGATACCTTGCAAGTTGGAATGCACACACTAGTATGTGAGGAGATTTAATAGTAGTACTCCATTTTGGTTCACCACTTACTCATTATGAAATTGCTAGTAAATTCCCTTTTCTTAGGCTTTACTTTACCTCTGGAAACCACTGTTTGAAGTATGCCATTTAGTCAATGGATTGTCTTTGTTGTCCCTATGTGACTATGTCCAATGAAAGAGCTGTCGTATCTAGTAAATTAAGAGGGATATGCTAGGATTTGTGAAAGGGGACAGGTGTAGAAAGTGGGAGGGAAAACCCACAGCCATGCGTGAGCGTGAGGCAACGTGGTTACAGTTCAGGGATAGATGTGCGGAAGATAGTTTGGTTCAATGGGGGCAAAGGAGAAATAAGGATCAAGTAACTATTCGTATATGTGTGGGTTTTTTGAGATTGAGATTTATAGTTTATGATTATGATTTTTATATTTTAGTCTATTTATGATAGATAGTATGTAAAGAAAAAAAGTTGTATATGATTTTAGTCAGTATAAATAAATTTGGTATAGTTTATACTATAATTTATCTGTAGATTTTATCTTAAAAAATACATTGTTTAACAATATGTTACTATTTATCCGTACAAAACGAATTAAGCCGAAGCTTTTTAACCCGGCCATAGGTCGATTCTCACTGCCTCATCTGTTGACTGGTCAACTGCTTAAAGACAGAAAGAGAGGTAATTGAACCCTATGTTGCGTCTTCATGCAATAGTCCCCCCAGCAAGCTTATCAAAAGGAGTGAATTATGTAGTAGTTTTAGGCCCCTCATGGGCTAGATAGCCTACAAATGTGTGCATTGTCCCGATATAAATCTCGAAGGCTAGCTAGAGTTGGCAGCCTAGGCACTGCTTAATCTGGTTGTCACCTTCTGGCTTAGGGCATCTGTAGTGTATAAGGTCTCAATGGGTCTTAAGGTAGACTCCATCTAATTTTTAATATCCCCTCTGTTATGTTTAAGATCACCACTAGGCTCTAAGGAAGGGTCCCACTTAGGAGAGAGAAGGACATAATACACAAGAAAAATTGTATTTTAATGCTTATGGCCAGGTTTTTAGCTTGAGGACTGGTCTTAAGCTTTTTTTGCTTATGACCTTTTTAAGGCCAACCCTGTAATGTATAAGGTTGACCTTAAGGTGGCTTAAAACCCCCTTTTTGATACACTATGGATGCCCTTATAACTGCTAAAATACTATAGCGGCAGTAAAGAAACTGTAGTAACTGAAAGTATACTGTAGTGACTTATAAAAGAAGTTGAAAGAACCTAATTTTTCACATAAGCACGTGATTGTTACAAACTTCACGTTAGGGAACACTATACATACATTTTACATACGCGAACCTAATTCGCTGCTACCAATGACGTTGCTATCAAATATCAATAGGGTGTCGGTAGCCTAAGGAAGCTCGGGTGGCACTGCCCTAGGCGCGGGCGCTGGTCTCACGTTTTGCACCTATAGGTTGGCAGGCGCTCTCGTAGACAACTCAAAGTCCAGAATGAAATTGTGCAGTGCCATTACCGCTACAATTAAGGCCTTTTACCGAAGACCTTTATAGCTAGGAAACTTGTCGAGTATGCGTCGTTTTATCTTGCACATATCGAATGCATGCTCGATTGCATTCCACAGAGACGAGTGTAGGAAGTTGAAAATTCCTACATCCCGGACAGTTGTGTACCATTCTAGAACTCCGAAAGGTGGTACCTATGGTTCCGATATGGTGCTAGGTATCCTAGCCTGTTCAGATACTCGGAGTCGAAAAGATAGTACTTGCCTACAGGAGGAAGAAGCGTCGAAGATAAAACATCCTTTATTACTCATGGTGAAATGCATAGAATAATTGAGAACTGTTACAACATATTACCTTTCGACTAATGCGGGAATCGATTACTGTATTTGGCCATTGTCTCATGTAGCACACGTGTGTCGTGCACTGATTCGGGCAGTCCGACACACACGAAGGTGAACCGACAATCCAAGTCATATATGATGAGCATGTTCTGACTTGTGTACCTGTGCCTGTTGAAATGCCGCGCCTTCTCGGTATTTGAAACTATGACTCATCCGTGCTTACCATCAATCGCTCCTATGCAGTTAATGAAATGTGGATAGAACAAGACCTAGTTGAACTTCCAGCAAACCATACTAGCAGAATGCTCAAAGCGATTTACGGCTTGTCGTTGCAATTGCGGCGCCTCCATCGTCCATAAAAACAAGGCAAGTGCCTCTTTTGAGCACACTTCCGGTGACGATCACAGGCAATAATTTGCCACTAGAGTATCATGTAGGCTGACTATTGTTGTGTGCTTTATACATTTTTGATAAAAAAAAAAGAGGAAAAGCGCACGTGAAATTTGGTGGCTCCTTTACATTTTTATGAAATTCTGATAGTTCTACTGTAGAATTGAACTTTTATTTGCTATTGTGCCGTACCCTCACAACCATCTGTGTCATACTATTTTGCTGAATTTAGTCCAGTACACCATGGTGGCTCATTGCATTTTTTTTTCCAAGTTTGGAAGTCCTACTGTGGGTTTAGACTGTTATTTTCTATACCATATCATGAAATACTCCCGTCAAGGCTTCAACTACCTGTGTTGTACTACTTTGGCGCATTTATTCCAGGGCACCATGGCACTAAGGTTCTGTTTTTTGAATTATGGCTGATGATTTTTAGTTAAGGCTATTAGGTCTAATAAATAGTACCGATTGATAAAAGATAAAGTCATAAGTCAGTTGAAAAGCCAAAAAGAACGGAACCTGTTGGTGCAACCAAGTTGATCATAAAATAAAATTTGTGAACTTCACTAATATTTATTGGCATTATATTAGACATCTGAATCAGATAAGATGAGACATGTCCTTTGATGCTTCAGAAGATTGTTATCATGTGGGTTGGATAAGACTAGGCTCTATCGCTTTGGCTTCTATAAGCCTTTTTTTACAATAAATGGTTTTTATATATTATTTAGTTTTTAAACAAAATGTTTTTTCAAGATGATGTCTACTAGTTGATTGTTGTATATATTGTAGTGACTTTATTTATATGGGCCAAAATCACACATGAGTGTCTCTCTATAAACAGTTATTATTCATAAGCCAAAACCAAAAGCCATCAGTAAAAGTCAATATAAACGCCTCCTAGATGCCCTTGCTGGTGCAGAAGATAGTTATCCTGGTTCCTTGCCAAAATGCTTTTTTTTTTGCGTAATTACATTTATATGCAGTGCATTCGCGGGGATCATTTTTGCTTACTTTTGTGGTAATTTTTTTTAACAATTTATCTTATTTGGAAATCCATAATGTATCCATTGTTCTTATTTATCCCCTCTTATTTCTGTGTAGGTAACTCATAACGGTGCACTGCAGCGTTCCATATTGCAGTGCACGTTCATCTGCTGATCTGGCCCAAGATTTTACTTCAAGTACGTATGAACCTGTTTATCTTTGAAAGTTCTTTTACTGTGATCCACCTGATGTGAGTTTAAATGTTTTGATGGAGATGGATAATACTTCAGATACACATACTGTGGCTGACCAAGAAACCAGAAAAGAACTTGAATTAGAAATGCTGATGATACATAAGTTCACTGCTACAGTACTATGTCAGGAGGGAATTAAAAGAATAGCAGAACGATGCATTGCGTTCATACATGGCGTGCAGCAGCCAAAATTCTGATCAGTGTTCCATGTTAGTCCTAGGCCTATCACTCCTTTCAGCTATTAGCTAGTCGGCTCACCTACTCCATTCCAAACAGATGGTTGTAGAACTGAGGAGCCGTGCTCGTGTTACTCGTAACCCAGGTCCCATTGTTACCAGTGGAGCCCTCATAGCCAGTTGATCCAGAAACCATAGCAGCAGCAGTAGCAGCATAAGGAATGTTACTGGAGTAGTTGTTGCTCTGCTTGTTGCTATTGTCGTGCTGTCCCATTGCACCAGTAGTTCTCCACATGACACCACTGCTGTTGTTGCTGCCGCTGTGGCTGCTTGTGCCCATTGTGAAGTCCACGTTCACGCCGGAGCCGTAAGTCTCAAATGAATAAGCGGGAAACTGTTGCTGCTGCTGCCGCTGGTAGTGCAGGGCAAGTAGGGACCAGTAGTCCTTCTCCGATGGCGGCATGGCCGGTGACGCCACCCCTGTGATTGCGCCGGCGTTCCCTGGTGGAAGTGACTCTGATGGGAACTTGGAGGCACGGGCGGCTGCCCTCCCCCGACTGGCAGGTCGCTGTTGAGGATGCTCTCGACGTCGTAGCGGCTCATGTCGAAGTTGGTCACGGCGTTGAGCCCACGAAACTTGATCGCCGCAATGTCATACGCCTCCGCTGCCTCCTCCTGTGTACCTGTGGTGAAGAGACAGTCAGAAACTTAGAATAGACTAAATTTTGTGAACCATCTCAATAACTTGGGTTCTCACGGATCAACTTAGTACATGCAAAGGTATGGCCTGTGGGTGCATAAAGGACTGCAAATGCCAGTGTAAAATCAAGAAAACTTACTGAAAGTTCCCAAGTACAGGTCCTTGTTTCCGGCCACCCTGCCGATCCTCGCCTGCCACCGGCCATGCTGATGATGCCTATCAAATATAAAGTTTCCAATGTCACAAAGATTTAACCAAAAGGCTTTGCATGCTGCTAGAGCGTCACATTTCAAAGTTCAGACTATACATTTCCTTCCGATATGCTCACTCGCATGAAACACTTCTTAATTACCTTGTTACTCCTCTGTAGATGGAGGCCCCTCGTGAGAAGCCGCTGCTCTTTCTGACAAAAAGAGTTGGGACACAAAGAGGTCAACATGTGAGAAGCAGGGTAAAGCAGAGCACATGCAACTGTGCGTGCATGCACGCGTACGGCAAGGTCTGTACGTGGAAAAAGAATGCGTCAGTGTCTCCGTGAGCCCCGTCCTGAGCTCGTGACTTGGGGGGTCGCTATTGCTATTCACCTGCGCAGCGACGCGATGAACTCCTGCCGCGTCATCGACTTCATCTCCTCCAGCTCCTTCTCGTAGTTGGACACCTACGATGGCGCAGGTACGCACACCTCATCAGTAATCAGAGTTCGCGCGCGTGTGTGTGTAGGTTGGCTTACCGGGAAGTTCGTCGTGGCGGTCGGACCCCAGTACTTCAGCACGGCGAGGTCGTAAGCTCTCGCCGCCTTCTCCTCCTCATCATAACCTCCTGCATGTTTCCCCCCCATGCTAACAGTGAGTCTCTAATGATTTTCCCCCAATCATGAACCAAACGGAAGTGAAGCTAGAACTGGATCTGACAATTGACGTACCTAAGTAGACTGATGAGGTATCACCGATGCGCCAACAGGTAGAGAAAGTTGGGGGCAGCGAGTAATGTTAGTAGTGATCAGAGTATATATATGTGTGTGCTTTGCAGGTTTTCTTGGGCAAGGCTGTGACATGCATGCACATACCTTGGCGGCCTTTGCGGCTTTGGCCTTCCCGGCGGCAGCTGTTGTCCCACAGGTGCGCCTCGTACCTCCCCGTCCACCGGTGCCTGATGCATTTCCCGAAATACCCAACAACATGAAATTAACAAAAACTTGAACAAAATGGATGCTTCGGTCCATTGCCATGAACCTAGTTAAAGTGCCATTTTAGTCAGTATACCAGCTCTCAATTTCTTACAACTCATGCACGCACCTTGAGATTAGATTATCACGCTTAGGATGATGCATGTTTTTAAATACCTAGTGACACCACGGTAGATGGATGTCCTCTGGCCGAACGTCTCGGCGGGCCTCCTCGCCTGATCGGACTCCACCACGTCCGTCGCCATCGCGATGGTCACCGCACCTGAGTTCTCCGGCGCCGTCCCGGATGTTGGATACCGGTGCAAGAACCCAGCGGCGATGCTGCCCAGCTCGCCGCAGCCAAGCTGATCCTCCATGGCCGTCGCCGGCGCACCGGTGCCGCCGACCCCGCCGAGGAAGTCCTCCATCTTAGGCGCCTCATCCACCGGTCCCTCCTCTCCTACAGATCGAAGAACGCGAGATATATATTAGTAACTACGTCTCAGTAATGCAATCAACGCAATCAACGTGCACGATCTATATATCTTGGTTTTAGTTTTACCAAGTGGAGGGGCAGAGGAAGTGTTGGAGAAGGCCTCAAGGAGGCCATGATGGTAGTTGTTGGAGAGGGAGAAGGAGAGCCAGTTGTGAGGGTAAGTTGAGCTCATGTCCATGTCCGGTGTGTGAGCCCACGAGAGGGTGCAACGCAAGGAATTTGAGCTGCAGCGATTGATGCAGACCTGTGTTGTGCCTGGGAGAGGAATGGAAGGATGGTTGTGGTGGTATATATAGAGAAGTGGAATGCCACACTCAGACACAGGTTGTGCATTTGAGAATGTACATTGCTGGGCTGGAATACGTCCAAGATTTAGAGAGGAGAGAGGGAGAGACAGAGAGCACAGGCGCCAAGGAGAGTTTGATTAATTAAAGATAGTGATATGGGGATAGGAGCAAATGGCGAATAGTTTAAGCCTAGCCTCGTTTTGAGAATCCAAAGAGGGGAGAGGCGTGAGTAGCGACAACGTGGAGGCGTTTCATGGGGTCGGGTGGGCGGTCTCCTTGACCGAAATGGAGGCCGCTGTTCCCTCGCATGCAACCCTAGCTAGCTTTTTGTTTGCTCTCTACGCTAAACCGTGGGGTAGTACTGTGGTAGTGCTATGTTGGAGATGATCTGAACCTGCTGGCGTTGCTTTCACTTGGAGTGTTTCATTCACAAAATAGGTGTTTGGATTCTACACAGGAATTTTGGAGGGAAAAGTCTCTTGATTAGAGAGAGAACAAGGGAGATAAAGAGCGGGATTGCCTTGAACTTCTCAAAAGAATTTGAACGTGAGGTTTGAGCTTATGTTTGAAATCCTCCAAAAAAAGTGGAGGAAAGGAAAGTGTCCTATGAAAATTCTATAGCCCATTCCTACAATCTAAAATCTCTCATAGGAAAAACTCATATAGGATCTCAATCATCCAAAATTTCTTTGTTCCAAACATGACCTCGCCATATTCAAGGCTCTTGCTTACAGCTAGAAATAGACTGAGATTTTTTTTAGGACAAAGAGAAAGATTTTACCATGGTTTTGAGAAGTTTTGGTCTGAAATGAAGCTTAACTTTTTGAAATACCATCAAACATACCTTAAATTCCGAGCTAACAAATGGTGATGTTTTTTTTCTGAAAATATTAGTGCAACCAATTAATGTTTCTTGATAAATTTGAGTTACTCGGGTATAGTGGTGTAGTTGCGCTCCATAATGTTTTCAGGGAAACCAAGTCACCTTTCATTTGTTAAAACAGAGGAGTAAAAGTTGAATTTGGACTATATATAAGATTAAGAACAAAGAAAACAGTTTTTATAGATGAAATGTAGAAGCAGGGGCGGAACTACCACTATAGACTAGCTTCTCTGCACTGCATGGAAGACTGAGTAATGCTAGAGAGAGAGAGAGGGAGCATGGGTGCACCAAGATAGATGGATAGATGAGTACCTTTGTCATTGCTAATTGCTAGTCTTCTATCTCTAGAATTAGCTTCCTTCTCATGGTTCTTTGCCTACCATCCACAACAATGCAGAGGCAACACACACTCGGATCCGTCCCGGCAGTTGACAACTCGGCAGGTGCTACGGTGCCAAAGACATGACCATCCCGAATCTCTCTGATTTCTGATTCCACCACTGTGTAGAAGATATACAGACATAAAGCCACAGGGTACGTAGTGCCCATTACAAAACTAATAATAATACTACTATGTCTGTTCTTCTGGGAAAAAAATAATGTGCATAATTTAGCATTACCTAATCAACAATGTCACTTCTAGTACGCATATTTCTTCTCTCTTGGGCTCACTCGAGGATTGAAACCGGTAGATTTGGACAGTGGACTCTCCGTAGTGCCAGGGTGATGGTCGATGGCCGGTCACGGCCACCGGACTGCATGCGACGGTGCTGGGAAACAAGACGGGGTAGTAGGGAACATATATGTTTTACATGGACACATGCTTTGATCATGTCTTGCACTCTTGCGTCATCACTCATCACTACTTGGCGATCATGTATACTTTCTGATGCATAGATTTGGAGAACACACGAGGATTTGAGCTAGTTGTCAGTAAGGGCCCAACGACAGGTAACATTCAGATTCAAGCGATGGTGACGTATATGCATGCACTGCATGCACATTGCTTGGTAGATGGCTCTTGTCAGCATTCAGCAAACGCAAAGTGTACATGTATACACGTACGCTTCTGAAGTCGTTCAGAAGCAGAAATCTGGATATATGTAGTACCATTACAATGAAAATTTCTAATTTTAGCCACATACATACGTAAATTCCATTTATAGCCCCCCGGTCGACCGCACAACTCGCCATACACCAACACGTGTCCGGTCGTGTGGTCCGGGACGCACGACCGCACTGTAGCTAGGTCGTGTGGTCTGGGACCGCACGACCTAACTGTTCACCGGGTATCTTTTTTTGTATCGTGCGGTAGGAAGAGGTATGAACAGTTGGGTGTCGCGTGCGATGCGGGACCGCACGACGACCTAGATACGCGATGCGATCACGGACCGCGACCGCGACGCATCGATACGATGTCGGTACATGGCGAGTCGTGCGGTCGATCGAGGGCTGCAAATAGAATTTACGTGCGTATAAGATCAGAATTAGAATTTTTCATTGCAATAGTGTTACTTGTGTCCAGATTTCTCAGAAACATACTTCTGCGTACACCTTAATTTGTTTTTCTCCACTATCATGCAGTCGACACTAATGATTTTTTTTTTTTGTCGTGGTATATGCATGCATGCCGCTAGAGAAATCTAGTCCTTTTCAGTCCTTTCCAGAGATCGCGAAATCTAGTAGAGAAGATAAAATTGTCTACGTAGAGCTGTTCACCAGTCTTGTCTGGCCAGCATGGACACGTGCAAGCGGTGTTGGCATTCATGTAGCAGCATGTGTTCGCACTGCCGATGAATCGACCAGTGGAGTACAGTGCGCCACGTCCGGCGATCTGTGCTCCCTGGGCTTAATCAAATACTTAACGCCAGGATTTTCCACTATCCCCACATAAACTACATTATCTGCCAACCTCTCCATCCTGAGGAAATACACACACATATATATAAATATACATATACCTAGACAATACTATCTGGCATATATGCATGTTATGAGCGGACGTTCTAGACTTGCACGATAGACAAAGTCCACGTTTAAAACGGACTTTTGTTTCTACCTTAGATCAAAACCGTTTAAAATATATTTTCCTTTTTTTTGTATTATTTATGGATATATAATGATTTTTTATTTTTCTATTTTTTTAATTGAATCCCTCACCTAAAAGCTAATAGCAACCAAAAGCCAACGACTGAAGCTAAAATCCATGTAATTAAAATCCATTTTGAACGGCTCAAAATGGATAGGCTAGCTGGTGCATGTGCTGCGCCTCTCTTTGGACCGGAAGGCTGACACATGCGAGGTTTTAAGGACATGTACAGGTTTGGACTCGACGTATACATGTCGGCTTACATATATCATACGTATATATACATATATATATACATATATATATACACATATACATATATATATATATACATACATATACATATATATATACGCATATATATATATATACATACATATATATATACGTACATATATATACATACATATATATATACATACATATATATATACATATACATATATATATATATTAGTTATGTTTGGACATACATATATATACATATATAGTAGTAGCTAGCTTAGACTTACATGGTACGTGCATTTCTGGACTGCATGCAGCAGGATGCCTAGCTATGTGGTGCATGATTTCTTTCGGATAATTTGAATCGAAGATGGATCAATCATCGTGCGGCCTTCTTTGCATGATTGCATGTGAATATTCACGGCCATGCATGCTATTAAGCGATTTAGAGTTATATACGTCTTGTCGATCTGACATGTTAGCAGATAGATTACATACGAAACAATGGGCGACGATGACGTGAGCTGAATAGCGAAGGTCTGGTTTTGTGATATCACATAGTCCACCTCGCTAACTTCTTATCCGTCAGCTTAGTTTCAACTTTGAAGTTTTTTTAGAGGAAGTTTCAGCTTTCTAAGTGGTCTGGGACTTTTTTTTTTCTTTGGGCTTGAGATTTTTAGTAGTAGTTTTACATCTGCCACACCAATGAGCCAACCCCAGGCAGAGGCCCATTTACACGCTTGGCGTTGCCAAAATCTGCAAGGAGCCGACACAACCATTGGATTTGCATCAGATTATCAAGCTTGCCCCTAGATTCCAGCCAGTATGCATCTTTTGACACTGTTAGTTCTGAAAATTCTTGGTGTAGAACATCTTTCTGAAGCATCAAATGCGCGAGGGGAATCTGTTCTCACAGAGAACCTGGGAGAGTACCCTGTTGGTGAATGAACAGAGCAACCGTCATAGGATTCACATGTCCTCCCATATCCAACACATTCGTTATATTTCCTGCCCGCTATTTGACAGAAACAGGAATACATATCAGCAAAAGGAAAAAAAAATGGACCAATGAAGACTACAATACATTAAGGAAGAGTACCTGGTCGGTTAAAGCCATCCTGCTCTCTTGAGAAGCTGTGGCACCCAGAGGACATCAGCTTCTTACGGGATCGTTGCTTCGGTCCCTTGTATTGCATTTGGAATTGGAGTCCACAAGGTTTCAAAAAGAAGGCAAACAATGGATGTTTTGGGGACAACCTCTTTTCTTGGTACCCATTTGATGAACCCTGTATTCTGTATACCGTTGATTCCCATTCCTGTAGCTGCTGCTCGTAGATCTTCCACATAGCAGACTGAAAATGAAAGAAAAGTAAAATTAGAGTAAATATGCACTCAACATTGTTTGGTAGACTGCAATGCATTCAACATTGTTTGGGGGACTGCAATGATCCATTTGGTAAGATAAAAACATAATAACTGAAAAATGTAACAGTCGAATTTTCCTGGAAGCATCGGCACTGTTCATGCCTCTTTAAATTCAAGATAAAGAGTCCTAAAAATAATTAACGATAAAATTACGATTAACCATGACCAGACGCTTTATAGCCACTCTTATTAGAACCCTATTCAAAAAAGAAACTTCATATCTAGTGTAAGTTTCTATAACTATTAATTTAAATTAGTCAAGGTTAACTTATTTTATCTATCATTCAATTATTATTTATTAACTTAAATTAGACAATGTTTCCATAAGTTTAAAATCTGAAGCACATAGTTCTTGAAAATCACACAAATCCAAAATCCCAGATAGAGCAAAAGAATCAAATAACAAGTCACTTTAAAACCAACATAAAGCTCAAGTTTAGGTTGATTAATGCTCTTAGAGCAAAGTTGCTCAAATCTTTTGATCTTGGCCCCCTCATGCTTTTGTCGATACTCTTCAATAATGATAAGACAACTAGTCAATGAGATTTGAGCTCTAATTCATGCTCCTACTGCCAAAAATTTGCATATACAAAGGATAACAATCTCTTACTTTCAGTATAACAAATGTTCACAAGCAAAGGATTATAAATTAGTATTCTAATAAACAAAGTTCAGAAGATTGAAAATACAATTGCATATAATGTAAAACTAAGAGGTAAAGATCTCTTCTGAGCCGAACAGAATATCAACTATTGCATACCAAATAATCATAGAACAAGTTAACAAATCTAACAAGCCAAAAGATGTAACTCAAGGAGCTTCGGTACAGACAGCAGTAAGCAACCCAATTGAGCTCAAATCTACTCTAGTTATCTAGATCAATCTCAATATACGATAATTTCATCACAGAGCATTTAAACCAAGCCCACAAGCAAACATAGTCTCCTAGTACTTGAACTTATATATGAGATTAAAGAACAAGTACAATCCACAATATTTGCAATAAAAAAGAACTAAAATACTCATGATGCAGATGACACTCAAAAGTGATTTAAAAGTAAACCAAGCCGGTGGTCAGAGAACAGCCGACAAGACCTAAGCAAGGCACACCCAAAGATGCTAACCTAGAAAACCTAAAGCCCCTCTGTGCCGCCGCGAGAGAGGAGCGTGATTGACGGAGATACAATGCGCACCATTGCCATTCAAGAATCACCAAGCTGATAAAGCCAAGGGAAGGAGACACCGCACAAGCACTCAAGAAGCACCGACCAAGTGCTTCTTGCCACCGAGCACCAAGGCCTCAAATTACCACCGAGACCAAGGCCCCAAGGACCAAAAACCAGAGCCAAGTCAGGAGGAAAAGGAGAGGGTGGAAGAGATAGAGCTCACGTTTTCGATGCAACTCACGGGAGAAGGCGACCTCCTTTTATACCAGAGAGGAGGAGGAGGCAGATGCGATCGACACAGAGGCCGCCAACGGCCGGAGCCGAGGCTCTTGGGCCATAGGCACCGCCAACACCCCTCACCTCTCCGCCGAAGCCATCGCGCCCCTTAGATTAGATCTGCCAAACGAGCCGCCCCACGGGAGGAGACTAGGTCTCCTCCCCTTATCTCTTCAAACTAGCCCACCGATAGGTGGGCCCCTATTCCTGTTTTTCTTTTATTTCTTTTCTCAATTGAGAAATTACTAAAATACCCTTGGAATTACAACAGGCTATTGCAATACATTCAAGTATTAAGGGTATTAATGTCTTTTCCTATCTTAGAGTTTGAGTTCATGTATTCCTATATATTGCCCCTTGGTCCATTGTAATACATTCAAGCTTCCTTCATATTTACAAAGATATGTAGGAATTTCTTGTTAAAGTTTGGGTTGAATTCAATCAAGCGAACTGGTAACCTCGCAGCTAAGCATGGCTAGTAAAACAGATTTTACGCTAACACACATGAATACATGATAATCTTAGCTTACAGCTTAAATAACCACGGCCACAAAAAGAATTGCCTGTAAAGATGTTGTTCCTGCTTGTTCTGGAATAAATCAATACAGCATAATAACAAACATCTTAACAGGAAGACTGATCACAAACAAACCTGCACACCACAATTAATGACAATCAGTATAAACCAAGAACCAAAAAAAATCATGTCCTTTCTACCCATGTTTATTCTATGCGATAACTTCTGATTCAATTACTGCAACAGGAACTCTACCAATAGAAGAAGCTTAGATCAACGTGCAGTAACTGTATGTTGAATTCTGCTGATTATATTACTTATTCCACAACCGAACCCATATCAAGGATGTTTGGGGAATAAATTCAGTACTTCACAAGAGCAACTCTTGTACGTTATATCAAGGGCCTGATTTGCCTACTTAGACACCTTTCTTATAAGAGCTAATGGAGCTTCTAGGTTAGAACTTCTGATGCTCAGTTATTTAGATATCTTACAAAGACCACTATCTCACAAAATTTCCACACACATATTAAAATTCCATGTTTATTTGAAACCTGTGGTTCCATAAGACAACTAAAATGGATTTGCATTTACAGCTTACGCTAACTTTGGTGAGAAGTTGAAGGCCTAAAGCTAATCTAAACAAGCAAATTAACAAAGTGCAAATGCAAACTTACAATACCACACACATATCCAATCCTTTGCTGTAACTGAAAAGGCAACTAACAAACTGTGAAAGATGCGTTTTTTTTGCAGTTAACGACTTCAAATTACTGTGAGTTCAATTTTCAGAACCCTAATTCCGCAAAGAAGCGATGCAATCATCTAGAGTCATATTATAAGGTGACCATAGCATCCGAACAGCTGGCACACATGAGCGAACTAACACAAGTCCATGAAGAAAAAGAGTTGCTACTGTACAAGTACCCACAAGAATCAGATTAATCAATCTAAATCGAGATCCAAATCGTAAATCTGCCAAATTTGCAGTGACACACAGCGAGAGAGAGAGAGAGAGAGAGAGAGAGAGAGAGAGAGAGGGAGGTGGTACCGCCATCGGAGGGGACGAGCGGGCTTGTATCTGAAGGAGGTATATGACTAGTGGGCTGGGCTTGTGTCCCACATCTACGTGGGCTCCGAGCGCAGCATTAGAGAACAAGCTGCACCAGACCCCCGGTTGGTTTCGGGCAAGGTTATCAGGCTGGGCCACCCCTAACGTATACGACGAGATGAGCAAGGTTCTTTTTAGCTACGAATAATAACTTTTAGTTTTAAAATAAACGTTTATACAGATAAATTTAATATCAATAAATTATTTTAAAAAGGTCATCTTGATAATCCGTTTAAAAAACAATAAAAAATTATCATCATATCTATTTATTCAGAAAAATTATAAAGTATAAACTATATAAGTCGAAAAAAACTGTGCGCAAGCTTCGTGGGATTAGGGAGTATAATGGTTTCACACCAGCCCCATGGAATGGACCGGCGAATCGAGGATGGGATTCGAATTCAACGGCCACATTGCAGCACATGAACGCACACTCCACCATCCATGACGAAAAAAGAATAAGAATCACCATCGCGAATGGCAAAGCCAGATTGGTGGCTCAACTACCGGCGCGACCAGTCACCCGTGTGTGTAACTGTTGGGGCGGTTGGTACCTGCAGCCTGGGCCAACATCCCACTGACCGACCACCGCCAAGTGGATCACCATCGATCATGCAACCATCCAGTAAGAATGCTCTCCGGCGAGGCCCACCGCCCACCACCCAGCTCCGGTTACCTTCGGTTCAACGACCGGTATCGCTTTTGCTGTTCTGCCGCCGAGCCCGCCGCTGGGTCCCATTTGCCGGACCCTCAAAGAGATGCGTCCAATTCCCCACCGTTGATGATATCATGGTTTGGCTAAGCGCTGTATTACGTCGAGCCTTGTCAGGAACGCAGGAATTTTTCACAGCACGTACATCGCATCACCCGAGTAGAGGGAGCCGAACTTTACGCTCATTATGGCTGCGCGATGGACGTTGCGATAAAACTTTAGCGTATTATACTTTTTTTGGTTTTTGTATTTTATTTAAATTCTTTAATTCATTCGCTCTAAGATATCGTTTTATTTTTATAAAATTTAATTATACCTAAAAAGTCAACTTAGCTACAATAAAAAAATTTTAATAAAAATTATAGCAAAGATCAAAATTTATTACTATTCCGAACGCCGGTTAGTCGACCGAACCTAAAGCCGATCTATCACTGCCTGGGGAAAAAATGTTTGCCTTTTGAACAGCTCAGCCTAGTCAACAAAAAAACTCCGGAAATTTGCAGTTGGGCCTTCTGAAACAGGCCTGTGTTCAGAGAACAGGACATTTTCTTGCAGCGTGAACTGAACCTTATACTACAGTAGTACAGTACTATGCACCATGCGGTGGCAGTACCCGCTGGACGTTTCGTTACGTGCGTTGCAGCATTCGCGTACATTTATTAGGACAGTCTAGTAGTGGTACTCCGTAGCGCGTACATTTTTACGCCGTTACAGGTTACACAGCCTGTGAGCCAACGAATATCTATCTAGCTACCTACGTCTCTGTCTTTCAGACGAAGACGCGCACGCCGACGAAACCAGCAACGTCAATTGTGCGGAAGGCTCACCAACACCAACCCCACACAAGAAAAACGCCAGCACGCACGCCGACCCATCGAGACCCCCATCCAGACACGACGGCTCTACTGCACGCTATTACAGCCAGTCTATATAACAACGGTCGGCAAGAAGGGTTATCGTTTCGATTTATAACTTCTATAGCTTCTAGATATATATATATATATATATATATATATATATATATATATATATATATATATATATATATATATATACATATATTCCGATCATATATATATACATACACACATATATATATATATATACATAGACACATCATCATAAAAAAATTACATAAATAATCTTCTATCGCTATTTCAAATAGCAACGTAGCCGATGGATGCTTTATCACCATTTGAATTTAGGATAGAGTTTCTGTTGCCATTGATGAATTTCAAATAGATGACTTTTCAACAATTGGAATTTTATGAAAGTTTTAATTAGATATATATTTGAAATGACCAACTTTATGAGTTTGGTATTGAATTTTTTAAAAAAACTCAATGGATTTTGATTTATAAAAATATATTTTTTTATTCAAAAAAGAACACATAAGATCTTTTCTATACCAAATTTCCTACTTTGGAAATCTTTACTCCAAAAATATTTAAAATATATATATATATATATATATATATATATATATATCTAAGTACTTTTATCTATTTTCACAAATTTAGGCCTTTTAAATAAGATGTTTAAGTTTTGACCATAAATGCTATTTGAAAAGGCTAAACTTACATATCATTAATAATTTCACTCTAAAAATACCAAATGAAACAAATGTGAAGCTCTTTGATTGGAAAGGGCATATATGACTTTGAAATACATGTATCTTAGATGTAGTTCATATTGATGGTTCATGCATGTTGTTATTTGTATCATAGGAGTACTGAGGCAAAAATATACACCTAACCAAACCCTATGCACTGTATAATTTGCACTTTCATTATGAAGTGTTATGTTAGAATTGAAATGATTTATTTAAACAAAAATCATTAATACAACCTGAGACGCACTAGTCAATTTCTCTTTAATATTTAGCTATTATTTTAAAACTAATAAAACCAAAAACGACGACAGAACTTCTATCACCAATACCTCTATCGCTAATTGGATTGATGACATACCTCTGTCGTCGGTTCAATTAGCGATAGAGATTATGTTGTCAATTCATTTGCCGATAGAAATATGCTAACTGTCATGCGGCACTCCACATAGAATTGTTGCTATTTTAAATGGCTCTATCACCATTTAAAATAGTGAAAGAATGTTATTTATATAATTTCTTTAGCGATGATATATTTATGTAATATTAATAAAAAATATATTATTTTAGTAGTGAATAGTGAAAAAAGTGGATAAAGCAAAGTGGTAATATTAATAAAAGCCCGCTATTATTTTTAAAAATGGTAAAGCAAAGTGGAAAAAGGTCAACCCGCTGACTGGCCTCCCAGAGTCCCAGCCCGGGCCTCACCAACCCCGGAGGTCCGCGTCCTCGGACTACGGAAAACTTACCCCGTGCCATCGCCGCGCGGGCACCACCAGTCATACTCCCCGACTTGTCCCCCACTTAGTCACTTACCCTTCCACCCCCGCCGCGGCGGTATATTAACCCCGTCCCCCCAATTCCTCCCTCCTCAGGAGCGGAGCGGACGCGAACGAAACTCCGGCCCCCATTTCCTCTTCCGCCCACCACCATTTATCCACCCGGAGGCCGAATCGGCGGCGAGATCGATGGGCTCCGTCGCGGCGGCTGCGGCGGCGCCGGAGGTGGTGTTCCGGTCCAAGCTCCCCGACATCGAGATCCCCAGCCACCTCACCCTGCAGGCCTACTGCTTCGAGAGGCTCCCCGAGGTGGCCTCCCGCCCCTGCCTCATCGACGGGCAGAGCGGGGCGGTGTACACCTACGCCGAGGTGGAGGAGCTCTCGCGGAGAGCGGCGGCGGGGCTGCGGCGGTTGGGCGTGGGCAAGGGCGACGTGGTCATGAACCTGCTCCGCAACTGCCCCGAGTTCGCCTTCACCTTCCTCGGGGCCGCGCTGCTGGGCGCGGCGACGACGACGGCGAATCCGTTCTACACGCCGCACGAGATCTACCGGCAGGCGGCGGCGGCGGGGGCCAAGGTGATCGTCACCGAGGCCTGCGCCGTCGAGAAGGTGCGCGGGTTCGCCGCCGAGCGCGGCGTCCCCGTGGTCGCCGTGGACGGGGACTTCGACGGCTGCCTCGGGTTCCGGGAGGTGCTGCTGGGAGAGGGCGCCGGCGATCTGCTCGCCGCCGACGTGGAGGTGGACCCCGACGACGTAGTCGCGCTGCCCTACTCGTCGGGCACCACCGGGATGCCCAAGGGCGTCATGCTCACCCACCGCAGCCTGGTCACCAGCGTCGCGCAGCAGGTGAGCAGCTTCCGCTGCTCCATTTTAGCTTCGAATTTTTCTATTGGGGCGTCGAATTTTTTTGGAGATTTCCCCTTTCCTGTGCTTGGAAGTGGCGTTTACGTTTTCCAGCTTGGGGTGTTTTTTTAATTTATCGTGCTTTTTTGTCTGCGCCAACCTAGGGATTATTTACTCCTTAAGGCCGCGTAATTAGCGGGATAGGGCAATCTTCGTTTAGACCATAGTTTCACGTGGGGCCCACTGACAGTGGCAGCCTAAACCGGCTGCCTGGTCTTCTGACCTGCGTTAAGATTCGTGCTAGTGCCTGATGGCGATGGGTCTTATGGCGGTTAATAATCTTTAAATTTTTGAACCGGTTTCTGAATATTTCCCTCGTTCTCGTTGTGATGTTTGTGAAGGTGGATGGGGAGAACCCGAACCTGTACTTCCGCAAGGAGGACGTGCTGCTGTGCGTGCTGCCGCTGTTCCACATCTACTCGCTCAACTCTGTGCTGCTGGCCGGGCTGCGCGCGGGTTCGGCGATCGTGATCATGCGCAAGTTCGACCACGGCGCGCTGGTCGACCTGGTGCGGGCATACGGCGTCACCATCGCGCCTTTCGTGCCCCCCATCGTCGTCGAGATCGCCAAGAGCCCCCGCATCACCGCTGACGACCTCGCCTCCATCCGCATGGTCATGTCGGGTGCTGCGCCCATGGGGAAGGACCTCCAGGACGCGTTCGTGGCCAAGATCCCCAACGCAGTGCTAGGACAGGTTTGTTCGTCACACCACGCCCATCCGTCCACCCCTTCAATTCAGTCATGCCACTCCAGTAAACATATGCCGCTTTCAGTATTGATTGTCATGCACGTCCTTGGTACTAGTAGGTACAAGTTTTATATGGAATCTTGGATGGCCAGTCACCTCAAAGATGTGGAAATTTCAGTGGTTGTTGGGGCTTAGGGGGAGTATATATGGGATGGATTGGTTTGGCTAGTGGGCGCGCTGGTTAAGTGAATAGTAGGTGGGTGGTAGTGTCGAGCTTTTGGCTCCTTTTGGCTGCTAAAGTTGGACAACTGATCGGGATTGGTCTTGGGGTTATTTGAGCTGTATGTTAAGGTGACATCTCAACCATGGGAACGGAAATGCATGGTGCCTTTGTTACGCATCGAGATGTCTGTGCTGTGTTCATGCTTCGCGGATTTTAGATGCAAGATATGTGCGGTGAAAGGTCGGAAGCACACGCCACCGCCATGCCCCGGTTGCTGTCTCCCTAAGAAAGCATTTCGATATACTACTTTTTCTTCCAAATTTTGGGTGGACAAGTCCCACCTCGGATGCCAGTGCACCTCCCTGCCTTTGTTGGTATATCGTTAGCTTGCTTTATACAAATTTTTTGATGGAAATGCTTTATACAATTTGGAAATTATGGGATATTGAATTACATACACTAGTCAGCTCACCTAAAAGTCCAAGCGGATGAGAAAAGATAAACAATTTATTTATACTTCAGCACTACGCGGATAATTCACTCATATTTTAACATTCCTCTTCATGTGTAGATTCCTTTAGACCTAAGATGTGGATAGAAGTGAGCTGCAATTATTTTTTTAATTGTGCTAATCGGATCTTGAACTCACAATAATTTACTTATACTTCAGCACTACGCAGATAATTCACTCATATTTTAACATTCATCTTCATGTGTAGGTTCTCTTAGGTCTAAAATGTGGATAGAAGTGAGTTGCAATTATTTTTTTAATTACGCTAATCGGATCTTGAACCCATAACTTCTTAGTTTTGATACCATATTAAGTTACATGCACCAGCCAGTTTATACAAAAGTTTAAGCTGATAAGAAAAGATAAACAATTTATTTATACTTCAACATGGGGAAAGCGGTGTCCTCTTGTTGGTGCTTGCTAGTCAATTTTTCCTCGCAAAAATGTGAATGTGGTGTGATTCTAACTTCTAAGCCTTACTGAATTTGCTGAATTGCCTCTCGTTTTCAACAGGGCTATGGGATGACTGAGGCTGGGCCTGTGCTCGCCATGTGCCTGGCCTTCGCCAAGGAGCCATTTGAGGTCAAGTCTGGTTCCTGCGGCACCGTCGTCAGAAATGCGGAGCTGAAGATCGTCGACCCTGACACGGGCTCGTCCCTCGGCCGGAACCAGTCAGGGGAGATTTGCATCCGCGGAGAACAAATCATGAAAGGTATGTACAGTTACACCATACAATCATTGCTCTCTTCCCTATTATACGATGTGCTACTGGTGAGGCATGTCATTCTGTGGTGCGAAGCTGACATTAAACAAACTAACTCCTGGATCATTGGTCAGTATAGTCTTTAATTCAGGCCCGTTGCTTTGGAGCCATCATCGGCCAATAAAGAAACCATCTTAGAATGCGGTTTAGGTTGTCTTTGCGACCTCGTGACAACATGGTGGGTGACCCAGGACTCACGGCACAAGTCTAGTGATGTGGACAACAGGACAAGCTCCCTGGAGCGATGGACTAGTCCACTTGTCCGTACCTAATTTGTCTTCGCGTTACGATTAGGCTTAATTAGCTTATGAGTAGATGGGTATTTAGGTGATTTGTTTGGATTGGTCTCCAGCACTCAATTATTGGCCCCTTCTATGTGAACTGTTCCCCTTTCTCAAAATATTTTCAGACAGATCCATTTAGAACCTCCAGGAATTCGAATCACCAGCAGTTTGAGAGAAAGGATGCTTTCTCATCACATATGTGCTCATTTTCTGTTGGAATAGTATTGCAGTGTCGCTGTTTGGTCTCGACCAAACAATAGACTAATCTAAGTAGTAGTTGCACCAAAATTTCTCCCTTGCGCAGGCTAAATGTTGCAGTTGGGTGCATGTTTAGTTAGGTAGTTGGTAGCCTACTCGATCAAACCTAACCACCACGCAGTGATAATTTCCTTCTGTGACACGTCTCCTTAGCAGTCGGGAACGCGCGGTTGTTGGCATCAAACATGCTATGCAGGAGGCATATGGATGTGGCTCCCACGAATATGTAGTGATCATACGATAGTCAAGATGTGCTGCTACTAATAAGGATAAAGATGGCTCATTGACCTTTCAATCCATTAAAAATATATTGAGATGTAGCATTGGTGCCTCACATCCATATGGATTCTTGGCTGAAGACAGCCTGGATACATACATGCACCGTTTGTGCAGTACTGCTACATGTACATCAATGCATGTAGGGAAGAAAACAAGCTGCGAGATGTGATTATTTCCAACCAAAGCTTGTTTGGTTCTCATCTCTCAACTTCTCACCTGCCTGGACCCAAAATCCCTTGACTAGCGTGTGGAAAGTTGGGAGCACACCTGGTTGTGTCATAGATACACTCATACACAGTCAAAACCCTGCTTCCTCCGGGTTTGACATGTATATGAGATGGGAGGCGCCGAGGCAGGCCTGTGCCGCTGCTCTCCCCTACATGCGTCCAGCGTCAACAACCATTTTCGCCAAGCTTAAATTCAAATGTTAGTTTATTTTTTCTGGGTACTAAAACCAAACCAAAAAAACTTCATCAGTTTGGTACAGTGGCGGATCCAGGATTGGAGCACGCCTCGGGCTAAATTTGAACCAAGTAATAGTCTAGCATACCATAAATGTATCATTGACATAAAATTTTTGCTTAACGCTCAATACTTGAAGAGTTCAAATTTTCAACACAAATCACAATAAAAAAGCATATGATATCATACTAAATGTACCGTAAGAAAGATACATCAAGTACCTCAAATCTTAAATGGAGAATGTAGCGGCTAGCCCACCATTTCCTCATCAATAGTAGGACAAGAATCAGAATTTACAAAGATAATATATAAAATAAAATAAAATAAAGATAAATTTAAAGAGCATGAATATTACATTTAAAATGAAATAACTTACCACTTGCACGAGAAAGTTATTTCTTGTGTTGGAAAATACGATGATAATATCTTGCTCCTCTTCATTTTGTAATTTGTATCCTTAAATCTTTTTAGTTAATTCCTAAATAGCAAATGTATAACATTAAATATATAACCACATTAATGTTATATGCTATTCAAATTATATTTAATGTTAACCACATTACAAAATAACATTAAATATATTCATGCTTTTTAGTTAAGCATTCATATATTTAAATCTTTTGTAATTATCACCACATTATATAACATTCACCACATTATAAAAATATATATAACATTTAATAGCAAATCTCATTCATACTTATTTACCACATATAACATTAGATAACATTCATCACCACATTATAAAAAATATATATAACATTGAATAGCAAATCTCATTCATACTTATTTACCACATATAACATTAAATATATAACATTCACCACATACTTATAAAAATTATACCTTGATTCCACCGCCGCTCACGCGTTCTTGAAATCACTTGGTGCTTCGGCGCCAGTGCATTGGCGGTCGGGCCATTCAGCTTCGCAGCCAGCGCTCCTCTCCTCCGCCCTCGGCGCTCGCCGCTCCTCCTCCCCGGCGTCCCGCTCCTCCTCCGGTCCTCCCGGCCCCGCCTCCTCTCGCCTCCTCCTCCTCCCCGCCGCACTCCGCTCCCGGCTCCTCCCGCCTCCCCCCGCGCGCGCTCGCCGCCACCGCGCTCCTCCTCGCCGCACTCCCTCGCCTCCCCCCGCCTCCCGATCGGCGCAGCCGCGCGCAGGCCGCAAGAGAGGGGTCTCGCAGCGTGGGGCGGCGAGTGGAGGCGCGCAGGCGCGCAATGGTGGAGGTGGGTGTTGCCGATTTGGGCGGTCGCGCGCGCGGCGAGGCTGGGTGTTCTTGTTGCCGATTTGGGCGATTTGGGAATGGGGATTAGGGTTTCTTTGGTGGTGCGTGGATGTCTTGTGGATGTGCTGAAATTTGGGCTGTGGGCTGAAAGTTGGGCTATGGGCTATCATTCTAGGCCTCGGGCTGGACTGTGAGTATATTTTCTTTGCACTACATATCAGAGAAGTGTAGCACTAGTAGTTTTGCTGGGCCTCGGGCTATAGCCTACCCAACCTAAGGCCCAGATCCGCCCCTGGTTTGGTACATTATATTTACGTTGCCAATTGAGCAGATGATATGGTCCGACTAGTAAGGGGGCGTTCGGAATAACGATGGCTTATGGATTCTAGTTGAAATTTTACTGTACCTGGCTGATTTTTTACTGTAACTAAGTTGACTTATTGGGTATAATTAAAATTTAAAAAATGTAAAAATAAAAGTAATGCAAAAGAATACGAAAAAAAACAAAAAACCAAAAAAGAAAAAAAAGAAAAAAGATAAAACTTGAACAGTGATCTAGAAGCCAACGCCCATCGCCGAACGCTGGCTTCCAGAATCGCTGAGCGGGGCCATTGCGGATGTGTGCACGATGGCATGATCTTTGACGGTACAAGATAGCAATTTCCCTTGACTTTGCGCAGCAGCAAAGGATGGGTAGGGATGTAAATTTGTGCATCAACCAGTACCTAGCTTCTCCTTCTTTGAACGCAAGCAGCAGCAGCAATCCTCCTCTGTCTATTCTTCTTAATCAGCCGCAAATAGCAATTAGGGGAAGTGTAAGTACTCCGTAATCTTACGCACGACCTGCAGGGTGCTTTCCTTGTCACCAAGAAAGAACACCGAATTCCTAGATAATTTCTTGGCCCGAGAACACCGCAACCCACGAACGAATAACGAGATCAATCTTGATCAGCACGTGAATTCTAGCACCACAGCAAGAACCCTCGAGCATAGATGAAACCCCTGAGGAATCACAAGAACACGGTAACTAACTTGGCCGCCAAGAACAGGGCGATTATTTTTTCTGTTTATTAAACATTTGAGCTATCAGCTTGTCTGCTTGTGTGTGATCCATCATGGGTCCTATCAGACCACACTGTGACAAGGTTCAGCCAGCCCTGAACTACAAAAGCTTGGCCATAAATTAGATCCATTTTTTAAATAAAAAATAGCAAAATACATATTTTTGAAGTGCCATCTATCTGACTAAACTTTGTAGCCGTACAAAATTGGTTTAAGTTAGTAAGCCACACATTAAATCAACCCAAAAGGGGGCAAGGATAAAAGAAAGGCGTAGATTATGTGGAGAACTCCAAATTAAGTTTTAGATATCTTTGTGTGCTATATAAAATTGGAGTTCCAGAAGTGCAACCCTGAGTTACAGAGGATCGAAGTTGGCATCTTCTACTAGATGGTCCATACTTTATAGCTTGCATTCATTGGTGTAACATGCTGGCCATGTGAAAGCATTTTCCCAAGGACCTTATGAAAGTCTTAGTTTGCACTAGTTGTAGAAACTAGAACAAACTATGTCCATGCAAGAACTAGTTAGCTTTGCTTAATTTTAGGTTTATGTTATCTTTTTTACCGGGAAAATGACTTTATATTTATCATTAGCATAAATTTAAGATACCGTGAAGCAACCTTTTTAAGCCTATCCTTTCCACATTTTTAATTCGTAAGTTGTCTGACTCTTCACACAGTATGCCAATGGTTCTCTCTCTCTCTCTCTCTCTCAACCGCTTTGCCCATGGTTCTATTGCCATTTGCAAACTGTTGTAGATGTGGTGAAGTGGAATGTTTAGCGCGTTCTGCCCAAAGGTGTGTATGCATTGTCTCCATGTCATTTCCATCATGTCAACAGCCAGTTCTGTGGTCACCCATGTGCAAATTACTGGATAGGAATCTCCCAATTCCTATTTTTGTCCATTTCTTTTCTTTCCTTCGTCGCCCCTTGCATAATGATGTAATCAACTAATCATTTTGTCCCTTCAGTAGGAGTGTTGATTTGCCCTTCTATTTGAAAACTACAAAAAGAGAAAACTACATTCCCAAAAAAAACTATAATATATATCTGAGAATTAGGATATGATCAGCATGTTGCTTTCACCAATAGCTGTCTGCATGCGACCTCAAGGGCTAAAAGACATTGAAGAAATATCCAACATTTCATGGCAATATGTAAATGTCAATAAATGGACAGATTGCTTGTAGGGGGTTACTCTAGGTTGCAACCTGCAAGTGTAATTGGAAGTAAACTATCACCAGATAGCATATGTCTACCAAATTTTAAACCTGAAGTTGATATTCACTAACATTCAGTAGTGTTTCTTCCGAAAACTCTATCTGTTCACTTGGACAAAATTGGTGTTTTATCCTAGTAAAATGCACCAGGCATGCGTGATTACGCATTGATATGCACTGGCTTGTGTGAGTCAACAAATCAGATTCTTAATGCACATCAGTATGTTTGAAGATAACAATTTCATGCAAATGACTAGGCCTATGATTTGCAGGTTATCTGAATGATCCGGAGGCCACAAAGAACACCATTGACAAGGACGGCTGGCTGCACACTGGAGACATCGGTTATGTTGACGATGACGATGAGATCTTCATTGTCGACAGGCTCAAGGAGATAATCAAATACAAGGGATTCCAAGTACCTCCTGCGGAACTTGAAGCCCTTCTCATCACACACCCTGAAATTAAGGATGCTGCTGTTGTACCGTAAGTTTGTTCATTGTTTAAACTTCAAAGTATTAAAGATCCACATGGTCCATGTCATATTAAAGCTATCTGATTAAATTTGTCTTGAATTGTTGCAGGATGAAAGACGAACTTGCTGGTGAAGTCCCCGTTGCATTCATTGTGCGGATTGAAGGTTCTGAGATCAGCGAGAACGAGATCAAGCAGTTCGTTGCAAAGGAGGTATAATACCAAGTTTTCCATCTTTTCAAATTCCCAATTTATGTTCGCAAATAACATAGTCGACAAAGTCGCCACAAACAATACTTTTTAAGAAAACTCTGAAGCTAGCACGCATGACGAAGAAAGCACAAAATGTTTTCATTGGTTCATGTACCTTTACCAATTCAGTGCCAAAATACGTGCCATGGTCCAGATTTTTTCAGAGTTCAAGTCTTACATTTTTTGCAATATTATAGGTTGTTTTCTACAAGAGGATCAACAAAGTTTTCTTCACGGATTCCATTCCGAAGAGTCCTTCTGGCAAGATCCTCAGGAAGGACCTGAGAGCGAAGCTTGCCGCCGGCATCCCTAGCGGTGACAACACACAGTCCAAAAGCTAAGTCCGATATTATTTTTCCACTTTACACACCCTTGTCAAAAATCATGTAATATTCTTCATGAAATGGCAATAATACGTATAGAAGGGCCGCCACACGATCGATTCTTTTAGATGGCTAAGTTATACTCTGTTTGTCCCCGGTATGTGTATCGTGTCATGTATAGATACCGTTTTTTGGCAACAAGGCTGATTATAATGTATACCACGTTTCAATTGAAATCTTTTGGTCAAGGAGAGCCATTTCCCAAATTCTAATTTCATGTGTTCTTAATTTGGTCCATTTTGAAAAGACAACTTTACATCAAAAATCGGGTTGCTCTTTCCCAGTAAAGAAAAAGATGCTCTGTCAAAAGAGGAATATATGGGCCTGTTCTTTTGGCTATGGCTGATGGTTTTTAGCTGCGGCTGATGGCTTTTTGGCTGTTCGCGATAGAGATTGTGGAAAAGAGATACTCGCTTGCGATTTTTGATAGTACAGATATTAGGTTTTTAACATGTACTACAATTAACTTGTAGACCCTATTTTAAAAAAAATACCCCGTTTAAAAGTTAATTACTGTAGCAAAGCCAAAAGCGACTTTTAGAGCCGCAAAGAACAATGCCAAATATTGATCAATTTTGTACTACTAGTAAGCGTGCATATGCAATCCACATTTTTCATTATACATTTCACCAAATATATAGTCCTGTCCAAATTTAGAAAGTAAACCTATTTCAATATAATCTCATCCAAATTTCGATTTCCCTCATTAGAAAACCAAAATAATGTGACTACTCGTGCTACCACTACCTTAGATAGTGGCACTATTATCTGATCATTACCCAACAAAGTAGAATAAATTCCTTTTTTATTGAATAATAGTTACATTAGAGTATTGTAACAAAATAATAGCTAGAGACGGTATAATGTTATTATAATACCATTGCCACGTAAGGCTTAAGTCTTTAATAGAGCCTAACAATTTTTGCCTGAATATTACAACACATGGAAATGAAAGTGGTACCTACTAATAATTTAACAAATACAGAAGCAACTAGATAGCAAGTATAGAAGCTACTAGATAGTGACATGCTAAAATACTCGGGATCATGTAGATGACAACCAGCCATTGCCTACTCCTCCCAACTTCCATAAGAGGCCTTTGTCTCGTACGTGTCGTACTCCGGACCGATCTCGCTTTCCTTGGTATAGCTGTCCTCGGCGTAGACCTTAGCATAAGAGGATTAATAGCAGGGGTGAGTATAAAAGCACTCAGTAAGTATTAATAGCAAATATGCAAATTTATGGTACTTCATAATAAACATCATTTGATCAAAATTCATATCTCTTCTCATCATCATTCTAAAAGTAAGTTTTTAATTTGTGATATTGTCAGATTTTTAGTTTGTAAAGCTACTAGTCGCTCACATTCAGATAAAAGATCCCCTATAGGCTTTAGTAGCCTCTAGTCCATGAGACATGTGTGAATTCATGGTTTATTTAGCACTACGCAGGCTTGTATCGTTTTACTTATAGCCATCCCGACTTTGACTGTAACAGGTTTATTCGTATTTCTTTAGATGCGATACTCAAGTCGGAGTTCAGAATGTTTTTTCTTCTTCAGTATATTGTAACTCTACCTAGTTAGCACGATGTTGACCCCTGTGCCAGGGAGGCTTTTCCATCGCCTAACACGTACTAGGGAGGCTTGTCCATCACCTAGCACCCACCATAGGGGCTCACCACCTTATTAACTGTGCGTCGGGGAGGCTTTTTCATCGCCCAACACGTGTTAGGGAAGTATATCCATCACTCAACATCCACCATAGGGTCTTACCACTCTTGGCTTTACCCAGTCTCTGTGTACACAAATAGAGTGTATAATAAAACTTTGATAGAGTAACATATTCCGCCCGTCCTAAACAGGATCATGGCCAATATGATAGTACAACCTGTTACACTAGTGAGAATTGCTTGCTCCTTTTATTATAACTATATGTAGAGGGCTCCAAAACCTGCTCCTTTTTTCCTGACCCGGGCACCCTCCACCCACTTATTACTTACCTGTATGACAGTGCTTCTTCAATTGCCTACCCGACTATATTCATCATCATTAATCTCAAGCACATATTCATCATTATTATCCTCAAGCACATGATTTCCTTCCAAAATTTATTTTATGTAGGGAGTGATATTAATCTAGCATAAAAGCAACTTTTAAGTGAAATTAATCTAATCCAATGATCAAAGGCATGCTTGCTTGGGATTTGGTAGCAGCTCCCAGTTTTGGATACATTCAGGTGAAGTCTTTCCTCTAGACCTAGATCTTTCCCTGCATTTATTGCATAGGCTATAGCTTAATTAACAGACATAAAAGATATACTACATCGATGCATTCCCGTGGTGATTCCCTAGGTCAATTTAGCCGACTACTGAATTTACAATTAATTGCCATCTTAACGTCACTTGAAGCTACTTTACTAATGTCAGTTATTTTAGTTTAATATCTATGAATAATTAATGCTTGAGTTTTAAAAGTTAAATAGCCCCTAATTGATTTTGTATACAATTATATAGGTACCGGGGGTACTCAATGTATATCTATACGTGTGTATACTCTCTACTCCCTCTCTCCCTCACTCAATCAGCCAAATGGGCCCAGCACACTAACCCCCGTTGCCTCTCCACTCCCTCTCATTCTCCTCACTTACTACCTCCTCTCCTCTTGGTCTCTCTCTGCCTCGGTATGCTTGGCCGATTCCTCCTCATCACCAATGCCGACACCTCCCTACATTGACTCCTTGGCCAGCAAGCTGCTGGCTCCTTGGCATCGTGTCACTGACCCCTCTCCTAGCTATCTCCCCTTTCCCTCGCGCCCTACTATCGCTCCTCAGCTCTACCTCTATCCAATCGCTGCCCCTACACATCTCGGCTGCCGTTGGCTCCTTGTTCGCCTCCTCAGCTCTCTACCAGCCGGATATGGGCCCTGGCATCGTGGATCTGACTCCAGCCGCCGAGATTCGACGCTCGTCCCTTTACTTGTGTTTCTCCTTTTGATTTGCTTTTAGTTCTTAGCTTTTACATGTGATTTACTCTTCGATTTGAAGTTTATTTTTGTCAATGAAGAGGTTGAGGTGGTGATGGTGGTTGAACCGACTTGGCTTGTCGTGACAGAGCTCGAGGTTCTCCTCACACACCTAGGAGTGTGGGGTGGCCATCGGGTGCGCACGGTGGCTAGCGGTGAACACCGATGCTGTGGCTTGGCTCTCCTCTGGTATACTCTAGTCCCCTTCTTAGCTTATCCTTCCGCTACTCTAGTCTACTTGTATGGATGCTATGGCTCCGGTGAGATGCATGTGAATGTGAGGTTACATGTGGTGTGGTCCCATGATGGCAATGGCAAAGATCGAAAAGGGATTGTGGGGGATACCCTGTTGATTGATGTTGGGCTGAATTTGGGTAGAACCGAGGTCCGGTCTTCTCCCAGTTGGCTTGTGCATGGCTCGGTTGCTCTCCAGTTGGATTGTGCGTGGTTCGGTTGCTCTCCTCCTGTTGTCGTCCTCTTCTCCACTGGCTCGTCCTCCTAGCGCCTCTCCTCTTCTAGCCGATCGTTGAGCGTCGCTCCATGCTCTTCTTCGCAACAATGGCTTGGGGATTTGGGGGGAGAAAATGGGTGGATCTGGGGTGATGTTGCTTGTTGGCTGTGGTTCACCTATGGCTATGTTGGCTGTGGTTGTGGCCGAATGATGGATTCTCTCTCTCCGTGGTCTCTCGCTTGGCCTTATCCCTTTCTCCCTGTGCTAAGGTTGTCTTGAGGATTTTTACGCAATAGTGGAGTGTTCTTTGGTAATTCGGTAATCCTATTTTTACTAGGCTTGCTAGCAGTAAAAAAGAAATTTAGAATAGATTTAGTTTGTTTCTAACGCCTAATGATGAAACTCTATGGTTGCGAGAGGTGCCAACTAGCCCCCGGACAATCTAGTATCTTGATGAGCGAATCACCCATTTTGATTATTCTAACGAGGGTTTTGACGACAATTCAACTTTTGTTTATATATTTTGTTTGGTTTTTTTGGTATCTCGTTACTGGTTCTTCTTGCAAATAAATAATTATCAGTTACTCCAGCTTAGCAAATATTGATGTAGTTTTAATTGTGATGTAATTGTTCATATTCTAAAGACAATTGTCTTGATTGAGATTGATGTAATCAAACTGTAATTGATAAACTGATGTAATATTGACTATTATATTTTTATTTGATTTGAAGAATAATTTTAATTATTGCTTTACTAACGTGATGTGTTGCTTAATTAATTGTAGTTTTTAATTCGGTATGTTTATAGTGTATTATTTTCCTAAGACAAGATTTGTAAATGAGTTCTATTTATTCGCTGTTTTTATGTTTTAATTTGGTTTGATGCATGGCAAATACTTAATTTACCTTGTAATTTATTAATTAGTTATTTAATTAATTTTATTTAGCTCTATAATTTATCGCTTAAGATTAATTGAAAATACGGGTGTTACACAAAATCCCAAAAATGCTGACATATATCGCATGGACGTAGCCGCATGTCGATATTGGGGAGATCATCATGAAAATCAACAAATGTACGGTATTAAAATAGCATGAATATGTGTGTGTGTGTGTGTGAGAGAGAGAGAGGCCCCTAATTGCTAGTAATAACTGTGGCTAATCCCCCTAACCCTTTGGTGTATAAAGTATTTTTGGCATTTTACATTGCTCTTAGCCTCATGTGCTTTGAACTGAAATGAGGAAGTCTCCACTCATTTGGACTTAGGCTTCTAGTTTATTTTTTACTATTTATAATTTTTATCTTTTTCTGATTTTTCGGTATTTTTTTAGCTTTTTACCTGTTCTATTTTCATATTCATTTGCATTATACTTGATGGGTTAATTTGTTTTTTCTATTGTTAGATTTTTAAAAATTAATTATGCCAAATAAGCCACCGTCAACAACAGTGTAATTTTAGCTAATTATAGTGCAATTTCAACCATAAACCACTAAATTTTAGCTTAACAGCTAAGTCTTGAAACATCAAGGACCAGACTGGTTTTACCGTGGGAGTATGATTGTCAATTCACCAGGCAAAAAACAACAAAAACTGTCTCGGAGTGGCATTTATCTCATGCCATGTTTTGAAGTGGAACTTTCCAAAATGCAATGTAATCCTCATGATGAACACAAAACCTCAATATTTTTGTAGGTCGTAGAGGTACCCTACATTTGATTTAAACTACCTGACTTGTGCAGGCGTACTAGCTTAATAGCCTTCCCCATGGTGCTTAAAACCCCTAAGGTGACAATGCTCTGTAAAAGTTGATTATTGCATCAATTAGGGGGTGATCGTTTTAGCGATGGTTTTTGGCTTTTAGCTGAAATTTCACTGTAGCTGGGTTTTTTTACTGTAGCTGAGTTAGTGGATAGTGTAGTGAATAGTAAAAAAAAGCTGAAGCTAGAAGCTGAAACCGAAAAAAAGCTAACTTGAGCGGGGCCTTAGTTTCTTATGCATAGTAAGAACTCCTTCACACAATTCTATGATTTCATTAGGTAGCACTCAGTTGGGCATTGGCTTATAACTTTTTTACTGTAGTTGGTTTATTTTTTTACTGTAACTGAGTTGACTTGTTTGGCATAATTAAATTTTAAAAAATTAAAAATAGAAAAAATATATTAGCTCATCACGAATAATACAAAGGAATACGAAAAAAAGAAAAGGCAAAAAAATCTAAAAATTCTTAAAAAATAGAAAAGACGACATTACTAAATAGTAAAAAAAAGTAGAGGCTAATTTTAAACCGTTTTAAACGGTGTCTTGTCACAAGGAGTGGTCTGCGCGCGAAGTGGCGACGACGTCGCTGCTTCCCACAACGCCGACGATGTACGCGATGGCGATCGACAGCCTCGACGGTGTTGCGACTTCGACCCCCTGTTGTTTTTTTTGCCTTCGATAGAACGATTAAATCTTTTGATGGTATTGCTGTTCTGTAAGTTTGGGTGGCGTTATCTCCCCCAAAAAATTGGGTGGCGTTAGGTGCTGGAATGATTAGCATTACTAAAGCAGTACCAATGTTGTAGTTTCTTATATTAATTAGGCTTGCCACATAAGTATTTTGATGACGTGGTATAGTAATTAAAGAGGAGAGATAAAGAAACCGTTTCTTCATGAAGAAACTGTTTCGACGCGTCATCTAAGGCGAGGAAACCAGTGAGAGATGTGCTGCAGCGAATCTAATTTCTTATCATAGTGCCTTAGAAGAAACAGCCAATGCATGTGCAGGAAAGAGGATGAAAGGATTGGTCACGATTCGATCTGGTCCCACACGAAGAAATAATGGATTGGAGCTGTAGTTTGTATCATAGTGTATTAGAAGATTAGAAACTAGTCATGGTTTCAAGCATTAGGACTGCTCTAAGGTAAAATTAAGAAAACATTAAGGCAATTAAAGGGGCAGTAGTGAAATTAGCGTCAGAAGGCTAACAAGGACCGTACCATAAATGTGTACATTGAAGTATAAATGAACTGGTACGTATTTTCTCATCAGGTTAAATTTTTAGATAAATTAGTACATGTAAGAGGTCATAAGTTTAGGACCTGACTGACTTTATTAAAAAATAATTACAGTCCACTTCTATTTTATATTTTAGGTCTAAGAGTTTTAGATCTAAGGAATCCTACCTGTGAAGGTGAATTTTGAAGTATAAGTAAATTGATAATCTTTTCTTATTGCCTTAAATTTTTGGGTGAATTGATAATGTAAACCTTAGGTGTGAGCATCTGTAAACGCAGTTTTTGCTTTTTATATTAGGATAAATTAGCAACGCTGAACGACTGTTGAACGAGAGAAAATTTGTTCTGGGAAACTGAATATTGAACTTACCAAATTCCAAGCGTACTATTAGCAGTTTTGCACCGGGACAAGCCAATAGCTTCGGTCCTAACAGCCAGTTCATACTGCTGTTCTTTTTATCAGAAAAGGGAAGACTTGTTATGTATGAAATACACTGCAAATACATGCAAATACACTGCAATACATTGTTGAGAGAAGAGTTACACTGCAATAAACATCGCGTCCTTTCGTACTAAATAACAAGGAAATCAAGAAAAGCCCATAAAGAAGAGAGAGTAGATGCGCTTCACTTGGGCGGAGAGTTGGGCCTAACTTTTCTCTGCAGCCCAACACAAGAGAGTGTCGGTAGCCCGGTCTACTTTGCGCGGTTGGCGTTGCTAACGCTAGCCTGGTGCGAGGGGGGGTAGAGGCGGAAGAGGTTGCGTGCGGAGACGGCGGAGAGCAGGGCGGTGCCGGTGGCGGCAAGCATGCCGCAGGCGAGGCTGCCGGCGACCTGCTCGCAGAAGCGGGTGTAGATGTTGCAGAGCCTGGTCCACTGCAGCGCGTGCGCGCCGTCCAGCGCCACCATGCACGCCTGCATCGCCGCCACCGTCGTCGCGAACGTCATGTACGCGCACCCCTGCAGCGCAGGCACACCATCAAACACATTACACATGCATGATACGGCCAAGGAAAAACACGATTCCCGTGAGCACATCTTGCAGAATTTTCCATTGACGCCGTGACAGATCGAGGAAAACAAAGATCGTGTGTTAGTTTGTGTGTGTGTGTTCCCTTACGAATCTGTAGATCTGGTTGTTGGCAACTTGGCAAGGACAAGGGCCCTCAGTGTCCAACTCGAGCCGTGTTCTACTTCTATAGGCCCTTTAAGCAATCAATGTGCTCTGGTCTGCTACTGTCCGCACTGATTGGGGTGCGCTCCCGTTGGCCCCACCAAGGTTGGTAGTATCCGATACATACTGTAGTATCCTACGATTCCTACCGAAGTTAAATGGTATGGATGGTAACTAGATGGAAATCAAGTAGTAACACGGTGGAATCGTAATCTAGCTCATAATATCGTTAGAATTAGAATCACGGTAGGATCATGATCCTGATAACAAACTATAAAACATATAAATTTTGATATTACCTATTATTAATTTAAGTTGTACTAGTTTAATTTGCTTTATTTTGTTGTTTACATGTTGTTCTAAGGTAAAAAATTATTATCTTTAACATAATGTATTTTTAGATTATTAGTTTATTAAAAATAATTAAACAAGTTTCAGAAATCAATCTTAATTCAATATAACATGAATACTTAAATTACAAAATTAAATTAAAAAATCTGCTATAGACTTGCATATTTAGAAATATAATTCAATTTTTATATAAAATATATATGTTTTAAAAATTTGATAGTATCGTGATTCTACGATCCGATTTCGTCAGACGAAAAACGATCCTACCTGACATTACAATCTTGACAACCTTGGGCCCCACTAGCTAGCTTGAAGAGCTGGTAATGAAAATCATCGGGCTTCAAAAGAAGAGAATCACCATCTCCATTTGCGCACTTACATGTTCTAACTTATTGTACTTTCTTTTTGAGATCATGAGTACAACAATGACGCACTCACGCACACAAGCACTCAACACCATATCAATACTTACACACCTAGGTAGGTGTATTCAATGCACACGCTTAAGATGAGACAAAGACCCGAGATCTTCGGAAGTATGGACACATGTTTTAATCACTGAATGCACCTACGTGTGCGCGTGTACTCAGAGGACACCATTCATGCGAACAATGTGTTCACGTGAACAGTGCCCCCTAAAAATGCATCGCCTTAGGCTCGAACTTGGGTGGGTAAGATGGCCACTGCCCCCCTCGGCCAACCGAGCAAGCGCTCGGACACTTTATTGTACTTATTTGGATGTAGTAGGAAGTGCTTAAGAATGTCTTCTCTGAAGTCAGACCAATGTGTATACAAACTACTAAGAATATTTTGGGTGTGTTATTTTTAGCTGCGGCTTATGACTTATGATTTTTAAATTATGTCTATTCGTAAGAGAGAGTATAGAGAGAGACAATCACATATGATTTTTGTCGATATAGCTAAAATCGGTATAGTATCAAGTACAATCGATTAGTAAATCCCACCTTAGAAATACACTTCATTTAAAATTAGTTATTGTAGTATAAACTATAAGTTATAATTCAAAAGCAGAAAAGAATGGGGCTTTGTGTGCCTTAGGGCAATTTCATTAATAAATTACTATATGCACAAGTGTATCAATTTATCCTCACTTTTCGATGATTATTAGAGAGCAGAATAGGAAATAGTTATCCCCTACCTCTGTAGCAAAGCCCCAAGGGGCATGTGAGGACGGCTTTCACTCATTTTTTACCGCTCTCTCTCTCTCAAGTCTTATGTAGCTTATTATTCTCGAGCTCCTTTATACGTGTCCCTTAAGAAAATAGGACATTTTATACACACTGTTTAGCTTCATTGCCACAACATTCACACAATACTAGATAGGATCATTTTTCATTAGAGGGGGTCGGATCGTAAAATCATGATTCTATCAAATTTTTTAAAGTTTATATATTTTATATAAAAATTAAATTATATTACTAAATATGCAAGTCTATACTAGAAATTTTGAATTTTTTGAATTTAATTTTGTAATTTGAGTACACTTATCCATGTTATGTTGATTAAGATTGATTTTTGAAATTTATTTAATTATTTTTAATAAACTAAAAATCTAAAAGTGCAATGTCTAAGATATACTTTTTTACCTTAGAATAACATATAAACAATAAAAACAAAGTAAATTAAACTAATGCAACTTAAACTAGCAATAAGTAATATCAAATTTTATATACTAATATAGTTTGTTGTTAAGATCATAATCCCATTACGATCCTACCTAATCCTAATAATTCTACAAGTTGAATCACAATCCCACTGCGACACTACCTGATTTCGATCTGCATTACGATCTGTGTCATCTATCTATGATAAAATCGTATGATACTACAATATATGTCACGAAACTGACAACTTGTTCACATCTCAACACAGAAGTGGCCCTCAATAGATCGATGGAAGCACACCATCATTAATCATGATTTTGATGTGCATAAATGAAAACTGTTATGTAGTTGCGACTAACGCTCTTTCCTTTTTTTTTATGTCATATTCTTCTTCTGCTCTGATCAGTTCAGGATATATTGTACTACTGCTACAGGAACCGCTGTAGCATTTCAGAGCAGCCACACGATTAGGAAAGATGCACTAGTCACTGTCCGAGGGGCTAGTCTGGGACTACAGTGATCTACTGCTGTGTTGCCGTGTGGTATAGTAAAGGTAACACGACAAGATGTTAATTACCATTTGCAGCAAAGTATAATTAGGATAGGATCACATGATAGTTCAGTAATAACCGCTTCTTATTGTGAGTGTGGTTACATATTCGAGTCCTCATCAAGCAATTAATAAGCTGCTAAGTAATATACCTCTCATATTATTTCGATATTTAAGCTAACCGATGGATGGAAATTAGAAAAACTTTCAATAATCAACTTACGTGTTGAATAAGTGATGAAAATTAGAAAAACTTTCAATAAACAACTTACGTGTTGATTAAGCACCCTGTGACTCAAAAATAAAGGATTTGCTATTAAACACACTAAGTGTGCTTTTTAGGGGAAAAAAAGGAGTAAAGGAGTATATGTTCAAGGAGTATACTGAACACACATGAGGAAGTTGAAGTGACGAGATTCAATGGATCAAGGATCTAAAGACCGGACATTACGTGTTGTTAGGGAAAAAAACAGTAAAAAAAACATTCAGGTCAGGTCTCAAGTGTCCCATGGACAGCACGGAAATTTTCCTTTTTGTACATAGATCGAGTACCAAGAATTTAGTTAAAGGGATACCTTGTCGAGGAGGAGACAAGTCCAGGCCATGGCCCTGCTATTCCGGCAGGGGTTCTCGGCGAAGCGGCTGAGGTAGAAGCACTTGAAGAGCTGCAGCAGGTGGTACCCGGCCGCCGCGCCGGCCGCCACCGCCAACACCCTGAGACACGTGCGCACGAACGATTCACGGTCATACATACGCACACCGTCGCGCGTACGCTTATACTGGTGTGCGGTGCACTCACCAGAGGGCCTGGATGTCCTTGACCGTGGCTTTCTTCCTGATGAGCAGCACCGTCTCCGTCTGCGTGCTGAGCCCCACGAGCATCGCCGCCGCCGCCGCGAGCAGCGCGCACGCGCCCCGCAGGAAGGCCTCCGCCTTCGCCTCCGCCCGCGCCGCCATCGCTGCTGTACTTCGCGCGGACGCGTGACCGATGATCGTTCGGTGACTACTACGCGAGTAGCTAGCTCGTGCGAGTTCAGCTTGTTTATTTAGCTCGTGCGAGGGTCTTATAGGGGAGCGCGCGCGGCGCGCGTTGCGTTGGTTGCGTCGTGCCGAGTGCTGGTGGTACCCGACCCGACCCGCCCGGCCGTGTGGTTACTGCCATTTAACACACATGACACACATGACACACACACACACACACACACACACATATATATATATATATATATATATATATATATATATATATATATATATATATATATATATATATAACTTTCTACACCAGGTGTAATTACACCCACCTCTAATATACCACCTAAACAAACTTGACATACTCCTTTATCACTTTGGGTATACTCGTATACTAATTATAAGATACTTCAATGTGAACCATATGAAAAATTACAAGGCTATAATTTTAGCGTATTTTGTAAATACCTTCGTATATGCATAAAAGGAGTATGTTCAAAAATCTACATACTACCTCTGAAAATTTGTTCATACCACCTAGATGATCTTAAATACTGCTATTATTACGTGAGATACTTCTACGTGAGATCTACATAGGTGTAATTACATTGATGTAGAAAGAAGCATATATATATATATATATATATATATATATATATATATATATATATTATATATATATATATATATATATATATATATATATATATGAAAGACACCTGTACATAGAGGCAGCATGGCATATGCTCCACAGCTAACAATATTGCTTTAGAATGTGTCTAATTCATTGTTTGGCATAAAAGCATTACTTATTTTTATTTTGTTTTACGGTGCATGTTGCATGATATAGTTGGCTGAAATGATGGAGACCTGATGTGTGAAAAACTCGATTACTTTGGAGTGATCCCTCAATTAACAGATTTGGCCGATTGGCACGATCTAGTTTCCTTCCTTAATTCACATCCAGCTCCCCACACAAGCCACTCCTTAATTCACAAGCAAACTTCTCATCATTTTATTTGTCTCGCAAATTAAATGTCCCAGATCTCTATAAACGCCGGCCTAGCTCTGTATTGGCGGCGTTTAAACTAAAAACCGAGTGGGATCTAAACACCTGCTAAATTATATCCAGATATCTTGTAATGTTTTCTGTTGCAAATTTAATTGTGACCTGAAATTAAGAAGCAATCGTCGTAAAGGAAATTCAATCGTCGTGGCAATCAGCGTTAAGGAGCAGGTACAGTGCCACGAAATAGGATCTCCATCACACAAATATCACTCTAGACATTTTGTTTTTTCAAATTTAACTCACAAACACTTATTTTTATAAATCTAGTCCCCCTCCTATGTATCTACCATATGCAGCAGCACTATAACCAGCCTACCATCCGTGGCAGCAGACCTACCGAGCTATAGTAGCTTCCTACCTGCTGAGCTACTGTAGCTCGATAGGTCTACTGCCGCGTGCGGTAGGTCAGCTACAGTGCTGTCGCATGTTGTAGATCTAGAGGAGTCTAAATTTGTAAAAATAAACGTTCAAATATCAAATTTTAAAAAAATTGGTCAAAGTGATATTTTCAAACTCACATTCCACAAAGTAGAACTTAGAAGCCATCAACTGCCCGGAACCAAGACTCCCGTTCTGACAGATTATCCGGCCGGTTAGTCGGAATCGGCAGGCAATCCGTCACTATTACATGTGTCGGAGTGATGTTAGCGCTGGCGAACGTTTAATTGGCCGCGTATATCGATTAATTAATCCCCTGTTTCCGTTTTCACAACAATAGGTACAAGTATACTGTTCAACATTTTAGTACGTCCTTCGCTGCCTTGCCCTTTCGTATAGGTCATTTCATTTTCGGACAGCAACTAGAGAATTTATTCGTTCCCGTCTTAGGTACCTAATGCAGTCACTTCACCGCATTGTTTGTCCGTATACGTGTGCCCATTTTTCAATAGCTGTGTACGTATGTGTAGTGAAAATCAAAAGGAAGTTTTTTCCGAGCAAACCTCCCTATGATTGATTGTGCTTCTTTCTTCAACGAAAAATCAGAGGGAGCTTTGTGTATCTTAGGCAAACTGAACATTCTTTTTAGCTTATGATTTATAATTTATAGTTTATAATTTTTTTAAATAAATAAATAAAGATGATTTATTCGTCGTCGTTTTGAAACGACTTATAAGAGCAATCTTTCAAAACTGTTTATCGGTATTCAGTTCTTTCGTACAAGTACCCACACTAGATCCAAAAGTCATTAGCTATAGTTATAAGCCATAACTCACAGCCAAAAATAAAGATGCTATAGACATGTAACAAAGGAAATATACGCATGTATATTGTTCTCTCGGCCTAGTCTCCCTTCCTCTAGATAAGATTTGCTTTTACCTACTTGTGTACCTATATATACATATTTTTGTCTCTATAATATTTGGAACCGTAGGAACATGTAGAGATCCCTCCAATATTGTGATGAGTATAGGACACTATTTAAGCAGTTTGAGGTGCCAAATGACAAGCCCAAAAAATTAGATTTAGGTTCAGTCTTAACCGATCAGACAAGAATAGGGTATGCAGTATGACCGGTCTTTTGGATGCGATTAGATCGGCCAAGAGAAAGAGTATGAAAAACCAAAAATAGGTTATTTCCTAATGTATTATAAGTATTTTGATACAAGTCCCATGAGAATTTGAGCATTGAGTTGAAAGTAGATATGCTTTGAAGCAAAATTCCAGAATGAGTGTTTTTGGGGGTTGTTTTAGTTCATGGGTACTGATATGACCAAAAGTTGCATGGTGGTCCGACCAGTCCCTCAATGATGGTTAGATTGATTTTGGCAATTTTGATACTGGAGTTGAGAGTTGTTCGAGGGATAGGTCTAGGGTTGTGTTAAGGTTGCATATGTGTTGCATGATGCATTATTTGGACTGACTTGGGTCAAGTTGGAAGAAACTTGTACCCAAAAATTGTTTGCTTGGTCTATTATTGTGTAGGTGGCTTAGCGTTAACTATGGTCAACGGTGAGAAGGACTAAGACTTGGTTAAGAGAACTAAGGTCTAGTATGGTCATAGAAACTGAGTGGGATGGTTAAGACTCAATAAAGGCACAAGATGAACAAAGTTCATGGAAGACATAATTGGTCAAGGTCGAGCAGATCATGTGGCGCATCAAGTGACTTGAGCCTGTTTGCAAGCAAGGATGATTCAATGGTTCAGACGCATGGGAGGCTTTGCAGGAAGTTGTTGTGGCCACATGAAAGATGACAAAGCATGAGCGATACTTCGAGGCAAAGGAATTGAAAAATGTCGGTTGAGGGGTGAAGTGGTCATTTGCCCAAAACTGAAAATGTGAGTGGTTTGCAAAGCTGTGGCAGAAGTGACTTGCGAAACCGTAGTGGAGGCCTAAGTAGATTAGGTCAAAGAGACTTCACGGGGGACAAGACGATGAATTTGGGCTATTTGAGCCAAGGTTGAAGACACCACTTTGAGAAGCATGCGCATGTGAAAACTCATTATTTGTTGGGTTATCGGGTTTACCCATGCATTAGTGGATGAAATCTACTTTGTATCTAGGTTTTAGGATTTCATTTGAGCCTCCACTATATAAGGGGCATTAGAGAGAGAGAGGTTAAGTTTTTGCACTTGAGCCTCTAAGAGAAAAACTAGGATGGGTGAGTGCTGCCCTTAGGGTTTTGTCCTCGAAAAAGAGTGGCTATAATTATACATCTTCAAGTGGTACTAGAAGATCAAACTTGTTCTCTCATGATTTATTTGACTTCTTGTGTGGTTTCTTAGCTTTCTTGAGGTGATTGATGTCGTCTTGTTTTAGCATATTCTAGGTTGATTTGGTATGTGATTTGATTTCCTAAGGCATGTAGGATCCCATCTTGGATCATCTTTACAAGTTAGATCTCACGAACTTGAGTAGATTATATTTTCCCCTTTTTGTTCGGTTCTTGACCTCTCTTCCTTGACAATGATCCTTGATATTGTTGGTTGGAATAGGTTTCCGATATCCTAAGGAATTTAGGCTTCAAGTTTGGTTGAGATTGATTTAGTAAATCAAAAGTTGGACAAGTTCTTGGTTTTGAAATCGAATTGTTTCAGATCTGACAAGAGGGGAGCAGTCAGACCACAGTTCCCTTGTTGGTCAAACCGACTACCAATCAGAGGGCAGGTTTGTGGGCGGTCAAAACGACTTGCAGGGAGGTTGTCATTTTTGCTGGTTTTTTATTGCTCATATTGATTTCCACGGCTTGTAAGGTCAATCTTGATATTCTTATTTCTCTATAGTTATTGAAGTGAAAAGATCATAGCATACTAAGGGGGGAAAGTGTTAGATTCATTCACCCTCTCTATCTGCTGATCTCAATCCTACAATTGATATTAGAGACCAATAAGCTCTTCTACATAAGATCATCGGTTTTTGAGCTATAGAATAAGATAGGTAATACTTTAGATAATGACAAAATTAATATAGATGATACTTTTAAATAAAACCAGATGCAAGATAGCCTCTGCAATAGCCCCGAAGATCTGTGATAGCTTTTTTTTTTACCGCGTCGCCGCGATACCACGATAATCACGATTTACAACACTGGTTGGAAATTCCCGCAACGGACTTGTTCCGTGTAGGAGAGGATAACAATCTATTTCTGTATACAGCACGATCGCGAGCTGAATAGATTACCCTTTTCTGATAGCTCGAGCAAGCTCTGGACAAATTAGTTGGCAGGTAAAGCTTAAGTGGCACTAGCTCCTGCACCCGGGACCAGAACTCATCTTAAAAGTGTAACATCAAGTATGCCGATCAAGCCAATCTGCCAGCCCAATAGATAAGAGGGGACATGCCCTCTCCGAGCTCTGAAAGTGAAGTGGTCAAGCGGCCATTGAATGCGTCCACCCATCGCTCTCTATCGACTATCCTTGGCGTTAATGTAATGGCGATGAGCATCGATCGCTGCATCGACCACGCATCACAAATAAGTGGGGCGCTCCTTTTAGCAATGTTTTTTTGACTGAAATTTCACTACAGCTGATTTTTTTTACTGTAACTGATTTGACATTTTAGGTATAATTAATTTTTTAAAAATGTAAAAATAGAAAAAAATATATTAACCTATTAGGGACAATACAAAGGAACACGGGGAAAAAAAGAAAATACAAAAAAGTCTAAAATATCTAAAAAAATTCAGAAAAAGATGAAATACTGAATAGTGAAAAAAAAGCAGAAACTAGAAGCTGAAACTAAAAAAATCGAAACAAGCTGGGCCTCATCGAGTGGTCGATCGTGTCGCGGTCGTGCATCTGTACGTAATATACTAGAACATGTAGCCCGGAAGGGCTGGCTACGTGGCCATTGCCAACGGCAGTACTACCGAGCACTGTCATGTCTTCTAGAAGCGGAAGCGCGGCGTCATGCCATTTTAAAGATGACTTCTCTAAAAATTTAAAGGTTTATACGTAATTTTTTAAAAATAGAGGACCTTTTATGAAATTGCTGATGTGGTAGTGACTTTTTTTGTAAAACTGAGAAACCTTACGGTGTTTCAAAAATTCGAAGAGCCCTTTTGTAAAACTATTGATGTGGCACGAAGAGAAAGGGAGTTCCCCAGCTCTAATATATGGAATATTTGTTACTACTAGCAAGGAGAGTTGGGCCAATCATGCATACTTTGATGGATGGAGACCTTAATTCCAAGTATTGATTGGTTTAGATTTCGTGATCTTGAGTTTGTACTTCAACTGTTGTGTTCCATACGCATGTTACAGCGCGCGCGCGCGCACAGCAACTGCAAGAATGTTCCGTCTAAATCATTGCATTTACCAAGCGGCAGATGGACCAGACAAGTAGACAACCGATTCCGCCGTAGTCTCCCCTTGCACTTAAACATCATTTGCATTAAGGAAGCTGAAGTTCGCCCTACAAATAACTCTATAGCGGCGTACCTTTTCTGTTTGTACGGAGTGAAAACGAGTTCAGCAAATAATGCATTCGTTCAACTCGATCGAACTTCTCATCAACAGTACTAGTATTGTATATCAAGCTCATGGCTCACGCTATGTCGATCAACGATCGATCTCGCTGCAGCACGGCACAGGGTG
Organism: Melocanna baccifera; assembly: GCA_036346265.1. Lineage (NCBI taxonomy): Eukaryota > Viridiplantae > Streptophyta > Magnoliopsida > Poales > Poaceae > Melocanna > Melocanna baccifera. Next base: position 3,228,641 of record CM070692.1, read on the forward strand.
CCCCGGCGGAGGCGGCCCCATGCCGACCGTGCACACAACGAAAACAATGATGCTACAAGTTTACAGGTACGGTCCTGCTCGTCAGCGTGTGCTCCACTCGAGTGCCACGTGCTGCGCGACGTCGCTCAAATTAAGGCAAAAAAAAGAGAGGTGCAATTTCGACTATCGCCATGCTAGTTATGTCCAAACTTGTCAGAGTCAGATCTCACCGCCGGGCCGACCCCTGGATGCGCAAACGAGGACGAGACGAGGGCCTCTCGGCCGGTGCTGCGCCTTGAATGCACGGCTGCACCACCACTCCATTCAGTCCTCCTGGTCCGCCACGTGCTCCGTGCTTCGTTCGGTATGGTCCAAAGCAGCAGCGCGCGTGCCGAACGAGCCACGGCCCATGGGACGCGCGATGCGCTCAGAGGCAAGGCAACCCGCCTCCCGGGCCCAAATTCAGCTGTGTCCGGCACCATCCGGCCCTTCGGCGCGCGGGGAGTGCGTTTTCTCATCGCCCGGTGGGACTCCGGTTCGGCCCGCGCTGCCGACCGCCGTGCCGCTAGCTTACTCCCAGCTAGCCCTCGGGCGACCATGCTGCCGCCGGGCGCAGCCCCGCCGTACATACGGACTGGCACGATTGAGTTCAGCAGTTCAAGGAACAACCACTGTATTGATATTGACAAAGTAATATTCATTGGCTATAGACTTTTAACATTCGTTGTATCCCTATGCATAGTCACCAGTCACCACAAAGCAAGTAATTGGTACCCTTTACAAGCAGAGACGTAGCTACACATCAGAACATCTGGGCACCTGCCCTGCAGATACTATTCACTACGCAAAAAATGTGATATCTAAGCAAGTCCTGCTTCCCTCATGGTATCACTATACACACACCAAAAAAAAAAAAACGAACATCATCCCCCCTGCTATCACTCTATACATCATATATCTTTAGCAAAAAGTAACAGTAGTTATGAGCCAGAGGAGAAATATGGGTCACTACAGCATTGAAATGCTTGCCATTAGATCATTTTCTCAAGCATTGGAAGAGGGTTCTGATGATCTTTTCACTTGCTTTCTGTGTCGCTCGTCAATCATCTTCTGCCCCACATACCTGTTAGATGTCAATAAGCAAGGCAATCGTGTCAAGTACTACTGTAACATTGTTTTTTTAAAGAAAGATCTAGATTGAACTACACAGACAAATTTCTTTTCTAAAATGAATGTAGAACTATTCCAATCCATACCTGCCCATCATCATGACTGTGGCTTGAGGATTTGTCCCAGGTGTCTCATTGAATGTTGATCCATCCACCACACGAAGTGAGCGCACACCAATCACGCGGAAATCCCTGTCAACCACACTTCCAGCTACACACCCTCCGTGATAATGCCATAATGTTGCCACAGTCTGCTGGCAGAAATCTCCCACAGCCGTGTCATTTGTACTCCAGTCAAATGGCAGTGCTGCCCCAACAATCCTGAAGTCCCTCCTAACAGGCCCTCTCCTACCTTGGTTCAATGATCCCACCACTGAACGAAATATGTCCATTGTCCTGCTCTCAAGCACTTCTGCCACACGGCGCATACCCATGACACAACGTGCCAAGTCCTCAGGACGGCTGAAGTAGTTGAAGCGCACAGCGGGGCTCTCCAAGGGATTGGATGACGAAAGCCAGAGAGAACCCTCAGATAATGGGCCAGGAACCTTTTCCATAATAATGGCCACAGTAACATAGAGTGGTGAAGACGAGCTAGTAAAAGGACCAGCAGGGCGCAGCGCGGGAGCAAGGGGGACAATGTATGATGCAGCCTCAAGGTAGGAGGCAGTTCCATTAGCAGAAGGGATGCCAACTACTTGGATAAGGGAGTGATCAATAGGGACTGATGGGATGATGGATATGCCGTTACGAGGGTTGTCAAACATATGCTTGCCGACATCAGGGATATCAGCAAAAACAGGGATGCCTAGGGAGGTAAGGTCACTAGCAGGGCCAATGCCACTAAGAAGCAGCAACTGCGGACTCCCTAGGGGACCAGCGGAAAGTATAACCTCCCCACCTGGGCGCAACCGGGCTTGGTGCTGCTGGAGAAGACGGTCCTGGTACACAACACCAACTGCTGCTACTGCTGGTCGTGGAGACCTTCCACGGCGTGAGGCTGGACAAAACGGCAGAGTTCACTCACTCAAAACAGTTTAGAACTAAAATTTATGTGCTGATACATGGACGTCCATAGTGACAGTTCCACATGCCTTTCAAAGTCATTGTACTGCTCCTACACTTAATGTGTTTCTTTTCAGTTTACATCTTCCTAGCACAAAAATATAATATCTACCTTGTAAATAAGATTGGAAGTAAACACCAACTATTTCATGGAATACATATATCAATCCTAGGTAGGTTCCAAAAAAGCAGAATTATCAGCAAATCCTGTAGGGAACATTTACCTTTGCAACATCTGATACCAGATTGTTCAAGACAAAGGGATGGCTGTAAATTTCGAATTGGACTAAATCAGACCACTATTAATGTTGTTTTTACATAGATTCTCAAGCATTACTTGAACATAAAGGAAAGCTGCAGAACTACCAGTGGTCAAGTACAACAGCTTTTACTTGTCTATACACGAGTCTTGAAAATTTTGTTTGTCAAATCTACAAGGACTTCAGTTAGCTAGCTGCTATAGTGGGATTCAATCACAAATGCAGCACAATGAAGAAACCTTTTCATCCTCAGTCTCAGGCAAGCTCGAATGGAATGGGTACGGCACCACAAAAGTAGCATATCTCATACAAAAATAAAGAGAAAAAAGGTGACAGTACATTTACTCTCAGCTGTGCACATAAGGATTTTGGTGTCAACTAATTCACTTACAAATCAGTATTAGCCTAGACTCTTTAACTATCATAGCTGTGTGTGACCCGAAATGCCAAAATGATTGTATCATGCATTACAGTGCACATGGCTTCTTCTAGAATTCCATCAAGCAAATGATTGGCATGAATAATGATCAAACAATTGGTACTTATTGCAAGAACTTTGGTTTCTATATAATTGAACCAGGGGACGACCCTCCATTCTCGAAAAATGATCAAACAAACGGTAGTAGAAACTAATGCAAGTGCCACGTAAAACGGTGAAAGCGTTTCTACTCCGTTGGGAGCCGCTATTGCGTGTTAATATAGCCAGGAATAGCCCCAGGCGTGGCATACAATCGGGAGACAATCCTTAAACAAGGAAACAAACAATACTAACCATATATACTAGATACATTCTATTCTTATCTCTTTCTATATCTCTAACACTCCCCCTCAATCACAGCTTATCAAGGTTGAGATTGAATTTGAACATCTGTAACTGACGAGCTGACAGTGGTTTTGTAAATCCATCGGCGACTTGATCACCTGTAGGAACAAATCGAATATCTAATTGTTTTCTTGCTACTCTTTCTCTCACAAAATGATAATCAATCTCTATGTGTTTTGTCCTAGCATGAAAGATTGGATTAGCTGACAAATATGTAGCACCCAAGTTGTCACACCATAATTGAGCTGCTTGTGGTGCTGGTATATGTAGCTCATTGAGCAAGGATCAATCCATATCATCTCGGCAGCTGCATTGGCTAGAGCCTTATATTCGACTCGCTAGAACGTGAAATCTGCTCTGCTTCCTTGCACTCCATGACACTAAATTTGACCCCAAGAACACAAAGAAATCCACCGTGGACCTTCTATCATCGTGGCTCTCGCCCAATCAAGATCGAGAATGCACTCACTCTAGTTGATCGAGATTTTCCTATCCTTAGCCCGAGATTGGTTGTTGAGCGATATACCTCAAAATCCTCTTAATCTGCAGATCCAATGTTTAGTAGTTGGTGAATGCAAAACTGGCATACCTTGTTGATGAAAAAGCAATGTCAGTCCGTAAGTGTAAGATACGCAAGCCTCCCACTATACTTCAGATTGTGTTGAATCCTCGAGCCCAAGTGGATCGCCTTCATGAGTCGACAATTTTTCTGAGGTAGATAAAGGAGTGCTAACAAAGCTTACAGCTTGTCATTCCAATTTTCTTGATCAAGTCCGTTGCATATTTTTCTTGAGTAAGAAGGATACCATCCTTTATTTTATTTACCTCTATGCCAAGAAAGTAATGCACTCTCCAAGGTCCTTGAGGGCAAACTCGATTGAGATCCTTGAGCAAAGCTGTGATGACCTCTTGTGTGGAGCTAGCAACAATGATATCATCCACATAAATAAGAATAAAGATAATAGTGTTACCTTTATTATAAAAGAATAATGATGTATCCGCTTTGAAGCCATAAAACCAAGACTACATAGCTTTGTACTCAGCCGAGCATACCATGCTCTTGGTGCTTGTTTAAGACCATAGAGTGATTTGTTTAGTTTGCAAACAAAGTCGGGTTTATCTTTGTCTTCATACCCAGGAGGTTGTCTCATGTACACCTCTTCCTCCGTAATGCCATGAAGAAACGATTCTGCACATCCAGCTGTCTAAGGCTCCATCCTCTAGAGATTGCAAGAGACAGAATAATTCTAATTGTAGCAGATTTTACTACGGGACTAAATGTGTCCTCATAGTCCAAGCCATACCTTTGCTTGAACCCTTTAGCAACTAGGCGAGCTTTGTACCGGTCTAAACTCCCATCAGATTTTCTTTTGACCTTATAAACCCATTTGCAATCTATGATATTTCTTCCCTTCTTAGGTGGAACAAGATGCCAGGTATTATTTTTCATTAGGGCCATATATTCTAGATCCATAGCATTTTTCCAATCTTTGTGCGTGAAAGCTTCTTCTAAATTTTGAGGTTCACCAGTGAGGGTAAAATAAGACTGCTTATCATACCGTATAGTGCCATCGGTGTATGTTTTTTTTCTGCGAATGCCACTTTGAAGTCGTGTGTGTGGCCGAGGTGCTATTGCTGTCGTGGGCAATGTCACCGTGGGCAATGCATCGGCTCACGCACGGCCGTTGTCGCTTCTTCGCTGACACAGAAGGTCCCGGTTCCCCACGCATCACCGCCAGGGACTGCATGCATCAAGAGGTCGTGGATGACATCGTGGGTGAGGCCCGGAGACAGACGCCGCCGCCTCGCATCATGTGCCGATCCTGGGGTAGATTCGATGGAATACGCAGGTTCAGGAGGTGTGTCATCCTCATTCTCCACCGAATTAATATTTGTAATTGGAACCTGTGAATGTCCTGCTAATTGCTCATCAACATTATTAGTATCATCAAGAGTAGGATCATTAGCCACTGGATTAAGCACGTTTGCACCCCTAGAAACAGAAACATCAGAATTGAGGAGATGTGGAGGCAACAAGATAGTTTCGACCGTAGGCGCACCGCATTGGAATGTAATTTTGCGAAGGAAAAATTGTTTCATCAAAAACAATGTCACGAGATATATAAACACGGCCAGTAGAAATGTCAAGGCATTTAAATCCTTTATGAAGATTGCTATAGCCAATAAAAACACATTGTTTTGAGCGAAACTGAAGTTTCCTAGTGTTGTATGGTCTAAGGTTAGGCCAACAAGCACAACCAAAGACTCAAGAAAGAAGCATAGGCCGTTTTGATGAAACAGCGCCTAGAGGTGTGGAGTAGTCAATGACTTTGCTTAAAAGCGGTTGATGAGATAAGTAGGCAAGGAATGCTTCATCCCAAAATTTGAGAGGCATAGAAGCATGAGCAAGAAGAGATAAGCCCACTTCTACGATGTGTCTATGTTTTCGTTCGGCAGCTCCATTTTGTTGATGGGCATGGGGACATGAAACACGGTGAGTGATGCCTATCTGTGAAAAGAAGGAGTGCAATTTTTCATATTCACCACCCCAGTCAGATTGCAAGGCAACAATTTTCCTGTTGAATAATCTTTCAACAAGATTCTGGAATTCACGAAATATCTGAAACACATCAGATTTAAACTTGAGAAGATAGATCCAAGTAAACTTGCTAAAATCATCAATGAAGCTGACATAATACTTTTTGCCCCCAACAGAGTCAGGTGCTGGACCCCAAACATCAGAATAAACGAGTTCTAAAGGAAACTTTGACACACTAGAGGATGTAGAATAGGGTAACTGATGGCTCTTAGCCATTTGACAAGCATCACAAACTTCATGACTCATAGACTCTGCCAAACATGGTAATTTATTGTTGCTAACAACTTTTTGGACAATAGCTAAAGATGGATGACCTAGTCGATTGTGCCATCTCGCAAGAGATGGTCTGATGACTCCAAAGGCTTGTTTTGGTGTAGATTCCAAGGGGTAGAGGCCGTTATGACACCGTCCTCTAAGCAGGATATTCTTCGTTTGCCGATCCTTGATAAAGAAAAGATTTGGGTAAACTTCTAGATAAGCATAGTTATCATATATGAAACGGCGAACGGAAATAAGATTTTTCATAGCCTTTGGAGCATATAAGACATTGTTTAGGTGTAAATCACGACTAGGGGTGTGAATAGTGCTATGACCAATGTGACTAATGTCCATACCGATCCGCTCATTGCTTGGATCTGATCTTTTCGATGTATTTCTCATGGGTGGTCAACTTGTCCAACTCGCCCGTGATGTGATCGGTTGCTCCGTGTCCAAGTACCAATTCGTGTCCACGCCATATGAGTGAGTTGTCGCAGCAAAGACTCTTCTCGTGAGCAAATTCTTCATTGAACCTATGCCAACAATCAAAACAACATGTCCATCCTTACCACAAAGTTGGCATGTAGGTCGCTTGCCTCCATTGTTGGCGATCTTTGCCTCCTCCAAAATTGCTACTGCTGCCGCCGCTATCACGATCGCGACTCGTCCGCGATCGCGATCGCTTCTCCACCGCGAATGGCGCTCCACGCCCGCCTCGACGTGCCAAATTTGCTTGGTAGCCGGCTTGGCGCAAGCTATGGCGATTCTCGAAACTTAAGAGCTGTGAATACAACTCTGCCACTGTCACCGGTTCGGGCCTGCTGACAACAGATGATACTACCGGCTCATAATTTTCATCAAGGCCGGCAAGAATGTAGCCCACCATGTCTTCATCATCCATTGGTTTTCCAATGTCGCCATCTCATCACCGAGTGACTTCATCTTGGTGATGTATTCCGCAACGCTCATGTTCCCTTTGGAGGTGGTTGCGAGTGCAATACGCGTGTTCACGGCTCGTGCACGCGTTTGTGTGGAGAACATCTCATTGATTGCTCTCCAAACATCAGCAGCAGTGTGCATGTTTATCACCTGCGTGAGAACTTCCTTGGAGACCGTCGAGAGCAGGAAGCCGAGAAGCTGCTGATCGGCAACAACCCATTCATCATATGCTGGGTTGGTTCTCTTCACGATCTCGTCCCCGTCCTTGGCGTCAATCAGCTTCACTGGAGCAGCAGTTGCGCCGGTGAGGTATCCCTCCATGCGAGCACCTCGTACAGCCGGAAGGATCTGTGCCTTCCACAGGAGAAAGTTGGCCTTCATCAGCTTTTCCGTGACAACTTGGCCGAAGAAAGGATTGGCGATGGCTCCATTGGAGGAACTCGCCATGGCTCCACTAGATGCAATCTGGATGTTTTTGTGGAGGAGAGGCTCTGATACCATAAAACGGTGAAAGCGTTTCTACCTCCATTCGTGTTAATATAGCTGTGAATAGCCCAGGCGTGGCATACAATCGGGAGACAATCCTTAAACAAGGAAACAAACAATACTAACCATATATACTAGATACATTCTATTCTTATCTCTTTCTATATCTCTAACACCACGGACATCAATTACTAATACGTGGATTGAACAACAAATATTGTAGTAACTACAATGGCCATACCAAATGCCCACAATTTTGGCAATGAAGTTATACGCCGATCTGTCATACAAATTCATTTTTCCAAAGTAAGCAGGGAAGTAGAGAATTCATCTCTCACCAGGGTCAATTGGGCTGATGATGATGCGAGTAACTGTAGCACGGACAGCAACACGGAGACGGCCAGGACGGGCAAAGGCAAGGAGGTCTGCAGCGCTGTGGCGGCGGCCTGATGCATCAAAAGTGGTGGCACCAACCTTAGTGCCAACAACATGGTCCAGTGTGAAGCCGTTCCACGGCGTCACATTAGCTTCCAGCAGCCCGGCCCGCATCGCGGTCTGCCACCCACGCACCACCGGCTGGAATGTCAATTCTTGCTCCACCCACTCATATGATGCATTCACCAGCCGCATGTCCCAATTCGTCACTTCAGCACCCTGAATCTCCCGTATTTGACAAAAAACACTGTTATTACTCAACTATGCATGACCGAATACGTTGCCGACCAAACCAGCCGCAATGCCGCATCCACATGCACAGGCTCGCATTGGACGACGATGCGCCGACGCACACAGCACGAGCATATAGCACCAAAAGCAGTAAATGCAGAGAAGGATGGAGAAACGGACCTCCCCGTGGCCGCGAAACCAGTCTGGGTGCGCGCGCGAGTAGAACCCCGCATTGATCGCCGTGCCGCCGCCGAGAACCCGCGCGCGCACGTTCGGGACGCCGTCCTCGGACGTAAAGGCCTGCGAGGGCGCGTCCGACTCCGGCGCAGGGTCCGCCATGGCGAGCGTCCTCACGAACCCGCCGGCGGTCGCGAGCACCGGAAACTCGCTGGGCGCGCCGCCGCGCTCGAGCAGCAGAACGCGCCCGCCTCCGGGACCGGCCAACGTCGCTGCGAGCGGGCACCCCGCCGTGCCGCCCCCCACCACGATGTAGTCGTACTCCTCCTCAGACGGCATCGCTGCCGCGTCGACCACGTACCGCAAGTAGCCCGGCGGCGCCCCTGCGAGACCACACAATCACACACAACACGAATCAGCCACCGCAACCAGATCCCGCAAATCCCCCCACCAATCAGGGCTCCGAGGGGTGCGCGCGTTACCTCCCAAGGGGCGGGACTGGGCGGCGACGAGGGACGGCACGGGGAAGAGAAGGGCGAGGAGGAGGAGGAGGTGGAGGCGTTCGGAACTGGCGGCCATGGCGGTGGGTTAGGGTTTGGGGAGGAGGTGGTTTGGGTTTTGGTCGGAGGAGCGGAGAAGACGAAGCGGGTTTTGCCGTTGGGGAGTGGAGGGAAACGGGAGCCGGGGAGGGAGGAAGGAAGCTGGTAGAAGGTGGTTACGGGTTGTCCCGCTTCGTGTCAGTTGTTGGACTTTAGATGGGTCCGAGAGGAGAGATTGGGCTAATGAGACCGTCGGATGGTTGGATTCCCAGCCTCGGATAGACGGCATGGCCGAAGTAAAGTACGGAGGCCCATATAAGCTTTGCCATCTGGTTGTTTTGCAACTTCTGCAGCTGGGTGATGCTTGCTTTATGGATGTTGGAGCTAGGCCTAGCAACACATGGTTAGCCAGGCCCACTACGTTTTGGGCTGTAGGCCGAAATAGCGGGAGTGCATATATTCTCTTCTGCCTAGTCTTGTTTCTTTCTTTTGCCCCTACACTTGTAGCTAGATGCACAATGGCATGATCTCTTCTGTATCTGAAATAAATCAAGGAAAAACATGCTCAGACACTCTTCTTATAGGAATACGAATCTACAGCAGTTCTCTGAAATCAACAGTAGCGACCCCCCGCGAGACAAATCATAACCAGCTAACTCGATGCTTCCCAATTCTACGGAGAAAGTCGGCCAGCATGTGCAGTCTCAGGACACGGGTTCCACACTTTCCACCCCGTCCTGAGAGACGAAACACGCGCGCCCGTCCGTTCCATTCCGGCAGGCATGCGGGCGGCTCGATCATCTCCGCCCCCACCACCACACGACGCATGCCGCGTCGCCGCCTCCTCGCCGGAAGGAAAAGCCTATCCTCGTCGGTCCTGCGAGCCCGGTTCGGAGCAAGAACTTCTCGGAGCACATGCGCGCATCCACGCGTTGCGGCCTTTTCCTGCATGCATGCACTGTTCGTGGATGCCCTTGTTTGTTCCTGCTGGGCTTTCACACCGACGCTGCCATGTTCGTCTTGTGTAATGTACTACTACGTTGGGACTCCGATAAACTCCACGCTTGCACGCTCGTCTGTAAATTATGGTTGATATTCTTTCGTTTTTTTTTCTCTCGTGAAATCGTAGCCTTGTCTCTGAAGAATCCAGCAGCTAGCCCACCCAACCATCGTTTACTTTCGAAGAGATTTTTACCGGTGCATCAGGCGCCGATGACGTTGCTCCACCCGTTTGATAAGCCTAACGATAAAAAAAAAAAAAATTCGCCACGAGATCGGAGGTGTCGGGAGATCGAGCGCGATCTACACAAAATTCTGCTGTCGATGGGGCCCGGGGCAGACCTGGCAAAATAGGCGCCCAACGTGACACGACACAACACGGGCACGAATAGAACACGGCAGTTGCGAGGCTTGACTTTCATCTTCTGGTTTTTTAATTTAATTTTTTTATTTTTAGTTTTTTGAGATTTTTATCTTTTTTTTCGTATTTCTTTGTATTCTCTGTGATAGGCTAATATATTTTTTTTGTATTTTTATTTTTTAAATTTAATTACACAAAAAGCCACTAACAGGTACAGTATAAAATAAGCTAGCTACAGTACCAAATAAGAAAAAATAAACCACAAACCACAAAAAGTCTTAATGAGCAGCCCCTTAAGATTAAAATTTAGAGGGGTTAATGATGCCCATCCTTGTCGTCATGGCAGACACCGTCAGCAGGGTCGAGATCAGCTTGGTACACCAGACACTGCGAGACTAGCTTGGTACATGACGGTCGCCGCTAAAGTGGCAAGAAGCAATATCAAAGAGCGAGCCTTGTCTAATGGATCTGTGCTGGCTTCACTGCTTGTTGCCATCGATTAGGGGCCAACAAAATTCAAGGGTATTCAACTGAATACCCAACATTTTTGGCAAAAAAATCCACTATATACAAAGTATAATTCATATGTACACTAGTAGTTAGGCCAAATTTATTCTATTCATACCCAGTCAACCTAAATTGACAGCAGATCCTATTAGCTCATTTCCCTCAACCAGGCCCAAATTGGTGTCAGATACTGGCCCAGGCCCATTGTTGTGATTCATATGCACATGGTAGAAACTCCACGTCTCACTCAGTCTCTCCTCTCACTTAAGTCTCTCCTTTCTGGTTCTCTTCGTCTGACGGTGCAAGAGGATTATGGTCTTATGAACTCTGAACTTCTAGAGGTAGGACTCAGGAGGCTGCACAGGAGCGGCTGTCTCGCAAGTTGTCTTGCTATTGTCGCTCGCTGGCGTGGTGCAACTGCACAGGTTCGTCCTCTTTGACCTAGCGACCTTCATGGCGGCATGACCCCGTATCCCTAATCTGGTAATCCCTCTATCTCCTCCTCTCCTAGCGATCTCTGATTTGAATCAAAATTGTGTGTTTAAATAAAGATGTAAGTTGTACTTTGCTTAAAGAAGTGAGGCATCTATAATGATTCTAAAGTTTTTGCATAGTAGTTGATTATATTCTGATGACTGATGTATCAATTATTTACAAACTATGTAAGTGCTGTCAAGTCTTTCTTGTAACTTGATATGTTGGACACTTGGATGATTTGATCCCCTTTGGTATCTGGCTATTCGATACATATTTTATTTAGCAGTTTAGGTAACATTACTTAAGTTATTTAGCTAGAAACCTTTCAACAAAATATGTTCATGATAAAAGTACTTTTGAATTTTTGCTTGTTAAACATAAAAATCTAACAAAGAGAATTCTTTTTTACTTGATTAAAGCTTCTCGTTGTGATTGTATAACTCTATTATAGAATTATTCATATTTGAACTTTGACTCAGATTAGTAGTTCCAGAAAAACAGTCCATCTTTAATTTTCAGCTATCATGGTTCAAACTATTAGCATTTGTGTTTTATTCTTCATTCATTGCTAAAGTTGCTTTCTTTTGTTTGCTTGTTTGCATGACAGTTCAGGTCATGTTCATGTAGTAGTTCTAAAGGTTTTGTTCCCTGTGTGAAATAGGCTATAATGCAATACCTGTTGCTTAGAAACTTATGATGCAATAATTTTTAATTACTTTGTATTATTTGAAATATTGTCTCTAGTATGAACAATTGTACTTTGATTTTTGCTATTGTGGGTCTTTATATTTTCTATTGAACAATATTTTTGTAATTTCAAATACCTATCCTAAAATTTCTAGATCCGCCATTGCTGAGTGGAGTGTAGAATCGATCTAGTTATGATCTACATACACATGCATGATACTAGCCCGAGTAAGTTACCATTGGTCTACACGTCTGCCCTCCGACCCTGGCACGTCACGGAAAGGGGTCGGACAGTGCCGGGCCAACCCGAGCACACTTAGCCAAATGGACCACCGATGATGTGTTGATTTTCCTATCAGTCGTAAGTAATTTTACTGTCAGTCACAAGTAATTTTAGTGCCACCGTTGAGTCGCAAATATTTTACTGTCAGTCGTAAGTAATTTTACTGGCAAATCACCCATCCGCGTTCAAAAGTATGCAGTAATCCTAACACAATTAATTTTACTAACAACCATAAATAATTTAATTGCACTATTATTATACAGTGCCAACCTATGCTGCATAGTACACCCAGTTGGACCAGACTGGCAGGCTGTTCATACTGTATCGTAGCTGGGCACGAAACTGTTGAACTGGCCGAACGCCGTTTGGCTAGGTCAAGCCCGGGGCGAATCAAAGCGGTCGCTGCGAAAGGATCGACCTACACGTTGCGCGCATCGACCATTGCCAACCAATGTTCTCGAAAGACACGCACCTACCGTGATCTCAACAAGTCCGCTTCTTTTGCTCGTTTTGAGGAGCGATCCACATGTAAGATAGGCTAATCTTAGCTTTGATGATGATTACGCTTCTGTCATTAGATCGTGGCAGGGATAAACTAATCAGTAGGCAATTCCGGGCAGCGAGAGAAATAAACGAGCATCGGCAGAGTATAATTATCTTAACGTGCCTATCTGAACTGAAAAACAATGCATTAGTGCAGACGCAGTGTGTATAGTCAAATCTCAAACAGGGCAGCAGGTCCTCATGCACAGCACGATTCACTCATCTACTGGGCTTATCTAATAGGAATACTATCCTAGGGTGATCCTTCGAACGATTGTTTTATGGCTACTGAACTAATGGAGGAATAATAAACGCGTGCAGCATGCTAGTGGCGTTGCGGCGAAGTAGTTAAAGCAACAGAAGCTTCTCTCCCCACCAAAAAGATCACAGGTAGGCGTGCTCCAGCAAGCTGTCCCAACTGTCTCGCTTGGTTTGCTTGCCTAGAGCATAGCAATAATTGGAATCTAGGACAGGGTTTTGTGCCCTTGTGAGTGGTGAGCATGCTATTTCATTGAGCATTGGCTCATAAACTACTCAGACAACCATGTAGTTAGTACTGGTAGGGGAGTGAGAAAGCAACTTGCGTTGCATGCATCAAAGGGGCATCAATCATGTAGATCAGGCTGCTATACATCTTTGCATAAAGCAGCCAAAAGGGGAGGCCAAATAATTTAAAGGAAAAGGGCTAAAGAATGTGAGTTATAATATTGGAGTGTAATTGAAGCATGAGACAGGAGAAAACATTGTTTATGAGATGGTTGCTCTGATAGGTAGTGATTCTGTTGGCCACTACTAATCTGGTCTGTGAATGCGGCTGTTTGCCACAGCTTTTGGCTCGGATGCTGCGCAGGGAATTGATCCTTATTTTAAGTCTTTCAGTTCACGTTATATATCGTGGTAGCTACTCCTAATAATTCGGCACGAATCCACCTGCATGAATTTAATACGCAACGGCTGAAAATGATCTGAATAAGCGGCAGCAACAATGAAAAAAAAATCAAAACATACACTCCTACTTCTATAAGAAAGTACAGTACACATTTGAACTCTGAACCTTTCGCTGCAAATTAATAAGCTTTCTAGCAAAATCTTTAAGCTTGTGTCTGTTTGACAACAGGAAAGCTACAAATGGTGTTCGCAAACTCTCATCTCCTGAATAGTCACGTCAACTTCTTTTCCTCTTTCAGTGATGAGAAAGGAAGCACACTACGTAAAATTTCAAAATTCTTGAAACCGAAACGGTCGGTGTAACAGACATGTTCTATGATTCTGTCATTTCCCATCACATCGTGTTGCATACAGAAGGGTCAGTACAATGTGCATGCTGACGATTTTCTTCTGACTAAGTGGAAAGCTTTGGTTGTTACTTGGTGCATAACAGGCCAGTAGGGTAATCTAATCAGGCGCCTCATGTAAACAGGCCCTCCATCCATACATCATGTCCATTGTATTTTCGCTAAGATTCGAGCTGCTTGATTTGGCGATCACTTTGTTCGACTAAACAAGACCTAATTCCTGTAGGAATGTAGGATGATTTCTTTTCTCTCCAATAACTGGTTGCTAAACTTCACGTCCTGGAGGATACTGTTCCGGGACCTGCTGAAAACAAATCCTAAGACGACACGAAATTCACCTTCTGGAGATAGGAAAAGACTTCTGAACTCTAAAGTAGCAAAAGACGCAAGCCGTCAACTCATACAATGGGATATACCATTCCTTATCGCCCACAATCTCGGATTTCCGGCATGCAAGATCCAATTTCCGGTGGGAATTGTCCAACTCGAGAGTGGAGATGCCAACTGCTGCTACCATCAGACAAAGAATTCAGTAGTGAACGGTGTTCTAGGTGTAAGGATTTCTCAGTATCTTGACCCCTGTGTACACTCACGTCTTGTCTGTCCTGGCGATTTCGTCAAGCAATTCTCCTCCACCAACAAGCTTGCTTTGCTTCGTCGTCTGCCTATCTCCGACGAGTACTGCGACAGACACAAGTACAAGCCGAGAGAATACCCAAATTCTCCTTCCTTTAGGGCTGTTAATGGGTTTGAACCGGTCTAGGCATTTAGATCAGGCCAGCGTAAAATTTTATATGGATTGGATCATTTTGGATCTACAGTGGTTAGGGCCAGACTTGGGCCTGTCCTAGGCCTTATGTTTTGTACTAAGTGCTTGTATTAATCCAATCGAGAGACGAAAGACTCGACGAAGCTCCACATGAGTCACGACTTTGTCTATTCGCGATGTGAAGCCCTATCACTGTTGGCATCTTCCTTGCCGCCTTCACTGCTCTCCCTCACCGGCGGCCTCTTCCACGCCACCCCAACTCTCCCTCATCACCGGCCTCTTCATCAGCTGCCCTCGCTCCCCCTCATTGTCAGCCATCCTCGCTCCCCTTCACCGCCACCACCATGGCCAGATCAGGCAGGATCCTGCTTAATCCGAGCCATGATTGTCTCCTCCTTTCCCTCTCCGATTAGATCTAGCCATGGCGACATGAGGAGGTAGCGCTCGCGGAGTGGCTGCATAGGCTTCCCAATCTGGCGTGGTACAAGGCAATAGCAGCAGCGAAGGCATGCTCGAGGGCGGAGCGGCTGCGGGAGGGCCGAAAGCTGGCTTGATGTGCATCAACGAGTACGGGACGTGTGTGACAATATGCACAGTGCTGCTATCCGCACCGCCAATCCTTTCCCCATCACCAGCACCGATGATCCTTCCCCATCTACATCACCGCCTTCACCATCGGCGCCTCCACCATCACAACCACCACTGCCATCGCTCTCCTTCTCTCTTCTTGCTTAGGGTGGATGCGTGCTCTACTATGGTCTAGATCAAGGCCTAAGCCTTCATTTTGGGTTTGGATTGGACCTAGGTTTCTTTATTTTAGGCTTAGATTGTATTGGATTGGATCAAAGGAACTAATTTTCAGGGTTGGACCAAGCTTGTGCTGGGCTTCACCATTAGCACCCCTACCTTCCTTTTCTCCCTCATCATTCTTCATGTAAAGAGACATGAATTGATTTTTGTTATTTTTGAACCAATAGTTAACCGTTATTTATTTATTCATTGTAAAAGGAGCATTATTATGTTGCATGAAGAAATAACTAGCCTATGCTAATTATACATTTTGCTTTGAGCGTTCACTCGGAGCTTTCACAGGATGATGGTCATATCCTCTCTAAGTCCAGATCCTTGCCTTGTTGTGCATCAACACATGATGTCATTTACCATGTCAGGATTTCAATTTGATGACCATCAACACATGATGTCATTTAAAGTTTTTATCATCATGGGACTTAACCTTTGCCTTGCATATCTACTTAGAGCTTTTATTTGATGACGATCATCTCTTCTCTAAGTCCGGGTCTTTACCTCGTTGTGCATCAACACATGATACCATTTGCCATGTCGGGATTTTAACTTGATGACCATCAACACACGAGAAGGTGTGTAAACTCAAGAAGTCTTTATATGGTCTAAAGCATTCTCCAAGGGCATGGTTTGATTTATTCAGTCGTGCAGTCTGTAGTGTAGGCTATTCTCAGTGCAATAGAGATCATATAGTGTTTTACATCTATGTTGATGATATTGTGATCACTAGAGATGACATTGAGGAAATGAAGTTCATGAAGAAAAGTCTGGGAGAGCCATTTGAGGTGAAAGATCTTGAAAGTCTTTGATACTTTCTTAGGATTGAGATTGCCCATTTTTTTAAAGGGTATAGTTCTCTCCTAGAGAAAGTATATTCTTGATCTGTTGGCATAAACATGTATGCTTGTGTGTCGCTGTATTTGCCCATTGATAGGGATCACAAGCTATGTGCTGAGTCAAGAGATCTAGTTGACAGGGAGGCTTACCAAAGGTTTATTGCGTGTCTCATCTATTTGTGCCGTACTAGTTATGCGCTCGTACGTTGCAACGGAAAACCAAATAAAAGTGGTGCATACTATCAAATATGTACCTGTGCAACGCACTTTGATAGTATGCACCACTTTGATAGTATGACCGAGGCCGGGAAGGGAGGCGGCGGGGTAGAGGAGGAGCGAGGAGGCGAGGGGCCGGCGGGGAGGGAAGAGGGAGGCGGGAAGGGAGGCGGCGGTTGGAGGGTTTTAGGGTTGGCGGGTGGTGGGAGGAGGGAAGACCCAGTTAGATGGAGACTTCGGCAACCATTAACTCCTTCTTTTATAATAGTAAAGATAAGACCTAATATTTCATATACAGTGAGTGTGGTGAGTCGATATATGTATGATCCCAGAACAGGACACATGTATGTTGTCTGTTGAATCCTGCGGCATTTGAAGAGTAGCCATGGGAAAGGCCTTTGGTTTAGAAAGAATAAACACCTAAATGTGGATGGGTATTGCGATGTTGACTGGATGAGTGGTGTGGATGTCAGGAGGTCTACCATGAATATTGCATCTTCGTGGGAGGTAATGTTGTGTCATAAAGGAGCAAGAAGCAAGAGATTGTGGTTCGGTCTACTGCAAAGACAGGGTACAAAGCAATGGCATTGAGCATGAGTGAAATGATGTAGATGAAGGATTTATTGTCTGACCTTCAGGTATGGAAGAATAATCCATTAGTGTTGCGTTGTGACAATAAATCTGCAATCAATATTGCTAATAATCCAGTACAACATAATCATACCAAGCATGTTGAGATTGATAGGTTCTTCATAAAGGAGAAGCTCGATGGTGGGGTGCTGAAGTTGGAGTATGTTAAGTTTGGTGAACAATTAGCTGATTGTTTCACTAAAGGATTAAGTCCTAACGAGGGTGCTACAATATGTAACAAAATTGGCATGATTGATATCTTTGGCCTATCCTGAGGAGGAGTGTTGAGTATATTAGAGATAATCTTATAAAGGTCTAATTGCATTTTTGTGTCTATAAACAAAGGGTGTGAAGGTTCTGTAAGACAGCACACAATTATTCTCGAAATCTATAGTTGTGCCGACATACGATGCGAATTCTCGAGGTTTGTTCATCAGTCAGTGTTTGCAACAATTTCATACGATGTTTTATGGTAATATATAATCATGGTCTATTCGCTGTCGAGAAATCATCGTTACAAAGTAATCATGGTCTATTGGCTGTCCAAAAATCATATTACAAGCTTTTTCTTTGACAGGACAAAAGTCCACACAAAACTAAAATTTCACAATTAGCCAGCAAACGAGGATGCCTTTTGTACGATGATGTAGCTTGCGGTTGACTTCTTTGGTGAGTGACTGCACCATGGAATGGAGGAAAATGCGCGAGGGCTCAGGAGGAATCAACAAAGTTTTGCAAGTGGCAAAGAATGCGATGCCGAGTCCGCATCGTCGACGAAGCAAGGCCAGCTTATTCCACATCAGGATCAGATTATCGGTCCCGTCGATCGATCCCCCGGTCCTGTCAAACGAGTTGCGATTTTGACAACTAAAGTTGCTGCTGAACAGTAATGCACTAACAAAGTTGCTCCGATTGGACGCAAGACGGGATGCCCTCCCAAGCGGTGCAAAGGCTGCTGAAGGGCACTGTTCGTTTATGATGACTGATAGATTTTGATTGTATTTTTTAATATGATGGAGATGATAACGAGAATAACATATATAATTTTAGATTTAAAAAGCTGTTTAGATAAACGGCTTTGAGAAATTATTTCGAAAAATCACTCTATTTATTTTGATTTTTGAAGAAACTGAAGCTAAATAAAAAAACCTAAAAGCCGGGTGCGTACGATACAAGTGGCGGTCGTAACTCTCTTGAGGGCTCTGACCTACCAGCCGCGCGCGGAGACGCGGACCACCGTGCACGCCGACGGCCGAGAGGCGATCGAGAGCTAGCTAATCACCCCCACCCCGGTCGCGCGGACCTGCGCTTTTACAATTTCACGGGAGGAACGTGTCTGCAGCCGCGCGCGCGGGGTCAGGACGGGGAAGACGGTGAATGTGGGGAGACGAATGGTAGGGAGCGACCTACGGATATGGATCGGCGGCGACCGTGCTTTGGCGCGGTCGCGGTCTGGATTTGCTTTTCTCAAGTTGTGGCCTCAATTGGGTGCTGATTCTGGGCATCTCTTTCCAGAGCTGTGCATAGATTCCTAGACTTTAGCTCGTATTTGGGACACAAGAACTTCATAAAATTTCTATTCTAAGCAGATCAATTCTCACAGGAACATACTCTGTAGATTCAACTTATAAATAGACTAAAAGCATGATAGAGGCTTCTCAACCTGTGGTTCAATTTACTTGGTCTTGCTTCGTAGCCAGTTGGGTTCGAAAACGATAGTGTGCAAGAGTTCTGTGAATGTTACGCTACTACTGCCTCGCTTAATTAACTCGAATTAAAGGTCAGGGTTCCAGAATTTCCTAAACTAAATCCCCTGTGGCGTCTCCAAAACATTTCTGCGCGTGGTCTTCCTGTCAGTCTCGGTCAAGAAAAAATCTTTCGGATCGAAAAAAATTTCACCACTCCGCGAGACAACCGAATTGAACGAAACTTTGTTCGTAATTTTGGACGAAAATTTTTAATTTTTATTTGAAATTTGAAAAAAAATTAATCAAATTTGGACAAAATTTGAATAAATTTTGAACGAAGACAATTTTAGCTAAAATTTAACCGAATGATTCCTTTTTCGCTGGGTAACGAAATGACCGAAATTTTTAACCCTGGTCTCGGCACGCGACGCATCACGGATTCACAGTACCTGTGGTGGTTGCGATGACGACGGTACCACAAATAGCGAAAACACAACTGTATACAATTGCAGCTAGCTGTGTGTCCTGGGATCATCCTTATCTATTAATTTCCAGCACGTACGATTCGTGAACGTTACGTCCCTATCTAGCCCCTGTATTTGCGCACCACAATCGTGGACGGCGGTGTGATTTTTCACCCCGGCTATCCATGTCAAGACGCCGATGCCTGGCTTAACTTTGGGCAAGTGCATATGCCAAGTGCTCGCTGGTCGTTCGTCTCCTCCATACTTTTGAGAGGTCCATCGTTTTCGCCACCATGCTCCCATCATATTCCGCGGATTTCATCGCCAGCTTCTCCTATCATAATCCACCAATTGCGCATATCTTGGCAGCTACTACTAGTTAGTAAGAGGCCTCACATCATCTTAATTACTTGCTTCTGAGTGGCAGGAGCGGTCCCAATACAATTTAAAGATATTCAGTTAAATATCTAAAATTTTTCACAAAAAATCTACCATATACAAGGCATAATACATATATATACTAGTAGTGAGACCAAATTTATCCTATTCATACCCAATCAGCCTAAATTGACACTAGATCATTTTAGCTGATTTCCCTCTCCTAAGCCTAAATTGGTGCCGGATACTAGCTCAGTCCAAATTGGCGCCAAATACTAGCCTAGGCCTATTGTTGTGATTCATAAACACACGGTAGAAAATCTACGTCTCACTCAATCTCTCATCTCACTCAAGTCTCTCCTCTCCGACTCTCTCCGTCTGGCGGTGCAAGAGGCTTTTAGTCTTCTGGACTCTAGACTTTTGGAGGCAGGACTCAGGAGGTTGCGCAGGAGCGGTTGTCTCGCAAGTCGTCTTGCCGTTGTCGCTTGCCGACGTGGTGCAGCCGCGCAGGTTCGTCCTCTTCAACCCAGCGACCTCCATGGCGGCATGGCCCCATATCTCTAATCTAGTAATCCCTCCATCTCCTTCTCTTCCCCTGGTGATCTCCGATTTGAAGCAAAATTGTGTGTTTAAATAAAGACGTTAGTTGTATTTTGCTTAAAAAGTGAGGCATCTATAATGATTATAAAGTTTTTGCATAGTAGTTGATTATATTCTAATGACTGAAGTATCAATTATTTAGAAACTATGCAAGTGTTATCAAGTCTTTTTTGCAGCTTGATGTGTTGGACACTTAGATGATTTGATCCCCTTCGGTGTCTAGCTGTTCGATCTATATTTTGTTTAGCAGTTTAGGTAACACTGCTTAAATTATCTAGCTAGAAATCATTCAACAATGTATCTTCATGATAAAAGTATTTTTGAACTTCTGCTTGCTGAACATAAAAATCTAACAAAGAGAATTGTCTTTTCACTTAATTAAAGCATCTCGTTGTGATTATATAACTCAATTGTAGAATTATTCATATTTAAACTCTGACTCAGGTTAGTAGTTCTAGAAAAACGGTTCATCTTTAATTTTCAGCTATCATGGTTAAACCTATTAGCATCACGATGAAAATTACACTAATAGTTGCTAAGGCGTAGTTCCAATCCACCTGATGAGAATATAATAATTGTCATTTTATTATTTATCTACAACTTATTATGCTGCGAGTCAGTTTGACAAAGCAATTAATGTACGCAGTTGTCTTCTGAAATAACTGCAAATAACTTCTTGCTACCCCTATCAATAATCACTTGACGACGAAGAGGTATCACGTTGCTGACAATAACTTCCACGACGGTTGCTCATTTGAAACGTTAAGGTATCTCTTGGCATGGAGCAATCGCCACCCCTTTATACGCTATATAAGGGCTGACGTCGGGGAGAGAAAGGGAGAGGGAAGCAATAGAAGAAAGAGAGGAGAGAAGAGCAAGATATTTTGCATTACTCTTTCCCTTGATTATAATCATTCCATTCAGTATAGCTACATAGGAGTAGGGTTATTATTATCTCCGAAGAAGGCCCGAACATGTATAAAATTCCTATGTCTTTCTCTATGTGATCCATAGCCAAGAGATCCCCCGAACTAAATTATCATACGTAAGATCGATACTAAAACATCAACACCACCTTTCTATAGGAAAAACATCTACTTATCGAAAAGAGAAAACCCAAGAAACAAAAGAAGAAAAGATTGTCATCAAAACCCGTAGTCCATATCATCCTATAGGGTTCGCTCATTGAGATAATAGGACCATTTGGGGCTAGTCGGCACCTCTCGCTAAAACATGAAATCAATTTGGAGCACATTTTCACCGCGAGAATCTCAGTAAAAAACAATTTACCAAAGTACACAGCAGTCCACCGACAATTGTGAGTCATAGCCCAACCCCCATGGTACACATATAAAAAGATAAGGACCAGCGAGGCACTGAGAGAGAGAAAGCATTCACCCTCTAGACCCATAGCAAAGCCCAGGGCAAGAAACCCATCGCCATATCCATTCACGCTTCCCCAAATCCAACCCACCAAAGCCAAAGGCCAAAAGCAAGGAACCACTGAACCTTACTGTGGCCAGATCGACAAAGGAGCAGGGGAACCAAGCTAGAACTAGGAGCAACCAAGAAAAATGCTAACCAAATCACGGGAGAGCCTGTGAAGGAACCGCAACCATCGGCACCAACATCATCATCTTCACCAGATCACCCAACCCCTGACTAGATCAAGCAAGATGCCCCCATAAGCTTTTTGTTTCTATCACTCTTGCCCAAACCCACATCACCATAGTAGGATTACTAGCATGCATTCCCAAACCATCATTCACCACATTAGGGCCATTAGGATTCACCACTATAATAGATGAACAAAGGACTAGAAAGAGTAGAATATACCATGAGAGATTTAATGGTGGAGCCAGATGAGCTCATAGTTGACCACCTGTGTGCACCAGGCAACCTCCACCATGCTCCCTAGTGCATGAGGAGACCCTAAGCCCCGTCATGAAATGCCAAATTTGAGCACTCCAACCCACCATCCAAATCACCAATAGATCAAGAAATGAATCCCTAAATCAGAAGCAAATCAAAAGAGAAGAGAAAATAAAAGGTAAATTAGATAGGGGAGAGAAGCATAGTGAGGGGATTCAAATCCTGGCATCTGGAGATGGAAATCGCCGTTGATGGAGCGGATCCGACCGGTGGAGAGTTGACTCGGTGGCTTTAGGAGGGAGTGGTGATGGTTGCAGGGCCAGCGATGGCCAATCTAGGATAGCTATTCCACGAGTAGCAGGGAAGGGGGAGAACTTAGGGAGGGATGGCAGTAGGGGTGAAAACGGATCGGATACGGACGGATAATGCCTCTATCATATTTATTTTCATATTTTTTTCGGATACAGATACGAATACGAATACAAATACGAATAATATCGAATACAGATACGGATCGAATACGAATCAAAACGAATACGGTTACGAATATTTATCGGAACATGAAAACCCCTTAAACTATACATCCAAAATTAACGAAAATACGTAAATAGTTTGTAACATCCTTATTTTCTGGAGTTTATAAAGCCCTGTTTTTAAAAATAAATTTTCTGAAATTAAATCAAGCTTAAAATAATTTTTTAGAATTTAAAATGATTTAATATGATTAAATTAAACTTTAACATAAGTTAAAAATATTTTATTTGTGTTCCTCAGGTCTCAAGGATTTTTTTGGTATTTTTGATGAATTTTTGGGATTTAATTGCTATTTTTTAGAGCCTTTTGGATTTTATTTGGATTTTAGAAATAAGAAAATGGGGAGATTCTAGAAAATCCGGATATCCGGTTTCGTTTTATCCGGATTATCCATATCCGTATTCGACGAATACTAGGCTTACCGTATTCGTATCCGTATCCGATAAAAAAATCCGTATCCGTATCCGATCCGAGAATTATCCGAAAAAAATCCGATCCGACACAATCCGTATCCGTATTCGTCCGGATCGATCGGAAACTATCCGATCCGTTTTCACCCCTAGATGGCAGCATTCCATCGGGAGGCTGGGGGCTCATCGGCTAAGAGCCGACAAAGGGGTGGTAGCGCATGGCAGTGAGTAGGTTAGGAGTGAGTGATAGGGGAGAGCTGAGTACCGATCGGACAGGAGACAGGAGAAGAAGAGAGAAAGGAGAGAGAGGAGAAGCAAGCAGTGGACCAAGACCAATGGGTCGGACGAGGAAGCCAAATAAAAAGGAAAAAAAGAGAAAGAAGAAAAAGAAAAGAAACTACAATATATATATGTATATAAACATGTGAACACCCATATATGAAAATATATACACATATGCACATGTATATACATATATATACTACGACAATATCTAGCCAACAACAACTAATTAATATCTACCCTAGATTTATCAAAGAATGGATTCGTACTTCAACAAACATGGCAGCAGGCAATAAGGGCACAAAATTAGAATTTAAATGTAACGACAATAATCGATTTTGAATCGACAATATTTCCACAAAATTATCCAAGCCAAGAGGAAGGATTTCACCTGAACATACCTGAAACTGGGAACTGCTATCAAATCCCAAATAAGCTTACCTTTGATCACTGTAAGTAGTTATGTTACTTAAGAAATGAATCATTTGAAAAGTTCAAGAAATTTCAAAATGAGGCACAAAATCAACTTGGGAAGACAATTACAGCCCTACGATTAGATCGTGTAGGTGAATTTTTGAGCTACGAGTTTGGTGATCATTTAAAGCAATGTGGAATTATTCCAGAGCTAACTCCGCTGGGAACACCTTAATGGAATGGGATGTCTGAACGACAGAATCGGACCTTGTTAGATATGGTTCGGTCTATGAGGGCTAATCTGATCGGCCATTGTCTTTTTGGGGGTATGCTCTAGAAATAGTTACGTTTATATTAAATTGGGTTCCATCAAAAGCCGTAGAAAAGACACCATATGAGATATGGACTGGGAAGCATCCCGGGTTGTCTATTCTCAAAATATAGGGATGTGAAGTGTACATAAAATGTTTGACGTCTGACAAACTCACACCTAAATATAATAAATACTTCTTCGTGGGGTATCTTAAGAAAACTAAAAAATATTATGTTTATAAAAGGGATAAGAACAAAGAGTTTGTTGCTCGAAATAGTATCTTTTTGGAAAAGGGTTTCTATCAAGAAGAGTTAGTGGAAGTATGATGAGACTCGAAGAAATTTGAGATACATCAGAAAATATTTCAAGTTCTACTAAACCTGTACAAAGTGTACAAGATATTGTAGAAATAATAGAAGAGGCACCAGCCCCACGTAGGTCTGAGAGGCCACATCAATTACCTATAAGGTATCGATATGATATTTTATTATTAGACAATGATGAGCATAAGACTTATAAGGAAGCTATGATGAGCCCGAACATTGAAAAATAGCTTGAAGCCAAGAGATCTGAAATTGAATCCACGTATGATAATCAAGTTTGGAACTTGGTTGATCCACCTAATGGCGTAAAACCATTGAATGCAAGTGGGTTTTTAAGAAAAAGATAGACATTGATGAAAATGTTCATATCCATAAGGCACGATTAGTGGTAAAGGGTTTTAAATAAATTCAAGATGTTGACTATGATGAAACCTTCTCACCTATTGATATGCTTAAGTCTGTCCAGATTATTCTAGCTATTAGTACATATTTTGATTATGAGATATGGCAAATAGACATCAAAATGACTTTCCTAAATGGGAACCTAATTGAGGATGTGTGCATGACACAACCTGAGAGTTTTGTTGATGTCCAAAATGCTAGAAAGATATTCAAGCTTCAAAGATCTATCTATGGATTGAGCAAGCTTCTTAGAGTTAGAATATTCGTCTTGATAAAGTAGTCAAATGGTTTGATTTCATCAAGAACGAAGAAGAGTCTTGTATTTATAAAAAAGGTTAGTGGGAGCACACCTATTTTTCTGTTTCTATATATCGATGACATATTATTGGTCGGAAATGGTATTGCTATGTTTGAATCCGTAAAGTCTTCATTAAGAAATAGTTTCTGTATAAAAGACTTCAGAGAGGCAACTTATATTTTAGGCATATAGATCTGTAGAGATAGAACTAAAATGCTAATTAGATTGAACTAAGATATGTACATTGACAGAGTATTGAAACGGTTCAACGTACAAGATTCTAAGAAGGGTTTCTTGTCTATAGCACATGGTATTAATCTTAGCAAGACTTAATGTCCTTCGACACCTGATGAGCAAGACCAGATGAGCAAGATTCCATAAGCTTCCGCCATTCGATATATCATGTATGCCATGCTTTGTACACGCTGAGATGCGTCATACGCTCTAAGTGTTACGAGCAGATATCAGTTAGATCCAGGTGATGGTGTCGAACCCTAGAGCAACAACTTCTAGACCCTTTATGTAAATTACACTATCCTAGGAAAAACTAGTACACATAGGATTAATAGGGATACATATCATATATAACAACCACACTTTATTATAAACAAAAGTATGGGCCTTATGGTCAAGTTTACAAAAAGTTGGCTCATGACCAAACATCAAGATAAATCAGTGGAAGATAAATCATAAAGAGGTAGTCCATCCTGTTTATCCACAGGTGAATGACTGTAAGATATGGCCTATTCATCGCAATTCTTACCATAGTCGATGAAGTCATCCTCTAGCAATAGTAATTAAGCAAGGTGAGCACACAAAGTACTCCACAAGTTACACTAGGAGGATTAACAGAGTAAATGTATATATAAGGATTAACAAAGGAAGACATAGTATGGTTGATTGAGCGTAAAGCAGAATTTAAATAAATACTATAAAGTAAGTATAAAACCTAAATTTAATACAATATGTAAAATAACATCTTAACTGAAATAATATTGTTAGTGCAGGCACCATCAACACACCAATCTATCCACGGGTATCCCACCCAAACTATCTTTCTAAAAGATTTCATAAGTTTTCATAAACCGGATTTAATAAAATCAAAGTCTAATATGTGAAAAACCCTACTCAGCATATCCTTGAGCATGGACACGATTATCCAGGATAGTTTGTTACTCTGTAGAGGTATACAACTTTACTCACAAGACATGTCCTCTCACTTTGCCATGCGGTTAGCACACTGTCTTATGTGCGCGGCTGAGAGTTCATGACAAGATTGTTATAATGTTTCTAGCCAAATTAGTTATGTCACCACTAAGGTTTCACCACAACTTGAATAATAAATTAGAGCCCCTCTTGTGCCATGTGAGGTTTCTCATGGTCTACGCCACACTCACATTCAGTCTATAGCAAAACTAAGTTTGGAACTTCATAAATTACTTGGTCATGTCTATCCTATACAAGACTTGTGATAGTACGGTATGATTTTATAATAGTAGCTCACAGACTGGTCCTTAATTTGACTTAGGTGCTACCCGTATACCCCTTGTGCTCAGTTTTGTCATTGAGTCACCGAACAACAATGAGAACCAGCAAGCACCCACCATCATAACAATGCCTAAGTCTAACACCAGACTTTATAATTTTCTTTCATCAAAATTTCATAGACCTTCTTAACTCACCGAAGTCAAGAATAGATTTTAAAAATCAACATTTTATGTGAAACAAATAAACTAACCTAAATCAGTGTAAGCAAGGCAAAGTAATTCTATAAAATTTCTAATTAATACAAGTGTACTAACCATGTTTTCATCTAAGGTGACAAGACATGATTGTTCAATGTCAAATTTGGCTATTAACAAAGAAATTGGGTATAACTAGAATTTAAATCAATTTTAAACTAACTTTGAATAAAAATACACCTACATAATAATTTAAAATAATTTAAATAATTTATATTACTAGAAGCAACATGATCCAATGTGTAACTTGCCTTCCTCAAAGTCTTAGTACTACGAGTCGTCGAAATTGTAATATCCAGAGTTGTCATAATCTATACGCGAAGAACCAAAGCAAATAAATTCAAATAAAATGTAACTAAAATTAAAAAAATAAAAATATTAAATAAATATATAGTTTAGGATTTTAGTAGAATTTAGAAATTTTAACATGCTCAGTCGGAGTTAGGATAAAGGAAAACGGACATCCGGAAGTTTGAAGTCTAAAGAAATTAAAAATCAAAAATTTTAGAATTATTTTTCTATCAGAAAATGTATATATGACATCAGCATGGAAGTTAGGGAATTATTTTTATTAAGAAAATTCAGAATTATGACATCAGTAAAGGAATTTTCTTTTCAACCAAATTATTTTTCTCAAGAAAAAGGGTTTTATGATGTCATGCTGACGTCAGGCTTGGGTTGACCTGGGACTGGCCAGTGGGCCCGGTCTACCGTGGACTTGGTCCACGGACCGACGAGTGGCTGAGGTGGCGAGAGACATGACATGGCACTGACGTGACCGGTGACTAGGCTAAAATGTTGATGTGGCACCCATGTGTCGGTTGCATGCTGATGTGGCAAATTTCAGCTGATGAGGTGAGCCAAAGCCGATGTGGTTGACCTGTGGTGCCATGTGGCTGCCACCTAGGCTCAAGCACTGATGTGGCCACGGTGGCCGTAAGTGGTACTCGGGACCCAACGGTCGCCGAGCTTTGACACTCGACGGTAGCCGGCGAGATATGCGTTATGAAGAGGAGAGCGAGGGGAATGAGATGGTATAGGTTAGCTCTTTATGATGGCGACTTTTAAGAGCTCAGGCGGGGGCGGCAATGGTGGCTGGCGGAGGAGGAGGAAGGGGAGGAGAAAGAAGGGGTGCGGTGGGTCCCACATGGTGGTGGGAGAGGAGAGGAGAGAGGTGAGCAGATGGATTGCTACCACGTGGCAAAGGAAGGAAATCTTGGTCGTCGGATGGAAATGAAGGGGTAAGTGAGAGCAGGCGGCGGCGGATTACATCAAGGCCAGACACATGTCAAGCTGAGAGGAAAGTGATATTTAAATTTTATTTTTAATTTTTAGAAATACTAGGAAACTTCTAAAAGTTTTAGAAAATAGCAAATAACTCAAAAAATCCAAAAAATCTAAAAATACTATAAATATAAGAAAACTTAGAAAAAAATAAAATAAACTCTTTTTCCTTTTAGAAAATAGATAAATTCAGTTTTCTTTCTCTATGCTTTGAAATAAAATCCAATAAATAAATAAATTCTAATAAATCAAATAAAATACAAATAAAATTTTAGGATGTTACAGAAGGTCACTGCATAGTTATAACAAATATCCTAAAATACTTGAGAAGGATTAAGGATGTGTTCTTTTTTTGTGGATGTGAGAAAGAGTTAGTCGTAAATGGTTACATTGATGCTAGTTTTCAAACCGATAAAGATGATTTTTGATCATTATCTGAGTTTGTGTTTTGTCTTAATGGAGGGGTAGTAAGCTAGAAAACTTTCAAGCAAGAGATGGTTGCTGATTCTACAATAAAAGGTGAGTATATTGTGGCTTCCAAATCTACAAAGGAGGCCATTTGGATAAAGAAATTTATCTCTAAGCAGGGTGTGGTTTCTAGTTTTTCTAGTCCAATGAATCTTTATTATGATAATAGTGGAGACATTGCGCAAACCAAGAAGCCTATATCGCATGAAAATTTTAAGCACATACTTCGGTATTTTCACCTCATTCGCAAGATTGTTGATAAAGATGATGTTAAGATATGTAAAGTACAAATGAATTAAAATATTATTGATCCGTTGATAAAACCTCTTCCATAACCAAAGCATAAGACACACAAAAGAGCTATGGGATTAGATACTTGCATGATTGAATCTAGTGCAAGTGGGAGATTGTTAGTGATATACTCTAGAGGCAATAATAGATGTGATTATATCACCTCTATGTTTATGATCTTTTGAATAATATATTATTTTGTCTCTTGAATAAATATTTTTATATTTATCAACAAGTATGTGACTTATTCATGGAACTCTTTATTCATGTTTTGATGTTATTCTAGATTATCCTTAATCTTATATCATTATATTGGATAATTATGATTTACATATCAGCATATGTATTGATTAATAATCATGTTTCACGGATCATAGATATGGTATATCAAATCAATAATATGGACACATGTTAGAGAATAGGATGTTGGATTGATCCACCATGAGACACTACAAAAATTGTTATATTCTTAAGTGTTATCAGTTGATCTCATACATAGTGTATGCAGGATCTTTAGACTTGAGATCGCCATTGTTTTCTACATGTGTAATAGTTTATTTAGAGATTACCAAACATTACTCTGTAACTGAGTAGTCATAAAGATAGCTTTCAAGATTACTATGAAACATGCGGAGAAATATGAGCGATCAAGATGGAATTTACCCCTCCTATATTGCTGGAAAGATATCTCTAGATCTCTCGATATGGTTAGATTAATGAAGTACATGGCCATGTCGAATGTAGTTGAGTCAATCACAACTGAGTAATCCAGTCACATGTTCGAGTGAAAGATCAAGTTATCAGAGGATGGCACACTTCTTGTCTTGAGTTCGATTTGGTATCAAGAGGCAAAGGGGTTGGTATCTAAGTACTATATAAATTCGTCTGATATGATCTTTATGTATGTTTGAAAGTTGTTATATCCTGCTAGGAGCCGCTACTAACTTATGGACCAAAAGGAGTTTCGGCCTATGGTCAAATATATATGAATCTACAATGTCACACACTTAATAGGCTAGAACGATAAGGGCTTAGGTGATAGTTTTTGAGTGGGATTCAATCTCTACTCGTATCGGATAATGATCTAATTGGAGGCTATGTTAGGAGAGGTGCTAGGGTTAAGGAGGCATTCTGAAACACACCCATCGAAACCCTAGCCGATACCTCTCATAATCTCGGCGTGCATGCTGGTGCTAGCGCACTGATGCATGGTGTTCATCCGTGGATGTGTGGACCTCAGTAGAGGCACTACTACGACTGCGGCATTGATCGGGACGATCGTGAGGAGTAGACAGTTGGCCAGAGGATGATTGACTATTTTCACTACATCGATGAGCTTTTCGTTGAATCGGCTGCTTCAACTTTACTTCTGCTATATTGTACGTCTATTGGTAACGATCTGTAATCTCTTACTCGTATGATTTTTGGTTTACACGGTAGAAAATTTTTATTTACACTAGCGTAGTCTATCCGTTTCCCAACACAACCGCACTAGAAGAAGATGCAAATCCCTATCAGCTAGCTAGCAATATATCACCACCTCATTTCGACTTACAGTAGTACTTTGATTAGTGATGAACTAACTATACACTTGGTGAACCGTGCTAGTATATCATGTATCGCACTGTCGCTGACAACTCACACTACATATCGACATATTCGATGTGCATAGTTTATATATACACTCGTCCAATGCCAACGAGACAGTCGTCATTGTCACCGAAATAATACACACATGGCATGTGTTCCTAACAGATTCTTTGTTTTGGGTCGCTAAAAAAACGATTCTTAGTTTTGAGTAGAGTAGTCTGCATACGCTCGGTCTCCCTAAGGAAAGTGTACAGTAGTTGGTACTGATACATGCATGGTTCGCGTCGCCGGCAAGTTTTTGACGCAAATGCCATCTGGATTTCAGAATTCAAACACGACAAATGGACACCATTGCACGAGCAACTAGGCTGGTGTCGAGCTCATCTTGGGAGCCTCACCTCTTGTCAAATCGCGGCGCATCGGTGGAGAGAAGTCGGTGCATGCGTGCTTCATTGTCCAAAGCCTCCATGTTCGCAAGTACATCATCTTTTATCGGGCCCAAACGGACGAGGCGCCGAAACCTAGATTTAGAGAGAAAATTTTGAAGAAGGAAGTTGTTTTAGGATGGTATACCGTTGTGAATGTTCTTAACGGTATAGAAATTTACTAAATTTTATTAAGTTGCACCTCTCCTTTCTCCTCTCCTCCACTGTTCCTCCTCCACGCCTTCTTTCCCGACGCCAACTACAGCTTTGTGTCCCTCCTTCACCTCCCCTACCCCCCTCCCCACCAACGGTCAGCAGCGATCGTGCCATCTCGCCATGCCTTCCTCCGCCACCACCCCACCCTATCCAACTAACATTCGGTACGTTACCGCCTCGTCGTGCCTCCCTCTGCAGTCTTCCACCGCCAGACCAACACCTCCCTAGTCTCCCTTTACATCCGGATGGCATGGTGAATCTATCGGTGGGCGCAGCGCCACTGCTCCTCTCACCAAAGCTCGAGAAGATAGGGAAGAGAGAGCTAGTGAGCTAGAGTGAGGGACATACTATTGAGGCTAGAGCTTGGGAAGCCAATCAACCTCGCCGTCGCTAGGGACGACCAGATCCAGTAGCGCCACGATTAGAGATGGTGATACATGGTAGCGTCGTGGCCAGAGACGATGGATCCGACGGTGGTCGGGGCTGGAGCTTGGGCATCTGGTCAACCTTGCCCCCACTGGGGGACAACTAAATCCGACAGCGTTGTAGTTGGGAATGACAATACGCTGCGGCGCCATGGCAAGAGACAATGAATCCGACGGTGATGCCTCCCTCCTCACATCGGCATGAGTTAGAGAGAGATCAAGAGAGAGATCAAATAGTAGTAAGTTATACCATCGATTTTTAATGAAACGGTATATGTTCTTTAGTTTTTCTAGACGAAGAAACCCAAGGCCTAATGGTGTGTATGGTACGGCCACCTAATCAATCAAGCTTCTAGAATTGTTCATGTATCTAGCATTATTGTAATATTTGTTTTCAATTTTGGCCTTCTAGCACCCGTTTTGTCAAAAATGGCCCTGTCCTAAAGCTCGAAAGACATGATAGATAACACGTGTCACTTGCTGCATCGGGATAGCTCGGTAGGAGGCAAACCGAGTGGCAAGCTGGGACAATGCAGGAGGTGATGAGTAGACGTAGCAAGTGGGCCACCCGAGTCACTGTTGAGATGCCCCTGCTTAGTAGGTTGCTGGCGAGCAGCACTAGCTCAATAGGTGGATAGGTTTGACGTGGGTAGCCGCACGTGGGTGTGCACAGGCAAGTGACCGAGAATCATGCGTGGGTAGCATTGGGCAGTGCGTGCGCGGTTTGGAATCATGTGGGTAATTATATGACGCGACACGGCGACACGACGTGATGTTAGCTTCTCATTTTATTCACGTATTAATTACACTGCCTTCTCGCATGCACATATAAAATGTGAACCTAGTGATAGAGAGAGCAAGTGCGTGCTGTCTTCCTATCAAGAGCGAGTGCAGGAAGGGAGGAAAGGATAGAGAAAAGAGATTTCTTGCCGAGAAAGAGTGCAGGAAGGAAGCGCAGCTGTGATTTACGATCCTTCCCAATTGAAAGCATTGCAGAGTGGATGAATACCTTCAGAAAAAGGTATACTTAATTCGCATATGAGCAACACATTTCATATATTGTTAGCGTTTCATTAGCGCGACTGTGGTTTTGTAATCTGGAATACACTAGATAGCCATGTTTAGTTGATGAATATTTTCCTGTAAGTAACCATATTTATTTATTATAAATAGTTGCAAAAATATGGGCTAGGAAAATAGCTAAAATATTTTTATGTATGTCTGCACGTATATATTTATCGCTCTTGTGTGATTATAGAATTACCGTTATCCAAATATCTGGTCTTATTTTTCTAAACTAAAAAACAAGTGCTTCACCAAAAATATAGAGTATTACTACCTCTACTAACCATTCTTAGTTGTTGACTCAGCTCCCTTGGTCATATATTTAAACTGTTACTAATACCTTCCTGTTCAACTGTAGATGGTTGGATTAACTGACATTGGGCCATTGGACTAGTTCACCTATGGAGAGGACAAAGGAGAATTTACTAACATACTGCGTAAACTAATACAATACCTGCATTACTGCCACCATCCTATCTTTAGGGGATGGAAGACCTAGGAAGAAGACAAGGAGGTTTGGATGATGGAGGTCTCACTGTACGCAAGGGAATGCGAGTACAACTTCCATACCTTCCGCACGGAGCATCTGAGGAGCGCTTCCACCGACAACCTTCCGCACAGAGCCCACTTGGCTTGTGCTCACATGTGCAAGATCCACTAGACTAGCATGCTGACCTCCTCATTTCTCTTCTATCCATCCCTCTTGGAATGAGCACTCTACGATGAGATGTTCGTCCCTGGCTCTGAGGATGACCCACTCTTAACTCATCAGGTCTAGCTCACCTGAGCTATAGGAGCCACTTATACTGAGGCTTTAGAGCAGAGCTCGAACCTCCGTCAGCTCCTCATCACCAGCTATAGCCAGGCTGAGACTCCGTGCTCAACTTACCAAGTGCGAGAAGGCCCTGGGCGCAGTAAAGCATGAGTGGGATGCCGAAGTCGTCGAGCTCGAGCGAACTGCAGATGCAGCAGTGGTCCACGCTCCAACACCCACTGAACCCTCCATCATTCCCACCAACTCCGCTCTGAATCAGGCACCCACCGGGAGACTACGCCTAAGGAGCACCGCGTGTAAGAGCGTGCGGCGGCTTAGCCTATTGATCATCATTGATGTTGGAGAAACTAGCCGAGGCCGCAGTCGCTCTAACTCTCACTATAGCTCGTCCAACGACAGTCACTCCCGCTCTTGCTCCAATTCACCTAGTGACTGTAGCACCTGCTGTGGCCACAACCTCTTGGAGGAGTAGCCCAACATATGAATTAGGTCACCTCGTAGTGCTTGTTAGGAGTAGGTTTTTGTTTGCAAGCACCTACCTATGTACTATAGAGTAGACATGTAATGTGTAATGTATTATATCCACATGACAGAGCATGGCCTAAGTATTATGTGCAACTTGATCAAAATATTATAAATTTTATGTAACCATCTTAGGCCTTGTGATTTAATTTTTATTTTTCTTATTTGCTTGATTCTTGGAATCCTTTCTTGACATATTAGTCAGTGGATAACATGCATCAGCTTTCTCAGTAATTTCACAATACGTACCAGCTTTTGTAGCCAACGGATAGCACACACTAGCTTTCCCAGCAATTTGATAGCACGTACCAGCTTTTCGCAGCTAGTGGATAGTACGCACTACTTTTTCCAATGATTTAACAACACATAGTAGCTTTTTGCAGCTTGTAGATAGCACACACTAGCTTTTCTAGTGATTTGACAACATGTACTTGCTTGTTGCAACCTGTGGATAGCATGTACCAGCTTCGCATTGAGTAGATAGCACGTACCAACTTTCCCAGTGATTTGACAACACGTACCTGCTTTTTGCAGCAAGTAGACAACATGCACCAGCTTTCTCACTGATTTAACAACACGTACTAACTTTTTGCAGTGAGTGGACAGCACGCACTAGTTTTTCTAGTGATTTGACAATACGTACCTGCTTTCTCTAGTGAAATGACAACGTGTTCAAGCTTTACTCCCAAACAGTACACACCAACTGCCAACAAAATCTGGATAGCCCCCACGACTAGACCTAAGACTCCGATTGAGTTGATCTTGAAACTAGGAGAAGAGAAGATGGGGAAGAGAGGAGAGACACAAGACGTCATTGTGCCGCTGGTAGGGATGTCTAACTACAGAGAGGTGCTTCGCAGGCGGAAGTGAATGGCTAATGAGAAGGGATCATACCCTGATAATTCTTGCAAGGATGCATCTGTGTTGTCGGAGTTTCCATGGCCGCAGTGCGACTATGCAATCCAACATTTATCATTTAGTCCATACACTTAGCAACCACCTCCCGGGCGCACTGCACATGTGGTGAAGTTCTTGTAAGCATATATTTGCTATTTCACATTGCATATTCTATTTCACACATCTCTAACCTACTTCATCCACCGGCTGACCACGGAGCGTACTGCTTCTTCCAACAGATCGATGGTTCATATACATAGATAGGGCATTCATCGAGCAAAAATACATGATCAACTACCTAGTGGCTCTTAAGAGATTCATGTGCTGAAAACTTTACACCCCAGATGATAGCGCAAGGACAAGAGTAAGACGCCAGTGGTCCCCGGAGTCCCCACTGAATGCCAGGTTCTTTTTGACTAGGATAAATCTACATAGGTTGTTGAAGAGAGTACTGGTCCCAGGTCACGAAAAGCCCGTAAAGAGAGAAAGGAAAGGCATTGATGGATCTAAATGTGTATGCCAACTGACTGCAACCATAGCTTCCAAAAGGCACACATGCATCTAAGATGTAGTTAGAGTTGATGATTCATGCATGTTGCCATTTGTATCATATGAGTAGCGAGGCAAACATGTGTATCTAACTAAACCCTACGCGCTATGTAATTCGCACATTTATTGCAATATTCTTTGTCAGTCTGCACATGATCCATTACACTAATTTTTACAATAATATATCTTTACTACTTAACACAGTAAGTTTGTGGTAGTGGTTAATCTGCCCCTCCGAACCCTCTTGCACCTTTCTAAAAAGTTTCTATATACACATGAACAAAAAATAGTAGGATTTCGAGCCAGTCCTCGTCTTATCGAGCTTTTTCTGAAATTAGCATAGTTTTATTTAATATTATTTTGCATATAGTTTAGAAGTATGTTTATAAGCGGGCTAACGAGTCGAGCTAGAGTAAAATCCAAATTAATGAGTACAATTAAATCAATTTTGAATCGAATCAACGAATTTTTTTGCCACCTCTACCCACTGCCTTGCCTGCTGCCAAGCCGGGTTGCTCGGCAGCGCCTAGGGCCACCCGCATGCTATGTCGTGCATGTGGCTGACGTGCTAGTTTGGCCTACCGTGCGAGCTACCCCAGTGCGACAGATGATACGTGTCACTTGCCGTATCTTTTGAGCTTGAAAAAGAGTTATTTTTATAAAAATAGATGTTTGATGGTGAAAATTAAAAAAATATGGCTACAATGTCAACTACATAAACAGTTCCGGCTTTTAAAAAGTCAGTAATACTGTAATAGTGATTTTTGGGCACGGGCCCACGCACACTCCGCAAACGCAAAGGTTTTTCTTTCAGTGAGTAATACTGATTTTCGGCTTGGGCCCACGCACACGCTCGCTGCAAAGCGATAGGTTTTTTCTTTCCTTTGGGAACACGCTCGGCGTGGAACCACCAGGCCCGCTGGGCTTTACTACGGGTGCATGCATCTCCCCGGGCCCACCACACCCCCGATAGCAACATCCGTGCCCTGTTCATCTCACGCCAAGCGAAGTTAGCCATGCATAATGAATTTATCTGAATAAATAATATAATAATTTTATACTATCATTTTAATTTTAAAATGATTTATCATAGGAGCTTTTTGAAACGCCTTATCATCTTCATCGGTATTCGATTCGTTCACACAAGCGCTCGTGTTAGGATTAAAAACCATTAGCTGTAGCCATCTATCGTAACTCGAAAATAACACACTTGTAGTCCTCTCTCCGTAGGAAAACGAATGATGCATACGAATTTTGAGATTCAAAGTTTGTAAATTTCAACTAACAACTAGCCCAACAATATATACACACACGACATAAAAATGATACCACTAGATTCATATTTAAAAGCACTTTCTTACTATTAGATCGATTAAGTTTTGAAAGTATGTACATCAAAATTGGCTGGTTCTCAATTTTAAGCAGTTTTTCTTGATTAGACAATTTTAAGCAGTTGAGAGATTGAAGTTTTAACTTGTGAACGAGCCAAAACAAATCTGGGATCGCTAAGATCCAAGGGGCCTGGTCCACGCTCGATGGTGGCGTTTCTGAAAATCAGCCTCGCTTCTCCTCGTGACATGTTCGGTTAACATCAGCGTAGCCAAAAAAATCAATCGACAGGAATAGCATGCACCGAACACCTAGAGTCGTTTACTATTTACCCAAATTTTGGAGACTTGTTCACTATTTGCTTGTAGTTTTACAGCGACCAACGAGGGCCTATGCGGAGCGTCTGAGCGCTTGGAGCTCAATCAGACGGTGGTCGAAAAGCCGTACAGCACTACAGCGTCTTTGAAATCTAGACCAGATCCGAATCTCGCAGCCCAGAGCACGCATACGAGGGAAAGCCAGCGAAGGCGCAGACACCCGACTCCGCGCACCCGCTTGCTCCCCGCTCGCAGACCGACCCTATAAATTCGCCACCCCTCGCCGTCCGGCATCCCCCCAAACCGAGCTAAAAAAACTCACCCCGAAAAAACCATCGCAAATCGCAGCAAATCCGACGAGGAGCCCGTGCGACTCCGCCCCGCCACCATGAGCTTCGCGTCCATGAGCAAGCAGCAGGTGCTGGACGCCGGCGAGGAGGCCGGGGAGGAGGTGATGGAGCTCATCCCCGGCCTGCCGGAGGAGGTCGCCGAGAAGTGCCTCCTCCACCTGCCGTTCCTCTACCACCGCCTCTTCCGCACCGTCTCCTCCACCTGGAACCGCTTTCTCTCCGACACGCCGGCCAAGCCGCAGCTCTTCCCGTCAGCGGCATCGGTGTCGCTCTCGCTGCCCTTCCTCTTTGCCTTCGCCTTCGACCCCGTCTCCCGCCGCCTCCAGTGCCAGGCGCTCGACCCCTTCTCCCGGAGGTGGCTGCTGCTGCCGCCGGTACCCGGCGGCGCGGCGGCCGGGTCGTTTGCAGTGGTGGGGCTCCCGAGCCGCAGCGAGATCTACGTGATTGGGGGCGTGGAGGAGGGGGGCGACAGGGCGGTGAGGAGTGTGGCGGTGTACAGCGCGGCGAGGAACGGGTGGGAGGAGGCGCCCGACATGGGGACGGCCAGGGGGTACATGGCGGCCGGGGAGGTGGGAGGCCGGGTGGTGGTGGCCGGGGAGGACGGGGAGGCGGAGGTGTTCGACCCGGAGGAGGGGAGGTGGGCGCCGGCCGCAGTCCGGCGCGGCGCGGCGGTGGCCAGGTACGACGCCGCGGCGGCCGGGGGCAAGCTGTACGTGACGGAGGGGTGGGCCTGGCCGTTCGAGCGCGCGCCGCGGGGCGCAGTGTACGACGCGGCGGCGGACTCGTGGACGGAGATGGCGCGCGGGATGCGGGAGGGTTGGACTGGCTCCTGCGCCGTCGCCGGCGGCCGGATGTACATCGTGGCGGAGTACGGGGAGTGGAGGCTGAAGCGGTACGACGAGCCGCGGGACGAGTGGAGGATGGTGGCCGGCAGCGGGGTGCCGCCGGAGGTGAGTCGGCCGCACGTCGTCGCCGGCGAGATGGAGGAGGTTGGCGGCGGGAGGCGGAGGTTATACGTGGTGGGCGCCGGGCTCGACGTCGCCATAGGGACGGTGTCCACCCCCGCGCTGGCCATCCACGGCTCGGAGGACGAGAGGGTGGACTGGGAGGTGGTCAAGGGCCCCGCCGAGTTCGCCGGGCTCGCGCCTTGCAACGTGCAGGTCCTCTACGCCTGACGCGCCGGGCCCGCCTGTCGGTGGCACGTCGCACCGCCGCTCGCGCCCGGCCGGTAGAACTACACTTTTGCTGGGCCCCACCTTCGGTGGCACGTCGCTTCCCCTGCGGGCCCACCTGTCATCAGCAGGTGACAGCTCCCGCCGCTCAGCGGCAGGAGCGGCTCGCTGCTGGACTAGCGGATGGTCACGTGGGGCCCGTTTGTCAGTGAGCAGTGCGAGGGGCTTGATAGTCATTTCCCTGCTTTGTTCTTCCAGGTTCTCTCCCTTGTCAGAGCAGAGGAAGCGTGTTTGTAAAATAAGGGGTGCTCATTTGGGTTTTGAATCTAAGTTTTTAGCTTCTGTAAAATAAAGAATAATAAAAAAACTAAAAAACTAAAAAAGATAGAAAAAATCAGAAAAAAAATAAAATTAAAAAGCTAGAAGCTCAGAGTTTAATTCCAAACGAGCGCAACCTAAAATTACCGCTCCACCACCAGTACCAGTAGATTTTTCACGTATGTCTGCATTGACGTCGACGGCACTGCCGAAATCGCCAGAGGCATTTCGCTCCATTCCATTGTGCAAGGCGAAATATGCCGGGAAGAGAATGTTTTCCCTCCCAGTCACCCCGGAG
This sequence comes from Melocanna baccifera, assembly GCA_036346265.1. Classification (NCBI taxonomy): domain Eukaryota; kingdom Viridiplantae; phylum Streptophyta; class Magnoliopsida; order Poales; family Poaceae; genus Melocanna; species Melocanna baccifera. The sequence goes on from CM070692.1 coordinate 3,268,019, forward strand.
TCGTCATATCTAGCAACGCGCGTGACGGAATTTGGGTGGCTGCTTGCTCGCTAAACACAAGGTTTTTGCTTTTTCGCGGGTGCGAGGCAAAGCGGGGCAAAAGCAAATGATGGGACTGGGCGGCACGCCAAATTGCCAGTCCCAATTCCCATCCGCGCGACGGGAAGATTCAACGGAACTGACCATTTTCGACGCCAATTTGTTCGCGCGCGCTCTCCTTCTCACGCAGCCTTCTCCTCCCATTCGTTTTGGCTAAGCCTCCTGTGATCGCTAAAGCTAAGCAGTAGGGATGAGATATATCCTCTCCTCGTTGGCTCGTTCATTTGGCCGCTCTTTCCCTCCCCGAGTGTTGCCTTTTCCAAGGGCTAATCATGTCGCGACGGCGACCTGTGAGCCCGAGAGCACATCTTGCTTCTAGTGGAGAAATGGGAAAGGTGTAATAGCGGCGTGGGTGGTAGGGCCGGCCATGCCATGCTGTCTTGTCCAAATGTCCAATCCGTCGAAGCCATAGGAAAATCAAGAGCGCTACAAAAAAATATCATAACAGTTTTTTAAAAATAATTTATCAATTTATTGATATTTAATTTATTCATACAAACACTAAAAGTATTAGTAATAGATATAAACTATAAGTTACAGTTGAAAAAAAAGCACCCATTAGTTTTCGAGACGAAGAGCAGTTGCAGAGTGCGCGACCAAGGAGCTGTACTATTATACTACTAGTACACAACATTAAAGAAGTAAATCCAAATTATGAGCGCTAAACAAAAAGAGCAGTTGGTGTTTACATGCTAAGACAGCTGGGGATGAGCTCAGGTGTGTGCACGTGTGCCTCCCTGCGTACATGCACGGTGCGGTGATCTGTCTGAACTGAAGTTTATTTACCTTAATTTTATAGGAGCTGCCAAGATCAACGAAGAAGCCTGGATGGATTGATGACCTTTTATTTATGCAGAATGGGAAAAGAAAGGACAAGCCTGCAACTAAGAAAATGGCTTCGGTGCCTGCGTCGAAGCTTTACCTTGCCTGTTCTTTGATGTAGGGAGGGGTACCAGCTTAGTTGCTTGTGAAGGAACGGTGGTCTTTCCTGATGGTGATTGTGCGTGGGCACGGCTGCCTGACACGTCTAATGAAGGTATGTTCTTTTTTAGTTTCAGTTTATGATTATAGTTTATAACTGATTGTTTGTATAAGAGAGTACGGAATAATAGAAACTTTTCTGTGATTTTGGACAATATAAATGAAGTTGCTATAGTATGTATTACAATTAATTTGTAGACTTCTTTTTAAAAAACACTCTGTTTAAAAGTTAATTACTGTAGAAAAGATGAAAAATAATTTTTAGAAACTGAAAAGAAAATGTCTGATAACAATAGCTTAGCTAGTAAGTACTACAGTATTTGGTTGGAGAGGACAAAATTAGTAGTAGAATATATGATCGTCGTAAGAAAAGAGAGGAGAGTAATTAAGCTATCAGTCGTATAGAAAGCTGGTGTATTTTCTTGAGAAAAACCAAACCTCTGCTAGCGGGTTTTATTTTGCCAACCTTCTGCTACGCAGTGCTATATGTTGTTAAGAAGAAATTGAGAAGATTAAAGAGAGGTTATACCCAGATCACAAGTGTAAGGATCCTTTGGTATTGCAATGTTTACTAAAATGTACTTTCGTACTTTTGAGGTAATAGCTATTTACAAGCATCTTTTTGAAGGTTCATTTGCTGAATATTTTGATACTAACAAACTAGATTCCAAGGTAACCGCAAACCGGCCATAACAGGAACACAAGAGTTCACACGTACGTATATAGTCATTTCCACATAAATCAATACTACAAGCTAGACTAAATTAGCCAACGAGAATAGTACAGCCAGACCTTTGCCTAGCTCACATGGAAGTGGAACAGCTGAACGACTAGTATTCTCCTCCACCCACTGATGCATCCAAATTGCACACATGAGGAGGCAAACAGATTAGCTGTAGATATCTCGCAGTTGCAGAGTTGCGTACAAACTACTCCCAGCAACTGGGGCATATATCCCCGGCTGATAGCTAGCAAATGCATCAGGGCAGGATGGTATGATGCTGAATCATACATAAACTAATCACAGTTGCAAGCAGGAACCGAGACCACTTGTGCAGCTTGCTGATCGCATAATCGACCGGATCGATGGATTTTCCTCGGGCTCCAAGTTGCATGCATGTATGGTTTTCATTGTTTCCCGACACTTGTCACCATAAGTACTAGCAGCCAGTAAAAGTCATACTGCTTTCTTCAGCTGTTGCTGTTGCGCATATATTTCAACTTCTCTTCAAGATTTACCAGCAGCATCAGCACAGACATGATGAAAGATTAGAAGGTACCCCACAACGTAGTGAATGGGATACCTATATTGTCTTGCAAGACGACCAAAATGTTGTAGTAGTAGTAGTACTAGAACGTAACAGGGATGACCATACCTTGTGAACAAGAAATCAAATGCGTAGAGATCAGAGATATTATTTCCGAGGGAATCGATCGAAGAACAAAAACATCTATATCGATCTACGAATCCTGTTCTGGGAATGGAATCTGAATATTTTCATCCGGTAGACTGCCGCAACCGCAAGTCCACCTTTGCGGTTGTATGTATCGGATACATTGTATCCGTTGGTGTCTTTTCTGGGGGCATACACAATATATGGGATAGGTTCTTTTCGGTTGCAGCTTACGGTTATAGCTTATAGTTTTTGATCTTAACACAAACGCTTATGTGAATGACTGAACACCAAAAGCCACCTCAAAAAAACTATCCTAATAAATTATTTCAAAACTGCGACAGAAAAATCGTTCTATTTATTTGTTTGAATGAAAGTCATAAGGTATAAGTCGAAAATAACCCGGCCTTTGGAACGGTAAGCTGGACCAACATCCGGATGCTTACTCGGTGCTTCTCTCTCCAATGTTTGGCTCATTGCACGCTGGTGCCTAGTTGGACCGTATGCATGCACAGCAGTATTTAATTGTCCCCAAAGTTATATAAAGAGCACATACGGTTGTATGGCTATTTCTTCTTTCCCTCTTATCTTTTTCTCGCATGGAGAGAGATACTCGCCCTACCAACCATGCGTTCACTTGTTCGGCCCATATATCCGAAAATGGCGGTCCTAGTTCGGCCCCATTGGACTTTAGCCGGGTATTGTACCAATGAGGCTCTGGCCCACTACGCGACTCCGGCTGTGTTTCGTTTTTTCTTTCTTGTGAGGTCATCGCTGATGAGTCTAGTCTAAATAATTTTTATTCTATACAAATTAGGTAAATCAAATATAAAATATTATAAACAATAAATTAAATACAGAGAAATAAGAGGAGAACTCATTTCTTTATTGCTTTCTCTGTTTTATTGTACCCTTTACAATAATTAAAACCCCTACTTATAGACTAAGTGGAGAGTGTCCATCAATAGACCAGGCTTGCAAATCTAGACCCAGATTTTTGGGACATGCTTGAGCTGCAAGTCTAAGCAATATTTGGTATTACCCAAATCTTTTATTTCGAATTCTAATTCTGGGTAAGAGCTCGCTTCTTTTATATTATCTAGGGTTTCAATGATATTCATATCATTTACATATATTAAAATTATACAGAATCTATTTTAAGATCGTCGTATAAATACACAGGGACAATTCTCATTGTTTGTGTAGCTTTTCTTACATAGAAAGTCACTTGAACGATTATAACATATTCTCCCTGATTGCTTAAGCACATACAGTGATTTTCTGAGTTTTATACTGTACAAGTTTCTATTTGCTCTGTCTTCATTTGGGATAGGAATACCTTCAGGTACCTTCATATAAATGTTCGAATCTAAGTTTTCATAAAGGTATGTCGTTACCACATCCATCAATTTTATCACTAAATTCAGATTTACTGCCATCGAGATTAAATATCTAAAGGTAATACTACCCATGACCGGGGAATAGGTTTCTGAAGTCAAATCCATTCCTACTCTACCTGAGAAAGAATAGTGTACTTCAGCTTCTCAAACCACTTCTAGAGTGCAATCCATAATGTTAGCACACTCTTCTCTACCATGTACTCATTCTTGAGAGTGAGATAGAGGTGATGCCTGAGGAAGTGAAGTGGCTGATATTTTTCTCAGGTGTGGGTTTGTCATCTTGCAGTGCACCAATCACAATGGCCGTGTGGAGCTTCTTGGCTTCAAGAACGATCTCGACATCAAATCCAAGTCAAATAGTTTTAGTCATGCTGAGCCATCTCCTTGAACTCTTAGTTCGTGATGCATGTTATCTACATATGTATGAAGGAAATATATAAATTTACTATAGATAACTATGCATGAAATAAGTTGGATAATGATACAAAATATTCTCATGATATTTCAAAATTTCTATGCATTTTCTATAATTTTACTGTTAATTTCAGTGATTAAAAGAAATTTAAACAATTATGATTAATCAAAACAGTAAGTAAATACATAAAAAGCATAGAAAGCTCGCGTGGGAGCAGCGCTGCTCCAGACCGATGAAGGAGCAGCGCGGTGAAGATGTGTGGGGTCGGAGTGGCCATGCAGGGCCTGCGATGCACGACACACAACGGCCATGTAGGGTCGATGGCATGGCGGTTCGATGTGGTGCAGCCATACGAGGCGCAATGTGGTTGTGTGGGCCGCGGCACAGCCGTGCAGGGCCTATGATGCGCCGGTCGGGAGGTGGCTCGGCTCCATGCCGGCAGTGATCCGTTTTTTCTCCTTCTTTTTGTTAATCTATCTATAGTACCATTAACATCTGCTCTTTTTTCATGTAATCTTCCGATCGGTATTGTGTCGATGACTTACTGTCTACTCGCGGCATTGTTTCAATTTATAGAATTGAAAGTGATCTAGATAGACAATGTAATCTACAAGTGTTTTGGCAATTACCTTTGAACCACCAGAGCAATTCGTGCTGATAATATGTTGAGAAACCGTCGCAGGTGAATCCAGTCCAAGCGATTCCTCTCATATGAAAATATATGGATCAAACACAGAATATTGCAAATAATAAATTGAACACAGAGAGATGAGAGGGAAACTCTTTTATTTATTGTTTTCTCTTTTTTTTGTACTTTTTACAATGATTAGGATCTCTATTTATAAACTAAGTGGAGGATACCCACCAATGGACCAGGCTTGCAGACCCAAGCTTAGATTTCCTAACACTTTCCTATACGCGACATGAACCGGTTATGCGGTGCTCCATTCGGCTTCATGCTTCAGCTAGTGGGTTTTACCTGAAATTACACTGTAATAACTATTATTTTTTTCTAAAAAATAAAAAATTATTATATCATTATGAACAATATAAAGGAATAAGAGGAAAAAAGAAAAAGAAAAAAGTCCAAAAAACCTAAAATAAGCTAAAATTAGAAATTAATATATTTTAAGTGGGTTCTAACTTAAATAAACTGAAAGCTAAATAAACCAAAAGCTCAAGTAGTTTTCAGCGGGATACAAAAAAATTTATTTTTTTCGTTTGTACCTGATGCCTCTGAAGTGCCTAACACATCTAACCGACGCCAAATTGCTCGAACGATACAGGTCAGCCCGACACTGCTTGGAGCGCTGCACTGCTGCACTCTTTTGGGACAGTCTCAGGCCGGGTTTCATTTGGTGCGGATCGCAATCGTACGATACATGCCGATTATTTTCACGTACGGGACCGAGGCTGCCAGGTTTGTGGGCACTGCTCATTGAGATCCTTGCAAATGGAAGTAAGCTAATCCGTGCCAAAATTGAGACTGGTGAGGGTGAGGATCCAAGAGTCGAGAATGGAGACCAGTGTTTCGCGGTTAGTCTAGCTCCACTGCTTAGTTGATATGCCTGCCCTGGGGTCATCGTTGCAAATCCAAAGCTTCGGACACCTACGTAGGAATGCAGGATCATGACCATATGGTATCGTATAAAGAGAATGTATCGTATGCAATTAAGTTTTTTTTGTGCAATCCAACTTAAACATCGTAAAAAATATGAAAAAAATGAAACAAACAGTAGTATAAAAGGAGTATTGTGGTACGGTATACCGACAAGAAGCACCCCGATGGCATACCTTCCCTTGTGCTGTTTCTCCTTCCCTCTCTCTTCTCTCGAAGCACTGCCGCTCCCCTCCCCTTCTCTTCTCCTGCTCTGGCCCGATCGTTGCCCTCTTCTCCATCTCTCTTCTCCACACCCGCTGCCCTCCCCACCTTCTTCTCCAACGTCGGCCGCAGCTTCGCGCTCCTCCTTCTCCACCTCCCCCACCCCCTCCACCACTGGCAGCCAGCGGCGATTCCGCAGCCTCATCACGTCACCCTCTCCCCTACCATCCCCACCACATCCTGATGAGAACATGACCCTATGGATACAACCATATTTGCTATTCTTGTTGTTCCAATTACAAGAGCTCATACACATCACTTTAAATTATCAGGTGAGCTCGTTTTTAGGAGTGCATTTATATCATATGAACTATATGATGCTATCTAATGATGAAAATGCATATTTACGCGGCTATATAAGGAGGATTGCATCAATACTATGAGCTCGTGGTTGGGATCTACCAAAAGAGAAGCTAACCAGCATATCAAGACCATATCGACGTCTCCCTCAACTCTTTCTTATAGTCACCACATCACTTTTAGACCAATTCAAGCAAGAGTTCAAGTTAGACATATTTTAAAATCTAAGAAAACAAGAGTGGTGCAACCTCTTTAAATAGGAGAGTGGAAGCCACACAAAACTAAAAAACAAAGGGATTGTACTATTTATTATTGTTCACGTGAACAATAGTACGGCTGTGAATAGTGGAGGTAGCATCTTTCTATTAGGTCCAAGCATTACAAGACCCGATTTGGCCAAAACAAATGATGTAGTAACTTATTTTGATGATTGCGGAGTGTACAGATGGAATTTGCAGGTGAGGCTAGATCCGTTGGAAAGAAAACGTGACAAGCTTTTTCATCAAGTACTCATGGACTTCAAACGGACTCCGTATATAAAAGTTATGCTCATTTGAAGTTAGGCTTGTCAGATTGAATCCAAATTGATCTGGAGTCTGAATTGGATTCTAAAACGTGTTCCACTTGAATCTTGCTTGAATTGGTTCAAAAGTGATGTGATGACCATAAGAAAGAGTTGGGGGAGACGTCGACATGGTCTTGATATGCTGTTTGGCTTCCCTTTTGGTAGACCCTAACCACGAGCTCATAGTATTGATATAATCCTTCTTATATAGCTGCGTAAATATACATTTTCATCATTAGATAGTATCATATAGTTCATAAGATATAAAGACACTCCTAAAAATAAGCTCACCTGGTAATTTAAAGTGATGCGTATGAGCTTTTATAATTAGAATAACAAGAATAACAAATATGGTTATATCCATAGAGCCATGTTCTCATCACATCCAATCTAACATTTACAGCGCCACCGCCTCGCTGTGCCGCCCTCTAGCGTTGCCTATTGCCTTTCGCCATCACCCGACACCCTCGATCGCCGTCGAGGGCAGATCCGAAGTTAAAGGAGGGTGATGTTTCTAGTGGAGAAGAGAGGGAATCGGTATACCATAATATTGGAAGTATAAGTGCTAGATTCCCAACTTTCGCGGCATGATCACAAAAATTGATACTGCCTAGGACGCAACGCCGACAACCCAACTCCAAGCTCCTAATTGAAGATGTACCACCAGTGTTATCTTTTGAGAATTTCCCAAGAATTTTAAAGCTAAAAGTGGCATGACCTACTAAAAATAGTTACTGAAATGTTGTCCGGACATGGTCAACTACTTAACTGATAAGAGCGCCCAAAAAAAAAAAAAACCGGCAACGTTGCTAGGCCCCATCGTCTCTCGTCTCCCACAAACTAGGCGACACCTATCACAACATCCGCGAAGCACTTGAATAAACAAACCAGATCCAGATTCACCACTCTCCAATCACACGCGCACTACGCCATGGCCCTGGCGACGCCGCTTCGCCACCTCCTCACCGCACCGCCCACGGCCGCCGCCGCCGCTGCTCCCGAGCCCACCGGAACCTTGACACAGTGCGGCTTCCCGCTCCGTCGGGGGCGCCTCCGCGCTAGCCTCGCCGCGGCTCCGTCCCCGGCGGCCAGGGCCGGGGTCGCGGCGGCGGCGGGGCGGCCGACGGTGCTGGTGACGGAGAAGCTGGGGTCCGCAGGGCTGGAGCTGCTGCGGACTTTCGCGAACGTGGACTCCGCGTACGAGCTCACGGCGGAGGAGCTGCGCGCCAAGGTGTCGCTGGTCGACGCGCTGGTGGTGCGCAGCGCGACGCAGGTGACGCGGGAGGTGTTCGAGGCGGCGCGCGGCCGGCTGCGCGTCGTCGGCCGAGCGGGGGTCGGCATCGACAACGTCGACCTCCAGGCCGCCACCGAGGCCGGCTGCCTCGTCGTCAACGCCCCCACCGCCAACACCGTCGCCGCCGCGGAGCACGCCGTCGCGCTCCTCGCCGCCATGGCCCGCAATGTCGCGCAGGCCGACGCATCGCTCAAGGCCGGTACGCTCTCGTTTCTCCAAACAAATTCCCCTATATACTGTGTTGTTCTTGCCACAGCTTATATAAATTGATGTGGTGCTTACGTACGGAACAGTGTACGTCATCGTAATTAAAGGGCAGCGAATTGCGATCGCACATTTCTAGTGGTATATATTGTTTCGAAAGTGTTATACAACATTAGAGTGTTTTTTAATATTAGAGTGTTTTCTTGAGGGAAATTAGTCGAATTTCACGCCGTTCGATTTGCGTCAAGATTCGTGTTCCCGTCCACCTGTATCTCCATCATCTCTGTTGAAGATCCAGCAGATCCGGCAAGGCTCTCCATCGTCTTCTTCTTCGGCCGCCGGAGACACCGAGTTAGGGTTATAGTTCGCCGGTTAGGGTGCCATGGTGGTGGCGGACTGACGGTGGGCAGCGGTGGTGGCGCCTTGGCCGTGGGATTGGAGGAGGGCGGTGGAGGCGGCAAGAGCCGACGAGCAATTAGGAGGCGGCGGGCAGCATTGGCGAATCCGATGGCAGTAGCCACTAGAGGCGGGGAAGAAGGACGCGGTGGCCGGAGGTTGAGATGTGGCAAAGAAGGAGAGGAGGCGGACGACGTCGGCCATGGGCTTGGTGGCCGTGGTGGTGGAAGGGGGGGGGGGGTAGGTGGATGGGATGTGAGTGGTGAGGTTGGTGCAGGGTGGCGGATCCGGTAGCGACAAGCTACCGGAGATAGGGAAGCGGGGCAGAGGAGGCGGGCTGCGCCGGCGCAAAGAGGGTGACGACGGCTGTGTTAGGGGGTGGCAGCGGATCGATGGCGGGCCTCATCGTCAGCGAGGTGACGGGAGGCGGCGCACTGGAGGGAGTTCGGGCAGCTGCAGCTGTGAGTGAGGGAGGAAGGAGTTAGGGTTTGGGGTGGGGAGGGGTTTGTTTATATATTGGATTGGTGGCATGATCTCGTCTGTTGATTTTTCATCCGACGATTAAAAAAAGCGACTGATTTTGGAAAGAGAAATAGTCACATGATAAATAGACAGACTCATATTTTTTTGTTCGATGCGCATTGTTGGTTGATTAAATGTAGTACATGTTGTGTTTAGCAATATGCCTATTTTGTTATTCCAAAGAGATCTAGCATGGCAGCTTGCCCCCATCATGTTTCTATGGTTGCTTTCTTCAATGGTTTGTAAATGATGCCGGCATGATGTACAAAGAAAACTTGTACATGTAGTGGTAATACTGGTGGCACCAATGCTGTCATAAAATTGAAAAAAAAATGTATTGTTACACATGGGCTGTGTTAGTTCAAGGAATATATTGATAATGATAACTGGAGTACAAATTCTTGATCAAGTGTTGATTTTGTGATGTCCTAGCACAAACTACAAAATATCAATAGTTTCAAGTGATGTGATTGTTGATGTGATTTTGGTGTAAAGGCAGCTTTTAAGCACAGTGGGGTTGACATGACCAAATGGGCCACCTAGCATGGGCCTGTGTAGGCATGGCCTAGTTGGCCCGTTTATCTAAGTAGGTCGTGTCGTACCGGCCCATAGGCTCAGCCTCAAACCTAGGTATAGCCCAATAAGGTGCTGGGTCATGTCGTGCCAGCTTGGGCACATGTAGCATGACGGGCCAAGGACAACTCATTTAGGCTGACCCTCTCTCATTTCTCTCTCTATCTCTCTCGCATTCTTGCTCCCCTATCTCCTCTCCACCGCCACCGCCATTGGTGGATCCCGTTGTCTGGCACTCTCCCCGGGCCGCCACTGGTCTCTTTGTATTTCCCTTCGCCAGATCTATCGTGCCTATCTCCCTTGGTCACCACCGGTCCTCGGTGGCCTCAGCCATGGCGCTGACTCGACCTCACCGACGCCAAGTCGGCCTAGGTCATTTGCCGCTAACGTGCCATCCGGTCACCGCCACCCACCTCTTGGCTTCCGCCCCCTCCCACCGCCTCCTTCATCATGCCATTCTGTCTGCCACCCACCTTCTCCGCCGGCACACCTCCCGCCTGACCCTAACCCCTCACTCTCTCTGTTGTAGCCGGCTGCCCCTAGCCCTCAACTTCCCAGCTCGGCTCCCATACTATGGGGTCTAACGGGTCGTGCTAGGTTGACCTGTGCCTGGGCCATGCCTAGCACAACACGTTGTTGTGTGTGCCATGTCAGGCCAACACGCTGGGCCAAGGTCATGACCCAAGCATGGCACACGTGCGTCAGCCAGGCTGGCACGAACTGTTTAGTGATGGATAAGTCATTGTGTCGTTGTTGTATTGTTGTTTCTTCTCTCTTTAGGACAGCATCTCCTTTAAGGACAGCATCTTGACTCCTTTAAGGACAGCATCTCCTTTAAGACAAACATCTCCTTTAAGGACAAACATCTTAGACTAGCTTTAGGACAGCTTTAGACTAGCATCTTGGCATATGCTTGGCGGTTAGCGGCCTATAAATTTGTGGCTCCCATACTATGGGGTCTAACGGGTCGTGCTAGGTTGACAGCATCTTAGACTAGCTTTAGGACATGCCTAGCACAACACGTTGTATGTTGGCTGTGCCCTATGTCGTATCCCCAACCCCTCGGGTTGGGCCAAGGTCATGACCCCAAGCATGGCTCGATGAGAGTAAGGATCTTGCTATCACCAACAGCAAGACTCCAGCGAGTAACATGTTTAGTCCTAGGCTTAGTGTTTGCAATGCTTGCTAGGTGTTCCAGCAAGAACTCTTCCCTGACTGTGGTGTCACCTTCTGGTGCCGGTGTCGTATTTCTCTTCTTTAATGAATTGGCATAGCTTCCGCCCTTGGTTCAAAAAGAAAAAAGGGAAATTTGTTCTGTATATAATAAACAACAAAGACTTCAGGCACATAATGTTCCATTAGTAAATTTTCAAGGCTAAACTGTAAATTCGAGATGTTGTGAGCAAGAAACTAGCATTGTTGGGTTCAGACATCTCCATTTATCAATATCACAAGTTTGCAACAGAAATGTTTTGAGTTCTCGACTGGTATCAAATGCTGAAATAACAGTGGTGATACATCATTGTGCTTTACATGTTTCGCTTTGCACATATTCAGGAAAATGGCAACGCAACAAATATGTTGGTGTTTCCTTGGTGGGAAAGACACTAGCTGTTATGGGCTTTGGAAAGGTTGGCTCAGAAGTGGCTCGACGTGCAAAAGGACTTGGAATGGATATCATTGCTCATGACCCATATGCTCCCGTTGATAGAGCCCGGGCAATTGGTGTAGATCTTGTATCATTTGATGAGGCCATCTCTACTGCAGACTTCATATCACTGCATATGCCCCTTACTCCATCAACGACAAAGCTTTTCGATGATGAAACTTTTGCAAAAATGAAAAAGGGTGCAAGGATTATTAATGTTGCAAGGGGTGGGGTAGTTGATGAAGAAGCATTAGTGAGAGCACTTGATAACGGAACAGTTGCACAGGTAATTCTTTTTGTCATGGCCATTCTTCCAAATGTTGATAATGCATATTGCTGTCGAATAGTTGCCATGACCAGTATGATGTTTAACGTAAATAGAACAAGATTTTTCGTCAGAAAAGGTTCTTTTAGCCTTTTTCCTGATTGCTCTGAGGTATGAGTCAGGCAGCACTTGATGTATTCACAGAGGAGCCACCGCCGAAAGACAGCAAGTTAGTTCACCATGAAAATGTCACTGTCACGCCACACCTTGGAGCTAGCACAACAGAAGCACAGGTTTGCTGTTCGTTTTGTAACAAACTTTATACCTTATCTATCCTCTTACTGTGTGTGCTGTTCCTCTACAGGAAAGTGTAGCCCTTGAAATTGCAGAGGCTGTCATCGGTGCATTGAAAGGTGAACTGGCTGCTACTGCTGTTAATGCCCCAATGGTCCCTGCTGAGGTACTCTCATTGCCAAGGACAAAATTCTTACGGCATAATTGTGCAATCTGCTTGTGATTAAACAGTTCATCTCTTCCCACAGGTTTTATCCGAGTTATCCTCTTATGTTGTCCTTGCTGAGAAGCTGGGCCGGCTTGTCGTGCAACTTGTAGCTGGTGGAAGTGGGATTAAGGGAGTCAAGGTTGTCTATTCATCAGCTAGAGACCCTGATGACATGGACACAAGAATTCTTCGTGCTATGGTCACCAAAGGCATTGTTGAGCCCGTTTCAAGCGCATTCGTTAACATTGTCAATGCTGACTATGTCGCCAAGCAAAGAGGTCTCCGCATCACTGAGGAGAGAGTTTTCCTTGATGGCTCACCTGAGATCCCTCTAGACTCTATCCAAGTCCATCTTACCAATGTAGAGTCCAAGTTTGCCGGTGCATTATCTGACGCAGGTGACATTAGAGTAGAGGGAAAGGTTAAGGATGGTGCGCCACATCTCACACTCGTCGGGCCTTTCAGTGTGGATGTTAGTCTTGAGGGCAACCTAATACTGTGCCGCCAAGTTGACCAGCCGGGTATCATTGGAAAGGTGGGATCGATCTTGGGAAAGATGAATGTGAATGTGAATTTTATGAGCGTTGGAAGGACTGCTCCCGGAAAGCAGGCCATAATGGCCATTGGGGTGGATGAGGAACCTGAGAAGGAAGCTCTCAAGTTGATAGGCGAGACACCATCAGTTGAGGAGTTTGTCTTTCTGAAGCTTTAGAGCAAGTTGGTAGATTCCCATAATAACATCTCTGCTATATTGGCACGAGAGAGATATTTGCAAGCTGAATTCGCTAGTTTGGGGGTAGAATGACATTTTTCAGTCCATCAGGACAAGCCACTCGTAGATATATCTCAAGAACTATACGCAAAATGCGATGTTTATTCTTGGTCGTATTGTCCTGCTTGTCTGTTAAATGCATTTGCAATCGCTGTTAACTCGTTTGATTTTTTTTCGCTATGCTGTTAGAAATTAGAATTTCTTGTTAACAGAAGTGCCCCTTTGTGCGCCTTCCGTCTAGCCAGTGCTGCATGCACTACGAACTGTTTCATGCGGCCACTTCGGTCATGCCCGCTATCCTCGCCTGCTTCCCTCTGTTTTCGGTTTACAACCGTTGTACCAATGTATGTCTATTTAAACAGCTACTGAATACAAGGATCGCGGCAGTTGGTGCTTCTTCTTCTTTCCTTCTCATTTCTACATTTCTAGTTTCATGTTTTTCTGTGTGCTGAACCGGAGAGGCGGAGAGCTGTGTTCTGACTTCTGGTACTTACCTGCTCTCACAACCTGGTGTGTGCATCAGAATTTACACTCCTTTTCTATTTGCATAACTTTTGCATTTTGTTGTGGCTATATATCAAAAAGTAAATAATGAGGGCTACAAAAAGTTTTTAAAAGGGGCTGCACAGAGTCTGAGATTAGTCATGGGGAGTGGATATAGAAGATGTTTTATGTTTGTGCTAAAGGTTATATAGAAGATGTTTTATCTTTCTCTAAAAAATAAATCATCTCCCCTCCATGGTGCTCTAATAGATGAATTTATAGTTGTGTAGAGATTATTTATATAAATATCCCCTTTGACGGTTATACTAGTGAGGGCAAACATACCTTTTCTTTGATATAGCCATTTTAAGCTTCCCTCACATAGTCATTTTAAAATTGTCATAGTCACATGCATAAAAGGCCTTTTAACATAGTGAACTGATTATACCAAGGTAAAAATCACTCCTACAACACATTTCTTTCCATAGCATGTTTTGCATTTCTGGCGCTGTTAATGTGCACCTTTTGGACTTGGACCCGTAGAAATTGGACTTTGCATTGATTAAGATGAAATGTTACATCGTGTTGATTACCCACAATCTCCTCCTAACTTCTATAGCGGCATGTAAAAAAGAAGCCATCATATCAGCCTTTAAATGCTAGAAATTACCACGGTAATAAGAGAGAAAAGAGAAAGATCTAATCATCGATGAAGGTAGGTTCATATTATAATGATCTAGATCAATTATATTTCTATGGGAGCTATTATAGTAGTATGAGAAATATAAATGTATTTTCAGTCATATATAAGGAGTTATATATATGAAATCTATTACAGTTACATAAGAAATACAACTGTATTTAATTATAAGTATCATAATTATATAACAAGTACAATTCTATGGTTTGATATAAACATATGTACGCAATGTAGCATCTAGTCACGGCGCAGCTGTGTAGGAAATTGGGCTATTTTTTTTTTCTAAATTGCCTTATATTTAACTAAGTTTAGGATATCTAATGCGCCGTCCTGTTGCAAATCCCTGACCCTATCTGACCAAAACGCACCCATGTTCTCACAAAAAGAACGGCTCTGCCGACCCTTGACGTTGCTAGCTAGGTATCTAGCATACAACTAAGGTATCACTAACTTTGGCGAAACCCGTCGCCGTCCCGTCCTTTCCAGTTCATCAACGGATCACACACATGGTATATGCGACCGCGCATGCCCTCTCCTTTTTTGTGATCAGGAGGACTTAGCCGAGCAAGCTCATCCTTTCTACAACGTGTATACGTGAACATGACAACTTTGCCTTTGTTCACTTTGGAGAGCAAGCAAAAGTGAGTGCTCTGTACACTAGATAAAGCGGCTTTGGCGGCGACGTGATCGATCGTGGCTAAGCAAGCGGGAGAGAGAGAGATCGGCAACCTCAGAGATGCACGAAGTGCACGTAACTTGCTCGTCCCTGTTGCCGAGTCTTACGTACGTATACCACTGCACGCACGCACTGTTCAGGGTCGGCTTGCTGTTGCGGTGCTACGCCGCGCTACGCATGGGCGGACCCAGTGGAGGCACAGGTTACACTTAACTTTTAGTCCATATATATGTTAATTAATTTTTTTTCATTTGTATCGCCACTGGTGTAACAAAAGTGATCGTATTGAGACCAGAATTAATCTAAAAAGTAAAAATGTAAGCTCAAAGTTATTTATGTCTCCACTCAATTTTTATCCTATGTTCGCCCTAGCACTACGGAATCTGAAAACGATGCCATCGAGTAGTCAGAATATTCGGAACGATAAGATAAGTAAGATAAAGATTGTCGATTATATTTCCTCTGCAACTAGATTGTCGATTATATAAGCCTTCGTAATGCCAAATTAAACCTAATTTTGCTGTATCAGGGGGAAAAAAATTAAAAACGGGCATCATGCTTACGGGTCTATTCTTTTTAGCTGCAGCTGATGGCTTTTAGCTGTGGTTGATGGCTTTTTGGTATTTGCTTATTTGCGAGATTGCGGAAAGGAGATACTCGCTTGCGATTTTGATATTCTGAGATATTAGTTTTTTAACATGTACTACAATTAACTTGTAGACCCCATCTTAAAAAATACTCCGTTTAAAAGTTAGTTACTGTAGCAAAAGCCAAAAGCGGCTTTTAGAAGCCGCAAAGAACAGACCCGTAGATGTAGATTGAATGTTAACTGCGTGAGATCGTGGGTTGGTGTCCAACACCGCAAGTGTTACGTATGGGTTAGTTGAATGCATGGTTTCTGCGGTCTTGACAGTGGTGGAATTAGGATTTGGCTATGTCTCAGGCTGAACTCTAACGTCAATTTGTATCAATACCACGATATAACAAAAGTATATCATAATTGGCTAATTGCATTATTGATATGAAATTTGAGTTCAATACTAAACAAATAAACATAATAAGAAAAATATAGTATGATAACAAAATATAATAAATATAATATAATAGAGATACAATTTGAGTACCTGGCAGCCTGAGGTAGTGGGGCTCGGGAGACTGGGAGTCTGGGAGGCGAGCGCCAACCGGCCGACCGTCGACGCGCCAGTGAACCGCAGAACCAGAGCTGTGCAGCAGAGAGCCGAGGGGGAGGCGACGTTGGCGCTAGTCGCTGGCCGGAGGTGGGCGCGATCCAGAGCGAGGAGGCGCCGCCGCCGGGGTGGGCGGGTGGCGCAGTGGCGCTACCGTCTTGGCTAGGCCCAAAGATCGGCCGGAGCGCCGAGGCGCGGCGCCCGAGACGCCGGGAGGCGAGGAGGCGCGCGAGATCTGAGACGAGGCGGAGGGTCGGAGGCGATGAGGCGGAGGCGACGAGCGATTGCGGATTTGCGGTGTGGCGTTGCGCCGTCGCCTTTTTTTCACTGTGCGGCTTCGCCTTCTGCGGCTGTTGGGCTAGGGTTTGAGCGAGGTAGCGAGCGGCGCCGCAACCCCGAGCGCGTGAAGACTTGGGCTAAGCGGCAAGCGCGCGATGCGAGTGGGCCGAGCGTGTCTGCGTGCGTGAGTGGGCTACACGAAGAGTGGTGGGCCGCTGGTATAATTCAAAAATAAGAAATATGTATGGGATACCGGGCTGAATACTAGGAATAATACTTCAAATTAAGCTAAAAATACTTAGGTTATATACTGTATATTTTCTCATACCTAGACTAGAACCATCTTGCCGGAGGCCAATTCCGCCCCTGGCCTTGCAGGTCAATACTGTTCAGATCACGGCATGACACAAGCGCGTGCTTAGCTCGCATGATTTCAACGCGCGGAGCTGCTCGACTGCTCAGCTCGCACGATTTGAAGCCAAATGTTAATCACGCCACGCGCTCGCTGTACCCGGCTGTATTCACCGTTCACGCCACGCGACTGATGGCGACTTGCAGCTGTTGGTTGGCCGGGCGGCCGTGAAACTCGGGGCTGAGCTGCGTGCGCTAATTGCCTAAACATTTCAGGTTTAGATTTGTTTTTTCCTTTTTCTTTTGCCCTGAAGAGCTCAGCTGGATTAAAAAACTTATTACATCAGTTTTATGCGGTTTTCAGAAACTTAGCGGTGGGCTAATCACTTACAACGGGCTATATATGATTCCCATGTACTCACCGCATCAATACTGCCGACTATTACTTGAGATTTGTTCGATGTGAAATACTAACGGATGGAATACCATTTCGATAGGATAGATGCTTGTCGTTGGATCTAAAGTTACGCACTAATATCAAAACTGCTCTATTATTACTCTTCGCTCGCTTCGCACCCGCAGCCGCTCACTCCCTCTCAATCTCTCGCTCCCTCTTGTTCCCCCTTCCTCTTTGCTGCTGTATCTCCTCACTTTCTTTCACCGTTGACCTCACCGCATACCAGGTTCGGTAGTCTAGAGGAGCGTCGTCGTCGGATCTAGCGTCGAAAGAGGGAAATCTGCTCCTCACTACGGGTTCAATCTCCCTCAAGCATAGAAGGGGTTAAAGGGAGACGACGGCGAGGGCGATGGGCGGAGTCGGAGGGCGGTGGAGTGGCATTAGGTTCGATGGCATTATGGAGAGGTATTAGGGACGTTAGGAATTATTTCTAACGGTATATTATGTGTTAGTCGTGCTTTTGTTCAATTATGTGTTTGAAGAGTGTGGTGGAGTGGTATGTCCAATTGTAAACATTTTACACGACGAAAACCCAAGATTTCGTATAATGAGAACCCATCGATTGCCAAAGTCGCAACCAGATCGAGCGTCTGGAAAATTCCGATCGTGAACTGTCGTAAATCTCCAAGCCCCAGATCTCCTAAAATGCTGATATCACGTGAAGAAAGCTTAATAACACGGGAAGGTGGGCCCCTCGGTCGAGGTGGTGTTGCCCCGACCCCACCACCCAGATCCGGTGCGCATGGAAGGAAAATGTACCAGCTTGAGGCACCCAAATGCTCAACACCATTTTAGAACTTGTATTTTTTATTACGACTTATTACATGTATCACAGATAATTTAAATTTGATACATGTGTCTTGTTACAATTTCTTCGGAACAAAACTGGCACATAGGTTATTTCTCAGATAGACTTACCTAAGTTTTTTTATAATTAATATGTTTAATCAAATGCTTCTCGTAAGGCTAAGGGACAATTGTTGAGGTTATAGAAAAAGATATTTTATTGCTTGCTAGCTTAGGTAGCCGGATGGACCAATGCTAGATCACTACTGCAGAAATCAATATCACAGACGGCTCAAAATGTCATCACAGACGGTTTTCTAAACCGTCTGAATTTATGGGTCAGCGATAATCGAAGGTTAACACAGACGGTTTGTGAGCCGTCTGTAATAAATACAATACAAACGGTTCTAGTTTAGAACCGTCTGTGATAGTGTGAGTATCACAGACAGTTTTTGTTTAGAATTGTCTGTGATAGTGAATTACATATAGTTTATATTAAAAATTATCTATGATAGTTTATTCTCTACTTCAAATTTTTTTACTTTTCAGTTAGTCTCAGGAAATGTTAGTTATGTCTTTTGAAAACAAGCGAAAACAAGCAAATATGATATCGAACATAGTAGAGAATATTTTATTTTTATTACAATCCATCATTACAACATCACAAGATTACCATTCACCATTACAATATCACAAGAAAATATAGCAGAGAATATTCCATTTACTTTCTATTTATATTACAAACCGAGCAGCCATAACCCTACAAAATAGCCTGAGTAGGCCTTCTTAGCGGCTGCCTCACTGTAAACTCCTAGGCAGCCCTAAATGCCACAAAATAGCAACAGAATCATCGTAGTTATAGAATCAAATACTAGAAGAAACAATGGAGGGAGGTGTTGGTTGGCTGACCTGGTATGCGACCTTTAAATCGTCTGTACTCGTTTCCATCAGGTTGATCGAGGAGGAGGAGCCGGAGAAATTTTGAGCGCATAAAGAGTAGGGGATTGGTTCAGTTGAGTATTTATAGGGGAGGGAGAGGTGGGACGATCTATAGGGTGTGGGTTGGCCGGTTTCTATTGGCTGGAATTGGGTTGGGGAGGATTGACGGGCCCAGCGATCAGAGACCAATTTATCACTGATGATTCTTACCAAGAATCATCTGTAAAAGCATCACAGACAGTTCTTATTAAGAACCGTATATGATATTGGCTATATATATACTGATACAATATAAACAACTAGTTTCAAAATATGAAATAACAAAGTTCTATGTGGCTTATATATACTCATTTGAAAGGTTTCGGCGAGACCTACAACTTTGCAGGTGAGATAAACCCTAAATTTTGAAGGGAAGATTGAAATTTTTGGCAAAAATAGAAATAAAAACTTTCGATGCAAATTTGAGGCTAAAGATAGCCGATTTTGAAGGTCTTCGAGGGCGACTAGCGTAGGCAGATCGTTTTTTGGATCGAGCTCATCGTTAGCTTTCTAACGAGTACAAGAACGTCGAAAACGGACACCGTATACAAAATTATGCATGTTTTACTGAAGGTGTGTCAAAACAAAATCCTACTCGAACTCATGCGGGAAATTATGAAATTTTAGGGGTATATGAGGCGGGAAACATATCACAGACGGTTCTTAATAAGAACCGTCTGTGATAGTATCAAAGACGGTTCTTATCAAGAATCGTATGTGATTGCATTTAATATAGATGGTTTTTATGAATCATCTGTGATGAGATGTCTAATATAAACTTTTTTTTTGTAGTAGTGGATGATGACATGATGCAATCCTAAGTAGTGCCATCCACCAAATTTGGTTGGACAGTACCATTTGGACTAAAGTTGGATTTCAAAACCATCCTATTTAAAATGTCATCGGCTAACTAGTGGTGGGATTTGATCCAAGGCGTCCATTTCCAATTCAATAATGCATATATATGTTCCGTTTCAAACAACTTCTAGTTTTTACTTTTCAGAAGTTAAAAGCAATTTAGGACATGTTGGTTTCTTAATATGTTTTTTTATTTTTGTATTGTCCGTAGAGATATAATGGTGTTTTTCTTTTTCTTTTCACTTTTTTCTTTATTTTTAATCGAATGCATCATAAAAACTAATATTTACTATAGTATTATTTCAGTAAAAAATCATTAGAAAAAGTCGAGGCCATAATAGTCGTGAGAAGATCCTAAAGAATTAAATGAAAGGCTTTGTTTGGTGGAGTTAAATTGAAGATCCTAAGTGCAAGTTGGAATTAAATGAGGAATAAACTTTAAAGAATCTAGTAATTAACTACAAGTTGGACTACCGAGGAGTCTTTGGCCCTATTTATTTCGACTTTAACTTCTAACTTTTAGCTTCTAATTTACTATTCCTTAAATTTATCTCTTTTTTTTTTTAGCTTTTTAAAGGTTTTTGCCTTTTTCAATATTTCTTTGTATTATTTGTGATAAGTTAACTTATTATTTTGTAAATTTAATTACACTTAAAAAACTACAAACAGATATATTACAAAATAAACCAGTTATAATAAAAAACTATAAACTATTAAAAAACTAAATTAAGCATAGCCCAATCTAAAATATACAGTTAACTATGAGCCACACAACCTCTTTAAGGTTACTTTCTGCCCATTTAAATGTCATGATCTAAGCACGTACTGCTGGATGGAGTAGCTGAAATTTCGTACCGTACGCATAGACATGTACAACCAAGCGCCGTACCAACGTGACACCTGTTCTTTGTGTCTATGTTTTTTTGTTAAAATTTATGAATTTTTACTGTTTATGATAAAGATTACAGAGAGAGATATACTCGCTCGTGATTTTGACTGATACAGATGTTAGGTTTTTACCGTGTAATACAATTAACTTATAGACTCTGTCTTAAAAATATACTCTATTTAAAAGTTAAGTACTATAGTAAAAATTAAAACTTGATTTCAAAAGCTGGAAAAAAACGGACCCATGATATGTCCTGTGTCGTTGACCCACTGATGGGGCAACAGTTGTCACATGGAGGTGTCCGCACCGGATCCACCAGCTTTCCGAGATGACGGCATCCAGTTCGTCACCCGGCACTGCGCGAAAAGACGAACCTACCCTCGAGGGCGTCGCGAGTCGACGCGTCCACGTCAGGCTTAGGGGTCAAGATTCTCGGGCCGGACTGACTTAACCCTGCCTAGTCGACATTTATGCTTGGAAATTACGAAAGAGCCCATCCATCCTGTCACAGCTGCTCCAAATTTCCAAACCTAAAAGGAAAAGGTTTGTCCATTTCTAAGGCAAATTCTCCGAGGACAGTAAGTTGGTTTGCTGCAAAGCATGGGCAAGAAGAAGCATATCAATAATCAGATATATAGATTTTTGAAAAAACAGGTTACATACGGAGACTATATCTCTAGAGATTACTTCTATAAGCTATATGTTGTCCCTCATTAAGTTTGCCTTTCTGGTATCTGTAGCATTATTTATCCTATGAAGTTCTCTTCAATTGGATGTGATAAGATAAAGACTAGACAGTGACGAGATAAAGACTATGTGCCGCTACATGTCCAAATATTAACTTAATAAACGTTTCTCACAACAGGTATTAAGACATTTTCTAATACAGTCAAGGAGGGATGGCAATTCCCCTCGCGGGGGCGGGCCCCACGGAGAATATTCCCATAGGGGTGGAGGCTAATATCACATGAGGAAACAGGCGAGGCAGGTAATCCTCACCATATGTCCTCACTTGATCCGATAAAAATAAAATAAATATATTTAATAATAGATTATAATTTTTTAATATAAGAGATTGTATTCTTTTCTTGTATATTTAGACTAAAATTTGAATTTATATGTTAGAATATATATTTTGAAACTATATTTTTTTAAAAAAATATGCTTAACTAATTATAAATTAATAAATAAAATTAAATTATTATTTTTTAAAAATAAATTTAATCTTTTTATCCCATGAGGACTCAGTGAAGTCGGCTCCCATGAGGGCCGGGACGGGAGCTTTACCTGCTGGCTTAACGGGGGCAAGGCGGGGCGGGGCTGCGGAGGCTTTCCCCGCGACCCCCCGCCCCGTTGCCATCTTGAAAGTATCTAGCCCCTAATTTAAGGTTTTGGTAATTAATGACAAATTATGAATATAGGACTAACATGTGTGTTGAGATTGTATAGCTAAAGTCTCATGTGTGCAAAGGTGAAGAACAAGCCACAAAATAAATATCAAGATTGAGATACATAAAATTTAGGATCTCTTTTCAGTTTACCGGTCTTAGGAGAAAAGGTGAAAGACCGGATTATAGGTTAGATGCCGTACTATTAAAAGGGATCGTTGAAACTAGCTTGATAGCATGCTTGGATGCACACTGGATCAATCTAGAATCATGCATGCATTTGAAAATATGTTTGAAAACTCACTTTGTTCTGTCAGGAAAATCGGTAGCACCGTACCCTCCTGCGGTACTACCGCAGTGCGGTGGTACCGGCGTTTAAACTGCGGTATTACCGCAGTACGATAGTATTGATCTATAAGCGGTACATTTTTTCCAGAGAGCTCCCCGAGAAAGACTTAGCCTCTCAGAAATTGGTAGTACCGGAATTTTAATGGCGGTAGTACCGCAATACGGTAGTACCGATTATCGGAATGTTTTTTCCAGAGAGCTCCCTGAGAAAAACTTAACCGATCAGAAATCGGTAGCACCGATATTTGCACGGCGGTACATCCGCAGTGCGGTAGTACCGCACTTTCAACGGCGGTAGTACCGCACTAAAATCCAACGGCTAGTTCTGACCACCTGACATTACCGTTATTGTGTGCTACAGTAAAAAATCGGTAGTACCGCACTTACAACAGCGGTAGTACCGATTTCCCTGATTTTTCAGGAGAAATTTGTTGCAATGGCTAGTTTTGGTTGGTGAGGCTATAAATACCTCCCCACCAGCTTTAGGAGAGGCTGCTGAAGTTCTATTCAACACATTTGAGCTTTAGAGCCTTTACTCCACTCTTATTTCACTCTTGAGCATTCATTTTGAGCTAGTGCAGAGATTTTCGAGTGCATTCAATTCTAGTTGATTCTTTGTGTACTTGAGCGCTGTCAAGTAAAATTGGTGGTCTATTCTCTTGGTGCTTGCCGGCACCTAGGCAGCGGGAAGATCGATTGCCGGTGATTTCTTCAAGGAATATTGTGAAGAAGCCCGTGCAAGTTTATGAGTGGTTTGTAACTCGCCATCTCCGGAGCGGAGGAAGAGCTACCAATAGTGATCGAGGTGTTTCGGCTTAATTCGTGGAGCCGGTCCGATTCGTCCGGGCTAACCTCAACGTGGATTAGTGGAAACCGGCAAGTTTTCAATACCACGGTAAAAACTTCGTGTGTCGGATTGTGTTTGTTTCTTGTTTATTATAGCAATTGTTGTTAATCTTTTATTGCTCATTGTCAAGTACTTAGAATTGCTTAAATTATATAGAAGCACTTTCTCTAGTATTCTTGCTGAGTAGTCAATCGTCATTACTTGTTAAAATTAGGCAAGAAATTTTATAACCTCCTATTCACCCCCTCTAGTCGGTCATCTTTGATCCTACACATCTCTAGTCAGGGTTGGACCATTGGAGGGTACTTTCGACATCTAGCTTTGCCCATGTATGTTATGACTGGCGCCTGTAAGCTGGTGAGGTGAGCTGTTGATGTGTTTGTCTAAGCCTTGAGGCTTTGAGCAATAAGTATTATTTTGATTTCCTACTGTACATATGTACATTATTACTATATGAGTAAATTTTTATTTCTTGTAAGAAGTTTATAAGAAAATGAAATCAATGCTTGTTAGACTTTATATGAGCTCTTAATATTGTATTCTATGCTTGTTTGGTTGTATCAGATAGATCTATGTTTGTCTAGTTGTATCGGTTAGATCCTGACAATTTTAATGCATTTGACATCATTAGCTATATTGACTATTGAATCACATTGTGCCTCGGTATTTTTTACACTACCAGTTCACCCCAGGTCTTTCTAATTTTAATTGCAGTGACCTAGAAGAGTGTGGCTGCTTTCAAAATATTTGTAGTTATAAGTACTGAAGATCCCATGTCTAATCTAATTTATGATATATTTTAACTTGAAAGAATAATCCTTTGTAAGAGTGTAATGACTTTATTTTGAGAAGTGTTTCTATACTTTTCTCCCTAATAAGAGTAACATTAATTTGAAAGCACAAGAGGAGATAAGTAACATCTATCCACCATTCATCATGTTTTAAAAATTATGCAAATCACTGTTAAGAAAAATATAGAAACACTGCCCTCCATTTTTTGGAACAGGGTGCTTGTACTTCCCGCAACAGCCTAGGTGTTTAGTTGCGGATAGAAAGAGTATCATGCTTGCTCACGAATATTTAAAAATGGTTAACTTGATTAAAATATAACCTAACGGTCAACTTTAGAAACTATATGGGTGTCTAAGCCCAAAAATTAACTTACATTCAGAAGAACCAAAGAAATCCCCACAGAAACGTTTGAGTTTGATCGTAACTATAACACAAAAATTTAAAGCATCCTTTCTTCTTCTAGTATCTATTCTGATGAAAATAAGTAAGATTATATATACTAGGTACTCAGCAAGTCCCTATAGCAGAATATATTTATAGTGCTACTATCTGTGTTCAAGGCTTAACCAAAATATGGCATTATGTTTCTTTAGCGTGAAGCCAATTTACCAAATATTATATTATAACTAGTTTCAAAACCTATGACTTAGCCATTTCTAACTGAAATTAAAATGTCCAATTTCAATTTAACTTTGTGGGAGCAACTCTCTTCATAGTTACTTATCATGTCCAGTCCATGGACATATCCATTTCTATATTACCATACCATGTCCATAAGCACCATTAACCAGTAAATATTTTATGAAAACTACACGCTATGGTATTTCCACACTTTGCCCATGATTGGGGATACGTCTATTTGAATAGATTATAATACTCTACAAAGGTGTACAACTTTACCCACAAGATATGATTATCTCATAATGTGAGGATGGCAGAGGGGTGTCAGGGCATATGACAGTTTAACAAAGGTGTGGCAGTGGCGACCAGAGAGATTGCATCATCGAATGGTCTTCGGTCGGGTGGAGGGGAGGATATGGCGGGGGAGTGGAAGTGCACCATCAGCTAAAGGAGGTGCAAAGCCAAGAAAAGAAAGTGGAGAATTGGTCAGGAATTACCAAATTGGGAAAGAATAGTGAATTCAACAGAATTGTCGGCATCCTCAACATCATGGACACAAGAACTACGGCCATAGGAGGGACCCATGGACGGGCCAGGGTGAGCCAGGGCAGGAAGGCCAAAGGCTGTGCTCCTTGGGAATGTATGGATCTGGAAACAAGCACGTCACTCGTTCGGCCTTCTCCAACGAAGCCCCTATTATAGATAGAAAACCACGGGGCCAAGTCAGTAATGCATTAGCAAAGGCCCATGAATGAGAGTCCCATGTTAGCATAAGTTAGCAGCTTACTTGGGGTAGTAGGCCTCCCTAGCTAGCAGATGGGACCTCTGATTCCATCTTCAGGGGGTCTGTAGCATCTAGCTCTGAGCTCAAGTGTACATGTAAGCATGCCCCCCACACCATGCCCCTTCGACCCACCATGTGTAGGCCTAAGCATGCATGTAAGCAAAAGGAAGGCCCAGTTAGGGTGTAGCAAGGAAAAGTCATGTATGCCCCCGAGTAGTATACCCTTCAAGGGGGCATTTGTGTCAAGATCACCCCATGACTATAAGAGAGAGAAGAGAGAGAAAGACCACAACAAGATCAAGCATTGCGGAACTACTCGACTCCTCTCCCCTCATCTGAGTCTTAGGCTTCGAGCACCCCTCTCGAGCCCCCGAAGCTCTGCTATCTATTATTTGGTGTGTAACCACAACAACTACCATAGAATTGGTTAGTTTTTGCACTTCTTTCCTTGTGGTGTGAGGGCGTATATATTCGATGGTCGCTATCTTTTCTGGATTAGCTTGAATTCCTCTAGCTGAGACTAGGAAGCCATGAAGCTTTTTATAGGAGACTTCAAATACACATTTCTCTGAATTTAACTTGATGCTATGTCTTCTCAAGGTATCTATGGTTTCTTATAGGTCGGATACATGGTCTCTAGTATTGATGTTTTTCACTACTAAGTTGTCAATGTAGACCTCTAGATTTTGGCCAATTTGTGGATTAAAGGTTTTTTTGCATTAACTTTTGGAAAGTAGCACCAATGTTCTTGAGTTCAAATGACATTTTCACAAACAAAAAATTCTGAGTGGTGTGATGACGGAAGTTTCTTCTTCATCTTTTTTCACTCATGCTAATATGATAATATCCAGAATATGCATCTAAAAAACTTAACAATTCACTATCAGAGATAAAGTCAACAAGCTAATCAATGAAAGGAAAGGGAAAGTCATCTTTCGGATAAGCTTTATTCAAATGTGTAAAGTCTATACACATTCGCCATTTTCCATTACTTTTTCTAACCATTACAGGATTGGCGAGCAACTCAGGTGGTCGACTTCACAAATAAACTCAATCTTAAGAAGCTTATTGATCTACAACTAGATTGTCTTCTTTTGATTAGGTGCGAAATGC
Organism: Melocanna baccifera; assembly: GCA_036346265.1. Classification (NCBI taxonomy): domain Eukaryota; kingdom Viridiplantae; phylum Streptophyta; class Magnoliopsida; order Poales; family Poaceae; genus Melocanna; species Melocanna baccifera. Next base: position 3,294,768 of record CM070692.1, read on the forward strand.
TAGAGCTTTTGCTTGACCAGTTCCTTGTTAGGCTGAAGTGCTAGTTTGTTCTCGATCACCTCCCTGGGGATACCAGGCATATCGGATGCTTGCAACATGAATATATCCGAGTTGGCCCGAAGGAAGGAAACAAGTGACACTTCCTATTTAGGATCAAGTCCTGCCCTAAATTTGATGGTTCTTGAGGGTCTATCCTTTGTTGAGGGGTACTTCCTTCACCTGATCATTGGGCTTTAGGGAGGGCCACCTTGGGCCTTGAGTACTTTTACTTGTGTTGAAGGTAAGTTAGCATTTCTTGTCAGTAATTCATTGACTGGTTTGAGGGACTTGCGATTGTAGACATAGGCCATCTTCTTGCCCCCTTGAATTGTTATGACCCCTCTTTGGCCCTAGCATCTTGAGACTTTGGTACCATAAGGGCAAAACAACTCGTGATGGAATCATGGCACCTTCTCTGGTAGGGAGCAGAATTGTTGTCTATCGAAGATCTGTTTCTTCAGTACTCGAGAGGAGGAGCTAGTGCCCTAATATGATCATAGATGTTGTAAATAATACGGTTTTAGCAAATATTCAAGATTAATTCTAGCATAATTAACATAAATATAAGCATGATTAAGCAACATTCTAATGACTTAAAATAACATATACACATGTAAATACTTTAAGTCATTCTAGCAGAATACTATATCCAACATATACACTATGTGTATGACCAAAATCAGCATAATACTAAGATTTAGAATGATGTTTATTGCTCTCAGAAGGCTACTTGCACAAGATATAATCTTGGCCATCACAACATTGACAAATATGTAATCTTAATTATATATGACAGCTTATAGATTAGATCTGAAGCTTAAAATAAATCTTGCTATTATAAAAACTAACTAAACTAGATCATCAAGTATGACTTGCTGGACACTAAGAAAAGAACATAATAATCAATCTACCATTCAACAAACACGAAAAATATTGATTAATATAGTATAGCAGATTTGGATATGAACTATGGTGACTAAAAAGGAATCACAGAGCATAGAACTGAAACAACATAGAGAGTAGCAAGTATCACAAGATAAATTCAATAATCAGAGTATATGACATATAGCAAGTCAGTTGACATCTCAAGATCAATCTATACACAATATCATATACAATTTTATTTTTAATGTCAGTTCATCATCGAGCAATCGTTCTTAACCCACAACATCACTTTGCAATATCTCCCAGTGCTAGAGTTAATCTCATCAATTCAATCTGAACCTTCAACTAGCACAGCTCATAAGCAAAAGTAATGCAAAATGTAGTAATACTCACGAATGCGATGGCACTCAAAGCCATCAAATGAATCAGACGATCCATGTCAAATGATGCTGCCCAAGAAAACCAAATGCCTCATTGTGCCACGCAAGGAGATGAGGTTGACAGAGATACAATATCAATCTTTGTACTTCGGCACACCGAAGAACAAAGTTGAGGGACAGGGAAGATGCCACACAAGACCAACCAAGGTGCTCTGGCCAAGAACAAGCTACAAATTCCTCTTCCTCAATGCGATCCAGAGCCGACCAGATTCAGCCTTCTAGGGAAAAATCCCCAAATCCTAAATAGATAGAGCACAAGAGAACTGCATGAGAAATGCTAAAGAAGATAAATCTAGACCACACTGCCGCCAGCACTGGTGAAGAACACGACAGAACTGTAGCATTAAGACTCAAACCGGGATCCAATTGAGAGGAGGCGGAGAAGAGGAGAGGAAGGCCAGCTTAAATAGAGCAGCGAGGAGGCGACTGATGGGCTACAGCCAATGTCCGGTGCCACAGAGCACGGGCTGTTGGTGCCTCTAGCACCACCGCCTTCATCACAAGACTCGGCCACCCCAAGAGTCGGTCAAGGCCGAAGGCCATCCAGTGTCGTGCGAGATGGGACTAGAGACTAAGTCTCTAGCTTTATCTTCTCATTTGTCCCACCAACAGGTTAGACCACCTTCCATCTCTTTTTTGCTTTTCAAATAGGGAAATTACCCTAATACCCTCAAAAGTCCAACAGTCTTCACTAATTTATCAATTTGATAAAAGACAAGTTTTGTATAATATACAGTTGTTCAATGGTGGGTACCTTACAGGTTTGAACCCAAAGCCTAGCAACAAGGACTACAACTCTGTACAGACAAAGGAAGACTTTCCCTTGATCTAATGCCTTGGTGTAAGAATTTTTGTCCAAGTTACATTCTGTACTTGGAGGCTTGCCATTTTCCCTCTCGGGTTGGGACGTTATGGTCATGTTCCCATATCTAGCTCATAAGTACTTAAGAAAGTATACCCTTCTCTTTCTTTGATCACAACCTCATGATCACACTTAAATAGGTGAATTCTTCATGGAATCCTGTATGACGATTCCCGATCCTCTATAGGTATCGAATTCATCAAGAGTAATTGCTCAACCTTCGATATAGAAAGAGCACTTCAGCTAATGGGACCTATTAAAATGTGCTCTCTAATCCCACATAGTTTCTTATCCTAGAGTCTAGTTCATGGGATCTTTGATCTTCTAGTATAGGTTACCACCAATGTGAGCCTTTACATGGGTATGAGCCCCATTCCCTTTGACGCTGCAAGAATCGCATTCGGCGCCAATCCTTTAGTGAAAGGATCTGTCAAGTTCTTTTCAGACTAGATGTATTTTACAAAAGCAACACCCGTCTCTCTAGCATACCTTATCGACTTAAGTCACCTCTTTATATGTTCTAATGACTTCATATTGTCCTTTCAATTCTTCGCCTTAACCAAAATGGTTTGGTTATCGCAGTAGATTAACATAGCTAGAATCGTCTTTTCCAGTACAGGTAAGTCAAAAAGGAGTTCTCTAATCCATTCTGCATCTTCTGCTGTTGAGTCAAGTGCCACCAGCTTAGCCTCCATGGTGGATCGTGTAAGGATAGTCTGTTTAGATGAATTCCACGATACAACTCCACCTGCTAGAGTGAAAATATAGCCACGCATAACCTTCATATCATTCGAGTAACTAATTTAGTTAGAATCACTGAATCCTTCTAGGACTGCCGGACGCCCAGAATAACATATTCCAAATTATAGGTTCCCTTTAGATACTTACGTACCATCTTTAGTGCTATCCAATGATCATATCCTGGATTGGTCGTATAACAACTCAATCTGCTTACAGCATATGAGATGTCTGGTCTCACTGCACTAGTTAGATATATCAAAGATCCAATTATTTGAAAGTATTTAAGCTAGTCTTTTTCATGTCTACTATTTTTATGTAGCTTAACATTTGGATTATAGGGTGTGGCTACTAGGGGTGCAATCGGATCGGATTCGGACGACTATTGCTTATACCATATCCTAACTCATATTCTTTCCCAAATTCGGTATTAAGTTCGGTCAACCCGGATACAAATACGAATTCGAAATATGCGGATTTTCGAAAACGGTAACATCGGAGTAGATACTTGACGGATTCGAATCGGATAACGAATATTATAAACGGATAGCACGCTTATACAAAACGATACATTCAACATAAGTTTTCGGCACAATACAAGTTCAACATAAATGGTAAATTGATATATAATTCATTAACCAACAGTCTAACACAACACAAATTCAACATAATGATTAATGGACTAAGTTATTAGATGCATTGTTGAAAAAAGTAGAGTGATTAAAAGGGTGCGTTAGGAATTTTCTCTTGTGACAAATTTCTCACTGTTCCCATATTTCCTCCAATAAGGTATTGAAGTTAGTATACAGATTCCTCATTGTGAACTCGTAGTAAATGCGATAATATTATTAAAAAATTATTTACCAATATTAGTAAATGGACCATGAGAAACTATAATGCCATCAGCCTTCAACAAGCATATTATAGGAAAGAAAACCTATGCAAAATAACTGTTACATTAAATAATATTTGACATGAGTGCCTCCATGCAAAAATAACTATTATCTGAATATCCGACCAGATAATTATTTGATATCCGGATCCGGATATCTGACCGGATAATTATCTGATATCGGGATACTAACACTATTCGGTCAGATAGCAGCTCTCCTAATTTTGTTACTGAATCCGACATGAACTATCTGGTATCGAAGCCGAATTCGACCGTATATCAAATTCCCTTCCCAAATCCGGTACCGACCGGATTCGACACCAGATCGGTCGGGATTAACCCAACCCATTTGCACCGCTGGTGGCTACTAGTTCTGTCCATGAACCCAAATTTGGTTAAGACTTTGTCCATATAATGGGATTGAGAAAAAATAATCCCATTCTCACCCTTTATTATCTTGATATTTAAGATAATATCAACTTCGCCTAAATCTTTCATATCAAAATTCTGGGAGAGGAAAAACTTAGTTCTATTGATTACATCCATGTTAGTCCCAAAAAACAATATATCATTTACGCATAGACAAACAATGACACATTTACCCCCATTAAATCGATAGTAGGCACATTTATCGGTTTCGTTTATACAAAAGCTAACCGAGGTTATACTACTATCAAATTTCTCATGCCACTGCTTGAGAGCTTGCTTCAAACCATATAAGGATTTATTCAATCGACATACTTTATTTTCTTGCTCTTCAACCACAAAACCATTAGGCTATTGCATATAAATCTCCTCATTCAACTCTCCATTCAGGAAAGCGGTCTTTATATCCATCTGATGTACTTGGAGTTTGTGTGCAGTAGCTAGTGCTAAAAGCACCTAAATTGTGGGTAAACAAGCCACATGAGAGTATATATCAAAGTAGTCTTCTCCTTTTTACGTGAAACCTTTAGCTACTAAATGGGCCTTATACTTTTTTATAGTACCATCAGGTACGTCTACGCTTTCTTTTAAAAATCTATTTGCATTCCACTGGCTTGAATTCAAATGAAATATCTATAATCTCTCATTTTTCGTTAGCTATGATGGAATCTATCTCACTACGGACTACCTCCTTCTAGTAATCCACATCTGAAGATACGTATGCCTCTGAAAGGTTTTGAGGTTCATTATCCATTACATATATAACATAGTCATCATCAAGAGACTTTTCAGTCATCTGCCTCTTACTCCTCCTCAACTCCAATTCAAGAGCGATGTTTTCCACGCTAAGAAGAATAGAGTGTTCATTTGAACTATTATGGTCTATAACTCCATTTGGTCCCATAAGAAATACGTGTTCAAAGAATGTTGTATCACAGGATTCCATCACTATGTTTGTAGGGATGCCACTTACCTCAGATTTGATCACTAAAAATCTATAAGACATGTTGTTTTTAGTATATCCTAGAAAAACACAATCAACGGTCTTAGGACCAAGCTTTCTTTTCTTAGTAACGGCACTTTCACTTTTGCAAGACATCCCCACATTCGAAGAAACAATAAGTTAGATTTTCTCCTCTTCCATCATTCATAAGGTGTTTCCTCCTAATTGTGAAGCGGAATCCTATTCAGGACATAATTCGCTATGGGAGTTGCTTTACTCCACCAATAATCGGGCATACCTGAACTTTGTAGCACAACGTTAACCAAGTCATAAAGAGTTTGGTTATTTATCTCGGCTATTCCATTGGATTGGGGTAAGTATGGTGGAGTAATTTCATGAATTATTTCTCTTCCTTCACAGAATATAGAAAACTCATTTGTGACGTATTCACCGTCTTGGTCTAATCTTAACCGTTTGATTTTATTTTCTAGTTGATTTTTCACTTTGGCTTTAATGACTTTAAAGTGTTCTGGTGCTTCATCTTTCAACTTAAGTAAATAAACATAGTAGTAATTAGTCGCATCATCTATAAGAGTTAAAAAAATAACATTTGTCACTTTTAGTTAATATTTTATTCATCTCATAAAGATCAAAATGGATTAGCTCAAGTGGAGAGGTGTTTCACCCTTTAACGCTATAAAAGGTTTTGGAGTTGTTTTGCTTGCACATACACTTCGCACTTTGAACCCTTCTCGTAATTATAGCTTGAAATTAAAATCATTTTGGTTAACCACGCAATGGCTTCAAAGTTAACATGACATAAGCGAAAATGCCAAACATCATAACTTTTACTGCAATGAGAAACATTACAAATATTTACATTATTGAAATTAAGAATGGATAAATGGAACACGCCTCCGCTATTATAGCCTTTGTCCATAAAATTACCAAATTTAGTCAATATGACCTTGTTGAACTCAAACACAAGCTTTATTCCTTACCTACATTGCATTGACTCATTCAGTAGGTTGCGAGTTATAGAAGGAACATACAATATGTCTTTAACAATGAGTGTTTTGCCTGAGTTAAGCTTCAAGCAAACCTGTTTAATCCCACGCACTGTCGCAGCAGCTCTGTTTCCCATCAGAATGGATCCACCACTTTCACCCTGAAGTGAAGAGAAATAAGATTGATCAGCACATATATGTCTAGTAGCACCTATATCAATCCACCGTAAGTTGATGAACTTGCCATAAAGGTCTAAGGTACATACCTTTCTGAACTAGGGTTAGCCAGTGTGACATTTACTTCAGCTTTATAGATCTTGTGCTGACCAGAAAAGGGACCTTTGCCTTTGCGATTGTGGCAATAGTTGGCCTTATGGTCAACCGTGCCATAGACAAAGTAGATAATCTCCTCCTCTTTCTTCATTTTTTTTGCCTTTGAGCTTGTTCTGGGCTGGTTCTTAAACTTTTATTTTCCACTACCTACAACACTCTTGACCTCCACTTAATAAGTTTGGACTTGAGCCTTTCCCACACCATCACCGGCTCTTGCACGCTCTTCGACATTGATAGCAGCTGACAACTCATTGAGAGTCAAGCGCTCCTTTATATGTCGGTGAGCGGTCACAAAGTCACGCCATGAGGGCTATAACTTAGCCAAAATGACATTTACTTGGAACCTTTCCGGTAGAATGCAGTTGTACTGACTTAAGTTATGTACGTGGAGTTATAGCTAATGAAGCTGCTCCATCACCGACCGTCCGTTAACCATCTTATAGTTCTAATAATTAGTAGTTATAAATAACTCATTACCGTTATCTTCTTTTGAATATTTCTCATCTAGTTCATCCCAGAGTTGCTTGCCAACATTGAATAGTTATAAATAACACATTGAATAGTTGGTTGGATAAGATAGCTAACAAACGAGCTAAGAATGAATTGCTCGCATCCTCCCATCGCATCATTGCAAGGATTTCCAGTGAGAACATTGGAGGATTTGAAATGACCCAAAAGAGTTTGAGATCAATCAGCCATGTTTAGTTTTAGCTTGCCAACATTTAATGTTGGCACCATCAAATACTTCCGGCTAAACGACGTTGGACGAGGAAGCCATTTCTTTAAAATCTGATTTTCTGGATTGTTGTAAATACTAAGGTTTTAACAAATATTCAAGATTAATTCCAGCAAAATTAACATAAATATAAGCATGATTACAGTAGCATTCTAATTACTTAAATAACATATACACATGTAAATACTTTAAGTCATTCTAGTAGAATACTATGCCTAACATATACACCATGCGTACGACCAAATTAGTATAATGCTAAGATTTAGAATGATGTTTATTACTCTAAGAAGGCTAGGTGCACAAGGTGTAATCTTGGCCATCACAACACTAACAAATATGTAATCTTAATTATATATGACAGCTTATAGACTAGATCTTGCGCTTAAAACAAATCTTGCTATTATAAAAACTAACTGAACCAGATCATCAAGTATGACTTGCTGAACACCAAGAAAAGAACATAATAATCAATCTACAATTCAACAAACACGAACAATATTGATTAATACAATATAGCAGATTTGGATATGAACTACGGTGATTGAAAAGACATCACAGAGCACAGAACTAAAACAACACAAAGAGCAGCAAGTATCATAAGATAAATTCAATAATCAAAGTATGACAAATAGCAAGTCAGCTGGCAGCTCAAGATTAATCTATACACAATATCATATACAATTTTAGTTTTAATGTCAGTTCATCATCGAGCAATTGTTCTTAACCCACAACATCATTTTGCAATATCTCCCAGTGCTAGAGTTAATCAAATCAATTCAATCTGAACCTTCAACTAGCACTGCTCATAAGCAAAAGTAATGCAGAATGTAGTAATACTCACGAATGCAATGGCACTCAAAGCCAAAAAAAATGAATTAGACAAGCCATGTCAAATGACGTTGTCCTAAAAAATCAAACACCTCGCTGTGCCGCGCTAGGAGACGAGTTTGACGGAGATACAATGCCGATCTTCGTACTTTGGCACACCGAAGAATGAAGTTGATGGACAGGGAAAATGCCACACAAGACCAACCAAGGTGCTCTAGCCAAGAGCACCAAAGAACAAGCTACAAATTCCTCTTCTTCAATGCGATCCAGAGCCGACCAGATTTAGCCTTCTAGGTCAAAATCCCTAAATCCCAAGAGAGAGAGAGAGAGCATAAGCGAACTGCATGGGAAATGTCAAAGAAGCCAAATCTGGACCACACTAGCGTTAGCGCTAGTGAAGAACACGACGGAACAACAGCACCAAGGCTCAAACCGGGATCCAACTGAGAGGAGGAGGACATAGAGGATTAGGGGAACTCACTGACTTCGGTGCTGAAAAGAGAAGAGGAAGGCCAGCTTAAATAGAGTAGCCAGGAGACGATTGGTGGGCTGCAACCAATGGCCGGTGCCATGGCGCACGGGCCGTTAGCACCTCCAACGTTGTCGCTGTCATCGCAAGACCCGGCCGCCCCCAAGAGTCGATCAAGGCCAAAGGCCATCCAATGCAACGTGAGATGTGGCTGGAGACTAAGTCTCTAGCGTTATCTCATTTGTCCCATTGACAGGTGGGACCACCTCCCCTCTCTTTTTTTCTTTTTCAAATATGAAAATTACCCTAATGCCCTCAAAAGTCAAATAGTAGACACTCGTGTGGTGTCTTCGATCTGATATTTGGTTGGAATCTTGTCGTAGATTACCTATGCCATGAATTTGATTTCTTCCCTCATATTGGGGGGAGGGTTACTTCGTTGTCGAAGAGACTTATTCCATCATGACTTCCTTATCAAAACCTCTGACTGGCTCATCCTCCTGTTGGTGGGGACTGTTAAGCCAATACATTTACTTCAGCCATGGGAGGAGCGTACAGAGGAGGTCATAGTTTGGCTCTGTGAACGCCCCTGCTCCCGATACCTCTTGGTACGCTGCATTGTTTGCTGGAGGATCTTTGATATCTGTCCTATAACTTGAGCGTACCCCAGAGTTTCTGCTCCTGTAGGATCTAGATTGCTAAGGATGTCATGAGCACGTTGTAGATTTTGAATGCTTACCAATGGTCTTGAAGCGTTCCTGTTGGTGGAAGGAGAATGACGATTTAAACTTTGCCATGAGTTCTCCACCTACTCCTTGTGACTTAGCATGCGTGTGGGGGAGGAATAGGCAAGTTAGCCTATCGACATCCACTAGTTTCATTACCTTTGGTTCTTTCCAGTGATGCTTGGGAGTTTGCCCCATCATGATTAGTGGATCGAGGAAAGGTCTAACGTGGAAAATCGTGCACAGCATCTCAAGTAGTATTACCGATTGTGTTAATCTCATGCTTCTAGCAAAAATTTTCTGAGGAACTCCCATCGAAGCTAAGAGAGAGTCTTCCATCGCTTCGACTAGAAGCTTCCACGAAGGAGAGCGATTGGAAACCACAATCTCTAGGGGATTATGTGGACGACTCAACCTGATACAGAAAATTGCCAATCGAATGATGAGTGCTACCAGCTTCGTTTGACTTTTTGTTAGGGGCAACATCGTTGACACTGTGACTAAGTGTTGGTTAGCTCCTGAAATTTGTAGGAGCTATTAGTGAATAGTAGTCACCCATGACTGGATTGAGAGTAGGGATGGAAACGGATTGGATACGATCGAATAGTCTCAAATATGAATACAAACCCATATTTTTAAAACGAATGCAAATACAAATTCGAATATTTTTGAATACGAATACGAATCGAATGTCGTAACAAATATGAATTCAAATCATATATGTACTTAATTCAGTCAAATACGAATATCCTCCTACGAATGTTGTAATCGATCGATTTTTCGATTACCAGTTTTAAATTCAAAATTTAATAATTGAAATTTGGTCGATTTTTTCTAATTTTTTCAATTACCGGTACCGGTCCTCGGCCAGGATTTAGGCTGGTACCGATATGCATAGAAAATGGATCAAATACGAATATAATAGTCTCAAATACTAATACAAATATGAATGTTCTCGAATACGAATGCGAATATGAATATTCTTAAATACGGATACGAATATTATCGAATACGAATATGAACATTTTTAAATACGGATTTTGCTTACTACATTCATGTTTTCTTGGATACGAATATCAGATAAAATGGATTATCTGTTACCGTTTTCCACCCCTAATGAAAGTACTTTGATCCTCATATCGTTGTGGCACGCTTCTAGGGCCATGGTAACTGGTTGAGTGCATCAGATTTGTCGCTGTGCCAGGGCACTTTGATGGGAGCGCCTGATTCCCTATGAGGTATTGATGATGGGGCGGCGTGTCTTCTTCCATCCGATCGACCTCGCTAGTTGCAAGGGATAGTGACCCTGAGATGGCAGAGAATGATGAAGAGACATTGTATTCCATGGCATATCAACATGCATCTAAGTCAAGGTTGGGGTAGTTTGCCAAGTTGAACCAATTATCCTTATCCCAAGTTCTCGTCATGATCACATAGTCGATGCTGACGAGACCAGGGAAGGATGGCGATGCAAATTAGAACTTTGAGAGACTTGGCGTCTTCTCACAGTTTGCACCAGTTATCGATGATCAAATCGTCAATGTTATGAATAGTAGGGTACGCCGAGCCTTGTAGAAGAATGAAGAGAAAAAATAGGGCGATATTTATTGCTATATCGAGATTACAACTTGCTCTAATGAGCGATTATAGAGGTGTATGCTATTTGCACTAACATGATGTATGATCTCCAATCCCCTTGTCCTTTTGATGTCTTCTTGTTGTTGTCCTAACATCTCCTTTGAGCGAGCTTAAATAACGTCGAAGAGGTCTCAGTTGTTTGCATGAACTGATGCCTTATCGATTCCATCCATCCGAATAAGTGAGTCGTTATTGTCAGTGGGAGAGGTTTGACAATCGATTATTGTTAGTGAAGAAGAGTCTCAGGAGATAGCCGTAGGGGTTTGTTGTCAGAGGCATAGGGCCAAACGTGGAATAGTTAAAGGAATAGAAAGGTATGTGTTTTGTTCCTTAACTGCACGGGGCATCGCCCAATAGAATGTCTGTATGTCAGGTTACAGAGCTTCTGAGTAATGGTTGGTCGAATAGGCGAACAGTAATTATTCGACTAGGGGTATTCGAGACATATTATAACATAAGACATTATAGCACTGATTTAAGAGTTTCATTATGTTTAAAAGCGGCTCTTAACAAATTATTTAATCCCCGTCAACTACAATGTGGCTTGGTCATGTCTTATTGCTTATGACCGTGACTAATGGTTTTTAGTCTTAGTACGGGCGATTGTACGAATAAACTGAATATCGATAAACTGTTTCGAAAAGATCTACTCTGATTTCTGCTTTTTTTCACTATTCAGTAATTTCATTTTTTTTCTTTTTTTAGATTTTTAGATTTTTTTTTCTTTTTTCCTGTATTCCTTTATATTGTCCGTGATAAACTAACATATTTTTTCTATTTTTATTTTTTAATTTAATTATACCAAAAAAACCAACTCAGATATAGTAAAAAAAGTTATAAGCCAACGTCAAACTAAACGCTATCTATATTAGTGGGTGGGGTTGCAGATGAGAGCTTATATATGTAGCTAGTAGTTTTTTATATTAATACAAGTGTCTGTATAAATAAATTAAATACTAATAAGTTGATAAATAGTTTTAAAAAACTATCTTAATAAACTATTTAAAAAATGATGAGAAATTGTTGTTTGTTCTGATGAAGTTATAAGCTATGGCCGCACTCACGATGGTGACTGGTGATGGCTTCTTGTACTGTGCAGTTAATATTTTTTATTTTTAAATTTAATTATATCAAATAAATTAACTTAGTTATAATAAAAAATTAACTAGTTACAATAAATAAAATTATAAACAACCTCCATTCTGATAACTATCATAATCGAAAATACAAAAGCCTCGTTTATACTCCCGATTTCGCTTGGCACCCAGCCCACCACGTGTCCCTGCTCGCCACGTTACCGTCCCCCACCTACTACTACTATACTACATCTACCACACCCCATCACTACCCTTCCCTGCCTCCCTCCACAGCTCCACTACGCCTGCGCGCTCCCACCACCACAAGCAGTACGCCACACGGCCGCCATTACCACCGCACCAAGCTAAGCCAAGCAAGTGAGATCGCGCGCGGTAGTGGCGGCTTGGCTTGGCTTTGATAATGATGGAGCTGCACAAGTACTGGGGCGCTGGGGGGCGGCGGTGCGGGACGTGCGTGGCGTCCCCGGCCGCCGTGCACTGCCGCACCTGCGGCGGCGCCTATCTCTGCACGTCGTGCGACGCGTGCCCAGCTCACGCGCGGGCGGGGCACGAAAGCGTGTGGTTGTGCAAGGTCTGCGAGCTAGCCCCCGCCGCCGTCACCTGCAAGGCCGACGCCGCCGTGCTCTGCGCCACCTGCGACGCCGACATCCACGATGCCAACCCGCTGGCGCGGCGCCACGTGCGCGTCCCGGTCGCGCCCATCAGGTCGGCCGCCGCCACGACCGCCGCCGCGGAGGCCATGCTGTTCGACACAGGCGAGGCCGAGGCCGAGGAGAAGACCAACCCCGCCGCGGCAGCCGAGCAGCAGCAGCACGCGCTGAACCTTAACGTGGAGGACAAGGACATGAAGCTCGACTACCTGTTCTCCGACCTGGACCCATACCTCAACGTCGAGTTCACGCGCTTCCCCCACGCCGGCGCCGACAGCGTCGTCCCCAACGGCGCCGGCGCAGCCGCAGCCGTCGAACTGGACTTCACGTGCGGCCTCGGAGCCAAGCCGTCCTACAGCTCCTACACGGCCACCTCCCTCGCGCACAGCGTGAGTTGCCTTGCCTTGCCTTGAGGTCAACTTCTTGCCTTCTTGGGAACTTGCGGATCAACGTCTTTCGGATTGATATTTACCATTTTTTTAAATTTTTTGGAACTATTTAGTTATTATGGGGATGTTTTTTTAAACAATAATCTAAATTTCTAGCAATTAGAGATTTAATAATTTTTTTAAAGAGAAATAATGACTGTTAAATCTCTGGTCTACTGGATGATAGTTTTAAAAAATATTCAAATGATATTTACAACTCTCTAAATTATTTTGCAGGGCTCCTCGTCGGAGGTCGGCGTGGTGCCGGAGGTCATCTGCGGCGGCAGCGGCGGGAGCATCGAGCTCGATTTCACCCGGCCCAAGCCTCAAGCCTACATGATGTACAAGGCGACTCCTCCGAGCCACAGCGTAAGAGCTCGACCAAGACCCCACCTTTCTGATGCACACGTATAGTCCATCTACGTACGTGTTACTGATCTAGATGTGAATTTGGTTTCGTGTGCAGGTGTCGTCGGTGGATGTGGGGGTGGTGTCGGAGCGGGGAAGGGGTGGTGATGAGGGCGGCGGTGATGGGGGAGGGAAGGGAGGCGAGGCTGATGAGGTACCGGGAGAAGAGGAAGAACCGGCGGTTCGAGAAGACCGTCCGGTACGCGTCCCGGAAGGCGTACGCCGAGAAGCGGCCGCGGATCAAGGGCCGCTTCGCCAAGCGGACCGACCACGACGCCGAGGCCGAGGCGGAGGCCGCCGTGCCGTCCTCGTACACGCTCGACTTCGGCTACGGCGTCGTGCCGACCTTCTGATCACGGCACGGCACGATCGCGCGAGTGATGTATACTGCACCCCGCCTTGTACTATTGATGTGCAGGGGACTAGTAATTCCATGTACTCATTTTGAGCTAGCACGATCGCGCTAGTGATGTATACTGTACTAGTATGCCTGGCTACAATAGCCCGTATTATTTTTGGATCCCCAAGAAATTGTAGTACCCGCTACGAATTAATCATCAGTCGTCTAAGCTTCTCTACTGTTTATCACGACAGGCCGGTACAATCCTGCTGTTTTGATCAAGCTTCTCTACAAATTAGACTCGGTTAAGGCACTTGAGATGGAGAAACGTATGATACATTCAAGCGTGCATGGTCTTAGCACAATGAAACGAAGGATTCGCTTGATTTTGAAGTACGGAAGAAATTGTAGTTTTCGAAATAGAAAGATACAGAGAGATTCAGTGCGTGATGTTACATTGAGGCGAAATTTATGGGCGGCAACATGCTATACTTACCATCTTAGAAAAATCATCATTTCAAATGTAAGATGAAACAACTTTACTCATGTTCATTCAACATCTCTTGGTTTATGTCCGCAGAACAACACTCTACATCTACAACGGATGCATGTAGGCGCCACTGTAGGAGCAGTAGGATTTGTGTTCCTCCTGTGAAATTCGACAACCATAAACACTCATTGAAAGACTACTACGATCTCCTACACAATAACCGCTTGGATGAATGCAATAATAACTCTCACGCCAACATTCTTTTTTTTTGAAATTGCTAAGAGTACTTGCATGTTTTCTCACCTTGGGAGTACTTGAATTTTCTAAGCGTCTGATTTGCCTTGAGATTCATGCCTCCGGTGATCGTCTCCGGTGACCGATGACAAACGGAGGAAATCCAGCGATGAACTTTGGCGAGTTAGGTTTAGGGTTCGGGTTTGGATTGGGTTCACCAGAGCCTCTCAGGTATAAAGGGAGGTTGGGAGCACGATGGACTGACAGAGAAAATGAACTTGCTAGAGAAGATGAACTTGCTGGAGAGGACACCAAAACCAAAGCAGGAGCACGAATCACGAGGTGAATCAAAAAGTCAGAAATTTGGATAATTTTTGTTGAATCCATCCGGGTGATGATTATAAAACCCTTAAAGTTAAACTATAGCGAACGTTGGATATTGTTAGAAAGAGAGAGGGAGGGAGAAATATAGGAGAAATCTAAAAAAAAGACAGAAAAATATCTTGCCCTTAATTTTGTGGACCCTGATTAAAAAAATCTACTGCTGATATTGTGATCTTAGATCTAATTTATTGCTTAGAGATAATAAACTCATCGGCGATTGAATCCAGCAATGCAACAGAGACGATACGGCAAGCACAACATGTTCCCACGGATGGGGAACCTTTTTTCATGGCTCATAAGGATGGGGATGATCATAGCAGCTGGAGAGGGTGAGATGAGGGTGGCAGCTGTAGAGAAGGAGAACTCGCTAGTGGCGGAATCCAATGAATTCCTGGTCGGTATGTTGGGCGCATGAGCACAGCATGACCTCGATCGTGGATCCCTCCTGTGGTGGTGGCATGACCTTAGAAGGGTAGCATCGGTGGCGGCCATGGCAAGACAGGTGACGACAATGGGACGTGACAATCTAGCGAGGAGGATGCGGCGATCTCGGTTACAGTCTGGTAGTAAGCGGTGTTTTGCGAGTATTTTAGGCTTCCATGTGCCTATCCTAAAAAGTGCAAATTGTTTAAAAAGAAAGTATATGAATATGACTACGATTGATTATTTAAAATTCATAAAAATGTTTGTACATATTTGGCAAATTAAATTCATATTAATAAGGATGCCTTCTTTTGTAAAGATGAAAGGATGGTTTCAACACAAAGAAGAATATCGACAACTCTTTCCTCCAAAGATATAATCTATCTGAGAAATATGTATATTATCTATCATAATACAAATAAAACCAATTCTTATAAACATGAAAATTGAATCAAATGGATAATGTTCTAAAAATTGCAACATATGCTGTCCGCATATAATCCTTTCCTACACGTGTGTTTTTTCTATTAAAAAAACACAATCACATATGTTATCATCAAAACCATTTAAAAATAATTTAAGAATGATGCCCACGTGCGCGGGCCACTTACTAGTTTTGCTCTAGCAGTAAATTACCTTACTCTTTTATTTAACAGCCAATTGTCCTTGCCAAAGATTAAAAACAGTTTGAGAAATGAGACCACCTACAGTTCTACACTGATTCATCACACAAGTTATTTCGTTATGTTACTGAGTAAAGTCCTACAAATGACATCAGCCAATAGTTCAACAATGAGATGTTTAATTGTCTAACCATGCATGTACTATTAGAAATTTAGAACAAGCAAAGTTTAGCATACAAGAACTTGGCTGCCTTCACAACAGCTTCTGCGGCTATGTCTGTGTTTTGCTTTTACTTCTTTTTTACTACTTTATTTTTTTTCTTTTTTTTCTTTGTAATTTTTGTATTGTTCATGATTTGTTAATATATTTTTTCTATTTTTAAATTTAATTATGTTAAATAAGTCAACTCAACTATAATGAAAAAATAAGTCAGTTATAGTAAAAAAGTTATAAGTCACCGTCATTATAAACACCCCATTAATTCCAAATTCCATAAACAACAAAAGATTCAAGAGAAAACACAGATTGCCCAAATCCAATTATCAAACTAATTAAGCACAGGTTTACAACCACCAAATTAATTGCCAATGTGACACAGACTTGATCAGATCTTGATACCGTCTCCTCCAAACCTCTTGACGTAGGGGTCATGCATCGTCTGCATCGGCATGGCACCAAACACCCCAAAGTTCATGCTGCTCTTGTCGTCCATCAACGAGTACTCCTCCACCTCGTCGATGTCTTCTTCCTCTTCCTCTTCGTCCTCCCCCTCGCCGTAGTACACGCTGCTCTTCTCCATCTCCATGTGATGATCCGCGTACTTGACGCTCTCTATCCTCACCGGCCGGTCCCCCTTGACCGGCCCAGCCGCCGCTTCGCCGTCGCCGCGCAGGATGCGCACGACGGCCCGCATGTCCGGACGCCGGTTGGGCTCCCCCTGCACGCAGAGCGCGGCGGCCTCGACCACGCGCGCGAGCTGAGCGGCGTCGAACGTGCCCCGCAGGCGCGGGTCGACGAGGTCCCCGAGCCGGCCGCGCGCGATGAGCGGCTCGGCCCACTCGGTGATGGTGCGCTTAGCCCCCGACGGCAGGCGCTCGATGGGCTTCCGGCCAGAGATGAGCTCGAGGAGCAGGATGCCGAAGCTGTAGACGTCGCAGGCGCCGGAGACCTTCCCCCACATGGCGTACTCCGGCGCCAGGTACCCCAGCGTGCCCTTCACCCGGGTGGTCATGTGCGAGACCCCCTCCGGCACCAGCTTAGCGAACCCGAAGTCGGCGACGAGCGGCGTGAAATCCGAGTCCAGCAGCACGTTGCTCGCCTTGATGTCCCGGTGGATGATGTGCGGCGTCACCTCGTGGTGCAAGTACCTGCGTGCACGGTCATCCTTAAGCATTGCACCATGAATTAAACGAAAACTAATGAAACGACACAAGTGAAGCGATCATCAAGAATGGCGTATAGTACACGAGGCCCTCCGCGGAGCCGATGGCGACGTTCATGCGGCGCTTCCAGTCGAGCTGGACGTCAGCGGCGAAGTGGCCGTGGAGGTGGGAGAGGAGGCTGAGGTTGGGCATGTAGTCGTAGACGATCATGCGCTGCTCAGCGCCGGCGCAGTAGCCGCGGAGGCCGAGCAGGTTCTTGTGGCGCACCCGGGCTAGCACCTCCACCTCCACCGCGAACTCCATCTCCGCCTTGGAGTTGTTGGTCGCCTTGAGCTTCTTCACCGCGATCTGAACCCATTGAAACACGCGATGGGCTCAATCTGCCACGTTGGGCCGGGCCTAGATACTAGATAGACCATGAGCTTCACTGCGTTACGTACCTGCAGGCCGTCGGAGGTCTTGCCCCCGTAGACGCTGCCGAAGCCGCCCTCGCCGAGCTTGTTCTCCTCGCTGAAGCCGTTCGTCGCGGCGTGGAGCTCCTTGTAGCTGAATATCCTCCACGTGCTGCTCATTGACGCGCTCACACACCTAAAATGTCGGCAGAAACCATCTTATCAGCAACAAATATGTCTGCACCTATCGTGTGTTACGTTACGTTGGTCAGGAATGAATAGTACGCGTACCCTTGCTCGACCTTCTCAGAACAGCAGCAGGAGCTCGCCGCCGAGCCCATGGAGATTTGATTCAGTTCCTTCCCGAAAGCGTACAGCCCAGAGCTCTCTGTCGCACTTAATTGGATCGTCTAGGCCTCGACTGGGTTGGGACGTGCTTTGTATTGAACGAACTTGGTATGGAGATAAGAGGCGAGTGAAAGGTACTCATCGTGTTAGCATCAGTTTCAAAGCCGTCCACGGCCGGCGGAGATCCTTACGCGCCAATTGTGCGAGTAAGCTTTGGGTTGTTGACCTGGTTTGATACAGAAAGAACAACCAAATGGCAGTGGCGTGGCCGCCGTGTGGAAGACTGGCACTGGGCGTCTGGGTGGCGCCAATTGCACGCCAGTAGTAGAGGGGTGCAATCGAACTGCCGCCGAACGGGCATCCGCGAGCGATCTACGGGCCTCCGTCGTCCGGCCCATTCAAAAGAGCTCTCGCGAATCAGCCGCGCGTGGTTTAGCTCGGTACCAAGCAGATTGCCGTGTCCCAGTTATTAAGCCCACTGAAATGGACCGAGCAGTGGTACCGAGATCAACCCGATGTTCTTGTACTGAGCACGGCGTTTCGCGCAAGCCGGCGGGCCAATTGTTTCTTCTCCGGAAGGCCGAGCGCGAGCGGCTGGACCTCCGTGCCGTCGATCTGCCGCGTACCGGAACGACCCAGCGCGGCGCGGCATGAGACTAGGTCCGGCACGTAGATGCTGAGTCGCGGGCTCGCGGCCCGGCTGACCCTGTGCACGTACTGGATGTTACCTCACAACGGCACCGGTCCACCACAACCACATGTCGAAGTGGAAGCGGCATGGACATGGCTGATTGTTCTGCTAGGCCACGCCGATCCAAAGAAGCCCAGTGCCCAACATGTGTGTGGCCTGCGGCCCGCTGCCGCAAGGAGAGTACGACGCGCCGGGGTGGGGGGCGACGGGCGACGGGCAGGAATGGGTTCGATTTTCTCGGGACGACGAGACGGCGCGCATCTGCCGTTCCATGCGCTTCACCGAAACCGGCACGGTTTTAGGCCCCGTTCATTTTAGCTTTTTTTCAACTTCAATTTCTAGTTTCAGTTTTTTTTTCACTATTCAGTAATTTGTCTTTTTCTGAATTTTTTTAGATTTTTGGTTTTTTGCATTTTTTTTTTTTTCATATTCCTTTGCATTCTCCGTAATGGACTAGCATATTTTTTTTATTTTTATATTTTTTAAATTTAATTATACATAACATACTAAATCAGCTCAATAAAAAAGCCATTTTTTTGAAATTTCAACCAAAAGTCATATCGCTTCGATCACCCTAAGGGGTGACTTTTAACGATACTTCCGCTTTGTTGAAATTTTAGTTGCACTTTTTACTTCGTATTCGTAGCGACGAAATCTCATCATACAATTAAATGACTTCTCCCACCTCCAAATTGAATCCGTGGATCAGAGATACTTGTATTAGCTTTTGCTTAAGAAATTAAAAGTTAATATAAATATTTATTTTCTACAAATAGTTTATCCATTCCTTTTGGTCTGAGGATAAGATTACGTGCATATCATACATTTCACTCATCTTATTTCTGTCTCGTGCATACATCTCTTTCTTACTTTTGCCATCACTCACCATTTCCTTCTAAAAATCACTTTTTCAATCACTACTATTTATTTTTAGCCAAAAACCATTAGTTATAACCAAAAGCCATCAACCGTACTCAATACGAATACCCTTAGTCCGAGAGTTTATACATAAAAGAAGGGTATTTGAACTCAATACACATGCTAGTTGTTGTTCCTCCACCGTGACTCGGATGTAAACACACTATAGAAACTCACACTTATCCAATCCAACCAATCTTCCATCAAAAGTTTCTCATAAGTCTCTCCCATTTGCACAGAATCAAATCCGGCACAAGTTGAAGGGACACCTCACGCAGCGAGCGGACCCAAGACAAAACCGAGTGGGGCACTTACCCACTTGTAGTAGATCTAGACATCGACACCTACAAATCACCGGCAGGCATCTAATCCAAGGATCCCCCCAACCGGCAGGCCTACCTCCTAAATTCCCGGTGCTTCAGGTGCCCTTCCACTAGCAAGAGCCGCTGGAATCTAGCAACAGGAATCCCAATCCCGGGCGGAATGGAAATGGGTCGAGAGGGGGATCGATCAGGCCCAAATCCCATTCCTCCGCCAGGAGAAATTTTCCTAGTCGCACATCGGAATAACTCGGAATCGGTATTGGGAACGAAGCTGCCGCGTACGTACCTAGGATCCATCCGCGTCTACTGACTCATTTGAGTCGAGTACATATGGATGGCGTGATATATGCCTTGGCAAGTAGGCATCATGGGAATGGAAAAATACGATTGGAGCAGGAGTTAGAGCCAACAAGGACGGGTGAGCTCGCTTCGTCCGCATGTATCATTGGCTGCTCCATTGCTACAAGTCGTTCCTGGAATCGAGGTGAGAATCGATCGACGTCGTCGCATATATGCGTGTATCGATCGGGGACGAATCTAACGCAACGTGACGCCTCAGTTGATTTTTATGGTGCTGTTGGGTGATAAAAACCAAGTAGTAAATATGGAAAGCGAATGCTCCAGTATGTTTCACACTTTCACTCAGGGAACAACGTCAAAGTAGTCGAAGTCAGAGCGAATCGCATAGGCCAAGATAGCTCGACAAATCCTCGGGTCAATTTACCTTCTTCTTTTTTTGAGAGAGAGAGAACAATTTATCAATTACCAAAGGTAAGTTTTGCCCTGCAAAATGTAGGGACTGGGCGATAAAAAAAAAGCTGATATTACTCGGCAGCTATGTGGCGCCACGGTGGTGGAGATAAACATGAGCTCGACAGCTTTCGGAAATTTTGCTGGGGCCTGACCCACTCTGCTCTGCATGGACAGAACAGATCGTCACAATGTTTCGTTCATGGAGGCCTTATCTGTCTCTGTTCATGTATGGCTGCTGCGTGCTACGTGCACCTCGCAGATGTACTTGCAAGGACCATTGTCTTGTTGCAGTAAGGTCATGGACTGCGAGTTGTGTACATCAATGATGAGTTCAATCTCTGGAAGGCGTCTGGTCGTCTTGGTCGTCTCGATAACCCTCTGAGCAGCCCTCTGTAAACCACTCAGCTGCCCTGGTCTCTTTTTTCCCCTATGTTTTTGGTGTGCCTTGCTCCTGTTCTAGCTGCTCTTAGGTAGTTTAGATGGCAGCCTATTCCTGTTGTTTTCGCAACTGTTGTTTTCTTCCTGTCTTAATGCATTGACACGCAAGTTCCGTTGCGTGTCCTCTAAAAAAGTTGTGTACAACCCAAAGCGACACAACCCTAGCATGGGGGTCATGCAAAGGTATGAATCTATCATTCCGATTTCATCCTTTTCAAGCTATGCTATGTTATTTTTGGTTATTTTTAGGTTTTTGGCTTTGACTTCTCCGACAGTTAAAACAAACATGGTAGCTTCTTCAAGTGGCTTCTCAAATCCGTTTCTCTAAATAATTTTTTTAAACCTAAAACCGTATATACTGTCCACGTTAACGTCTCTACTGTCCGTCGCTATCTCAAAAAGCAGAACGAAAAACCATTAGCCGCAAACAGGAAAAAAAAACAAGACCATACCGTTTCGGTCATCGCGTACTGAATTCTATTAACTAATCAGTGGTACTGCCATTCTCACTTAGCATTTCCTTGCTGTCTTGCACACACGGAATTGTCATGTGCTGGGCTCTACAAAGCTGGTACCCTCCCAATGTTGCTTAAACTTTTGGTACTACCAAGATTTTGGCTGGTTGCCACAGCTACAAAGAAGCAAAACAAGAGAACACAGCTACAAAGAAGCAAAACAAGAGAACTCAATCAATTTTCATTCTTCCGCATGTAAAACTGAATCATATAACCAGTCAATTTTGGATTTCATTTTAATTTTCCGTATCTCCAAGTAATTTTTTTTCAGGGCATGCATATATCCGGCCAAGGAATATTGTTAAGCAAGTGTTGTTCATGGCTTGTGTTGTGGCTATACATCATTTGTCAGAATTGTCAGTTGTCACTGAAGCAGCTGCTTTACCGATTATAATCTACCATGTTTTTGGACATTGGCAGAGTATACACATTACAGAGCATATTTCAATTTGCAAAACTCACCGAAGATTTGCTATTCATTTCACAATTCGCCCAACCAATCACGTCAAGAATCTACATGTCAAGCTAAATCTAACACCAACTAGAAAAAGAAGGGAAGAAAAGAAGGAAGAAAAGCGATCACATCACCCAAAGAAAAAAGAAAGCTAAAACAAAAGGCAGCTTTTATTGTGAGCTTTCTTGCTGCGTCGTCGTGCTGCTGCTCTCATGGCTCCGGCTCACCGCATCGGCGCCATCGCCTCCCGACTGCTGCTGCGAGCTCACCTCGCAGCTTTCCTCCTCCGAGCCGCCGTCGCCGCACGAGGTCACTGCCGGCGCGGCTCCGAGCTCCACGACGGCTCGGCTCGTCGCCGGCGTGGCGAGGAACGTCGGCCTCTCGTCGCCGGCCATGATGACAACCACGTGCTCCAGGAACCCCACGGCAGGCCTGGCCGCGCCGGCCGCCGAGCCCTTCTCCTCGTCGGCTCCGCCCGCCGAGCGGGCCTGGTCGGCGCCCGAGCCGCCGTCGAGGTAGCCCGAGAGCTTCCAGTAGGAGCATGCCAGGATGAGCAGCGCGAAGGCGATGAGCCCCAGCATCGCCGCCAGCCCGCCGAAGAGGTACGGCACCGGCGACTGCCACGGCGAGTGCGCCGCCGCCGTCCCGTTCGGCGCGTGCAGCGCCGCCATCGGCGCGCCGTGGCCCATGGGGAGCTCGGCTCCTGGCCTCATGGTATACGTGGACGTGTAGCAGAGTCGCACTTGAGTTAGCTACCTTGTGCTCGTCTTGCCGTTAGTTATGAGAGGGGAGGGAGAGCGGCTTGCTTGTTCTCTAGCCTGGGGTGGTCTGGAATGGAGGGAATGGGATGTACTTATAGAGGTTGGAGAAATGCGAGTACAAAATACTAACATCTATTTGTGTGATGCCAAGGATAACAAAAGACAATGGGGAAAGGGTTTTTGGTGGGGGCAGGCTAGCCATGAGTAATAAGAAAGTGTGTTGTGAACTCTACTCCTAGTTAATTAGTTAACCCATAAGGGTTTAATTAGGAGATCTATTTTTAGCTGAGATCTATATGATAACTTAAAATTTTAGTTTAAAATCTCGATTATCTACGTAGATCTTAACTGAAAATAGATCTTTCAACATCATTCAATTTAGCTTTTGATTTCTATTTTAACTATTTATTAATCTTTTTTGGTTTTTTTTTTTAGATTTTTTGGTTTTTTATATTCTTTTACATTGTTTGTGGTGGACTAATATGATTTTTCTATTTTTATTTTTTAAAAAATTTAATTATACTAAATAAATCAACCTAGTTACAGTAAAAATAAACTAATTATAATAAAAAATAGTTTTAGACCAACGTCATGGTAGGCATGCATGCAAGGCAAATTTATTAGTACAAGTTTCCTATGGCACGGGGTCGTGAATTGTTTGGCCTTAGATTCTACCACGTGTCTTACTGAAGATAAGCTAGGTTCCATGCACACAAGAATGAGCCTTGCTTAATCTGTTCGCTAGGATAAATTTCTCTTATAGTACACTGCAGTAGTCTGCTTGGAGTTGGGTTCAGAAAATAAATATCGCCATGCATGGGGTAGCAATAGCATAGTTTCGAACTTTAATTTGTTTCTGAGAAATGATAATGATCATCCCTTAATTTGCTTTGACAAAGAAGGTAGCATGCGTAAATAGTTGCTCTTGATGATCTTGCGAAACAAGTTTTACAAATCTAATAAGAGGTGCTTAAATTGTATTACTAACTAATATTTTAAACAAATTAGTTGATTGTGTTGTGTGTGTGGACACATGGACACACGCGGGCATATGGGATGATTGCCTTGTGCGCTTAGTTTTGGCAGACTCCAAACCAAAACAAAAGGAAGATTATGAGTGGGTTTTTGGATCTCATCTTTTCAGCTTCTAAAAGCTACTTTTTTATTTTTTATAGTAATTAGTTTTTAAACATAGTATCTTTTTAAGATGAAATCTACAAGTTGATTGTAATACACACTATAACGACTTCATTTATATCAATCAAAATCGCATGTGGGTTTTAATTACTCCATACTCACGAATAGCCCAAAAGACATCAGTCATAGCAAAAACTATAAACCGAAGCAAAAAAAAATAAGCAAGCCCTTTTGGACTTATAGTTTGTCTTTCTATATTAACTAACTTTCAAACGAAGTATTTTTTTAAGACATGATCTATAAATTAATTGTAGTAGACAGTATCTTGACTTTATCTATATCAGCCAAAATTGCATGCGAGTATCTCTATCTTCGTACTCTCTCACGCAAACAAGCATAATTCTAAATTTTAAACCAAAAGCGATAAAACACAGCTCAAAAGGACCAACCCATTATAGTTCTTTTAGGCTGTGGCTTATGACTTTTGAATTCTAACTGTTCGTAAAAAAAAAGTACAAAGAGAGAGACACTCGTATATGATTTTACCCGGTATAGTTGAAGTTAGTACAGTGTTTATTATAGTCGATTTATAAATTCTATTTTAAAAAATATATATTTAAAAACTAGTTGCTGTAGTAAATGATAAAAGCCAAAAGCAATGAGCTGATTCAGACCCGTACGTACAAATCGTCCTTCTTTGTTGAACTAAATTAATGCAAAGACAGAGATATGTTAGTACTAATAAAGGGCGGATTGCAGATGCGTCCTGGTGGTGGTGGTTGTAGTATCCTATTAACCCTAATCATTGGCGAATATTTCTGTCTAGCTAGGTTAACTAAATTACAGAACGATATTTTTCCTGTCGTACGCATAAGAATCCACATATTTGTCTTCCTTTAATTTTAGGCAAAGTAAAAAAATCTATTGTAACAATCAGATCAAGAGAGGTGGATGATGTAGAACATGGGTAGGATTATACTATTGAGTACAGGAATTTATCAAGGCTTAAATCACTTGTTTCTACGTACGTGTTGTTAGTACAAAGTTTTTAGCACACTGCACACGTGAGATACTTCCTCCGTCCCGTAATATAATTTTTGTTCTTAGAAAACATGTTTTATAATATAAATTCATTGTAAAGATAAAAAATATAGTTATTGCAATATTTCTATCATATACTCCTCCTTTATAGGGCGTTCGAAATAACGAT
The DNA here is from genome assembly GCA_036346265.1 of Melocanna baccifera. NCBI lineage: Eukaryota > Viridiplantae > Streptophyta > Magnoliopsida > Poales > Poaceae > Melocanna > Melocanna baccifera. The sequence goes on from CM070692.1 coordinate 3,320,129, forward strand.
AATTTATAACTTTTTTATTGTAACTAACTTATTTTTTACTTAGCTGAGTTGGCTTATTTAGTATAATTAAATTTAAAACATTTAAAAATAGAAAAAAATATGTTAGCCATCACGAACAATGCCAAGGAATACGAGAAAAAAAAAGAAAAGGCAAAAAATCCCAAAAAATTTTAAAAACCAGAAAAAGACGAAATTACTGAGTAGTGAAAAAAAGCAGAAACTGAGTTTAAATCAAAATAAGCGGGGCCTTAATACTAAAAAGTGTATGAGTAGTTGTAATATATTATTTAATAGGGGCATGTATGGTCCAATGATATTAAGTTTTTCTTATATTTAGTGTCTTTTTGGTTGTGCATATGGTGGGTTTTAGACTTATATTGAGACACGAAGAGAGTAACCACGATGTAAGTCTGTCCTGCAATATAAATACTTATTCTTGGGAAGTGTTATATCATAGGGTTTTAGACTTATATTTAGAGACGGAGAGAGTAGCCACGATGTAAGTCTGTCCTGCAATATAAATACTCATTCTTGGGAAGTGTTATATCATAATATAAGTCGATTATGAAGATTAAATGTGTAGTTATTGTAATATTTTCAAACCTCTCCTTTAATAATAAAAAGTGGATAAGTAGTTATTATATATTACTTAATGGGGCATGTATGGTTCAATGATATTAACTTTTTCTTAGATTTGGTATTTTCTTGATCTATATGTACGGAGGAGTTTAGACTTGTATTGCAGGACAAAGAAAGTGGTCACTTGTACATGACACACCACGGGTCTACGACTATATACATTCATTAATTTCATCCCAGATGACAGTAAAATTTACAAATTTTAGTTGAAATATGCATCCTAGCTTGCATGTAGCACAAGTTCTTAATTAATCGAATTAACAAGGCATGTCCTTATCCATAAGCATCAATTAGCTAGCTTAATCCATCACATAGTGGAGCATTACCTACAACAAATTAATGTGGATTACGTATGCAAGCTTTAGCTAGCTAGCTAGCGCGTGACAGGTTTGATGAGTGGAGAGGCCCCAATATATATAGAATGATACCCAATAGATTATAGAATCACATATATATCCAAGTAACTAGATTACTCTACTTGTAGTGTACTACTCCTTTAAGCTTGCTTTTAATCAAAACATATATTCCCTCATAGATTTTTTCAAGCACTTTTTGTTAGGGAGTATTCCTCCCATTAATTATGTTCCCTTAGTATATAGTGCATAAAGAAACGGCCTTTTTTTTGCCTCAGGAAAGAGATATCTATGTGCATACGAAAGCTAGCTACAATATATATGGCTTTGTTGCTCTTGGTGTGAGCTTATCCACAACAAAAGAATGATGGGCACGAGCTAGCTTGCTAGGTTTGTACATTTTGTACATCATGCATGCATGGTCGAGACTCGAGAGACATGGGTGTAATGTTTCGATTTTACACAAATGTTTTTAGCACACTAGCACGTACGTCGTCTTATTTGTGTCGCCGATAACGCTACAGAGAGCAGCTAGGTTTGGAATACACATGTGATGGATGGATCAACTATTGTGAAATATATAGTAGATTAACGTTGTCCTTTTAAAATTTCCGTTTCAAAGAAAAATTATTTAACAATCATTTTTTGTGGGAATCTTGATGGTTGATGCAATGCATGTGACAAATTGTATATATGCGTAACAGCATTACAATATTGTCTTCATCTTCAGACATACTACTTTCATGTAGTTTGCTTAAAGGCAGTAAGCTCTTCTGAAACGCCACCCTTTACACCCGTACACGTATCTACGCTATTATATATATATATACACACACACACATGATACTTCAATGTGAACCACATGAAAAAATTGCAAGAAAGTTCATAGTTTTTAGCGTATTTTGTAAATACCTTCATATACGTACATAAAAAGGAGTATGTCAAAAAAATCTATATACTATCTCTGAACAATTGTTCATACCACCTAGATGATCTTAAATACCAATATATTGTACGTACATACCCTCCGTTACGTGAGATACTTCCTACGGTATGAGATACGACATAGGGTGTAATTACACCTAGGTATAGAAAAGAGACTTCCTATATATCTTAAATACTCGTATATTGTACGTACATACCCTCCGTTACGTGAGATACTTCCTATGGTATGAGATACGACATAGGGTGTATGTAGATTTTTTGGATATACTCCTTTTTATGTGCGTATATGAAGGTATTTACAAAATACGCTAAAAACTATGGACTTCTTTGTAATTTTTTTATGTGGTTCACATTGAAGTATCTTATAATTAGTATACGAGTATACCCAAAGTGATAAAGGAGTATATCAAGTTCGTTTAGGTGATATATTAGAGGTGGGTATAATTACACCCGGGTGTAGAAAGTACATATGTGTATATATATATATATACACACACACATATGTGTATATATATATACACACACATATGTGTGTGTATATATATATATATGTGTGTGTGTGTGTGTGGGCGCGCGCGCGTGCATGCGTGTATGTGTGCGCACGTGCGTGCATATATGTGTGCGCACGTGTGTTTATATATGTGTGTGTATGCATGTATGTGTGCGCACGTGCGTGCATGTATGTGTGCGCACGCGGGCGTGCGTGTACGTGTGTGTTCCATCTATATATATGTACGGAAACTAGCATTTCCTAGCTGGCTAGAAGCAAAGATGGATTTTTTGTAGTTAATATTGAAGATGATGACGACAATGATTCGAAGGAAGGTGTCCTCTCCTAGTCCTAATAACCTTACCCTCACTTATATATCATCATGATATATGCTTTATGTGCATCGATCATGCATTTGCGCGCAACATAAATAGATGAAATTAAGAAGCTTAGCTATAGCCACTCCCCAACTTTCCACTATACTAGAAATAGTAATTACGTACTACATCCAGTCCGAAACAGTTTTTCTTTTGGCAAGCTCGTTTTGATTTACAAATAATTATCATTTTGGTTTTTCGGCAACATATTCCATGAAATGCTCATATCAGTTGCTTATTAGTAGTGGTGTTTAGAGAATACGTGTAAAATTAATATGGGCAAATTAAGTCAAAAACTAAATCATTAGGGCCTGTTCTTTTTGGCATGGTGATGACTTTTAGGCTGGTGATGACTTTTGGTGTTTATGCAGAGATTGCGAAAAGAGAGATACTCGCTTGTAATTTTTGATGATACAAATATTAGTTTTTTTTAACGTGTACTACAATTAACTTGTAGACTATATCTTAAAAAAATACTCCGTTTAAAAGTTGATTACTGTAGCAAAAGCCAAAAGCGGCTTTTAGAAACCGCAAAGAACAGGGTCTAAATCTTTTCTTCTGTGTGCAGTATGTAGCTAAAAACGGCAAGTAATTTGGACGGAATGGTGTTTCAGATATCAACTTCTTGGGAGCAAAGAAAGGATTAGCTACCAATGCGTCTATATATGCTACCATTCTCAAGTGGCATCGATCTCCTCCCTTGCTTTGTCAATTGTCATGGTGATTATTGATTCCACTCTTGGGGGATCCAATTGGCAGCCAATGGCTTAATTGGGTCATTATAATTTGCTTGTGCTAATCAAATTGGCTTTATTAGTGCAACGTCATCGGTTTCGGCTGAAGTGGAATTGACAAGCTAGCTAGCGTTTCCCTCCGGCCAGCAGTTACCATGTGGTTCTGTTTTGTCCGCGCAACGGCAGAGGTGCTGCGGGGCGTACGTGTCGCATTCGGTTCGGCTTGGTGTTAAAATCGTGCTGACTTTGACTTCACCAACACAAAGATGTCGACTCGATTTGACATCGTCTGCTGCACATGCATGCAAATAGTGAAATATACCGGTTGCACTAGTGACATGTGAGTTCCCATGAAATACAGGTGGCAATTCTTTGTTCTAATTAAACAGGCCTTTTAGGTTTGATTTGCAGACCAAGGAGTTAAGGTCTTATTTCGAAACACAGGTATCGAGTATCAGTAATGGATCTAGAATTTTTAGGATAGGCGTTTGGACTTTAGAACTAGATTGCTCGGATATATCGATACTAATACATCGATATCGTGACACACTGTTTTCCTCAAAACACTGACACAACGATATATGTATATAGATATAATAAAAATAGATAAAATATAGAAATTAATGATTTCTTATGAGGAAATGGGCGACATAAGGTGAGCATAATGACATGAATTAAATAACAAATTATAGAGATTAGTGACAATTGCATACCTTACTAATCTTACCTTTTTTTGCTCTTTCCACGTCAGTAAGAACCACCCATCTAAGAGGAAATTGTATGTTCCTTCTATGGAGCAAAACATAGAAAAAATTAGCAGTAAACATATGTAACAAGGATCCAACTAATTACCTATTACCCAAGGCAAAGATTGTATTTTTTATACAGCATCTATTAGAAAGAATGAAGAAAGCAAATGCTAGAGCAGAGTGAGAAAGAAAGCAAATAAGTGATGTGGGGCGGAGCACATCCAGATCTGGAGAGAGGACGATGACGATGAGTTGGAGGTGCTGCTCCTTTCTAGATGCTCGCGCTCCCTCTTGGCCACTGCGCTGCTCGCTTCCCGCCGACTGCTCCTTACCTCCCTGTTTGTCGTGCCTCTGATTGCTTGCCCGTAATGCCTCTTTGCTCACCCACGTTGCTGCATGCTCACCTTGTGCCCCGTGTCACCTCACGCATGATTGTCGTCGCGTCATAGGGTTATGTCCAGCGATCATCGCTCACCTCCGCAGCCCACGTTCGTGGGTCGCTGCTCGCCTTCGCAGCCTGCGCCTCCGCCTTGCCACTTGAAGGCCAGAGTCGCCTCCGCACAGATAGCCACATGATGAGAGAGAGAATAGATGTTAGGGTTTTGTTTGTATTTTTACCTCTTTGGATCTGTATGAGGAGGGCTGGCGGGGAAAAAATGAGTCTAATGTGTTACATGGGCAACGCACGAGATACGGAGAGTGCGGGCTAAATTCATTTGTGGGCACAAATATATAGTTTTAGCCCAACTAATAGTATATACATCTAATATATCTATTATTGTCTAGTATTTTACAAAAAAAAAATTAGATGTTCAGCTGAACACCTATGACCTTATGCAGGTCCACCCCTATCAAGTATGTAGGAGTTCTAAAGGGTTATATCGTTTTCTGCACAATTCCTATATTGTTTAGCATTCAAAACATGTTTTAATTTCAATATTTCTTTATAAATATCATATTGATATATTTACATGTAGTATATTTTTTGTTTATTGCTTTTCTTAACGAATTCCCAAGCTCTTTCAACCCAATATAGGCTATGTTCTAAAGTGCTATAGCTTTTGCCTGAAATACTACTGTAGTGCAGCTGTTAGTTTTTTCTAATATATTTAATTAAAAAATATTATTATATCTCCATAGATAATATAAAGAAAAACAAAAAAAATGAAGAAAAGACCGTGTTAAAACACAACCATCTTGTGTGTAGTATATTCTTCCGGGCCGGAGCACATTTTCAAATGACAGTGTCTCATAAAGTCCAATGATACAGTTTTCCTTTTTAGTGTCTCATAAAGCCCGGATGACCAATGGAATGCTGCCAAAATATCATTTTCCTTTTTTTTATTCTGGGAACGAAAATTGTTGATCTTATTAATGTCACCAATGATACAGTTTCAACTAAAAAAAGTCACCAATAATGACCTATACGGTATAAGAAGTCGGCCTCCTATTCGGGTGTAAGAAGTCGGCCTCCTACTCGGGGGCATTATTTTGATCTATAGTTTATAATTTTTTAGTGTGGTTTATTAATTTAATAAATAGTGATTATTAAAAAAAATCAAAGTCAAAAGTAGACAAAAAGCTAAAAAAGACTGGAACATTGCCTATGAGTGAGATATTCGCACCGCTCAATTTGGCTTCCGCGGTGGCTTATGGCTTATGGCTGAAAGAAGCCTGAAGCTGGTCGAAGCCGAGCAATGTCGGTGCATGCAGCTTTGGAGGAGTCTTGAAGCGGATGCACAACAATCAATAGATCACCCACCCCCACAAGGCAGCTGCGCTTTTCTCTAATCACGGACGCTCCCCTCCCCTCACTCCTTCTCCAGTGATTGCACCGTCTCCGCCCCCATCACCGACCATGGCAGCCATTCGGGCCCTCCACCCCCCACCAGCGGGCCTTCATCCCCATGCACATCCGCGGTGGCCTCGCCGTGGGACACTCACAGATCGGGGGCCGTGGAGTCCCGTGACGGATCCACCATCTGGGGTTGGCCCGACGGTGCGACCTTCGCAGTCCACGAGCTACGGTGCCTCCGGTCACCTACGCACGGCCCGTCCGTCGGCACCACTCACAGGCCTGAGCGAGGTCCCCCTCGGGTCGGCCTAGCACCTTGCATGAATGTCCTCCCGCCGACCACCCCACATTTCCTGTGGCACTTTGCCATCATACCTGCAGATGGCCTCTGCTACCTGGAGCGATGAGAGTACGCATGTATTCCTGCAAATATGCACTGAAGAGGCGGAGGCAAAGAACGGGCCATATTCACGCTTGAACATGTAGGGCAAGCAAAACCTTGTCCGCAAATTCACTGAGCGAATTGGCTTACTGTACACGATGAAGCAAATGAAGAATAAGTGGGAGCAACTGAGCCATGATTATAACAAATGGAAGGGATTGAAGCTTCGTGCGATAGGGCTTGGCTTCGACCCCAACACTAGCTGCATCGAGGCGGACAATGACTGGTGGGCTGCTGTTGGTGGAGTAAGTTCAGACTCCTAAGTGCAATGCTCTTTGAATTACTTCCGCCTCGCACAAAGCCGCAATGATGGTCTGATGTACCATCGTGCTATTGCAAGGAAAGTCGGAGATGCGCAAGTTCAGGGGCATAGTTTGTCGACACGAGGATCTGCTGAAAATCGTCTTTGGCAACACCACTACCAGGGTGAGTGTGCATTCATGCCAGGTGTTGACTCTATTGACCTGGACACTGACGACCTCACAGAAAGTCAAGAAGGAGATGCCGCCAGTAAGCATACCCCAATGCAGAGCATTGACATCGGTGCAACGGCGGCCTCGTCTGGGAGCAAGAGGCCACATCCTACACCAACGTACCCAACCAGCAGTCGGCCAGAGAAGCACGTCGACCATGATGTCCAGCTAAAGCGACTGGTGGACCTATGCGAGAGGAGTGTCATGGCGCCCACTCGGGTGTCTGGCTCGATTGTGACGTCCCCTGAGAAGCATTCCACAAGGGAAGACTTGTTGCGACTCATGAAGATGGTGAAAGAAGCGGGGCTACCAAAAAAGAGATAAGTATTACTATGCCTCCCAGCTTTTCATGAAGGCAAAGTGCCACGACGGCTTCCTCTCAATGCAAAAGAACGAGGGTCGACCTGATTGGGTGAGGCGGACATGGGAGAGGAGACTTGACATGTGAGATGAGTGCAGTGAGTTCAGTTCGTTAGCAGTGAGATGAGTGCGTATTTAGTTTCATAATCTGTGTTGTTGTGTGATGGTATTTACTTTTGTCATCTGTGTTCTAAACTTTTGACATTCACTGGTAGTGACTAATGGTATCTAAGTGCCATTTGTGTTAGTTGCAATCTCCAAGTTGTCATTACTGTCATTGTGAATCAATGTTGCCATTTGTGTTAGTTGCAGTCTCCATTTTGTCATTACTATCATTGTGAATCAGTGCTGCCATTTGTGTTAGTATGTATGCATGCATCTGAGTATTAACCTCATGGCTATGCAGTGATGGCTTCCAGTGAAGGAGATGCCCCAATGCATTTGTCTGCACCGGTTGGCCAGGCTCAGTGCATGACACTCGGATCCTACAACAAACCATGGCGAAGTACGGTGACTGCTTTCCATATCCGCCGTAAGGTAATACGGCTCTTTGAATTTGCAGTCCACCATGCATTGCAAGGCTTGTACTAACTGCTATTTTTGGTTGTAGGCAAGTACTACCTTGTCAACTCTGGATATCCCAATAGGTTGGGGTACCTGGCTCCATATCGCAACACGCGGTATCACCTTTCCTCATTCGACAATAGGAGGATCCTAGTGGGGATGCAGGAGCACTTCAACTACTGGCATTCATAAATATGGAACATCGTCGAGCGTACTTTTGGCATGTGCAAAGGCAAATGGTGTATACTCGATAAGATTCTTAGCTACAAGGGTCACGGACAAAGCGCGATCATTACAGTTTGCATGGTTTCACAATTTCATCATTGACCTCGAGTTGCCTGTGATGGTGGCCCCCAACCAGCTAGCCTAGCCCGTAGGACCTTTCGCACTACCCGCGTCATCCTACCTAGCCTTCCGCAGGCCACTGACGCTGCACTAATGGACATGACATGTGATTGGATCGCAACGTCGTTGGTGACATAGAGCTAGATTCGCCACCCGTGATGAACCCGTATGTATGTTGCATATGTAATCACCGCGCACGCGTTGTTGCATAGTACCATGTGCTATATGTCATAATTAACAAATGCGGCATGCACTGGCCTTTTCGAAAAATTAACTTAATTGCCAACACCTGTGCTAGCTTCTTTTTTTCATTAAGCATTTTTTACCTCCTTGATTAAGCAACCGTGAGCTTCCCAAATGAGCAATCTACCATTTTCAACTTCTTTCTCAATTGCACATTGTCCATTCCTCTTGTTTGAGCCTATTTCAACTGCCATTAACTTCTTTCAACCGCTACATGCATCTTCAACCGCTGCAGTATTTTTTCAGCTGCTATAGTGAAAAATAAGCCAAAAACCTTCAGCCATCAGCCCAACCGAGTAGGGCCATTATCTGGAACCTGTTGGCTATTGCAATATGGCCTTGAAATTAATGTAGGTATGTCCACACTGTTACATCGCTGGTCCTCGATCCTACCTTTTCCCAATTTTATAGGTCACTTTTTCATTTGCACAATTTTTAAGAGAATTTGACACATACATTTCTGAACAATAGAGAACTTAGGGCACCCCTAGTTGAAGACACTACATAACACTGTCTATAGGTTCTACATCACTTAGAAACAACTATAGACATTCCTCCCCAATGCATAATATCTTCGAGTAGACCTAGTCAATAAATTAATGCATCATTCTAGATTTCTCTCTCCCCTCTCCTCGCCAATAGACGTTTTAGCTAATAATGTGTTATACATCACCTCTCTCCCTAATGGATATTTTAGCTAATGTCTTTTGTGTTGGATTGCATGCTCAAGCAATGCCTTCTTGCTGTGAATTTTGGGCATATCTGGTCCTCTATGACAAAACAATGCTAGTTTTGGCCCTCCCTCGCGCAAAAGTCCATACTTGGCCCCCTAGCACGACCCTCTACCACGCCAGCCTCCTAGCGTGTCCGCCCAGCATGCAAGCTCCTCCTGGCTGGCCTGGGTTACGCGTGACTTGCCTGGTGCGCTCGCGCTCCACGCCACCTGCCTAGCACGCTGCCCCACCGTGCCAACCCCCTGTTGGCCCAATCTCTTGTCCCTACGGTACTATTGTCTCATTTCTCTGGTATTCACCACTTCAGGTGTCATTGTTCTTCACCAGCCTCCGCTTTGATATCTTATTGACACCTTCATCTAATTTTCCTAATGATGCTCCTCGTTATGCTCTTTGTGATTGGATATCCCTTCGGCCTCCTGAGTCGTCGTGGCTTTGTTTTGACGACTCATGCTCTCTCTATCACCAAGCCTAGTTCTTATCATGAGGCTGCTTCTCATTATGAGTGGTAGCTCGCTATGGTAGATAAGCTTGATGCGCTTCAGCTTACGGGTACTTGGGTATTATATCGACATATGTGCATACTTGTCCTATCATGTGCAAGTAGGTGTACAAGATTAAAACCCAGTCTAATGGTACTATTGAGTGCTACAAGACTTGTCTTGTGGCTTATGGCTTCCAGTAGAAATATGATCGTGACTACGATGAGAATTTTGCCTCTGTTACCTATATGACCACTGTTCGTACTTTTGTTGTGGTCACTTCTGTTTGTCGGTGGTCTATCTCTCAACTGAATATTAAGAATATCTTTCTTAATAGTGTTTTGCATGAGAAGGTATGCATGCAGCTACCACCTGCGATTCTATTTTAGATCGGCACATCTATCGTCTTCGTCATACTCTTTGTGGTCTCAAATAGGCTTCTCATATTTGGTTTGTGTGTTTTATCTTCGTAATTACTGCTGTCAGCGTTACTGTCTGTTCCTATGATCCTGCTCCTTTTATCCATGTCTCACCTTAGGGTATGACATTACTTCTTCTATATGTGAAAGATATGCTCATTATTTGTGATGATTTCTCATTCATCACATATTCGAATAAGCATCTTAGTGAGCAGTTTCTGATGATTGATCTTGATTCTCTTACGTACCTTCTTGAGATTGAGGTCACCTCCACACCTGAGGACTACTACTCTCCCAGCAGAAGTATGTTTAGAATCTTCTTGATCATTCTGGTCTAACTAAACTCGCATTGCTGAGACTGCTATGGAGCTATCCCTTCAGCTTTGTGCCACCGATGGTGATCTTCTTAAGAGTTCTACTCGGTATCACCATTCTGTAGGGAGTTTGGTATATCATGTGAGTAATCGTCTTGATATTACTCATGTTGTACATATCTTGAGTTAGTTCATGGCTCGCTCTACCCACCTTTTCACTATAGTCACATTCTTCGTATTCTTCGCTACTTGCACGTGACTATCTCTCATTATTTATTTTTTTCCTAGCTCTAACTCACTACAGTTTCAGGCATACTTCCATGCGACATGAACTAGTGATCCTTCTTATTGTTGTTCTATTTTTGGTTACTGTGTTTTCTTGGCCAGTGAAGCATGAGCTCGCCAAAAACATTAGTGTGGATGCTTTATACACTCGCTCACAGATGCAGAAGGGAGTATTTACTCTACAGTTTGTGCACTCGAGTTATATACTACTGACTTCTTCACGAAGCCACAAACTAGGATGCAACATTTGTATTTTCTCTCCAAACTCTGTGTGTATGATTTAACATGAGTTTGAGGGGATGTTAAAGTAGGTTTATCACTTCCCGATGGTGCTCAAGTATTATGTGTTAAAGTGTTATCCAAATTCGTCGTCGTGTCCATACTGGACACTACGCCAGACAGGACCCAAATGGTGCATGCGCCTAGCTATGTCAAACATGGCAACGGTAGGCGACTCCGATTCGATTTACTTCTCTATTCAGGACTGATCTATAGCCTATATATGTACCCCTATAGTCGCACAATTAAGATACGTTGAAGTTCTCTGTACTTGCAATTCTTCTTATATAGTGAATTCCGTATTTATGTGTCTATAATTTTTTTGCAAGAGTTTTCTACATTAAATCCATATCTTTTCTTCTTTTGATCCTCTATATTTGTTGTGCATTTTATAACAAGTGGTGTGAGAGCTTTGGGTTTGAAATCCTAAACACTGTCTCCAGAAGGATGAATCTTTTTAAGGATGGCACCTACAGCATCGAGCGGCATTGAGTCGCCCCACAAGACATCTCGACGCCATCCGCCCACGAGTTGCGAGTGGTCGAATCCGAAGCGGACTCTCATGGGCTGCAGCCACCGAAAGCCCTGTTGAACCCACATCTCGAAGTCTAAAGCGGAATCCATCCGTGCGTGCAATATCCAAGAAGACATGAAGAAATTTTCTTTCGTGTCCACGGCGAGATTGGACTCGGATTCAAACCCGAAGCGGGCACTGTTTTTCGTTTTGAGATTCGCAGCCCGTTCTGAGTCCTGGAGAAAAAGGCAGGCATCGATTTGGGCAGCCAAGCAGGAGCACCAGTTCTTGCGTCCCGCGTCGGGAGGAGAGGGCACAAAGAAAGCCTACCAAGGAGTTTTCCAGGTTTTGCTACGTGCACATGACGGAAGTTCCTAGCCTGCTTTGCTTAACGTACGTGAGGAGGTGTACAAGAGATTTTGCCGCGACCATAACTTTCTGCAGGAAATTAAAAATTCAATTCCTTTGCTTCGTGTACACAGCAGTGTACCAAGAGATTCTCATAAATATTAACTCGGCGATTTCAACTCACCTCGACTCTATATAGAGTGTTGATCCATACTCTACCTCAACGACTGTTCCAACGCCAAGTTTACCGCACAATTGCCCTCGCCTCCTAGTGCCATGCACGTACTATGTCATCTATGTCGATAATCTTCTATTTCAATCAATCATTATCTTCCATCAAGAAGTTATGTTGTCAGCTTTACATGTTTTTTATTAGAGGTGAAGTTTATTGCAATTTAGGCTATTGTACCTATTATTGGTGATATTCATGCGGGATTAATCATTGACGATTTCTTTAATGATCCGTCGTCTACTATAGGTTACCATGGCAATATTCGCACATATAGAGTCTAAGATAGAGTTACAGGTTTTCAACATAATTTGGGCTAATGTTTGAGGAGACTTTAAAGAAAAAATCAGTTATGGGAAAACTAAAAAAGACTGATGTTTTAAGCACCGATTGCATATGTTGCAAATCTGGATCGCTTACGCGACCGTTACATAGACTTTGGCAACATTAATTCTTAAAAATTTGATGACACCCTGACGATAGCTATCATAATACTCTTAAGATAGAGTTGCAGGCTTTCAACATAATTTCAATTTGAGATGAAAGATTTAAGTGTATGAAGAAGTTTATTTTTTACGTAGACACCACAACGTTTGTCCAGTTGTCGCAGCACGATAGAGGATCTATTGTAATTTATACTCCATTGACGGCACAAGCGTTTCTTTCATCCGGACAATTTTACAGGAGTAGTTTCAATTATATCAAGGAATTGATTACCTTTTAAGCCGGCAGTTTGATGTAAATGATGGCCACACGTGCAAATTGCTCTTTCAATAAGTGATGTTTACCAAGTTTTCTATTTCAGGTGGAGCATACCAGATTTTATAATAGGAGTTCTTCGCTGTCTATTCTGTGTTACAAGTGATATTTTGGCTTATGCTAATTAAGTATTTGTTTCAAAAGGTCAGTTGTACAAACTTAGAGTTTACTAGAGTTATGAACTACTAAAGATTCATATTTGTGTGTCGCTTTGTTGATAGATATGTGTTTGAACCTCTGGACGATTTCCTCAATTTTGCTTCGCGATAAGCGTTTGGATAAGACTATTCTAATCTTTCTTGTTGAGATTAGTCCGATAGACTTTCGAGGCACAAGGTAGACTTCGAAGGTTAAAGTGTGATTTGAATTCATCATCAAGGTGCAGTGCATCTGCCGAGCCGTATTAAACATGGCAAATTAAAGTTTCGCTTAAGACAGAAGACTTATCCATAGCTTTGAGGAGATTTGATACTTTGTAATTCGGCTACATGATTTTCATGTTAAATTCATATATCATGTTCTTTTTTATTCTCTATATTTACCGTGTGTTTTATAATATTATTTAAATTCCATGCGACGTCATAATCTCGATTTTCCTTTAGAAAATTAATTCGAAATTACTGTGGCGTCATAAATGATTTTCGTTTAAAATTTAATCCAGAAAATAGCCTTTTTTCTTTTATTTTGTATTTAAACTTTGGAAGGCTATAACGAATTCATCTAAAGGTGAAGATTGTTAAAGTGTGATTTGAATTCATCATCGTGTCCGTACCGGACACTGCGCTAGACATGGCGCCGAGCGGTGCATACGCCGAGCCGTATTAAACATGGCAACAGGCAACGGCAGACATATCCGACTCTGATTTGGTTTCCTTCTTCATTCAGGACTTTGATCCATAGCTTATATATGTACCCTATTAGTCGCACAATTTAGATGCGTTGAAGTTACTCGTACTTGTAATTCTCCTCGTATAGTAAATTCCGTCTTCGTGCGTCTATGATTTTTTTCCACAATGATTTTTCATGTTAAATTCATATATCATGTTCTTTTTTATTCTCTATATTTACCGTGTGTTTTATAATATTATGAAACTGTAGCTGCAAAGTGAAAGGAGATGAACCTGACTGACGCATTGGCTGCTGTTTTGGTGAACTTCCTAGTGAGTTCTTGATGATGACGACGAGCATCTGATGCTTCAGAAGATACCAGCCTCGAGAAAGATTAATAACCAGGTTGCAGACTTGCAGGACACCAATTCAGTTAGATGCATGGATGTTCTTGAGTTGCAGCACATGTTGCAGAAGGGCTGCTTATCAGTCAGGACATAGGAAAGCAAGATCCATCCACCAATGCATATGCCATCAACTTCACCCCTTCTTGTACCTGAAGATGGCACCATGCAACTCAAGCTCACTGGTATAAATGGCTGCTGAGCCGTAGTTCTTTCTCACGATCGATCGCCGTCAAGATGACGAACCGGGTTGCGAGAACAATGCATGACAGAGACCACGCCATCGTCCACAAGCTTGTTCCATAGTACACCAACCCTAGCTCATGCAGCCCTTGTGCTCAACTGCTCTGCACTGCTGAAGAAACAACTTTCCCCTAACATGAAGAAAAGAGAGCTTTATGCATGTCATTGTAAGGTCGCTTTCTGTATGCTATGCCCCTTTCACTGCTGCTAGTGACACTAGCACTTGCAAGCAGGAATAAACAATGCTAAAACCAGAACCAAATCTTTATGGAGCAGCTCTAGGATCATCTGCCAGAAAAAGGATACTGTAATTGAGAAATGATGCTCCATTCTTGAGCATGAAGAGTAGAACAAGATTTGATGCAAATCTGTTGTCAGCAACAGGAAGGGGAATAAGTAACACTGGGCTTAGTGCAGGTCCCCATCAGAAAAGCAATGTGTTTTATTTAGGTGATGGCTGCTTTAATCCAACATAATGATCTGGGAGAGATCACTTGGCCTTTCTTATGGTTGTGGGGGCTCAATATAGGCTTTTCTAGTTCTCCTTGGTGAATGGTTATTAATGCCCCAACTTGGGCATGTGAGATACAAGAATCTCTGGACGTTTTTCTTAATGAGAAATCTTTAAAGATGATGCAGTTATTATTGCTGAAATTATACTTTGGAAGTTGGGGCCATAACTAGGTGTCAACTGGTACCAAATCTTCGCGTATAGCATGATGTGAAGAATGTGGCAACACAATTCTCTGGAATAAAAACATAAGAAACTTCTAATGATTGTGCAGTTACCATGTAATCAATGTTTTCAGCAACGGTGTTGCTGGGCTCAAAGTCATTGCATTCAACTATTCAAGGTATGCAGTATGCCCACTATCATAGCTAAATGGCCAGGTCATGGCTCATATATATTCACAGCATTCACTAGGATAAGAAACAAAGCATTGAAGACATAAATTGATCATCTATAAAAGAAACAGCACAGTAGGGCAATTCACCAGTTGTTTGCCAGTATTTTGACTATTTTCACTAAGCAGCAGCATTGACAAAAAGAAAAGGATAGTAGCGTAAGACAAACAATTTTTTGGGGCAATACATAAATCTTTGAGCCAAAATTATAGGTTTCACATCAGAAAGATGACAGGTTCAATGCACAAATATTTGGGCAATAAATATATCGGTAGCCATTTCACATCAGAAATATGACAACTTTAATTCTTCATCACATCATCATAAATCCATGTTGCTCACAATACAGATAGTGGTTAATTGCTAAAGGATAAGAACCTCCATGAGAATTATATACAGGTGACACAATATCATGTCTCATACCACAAATGACTCTAAAGTTTTGAGTTAGCTATGTGATCTTACTTATGGGGCTAGGTCAGCATGCTCTCTAAAAAAGAGCTATGTCTCTGTCTCCCAATAGTAAGGTAAATGGTTGAGAGGATAGGATACACTATATTTATTGTGCATTTCTGATGCATCGAGAGAATAAAATTTACAAGAAAATACCAATATGATTTCACAAAATTCCTAAGCTACAAATTACCTTTCTACTTTACAACAATTGGTTAGTCATTGAGATGACAAGTACCGCTGCAGGCATTCTTTTATATTTTGGAAGTTCACTGGCTTAGATATGTAGGAATCCATGCCTGCAGCGAGGCACTCATCAGCGCTCTCTGTGAATGAATTTGCTGTCATCTGCAATGCATCAGGAGATTCTCAAGGGTCATACAGTATCCCAGGAAAACATGGATTTAACGTATAGCCCCTAATCCCCATTATCTACGTTTGACAAAAGTGTACCGTAATTACATGCATTGATGTTTAAAGATAAATAAGAAAATAAGCGAAGTCTCATGAATAGCAAGATGCTGAAACGTATCCAAATCCTTAGCATTGTCATGCTTAGAAATGTCAGACAAAGACAGAAATATACTTCCACTTTTTATCAGTAAAGAGAATCCTCAGGTTATTATTAAATCGTGTTCTTCCCAAGTCTAGGTCAATTTATCTTAAAAAATAAGGCATACCCTCAGGGGCATAGTTTATTATCACTCTAAACATGAGCATTTCAAAATTTTGTTTTGCGTATGAATATTTGATCAAGAAAACAGCAAATTTATGAAGTAACATGGGAGCAAGCTGTGAGGAAGATCTTAGTTAACATGAGTTTAAGATTGCTTAAAAGTAAACTTACAGCAACTATAGGAACTCTCTTCCTTTGCTTTTCTGCTTGTGCACAATCAGATGAAATAGCTGAGTCAGCTATCATCTGATTGTCTTCAGGCTTTACAGGAGTGTCCCAACAGCCAGTATTCTCAAAAGAACGGATAAATCTAGTGGCTTGTAGGCCATCCATTTCTGGCATGTGAAGATCCTGTCAAGCAGACACCATTAGCACTTTAAGCAGAAGAATAGAAGCAAAAGGTTAATATATGATAAAAGTTTTCACTTGGTTTCGTAGAGCTATCCTGATATACCGATACTGATATCACACCATGAGGTGTCATAATTTAATATTATTTTTTACAAAGGTAGTCCGGGACTACCAAAAAATACCACTTGTACTGATTCACTGGTGACTGGTGAGTTAGGAACAATGAGGACAACAAATCATCGTCAACAACATCAGATAACCAATGAAGCTTCGAACAAATTTGAAGAAGTGACGAGCTATACAGTATGAATCAAGTCAATCAATGATTGGCATAACCCTTGCCTATAGTTACGTTCAGATTGATGTAAATCTCATTGCCTAAAAGGTTACGAAGCTTTTCGCTCAATGTTTTTAATGCTTCAAGTGTTCTGTTCATGTAAAGCATGCAGCTGTTGGCTGGAAATTTTGATGCAAACTTAGCATCCTCAGGGACAAATTGCGCTATTGCTTTTGCATCTTAGATGATGGTGAGGTGAGGCAACTGAGAATGAAGTGACAACTGACAACTATAACAAATTATTAGTGGTCAAATTCAAAGTTAACGATATCGTTAAGAATGTCCTTATAGAATCTCATAATGCGACTTTCTTTAAAAATGTATTTCCTATGAGAGCAAATGAAGTCACTGTTCCTGATGGTTCTTATGAATACTTTATTCCTCCTAGTGTGGATGACACAGCTCCTGAACTAGAGTTGAGGAGTACGAGACAAAGGACTAAAAAGTCTTTGGGCGATGACTATGTCACCTACCTCATAGATGACGAACCATGTACCCTTTCAGATGCATACGCATCCCCAGATGCGGAATACTAAAAGGATGCAGTCCGTAGCGAGATGGATTCCATCATATTTAACGGAACTTGGCAGATTACTGATATTCTAGATAGATATAAACCAGTGGACTACAAATGGATTTTCAAGAAAAAGCGAAGACCCGATGGTACTATTGAAAAGTACAAGGCATGTTTGGTGGCTAAGGGTTTCACGTAAAAGGAGGGTGAAGACTATTTTGATACATACTCGTCTGTGGCTCGATTACCCATAATTCGCTTCTAGGACTAGCTGCTACATGTAAACTCCATGTACATCAAATGGATGTTAAGACTGCTTTTCTAAATGGAGTGTTAGATGAAAAGATTGTTGAATGCCGCCTCGTACTCAGCTACGGTCATCTTTCCCTGTACAAAGGTCGATAGGGCGACCTCCATACTCTCCACAAAAGAATCTGGGTAATACTTCGCCTTGAACTGCTCGGTGAAGACTTCCCAGGTTGCGGGACCTTGGGCAGGGGTCCTGGCTGAAAGAACCCCTTCCCAGCAGATGTCTGTCTGACCCTTCAATTGGAAAGCCACATAGCGAGCTTTCAGCTGAGAGCTCATCTCAAGGGTTTCAAATTGCCTCTCCATATAGCGCAACTAATCCGCAGCTTGGACTGGTATACCCGAACCATCGAAGGTATCTAATCGCAAGGCCAACCACTCACGAAGGCCCATCCTTGCCTCTGGTGCGATCGGCACGGTAGTAGGGGCAGTGACGGGAATAGCCGCAGCAGCGGCTGCCGGTGCTTGACGCAGCACACGGGCTTCCTCCAAAAACTCCCGCAACAAGGTTGAAGACCTTGCCGGATCTCTGGCTACAGACTGCTCAGCGGAAGCAACCTCTGCATCAGGTGCCTCCTGCTGAACCTCAAGCGGTGGCTCCGCTTGGGCACGACCACTACCGCGACCCCCACGGCCATGCCCGCGTCCTCTAGCCCTCGGCATCTCTGTTCAAGGCAGATAGCCAATCACACAACAAGCCCACACATGTCCATCTCAATAGCACCAATCATCAACAGAGCTAACAAAAACGGAAATGCAACGTAGGACTCAAACACATCCTATTGTGCACCAGAGTGTGTCAAATTTTATTATTATTAGGCCTAAGTCAAAATTTTAATTGAATATTTAAGCTAAGTTGTCATATCTCTTTACCACGGACCTAACGCCTGACTGATACCAACTGTAACACCCCGCCCAACCTCTAGGCCTAGAATGCTACCATCATTGCATTACAATACCAATTTTAAATATCCGCTAATCATATTAAGCAAACTCTACTTTACTCCTAAAGCAGGGTACTTGCTCTACACCGCTTTTAAGCAACTATTCTAGCTTACGAGTAGAATTAACCCTACTACAAAAGCTGGAAATGTGAAGTGCTGCCCGGTCGTGGAGTTAATCATGTGCTACACCCGCCCTTACGGCGTCCTCAACGGTCACCTAGAAACAAAACAACAAAACAAGGGTGAATCCAAAGACTCAGCAAGTACACAATAGTACGATAAACACTAAGAAAACAAGAAAGCCAATAAACCAACTATAACATACTCTGCATGCCTTGTCATGATCATATCTTCGTTCTCATAGTTCCACATTGGTCATACATAATCCACACGCATTTTTCATGTTCCAATATTATCACATCATCAATGCAAATGCAACACTACTCTACATGCATATTTGCTCATCACATTGCAAATACCGGTATTGCCGAGTGAACACCTGTCGATGTTCACCCAAAATTTTGGGCTCGCCTATATCGGCACGGGGGTCTCTCCACTCCCGTAGAGGCCTACCGAAGTAGGACTTACTTAAGAGCACTCCGGATTAGTCCGCTAGCTTTGCTCGTAGCTAGGGACTTTCTCACCGCCCTCACTCTTGAGTGCACATGATGCAAATGCATATGCCCATTGTCATTATCATTGTCATCCATAAGTAAGCGTCATCATGTCATATAATCATCGCATTTCTACATAAACACCATCACATTATGTAAACATTGCATATTCATAGACTACGGCCTACCGCTCTACCATGCACTTGCCTGTCAACCAAGCAGAGCAAAACGACGTGCAGACGACGTCGGCTCAGGGTCTCCACCTGAACAAGCAATTAATCCGATTTTTAACAAATCATAATGAAATCAGAGATTAAAAAGACGACGACGATACTACACGCACATCCTAGTTCTGGCGTAAAATGCCCGGGGTTAAGGACCCGTCAAGCAGGTACCAAAACCCCTTTCTTTTTTTTTTTTTTTCCTCTTTCCTTTTCTTCTCTTTTTTTCCTTTTCTTCTCTTTTTTTTTCTTTCCTTCTTCCACTGCCCACCTCTCTCCCTTCTCATTTTCCCCGCCGCCTCCTCTTCTTCCTCTTCCTCCGCCGCCGCCTCCCCTCTCCTCTATCTGCGTCGCGCCTCCTCTCTCTCCTCTCCCTCTCTTGCCTCACCGCCGCCCCTCCTCGTCTCTCTACCGCCTGCGCTGCCGCTCTCCCTCTCCCTCTACCTCTCTCTCTCTCACGTGCCTATGCCGGTCCCTCGGCGTCGCGCACCACCTACCTCGCCGGCCTACTGCGACACGCGCTACCTACCTCGTGTGCGCCGACTACTCCAGGTGGCTGCGCCGCTCCCTCTGGGTTCGACGACCTGCGCCGCCTCCGGTCGTTGGATCCGTGGCTAACGCTTTCTTATGGTTGTCCTTCTACCCCTTTCTTTTTCTCCTGTTGCTAACGCTTTCTTATGGTTACTTTGGGTTGATCTTGCTGGCTATTGACTGGGCAAAACTTTCTACTGAGAAAGAATGCTAGGGTCATGGTGGTTTGTGGGCTACCTTTTTCTGGTTGAATGATTGGATGGTCTCGGCTGGGGTGGTCGTGATGCTGGTGCTTGAGGTCGCTTTCTCGGCTGCTAGCTTGCCAATGGTCCCGCGGTGGTCTCCCTTGCCGATGCTAGGGTGGATTGTGATGGTTGGTTCTGTGGTTTGAGAATGGGGATGAAGAAGGTGAACTTCTCCCTGTCCCTCTCAGCTGTCTGTGGGTGTGTTTCTTCTGTTGGCCTAACTGAGGTCTCTAGGGTTGGCTGTGCTTTCTGAGGGCTAAACTGGCTCGGTTTTGTTGCCTCTGCTGCTTGTACTGGGCAGTGTTACCTGGGGGAGGGTATGCTAGCCGCTGGGCATTGTGGGGAGGTTCTATCTGGTGCCTTGCTGATCCTGTCGGTTGATTGACACTTGTAGGATTTCTACAGTGCTTGCAATTTAGTGGTATTACATCCGTAGAGTCATAACTTTTGTTGCTAAACATTGGGTTCAAACTGAAAGGAACCCTTTGCCAAATAATTGTATATCAAACATTGATCCTATAGGAAAATTAATATGCCACAAATGAGGTAAATTGATGGGGATTGTTGGGTTGTTTGGTAATTTCCCTCATTTTCAGATTAAGAAAATAATGGGAAAAGAAAATCCTAGTGGGGCCCAGATGTAAGAGGTGATAGGGGAGGAGATAAGGCTCTCTGAGCCAGTTTAGATCTAAGAGACTCTCCACATCCCCTTCTCTTCCTGGTCTTTCATGTGGAAGGCACGATGAGACCGTTTCTTGCGTTGCCACTCCTCATCGGTGGATCTCGGCCTCTTTTTCTTATATATCCTGATGGGAGAGCCGACAAGGAGGCAGATCTCAGGAGCTCACCACTCAATCCAAAAGCTTCTAGTGAGGATTTGGTTTTCGGTATTGATTCTGAGAGCTCGGTGGTTTTGCGCTTGTGAAGTCGTCGGGCTGTGGTGTTCCTGTTCTCTGCTCGGAGAACCAGTCTCTGGTTTCGACACAACATCGAGTGTGTGGGTGTGACGAGTTCATATCCTTCCTGTTGGCTTTGTGCGGCAACACTTGCATCCCAGCTTCGCGATTTGGTGACTACTACTTTGTGAAGTTGGGCATTGTATCTCTGTTAAACTCTCCGATGATATCTTGGCATAACGATAGTGATTGATTTTTTGGGACATCGTCCTTGTGACGAGCCTTGCCCTATTTGCCTTCTTAGTGGCTTGGATTGCCACCACCCATTGAGCTTTACTTTGCATTCTTATTACTGTTGTGCATAAGCTGCCATGGTCATAAGCTGTTATGGTCGTAAGCTGCCGTGGTCGTAAGCCACCATGGTCGTAAGCTGCCGTGGTCATAAAGGACTTTGCATCATAGATTGTGGGCTTTTGAGGTTGCTCAATGAGGAAGCTTGTCAACTTGATACCACAATGACTGTCCAGGAATATTCTGCTAGTTTGATTTGTCAATTGCTAATTCTATACTTCAGTTTAGTGTCAGTTTTACTACTGATCTGTTCTGGTCATAGTCAAATTTGTTGGTTCTGCAGTGGCGCATACTTGTCTCTAGACCTAAATATTGCCAACATGTTGTAAATATTGCAGTAGCATATCTCTGTTATCTGTTTTGATTAGAACTTATAATTGCTTCTATCCCTACACTGAGGTAATGTTTAGATTAACAAACTAGCAGAATATAGAGGGATTGTCACTTTGATTGTTGATCTATTGACAAGAGTAGAGAAGGCCAAGTTTTAGAACTTGAGCAACTCCTCACATGAGAGCAAATTTGCACAACTTAATCTGTGCACTATGCAGATTTCAATTGCCCACTATTTTGATCAGTTAAGCATATTGTCTTATTCAAATGACTTGAATGCTACATCTACCTTGAGAGATATTTGTTTAATTTTCATGTCATTTATTTATTGTATATATACTTTTCTATTTATATTTAAATCTGGAATTAATTTGAAAATATTACTAAAGCCGCTTAATTTCCAACATCTTGTGCTGTTGTACTAGGTTCACATGAGAATCCTACGTAGTAAAACATTTATAGACAAAACGGCTTGCAATTAGGCCTATTGACCACATTGCCCAAGTCAACTCTCGAAGTTAAACCATATGGGGCTGCGAGCCTAATTACTTGCGTTAGGATGAGGTCCAGGTTAAGCTCAATCAGCCCAAAAGAGATGTCCCTACGCTATGATTGGTCTTTAGTAACACACATATGTTCTACTATAGCTCAAAAAAATATTACTGAGGCTTAAATAACATATTTGATTAGTATTTCTGTAGACTATGCTAATGTTTTTTCTCGAACGCGCAGGAGAACTGCATCATTATATTAAGAAGAATAGATGAGTCTAAGAAGACTCGTACAATCCTCACCAAATAGGCGAGGCTAAAAACACAGGGTCGAGGACAACACTAAACAAACATCCACTGACCCAACCCCCACACACCCCTATGGCCAAATGGTACAAAAGCCTTTGGCCCCTGCCAAACACCACAATTTGACCTCCTCTCTAATGACTTGCAAAACAAGGCCAACATTGGGTGAAACGTTGTCAAAAATGCAACCATTTCTGTGCTTCCAAACCTGCCAAGCCACAAAGAAACGGTGGTACGCTGATTGGGTTGAGAACTTGCCCGAGGAGGAAGGCTTCCGCATATGCTGATCATCTACACCGGGGGTGAGCCTCATTTGGGCGAGAACTTCTCATAGGCCAAGAAATTCCTCCACGACTGGAGAAGGTAAACTGCCTCTAATATCATAAATCCAAGAATTATCTGTTAGAGTTTCTTGGACCGTCCTACGACTGACAGCTCTCTTAGACACATGCCCACAAAGAAAGGGGGCAAGGTCCATTAAGGATTTGCCATGCAGTCATTTATCACACCAAAAGAGGGTCCTGAAGCCATCTCCCACAATAGATATGATCAATATAGAGAACATAGCTGTTGAGTTGGGGTGCACATGAATGTCCAAACCAGCCTATGGGCGATCAGGTTGGGTCTTTTTGAGCCAGAGCCACCTCATGCGCAGTGCCCATCCGAGGATTTCTAAGTCAAGAATTCCCAATCCTCCCAGCTCAAATGGTCGCTTGACCCGGTCCCAGGAAACAAGGCAATGTCCTCCATTTACTCTCTTGCGACCCTTCCAAAGAAATGTCCTACGTATCTTGTCAATTGCTTTAATTGCCCACTTAGGGAAATCCAGTGCAAAGAGTGGATAAATAGGAATTGCCGAGAGCACCGCTCGAATAAGTGTTGCTCGGCCAGCTTGGTGCGTCATGGCAGCTTTCCATCCAAACAGCTTCTCCGCGATCTTGTCAATTATCAAGTAAAATGCAGCTTTGGGGAGTTTCTTGATTGCCAATGGGAGCCCAAGATACTTGCAAGGGAATGCTTGTACTTTGCAAGGGAAGGATCCTTGCACTATTTCCATCTCCTGTTGGTGGCAACGGATTCGGGTCACCGAGCACTTGCTTAAGTTGGTGATCAACCCCGATGCTTCTCCAAAAATCCGAAGAATCTCTTTGATCAATTTGAACTCCTCCAAACAAGGCCGCAAGAAGAGAACCACATCATCTGCATAAACGAACCACATCATCACTATAGCATGTAACTAGTGTTCATGTATAAACGAAACAGTGTTACAACCATGTTGTAGTAACATGTATCAAATGTGTTATCTTAGACCCTAGTAACATATTTTTGAACTAGAGCAACATAGTAGCACGTGTTACTATATACCCTAGTAACATCTTTTTTAGCTAGAGCCACACTGTAGCTCGTGTTGACGTAGACCCTAATAACACATTTTTTTAGCTAAAGCAACGTAGTAGTGTGTGTTACCATAGACCTTGTAACACCTTTTTAAATACAAACCCTAATAACACATTTTTTTAGATACAACATAGTAATGCTATTAGTCCTAGTAACACCTTCTTTTAGCTACAACAACACAATGTTAACATCCTACAACGTTTTAAAATATTTGTAGGAATTTTTTATTTTCCAACAAATATACAAATTAAAATTGTTTCATAGAATATCCTTTGATAAGCATGACACATTGCACAATAACACAAATGACCATGAGTGTAACAATCATAACATACTACATTGCATCAAAAAATAAATATAAGTATTGTTCACATCATTTCATAGCATATACAATATTTGATTTCTTGATAACTCAAGTCTTTAAGAACAAATATTACAAACTTTTAGTCTAAGAATATAAAATATATCGGTCTAAAAAACAGAATCTAAAATATATCTAATGTTGTCTAATCTTCATGAAATCATTTACTTCTTGATCCATTCATGAGGTATTTAAGTAGCCAAAAGTAAGAACTCAACCATTGATCTTTTCAACCCGTGTAAAAAATATTAACCTTTATGATTGTAATTACAAAATATGACATATGCACTTCATTGTAATTGAAGCAAGCAACAATTAACATACACAATACAAAGACCAAGCAACCGGTCTTCGTTTGACATAGTCATTGATTGTCTTGTAGTGCTTGATTGGTCTTACTAACTCCTCTTTTTTCAAAAGAGGATGATTGATAAGCACTTTTGTAAATTGATTTCCTATCTCAACATCTTCAATATTTTCAGTTGGTCTACTAGTCAAAAACGTAGCGTATGCCACACATTCTTTGTTTGGATATATTAGCATTAATATAGTCACTAAATTAGCAAATAAAAAACATAAATTAGTTGTAGTAAATAAAACCCCAATAATAATATTTTTATATAATGTATTTGTACCTTCATTGGAGAAGGATGCCTTCACCTTGAAGACTTATGACGTGGAATCCTGTTTTGAGTGTTTTGTTGTTGAGTACTCTTCATACCCTCTTGCAAATTTTGCTTCTTCTTCTTATTTATCTATGGAGAGATACGATACAATTTATAACACCTTAGCAATTTGGTACCTAAAATTCACAATAGAGTTTTTGTACAAACAGATATATGGGATGGGGGAATCGCTCCCCCCAAATCGAGAATAAGAGTACAAATTCAGTACCAAAATAGAAAATATAGCAATTGATATATTCTTCATGAATTTCTTTCCCTCTTTGTCCATTCATGAGGTAAACACCTGACAAAGACTTGCTATTATTTTTCTTGAGTTCAATTGATCATTTCCTTACAATTTGTGCACACTTGCATTGTGTGTATATGAGGCTTAAGTACCTGTAGCTGACCCAGGTAAACGATACTTCATTATTAGTCCATAGAAATTAAGATGTGTTGCATATATAAAAGCATCGAACAAAGGGGCTTTTCTATACATTGATTAAATCAAATAAAAAGTATCTAAGATAAATCAACTAATGCCTGCAAGATGAATCAACTAAAAGTTTACTCCAAAAACCAACTAATATTGCGAGGCACTATATAAGTAGCTAAGTTGAACACAGTACACTGACCAAGCAATGCTTGGTTAGTAATTTAGTATAAGCATTACCAGCTATAGTAAATAAATTCACTTCTAGGTTATGTATGCAAATAACATAAGTAGTGAGATGGCTGGCAAGTTGACAGTGATAGCACATCACTGGAGTACCGAGAAAGATGATCCCACAGCACGATTTGACCAAGAAAAATGGGTAGAAAAAACTTTCTACTGATTAAGTTATTCAACATGACATGTTTCCAGGAATTAGAACAAGCAGCTCATTTATTCACAATGACTTCATATAGCTGAGAAATAAGATGAAAGCGAAATGTTTTTATACAAGTGATATTTTTACAGCAATGTGTCAAGCCAGTCGGATGGAGGATGCACAAAATTGGATCAAAACTCCCATGATTAATATAGGACGCAAAGTGACACCACATGGACATTACATCTTCGAAATTTATTTTCTGTAGCAGTCAGCTCTGCAATTGCATTACGAACATTAAAAAAACTTTAGTTTACCAGAACCCCTGGAGAACTAAGATCAGGAATAAAGCCTTCTTAGTTATAAACAAAGAACACTGGATTGAGTGCTGTTAGGGGAGTGGGCGGGCCTTGAGCCCAAGGCCCAGTCGGGTGATAATTAGAGATTGATTTCTATTTGAGTTAGAGATATAATTAGAGATATGATATGAGTTGCTATATTTGTTAGAGATATAATTAGGATTAGAATCTATCTGTTAGGGGGAGCCATCTATATAAAGAGGCTACCGCATGCTATTGGTATCAATCAATCAATGAAGAGAAATATTATAGTCTCCCTCAACTAGTCTCTCCCTCTCCCCTCTACGCCGACGCCATCGGGCCATCTTTTTGGTGGTGTTTACCCGGGATCATGACAAGTGCTTTCTGTTCCCATCCCTCTACAGTTAGAAAAAATACAACCATGAGTCATGGAAATAATTGGAAACGAAGCAGGTATTACCGTACTAGAGCTCAATTCAGTAAATCACAGATTACAGTTTGTTCTTGAGTAACACTTAACATGTAAATGGTTCTTGGAACTCTTAACTCCTGAGTTCTGATTTCAACTCATATATCATGATCAATCAGCAGTTAGTGGTCGAAGCAAAGATGTCTTAAATAAAGGATGGATGACAGCATATAGTTGTCGATAGTGAGATGGCTACTGCTAGTTTCGAACTAAAGATTGATATGAAGGGTGAGCATAGAATTAAATGGACCTCAAGAAGTAGCCTGATTTATTTTCTTAAGAACTTTCAACTCAACATATGGAGCATAGGTGATGAATGATGAATAATCAAATAAGGCAGTTCCACAAACACTTTTCACATACTTAGTTCATTTGTAAAACCCCTTGTTGTGTGTACTTAGTTCATTTGTCAAATAATTTGTCTCCATTCTATTCCAACACTTTAATTAGTGCAACCTGGCTACCCAAGTGATGAAAAGGAAAAAGCCTAGGTAGTCAGACCTAAATCTTGAACTATTATTTCATTGTGTTTGGTTTGACTGTCATCTCTCACTAAGAAAAGGCAAAGAATCAACAATCTCTCTTATAGAATGCTGGATGTCAAATGGCATGATTTCATGGTCTTCATTTTAGTAGACTGCTAACAATTCTATCAGATTCAACCGGAAAGTTTTAGTTCAGTACGTTAAGTAGAAGTGGTAGTGGCAAAAGGTAGGTTATCTAAAGGGATATTTCATTTCATTAGTTGCAAGTCAAGGTGGAATGGATTCATGTTTACAGTTTTAGTACTACCACCACTTAAATAATAAATATACGAAATTAGCACAACTTTTTGAGGAAATAAAGAAGCACATAGATAAAAAAAATGCAATGCTAACATAGATAAATAGTGTATTAAGTAGAAGGAACTACCTTTGGAACTCAAGTAGGTACAAAGTCTTCCTGATATCACTCTGCCTTGCTTCCTAGAGCTGACAGCCTGACATCATTTTCATTGGCTTGAAATATACATATGGGTTGTGGAAAAAACCATATTAAAAAATGGGCACTAAATCCAGGGAAAAGAAACCTCATGTCCATACTGATATGATAAGCAGAACAACTAAGTGGCCCCAACAATTAACTGTAGGTACTTGTTTTCATGTACATACTGAACATGAAAGTATGGAATATTGTTTGAGCATGACACTATGCAGAAATTTATTTAGGTAAACAAGGTGCAATACAAATTATATTGTTCTGATGGTGAAGAACAAGGTTCACAAGCATTCATTTTAGTGAAGCAACAACTAAGTTTACCAAATTAGTAAGGAAGCCTCCAAATCAACATATAAGTAGAGCAAAACAAAACAGCAGATCAGAACTCGGGAAGAGTGATTTAATCATCTTGACTTAGCAACTCACGGTGCATGCAAGAAATAAGTTAAGTACCCAACACAAGAGATTCAATTCATGTCTGTCATAAACCATGTGACAAATTCATGGTAATATGCTAACACTCATCCAAAATTGGCTTAAGCATTCTGGAATCTCACCTTAGATTAAAGTTCCCAAGTCTAAAACGCTTTTACCATGACCGGCTGCTTCCATTGGAAATAAGCATCTGCAAAAGAAGTTAAATGTTGTCCAACAAAAAAAAATTGAGAAGGGAAAGATGATTATTTTCATGGATTTGGGTAGAAGACAGGAGGAAAGTGAAAAGAGGTGAAAGTACCTCTGATTTTGACAAAGATGCAGGTTTGTTGGCGTGCTTGGGCGGCGGGCTCAGGTTTAGCGTCCGGGCGTGGTGAAGTAGCAGAGGAGGAAGGGCGCCTGAGGCGTGGTGAGGCATCGGCGCAGTTGGTCGGGAACGAACAGGGGTGGCCAGATGTTGTGGGCGGCACATCAGGAACGGGCGGTGGTGGCTGCATCCGGCGGTGTAGTGGGCTGGATATACGGCGACCGGGGCTGCCGGCTGAAATGAGGCGCCGCTGGGTGGGATTCGGAGCCTCTTCTCCTCCTCGTCGTGAATGTTAGTGGCGGTGACGGCGGGGACCTCGCCCTCCTCGCTCCCTTCATGGATTTGGGGGGAGCGATTCCCTCACTAAATGTTGAGTTTTGGTACCTAAAATTCACACCTTGCTAGCAAGATCATGCAAAGGACACACAATTGTCTAGCCCACAAAATGCTCAGGAGTCTGGTCTAGTCCTCCCAAACCTGGCACAGTAGGGTTCCTGTTTTCAGTTGAAACTTCAGCTAGCCCTTGCAAAGCATGGATTTAGCTATTCAGGAATGGGATTTTACTCTAGGAGATAATCAAGCGATCAAGATGATAATTCTGTACTTGAATCAAGATTATTGAGATTTATAACATAATTTATGTATATACACCTTTTACGTATAGAAAAGAGTATATAGAAAAATAAATAGCTCTGATGAAAAATTTTTAACCAAATCACATTAGAATATCTTAGAATTAATATTTAAGTATACTAAAAGTAACAAAAATATATAACACATTCATTTAAATGGTATATTAAAAGTGAGAATATGTACTCTCGAAAGTATGGAAAAAAATTTTAGTCCAAAGTTAGTAAACTTGTTAAATTCGGTATAAAAAGTTCTAAAATTTTTCGCATGCGATACATAAGTAAAATACCTATTTTAGATCATGGTGCCCTGATACCATGGTGTCCCGGGTAATTGTAGTAATTACATATATATATATATTATAATTACCCAGGACACCATGGTGTAGGGCATCATGATCTAAAATAGATATTTCACTTATGTATCGTGTGTGAAATTTTTTGAATTTTTTTGGATGTTGAGTTTAACTAGTTAAAACAAGTTGGAGCTGGAATTCGAATTGTAATTGCCTTTTTTATGATAGTTTAATTATAGATATGTGCTGATTGTATATATAAATCAGTAAAGTATGTGATCTAAATTCGTTCAAAATCTTTGATCTAAATACCTAAGGATTGAAATCCTCCAAAAACTCTATTAAAATCCCACAAACCAAAGAGGCCATGAAAGCTCATAGGATTCCTATGAAATGGCCGCTAATTTCATAGGAAATTTGGAGAAATACTAACATAAGGTTTGACCTTATGGAAAAAAGCCTTTGTCTTGCATGTGCCGTCTCTCTTTCAAATTCCTATGAAGTGTCGAAACACAGCTGTTGAGCCGTTCCTATGTTTTGTGTTTATTCAGGATTGCACCAATATTAATTCCTACATGATGCTTATGTATTTTTCTGTTCCTACGGTTTTTTTCTCCATTTTTTACCTTCCAAAGAGGCCCTGGAACATATGTCAGTGGCTATCCTCCGCACCCACCAGTTTTATTACTCTTCTAATCTCGTTACTCGTAATACTCGAGCTAAATGCAAAAAATCACGACACAATGTTCTTCAGCCTTCTATCTGGACTTCAGAAATCTTTACTCATTTGGCCTTGTGACGTTTTTTTTTTTCAACTCTAGCTCTCTGATTAATTTTTTTTTTTGCAAATCTAATTTCCTCCCAAGCACAGAATTACGTGAGACTGATATATGGCAAATTCGCACTTAAAGAGCGCGGAAACTCTAATTCTGTGCTACTGTACTGCTTCTTTATTGTAGCTACAGTACCCCCGTGCGATAATGCCATTTCTGTGTTCACCTGCCGTGGAAATTAAAAAATCGTACTACAGTACCTTTAAAACTTTATTCCTGCATTCCTTGGGTGCGATTTGTCATGTGTTAGTCTTATGTAATTCTGTGCTCAGAGAAAAAACTAAATTTGAAAATAAAAATGCTGAGGAAACTAAAGCTGCAAAAAAATAGCGTCCGAGGCTAATTTAGTAAAGAATTCACTTCTCAAGTTCTTCCCATAAGGCAAGAGCTACCTACTGCTACAATTGTTTCCTCCGAAAAAAATATAAATGTCCTCCGAAACTAACTTAACAACTGCTCGGTGGAGATATGGGTTTTCGGTTTTACCCACTAGATATCTGAATATGTTGAGATTTGTGCATAAGAAACTTTATGCATCTGCCCGCTCAAAAAAAGAAAGAAAAGGAAAAGAAAAAAAGAACTCTAGGCACGTCTGATTGTGTGCAGAATTCCATTTTGAGAAAACGTATAAAGAAATCAAACCTAGTACTTTTATGTTTTCTCAGAATTATCAAGAAAGTGTTCTCATGCATCCATCCAGCTGTTCCTAAAAGACTCTTTTTTTACTACGGTTTATAATTTTTGACTGAAATTTTTGAATTTTAATTGTTTGCGATAGAGATTACGGAGAGATATACTTATTTATAATTTTAGATGATAAAGATATTAGATTTTTAATATATACTATAATTAATTTATAGATTTTATTTTAAAATAATATAGTAAAAATTAAAAGTTATTTTGAGAAGCTGAAAACAACCAGCCCAGTCACCTCTCTCTTTCGAAAAAGAGGAGAGAGCGAGCTGTGCCCAGAAGGAAGGAGGCAAGCCAACGCACACAGCGAGGACGCTTATGGGCGAGGAGAAGCAGAGGAGAGGAGCAGAACAAAGGCGCCTCACTTCCCCCACCCTTTCCGCGACCCGGGGTTGACTAGCTCCACCCTTCCCATTGCCTCCCGGGCCCCGCCCCACCGGACCCCGCTCTTCAGTGACCGCAACGGCCCCCTTCCAGCTCCGGCTGAGAGAGTGTGGCGGTGCGCGGCGCGGCGCGACCCAATCGGACTCGGGCTCGGTGGTTTCGGGTCCGGGCTCAGTTTGGGTTCGGCTCGGATGGTCGGTGGCGGTGGCCGGGCGCGGAACCCTAACCCTAGGGGCCGGCTATATTAGATGCTTGGGGGAGGCGGCGGCGGAGGCGGAGGTGGTGGCGCGGGCCTGGGTCTCGACCTCTCGGCGGTGATACAGGCGGCGGTGGTCGGGCTCGTGCTGTTCTCGGCTGCTGTCGTCGCCGTGCGCCGCGCCGCGTCGCGGTACTTTGTCGTCGACGCCGCCGCGTTCGCCGCCTCCTACGAAGATCACCACAATCCACCCGTCTACCCGTTGCCGCCTCAGGGGAATCAACAGCTCATGGAGCAGGGGCAGGCCGCCGGCGGGGAAGCGCCGTGCGCCGAGTGCGGCGGCACCAGCACCAAGAAGTGTTCTGGGTGCAAGCGCGTGCGGTACTGGTGTGTCTCCTCCTCTTTCTCCTCCTTCCCCGTTACTTGTAATGGTCTAGTACTGCAGGTGATCTTACATTCTTACTGAGTTTCTGCGAATTTTGTCTCTTCCGTTGTGTAATTCGGTGGTTGGTGCGGTCAATTGTACCGGGATCTTTCACGGGTCTTGGCCTTGACCCTGGTGTCCCTGACTGTGAATTGTGATTTTACTTATGTGTTTCATAGATTCTTGGGAAAGCGTTGTTTCGGCGAGTGGTTTGGTGGTTCATGTGTGTCGATACGCAATTGCTTTCTGATCTTGCGAGGTTCTTGCGTGTGGTTTCTGCAGTTTGGTATTCTGGTGAGGGTGCTTGCATGGGATATGCAGGGGTCGTATGATCTTGCGTCTTTGCGTGGTTCTTGTGCCTAATTCGTGTGATTTGGTTGTTTGGTTGTGTACTTGTAATGAATATTTCAGAAAATTTGGATTCTTGTTTGTGGGAAAATTGAATATATAGGAGAAAGTTGAGAGTGCTTTGATAAAATAGTATCAAGTTTATTGTCCTTGTAAATATAGGATTGAATTGAGTACCTTCTTGCAAATATGGTATTTTTCCCATTTTAATTTCATTTTCATTTTTCAGCCCATTTTTCTCTATGTGAAATGACTCTTTTGCCGATCCTACTTGACTTGATCCCAGGTTATCTCAGGGATTCCCATTTTGCAAATAGGATCAACTTTTGCCCATTTTTCTCAACCATTATGATCTCAGGGATTCCCATGTTATCCATTAGAACTTCCAAACCAAATTGGCAAGATACTAATATTAGGAGCTCATTTAATGATGAGTATGGATTACATAAGTCAACTACTAGAGATCCAACATATTTCACAGCCACAAGTCAAATCATCTTTAGCAAAATACTAGGAGGTCCAACTTAGGAGTTCACAGCTACAAGCCAAATCATCTTTAGCAAAATACTAGGAATCTAACATAGTAGTTCACAGTCACAATACACAAAAGTACTAATAATTAGCAGTCCAACATCGGTTTTTTTTCTTCTTAGGGGTAATCTTCTTTGCTTTTGCTGGAGATGTCCTAGCCCTTTGTGGAGAAGTAGGTAAAGCCACTTGAGATGGGCCATCTGCCATGGCAAGTGCTAGTTGTCTGCACACATGTTAAGTGTTAGTAGTTTGTGTTGCACATTAAATAGATGTTCTAAGATTAGAGTGGTTCACCTCCTTGTGATAGGTCCAGGACTTTCACTCAGTGAAGAAGGGATATTTATGGTGGACTTTATAGGTGTGCTGGGAGCTTCTGTCTTTGCCTCTACTTGAAGCTTCTGATCTTGTGTCGGTTCTGCTCTTTCTTTTCCTAACATGAGAAAAATGTAGGTTAGATATTAAAAGAGATGCAATTAATAAGAAATTATAAATTAGTTTGTATTAATTATGTAACCTTTTTTTTTGTTCCATTCAGTGGACAACCAGCTTGCCTATGGCCTAACTCACCACACCTTTTACACTTGTTCTTATTCTATACCCTTTTCACCTTCACCCCCTTTTCAAAGCAATTCTTGATCCTTTGCTTCCTACGTCTACCAGCACTTCTCTTGGCAATTGGTGGCAAAACTGTGAACCCAAGTTCCACCCTTGGCCATGAGCCTTGCACATCATTGGTTCTATTGCACCCTCATATGCAGCCCTAAACTTTTGTAATGAATAATACTCATGCACATAGTCTTCCATGTTAACATTTTTACGAGTTGTCAAAAATGCCAATGCATGTGGGCAAGGTTTTCTGTGTCTTTGCCACTCAAGACATGTGCACTCATGAATATGTGTTTTCACTACATGCCAATCTTGTTCACTCCTACTATCTGTCATACGCATTGAATGTGTTAGAAACTCTAACCTTTAAGTGCCCCAATCCTCTTGTATTGCCATTTAACTGATGTATGACAGCTGGTAGTATTGTACCCTGCAGCCTATCACCAATCTTTCTCCTTTTGTTAAAAAGTTCCATGATCATAACCCTTAGCTTATCTGCTAGCTCATCAACAGAAGGTCTTTAATATCCTTGATCCAACTATTGAAAGATTCTGCAAGATTATTGTTAATGTAATCACACTTAATTGCAGGGTTGAACTTGTACCTCAAGTAAACTATGATATTTGGTAAGATACCCATGAACCTGTGGAGATGCTGAGATGACCTTCTGAAAATGATGATAAAATATATCATACTTGTATGCCCTAGCTGCAGGCCACATATGTTCACAAGCATCACCATGGAATTTTTCATAAAATTCTGCATAAGGTGTCTAAAACACTCCTCTGCTCACTTGGGGAACACCTCAACAACATTTTCTAGACCTTTACAAGCATCCGAACATACAACAAGGGTGGGGATATTACCTATAGCCTTTTCAATTGCAACATAAACCAAGTCCAATTTTCGTGTTTTCAACTTGTATGAACCCAAAAGCAACCGGTACATCCAATTATACCCATCAAGAGTCAGAATCGCACATAATTGTCCATTCCACTTGCCATTCAATGCTGTTGAATCTATACTGATGTATGGTCTACATCCTACAACAAAACCTTGAAGGCCTAAATGCACAAAAGAATCTGTTAAAATGCACATTACCTCGCACATTTATAGTGTCAATCTCTACTATGCTCCCAGGTGATCTCAACTCTACCTCAGCCTTGAAATTGTACAATCTCTGAAAACTCTCTTCCCAATTGCCATACAAGTTATTGACAGCTATCTCTCTTCCCTGCCATACGGTATCATACCCAATGGTAACGTTGTAGTCATCTTGTAGTTGCTTTTGTAACTACTTGGCACCTACATTGGGAGTATTGTTCAATATTGTGATTGCCTTATCAGCAACCCAAGATCGAGAGGCCATACTTGACTTGATCCTACTACTTGATGAGCACATGTGTCCATCTATAACCTTGGTAACCTGCATAAAAGAAAAAGTGTTAGCTACACAACCAAAAAAGATTCCCAATGGTGATTCATTGCACATAAATTAGTTAGTACCCTGATAGTCTTCTCATCTAACATCCTACGAGCATTGATCCTCCACGTGCATCCCTCTCCTTTACATTTGCCCACAAACCTCTTAGGTTCAGACCTCACGATATCCATGTCAAACTCCTTGTTAATAGCATATTGTCTAACATCCATCCTAAATTCATCCATGGAAGGAAACGTGTCGCCTAAATTCATTGTGGGATGATCCTTATCATACATAGGCCGATTCTCCTTCGGGATGAAATCATCAACCGGTATAGCTGCTCCTATGGTGTCATCTTCTTGACTTCTTGTGCATTAGATTGAACAACCTTGGGAGCCATAGAAGCATTTGGAGTTACTTGTTCCCTTACATTATCAGAGTCTATTGTTATACCCAGAAGATTACACATCTCTGCATCGGTCATTAGTACACCACTATCATCTTCATCAGACACGTTAGTGACTATTAGAGATGACCAATCCACAACGCCTTGTCTTGACCACACATTCGTTGGAACCTCTACTGTAGCATTGCTATTAGCATGCCCTCCAACAAAAGAGGTGCATTACAAACACTAGTGCCAATGCTCTTAGGCGACGATTGGTCAATACCTATCCGGCACATTGATTTCAAATGTTGCGATCTTTGCCTTTGCCTTGCTTGAGAGGCATCCTCGTGACAATGAAACAATCAACACCCGTAGCTACTAGAGAAAGATCGGATGATACATACCCTTTTCCATGATGATTCTTAGCCATGGTGACCTCCTCCAAGTCAATCCTTTCCCATTAAGCAATCTAGGGTTACACATTTTCCACGAGTTTCAAGATATTGTCGATGGAATTCGATGCATAGAGTAGAGGAGGAGAGATTACGGAGAAAGGAAGGAGGGATGCACCGCCGCGGCCGCTCTCGCGCGCGCGCTCGCTAGCGCAGCCGCGCCGCCACTCCCTCGCCTGGCCCTCGAGCGCCGCGCCACCGCTCCCTCGCCTGCCCCGTGAGCGCCGCGCCGCCGCTCCCCTAGGGTTTTTTCTTTCGCTGGGAGGAATCGGCGGATCGGAACTCAAACTGGGGAATGGGCTGGATTTGGGGAAAGATATGGGGTAAAAAATAAGGGGCAAAAGAGTCATTTCACGTAGAGAAAAATGGGCTGGAAAATGAAAATGAAATTAAAATAGGAAAAATACCATATTTGCAAGAAGATACTCAACTCAGTCCTATATTTACAAGGACAATAAACTTGATCCTATTTTATCAAAGTACTCTCAACTTGGTCCTATATATTCAATTTTCCCCTTGTTTGTTTGTCTTGAATGTGGTTGCTAGCGCAGATGAGTTTTTGTGTCTCATTAACTGGGTTTTTGGGTTATTGGAGATGCATTGTGGCAGACAAATCATGACGGACGTATTGTTTGGCGAGTTTTAGTGCATTCACAGCAGGAGATAGTGGTAGTTCTAGTGTGCAAATTGTTGGTTAGTTTCCTCCAGTGCATTTGAAGAGTGCAAAGGAGTTGATGTTGTGAGGCTGTTGTGCTTGAAGTTAGTGATTCAGTGCTTCAGACAGTAATGGAAATTTGCCCCGAGGCCTATTTGATGAACAATAAGGTGATGTAGAGTCGAAAAGAGTGGAACTACATCTTGCAGAATTATCCAGTGCTTTGTGTTTTCTGATTTTTGCAGTGTATTGGAGGGGAAATGTTGTTTTTTTGTTCTTTATTCATATATTTGGCTCTTTAGTATTTGCCACACGAGTGTCTCTGGATTGAATAGTATCATAGTATGAAATAATTTGTTCTTGCCAAGCTTGTTTATGATATGGCTACTTCTGATTATTCTAGGAGAAAGAAGAAGATGATATTTTGGGTTTTGTTGTAAGTAATTGGTTGGCGTGATGCTTGTCTCACAAGTGTTGAATGTTGATGCACAGGACAGTAAGAGAGTTAGCTTTTAAGTCAATGAGGTTTTTACTATTTTTTGGGCAGTCTGGGATTTTTCAAGTGTTTGCCTATCTGTTATTATGTAGTGGTGGCAAAATGCTGCTCTTATGTGTTACATTTATTTAGATGTTGATAATGTCCACACATCAAACATCACGAACCACAAAGTTCATTTTTTAAGAGGTCGTATGCCTGGTTTGATCGAAACCAAAACGAAGTTCATCTTGCATGTATTTTGGATGATTGTTCTGTTTGGTAATGTTGGGCCATATTAAAGTGGTAAAATTTGATCTTTCAAGGTGCTGCTATACCCTGGGTGTTGGTTATTCTAGCAATCAATTGAATAGACTCATGAACAACAGATGATATTAGACTAAAAGTTGTCTGGACTCTCATGCTTTGAGTTTCCGAGTAATGTTTTGCCATGTAATTAGGCTTCAGTGATTTCGTCACTCAACGCTGTTTTACACTAGTATCATGTTGTTATATTTCTCTTGAGCATTCATCTTACAGTTTATGCTCTTGTTCAGTTCTGAAGACTGCCAGTCAAAGCATTGGCGATCCGATCACAAATTCAAGTGCAAACAAATGAAAATAAATCCTGGTGACAAGTTACCCTGTGGAGGTGAGGCCAATAGTAAGAAGTCATCTGGGTTTGGTCACATCTCATTAGTGCCTGCCCATGGAAAAATAAACAACGTGAGTAATTATGCTTTTAACTCGGAAACGTGCATGCAGCATGGACATGGAGTATCTATAACATTTTCACTCATGTTCCATACACAGGTTATCTTTCCTTATGACGAATTTTTAAAGCTGTACAACTGGAAGGACCTTGATTTTTTACCTTGTGGGCTTGTGAATTGCGGCAACAGGTATGATGGGATAATACTATCTTGTGCCCCACGTTTTTGCTTTAAACATGCTTCCTTGAATCCATCTAATTGATCTTCTTTCTTCTGTGCAGTTGCTTTGCCAATGTGGTTTTACAATGTCTTTCATGCACGAGACCACTTGTGGCTTATCTGTTAGGAAAGGACCATAGTAGGGAATGTAAGTGCTGGCTTACAATGACTATGTATTTGCTGGCTTACAATGAGTATGTGCTGACATCTAGTTTATACTCAATTTTCATCATATCTACATTTCAGGTTCTAGGAGACATGAAGATTGGTGTTTCTTGTGCGAGCTGCAATGTCATATTCAAAGAGCGAGTGAAAGTTTGCATCCATTTGCTCCGATGAACATTCTTTCTCATTTACCAAATATTGGTGGCAACCTTGGCTTCGGTAGACAGGAGGATGCCCACGAATTCATGAGGTGAATAACTTTATTTTCTTGATTTTATGTGTGTTTTCCCTCTTTTGGATTGCCTTCAATGGTGTATGATGTGTGTTGTATTTACAGGTTTGCAATAGATAAGATGCAATCAGCTTGCCTTGATGAATTTGGAGGTGAGAAGGCTGTAGATCTTAGCACCCAGGAAACAACTCTTATTCAGCACATATTTGGTGGCCGTCTGCAATCTCAGGTTTCTTCTGTTTCTGCTTTAAAATTAATTAGGATTTCAATTTACAACCAGTGAGTGAAAACAGCTCTAAATTCCCAAGGACACCTGTCTTTCAGTATGCATATGTTACAATTTCATCAAATGTATGTAGAATTGTAGAGTGCCTAACTTGAAGGGCATGTCCAGGTTCAATGTACCGCATGTGGAATGGTCTCAAACCGCTACGATAATATGATGGACTTGACAGTTGAAATTCAAGGTGATGCTGAATCCTTGGAAGAATGCTTAGATCAGTTCTCTTCTGTAGAGTGGCTTGATGGGGACAATAAGTACAAATGTGATGGGTAAGTTTGATTTTCTGCATTTGGGCACTTCAAATATCATACACACAAATCTTTCAGGGTCATAATTTGTATGTCCATTTGTGAACTACTTTAGTTAGAGCATATGCTGAAATCAGCTTGTTCTGATTGAGGATCAGTACAGAATGATTTCCTTTTGGTCTGTCTTAAGTCTCTTGTGAAATTCATGAACATAAATTACTTTAACAATGCTTGTATAGGCAGGAATACTTGAACTTAAAAAAGTCGACCTGCAGGGGGGAAGAAACCCCCCGGGCATTTTTGCTTAAGAAGAAGATCCTCTCACGCAGATCGAGAAACCCCCGAACCCCTGCCCCCACCCATACACAGCGGCATCAACCCTCGTGAGAGCGACCAACGACCTCGACCACGACCAGGGCCAGCCTTAGACCTGTGCTTTGGTGCGGGAGCAGGCGAGGGGGTTTTTCTCCTCAGCCCCTTGAAAATCCGCTCCCACTGGGAGTCGAACCCAAGACCTGAGGGGTGCTACTAGAGCACTCTAACCATTACGCTAGAGGCCCGTTCGCAGGAATACTTGAACTTAGCCTGATATTAGTGTTATGTATAGTCCTGATTGAGTTGGTGACTATATTCTTAGTATATAGTTTCTAAATTTAAATGTACCGATTGGTTTAAGGCTGGAGCATTTTGATTACGAAAACTATCTAGAATCATCCATGATCCATCCATTTGCCATACTCTGGCAAGCACAATTTAACTTTCTTGCCACTTATATTTTGGCCAGCTGCATGTAGTGACTGCTAGTTGAGGTTCTTGTATGAGATGTCATCTTGTATCATATAGCCTATTTTGCATAATTTCTTGTTCAATCCCTTCTCTTTTTTTACTAAGGTTCTTTTATTTAGAATTTTTGTAGACTTCAGATCGAAGTATCGAACATAGTCAAAATCTCAATCAAATGATTCAAATGTCACCTTTTTTTCTTTGACATATTGATTGCTTTTATGCAGATGCAGTGACTATGTCAAAGCACGGAAGCATCTTACAGTTCATCAAGCTCCAAATATACTCACTATTACTCTCAAAAGATTCCAGGTTTTTTTAGGACACCAGCTTGTAGAACTATATCAATGTCGTTGTATTATGACAGCTTTGCATAACAAACTTTCATGTGGTTATCACAGAGTGGTAGATTTGGGAAGCTGAACAAGAGAGTTACATTCCCTACGAAGTTAGATCTAACACCGTACATGAGTACCACTGATGGAAGTGACCTGTATGATCTTTATGCTGTCGTTGTTCACCTGGATATGCTGAACTCCTCATTTTTTGGGCATTATATATGCTACATCAAAGATTGTCGAGGACGTTGGTATAGAATTGATGACTGCAAGGTACTTGTTCACCTTTATGTTTTGGTCAGTCAAATACTTCAAAAATGGAAATTGATCCACTTGCTTCTGTTTGTAGGTTATGATTGTTGATGAGGAGGAAGTACATGCTCAAAGTGCTTATATGCTTCTATATAGCAGGTAATTGTTATTGCAATGATTGTGTTGATGCTTGTCCTCATCTATTTCTGTTTCCTATGGGTACCAATGCCCACTGGAAGGAAAACACACGCATATGTACCTTTCCAGAATTCAAGTCTATTAGTCTATTACTACTTGATGTCAGCTCGAGTGGATCATATCTACTTTCTTGCTGCTGTTTGCATTTCTTGTACTCGAAGAATTATGTGATTAATCTCTTCAGTATCAACCAGATATAATTGTAGCAAATGGTGGAATTCATATTAATTGTTCAGCAAAAGAAAGAGCCAGCATATAACTCAATACTTGCTTCCATGTTGTTCTATTGTTGGCTTTCACCATTTCAGCCTAACAGCTGTCTGATGGAATTTTCCTAATCACCTAAATTTTCTTACTTTACCATTTTTGCAATATGTTTTTGGGATCATGCTAGATTTGTAGCTGCTCTCTCCAATTAATCCACTTTGCTGTGCTTAATTTAATTAGTATTGCTTGTCTGAGACTGGTAGCAGTATGTGCTCCTTCTGGACTTGTGGTCTGACAAGCTTTCCTCTTTCCCTTTATGACTCTCTGCAGGAAAACAGTTCGTCCTAGGCCACTTATTGCAGTCAAAGAACCTGTGAAACAGCAGCAAAAATGCAAAGCGCCCCATTCAAATGGACTAAATCATCTGATACCAGAGGATGTGTCATTAATCTGTGAATCATTTTTGAAGCCTTCAGAAGATCTACGAGAGGATTGTAAATCCTGCAACGAATCTTTGCATAATATGGATACCATGGACCGAGATCCACACTTGGATTTGCATATAAGCACTGAGAGAGAGAACAAAAATCTACATCTGCCAGTTTCATCAGTATCAGATGTCCTTGAAGAAGCTACTAGAGGTCCCGGTTCTCCGCTAGAAGGTTCTACTACCATGAGATCTGTGCAATTTGACAACTCCACATGTGAAGCATCTTCAGTTCATTTCTCTGCAGAGCAATACGGAGAACCTGCCTCATGTATTGATTCACTTGACTACATGGAAGTTGATACTGAAGCTGGCATAGAAGTTGAAAGATGGAATGAGCAACAACCACCTGTCTTAGGTGATTCAATTGGAGTCATAAGCAATGAAACATCAGTCCCAACCTTGGAGAATGGAACGGCAGGAAAACCAAAACCACTATTTTCTTCTGGTTTCCTTGATGCCTCAAGAAAGAAGTCTTCCTTTGCAGAAGAGGGTCTAAGTGGGGACAACAAAGGTGCTTCCTCCCAAAAGTTAAATAGTCATTGCAATGGACATCTCAGCAGGTCTGAGCAAGGAGTTCTTGCCAACTCCTTTGATGGCCACACATCCTCTGGAAGTGCACAGTGCAATGGAGGTATGTTTGCAACATCCAGTAATGGCAATTGCTCGCTTGTCAATGGTGGTACACAATCTAGCAATGAGTCCTTGCGTTCAGACAAGAGTGATGTGCCTTTTGTTTCCCATTGTTTTAGTCCAAGGCCTCACAGAGAACCATCAGGCAGCAACACAAATCGGAACAACAGAAGCAATGGTAAACCATTGGTGGATGACCATAATAAATCTTTCCGAAATTTGCCAATGAAAGAATGCAAAGGGGACATGTCATACTTACGTCGTGGCTTCCTTGAAAGGCTTTCTTCTAGAGATAAACCAGTCAAAGGCGATGATGGTTTGCCATTTAGTAATGGCACATCATCATCCTTTGTGAATGGCAGCAGTAAATCAAGTAATAATTCTTCATCTCGAAGCAGCAAAGGGGACAAGCCATTCATCTCTCCTGGGTTCCTTACAAAGCATTTCAGGGAGTCAGCAGTCATGGGCACCTCTGCAAGTTCTATGCATGATCAG
This sequence comes from Melocanna baccifera, assembly GCA_036346265.1. Taxonomy (NCBI): domain Eukaryota; kingdom Viridiplantae; phylum Streptophyta; class Magnoliopsida; order Poales; family Poaceae; genus Melocanna; species Melocanna baccifera. The sequence continues at coordinate 3,362,285 of CM070692.1, forward strand.
AAAACCAGCTTGAACATTTCCACGGAGCAAAAATCTATTGGTGCTGCAGTGTTGCCAGACCGGATACAAGAAAGGTGTTCAGATTGCACAACTAATGGTACTGTGTTCCAACACAGAGCAGCTTCCGTTGATGATGTAAGCTGTGACCCTGATGAAAATGGGCATGCAATTTTGGGCACCAAGAATACCAGTAATTGAGAAGAAAATGGCAGTAATGGAACTCTTGATATGAATGGCAGCAGTTACCAGAGGGATGACACGCGTTGGTCTCCGAGAAAGGCATGGAATCTGAAAATGATGACCACCTCAAGTACATTTCTGCCACACTTGATCATGTTAACTTCAAAATTTCCTGAGCAGAACGGTATTGATGCCCAATGAAAGTGTGACCGCAAGTCATAGCTGGTGAGAACGGTGTTCATCATAGGACGTCAACTGAAAGGCTATGGGCTAGGAAGTAAAAGAATGCTCGCTCTCATGTTGGTTGGTTGATTATTGATTACTTGAAATTGCAATTGGAGCAAACACGGTTTGCTTGGCAGTAATTTTGCCTCTTTTCCCACATGGCTCCCACTTGTCAGAGGGGTGGAGGGGTGTCTCTGGGCTTCCACACAATTTGCAGAAGCTCAGATGCTCCCCTGATGCCATGTTCATTTGTTGCCATTAGGTACATAGCAGTGTAGGCTTACCTTTCCCCCTTGTTGATCCATAGCTTGAATAAACTCAAACATGCTGACTCTTTGGTATGAAAGCTGAATCAATTGTAGATTGACAAGAGGAAATTCCAATCACCGTATTCATTTAGTATCTATGTTTGTCTCAATGCACGTTATATTTTGTTGATCTTTACAATGCGATGATAATCTGCTGGTTACTTGAATTTTTGAAGCACCTCAATCCATGAGAAGGCGTTTGGGCCTGTTCTTTCCGGTTTTTAAAACTGACTTTTGGCTTTTGCTATAGTATCTGATTTTTAAACAGAGTATTTTTTTAAGACATAGTTTATAAATTAATTATAGTATATATTAAAAGTCTAATATCTATACTAACCAAAATCACAAGCGAGTATCTCTCTCATCCGCCACCGCTCCTCGGCCCATTCGCCTCTCACTCTTGAATCCGCCGCCGCCTCTCTCTCCCCCGAGCCTCCTCCGCCTCCCACTCGCCGTCGCCCCACCGACGCCCTCATGATCATGACAATCAAAATTTAAAATTTTCAGTAAAAAAATTATAAATTGCAGCCACAAAGAATAGACTGTTTGTGTGCACTTTGCAGTTTTATTTGGCGAAATATGCATGTTCCTTGACGATCGGTATGGGTGAAACCCCCCGCTCTCTGCTCCTGTTACTGTAAGTACGTGATCTATGTTCTGTATGTACTGTACTGGAAGTTAAGGGTGAACCGCCCCCCCTCCTCCTGCTCCTGTTAAGTGGCTGCTACCTGAGGTCTCGGTATAAAAACTCGCTGCATTTTTTACTCTCACAGGAGAATGAGGTAGCATGTTATGAATTACGATTTCCTCTGTTTTTTGTGTGCGTTCCGGCACAAGTACATTTCTATCAGCTGCAGAGAAGCCAAGGCAAACAAGCAAAAGCAGTAGCTACAGGTGGGCAGTTATATAAAAACTTAATCCGCGAAACCACCTTGCCTAAAAGGTAAACCGCAGGGTTATTTGTTTTCCTGTGGTTAGGGCTTAAAATTTTAAATTATCTGTTTACGAGAGAATAAAAAAACATTTATATATAGTTTTAATCAATGTAATTAAAATTAATTAAATATCTACTACAATTAATTAATTTATAAATGAACGAGCCGCGCTCATCCTCCCGTCGGGCTTCCACCCGTCTCACGCACCTCGCCTGGAGATCTCGCCAAGTAGCCATGGACGCGATCGACTCCGTGGTGGATCCCCTCCGCGAGTTCGCCAAGGACAGCGTCCGCCTCGTCAGGCGCTGCCACAAGCCCGACCGCAAGGGTAGGAGCCAGGAGGCGTTTCCTAGTCTGTCCTTCCGTTCGAATTCGGTTTGGTTTGGGCCAGATCTGACGCTGTTTTGGTGCGATCTCGGTGTGCGAGTTCACCAAGGTGGCCGTGCGGACGGCGATCGGGTTCGTCGCCATGGCCTTCGTCGGCTTCTTCGTCAAGCTCATCTTCATCCCCATCAACCATATCATCGTCGGGTCCGGCTAGGTATGCTCGCATCTCCTCCTCTCTCCTCGCACGTCGCCTCCGTTACGCATGTAGGCCTGTGGCCCATCTGCTGCGACACGCGTGTGCGGCCCAATACTCACCGCGAGCGTGAGGCCCAAGTCCAACAGCCCGGCCGAAGGCGGCTAGACGGACGCCTCCCGACTACTCTACGCACCCGGCTGCGCCGCCTCCCTCGTCTCGTACTCTCGTCTCCCACCTAGAGCCCTCCGGGCGGATCGGCGAAGCCTCCTCCGCCTCCCGCGCGGCGCCCACCCCGAGCTCGTCCGCGCCGCCTTCGCCTGACAAGAGAAGCAGCGGCGCGCCGTTTCCTCGTGCCTGGCTAGCAGCAGCCTAGGGCTTTCGTTCGGGTATGGCGCTACGAACCCTTCTCTGCTTTGTTGTCCCCGGCTAGAGATGAGAGGGGCTGTAGAAAACTTGAGAGGCCTTATTCCTAGAGCAGTTAGTTCTCCTAGATGAAAAGTAGAAGCAGCTGGGTATGGAAACCCACCCTTCCTTGTGCTCATGATAGATTTATTTTGGTTTGGATCCTATCTCTAGCCCAGAGGATTATGTTTTTGAGCAATTCCAGTGCAGCTTCTGGCACTCGAAAGAAGAAATCATTAGGGCTAAAACTCGAATTTTGTGCAACTATTATACAAGGTTTTGTTCTCCCCCAGTCCTATGTATGAGCAATTTCAAGTTAAATGGTTTTGTTCATACAAAACATCAAGGAAAAGGAACAGCTCCAGGCCCAGATGCTACAGACTTAGCTTGCAGTGTGCTTCTATTTCCCCAGCCCTAACGCAGCAACTATTATCGCATCCCCGCAAACGGTGGATGGTGCTGAGGTTTGCTAGCTGCAGGGCCACCAACCATGGCTGCAAATCGACCCATGCGTGCGTCATCTCTGGGCCAACAACTCCAACCTGCTGAGACCTATCTTCCAATTCTTCTACTTTACCATTTCATGTCTTCAGGCTAACATATGATTGAGTCTCGTATCCGGATATCCCTGTGCCACAGTATCCCTGTCAAGCCTGTGCCACAGTATCCCTGTCAAGGTTTTCTCCTAGATTTGCCCCTTATGGGAATTTATTTCTGCCAGTGTTAGTTAATTTTTCACATTTCACGTAGCATTTGATTTAATCATTGCTGTCCAGTTGGTGATTGGTATATTATTTGCTGCTATCCTGCTTGTGTGTTTGTAAAATGAAAACCTTGAGTCCTGGAGGGATGATGTTATTTCTTTGGCTGTTTGTTTCCGCATGCATGTCTTTGCAACAGGTCTATAGTGGACTGGGGTGTGCTATTCAATTCTTGCAGCCATCTTATGTCTTTCTTTGCCACAGGAACTTGAACTTAACCACAGACATCAAGATGTTCTCCGTTCCAGGCAACAATTCTTTGGCTCTAGCAGCCCCACGGCCAGGAATGGAGCTGACCAACGTTAAACAACATCCTAACCAAGCTCTTGGGCCTGGTGGGAAGCAACGCACATCCAGTCTGGAGGCACCGGTAATGCTACTCACAGGTCACCAGAGTGCTGTCTACTGCTTGAAGTTCAACCCTGCTGGAACTGTGATAGCATCAGGCTCCCATGACAAGGATATATTCTTGTGGTATGTCCATGGCGACTGTAAGAACTACATGGTACTGAGAGGGCACAAGAATGCTGTTCTTGACCTTCAGTGGACCACTGATGGGACCCAGATCATCTCTGCAAGCCCTGACAAGACACTGAGAGTGTGGGACGTTGAAACTGGCAAGCAAGTTAAGAAGATGGCTGAGCACTCTTCGTTTGTCAACTCATGTTGCCCGGCACGAAAGTGGCCACCTCTTGTTGTGAGTGGATCGGATGATGGGACAGCAAAGCTCTGGGACTTGCGTCAAAGAGGGGCTATCCAAACACTTCCAGACAAGTACCAGATTACTGCCGTCAGCTTCTCAGAGGCAGCAGATAAAGTTTTCACTGGTGGCCTGGACAACGATGTCAAGTGGTGGGATCTTCGCAAGAATGAAGTTACAGAATATCTCAAAGGGCATCAGGACATGATAACTGGAATGCAGCTTAGTCCTGATGGATCTTATCTCCTCACCAATGGAATGGACAATGAGCTCAAAATCTGGGATTTGCGTCCTTATGCGCCAGAGAACCGGAACATCAAGACCCTTACTGGACATCAGCATAACTTTGAGAAGAACCTGTTGAAGTGTAGCTGGTCGCCTGATAATCGCAAGGTCACTGCTGGGAGTGCTGATCGCATGGTCTACATCTGGGACACAACATCAAGGCGGATCTTGTACAAGCTTCCTGGGCACAACGGTTCTGTCAATGAGACTGCTTTCCATCCCACCGAGCCTATCATCGGATCTTGCAGCAGTGACAAGCAGATATATCTCGGGGAGCTTTAGTTGACTATCACTTTCTCAGCTAGAAGTTCTTGTAATATTTTGTTATGAAGGCAAGAAGAGACCGTCCGTTCCATGTTGCTTTATCTGATAATTTGAATGCTGGATAGACTGACCAGAATTTCTCCATTGTAGATTGTGTTGGGGCCAGAGTAGGTCTACCATTTGCAAACCGCTCCATATTCTGTACCTTCTGGTTTTCCTCGTTAAACTTGTGACCTTTCTGCCGTTCCTGTTAAGTCAGGACACAACTCTTGTAAGGGCATCTCCAATGCAATGAGCTCTTAGATGGATGCTTTAAGAAAGAGCATAGTCACGTCATTAAGCATATCTGTAAGAGCTTTTTCTTCCAATACATATATATTTGGCTCGTTTGTTCTTTCTCCTAATCAGGATAAAATCAATTTAATTAGAATGCTGATCATTGCTAAAGATAACTAAATGAGAACATCTCTTTCTAAAAAAGGTGTAAGCTATCATGAAATTATAGGCTACAACAAAGATTAAAATATCTTTTCCCTCTTGATTCCTATCAAAACACATATACACCCTTTGAAACTTTATACCGACATGACCATTGAAATCGTCTTCTAAGAAAATCTTCTCACTGTTAGGTACACTTTTAACCATTTCATCTAAATTATTTTAAAATTGTCTCTTAACGGTCTCATGTAGACCTACTTGTGGAGCATATGTACTAACAACATTCAAAACCAAATCACCAAGGATTAGCTTGTCTAGGATAATTCTATCTCCCTATCTTCTTACGTCAACAACTTCACTCTTAAGATGCTTATCAATTAAGATGCTAACTCCATTCATGTTTTGTTCTGTTCCAATATACCACAACTTAAAGTCAGTATGCTCCACCTCCGCCTTTTTTGACCCACTCATTTAGTCTCTTGAACACATAAGATATTTATACGACTCCTGATCGTCATATCAACTACCTCTCTTAACTTACCTGTTAAGAACCTTACATTCCAACTACCTATATGAATTCTACTCTCGTCGGTTAGCTTCCTTACCCATTGCACTCGTCGAGTAAAGTACGAACACTCTTGCACATTTTCCACTACATCCGAGCGCTGACGTAGCATGTCACTAAGGGAGTGACGTCCCGACCCTTCCTCATTTATCACCACACCTGCGTTTCGATGTGGCGCGTCGCTAAGAGGGTTACGCCCCAACGAAACTATTTGGATTTCATTCCATGAAAAGAATAAAAGTGGGGTGGATGTAGTGGCGCCAAGCATTTGGTATCTTATGTGACAAAAAAGTTTCTCAAAAGTTAAATGGTAAGTTCTATATGTTAGCAATCAGACCCGTGGTGCTACATGGAGCAGAATGTTGGATGACTAAAAGACAACATTTATAGAAGATGAGTGTAGCGGAGATGAGGTTACAGCGGTGGATCTGTGGTCACACAAAATAGGATCGCATCCGCAATGATGATATACGTGATAGGGTGGGAGTAGCACTAATTGAAGAAAAGCTTATCAAATATCGCTTGAGATGGTTTAAACATCTCCAACGGAGGTCTCCTGAGACACCGGTACGTAGTGAAATTTTAAGACATTCTGAAAACATTAGAAGAGGCAGATGTCGATTAAGACTGACGTGGGAGGAAAAAGTTAAAAAAGACTTAAGGGATTGGAATGTATCTAAATAATTAGCTTTGGATAAGAGCGCATGAAAATTAACGAACTATATACCAGAACTATAAGAAAATTTAAAGATAGTGTTTTAAGCTCTCAGTTCAATTGACAGGTTGTATAGCTTACGATTTTAGCATTATAGGTCTTCAAGACTCTCGTCTTTTAACTTTGAAGAGGTTTTATTTTTAATCAATCCTAACTTGTTTGGGACAAAAAATTTGTTGTTGTTGTCCATTTATATTTGCGTTGGCTAAAACTTCTATTTATAGGCAGTTAAGCACAGCTCTCTCCTCTTCTATTTATTGGCAATTAAACACAGCTCTCTCCGGTCTCCTAACCAAGCAGCGATGCTACGGTATGGGTTCTTTCTTATCCAACGTGGCTACAGTAACTTTCTCTCAAGCGCCCCTGCAACGCAGGAGCATTGAACATGGCCTAATACCTACTTTTCTTTTTTGGCTAAACTATGCTAGCGTTTTGGCTGATGGTATGAGTCAAGTCGTGCTGGAGTTAAAAAGCTTGTTTGTGTAGAAACTATCCGAATTTTTATGCTTTTGTTGGTGGCAGTTCGATTACAGTATATTTAGTATCATTGGGAAACAATATCATTATTCTAATTATTCACTGAAAACAATCGGACCAGCCAAGCAGTAAGTGTAGGGGCTTGATTCTTATGCATGAAACGTTGTCTGCTAGCCTAACCCAAGAACACCTAGAGGGGAATAGATCGGAGAACTTACAGTCGCCGATGAACGCCATGAGTGAAGAGCGACGACCCGTGCCTGCGTGATGCAGGCGTGAGGAAGAGTTGGTGCAGAGGGCTGCCGCCGGTGAGGTCCTGCGGTGGTGGCGACGGCGACGGTCTTCCCGTTGCTAGCAGCGCGCAATAGATCGGGCGTCTTTAGTATTGTACGGGGTTTTTGGCTCTCACGGAAAACGTACGTCGCATCGTGAGAGGCCGAAACCCCTTCTTTATATTGCGCTGTTGCAACAGGGGACCGTAACCAAAATATGGAAAGCTCTCCCGATCAGGGCGCTGAAATCTCTCTTTCTCGTTTTGGCCGATTGACCTGAGATCACATACCTAACATTCTCCCCCTTGATCGTAAGGCTAAACATCATAAGCCCTCTCTCAATAAAAATTCACACCAAAGTAGTGCATCACAATAATCAATTAAGTATCGCTGGACAACAGTACTTATAGTGCTCCATTCTATCTCGATCGGATAACATAATACTTCATGAGAGTTGGTTACTTTATATGGTCATCTTATTCCAGGATCACAGGCTCTCCAATAAACCCATGCCGGCAACATGATCACGAAAAATATTGGGTGGTAAGCCTTTTGTGAGCGGATCCGCGAGCATAAATTTAGTTCCAATATGTTCAACCTTAATTGTTTGATCCTGGACTCTATCTTTCACAACATGATACTTTATGTCAATGTGCTTGGCAGCGCACTTGACTTGTTGTTACTCGAATAGAAAATCGGGTTCATTATCGCGATTACAAAGTGAGTGGTCTAGAAATGCTGTCTACCACTCTTAATCCCGTGATAAAGTTTTTAGCCATACAAACTGCCCGGTAGCCTCATAACATGCTATAAATTCAGCCTGCATTGTCGATTTATGCGAGTAAGTGTTTGCTTTACACTTTTCCATGATATTGCTGCTCTGCGAGGGTGAAAATATAACGATGTGGACTTCTTAGTGTCTTTACACCCGCAAAATCAGCATCGAATAACCGACAACCTCAAGGTTATCGCATTTTCTATATGTGAGCATGTGACCTTTAGTGCCTTGCATATAGCGTAGGACTTTCTTAACGGCTTTCCGTGGGTCCGGTCCGGATTTGATTGATATCGCCAAGCATCCGGTAACAAAAGCTAAATCGGGCGTGTACATACTTGAGCATACATAATATTTCCGGCAGGCGTAAGGTATAGCCTTCATCGATCGATTCATAGTCATTCTTTGGGCATTGAAATTTCCCAAACTTATCGCCCTTAACAATAGGAGCAAAGTAGGCGAGCATTTATGCATATTGTATCTCTTTAGTACTCTGTCAATGTATGCCTTTTGTGATAAACCTAATGTTTATTTGGACCTATCTCGGTGAATTTCAATACCAAGAACATAAGATGCTTCACCGAGATCCTTCATGTCAAAATTGGACGAGAGAAATCTTTTAGTTTCCCGCAAATGTCCACACCGTCACGCCAATAATATATCGTCCACATAAAGAATTAAGAAGGTGTAATTACTCCCCCTGAACTTAACATATGTACTATTGTCAACATCATTCTCCTTAAATCCAAAATTCCTTATGACTTCATCGAATTTAAGGTACCATTGCCTAGAAGCTTGTTTCATGCTATATATGGATTTCTTTAACTTGCATCCTAAATGTTCCTCGCCTTCCACAACAAAACCTTTCGGTTGTGTCATGTAAACGTCCTCATACAAGTCTCCATTTAGGAATGCAGTCTTAACATCCATTTGGTGTAACTCTAAATCAAAATGTGCTGTGAGCGCCATTATGATTCTAAAAGAATCTTTAGTCGAGACAGGAGAAAATGTTTCATTATAGTCAATGCCTTCTCTTTGTGTAAACCCTTTTGCTACAAGTCTCGCTTTAAACCTTTCGATATTCCTTTGGAGTCCCGTTTGGTTTTGTAGACCCATTTGCGACCCTCTTGCTTTTGGCTCCATTAGGAATTTCTACTAAGTCCCAAACATCATTATCGCCCATAGACTTAATTTCATCTTTCATGGCATCCAGCCACTTAGACGAATCCTTACTCTTCATAGCTTCTTTATAAGAGTTAGGATCATCCATCTTCCCAAGATCATCTTCATTTAAGTAAACCTCATAATCACTTGGGATAGCAGATCTTCTCACTCGTTCGATCTCCCGACAGTACAATAGTAGGCTCATTAGGCTGTTCATTAATTGTCACAGAGGGTGTGAAAGCTCATCATTAGGTACAAAGACTAGCATTTTGAGCCCTCAACAGGGAGGAGTGGCCACAGGATTAATCGAGATGCAACAGAGTTGCAACAACAGATCAATCGTGGGCACAACCACTGGGGTACAACCGCTGGGGTACAACCATTTGGGGCATAGGAAAATCAGCCTGTTTGATTAGCGGTGAAGGGACATAAATCCGCTTCTCCTCAAGATCAATTTTCCTAGGCTCCAAGTCCCCACCGATCCCATCATTTTCCAAGAACAACTGCGTGTCTTGTTTTTACAAATTTTGTGGTACGATCCGACAAGAGAATCGGTACCCTTTAGACTGTCTGTGGTAGCCAATAAAATGGCAACTCACGGTCTTGGAGTCTAATTTCCCAATCAGGGTTAAATAATTTAGCTTCACTGCACAACCCCACACATATAGGTAGTTCAAACTTGGTTTTCTCGATCTATAATTCATAGGGTGTTTTAGGCATCGATTTATGGGAACCCGATTGAGTATGTGTGCAATGTCCTGTAATGCTTCCATCCATAACTTTGCATCGGCAAGGTGGAGTAGCTCAACATACTTGAACCATGTCCATAAGTGTGCGGTTTCTTCTTTCCGCTACTCCATTTTGTTTGGGGATCACCGGGCATTGAGTCTTGGCGACTATAACATTTTCTTGTAGGAACTCGGCAAAGGACCAGAACCGGCCCATAAGTTGCGTGTCGCCCATAATACTCTCCCCCGCGATCTGAACGCACTACTTTAATCTTTAGATTATGCTGATTTTCAACTTCAGCCTTAAATATCTTAAATTTGTCTAGTACTTCCGATCTCTCTTTAATGGGATAGATGTAGCCATAACGTGAGTAATCATCAGTGAACGTCATGAAAGAATTATAACCATCCACTGATGTCACAGGGAAAGGACCACATATGTCAGTATGGATTAATTCCAAAATCCCTGTGCTTCGAGTAGCACCTTTCTTTATTTGCTTTACATACTTGCCTTTGATACAATCAAGACAATGATCATCCTCGTTGAAGTCTAAGGGGTGGAGAATTTCATCTTTAATGAGACGTTCAATTCTCCCCCTCGAAATGTGGCCCAAACGACAGTGAAACAATTTCGACGAAGTCTCATCAATTCGCTTGCGCTTTTTATTCACGTCACATACATTCATGGATATAGGAGAATCTTGCAGGGATAACATATAAAGCTTGTCGTGTCGGATGGCACGACCAATATTATCATTATTGAAATAAATAAGACACTATCCGTGTCCAAAATTACATGAATATCCATCATTATCCAATAATGAAACAGAAATTAAGTTTCTTCTCATCGAGAGAACATAAAGAACATCATGAAGTTTCATTACAAAACCATTATTCAAAACTAAGAAAACTGATCCAATAGCTTTAATTTCAGCTTCCATTCCATTAGCCACTCTTAAGCTTCTTTCCCCTCTGAGATTTCTCAACATATGGAATCCCTGCAAGGAATTCGTAACGTGCACAGTGGCACCAGAATCAATCCACCAAGAATTTATAGGAAAATCAGCATAAAATGTTTCATCAACGAAAGTAATTTCATAAGTACCTTTCTTGGCGAGCCATTTTAACCATCGAGGACAGTTATCCTTGAAATGGTCCTTGGACTGACAAAAATGACACTCATCATTTTTCTTTTGTCCATTTGAGCTCCCGTGACTGGCGTGTTTAGGCGCTTGAGGACGCTATGGATGCTGTGGCCTTTTATAAGGGGAGTATGTTTGCTCCTTCTTGCCCTTTCCTTTATAGCCTCCTCTATTTCTAGAGGAGCCAGCTCTGTTTGAGGAGTTGATGTGATTCACAACATCATCACGCCCTTCAGCCTTGAGCCTATCTTCCTCTTGAGAAACGTTGGCGATTAACTCGCTCATTGTTCACTTGTCTTTAATGGTGTTATAGTTCACCTTGAAAGCTTCAAATTGCTTAGGAAGAGACATCATAATATAATAGACAACAAAACCGTCAGAAATTGCCATGTCCATTGTCTTAAGTCTGGCAGCAATATTGATTATGGTCATGATGTGCTCACGGACATTTCCAGTACCATTGTATTTTGTGTTCATGAGTCTGTGCATCAGTGTGGTAGCATAAATCTTAGAGGATCCTTTAAAATGATCCTCGATGGAGGACAAGTAGTCCTTCACCCTTTCCTTTTCAGGGATTGCTCCCCTAATAGCCTCACTGATGGAGTTTTTCATGACAGCAAGTGAAACGCGGTTAGACCGCTCCCACTTTTCAGCATTAATTTTATACTCCTTCATTTTATCATCAAAATTACCATCTCCTTCATTAGGAGCGACAGGCTCATCGAACCTAAACGCATAGTCTAGGTCCAAGAGCTGGAAAGTCGTCATAAGGGTGAACTTCCATTTCTGGAAGTTGCTACCATTAAGTGGCTCAATTGTATTAACCTGAGCCGAAATAGAACCAGCTGAAAAAATTTAAAAAATTTTACATTAGGAAAATACATAATTGATTTGCATGAAAAATTAATCTTACGTTGGTATGATTAACAACATGCTCATAATAATTTTTCGTATCACCGTTGGGCAGATGACGAAAAATTTAACATAATTTAGGGTATGCTATTACAATTGACGTTGGTCAAAGAGTAATAGCATGGCCAAAACAACATATCAAAAGAAACATAATCGATAACATGCTATTACAATTAACGTTGGTCCAAAAGTAATAGCACGTAAAAATTAATTATACCCCGCTAATTGAACTTCTCGTTGGTTTCATTCAATTAGGGGTAGAACATTACGCAGCGGAAAAAGAGCATAATAATAATAATAATAATAAAATTTCAGCTTAGCAACATTATTTTGTATAATTTCATCAGAGGCATTATATTATCATTAATCAAAACATGAGGTATATCATAAATATACATGAAATATATATACTGGAAATAAAACTTAATGACATGAAAATTACATCATAAAACGATTTCATGTATATATAAAAGGTATACCTAAAAACATGAAATATATGCTTTATGTGTGTATATATATATATACAAAATGGACGCGCGAGGCCCAGACTGTACAAGCGTAGCTCAAAACTTTCCAACGCACATGCACGCAGGACAACAAACTTAAATCGCGCGCCCCAAAAATACATGATTTCCTAAAAAAACAAGGGTTGCTTTTGTATATTTCCAACCTAATCCTAACCCACCGACTACCAAAGATATTTTCCCTACTCGCACCTCTCTCTGAAAAAAACAGCCCCACCACTCCATTATTTTCGTGATCCGACAGAGCATGGGGCGGCGAAGGGCTCGGCAGTGTGCTCACAGAGGGGCCAGCAATGGCGCGTATGGCGCAAGCGCCGGCGCGGCTTGGCAAGAGGGGCGGTAGGCGCCGCCGCTTGGGAGGAGGACCGTCGGCCGTGTGGCGCGCAGGTCGGGAGGTGCGGCCGCCGCGGCGCGCGCGTCTGGCGGCAAAGCGGCAGCGGCAAGGCGGCGCGCGAGCTCGCGCGGCGAGCAGCGGCCACGCCGGAAGGGCCGGTGGGCTCGGTGCAGCACGCGGCGAGCCCAGCGCGCAGGAGGCGGGCTCGGCGTAGCGCAACAGCGGGCAGCCAGCGCGAAGAATGACGAGGGCTTGCGCGCAGTCGCGCGCGCAGCAGGCGGCGGCCGGGGCCGCGTCTTTGGCGGGCTGGGCAGCGGCGCGGCGCCAGGAGCGCAGAGGCAAGATTTTTTTTTTTGATCTGAAGTTCTTGATTTGGGGATTTCAACAGGATTTTGCACCCAAAACTTGGATCCCCTCCTTCTAAATGCTTACGGAAAAATAATCTAGGATTCTAGGAAGGCTAGCAACTGGCTCTGATACCAAATGTAGGGGCTTGATTCTTATGCATGAAACGTTGTCTGCTAGCCTAACCCAAGAACACCTAGAGGGGAATAGATCGGAGAACTTACAGTCGCCGATGAACGCCATGAGTGAAGAGCGACGACCCGTGCCTGCGTGATGCAGGCGTGAGGAAGAGTTGGTGCAGAGGGCTGCCGCCGGCGAGGTCCTGCGGTGGTGGCGACGGCGACGGTCTTCCCGTTGCTAGCAGCGCGCAATAGATCGGGCGTCTTTAGTATTGTACGGGGTTTTTGGCTCTCACGGAAAACGTACGTCGCATCGTGAGAGGCCGGAACCCCTTCTTTATATTGCGCTGTTGCAACGGGGGACCGTAACCAAAATATGGAAAGCTCCCCCGATCAGGGCACTGAAATCTCTCTTTCTCGTTTTGGCCGATTGGCCTGAGATCACATACCTAACAGTAAGTTCTGCAAATAGCAGCTCTAAGTCTGACTGTCGTAGTGTTTGGATGTGCCTCAAATCAGATGGACGTGCCTTTTCTTAGCATCTGAATCTCTGCAAGGTCTAGGGAGAGGGGAAAACCGAACGGAAACTACATAAAAAGCCGCAAAAACACACAAGGGCCCTATTTGTTTAGATTTTTTATCTGACTTATAAGCAAAGAAGTCAAAACCTAAATAAAGAGATGACTTTTTTATCCAGCTTATGAAAAGCTTAAGTCATATTTAGCTAAAAATCATAAGAGAAGTGCTTATTTTGGCTTTGCGAATGGAATATCCTTTTGCTACTCAAGTTCGCTAAAATTACCCACCAAATACCATTCATATATAACTCCAAATTCTTTCATTTCGTCTCCCCCCGTGACGCTCACGCCGCCGTCCCACTCCCGCCGGTGCCGTCCTCGTGCCCCAACTCCGTCGGCCTCCCTCTTCCCCACGCCCGATGTTGCAGGTCTCTCTTAAGCCTGCGCCCGACGCTGTCGGCATCCCTCTTCCCCATGCTTGCTGCTGCCGACATCCCTCGTCCTCGCACCCGCCGCTGCCATCCTCCCTCGGCCCCGACAACCTTGCCATCCTCTCCTCCCTCGACGTCGGCGCCACCTCCCCTGGACACCACCCCTTTCTCCTCAACTCTGCCGCTGCCTCCTCCCCCCAGACGATGCTGCCTCCTCCCTCCAGATCGCGTTGCCTCCTCCCTCGACGCCGATACTGCCTCCTCCCCAAAATCCGCCCCTTCCTCTCTGACTCTGGCGCTGCCTCTTCCCCCCAGACGGCGCCGCCTCCTCCCCCAACACGGCGTAGCAATTTTTTTTTTTTGCACTGTTTTTGTTTTGCAATTTTGATTTTGTATGAACAACAATTCCAATGTTTTTCCTACGATTGATTGCTCACTTGGAATCTTTAATCTAGTTTAGTAAGGTTTTTTTATGATAGTGATGCAAAGGTTTGACATTAGCTTATGTCTACCAGGTCGTAATTCCTTGATGAATTGAGAATTTTTATATTCAGATCTGATAATTGCTACGTGTTCTTCGATATCATACTCTAACTCAAGAACAATGATATGCAAATCTTTTTTAGATAATTTGAATAAGGGTATTTTGGATATTTCTCCGTGGGTCTTTGAGTTTGGTAAGATGACTTCTGTTCATTGCAGAAAGCAAATACCAATTTACTAAAAAAAGAAAAAAGTACTTCACAATAATAAACCAGCCCAACAAAAGCCAGATTGCCAAACAGGTTGACTTGGCTTAAAAGTAGACTGCTTTTAAGCTGCTTAAATTAAAAAGCTAGCTTTAAACTATAAGCTAAAAAGTCTATGCCTAAATACATAGGACCAAAATAATTTTGCTTGCTTATGTCAATCTGAGGCGGTAGAATGCGCTATCCAATTCCTCTGCTTCAGTCTCGTGATCCACCATGGGTAACTCACGGTCCCAACCGTTGTAACAACATTGTACCGTCCCTTCAAGCTTTGATCTACTGCTGCTGCTGTTCTTGTCATGCCGCCTCCTGCACTCGTAGTAGAACGCCGCGCAGGCGTAGCACGCGACGAGCTTTGCCGCAAGAACCGCCGGAGCGACGACGAACGCCGGCGCGCCGTCCCCACACCACCACGCCGGAGCCTGCTCGATCGCGCTGGCCGCGACAGCAATGGCCATACCGCGCGCCCTGCGCCCGGTCACGAGCGCCTCGGCCCTGTCGACCGCAGCGCGGCCCTCGCAGCCCTCCTCCACGGCGGCGACGACGAGGCTCATCCTGCAGGCGATGTCCGAGTGCGCGAACAGCACCGGCCCGAGCCACCCCACGAGCGCCACAGACCCCGACGCGGCCAGGAGCCCCGCGGCCGCGCCGCTGGCCGCTCCCAGGAACGCCCTGAGCGTGAGCAGGAGCGACGCCATGGCTGTCGTCAGGAGCTCGATGTAGAGCGCCGTCATCGCCGGCCGCGTCCACGTGCGCCGCACCTCCGCAAGAAGGGCCTCAAGGGAGAGCCGGCCCCGGCCACGGCACGCGGCTGAGGCCACGTAGGCCGCAAGGACCGTGGAGACCACGGAGGCGACGTACCCGACCGGCTCCACGCGCGCTGGGTCATCGTGGGCGCTCACCGGCGGGGGGAGCTTGGAGAGAACCAGCGCGAGGTTGCAGGCCACGAGCACCAGCAGCGCGGCGGTGACCGTCGAACGCTTCGTCTCTCCTCCCATGGCGACGGCCGACGGTGGCACGGACGAGCTGACCTGTGCCATCGTCTTCTTTGACATGGTGCGCACTAAGTACGTACTAATCGAGTGGTGGTGGATGGCAGGCGCGAGGCGTGTGCCGGGTCTTCGACGTCGCGCCAATTGTTGGACTGGAACGAAGTGTTCAAACCGAGGCTGACCAGTTCCTTCAACGGGTGCAGGCGTGCAGCTGCAGCTTTCTACCAGGGTAGGAATTAGTTATCAGTTAGCTAGCACGCCGTTTCTTCAGCCGTAAAGAGCAAGGAAAATGTAACCGGCTTTCAGATGATGCAGCTTTCATTAGCTGGAGAAGTGTGAGTGTTATGATGTGATCTCTTATTAATCTTCATCTTCAAGTAGAAGTATATTAACTTAATTCGTCTCTCATGGATTCCTCTTATTTTAATTGATTTGCTCTTGTTTTAGTTAATTTTTGTCTTGTCTCTCCTCTTTCTTGAACTTACTAGATGCTAAAGATGAGTAAGTGATACATATATACCTTTAAAAAATCAATTTTCATCTATGTAGACATCAAATTTGATAAGTTCATGAAGCTGTCCGATTTTTTTTTGTTTTGGCCTCTCCGAGTGATTTCTCGATCTATTTATTTTTACCTTAATTTCTTAGGTGTTCTAGGTTATTTGACATATAAAAATATATCTAGAGATATTTTAGTCATCATTCATTCACGAACAAATTATATTTATCATGTTTTGTTTTTACTCGATTGTAGTGCAACCTTCATTCAAATAGAAAAATATCGAAACTTTAGTAATGATTTTCTTGATTATTAATTGAAATAGGTTCATAACATTCTAAAGAAGGTGCATACCAAATTTTAAGTGATTTAGAGTTTTAATTTGAAAGTTTTCTAAATTTGTTGTTTTTATCTAGTTTTGGTGCAGCAAAACTTCACGAACAAAAAAATCTCAATTCTCTTAATTTCTTTCAAGATATTTGGTTAGGATAGGTTCTTAAGATTATAATATAGCCTTATTCAAACTTCAAATCTTTTGGATCTATGATCAAAAGTTACATAGATTTTATTATAGCAAAGTGAATTTTAGAATTTTGGTTTTTTTGATCTTTAGTTTTTCATAGCTATTGGAATAAATAATTTGACACCATTTTGTGATGATTAATTAAGGTCGACATGCGCAGGCGCAACACAACGGTTCCACACACATCGACGACACAGACGAAGCAAGATCACCGAAGTCCTAGAGTAATAAGCCTCCTGTCATTTGCGGTATACGTACTACGTACACATGTGAACAATGCTATCAACGCACATCAGACACACACATCCAATAGTCGAACGAACAATTAATCGACGTGTTATTCCGGCCGGCCGGCCGCATCAAGCGCACGGTCACGCATACGTACTCCCTTCCTTGATCATCACACCGGCGTCAGCCCGTGCCGGAGCGCCGCCTTCCACACGACGTCGATCCGGTCCACGTCGATGGCGCCGACCTCGTGGTGCTCCCACCCTTCCAGGCAGTGCACGACGCCACCGGCGTGGCACGCGTGCACCACCCCCCTCTCCATGGTGTACTGCACGCCAATGCCGTCGCGCACCATGTCAGCGACCAAATAATGCTCATGAAGAATAGTGAGCTACGAGGTAAAGGTTTCTTCTTGTTGTTGTGTTGGTTCTTACCTCGCAGGAGCCCAGGCCCTGGACGTCCTTGGGGAGCCTCATGGCAGCGAGCTTGCCGTAGGTGCAGTCCCTGCGGAACCCGATGATCGGCGGCACGACGAACTGGTGGAAGTGCGTGCCGGCCGGCGCCCACCGCTGCTCCCTCGGCGACAGCCACTTGCCCACGATCCATGTCTGCAACCACGTCCGTGATCGTCATCAGTATCAGTACTGCAGTGCACTGTTTAAAATTTTCTTATCTGAAGCCATTCGAATGTTTTCAGTCACTTACCTCGCAGTTCTTCGCCGCCTGGTATTTGGTGACCTGCACCAGATACTGCTGGAACTCCGCAGGCGCCTCCCTCTGTATTTTCAGGAACCTCTCCGTCGACAGCGTTAGCATCTGAAATTACACAACAGAATGCAATGAGTATTTTCTAGTTTGTACTACTCATTAGCGCTATCTCAAGTCTGATCACGAAGTGTTCATTTGTGCGCGCGGTTGTATATATCAATACATGTGAGTCTGAACGTACCATGACTCTGATCTTCTTCCTGCAGAGGTAGAGCGCGATCGCTCTGCCGAGCTTGGACGTTGCGCCGGTGAGGAACACCTCCTTCACGTTGCTTGGGATTTCGTTGAGGATCACGGCCGCCGTGAGGGTGTTGCCGTGCACCACCCTTACCCTCAGGTTAGGGTGCTTGCTCACGAACAGTGTGCCACCCCCATTGAGTGCTTCATTCTGTCCAAGGAGAAAAAAACACAGCATTTTAGCTTTGCCAAGTGACAAAATTATCGCACGATCATGAAGGCTGAGTAGTGGGACAAATGAAACACACTACCTTATTAAGCGCTGCAAGGCTGAGTACTTTGACGCCCATCTTGTCGGCCCTGAGGATGGCAAGCTCGATCTGGCGGTTGATGCCCTTCTTCGCGGACGGAATGAAGTACTGCGACGAAGCATGGCACGCAGTTCCAGTTAGGTTTCTCGCGCCAACCGGTCCAAGCGAAGAGGAGATCGTTAGGAATGGTTTGTCACCTGGAAGCCGTATCGGGGCACGGTCCAGGTCTGGTGGAGGCGGCCGCGGAGGCAGTAGAAGCTGACGGTGTAGGTCTTGGAGCAGAACCACTGCACGATCATGAAGGCGAGGGCGAGGGGCCAGAACGGCAGCAGGACGAGGTGGTTCGCGAACGGCAGGGCGCTGCACGCCCGGAACGCGAACGGCACGTGCATCGACGACATCACGTCCACCACGTGCGCCAGGAACACGAAGTCCGGCACCCGGTCGTTCTTGCCTGCAGTTTTGTTTTTGTTGCATGCACTGATTTCAAGTTGTGAGATGCAAAACATATATGCCTCGAATCAATTCCCAGATTAGTTAACCATTGTGCAACTCTTCAGGTGCTTATTAGGCTGGCTTTTAATTTGATCGACGTGCCATTTTGGGGAGGAAATATATACATAGATGATGATAGTAATACCTAAGTCGACCTCCTTCTGAAGCTCCCAGGATTTGGAGTTGATGGTCCCTCCAAGGGCATCGTAAAGAGGCATGAACAAGCAGAAATTGCAGTCGTTCTCCCTGTGGTGTAGGGTTAGATACCTGCACACCACCAAATGCATTTACAAAAGATCGGCATAATCGTAAACGAAGCGTCGAGTTTGCCAGGCTCGCACATTGCACAGTTTTCCCAAGAACTACTCCAATCTACCGTTCTCTTCTGTCAGCTACAAACCAGCTGTTCTGTACGCACGCGTCAGTAACCAAGAAAACACTAACTAGCTAGTCAGATAAGCCACCTTGATCCCTTGATTACCGCCTTATTAGCCTTTGATTATCTAAGGGGGTATTCGGAATAGCGATGACTTTTGATTTTTGCTGAAAAAATAATGTAGCTGGTTTATTTTTTTACTGTAGCTGAGTTGATTTATTGAATATAATTAAATTTTAAAAAATACAAAAATAAAAACAGCATGCTAATCTAGAGCAGACGATGTAAAGGAATACAGGAAAAAACAAAACGGGAAAAATATTTTTTACTGTAGCTACAGTAAACTACAGTACTTTCTACAGTACATGCGGAAGCAATCCCTGAACGTTTGTGATCATCGCGCAGCCAACTTGAACGGAGCAGTGAAAGAGATGGCGGGAGCTATGGCTCCCAGCTCGATCGTTCATGGATTGAATGCACAAACATGGTGATCCAGAAGTAGAACGGTAAAAGACAAGCTGTCTATGGGAGATCGACTAAGGCGCGCCGCACATGGAATTTCACTAGCTCTACAGGCGTAATCAAGGGAAGCATGTTCTACATGGTGCTTGTGACAGGAAACTTAGATCCTCAAAAGTGTTGTGGCTTTTGACTATAACTTTCAAATTTTGCTTAAAATGATATTGTAACAATTATTAACTTTTTATAAAATATTTAATTAAAGAAAATAAAAAAATACTATCATATTTCCATAGAAAATGCAAAGAAAAAAAAGAAAAACCACATTAAAAAACAATATATTCTAAACTATTTTTTTACTTTTTAACCCAGAGGTTGGAAACTGTTTGGAATAGCAGGCCTTGCTTGTTTGGGTTTCAGCTTTTGATTTCTAGCTTCTAATTTTTTTAATTGTCTTTTTCTAGTTTTTTTTAGATTTTTTTTGCTTTTTTGTATTCTTTTGTATTATCTATGGTGAGATACTATTAGTAGCTATAATAAAAAAACTCAAATGGTGAAAAAAAATCAAAGGCTGTAAATTTAAACCTAAATGAGCATACACAAAATGCACATATTTAAGCACACAATTTTAGGGCTTGCTTAGTTGGGCTTATTAAGCAAGTTTATGGCTAAATTTTTACTGTACCTAACTTATTTTATACTGTAACTGATAGTGGCTTATTTGACATAATTAAATTTAAAAAATTAAAAATAGAAAAATAAGTTAACATATCATATGTAATACAAACGAATATGAGAAAAAAATAAAAATTTCAAAAAATAGCTAAAAATCAGAAAAAACGAAATTTAAAAATAGTAAAAAATAAACTGAAATTAAGAAGCTGAAACCAAAATAAATAGATCTTTAAATACAAATTTAAACGTACCAGGACATGAAGCGCACTTATGTGCATTTTCATCGCCGAGCATTGATTTCTTATCGTACGGTGCATTGAATCGAAGGGATGTGATGTGCATTAACCCTCACTTGTCTGCTGCCCTGCTAACCTGACAAGATAGTTTGGGAGCATTCGGGCCGTACGGAGCACAGGTTCCGGTGCAGCAGATAGAACAGGGATATTCTGATAAAGCCAACTATTTAAGGGATGCCGGTTTTGATTTCTATAAAAACCGCTTTTTATAGAAAATAGTTTTTTTAATATCTAGTTTTTAAAACCAATAAATACTCTTGGGCATAGAATTAATGTAGTGCTTATTTGAGTTTATAAGTTTAGACTTTTATTTTTTTTACTGTAATGGTTGAAAATATATTGTAACTATTACTAGCTTTTTTAGTATAATAAAAAATTTTAAAAAAAGAAAAAATATATTATCACAAGCAATACAAAGCAATAAAGGTAAAAGAGAAAAGGCAAAAAAATAAAAAAATTAAAAGATCAAAAAAATAAAATTAGAAAATTAGAAAGCAGAAGCAAAACTCTTTGAAGCAGGACACTGCAGTCACACACACAAAAACAGTACTACCTCGACGACGACTATGATCGGGACAGAGCAGTAACGTAAAGTTTACTCCATTGTGCTACAACTAGCATAGACATTAGCTAGACTTCAGAATAATGCGATGAATAATCAATCAGTGACTCATCGGTGTGGGGCATGCTTTCTTGATGCGAGCACACACGCAGGAAAGTACACCGGCCTTCTTAACTGCAAAAATGTTTGGAGCTTGGGTTTTTGCTCTTGTACAGCGACCATGCCATGCCATGCCTCCCCCATGAATACGGTGGTTGCTGCCGGCCGTGGCACTTCAATTCGGGCACAGGGGGTTGGCGTCTTTCGAGCTGGTTGGAGGGGGCCTGGTGCCCAAGTTGGCAGGGATAAACGTGTCGATCTAAAGCACGTTATTATTGGTCTAGTTTAAATATGAGACAGCCCAACCAACCGTATCGTGCTTGGACAAACACCTTGACATGGTGGGCCAATTCGACACAGTCTGTCGAGGCAATGACGAGGTGGTGACTGGAGGGTGGAGATGAGTAGGCACCGAAGGGTGAGACGAGGTGGAGAAGACGATGATGTGAGGGAGCAGCGTCATGTGAAGGGAGCAGCAGCCAGTGCTGGTGTCAATAAGGTTCGCAGCAGATCTGATGGCAGAGAGGCGACAGTAGAGGAGGTGGGCAGTGGATCTGGCGGCAAAGGAGGAGGTGGGCGATATCATTGGACCATGCCTAGATCCAAGGCTTACACCGTGGGTCCGCAAGATACAACCCGTTTAGTAAACGGGCCAACCAAGTTATGCAGGGTGCGTTATGCAGCCTATTTGGGGACCTCTAGATAGGCTGCCATTTATGTCCGTACACAACCATGCACTGGCACCTACTGTTACATAAGAAATGCTAAACTATCTCTACTATACTGATCCATCGATCAGATCAACGCTAAATGTATGTGCATCAGTGCATGCCTGTCTCAAGAAAGTTGTGGTACATACATTAAAGAAAAAACTCAGCTTATGTATGTACTCTATCACAACTGGTTTCTCCATGAAATGGATCGTGGATCTTGTATCATTACTATAGAAAAGCTCATCATAGACAGTTCAGAAACGTTCACAGATGGTTTCCTGAACCGTCTGTGCTTATGGGTCAGTAATACTCTAAGGGTATTATAGACGGTTTTTGAACTGTCTGTTATAACCATTATCATAGATGGTTCGTAAATAAAACCGTCTGTGATAGTTATTATCACAAATAGTTCTAGTTAAGAACCGTCTGTGATAAGTTTCTCGCGATCTCAAAAATAGGCCTCCTTCAATTCATCAACATTCTCTCATTGCACTGTTTTCACTAATTGCGCTATAAAATAGTGCAATAAGAGAATGCAGATGAATCAAAGTAGGCTTATTTATGAGAACAAGATCATCATGCAATATAAACTTTG
The DNA here is from genome assembly GCA_036346265.1 of Melocanna baccifera. Lineage (NCBI taxonomy): Eukaryota > Viridiplantae > Streptophyta > Magnoliopsida > Poales > Poaceae > Melocanna > Melocanna baccifera. Next base: position 3,384,844 of record CM070692.1, read on the forward strand.
GCGCCATATGTCTTCATCCTAGCCATCCATCAACCATCACAAGAACTAAAGCATCAACAATTAATATTCACATGCACCCACAAGCATCAAGATTTATATGGCTGAAACCCTAGCCATCCAACAATTTCGTAATATCATATTCAAGCATCAAGAAAGATAGGGAAGGGGATTGATGGAGAGAGATATAGTACTAGCGTCGATGAAGGAGTACGTGGAGGCAGCAGCATCACCGTTGTGTCACGACGGTGAAACTGCATAAGACACTCTTACGACAAGAGTGCTTTGTGTAGTAAACCGTGGCATCACAACTGGAAGCGGAGAAGCTCAAGGGAAGGCGGCACTTCGATCGGTTTGGGGGAGCTAGCAGGAGCCTCTTCAATTTGGAGTGTTTGGGGGAGGCATGTGGGAGAGGCATATATAGGGGCATTTGGGTAGTGGAACTGAGAGGTCGCGATGACGTTTTGATTTGAAAGTTTGAATAAAGGGATGGCAAAATATCACAGACGGCAAAATTGGGCGGTAAAATATCATAAACGGTTCTTAATACAAACTGTCTGTGATGTTAATATCTCACAGGTGGTTTTCACCATGAATCATCTGTGATATTATCTCTTCGCAGACGGATTGTTGTGTTGACAGCAGCTCAGACGGTCTATAAATTAAAATCGTCTATGATTGTATTTGATACTGATAATTTTTGTTAATTATCTGTAATGAAATATCTAGTATTAACCTTGTTGTAGCAGAATATATCAAGTACTCCACGTAGTATTTATATGCCAAGCAACTGGTCGCATGGTAGGGTAGTACCTGTTGGTACTATTGGGATTTTTTTGCAGTGAGATGCTATTGGGGTTTATTTTTTTTACTAAGGTATTGGGATTTAATTGATTATTGATCAGTCACGGACAGTCCTGACTGAACAAGGACTTTCATGTATTCTAGCCTACTCTTTCAGGGAAAATAATTCTAGGCGATCTAGGTTCTATACGTATGATGTTGGATCCTTCTCAGAGCATAACACATGATGTAAATTTTATGAAAAGGTTTATAGAGTAGTTAATGAGATCAGAGTTAAATGCCATGTGTCATACTTAAAAAAGGAATATATCATGCAAAGCATCCTAATTAAAGGATTGAAATTTACTCACGTCGGGGTGTAGATGAGGTATCTGAGAGGGGGAAATGCCTCGAAGGCCCTGTGAGATATGACCTCCACGTTGCTGTAACCCATACACCTCAGGTAGTCGAACAGGAAGATGTGCCCATAGACCAGGCTCACGGAGCCGGCCCCCGCCAAGAAGGCCCCGACAAGTGGGGCCCCCATCGCCAGCGTCAGGACCAAGCTCTCCAATGGTGTGCCGAACGCAGCTGCAGATTGGAGACGACTGAATCAGGTAACTATTATGCAAGTAAAACCCCCGTAAAAACGTCATTTACTATACAATACTAGTACTATCAAGCGAGTTTGACGAGTCCTGTACCCGTGAGCGGCTGGGTGACCGGGGACAAGTGGTGTGTGGAGTGGTACCGACTGAAGAGTGGGCCCCAGTGCAGGGCCCTGTGGGCCCAGTAGAAGGCCGGCTCTGAGACTGCCACGTGGAGCAGAAAGGCCACGGCCCATCCCCGTGGGTCCCAAAGCCGGAGATCGCTGATGGCCGGGAAGAGGGGGTTGTTCACCACCATGGCGCCGATTAGGGTTTGCATGATCACCATGTTATCCCTGCACAATTAACCCACCCAATTACACAAAATTGTAATCGAGAAGCTCATGTTGTATTAATCATGAGATAAATCAACCACTAAACGCTTTTTTTCTCACCGTTGATTCCTAAAAAGCTAAAACTATTCACTGTCGAGCCAGAAAACCTAGTTTTAAGTGGAATCACTTCAGTTGTCTAGCTCAAAATTCTTGGAAAGAAAGATGGCTCAAGTCCACCATGCGAGACCATCAGAAATGCAATGTCCTCCATGTAGCATTAGCCATCGGTCATACACTTTGAATGACGTTTAATCGCTTCCTCACTCACGTAGTGATAGTACTGCTACTACTTTGAAATCAACCAACGAACACCAACATGCAGATGAAATTATTGCACATTTACTATGAAGTGTGATGTGGCCCCCAACCACGAAGAAGACGAGGGGTCACCAAAACTGAGCAGAAGGAACAATTAATGCGGACACTGTACCATGTACACAGTCGATCTGATCCCTCCATGTCCACGCATATGCAAAATTACTACAGATGAAACTCTCCGGTTCTCTTTGAATTCAGCCAATCAAATCAATCTCAGGCATGCTGAACCAGACCTAAAAAAATGAATACCCATGTCGAAACTGCAGTACGTATGTTGCCAGTTATGTAGTCGTGTCCAAATTAACAAAACGCTCGTTAATTAGTGACCATAGGCGCTTTACGATCCGTGCAATCATCAGTGTGACATGAACATGAACAGTGAGCTGCGTAACATGAGACGGCCATTTCTCTCGCGTTTAGCTAGACATTGATCAGCTCAGAGCGCTATTGATTGATTACCAGTCCCACTCGGCGTCGATCTGCCGGAACTCGACGCCGTCCTTGAGGACGCGACGGCGGCGGGTGAAGAAGAGCATGTTGCTGTAGGAGAACCACATCTGATAGGTCAGCGACCGGAGCGCGAGGAGGACGAGGAGGTGGAGGCACCATGAGCCCAGAGGCGCGCTCCCTTGCTCCCTCCACGCGTGCGCAACCTTGGCCACCAGAGGCCCGTACAGCAGGTACTGCATGCATCGATCAAGCAAGAAACGAAAGCAAAAAGAAAAACGGATTAATCAGCAGACCGAGTCAAGAACTATTAATTGTTGCAAGTAGAAGAATTCTGGAATCTCGATCACAGCAATGGCGGAAAAGAAGCAGCATGCGCATGCATATTCTGGTTAGTCCTTGCCTTGTACGAGCCTAGGCTGGCCCATGGCCAAGAAGACAACGGAGATGCCATGACGCCAGCCAGAGATAGTGTTGGAGGGAGAGGGAGAGGGAGCTAGCCTTTTGTGTTGGGATATCTGATCACCTCCTACGACGTGATTTGGACGCCACACTGTCCCTATATTTATAACGAGGAGTGAGCAAAATGAGCAGACGAATTCAAAACGACAACCTCTCAGCTTTCTAGCATTGATTTCTATTCAAATAATGGATCTAGTAGTATTAATTTCATGTTGTCAGTATTAATAATTATTTATATATTAATGGTTAAAGTAAAAAACATTTAACCCGTACACATTCTAAGGGGTGTTCAGAATGACGTTGGCTTATGATTTTTTACTATAGTTGGTTTATTTTTTACTATAACTGAATTAGTTTATTTAGTATAATAAATTTTAAAAAGTAAAAAATATATTCATCCATCACGGATAATGTAAAGAAATATGCAAAAAAGAAAAGATAAAAACCTAAAAATAAAAAATAGAAAAAGATAAAATTAATAAATAGTAAAAAATAGAAATCATAAGTTAAATTGAACGGTAAAAATGACTTATATTTAGAATCTGGGTGATAAGTGACACAGTAACGCAAGTAGCGAAGTGACGTTTGTAGCTACTTTTTTTGTACTATACATAGTCGTAAGCTGCCGGAGCGATCACTTGTGGAAAGAAAAACTTATCCCTGCCAAAAATATCTTTGGCTAGCTAGCCCCACTAAACTAACCAGCACAAAGCGAGCGTACGCACGCATGACGCATGCAAATTAACCTCGATATAGAGCTGAGACGACAGACCTCTGCAGCATCGTTGTAACGTACCGACGTGTCCAGCTCAGCGGGTAAGAATTGTCGCATGCACGTACGTACTTCGCTAGCATGCAGCGTGGCCCATGTGGTTCACAGACGTGCCTGCTGCAATGGTGTTGCGGTTGCGTCAGTTCTGCCCAACATTGTCCGTGGATCTGTTGTGATAGCTAATCAGCCACGAGAGAACAATCCTAGGTTTAATGCGTGGGCTACCCTGGCGCATGTGTGGTCCAACGTTCCGGTGCACAGTTCTGCGTCTTTGGTGATGCTAATTGATCCAATTCCGAGTCTTGGGGATGGGGATTCGCTAGTTTGCGGCAACGCTGGATGCTTAACGTCGCGTGGACGACCCAGATTGGATCCGGCGCCGCTGCCGGAGCCACCGACAGACGATTGACGCTCGCGGTTGAAAGTTGGGGGTATCGAGGTAAAAATGTATAACCCCGTATGTTGAATGTTTTCCAACTGAAAGTTCTAATCCCCGTGCGAAAGTTTTGCAATTGAAAGTTCTAAATTTTTATTTGAAATTAACTAAGTTGACGTTTTTCTTCAAATGGTTGTTTTCATGAGAGAGGTGTTTTTTTTTTCAAAAAAAAATCAAATGGTCATTGAAATAGTAGGGTTTGGTGTGGGGAAGTTGTTTTGGAAGGGGCAGGAGGTTGCGGCCTGCAATGGTGCACCGAGCAACTGGTGGCAGAGCGATGGGAGGGCGGGGGATCGTGTAACACGTGGCAGCGTCTGTGAGGAGTTGTTCCTACGGGTAACCGTGGCAGAGTGATGGGAGGGGGGATCGTGTGACACGTGACAGCGTCTGTGAGAAGTAGTTCCTACGGGTAACCGCAAACTAGTAGTGCTCCGTTTGTCACTAGCTATGCATCTGTTCTTTTCAGCTTATGGATTATAGCTTATAACTTCTCTCAAATAAATAAACGGAACGGTTTCTTTGTTGTCGTTTTGAAGCGGTTTATAGAGATAGCCTTTTAGAAACGACTTATCGGTTTTCAGTTTGTTCGCACGAACGCTCGTAATAGGGTCAAAAGTTATAAGTTGAAGCCATAAGTCATAAGTCGTGGCCTAAAATAACGTGCCTATATATAATTGATTGTTCAAAGTCATACGACACATATATGTTGTAGCTTCCCGAAAAAGGAGAAAGATTTTCACAAAAATCTAATGGTGGCCATATGCTATGAGCTTAGTTAGGAGTGCGTGATACTGATACATGGGGTTTCAATCATCTGTAACTCGTACCTCTTAAAGGTGTTGCTACTTTGATTTCTCCTAATGATAAAACGTTTGCTGTACTTTGATTTCTGCTGTCTATAACAAAGTTTTGGTAAGAATCCTAGAGTATCAGTGATGTATTTTCATATGACCAATCATATAGAACCATAGGGAGTACACTGATCTCTTGACAAATCTATCGATGAGATCCTCATATGACCAAGCTCGGCACCCTTTTGTTCTGTTTGTTGGTGGTAAAAGTCGGAAAACTTTACCTACAGGCTACAGATCATTGATGGGAAACATGCTCATATTTTTGGACGGACACAGCACTAAAAAAAAGGCCCCCTCCGTCGTACTGACAATCGGTCATTACTGCCCTGCCACGTCGGTCTACTAAGTCTCGCTCATTTTAACTTTTTTTAGTTTCAGTTTTTTTTTCACTATTTAGTAATTCATCTTTTTCTAAATTTTTTTAGATTTTTTGGATTTTTTTAAATTTTTCTTTTTTTCTCGTGTTCCTTTGTATTATCCGTGATGGGTTAACATATTTTTTTTCTATTTTTACATTTTTTTAAATTTAATTATACCTAAAAAGCCAAATCAGCTACAGTAAAAAAAAGCTAACTACAGTAAAATTTCAACCAAAAATCAAAAACCAAAGATCACCTCCTAACGTCCGTGCCATCGACTCGCCTAATTCATTAATGTGGCCACACACCAGAGGCGCCAATGGCACCTCGCCTGAAGTCTTTCACATTTACCTCTGAACCTTCCTCGTGCCTACGCCCGACGACCTCAACCTAAAATAGTGACAGAAAACTTTAACAGTGGCATAGACGAGTGAGTAGCTACTAAAGTAACTACACTAGTAAAAGTGGTAAACTGAAACCTACACACGATAGATCAGTAGCAGCACTGGCTGAAGCTGCCTAAAAGGAATAAAAAGACAGTAAGGTATCTTTCTGTCAGTAGAGATGGTTGTACTACTGATATCATTTTGTGATTAGCTACGTTCCATCGTCAGGCTATTGGTATCAACTCCAGTAACTTGGACACCCATGCCATGTCCCGATTGCTACAATTATTACCGTATTTTACCTCAGCCATTGGATCTTAATCGAATCGACAAGGAGCGCACCCTTGGTGTGCAATATTGTGCTTTACTGAAAAAGATCCATGCCCGGGTAAAAACGCAATCGCCAACGTGACCCAAGGCTAACTTGCCTTATCCTGTGGTGAATTCGTCAGTAATCTGGTGGTGCCCTTCTGCTACTGTGCTGCTGCTGCGTAGCTTGGGGGCACGCATCGCGCCCACTCTTACTGGTCAGGATTCCTGCAGGCAGCAGCGGCGGCCACCGTCCTTGCATGCCCATTGCTGACCGGGGACGCTGACGCTGCACACCACCGGCCAATGAATGCAGCAGCAAGCCAAGCCTGCACCAAAGGCAACCCCGTCCCGCGTGCGGATGCAGGAGGAGGAGGGGGAGGGGGAGGGCTCACCTCATTTCTGGGGATTAATGTCTTCGCGCAAGCAGTTGGGAGTTGGATCTTCCTCAGCTTGTCCGCGTCTTTCACGTTTTTTCTAAATAGACACCTTTCAAGTTGAGTGTATGCAGAGTAAGTTACGCGCTACAAGAGCGTGATTCCCCCCATGCGGCCTTGCCTTGCTAGAAAACGAGGCCCCCCAATTAATTACGTCTGCATTGCATCTCCTGCAAACAATGCTACTGGCCGTGTGTTGCAGGAAAGGCAGACGAAGATGTCTGTGAAATATCTCAAAACTGGCGGACGAAACCGCCGTCAGGAGATGGGCCTGCGCGCAGGAGACCGGGGAGCCTGCACCCTGCCGAACCCGGTCGATCGGTGTGGCACGAGGAACCCATGTGGGACTTGAATTCGGCTCTCAGGCTGATGATCGGTGATCACCTCGCCTGCCAATCTCCCAACTGAACAGCTTCAAGAGCGACTAGCCGGCGCCGCAGCCCCCTCTCTCGGTCGGGTCAATCCAAAATGCCGTCGCCGCCGGCCACCGCCCTTATCAACGTTTGATTGCACGGCGTGCGTGCCTTTTGTACCGTCTGCGGTGAGCCCGGGGAGTAGTCGACTAAGTCGTAGCAGCGGGCGTATACTACTATGCTGTATACATTGAGGGCTGTTCACTGTTGCCAATTAGTTGCAGCCATCTGGGCTCCGGAGCATAGAAAAATTCTATTATGTCACGGAGGCACCAACGGATTTGTGTAACGAGCGAATGTTGCTAATATATTTTTTTATTTTAAATTTGTTAAATTTAATTATGCTAAATAAGTCAACATCGACTACAGTACAAAATAAATCAGTTACAGTGAAAATTCAACCATGAACTGGCTTATTAAGCCCAAATAAGTGGCCCCTTACACTATAGCCTTTTATATTTTAAAAGACTTTGTTATCATTAGTACTATTTATCCTTTCATCAAATATAAAATTATATTGTATAGATTGTTTGCCCCTTTTTGTTTCTGAATCCTAGCTCCTGAATTTATAGTAAATAGTGCAGTTCTTTCTGGGAGCCACACTCGTAGGACCCGAGGGAGCCATTCTCCTAGGACTAGAGAAAGTTTAACCACTTACAGCAACTGGATTGGTAATATGTCTTGAAAAAACTAGATTGGTAATATAAAATGGTGTATGAAGAGTTGTTATGAAACGTGCTTTCGTAATCTAGTCCACAACGAGGCACAAATGAAAGAAAAAAAGAACATGCCCTTGTATTATTTACTACCGTTTTCCCAAATCCGTCTTCGTAATTCCGGCTCCAGCATGTTCGGCAGCATGTTCGCCAGCTTCGTAATCTAGATTAATATTTTTTCTATTATTTTAAATTTAATTATATTAAATAAGTTAACTAAACTACAGTAAAAATAAATTAGTTACAGTAAAAAAAATAATAAACTATCGTGGTTCTTAAGTCTTAACACCTCTTTAATAGGGCGGCCGCACATGACCGTGCCGGTGGCAGTGTCACGACGGGTACCGTCCACCGTGCAACGCCGAACCGCACCGTGGGTATGCCGGACACGCGTGCGTGCGATCTCCTACCGACTCGGGGCTGGCCGGGCGGAGCGGTGAATGCTATCTAACTGCTAGCCTGCTACTCCGCCAGCCAACGTCTCCCGAATCGGTGGAAGCAGCGGCACGTTCCGGCGTCGCGGTCGTGCGTCGGACCGCCGGAAATTTGGGGTTATTTTAGGCGATTTTGCGCGCGGTTTGGCCCGAATCGTGCGTGCGACGGGACGGGCGGTGCTTCGTCAGATCGGGAACCGTCGGTTGGTGCCGACCGGCGGCTGACACGTCGTCGCACTTGGTGCTCTCTCTGTATAAAGCTCTATTTAGCAGGTAGGTTTTGATCCTTTTCGGCTAAGTTCCCAAGTGACGAGGTCTTTGTGTCGGGGTACAAACAAAATGTGGTGTCGCTACTGACGATTGATTCCTGTCAAGTCACTGTGGTGGTGGATCGGTGTATATATGAATGTGTATGAAACTCATGTTGGTTAGAGAGCGAGAGCGAGTTGATGAGCACATACCGATTGGACCATCGGATGCAATGAAATCGTTGGGGGAGGATCACCGCAGGGTATTAGGATTCGTATTCAAGCAATGCCTATTTAGATTGATGAAACTCACATGTAGATTTGTCTCGAAAATACTTGTATAATATTATAATTTTATTATATTTTATAAAATATATTACAAAAGAAATTAGGGATCAGAATTATATTTTAAAGATTGAAGTCCAAAACAATATGTTTTTATAACCAATGTAGTAGTAATACATGATAGTTATAAAACCTGAGCTCGAGCCGGTTTTGGAGTTAGTTAGAGCTTGACCCTGAACCCGACATGGGGTTTGATCCAGTGCCTGATGCGCCGAATGCACCAGAGCTTGAACCAGCGCCTGAGTTTGCACCTGACATAGAGCCGGAATTAGAGTTTGCGCCGCCGCTTGATCCACCAAATGAGCCTGCAGCCCTGCACCTGAAGCTAGAAAAGCTCGAATGAGTCCAGGTGAAAAAAAAAATAGACCATGGACATGCTAGCTACAACATGAATAATTAACTACAAGACTAGACACTAACCCGACGATCCATATGACATCCCTACAGACTACAGAGCCATATGACGAACCAGAGGAACCAAATCCTGAGCTTGCGCCCGAGCCAGAACCAGAGCCGGAATTCGAGTAGGAACCCCGTTTGACCCTAACTCCCCAAATGAGTTTGAACCTGAACCGGAGCCAGAGCTCGATGATTAGCCTGAACCACAACCAGAAGCCGAGCCCCATTACTGGCTCCATACGCAGAGCCAGAACCGAACCCGGAGCCCGTGCCCGACCCGCGACCAGATGCAGTATAAGAGCCTCCATTTGGACCAGACCAGGCACCGTAACCGGACCCCTGGCCTGAACCAGAGACCGATCCTATGCCTAGGCCACCATTGGCACTAAGACCCAAACCCAAGTTGCTTCTTCTGACTGGACTTCCCATTGTAATGCCTACTGAAAGTAGTACCACAAGAACAGCAAGAACAAGAGTTCTATGGGATGCCATTGGTGATCAAGATTGTGTTATGGTCTTGCTGATGATGTGTGCAGTGTGCAATATATGCATGTATATATAGCCATAATTTTCGTTTAACGTATTGGTCGCACATGATGCTTACTGTAAAGGTGGTGCAAATCGTGACTGGACTCCCTTCACTGGCGCATGTGAACGCGACCTAATAATCTGGAGCTTAACCATTGGCGGTTCGTCTTGTCGTAGCAACTGATGAGAGATTTGGCTCAATCTATGTTTGGAATTGCTAATTCGCTATACTAATACTAGAGAGTTCTGAATGGAAGTTTCTAGATTGAGCTTGTCTTCCCTCGTCTCATTGGCTTTGGTATGAGAATACATATCTGGAAATGGATACTCTTCATGAACAATACAGCTTTGTTAATACTAGAGTACTAATTTTGGATTATGATTAGGTACTAATTAATACTCATGAACAATTCATGTAAACTCTAGAGATGTGCTTCTTCTGCATTCTTATTCGGATAATGCAGATCGAACGTTTTGCAGTCTTATTCTGTAGACATACTGCAAATGCACATAATGATAAAAAAGAACTTTCAGCTTCTACTAGAATAGTAGAAAGTTTATAACACAAGCACTTGGAATGGAATTATCAAATATTTATTCTAACAAGTGAAGTGCAATATAGTTTACATTTGTTCTGAAGAATTCTAAGCGAGCAAAAAGTTTACATCTGAGCTGAAGAATGCATTGGATGCTAAGGCTATCACACTCTATACTTGACAATTGTATGAGAAAATGCACACCTCCAAAGCTTAAAAAAACTAAGAACGAGGGTGAAATGTAAAAATGAAAAACAGGCCAAGATTCTGCAGCAGGCCAAGTACACCGCACGGAGACGAAACAACTGCAGTTGCATTATTGGATGCTAACGTGGAGTTTTTGACCACCACGAATATAATTTAGACCTTAACATTTGGAGCTTAATCTTTGTCTCCAGAGCAGGCTAAAGAATCATTCTACAGTTCTACAGTTCAATATACAGTAGCACTCACAGCTGAACTACTGCTGAAATAGGACTCTTTTCTGCATACATCGTTATTTGAAATATTCCAGTAATGATCATGACAGTCATGAAACTTCTCCATAGGTCAGAAAAATTAGCAGTAGGTTAGTAAGCTTTTAGCAATGTCAAATCGGACTTGCGATTTCTAAGGTAGAATAAGTTCACTGGCAATCTGAAGCTTTGAACCTATTTTCATCTTAGCCTCATTGACGTTCTGTTCTTCCTGCACAAAATTCAGAGCAAAGACTTATCGGAAATTACAAGGTATGATGTTGTTGATTAGAATCTCTGGGAAGCAAACTTACTTCTTGCTCAAGTTTCTTATCACTTATGGTTTGAGCACCGCGGTATTCAACTGCGTAGGATGCGGTTTTGCAGAAAGGACAGCTGTACTGCTAGTTAAGGACCCCAAGGAATTCAGACGAAAATTCAGCTGGCAAAGAGTTCCGTCTATGTATATCTTTAAGCAAGAATTATTGCTTTTGAGGAAAAAAGCCTAGTTATATGTCCAATACTCCAATCAAGGTGGATATACTTCAATATGAAACGGAATTAAGAGGTATTGAGTCTCTATGGGATTGAATTTAGTAAAAGATGTGCATGGGACACGTAGTATTCTATAATGCACATGTTTCAAACAAGTAGTATAAATGAACATTTCACACTAACTAGGTAGCAAAATAGGATACTGGACAGCTTTAGAAGCGTTCGATGGCATCAGCTGCAAGAAGCACTCTGCAGGACAACGAAACATGGCACAATTAATGCGAACTTATCAAAGAATTATATTGAAAAGCTTTTCTGAGATGTGGCATTCATTAGGCAAGAAGAAAACTGAAGGTGCGGAATATTTTGCAGACATAGACAGATAGAAGAACATGAATATAGAGGAACAGAAATTAAGGCAAAAAAATGAAAACGCCATACTTCCTAACGCGACTGCAGTCTGCTGGTACGCCAATTTTTTTTCGAAACTATATTCTTTTAAGCCATATAGTGTACAATGTTACTTGAACAATGTTGTTCTCTAGCACTCAGGTCACTTGGACTAAATGGCCAATAAACTACACTACTAGAGTTTAATGGCTATTTCTGAATTTCAGTTCAGGGTTTCGCAAAATTACGACAGAAATAAAGAGGAAGTGGAACCCACCAGTGCAGATCCCTTAGCCGCAACACTTGGATCGATTCAAACTCGGATAGAGCTGCATCGTGGACAAAGGAAACAAAGAGGCATCAGAACGAAAAGATCAGAACAGATAAGCCAAATTCTCTGAGAACAGGGAGCGAGCGCATGCAGCGGCTGGTCTGATCATACGTAGAAGCAAATGGGGCACCTCTCGGAGTCGCCGGCGGCGTCCTCGGCTGCGTCAAAGCACGGCGCGAGGTCTCCGGAGTATATGAGACGGCGGAGACGGCCGGAATCGACGTCGGACAGCTGCGCGCCCAACGCAACGTTGCCCATCAGTTGGCGCGTATGCTTGTCCCTGCGGGGAGCGGCAGCTATGGCGGATGCTGAGGTTCATAGCCTTCACCGCGGCTGCATCCTTGCAGGTTGTGGAAGGAGAAGGGGCGGTGGTCGCGTCGGTCGGTGGCAGTGGCTGCTTTTTTGAGCCGAGGAGGGAAAGGAGAAATGGAGGGAAGGAAGCAAGGCATCGTTCTCTTCTTTTGAAACGGATTGGACGGTCGTGATGCGCTCATTGTGACGCTGCTTACCAGCTTGACTACAACGGAAGCAGCGATACGGGGGATAACTCTACCTGTTGCACCAACAACAAGAATAATGCAACAGACTGCACTCACCAGTTCTGGGACAAAAGTATAATCATTGCCTATATAGGCTGGTGCTTGGCTTGGGCAAATTCGAGCAATCTGCCTCCCTATGTTGAGCAATCGTACAGCATATGCACGTATGCAACTGATCAAAGATTCAAAGGGCGAAGGTTCACCCTCACTGTTCAAAATCTACTGATCAAGCGTCTCGATCAAAGAAACATTTAAGATTGAAGGTTACCATCACATCCAGTTTGCTCAACTTTATGTCAGCTTACTAGCATTTGCTTTCACTAAAACCAAAAGCAATCTGCAATCTCAAAAGCAGATAAGCTATCTATCACTAACAGCATCCTGAAACCTTAACGCTACTGAATAAATGAATGAGATTCCAACTCAGGTGACAAATTGTACTTTCCTAGCTCAGGTAGCAAAAGGTCCAAACAGTCATTCTGCAAGTGCTAGATAACTACTGCTTTGTCAAGATATCTGAATTCTAATGTTCAATTTAAATTCTCAATAAACAATGCGCATATAAGAAAAGGAGCTTCCATATGACAACACATTATCTAATGTACTAATCCCTCACTGACTTCCACATCTGGAAAAAATGATCTTATAACTTCTTGCCTTTTCACATTACTTCATAATCCAATAGTTCCTTCAAATCCGATATAAATCACCAAATTTACAGATAGTAAACACTTTTTTTGTGCTTTCAGACAAGTTACTTCAAATCAATATAAACTACCATGTTTACAGATAGTAACTATTGTTAAAGGGAGGGCAGGTATATATGAAAGAGGTTTTATCTTCGAAAGAGGTTTTATCTTCGACACAAGTCTAGATGAAAAATAGTCTTTAAGATTGTCATTAGTTGCAGGAAACCCGATAGTCTTAATAGAATTATACAAACCCCAAAACATGGACATGACTTCATTTCTAGAGTCTAGAAAAACTACCCTATACTGATTGGCAAGAACTACCTCATCACTTGGTGTCTTTGCCTTGCAAGAACTAAGTCAAAACTTCTCAACCTCATAGGTGGTATTTCCATTCATCATATTAAAATCACTAGAAATCAATTTATCCTTCCACCAATGCTTACAGTCTGCACTCTTTGGCATATAGAGTAAAGAGAATCAAGCATGAAACTGTTCTGAACACATGATGATTTTTTTTCATAAATGAAAACAGATCTTGTTGAACCAGTAAGCCATTGTGTCTCGGCCAATTACCATCCAACGTGCAAAGAGTTTAAACTTTCTCCAATCAACAAAAAATGTTCAACATCAATTAAGATTCTAATAATATACTAATTTGACCAACAAATTATTCAACCAACACATATCAACCTCTCCGCAATGGGTGCACTTATACCTGATAATTGTATGATCCAATAATCAACAACAATATATCATGATACCAACTTGTAGAAGCAATGGAGAACGACGTTACTTCTATTCAGAGATGACATTCTCGACATACCACTTGTATGTCTCGACAAGCCCCTCCTTGAGGGGTACCTTGGGTTTCCACCCCATCCCCTGTATCTTGGAGCTATCCATGAGCTTCCTTGGAGTGCCGTCCGGCTTGCTCGAGTCCCACACTAGCTTCCCCTGGAACCCGACTACCTCCTTCACCAACTCCGCGAGCTCCTTGATGGTGACCTCGCTCCCACTTCCCACATTTACGTGCTCCAGTCCTGAGTACTGATCCATCAAGAAGACCACCGCATCGGCAAGATCGTCCACGTGCAAGAATTCACGCAGCGGCGAACCAGAGCCCCAGACAACGACCTCAGGGGCATTGGACGCCTTGGCCTCGTGGAACCGGCGGATCAGCGCGGGCAGGACGTGCGAGTTCTCCGGGTGGAAGTTATCATGCGGGCCGTAGAGGTTGGTGGGCATGGCCGAAATGGCGTCGAGGCCGTGCTGGATGCGGTAGGCCTGGCACATCTTGATGCCGGCTATCTTGGCGACGGCGTACCACTCGTTGGTGGGCTCGAGCGGGCCGGAGAGGAGGGAGTTCTCCGGGATGGGCTGGGGCGCGAACTTGGGGTAGATGCAGGAGGAGCCGAGGAAGAGGAGCTTGCGGACGGAGCGGCATTTGAGGGCGGCGTCGACAACGTTGGTCTGGATCTGGAGGTTGGCGGAGATGAAATCGGCGGGGTAGGTGGAGTTGGCGTGGATGCCGCCGACCTTGGCGGCGGCGAGGACGACGCAGCGGGGGAGCTCGGCGGCGAAGAAGGCCTCGACGTCGGACTGGCGGGTGAGGTCGAGCTCGGCGTGGGTGCGGACGACGACGTTAGTGAACCCCAGGGAGAGGAGGCGGCGGAGGATGGCCGAGCCGACGAGGCCGCGGTGTCCGGAGACGAAGACCTTGGCGTCCTTGTCGGCGAGGAAGGAGCGGTGCGGATCTGCAGAGAGAACGTAGAAGGGGTTCAGATGGAGGGAGGAGGGAGATGGGGGAAACGCGTGGGTTTACCGGTGGGGGTTGCGGTGCCCATGTCGCCGGAGGTGGGAGGTGCGGCCACCGGAGATGGTCGGATGGGGTTCGCCAACGGGGGATTTGGGGCTGTTAATTAAGGAAGCGAGGCGAGTGGGTTTTCGAGTTGGTCAAAGGACGTTCTAAGTAGCGGACAAAGGAACTTTTTTTTTTTGACTTCGATTTCTCTAAAAGTAAAAATGATACAAGTTAATTCCAACTAATCTAATATCAAATCTATTCAGTACTGAATACGGGAAGGTAATCTAATATTTGGTACCGAATCCAGTAAGTTTGGATAGTTGCTGCTAGATACGGTAGCGAAAACGGAGACCTAAAATCCGAATGGATAGCATCGAATCGGTAAACGGTAAATCGGATACTATCTGACAAACAAATTAGTACACCAACCGGTGCAGCCTATCAACTATCATTGACATCAATCGATCTAGATTTTATCTAAGTCTTAACCTAACTCTAAAGTCTGGTTACTCTAGCCAGTCACCACCAACCCTCTGAATTTATCAATTTTTGAACTTATGTATGAATTTATCACTTATGTCGAATTTGTGTTATGTTAGTCATTGTACTAAGTAATCTAGATGAATTTATTGCTAGTTAAAAGTTTGAAGTGATGGTAGTATGGTTCAGTGTATATTTCTTTATATATGCACATACTATCCATCTATATTATCTATTTTTTATTCAAAACTATCATGCATCTATCTCGATAGTATTGTATTTGAAACTCCAAATTTGTATTCGGCTTTACCGTATTCGACTCCGAATCGGGAGAAAATATTGTTCCGAATCTGACCCAATTGCACTTCTAGCCGAAGCAAATAGGGTGGCTTTTCCAAATAGCTTCTCAAAGACACTTCTCCAAATGGTTTCCCGAGCGCAAAACCGTATGCGTCGTTCACGTTGGTGTCTCTGTCGTCTGCCGCTGTCTCAAAAAATATAGATAAAAGTCACCAACCATAGCCCAAAAGAACAAAGCCAAAGCTCGTATCATTTGATATCCATCAATTTTTATGGAAGTACATATATCATAAAGGAATAAGTCCACTATTCAATCCTGAATTATAGCCTTGGTTCGATTTTCAACCTTGAACTACGAAACCCTTAACTTCGCAACCACAAACTCTCAACATCGTCCAATTTATCCCCTTTCACCCTTTCCACCCCGATTTTCACGTGGCGTGTAGGTAGTTTTGCTGATGTGCCCAATGACAAGCTCCAGCGTGGCCAACAGTAAGCTCTGGCCATGGTTTTGCCAAGATAGCGCGAGCACAGCATAGAATTCTAAACAATGAAGCTAGGAGTGGTGGCTTTGTGAACAGGAGAGGTCGGGTATCGCTGGAACAATAGCGTGATGATCACGGTGGCCATGAAACAGGGGAGGTCGGTGATGGCGATGTACAGCCAGTTCCCAGTGAATCGATGATGGTTCTATGCTTGGGAGGTAATGGAACACCAAGTGGATGTAAATATGGAAGGAATAGACCCATGTGGTTGCTGGAGGGGGAGAACAGAGGTGGCGAGTGGCTTTACTCACACCGACGTCGAGCTCCAGTAGTAAAATAGACAAAGAGTTGTGAGCATGGTGTAGAACATGGTGATATAAACCCAATTGTGGTGGTGGCTCGAGCTATGGTCGCCAGAGTTGGTTGGAATGATTGGACGAAGGTAGTGGCGATCTAGAAATAGGAGATGTCGTTAGTGATGAAATTGGTCAATCAAAGGGTAGTGGAGCATCAACACCACAAGAGGATGTTGGTGAATGAAGAATACAACTCAGATGACCTAGCGTCAGTGGTTGCACTCGAGTGCCATCAAGCTCGAGGGCGGCGACGCTCTAAAGTGAATGGCCTTGGACAGATGGACTTCTAAGCATTAGTGAGGTGAGGTGAAGCCATTTATGTACTCTGTTTGGAAGGATGCGGAGCATAGTGGCATACCATCGTGCATGGTGAGCTTGGTAGTATAGCTCATAGCAACAAGGCAACTTGGGAAGGATTGGGACAAAGAAATATGTGGTTTAGAACTGAAATGTAGTGAGGATGGATGCAATAGGTTCAATTTTGAGTGAGGATCGTAGATGAGTGCAATAACAGCAGCAGCGTGACGCTTGGGCTGGACGTCACCATGTTCAATTTTGGGTGAGGATCGTTGATGAATGCAACAGCAGCGACTGCCACGCATGGCCAGTGGGTGATCGAATTTGGCAGAGGTGCAACGGTGTGAGATGAGGAGGGGCGGATCAGTGGAGGGAGACGATGGCATGTGGTGTTGGCTTCTATGGTTTTGGGTTGATGGAGTCGAGGAAGGGCTCGACAGGAGCATGCCAAAGTCGGCCATCGTCGATGACGGCTGCGGTAGAGGAGCAGATGAAGGCTGACGTGGATATGGTGAGTGACGACACAGAGAGATGGATTACGGCGGCGGTCGGATAGAGATGATGGGAGATGAGATGGGAGAAGGTGGATGACGGTGGTCAGGCCATGTCGGAGTTGAGGAAGGGATCGATGGGAGCACTCCAAAGTCAGCCATTGTTGACAGCAGAGGAGTATAGGAAGGACGTTGTAGATTTGGTTAGCGGTGGCGCAAATGATTAGATTGCACTGGATTTGGTGAGCAGTGGTGCAAAGGAGTGGTGGAGATGATGGGAGGTGAGATGGGAAGGTGGATAGTAGTGATTTGGCTCGGGTGTGGATTTGGTGATCTGAATTTTTTTCTTTTTTTAGTCACTAATGTGTAGGGTCCATTGTCTAGTGCAACCCTGCTTGTCGCCATGTCACAAAAACCACTCATAAGTAGGTGCCACGTCAGGGCAAAACCAGATTAGAATGGGTTGAGGGGGTCAAGTGAACTGGCTTTAATAATTGAGGGTTGGTATTCAAATGGTTTTAGAGTTTAAGACCGTTTTTCAGACAAGTTCAATAGTTCAGGGTTGTAATATGGACTTGTTCTTATAATAAAACTAGTGCCTCAGTTTCACAATATTTGTCCATGCCCTACTATATATATATAGATCAAGAGAGCACTAAATCCATGAAATAACTAATGAGAAATGATGATATACACTCCTATTAAATAACATATCACAACCACTTATTCTCTTCCAAAGCATTTAAGTAGGGTATAGAGTAGAAAAACTGCAATAACTAGACGCTATATTCCCTCAACGAATAATTATATTGAGCGGAGACTCGTGAGGTCATTGGCAAATATAGCGGCACCGAAAGTTGTTACAAAACTTTATTTCTTTGATATATTTATCACAAACTATAATTTTAACTAATTTAGACTATGGCCAACTCTCTCAAGATATCATTTCCATCAGTTTGACTTTATGAGCTAGCCCTTACACCTATTTTTACAAATATTTACCAAAATTGGGCCAACCTGTCAAGTGTGAACCCACTGCTCCTCGAACCCGTTATCTCTCCTACTACTTCACCCATTCTAGATCAAACCTCTAGCCAAAAATTCATCAGCCACTAACCCCGGCAATCTCATCTACCCATATAGACCTTGTTTCACTCCTTGTTTGGCAATTGTCGCCTCTTAGTACCATCGGCATCCGAATCAACCTTGGTCAAGTTGAGCCATTAGTGGATGGATCTAGGATATGGAGGCCTCCATGGTCGAAGTCACCATAGCCATGCCCCGAATTCAAGCTTTTGGTCGCCAGATCCCGCATCATGATTGCCACATCGTTGTCTTCGCCTGGTCATCGTTGTGTCTCGAGCCACATGCTCGTGTTTCTCTCTATTGGGCTAACAAAGTGCGTCATGGAGGAATGACTTACTTCAATGGCAGTAATGCCGTCGATGGAACGAATTAGTTTGCGGGTCATGACTGTCCTCTGTAGGAGAATGGCCTGTGCTCTCTCTCCTCCAATCCAACCATGTCCGTAGTCCGACATGATTCTAGTCGATCCAAACAAAAGCTGAGATGAATTGTTGGTCCAAGCTTTTTTTTTTTTTGCATTTTTGCAGTTTTTGGTTTTAGTTTTTTTTTTAAGAAAATAAAAAATAGAGTGGTGAAGTCACTTCTCCTAACAATTTTATATACCTAAAATTATATACGTCATCTATTATCGTCTAGAAAAATATAGCCAATAGCTACCGGCCATAACTAAAAGCCATCCACAGCACGTTATGGCATGTTCTTTTCAGCTTCTCAAAACGACTTTTAGGTTTTTAATACAGTACCTAACTTTCAAACGGAGTATTTTTTTTAAGATGGAGTCTATAAGTTAATTATAGTACATGTTAAAAACCTAATATCTGTACCATCCAAAATCGCAAACGAGTATCTCTCTCCGTAATCTCTATCATAAATAACTAAAATTAAAAGAATTTAATCAAAAACTATAAATTACAGCTAAAAAGAATGTCATCTGCCCTGACGTGAGCACTGGAAGGAAGGAGCGACAATTGCGGTAAAGACGCTGGGCTGAGTTGACTGTGCGGTGGCAGTGGTTCGAAGGGTGGGGCGTTGCACGATCCAAAGGGTGGGCGCTACCGAGGCATTGACTTTTGAGTGGTTCGATGCACTTCCACGCGCGCCTTCCCTTCCCGATGCACTGCATTTGCACGCGAGGCTACCCTGGGAGCAGTACGAGTAACAGAACAGCTCCTTCATTACCATGGCATCGCGAGCAGTGCAAGGAGGTCAGCGCCTCCCTGAAATATACTGCGTTGCTTTTACTCCGTTTTTGTATACTTCGACGACGTGCTCTGCTCTCCCCGTCTCTCGGCCTCAGCTTTTGCTTGGGCTAACCACAAAAAAAAACTGAAAAAGGAAACACAATTTCACTGCAGGCCGGATCACTTGGGCTAACCTCCAAGCCCTTCGGAATCAAGCCCACATCCCACCGGCCAATCACGGGCGCACGGCCCATCAAATCCCGCTTGGGCCACCTTCGCCCGTTCGTCTCACTCCTTCTCGACGCAGCCCTTGAGGAGCCATATCTCGAGCCCATGAGCGCCCGTTCATTAGCGCCACAGTCGCTAACATGGGCCATTCGCTCGTTCCAATCGAAGAGTGGACGGTCACAGTAAAGATGATAATATGTTTGGGCCTGCTAGTTACTCGATAGAATCAAGGAGAAGCTATGGCGAGGATGTCCGACACGAGGCATAAGATTTGGACGGCCCACTCACCAGACCAACTCAACTTCATTCCTATCTTATCCATTCCTCTTCTTTCTACTTCTCTCCCCTCTCTATCTACCGTCACGGCTCATCTCCTCCACCTGGCTTGTCGTCATCAATGGCTGGAGTTTGTGGCACAGGAGCCAGCCAAACCATGCCTCTACCTCTCCCTTTCTCTCCATGTTGGTCGTCGCCCTCCGGTCGAAGCTCCACCCCGCGCAGTAGTGACAGATTGTTGAGACCCAAATATGCAAATCCGAACTTTCTGTGTATACCGTACTAGTATAGGATCACACTAGTGCGCACAATGTAAACATAGATAAAATATCGATCATACACATGATTAATAAAAAAAATTAAAATATTATTAATTATCAAAGCACGATTTTTGGACAAGTTTACAATTATTAGTCTGAAGGGCTTAAAAAACTAGTAGCAAAAACAAGATTAAGCATGGTAGCCATTCGACATACCCACAAGTAATCAACTGGGAAGCGAAGTCCTAATCTGTGAAGTCGTCGAAATATCCTCCTTCAAAACCTTCTGCTGATATGGTTCTTCTTCTTTAATTGAGCAATAGTAAGCATAAAGCAGTGAGTACATTAGCACTCAGTAAGTCGTTTGTAACAAATATGCAATATAATATACAAGGCTTACCAATGGATAGCTGAAAGGTTATTTTACAGAAAGCAATAATTTAAAGTAAATACAATAACTAGATTAAAAGCGAACTTTAAAGAAAATGATAATAAGTAACTAATCAAAAAAATTAAATAAATCATAAGTGAACTAACCGTCCATCCAATGAACCACACGTGAACTAACCATTCACGTACTGAACTACCAGTGAACTAATCATTTACTTTCTAAAGTTATCTCAACCAAGTTTTATGAAACATCTACCATTCATGTGAAATCATCGAGTATTATCTATAATTGAGGATATGACTATTCGAATAGTTTTACACTCTGCAGAGATTACACAACTGTATCGACATGATGTGATTATCTCCGCGTTAAAGAAAATCACAACAAGGCCTTTATAATTGGGGACATGGCTTTCGAATAGTTTTACTCATACTAATTTGATGGTATCTATAATATACATCTAAGAAGTTTAATTATTCATTAACAGGGATAAAGTTAACAAGCTAATCGATGCATGGAAGGGGAACATCTTCAGACAAGCTTTATGAAAATATGTAAAGTCTACACACATTCGTCGCTTCGCATTACTTTTCCTAATAATTACAAGGTTAACGAGCCACTCGGGATAGTCGACTTCACAAATATACCCAGCCTTGAGAAGCTTGTCGAGGAGGAAACTCATGGGTGGAGCAGTGCCACCGTTCTGGCAATCTTTGACCCCTCCACAATCTGCCATACGATCTTAGGGGTGATCGAATAGCATGGCTTTTTTGAAAAACACCGTGCATGTTAGGCATAATTAAATTTTAAAAATGTAAAAATAAAAACGACTCGCTAGTCTAGTGCGACAATGCAAAGGAATATGAGAAAAACGAAAAACAAAAAAATTCACTCGTGACAAAAGTGCTGCCATTTTAATCGCTAAACAGTGTTTTCATCTCCATTTTGATCGGGCCTTATTGCAAGCTAAAGGAATCTTGGGTTGCAGCCTTAGGTCCTGATCGATTCGGCTTTTTTCGCTTTTTCGAGCTTTTAGTTTTAGCTTTTTTTTACTATTCATTACACTATCCACTAACTCAGATACAGTGTTTTTTCAGCTAAAAATCAAAAGTTATCGCTATTCCGATCACCCCTTGTTTAGTGCATGTCGTCTCCTCTAACCAGATGGGAGATTTGATCGCTCCTCGTCGCACCGGTCACTTTTGTTTACTGTTATCTGGATGTGACTGGAAACAAAGCAGAGTGGAGGCCGGCGGAGCATGAGCGGCGGCAAAGGATTCAGATCGGAACTCAACATAGAGCATTTCCTTCTCTCTTTTTTTTCCCCGGTAACTGACAGCCATACAACAACCTAAGGCTTCATTGTACAATTTTGCCCCTATCAATTACCGGTAAGACGTGATACAGGTGCTAACACCTCCTACACCTCTCCATGGACCGGAGAAAAACGTCGAAACTTCAGAAGATGACGGGCACGCGGCCCAGCCAAGAAATCCTCGCCTTTTCGGCCGCGTCCGCTCCACTCGGTCCATCAGCACCGCGGCCCGCAGGCTACGAGTGCGATTGCGCTTGCGCGCGCGTGCCCCACCGCGCACGGCCCAAGATCAATTAGGCGTGTCTTATTTAGCGTTCCGGCCGAGCCAGAAGCCCCGAAAGCACGCGTGATGCCGCGGCCTCGCATGGGCGCCCAGCCTGAATGGGCCAGTAGGGTGGTGTGGAGGGGAGCCGAAGTTTTGGGCCGCCGCGGCTAGCGCCCGGGGATTCGTTCCCCAGGTTTTCCCCGTGGCCCTGATGAGCCTTTGACCCGCGTGACTGGCGGCGGGCGGCACGGGCGTGCCACGTCACCGTGAGCCTGTCGTAGCATCGCATCCGAGACGCCACCTTTTTTTCCTGGTCACGTACTACCTGATCTTGATTTGGTGCTGATCTCTTTCCAGTTTGGCGGTAGGATTGACCGACGAGGCAATGGCCATAGGCGGGCTCCGGGGAGCAGGCTGGCCTATGTGCATTCGCGAATGCGGAAGAATAGTCTGGGGGAGGGCCTCGACTAGTTTTTGTCACGTGTTTCTGTCATTCTCCATGGCCGCGAGCGCGTGGCGGCTGCGGCGTTAGCCGGCTAGCTAGCTGGCGCCCGGCGAGCACACGCAGCGACAGCGTCGTCTTCTTCCTCCGGATCTGGGGAGAAGGAAACAGCTAATTGCTGGTTAACTTGCACATTTGCATGTGTAGAAGGCGTGCCATGCGTCAGAAATTTCTGGTCCAGACGAGTCCACCGTACGCGTACGTCTCTGATCAGCTTGCCACCTCGTTCAAATGTATAGGTGCAGCCGATCACCATCCGGTGTGAGACGGCGTCCTCGTATCTCCGATCTGATGTCTGCTCCCGATCTTCCGTTCGATCGAAACTGGGGGGTGTTCGGCGATTGGGTGAACGGCTGTCCTACCCAAAGTCCACAAACGGTACAGCTACCCCGGTTCTCAAACTCGGTACAGGTCATGCTCAAAGTACACATTGCTATTTAGATTAATACTTGCCATGAAACTTCCCAGATCTCTTCGAGTCCCACACTTCAATTCGAGAGACCAACGATTTGTCTGTACTCTCTAGTTGAATTTTCTGCTGCTACACAGACACTCCTCAAAGCTTCTTTCGTTTTTCTTAAAAAAAACACACACAGCCCCCGGTCAAGTCAAAGGTCAAAGCCGCAAACTCAATTCATGTTCAAAATGACCTTTGGATTCTGATTTTTATTTTGCAGAAGTTAAAAGCTAATTTGAACGTATTTCTTAACTAGCTTTTTTCTTTTTTTTATTTGCATTATTCATGGAGATCTAACTTTTTATGTATTTTCTTTTTTTCTTTATTTTTTATTAATTAAATGCATCAGCCAAAATCTAACCGTTGCTACTGTATCTATTTCAGTCAAAACCCAACAGTTACATCTAAGGCTGCTACAATATCTATTTCAACCAACAGTTATGACCAAAAGACATCGGCAAAAACCGTTTTAAACGGGCCTCAATCCCATCTAGAAAAACTTGCTCAAGGCAAAGCCGCCACATGCCGGCCCCCACCAGCGCAAAACGTTCATTCCGGCCAACTCGGCGGCCAACCTTCCCACCCTCCTCGCCGTCCACCCATAAATCCATGCATCGGCGAACCATCCTAGCTAAGCATGCAGCACGCCGATGAGACACTGGTATCTCTCACCAGTCCGAGTTAACTCTGGCCTGAAGCCTATTTAGAAACTTGAGTGCGTCCTAGCTATCTTCGTACTACTGCGATTTGTTCGGTGTTGTTACTAGGACTCGCCTCGGGCTGTTGGTTTGCGATTTCCTAGTTGGTTTCGTACTACATATCGTAGTGGATTCGGAGTTTGGATTTGTCAGGGTAGGCTCCGCCGACTGGGGTGTGAGTTTAGGCTAGCTTGGCTCGCCGCGCGCGCCTTTCCATCCCACACAGAGCAAGGCCAAACGCCGAAGCGGCGCGCGCGTGAAGGAGTTCATACATGGCGACGACGACCGTGACAACGACGCGGCTCCACCACGGCGGCAGGTGCTGCGCGCGCGCGCGCGCGGCCGAGGTGGACGGCGCCGACGTCGTCGCGCTGTCGCGAGCGAGGAAGGGCGGGAAGGAGGAGCGGCGGCTGCCGCGGCTGGTGCGGTTCGAGGAGCTGCCGGACTACCTGAGGGACAACGAGTTCATCCGCGGGCACTACCGCTGCGAGTGGTCCGTCCGCGACGCGCTGCGCAGCGCCTTCGCCTGGCACAACGAGACGCTCAACGTCTGGACGTACGTCGCCGCCTCGCCTGTTTCCCGTTCGTCCTTGTCCGAGTCGGAGTTTGATCTGAACTCGTTTGGCTGACTCGGAGGATTGATTCTGTTGTGCTTGCAGCCATCTTGGAGGATTCTTCCTGTTCCTGGGGCTTGCCCTCGCCGGCGGGACGGAGGGACGGCCGCCGCCGCAGGCGTCGAAGCCGCTCGGGGGGTCATGACGTTTGTGGTGGCGCCAGCCAACGCCTCGTGGGAGACCAATAATTCGGTAAGCAAACAAATCTCCAAACGTCTCGTATCTTTTTTTTTCAATACCTCGTCTCTACTCGCAGAATCAATTAAAGCATGAAAATACATGCACTGCACACGCCTTTTTTTTTTTTACCTTTTCATTCTCACTTCGCAACTTTATCAGAATACACAGAATATCGTATCAGCAATCGGAGTAATAATCCTGAACGAACATTCCAACAAAAAAAGAGCTAGGAACATATACCACTCCACTGTGCAATTATTGGTAGGCCTACATGCCTCAGTTCATCCCTGTTCCTCTATAAACTCTAGTATAAACACAAGGTATGAAAATAATCTGGCCCAGATCATATCCCCATTAGCTGTAGATGCTATGCGCCAAACAGAAAAGCAGGTTACATACATTATTACATACGGTTGGACATGCTCTGTACCGGAAGGGAAAATTAGGTTGACGAGTCACTGAAGCTGGGGGCCAGCAGTGTGTTGGGAGGAATTAGTGGGTGAAACCAAGAACAGGGCATAACACCTAGGCTATGGCCTGCTGGAGGACAGTGGTTTTGTACTAACATGCTTAATTGCGTTTCTTGTCCTAGGCTAGAAGTATCTCTGTCTGGTCAATCAAACAAACCGGCAAGCAAACACTGCACTGTGCATTATTCTCGGGACCATTCATAAATTAAGCTCGTCTCTCTCCATCTAATTGCCCTCTAGATCTGTTGCAACCAACCAAATGGAACCAGTCGTCGCACTGCAGTCTTCAGGCACCAACTTTTGTCGCTTTCTTATCAGAATTTCTTAGCGAGAGCCTGGTTGGAACACGTGAACGAATCTTAGAGAAAACCGTTGATTCCCTACCGGGATCGAGGAAAATTGCAGCAACCCAAACAGGGACTTAGCGTTTGTCCCATGAAGATCGAAAATGATCACAGGCTGTTGGAATGTGTTTCCAATGGTATAGGAACTTCATAAGTTTCCTGGGTTTCAATTGCACAAAAGTTTCATGAAGCTTTAGATTTTTGGGTTTGAAGTTTTAAGGAGGTTTCAATGTGTTTCATAAAAAGTTTTAGAAGGTTTCATAAAAAAATTTAACTGGGTTTCAAAAATTTCATCAATATTTTAACAAGCTTTATATAAAAACAAAAATAAAATACAAAATGGAAAGGCAAGTTTCATGAAGTTCAAAAACTAAAACCTCGAGTTTTCACATGAGTTTTAGGTTTCAAAAACTGAAACCTCGAGTTTCAAATATGATATTGAAGCAAGTTTCAAAACTGAAAGTTTGTTCCATCGAGTTTCATATATATAACTTAATATTTCAAAAAAAAAATTCAAATGTGAGTTTAAGAAGTTAGTTTCAAATAAAATTCAGCCAATTTTCATAGGAGTTTCAAATTTTGAAGATATTTTTGCCAATTTTCAAAATGCATTTGCTAAGTGTCATAGAAGTTCCAAAATTCAAACAAGATTTGCCCAAAAAAAAGGGTTTACCCGATGGCCTTGCCGACCGCCTACTCACCGTTCGTGGCCACACTTGGCCCATGGCCACTTGCCGCTGTCGTGCATGCCCCTCTGTTGTATCGGCTGCTTGGCCGCCATCGGCTGCCTTGCTCGCCCACGAACTACCCACTTGTTACCACACGGATCGCCGCCGCGGCTCCGAGCTCGCTCACGCGGTGCACGAGCCCTGCTCTGTGTTCAAGCTGGAGACAAGCGTGAGCTCCACGTCCGGCCACAAACACTCGCTTCCCGCTGCCCATCGACACCGCCCTCTCTCACCGCACCATGCCCGATGGCGCTGCGTCGACTCGCCTTGTGGCCACGAAGCCTATTTGCCGCCCACCAGTGGCGCTCACCTAACGTCGCTCCCGCTCACTCGTAGCCACTCGTAGCCACCACGTAGATCAGGTCACTGCTAATCACATCTGCTCGCCTCCGCGCCCGCTCGTGAAAGCTACGGTATGTTCTTTTTTGCTGTGGTTTATAGTTTTTAGTTAAAATTTTTAAATTTTAGCTGTTTGCGACAGAGATTACGGAGAAAAAGATACTCATTTGCGATTTTGGATGGTATATATGTTACTATAATTAACTTGTAGACTTTATCTTAAAAAAATACTCTATTTAAAAATTAGGTACTATAGTAAAAGTCAAAAGCTATTTTGAGAAATTGAAAAGAGCAGACCCATACTCTCCCCTAGTCTAATATAGGCATCTTGATTTTTGCAAACACATGACACGTATGAATCGTTGATGCATTCACACACAGTAGCAGTAATACATTGTCGTGGTACTAACCTGTTGAGCCCTTTGGTGTACGCAGAGCTTGGTGAGCCAGAACTTATCAGTCTTGGGCAGCGGCCATGCGGTGCCGAGGTGGCCGCGGACGGTGTTCCTGTTGGGGGCCATGACCTGCCTGGCGGTGAGCGCGACGGCGCACCTCCTGGCGTGCCACTCTCGCCTCTTCAGCCGCCTCTTCTGGCAGCTCGACTACGCCGGGATCGCCGTCATGATCGTGGCCTCCTTCTTCCCGCCGGTCTACTACGCCTTCCTCGGCAGCGCCGCGGCGCGGCTCGTCTACCTGTCCGCGATCACGGCGCTCGGCGTGCTCGTGGCCGCCGCGCTGCTCGCCCCCGAGCGCTCGTCGCCTCGCCTCCGCCACCTCCGCGCCGGGCTGTTCGTGTCCATGGGCCTCTCCGGCGTCGTGCCGGCGCTGCACGCGCTGTGGCTCAACTGGGGACACCCGGAGTGCTGCCTGGCGCTGTCGCTGGAGCTCGTCATGGGGCTCGTGTACGCGGCGGGGGCGGGGTTCTACGCCACCCGCGTGCCGGAGAGGTGGCGGCCGGGCAAGTTCGACTGCGTCGGGCACAGCCACCAGATCTTCCACGTGCTCGTGCTCGTCGGGGCGCTCACGCATTACGCCGCCACGGCGATCCTGATCAACTGGCGTGAGACGGTGGCCGTCGCCGGCGGCGCGTTGTGATTCGCATGGAATGTATACATAGGCGAAGTGTGTGTCATTGATTTGTTGATTTATGAACGTAGTATAGATGGTTCTTCAGACTCAACAGATCAATTCTAGGGATTTCAGATGGATCTGCCAGTCCTGTATGCTGAGTCTGTGACACGTGTGAACTGTGCGAAACGGCGTGAGCAGCAATTGAGCTGCAAAGAAAACGTGGGTAACTTTTTTTTTAGAGGAAGAAAAAAAAAACGTGAGCAACTGAGCGTTGCAACCCCAAGTTTGGACTTCCCAAGATTTGGGTCGTCTTACGCAATCTACGCCAAGGTTTTTGAGCCTTGAATTGGACGATCCAATCCAGGTCTCCCTGGCCGAACAAAATGGTTACTCCGTGATAGGTTATATTGCTACGGCCTAACAATCCAATAGCAACCCAATTCCTAATTCCTGGCCTAACAATCTAGTCCATGAGAGTCTTTTCAGCCCATGGGGGCATTGCATGGGCTCTAATGCCTGCATCAACCCAACTTTTGACCAAATAACAATCCATTTCTTCTACCTACTGATCCTATATTATACATTGTGTTCTATTCATTTTGTTAGCGAAGCATATCCTGCCTGCTCTGCACACATATCGCCCGGAGCTGATGTTCCCTCTTTTTGTATAGACAGCAGGAGATTGTATAGACTGCAGGAGATGGATTTCCTTTTGTACAGATAACAGGAGATTATTCTCCTTTTGTTTTCTAAAATAAAATGGAACCGAGTATCAATATGCTTACTTTTCCCATAGAATACAGGGTTCATCATAGCTATGGCTGATTTGTTATCAACATACAAAATAACTTGCTTTTGCTCTTGTCATGTCAGCTCACTTGCCAATCCACGCAACTAAATGGCCTGGAAGGCCGCAGCCGTGGCTGCCATGAATTTGGCCTCGTAGGATGACAATGCAACACTTATTTGTTTCTGTGATGCCCAAGTAATGACATTCCCATAGAAGTAAAACACCAAGCCACTTGTACTCCTTCTGTCGACGATATCCCTGGCAAGATTGCTATCATTGTATCCGGTCAACATCTCTTCTTCCTTGCTCCTTGCATAGTTCAGTCCATAATCAATGGTTCCTTCACATATTTGAGAATTTTCTTCACAGCTTGCAAGTGCAAAGTCGTCAGCTTTTCCATGTACCTACTAACCATCCCAACTGAGTGAGCTAGATCAGGCCAGTTATGGGTCAAGTACCTTAAGCAGCCAATGATCCTCCTATACTCGGTTGCATCTACAAGTGTTCCTTCCTCATCCTTCCCAAGCTTTAGTTTTGCCTCCACAGGACAACGGGTGGAGTTGCAATCTGCCATTATAGTTTGCTACAGAATTCTCCGAGCATATGAGGCTCGTTTCAATGTGGTGTTGTGTTCAGATTGCTCCACTTCAATCCCAAGATAATAAGAGAGGATACCAAGGTCACTCATCTCGAATTCCTTCATCATCTGCTGCTTGAAACCTCTGAATGCAACAACATTAGTGCTAGTGACAATCAAATCATCAACGTATACACCTACTATCAAAGTATTAGTTCCTTTGCACCTCTTGTACACATCTTGCTCCTGAGGGCATTTTTCAAACCCGAGACCAGCCAAATATCTGTCAAGGCGAGCATTCCATGCTCTCGGCACTTGATGCAAGCCATACAAAGTTTTAGACAACTTGTATATCTTGTGTTCTTGGCCTTCCTGCACAAACCCTTCCGATTGGCTGATGTAAACCTCATCCTGCTAGTCTCCGTTTAGGAATGCTGACTTCACATCGAGATGATGGACTTCCCATCCATACTAAGCCGAGGGTGCAAGTAGCAGCCTCACATTTTCCATTCTCATCACAGAACAAATACTTCGTCGAAATCTATCCTCTTTCGCTGCACATATCCCTTTGCCACCAACCTGGCTTTGTGCTTGACAACCTTGCCATTTTGATCCTTCTTCAACTTGTACACCCACTTTACTCCAATAGCTTTGTGCCCAGCCAGTAATTTAGTCAGAGACCAAGTCTGATTCTTCTCAATAGCATCAAGTTCTTGGTGCATTGCCACCTACCACTCTTTCTCTTCATTAGCTTCAAGGTATGATGTTGGTTCTTCAGAGGCAAGAAGGAACAACTCTTGAGGGTCAATGTTCACCTCTTCTGTCTCTGCATAAATGTCACTGAGAGACTTGTAGTTCCTAGGCTCACTTGAGGTAGCTGAAGATTCTTCATGAGATGAGGGGCAGTCCAAGGTAGTAACCGATGTTGCATGGGATTCCGATGGAACTACATGGCTTGGACTACCTGCTGCACCATCACCTTCCTCTAAAATATCTTCACACCTTTTTGTTTCACTTGGCATTACGGGTGGTGATGGTGAGAAATTATCATGCTCATCCTGTTGGTTTTGATTCGGTTGCAGCATACCTATATCTCCTTCAATAGTGAAGATAACCCACACTTGTGGGTCATTAGCTGCTACTTTGTCCCACTCATTGCCTTTCTTCTTCTTCTTCTTCTTCAAAGATGACATCCCTGCTTACATGGAGTCTTCCAGACCTTGGATCAAGCAACTAGTATGCCTTGCTACCTTCTTTAGTGCCTAGGTAGACCATAGGTTTATTCCTATCATCTAGTTTCTTAAGTTAGGCTGTAGGTACCTTCATGTGGCCAATACACCCAAATACTTTCATATGATCCATGCACGGCTTCTTTCCTGACCATGCTTCATATGGTGTGATGCCAATCAATGCCTTGGTGGGCACACGATTGAGGATATACATCGCGTGCTGCACCGCTTCTCCCCACAACCTTCCCAACATCATTTTGCACTTGAGTGTGCAAGCTGCGAGCTGTGGCCATTATCGAGCGATTCCTTCTTTCCACCACTCCATTTTGCTGGGGAGTGTAAGGGGCTATGAGATGCCTGCCAATCCCATGTGTTTCAAACAAATCCTTGAACTCGTGAGTACAAAATTCACCCCCTCGATCAGTCCGCAAAACCTTAAGCTTGTACTCTATCTGGTTCTCCACCATTGCCTTGAACCTTCTGAATGTAGCAAGTGCTTCACTTTTCACCTTGATTAACCAACACTTGTTTGTGGTGTAATCGACCCACATAGATCAGATGCACTAACTGCATGGGCACTCAACTCTGTAACTCGCTTGTGGAGGGAATGGGAGTCTTGTCTGATTGGCAACTAGACAGCTTTCGCATAGCTGCCTGGGATGATCGGTTCTTGGGAGTCCCACAACCATTTCTTTCTCAAACATAAGCTTAAGAACTTAAAAAGTCAAATGCCCCAACCAGGCATGCTAGAACCAAGCTGGGTCACCAATGTTGAAGTATAAGTGAATTGCCCACTTTTTCTCATTAGTTTAAGCTTTTGGATAAATTGGTTGGTGCATACAACTCAACATGATATCAGAGCCAAGAGGTCTTGATTTTGAGACCCGGTTGGCGCAAGTAAAAAAATACAGCCCACTTCTATTCCATGTCTTAGACTTAAGGGGTCTACATGTGAGGGGGGGTGTTGAAGTATAAGCATTTGGATGAATTGGTTGGTGCATGCAACTCAACAACCAAGACTTGCAGGCAAGCAAATGGGATTGCAAGTTTCCAATGAGATTTTATAGAGTCGGTTCCCTGACATTCTAACCTTCATCAATAGCCTTTTATTTCTATCATACACCCACAGGAATGCAACATGCAACACAACCTTGCTGCCCTCTTCGGCTAGTTGTCTAAGGCTAATAATGTTGCTGCACAAATCAAGGATATAATATCCTCAGTGAGAAGTCGTTCCCCGTTCTTGCATTGCAACAAGATAGAGCCTTCCCCCTTGATTTGAACTCTTGAGCCATCTCCAAACCAGACATGCCCAGTGATCTTTTCATCGAGCTCCTGAAAGATGGATTTCTAGTCAGTCATATGGTTACTTGCGCCGTTGTCAAGATACCAATCCTTGGACTCAACACGGGTGTGTTCATGCTTGTACAATGCCGGCACTAACTTGTCTTCATTCAACAGTACCATATCACCCAGACTCTTGCTTGTTTCTTTAGTGCACACAGCCATCAACAATGCAGGTTCTTCTTCTTGAATCTATGTCAAATTTCCCTCCGGTTCTTGGTCCTTGCATGACTTGTGACACTCCAACACATAATGACCAAACAAATCACAATTGAAGCACTTTATATGACTCTTATCTTTACCTTTGGTTGCACCATGCTGGCGCGAGGTATCGGAACCTCCTCGGCCTCCCCTGCCATGACCTTGTGCCCTGCTGCGTCCTCTACCCTGGCCATGACCATCCGGGCTGCCGGTGCCACGCCTTTGTGTAACACCTCGGCTCATGATGGTCCATGTGTGTGTGTACATGAGGTTGTAGATTAGTCTTATATTGCTAGCTTAATATGAGAAGCACTAACATATAAATCCATAGGCACCATTGGTAATAACCTCCGGTTAACCGTTTTATGCGAAGCGAGGACAAAAGCGTAAGCAGGTTGTTACGTGTGCGTGGCTTATCCATAATGGGGTTATGCCTAAGTTGGTTTGGATTATAGGGCGTTACAAATGGTATCAGAGCCGACCCCCGCGGTTACACGAGCGCGTACGGGTCAAGGCGTGGGTATATGATGCATGGCGCTCGTGGGCCCGGAGTGGACATACGACATTTTATATGTACTAACATTGGACGCACGAACATGTGCCAAGAGGGAAGATCTTGGTCATTTGCCCCAGTGTGGATATGTTGGACCGACGAAGACGTCGAGTTCTTTAAGGGGGGGTGTATGTAACACCTTGGCCCATGATGACCTATGTGTGTGTGCACATGAGGTTGTAGATTAGTTCCACATTACTAGCTAAACATGATAAATACTAACATATAAACCTATAGGCACAATTGGTAATAACCTCCGGTTAACCGTTTTACGCGAAGCGAGGACGAAAGCGTAAGCAGGTTATTACGTGTGTGTGTCTTATCTAAAATGAAGTTAGGTCTAAACCGGTTTGGATCTTAGGGCGTTACACTTTGCTAGTTGATGACGAATCCCCACCACCATGCTTCATTTGAGCCTGCCACTCGACATGTGTTAGCAAGAGCTGACCATCGTGTTTCCCATCACTGTGTCTCCGGGTACGTTCTTCATATGCCTTGAGACGCCCAATTGCTTCATCGAATGGTATTACATCCACATCTGAGAACTGCTCAATTGCCGCCACAACTTGCAGGTACTTGTCGGGCACCGAGTCAAGCAATTTCTTGACAAGGGCATCATCCTCCAGAGAGTTCCCGAGCCCACTGAATTTACTTGCCAAGGCACTGATTTTGCCAGCAAATTCATCTATGGACTTGGTTTCCTTCATCTGCAAAGCCTCGAATTTGCTCTTCAAGGTTTGAATTCTCGCCTTCTTCACCCGGTCAGCACCTAGGTACCAGGTTTTGAGGCTCTCCCAAGTCTCCTTCGTTGACTTCTTCTTGGCAATCTGCAGCAAGACATCCTCAGACGGCTTGATAGATACATGCAAGCACCATCTTGTCTTTCTTCAATGGCATCCCAGACCCACTGGGCCCCTATGAAAACATCCATCTTGATCGCCCAAGTTTGAGGAAGACAACATCGGGTAATGTAGACATTACCCTCCTTGGCTGCCTGATGAGTAGTGATCGCCATAGGTCTGAACTTCGGGTATTAAGGCATGCACCAGCTTTGATACCAAGTGTTGGAATCAGTCCACAGATCCATAAACACGCCCTGCACAAAGTTCAGAAGACACTATGTTTTACTCACGCAAGAGTTGGCTAACTGGTGACGGCAAAGTTCAGAACAGAGAAAAGCAGAGCACACACATGCAGAGCTCTGAGTTTTCTATTGCTTAGCTTTCTTTTGGATGATGCACTGTACAAAGGGCTTAACTCTGAACCTTACTCTGAATACTACACTCGGCTGAAACTGAAACAGCTAAACTACTTGCTAAACTTGCAAAAATTAACGAACTCAACATTTCTGGATCTACATTACTTGCATGACCCAATCTACACGCACCCACTACCTGCAGCTTGCTGAAATTTCGGTAAACCATTTCTAACTCAGCGAACAGCATAGCCTGCTGACTGAGACCGAAACAACCAAGTCAGTGATTATTGCTCACAAAGGAGGCGTTCTC
The DNA here is from genome assembly GCA_036346265.1 of Melocanna baccifera. NCBI lineage: Eukaryota > Viridiplantae > Streptophyta > Magnoliopsida > Poales > Poaceae > Melocanna > Melocanna baccifera. Next base: position 3,418,727 of record CM070692.1, read on the forward strand.
CGTGCGCCCTTCCTGGGTGGCTTCGTGGTCGGCTTGTTGAAGTTTGCGTCGAGCATGTCCACGAACAGGTCGCCGATGGGCGCCGCCGCGCGCGCGGCCGCTGCGCGGAGGCTCTCCACCGGCGGGCCGAGGAGGGCGTACGATACGGCTCTCGGGCACGCCACCGCCATAGGTGGTTTGGGCTCTGGGTTTTGGGGGATTTTTGTCGTCGGCAAATGGATCGATCTGATCTGAGAAGGGATAAATGGCGTGGGTGGGAGAGAGGTGGAGCGGAGGCGTATATAAAGTAGCGGGTGACATGAGTGCCAAGTCCTGGTGGGTGACGTGAATGCCAAGTCTTGGCGGTTAACCGACCCAAGGTTCGGAATCCCGGAACCGGGGCAATTCCCGGCCGCCGGGCGGTACCGGTAACCGGTCGGTAACCGGAAACCCGTGAAAAAACCGGAGAAAATTTGGAATTTGAATTTTGAGTTCGAGACGGTATGAAACCGTAGAATCGACCGATTCCGAAAAAACCGTAGAAAAACCAGAAAACCTGGTGGAATTAAGACCGAAAGATTATAAAAGAGTTTTTGTACAAAATACAAGTTAATACATTGTGCTCCAACGCGAAGGTTGTGCAATGTACTCATTGTCATCATTGTAGACAAGTCCTTCATAATGCGTCAGGTGGTAAAGAGGATAAGAGATGTCTGAGGACGAATGAGAATCATCAGCAGAAGATAGTAAGTTGGCATCTCGACGCTCATATGTCGGCAAAAAGTATGAGCTACCATATAATGCGTAGGAAGAAGAGTCTTGTGGTTGAGGATGATCTTGTTGTCGGTTCTTAGCCCTTATGTAGGTCTTTGTGATTATTCTTGATTCATGACAACCATGGTCTTCATCCTGAGTAGCATGTGTGAAATTTTGCTCACAAGTGAATGCCAATGGTTGACATGTGTCTTGTTGGCCTTGTACCCCATCGTGAGATGTCCCACCATCAGCACCATCATCAGATGACGAAGAGGAACTATCGTCAGACTCTTGGTACTCCACTGCATCAGATGGAGTTTCTGTCTCTTCATCACTTCCCACAACATCGTCATCAATGCCTTTTTTCTTCTTCTTACCAACCGCTTGTTTCTTTGTTTGTGTAAGTGAGGCAAAGTCTCGAGCCAATTTTTCAGTTGGTTGGCTACAAGCTTTTCTTTTTGTAACATGAGACTTGCCAATTGTTTTCTTAGTCCATTGCTTCAACGGTTGGTCATCAAGTGTCTTGTCAAGTTCATACTCAGATATGGCATTAACTACAATCAGATGGCATAGGGGGCTCACCTTCCTCATCTAGCAGAGGCTCTGAGTGGCTCATGGAGCTGTCAAGCCACTCATGGATTGGGTTTGCGCTGTCATACATGGTGGCATTAATGAGATCTCCAAAAGGATCTACATCCCTGTCTTCATTCCTAATCTCATGCTCTTGTAATCGTAGCCTTAGATTGTAGTGGACATATACATGCTTATGCAATTTCTTGTATCCAAGACGGTTCCTCAATTGGGTATGCACTAAAGCAAATGTGCTCCAATTACGTTCACATCCACTTGAGGAAACACATTGTGAGACAATCCGTAAGGCATATTTTTGTAGTGTTGCTGTCTCCGCTCCAAACGTCATCCACCATGCAAACACTCATACGACTAGTAGCAAGGTAAGCCTCGTTTGAAGCAAATAGGCCTCGTCGGTTACGATAATATTCTATCTCGACTAGAGCCTGCACTGCATCCTCGGGTGTGTCGGCTATTCTTTGAATTGCTTTTGTCAGTGCATTGACGAGGGCTGCATTCTTCCCCAAATCATATAGTCTGTGGCTTTGCGGGTTAAGCAACGATGCTGTTCAAACACACAGTCTATTAGACAAAATGTAACAAATATGCAACAGAATGTGTTATGGTTTACGAAAGTATGTACTTGCCTGGAACGATGTAGGTGCGTTGCTTCAACATTGCAATTCTTCTATTAACTAGCTCCATAATACGATTGTTGGTAGCCTCATCTTCTTTTAACACGGCATTAAGTTCAAATTGAAGTTCATATGTTTTTGCAACCAGTCCTACCACTGTTGCAGATTTCTGCTGGTCTACAAATCTCAGTAGTTGATAAATTGGTTGTACCACTTTAATGACCCAATCCATACTAGACCACCATTGTCTACTTGTGAGGCAGGAATACAAGTATTCTCCTTCTTCGGTCATAGACAAATGGTTGGAGCTCCACACATCTGATACCATCCACTTTGTGAACTTGTCTTTTCTATCCCAAAAACTCTTCAAGAAAACAAATGTCGTTCCAAACCTTGTGGCGTTTGGACGAACTATCTCTCCTCCAATTTGTTGTCTCATTTCATTATGCAGGCGATTGTGGTTGTATAGGAACCGACAAATCCTCTTGGTCGCCTTGACAACTGCAGCAACCTCGTTGAACTGGCCGATGTCCTTCAACATGAGGTTCACAGTATGCGCTGCACAGGGCTGCCAGACTAGAGTTGGAGATTCTTCAATCACCAGTTGACATGCTTTCTTGTAGTTTGCACCATTATCAGTCACAATCTGCATGACATGTTTAACTCCAATTTCTTCAACAACTTTACGGATCTCACGATACAAAAAGTCTACATTTTTTATGTCATCGGTCGCATTCACTGACTTATGAAAAAACATTCTTCCATTGCAGTACAACATGAAGTTAATTATACTCATTTGTGTAGGTCCTGTCCAGGAATCACACATGATGGATACTCCATATATGCTCCAATCATCTTTGAACTCCTGTACATACTGCTTTATCTCCAGTTCATTAGCATCAAGGTATGACCCATCAATTTCATGCCATCTAGGTGCCACAACACCTTCACCAAGCTCTTGTGTAACATTGATGGCAGCACGAAAATAAGGACACTCTGCCTTATTTACAGGAATGTCATTACTATGGAACCACTTAGCCCAAACTTTTTCAAGTTTTGACTTCGCTTCTTTCTTAAGAGTTGTGTCAATGCGGGTTGGACGGTGCCCGATCACGCAAAATATCGAATCAACTCTCATAGACCTCGACCTACCAAACATCCTCGAAAGAGCATTACTTCTGTCACCGCTTCTCGTGCCACTTCCACTACCTCCCCATGTTCAAATGTTGCACCTCGCTCTTGCCTTCGCTCGAGCCGGTGCAACTCCAACGACTCTCGCGAGCCCATTCCATCTGCTTTCCTCATTATCATCAAAGACATCTTCACGCGATGGACCACGCGCTACATGCTCGATGCAACTTGCTCCATTCTCGGCGCCATCTCTAATAGATTTCCTCTTGGCCTTCGTTTCTTCTATACTTGCTACCATGAGCCTTCTCACTCACGAACCCCACTGTAAGGAATAACATCCCCGTGCTTCCCAAAGAAGATGTTCTTTCAGTGTGTTACACTCACTTTGACTTCGTAAGCTTACAATATCTACACTTCCAACCAAAGACCTCCTAGTCTCTCTCCATGATCCCAAACATTGATACTTTTACTAGCCATCACTACAATGTCATACATCAACAAACACATGCATCGAAGGCATAAACACATGCTAATATTGCTCATATCCATATAATAACTAAGAAACTAACAATTGCTCTGCTTGGTGTCTGCTGCTTTCTTCTTCCGCTTCTTGCCGCTTCTTTGCTACGCCACGCTCTTTGCCTTGGCCGCTTTGCTTTTGCCGCTTCTCTCTCTCTCCTCCCCCCCGCTGCATGCATAATACTCCCTGGTTCCAAACTTCCAATAATGCCTCACATGCAACACAACAGCAAAAGCACTACTTCATAGCATCCAATAATGCCTCACATGCAACACAACCAACCCATGGGCCCAATATGTTCCTAAATAGCTTCTTAAGCATCCAGTGTAGGTACAATACCCCCTGAAACACATCCAAACATCTACAAATTCAAAATTTTCAAATTTCAATCTCGGCCGGTTTTCTCCTCCCGGTCGCTGGCGGTACAACCGGTTACCGGCGGTAACCGGCCGGTTACCGCCGGGATTTTGAACCTTGAGCCGACCTATGGCTTGTGCCATTTTTTATGGAAGGTTATGGCGAGTGAAGAGTTTCGAATTTTGCTTGGATGATGCGGCTGTTACTGCAATCCTTATCCTTGGAAGGTTCATCATAACACCACAGCAAATTGGGGCGTTTCAATTTTTGAACTTAAAGCACCGGCTCATTGAGGCGTTTCAAAATTCGATTGGATTTCATTCGAACTTCGAATGGCATCCTTATTGACGCTGCTCGGAATGTAAGCAGCAAAGAAAACTCAAAACAACATGCCATCCATGTATTTCTCTTTCAACTTGTTGTCGACAGCATCCATTAATCTTGTATACATTTGACATTTCTCTTTGCCATGCACATTTTACACAATATTATTGAAGGGTGACGGTGCACCGACGCAGCCATCAGCTATAAAATCCGGAGACCAAAAAATAATGTTACACGTATAGACAGTAAAATTATGGTTCAACTATCGTCTATGATCAAATTGGTCAGCATGATCAGCAGGGCTACTATCAATCGGCGATTCAGTATTCAGTAATTGACAACCTGATATCTCATAATTCACCTTCCCGGGCTGAGTCATGGTAGCCAATGCCTGAACTGAACTACATCCCAGTAGATCCTGCGTCAACCAAAAAACATCAGCAGGAACCAGTTGAGGCTTGTTCAGCTCAGATATCTTGTACCATTTGGCTTGCTCTTGAGTCTGGAGTCCAGCGAGTTGATTTGCCGATGCCAAAAACCCTTGTGCTGTTCACCATATGTCGCAATGCAGAGTTGCAGTGGCATGTTGCTGTTATTGCTTCTTATGCCAGAAGCTCTTGGATTGCTCAGCTTTGCATTATATGTCATACTCGGCTGCAGCATAACGACGGTGTTCTGGATTGTGATCAGGCTATTCAGCTATCCAATCAGACCGAGCTTTTTGATGTTAACCCTCTCAATAAGCTTAGTTGAAGAAATAGGTAGAAGTGAGAACTTCTGTCACATCGAAGTTCCCTTGTGCTGGACAGGGAGGAAATTCGAGTGTCGGGAATGACGTCTGAAACTCCTCCAACAACTGGATTCAAAACAAATTCAAAACGAGAAGAAACAAACATTAGGGAATAGGCAATCATCACCCATAGAGTTGAAGAATGAGGTATATAGCTTAAAGATAGTGTGGATAGAATAGTTCCGATGGCATACATTGTCAAGAATTGGCATGTTGTACAGATCCACAAATTGCTCTCTCAAGATCTGATTCATTTTATCAACATCACATGCATGCACCCAAAATGAGTCATGCACCCCTGCAGCCAAAGTACATTGACAAAAAGCAACATAAATAACAAAAATCGAACATAAAAATATAGATATGGAAATGTAATCTGTTAATGTACATATGAGCTCCTTTAACTAGAGATGCTTATGGATAAGCATCGTACGCACAATTAATCGAAGGTACAGATCTTTTCAAGTCAGCATTCAAAATAGACTTAATTTGTTGCCATGCTGCCCTACAGAAGAGCTTATGACCAAATACTTTCACACTCAGATTGCATCATCCATAGAATCTTAGAATCAGTTGTTCTTATTGAGATTCTGGCTAACTTTTTTCGTCTGTGAACCCTAGCTGGACATTCATCTATCTTATATAAATTGTTGGTAAAGAAATAACATGTGCATATTAGGCTCTTTTTTATAGCAAAAACCTACGCTGTACAATTTGTACAAAAAGGTTGAGGCCAAGAATCAGCACTACTGACACAGCACTGTTTACCAGAAAAAATACCTAGATCAAGCCAACAAGAAAAACATAAAATAGCAACTGCCATCCATGATTCATCAGAAACTTTGATTTACATCAATATTATCTAATAACAAAACTACGTAGACAGCTGCACCTCACCAATGACCAAAACACCTTGCATCACTATGATGCCATGACATGATTTAAAGTGTAAAAGGTAGCAGGTAGATGCCCTTCAATGTTTTTCTTCAGGACTGGCAAAGGTAAACATGGGCAAACCACTGATATATGTTGCATAAGCTCAAGAAAAACAGGCATTTTGACAGCTTAAAGATGAGGTTTTGGGCGGCCAATGTCTATTTATAGCTAAATGCTATAAGATCAAAAATAACAATCCAGCTGGGTCTACTTCCACTGAAATGACAGCTTAAGATTGGTTGGTGCTGGGAGAAGGTTTGCTACTGCTCAATACTTATGCTAGCAACGGAACCATTCAATGAGTCCATCAGAACAAACCTGCAAAATGAAGACCAGCCTCTTTGCAAGCAATCGCTGTCATCATCATATGTGAACTATCAAGAGAGTGTACAAAATTCGGTGGAAAAGCTGCTTTTTGCCGTTGGATTGCGATCTGAAAATTACAACAGTAAAATCAACCATAATATTGAAAAGAGATGTAAAACAAAGAGTCGGTCAAGAAAGTATTACTTACAGCATCCCCCTCCCGTCGTAAAGCCAGACATTGCAAGGAAGTTCGTATCTGTACAATCATGAAACAAATAGTGTTCAAGAAATGGTAATGTAGGAAAAAAAAAGAATAGCAGTGTCTGGAACTTGTCATAGTACTATGCCATTAAACCAAGAAATGATAAATCAGGTCATCCGTATGATTTTCAAAAGATGGAACCAATTGAACATTTCAGCATGAATGCATTTCGATTCTTCCTAAATGCCCCTTCCACATGTGGGAAATTTTTTTCAAAAGGATTATACGAATGTGAAGAAAAATATGACACACGAAGAATATAATTAGTTCTTATATGGGTACAAAAAATGATCCAGTTGCATGCTTAGTGCCAGTGCCCCCTTCCACGTGGGAAAAACTTTTCAAAAGGATTATACAAAGGTGAAGAAAAAATATGACACAAGAAAAATATAATTAGTTCTTATATGGGTACAAAAAATGATCCTGTTGCATGCTTAGTGCCAGTGCTACCTGGCACAAGTGTTGGACACCAACAAGTTTCACATACCCAGCACAGTCAGCCAGTCAAATAGGACTCACAGATATACATAGCATTTCCCTTTGGTAAAATATAGAAAATTAAGCAAACATTATGGCATTATGCCAAAACTACATTGAAATGGTATGTGAGTTTACTTGTCTACCTTTGATTTTTGGTATATGTATAATCATATTCATTTAGGCAATCAAGTGCCAGAAAAGGGAAGCAAGAATGCATAACCAACACGAGGAGTCAAAGTGGATGCAAGTATCAGACAAACAAAAAAAGTGCATATATTTGCAATAGTTGATACATAGCTCACCATATAGTTTTTATATTTCTTGTAGGGCTGAACAACTGGGAGGCCAACAGGACTCGTCCATTTGACTGGTTGATTTTTTGAAGCAATCACCTATGAGGAATAGAACGCAATCAGAAACCTTTGATGGCTTAACTACCAAAGAAGATTGTATAGGGGGAAGTTTTAAGTGCCATAAGTACGAAAAATTGGATGGTTGTCAAATTTTAGATAAGTTGAAAGAAAAACCATTTCAGCACAGAAAATGGTGGTATACCTTTGCACAATCACCAAGCCATGCCATTATACCACGGGCAGATTGGAACATCTGTCCTAGTGCATCCAAAGTTACCTTCATAAAAAATTCAACAGTCACAGCATGTCCTTGTCGCTCCAACAGTCAATAAGCTGTCACAAAAAAACATCAGAGTATGTCAAATGCAAGTAAAGGACTTACCCTAGTAGCATAGCAGGACACATCATAGAGCAATTTGTCATCTGTAATGAGCCCTTTCTCTTGTAGTCTCTTCGTAATCTGCTGGCGAGCACCAATATATGTGACACCATAAACTGACGTCATCACTGTCTGCTTGACAAGCTTCCTATCCACCTGTAAGCTACCAATGTCCAGATCCTCAATTGTTTTGTTAAAAAAAGTACATGAAGGAGAATATTTCTTAGAATTTAGGAACGGAGAGAGGGAGGGAGAAGGCTAACCTGATCAACTAAAGCCCTTGCTAATGAAGCACTTGGGTTAGTAGCCGGATCTTTCATTGAGTCTTCCCGTACAACATCCAGTACCCTTGAGTCAAATTTTTGCCAAAGCATTATTAATTTATATCCTCAGGAGTACACTCAGCACTAGGACAATACATTATGAAATCAAGAATCTAAAAGATAAGAAGTTAGATGACACAGAAGCTAACATACTTGACAACTAGGATAATTTGACCATAATCTATTAAGGCAATTTAACAATTGCAGGGGGAAAAAATTCTTGGTATCTGTAATACAAATTAAAATTAATTTACCACAAGGCGCACAGATCCACCATCCAATGCATGGCCATCTAGCTACTTTCATTTAAAGAAGACAAACATGTAAATTCATGGATTTCTTTTCTTCATACACAGTTTGTTGGAAGAACTTATGATTTAACAACGGAAAATATTTTGTGATTTGATCTTAAAAAGGTAACTACATGTGAAATGTGAAATTTTTCGCTAAATATATGCAACTTTTATTTCCTAATAGTTCCAAGATGAAAAAAATAGAGTTATTAGATACCTACTTAAATGAATTCAGTTCAGAATTGAAATCACAGAAAACAAGGTACAAAGTTAACAGTTTTTAACCACATGGACTGGAGCATGTAAACCATATTCCTTGATCCTTGTGTTCACACATTCAACCTATAGTTAAGGGGAAACAAGGGAAATCCTGCACCATAGTGCACATAAGTAGTGACCCACCTAGCAGCTATTTCTGAGTAGATATCTGCAGGTTTCTCTCCAGGAACCAAGTTGACAGCAGATGCACCCATCTGTAGGAAAACAAGTGTAAACAATAAACCATCCAAAGTTATACATCCGAATAGTTCCACTATAGAATTTAATTAAACAACATGCAAACGGAGAGAGAAGCTCTGCTAGCTGGTAGATTTCTAAGGCACAATTCAGGAAGCATTCTTTAGTAGTACTGATTAGTTGCAGACAGTAAAAAATTATCACATCGGGAAATGATTTTGACATAATTTAAAGCTGGTTCTAGGGTATTAACAACATCAAGCAAATATTAAGACAGTTAATATGCCAAGCAATCCAGAAGGATGGCCAGAACCTCCACAAACCTACTACTCGACAAACCTACTACTCGACCAATACAGACTATGTTACTTGTTCTGTTCAAGACTATCTTAAAGATGATTCCAATGCTCTTATTTATAACCAAAACAAGGGTGAAATTTGAAGTTGAAGTGAAAAGGTCATTAACTATACACTGACTATATAATTACAGATAAGCATTAAAGTGCTAGTTCTACTATACCATATCATGAGTTACATAAAAAGTTAAGGCTGAATGAAGCTCAGTTGGTATAGCAGGTCACAAAACTTACATAGTCTCTTCCAAGAGCGGCATAGTGTTGTAAACCATTGCACGAGCCATCCTGAAAGATGAAATATTGTATTTGTAACCAACAAGGCAACAATTAGTAATGTCATAACAAATGCAGGCTGTGCAGAAATCGGTCAAACCAGTTGATGTCTGATGTCATAACTAAATGCTATAGCATTATGGGCTTATGGCATGACAATGTATAAAAGTAGTTGTTGCTGTGTGGGTTTGACAAGTTTTAATTTTCATCTATGTTTGACAACATATTAAGATCTAGACTCAGTGCTTAAGGGATTTATGGGGAGTACTAGGCATCTAGGCCCCATATATCTGAGAAGTCCCTCTAAAATGTAAGAAACATAAACATTATCAAATAATAGTGAATCCGTATAGGCATATAGACTTTACTTCGAACCTTGAAAACTAATAAGAATGGGTGACTTCGTTCCTCCAAAATAAGATGTACAGGAATGTCATATGCCAAGAGAAGCATGAAATTAATTTGGTCCAAATATTGGCATTTCTCTATAGTAAAAGCGTGACTGCTACCCTGGGTAGGCATATAGGAGTAACCTTGATCAATGAACCTAGGATGTTAACCTTCCATTTGTCCACATGAAAGGTAGACCTTTCAAGTAACGTATTAAGTAATCTTAAAATACCCGCAAGTGTGCCTCATTCTCAACAAATGCAATACCTGATGAATAGGTAGATGAGAGTCAGCAAGATGAGGTGATGAACTTTTTAAGGCATTAGAAAGATCCATGCATGCAGCTAAACATTGAAAAGGATCCTCAGCATTCATCCACCAACGGTTCCCGTCAACAGGATTTGCTGCTGAATCAAATATATCAGGCAACTGGTTCTCCACAAACACTAGCTTGCCCTCATGAGAAAGCTTTTCAATGCCTCCACCATATTTGTTAGCCAAATGTATCTTCAACCAGCGTAAACCAGAGTTTCCGAGTGGCCGCCCTTCAGCATACTCTAGAACACCTCGACATAGATCAGAACCCAGGTGACTCAGATGTGGATGCATAGGGTAGGCACGACCACGGAAATCTAGATTATGAGGATAATAGAAGCCATCCTCCTCTCTCATTTTGCGAGCAACCTGTTCACAAAGGCGGAAAAGAGCTTCAGTAATGCCATAGCATATGAAAAAATTTGGACCACAGTATCTAATCTAAAAAAAAGTAAGAAGAATGACATTTCATAACACATACAGAGAGTTTAAGTTCTGTATCGCATTGCTCAGCATGCAGTTCACGATTAGTTTTCTTTGCCTTCTTCAAACTCCACTTCCATTTCTGAATTTCATCTGGATCCTCTGATTCCGGTCGTTCAGGTAGAGGAATCTATAAACAAAACAGAAGTACAAACAGATGGGATGTTAAAAAAAGGGTGTGCACCTTGGGCATATTATGAAACAGAGTGAAAGAAACTGAGTATTCATAACGTCTTAATTTTATCATATGCAATCACTCACATTTCCCTTATCAACCAGTCCTGCAATGCCCCCACCATGACTCCAGATAGTCTCAACAACATCATGTACTCTTCTATTCACCCTCCATTTAGTACTCCCAAGGATATCTAATGCCTGGCAATATGATAATACTTCAGAGTGCTGTTCAATCACTCATAAAGAAGATAAATCATTCATCATTAAAAATTAAGAAAGCACAACCAAATAAATGTCCATGGAATAATCATGTAACGCATGGTGAGTATTAGAAAATGCTTTTTAGCTTTTGAACAAAAGGATAAGATTTGATTAGGATAGCTAAGGTTTTCATGGTTTACCACACCTGCTGTCATCAAACTAACACTCACTAGAATGAGAGAACTTATAGGAAGTATTGATGTGATGCCATTATGCCAAGGAAAATGTGTTCAGAAACATAAATGCACAATGTGTCATAGATGGGTGGTCAGCAAACCTCAAATACTTTTTGCAGCTGTTTTCGTGGAACACTCTTAATGGCGTCCTTTTGGTCCTTCACACCATGTGTCCGCATAATATACGAGGGCAGAAAAAGGTGTCCACCTCTGTCATAGCTGAAACAAAATATGGTTGAAAAATTAAAATCACCAGAGGAAGATGCAGTAAGTTATATTATATAAATAAACTGAAAATAACTTCTTTGATATCTTGATGAACTAATACCCTAAAGAACTAACTAAAGAGGCCAAATGCATTAATCACCAACATACCCCTTCCATTTTTTAGGAGGTACCAGCATAGGAAGATAGGGTATCTCCACGTGTTTAGCCTGCAAAAAAAAATCAAATATCTAAATACTTCTGAAAATTTTTCCATCACACAGACAAAAACATATGCCAAACAGAAAAAGGAAATCTGCAATTGGGCAAGCATTATATGAAAATGTTTGAAACTTGACAAAAATCCACATAATAAGAACAGGAAGAGTGAATAGAACTGGGTAGTCATTAAATGTTTTGTTTGCCACAGGTCAAACTTCTGTTTCAATCCAGAAAAAAAACAGCATAGAGGTGCAAAACTTACAGTGCTTTCAAACCCCTCATGCACAAGAGGATCACACTCTATCACAAAATGCTTCTTCTTTAGTTTCCTGTGCATTGAACAGAAATGTCACAAAAAGATATAACCAATTTAAGCAAGTGTACGATACTGGTAGAACAGTGTATAACTGTGCAAACACACAATATGCAACAAAAGTAAATGGTAGACAAAATGTGCAGCCTACCCATTTTCTACTATAGGCTGTCGTAATATGTGCTTAAATGCAGGTCGAATATCAGGAGAACTATCTGGTGTTTGATCGGCTGGTGACTGCACAAATGCCGAATCCAGTAATAATTCAATCAGGCGAGTTCCTAACTGCAGCCACACAAAGAGGATTAAGTTTTCACAATATATAAGAGAAAAGGCTGTGATTGAAGGTGTACTGCACGGAAAACAAACCTTCACTTGGGCTTCTGTGCCCCATTCCTCCAATTCAATCTCCTGTTGCACAAGCTTCTGTGCTTCACTCAACTTTCGCCTTTTCACCAAACTCTTGACACGTTTCCGGCATTTGGCTTGCTCCTTCTCCAATGCTGTATCATTTTCACCATGATTTTTGCTCCTGCCTTTCTTCCTAGTCTTCTGAAAGAACACCTGGACTTTGAACTGCAGAACAAACAAACCACTAGTTTTAAACGCACAGCCAAATCAACTGCCACTAGAGGAAACATTGTTTGATGAAGACTGAAATGGCAAAGTGAAGAATTTAAAATAGCATCGAGTTCCATCCTAATTAAAGCAATAAAACTTCAGTACTTTACCACATATATACAACTCTAATGCACAAGAGGAATAGCTGAATCCACATGAAGACAAAGCCCTAATCCAAGTTTTACCATTTCAACTCTTCAAGAGCTTTGTCATCCATAAACATAATGCATCTCATATATGATTTCCAATCTGGAAATCTGTGACTGTGTCACAGCACGAAAACATATTGTCACACGGGCTCAAATTGCCATGTCATCACCACTCAACGATCAACTCACAAGACATGAAAGTAGGTCAATACTTTCACCAGGTGATCACAATAGGTCAATACCTTCACCAGGTGATCACATCACAACACAATTTTGAGCTCATACATTCTAACTCATAATACATCTATCACTTGCACAATGCCTCAGTTGCCCCAATTTGCTAACTTGAATAAATTGTCAAACTTCTAATGTGAGGTGTCAATTCGAAATCACATTGATGGCCAATCAGATGGAAAGCGAAAAAATACATCCCTGCGCCCACTACCATAGTACCATATAGCATCACAACCCGTCTAAATACACGAAGGTCACCCATCACCGCTGATACAGGACAATCGTAACTCCTAAGTCCCACATTGTTGTGAACGAGCTACTCTTAAGTCATGAACGATATCAGAACAGTCAAGCGTCGCTCTTAAGCATAGAACTGAGCCACTCACCTCGCGCTCGACAGCCTCCCCAATGCAGTGCGCGGCCTGGACGACGCGGACGCTGCCGCTGCCATCCTTGCTTGACATGAGTAGGCCCATCATCTTATGCATGACGATGACGGCCAACTTGTCGGCGGGCAGCAGGAGCAGGTACTTGGCGTAGACGTGCTTGACCCGCTTCCGTCGCTGCACCTCCTGGTCCCTCGCGATGGCGTCGCGCAGCGGCTCGAACCAGCCGAGGAAGAGCGACTTGATGTAGGGCAGCGAGGGCGCGAGCCTCCGGTCGAGCATCTCCCGCTCGAGCTGGCGGTACTCCTCTGCCGCCCGCGCCCACGCCTCCGTCTCCGCCTTCACCTGCCGTTGCCGCTGCCGCCGGTGCTCCGCCCTCCTCGCCCGCTCCCGCTCCCTCTCCCTCTCAATCTCCCTCTCCAGTTCCTCCTCCACCCCCACCTCCAGATCCAGCTCCTCCCCCTCCTCCTCCTCGGAGATCTGGTAGGAGTCGGCGGGGGAGTTGAGGAAGGCGAAGAGGTCGAGCCACTGGAAGTCGTCGGTGGCGGGGGGCGGGAGAGGCGGGAGTCCTATCGACACGGACGGGATGAGGGTAACGGGCGGAGGCGGAGGCGCGACGGCGGCCATGGGCGGCGGCGGGGAGAGGCGGCGGAGGCGGGGCCGCGGCGGGGGCGCGCACGGGAAGATATGGAAGAGGAGGAGAGGCATGCGCGCCTAGGGTTTGGGCTTGGATCCTAAATTTCTAATGGCGAGGTTTTGGATTGGGATTTGGAGATGGTTGAGAAGAAGAGCAGCGGAGGAGGGGAGAAACCTCGGTAGAACCTTGAGGACGACGGCGAGAGACGAGGGGAGGAAGATGATAAGGAGGAAAAAAGTATCGCAGGTAGGAGAGCGTTTGTGTGGCCGTTGGATCGCTCCGTGCTCGTATCGGACGATGAAACTGTATGTCAACTACTCAACTGGCTATGTTTAAAGTGACGTGGTTTTTAGCTTTCGGCTAAAATAATATTATTAGCTTTTTTCTGATGTATTTAATTAAATAAAATAAAAATATCATTATATCTTCATAAATAATATAAAAAAAAATTAATGTGTTTCAAATGGTTTTAACTTTGAAAATCCGAAACCATTGTTGTTTGGAACTAGACCTAACTAAACGGTAACATGATGGAATCTGGCCCTAGCCACAGATAAGGTTTTCTTAGTTTGCATTGGAAAGTTTCTGTTTGTTTTTATGGACTCATGAGTCACTAGTTACATTTTATTATCCTAAATCAAGCTAACTTGATTTTCAATCTAGTCGTGCTCAGATTGTTCTTAGTGTGTTGTTGTAATGCTACACCAGATTGGGAATTTTGTAAGCCTAGAAAACCATGGGAATATTGAATTTGCATGCATGTTACTGGCTAGACATCCAGTCATAACCACATCCACATGTGATGACCTTATATTAGTAGCATTTCCACCGGCACCGTGTCCTGCACAAAAATAGGCGCTTTAGAAGCTTCCAAACAGCACAACAGGCAACAACCAAACAAATGGATATCCCCTCACCCTGCGTATGCATTGTTCCATCTAGCAGGTTACTGACAGATGAACATTCAGTGAAGTAAACAGTACAGTTCCATAAATATAGACATCGATAATATGCTTCTCAAGAGTTCAGAAGATTCAGAGCTCCCTTCTTTGCTCTTTCCTTTTCTTTTCCAATGTGTACTTCCTTTTCTTTCCCAATATAAAGAATTTGTGTAAGAACTAAGAACATAAGGATTATCTCCATTTTGTGTAATATCATATAAAATCGTGTCTACGAGCATGGTTTTACATACAGAAATAGTGATACAGAGCAACGTAATCAACAGCAACACTACTGCAACTGCTAACAAAAGCCTTTTAACCCACTGTTTGTTTGATATACGCATACACGAATGGTATGACTATGCCCTTGTTGTTAAATGCTTCCATCTATTGTCAGTTGACTCGATTCACTCTAGCTAGCGCATACCAATATGCCATAGTCTAGTGGTCAGTTGGGAGACCTGGTAAGTAATGCTTGGTGTTTCTAAGTTCTAACAAAATTCTATCAATAATGAATAAATATAGGTGCAGGCACATGCTGCTCACAGAAATGAGATCACACATAACTAAATCTCCATCTCATATATTGATTTACGCTATGTCCCGTTCGAAAAATATATATATTGATTTATGCTATGCCACTATTTTACTGTTACACAAGACAAATATTGCACAAACAGATAAATTCAGGGGTAAATATGAGCGATAAAAGTAGACTAGAAGAAAATGGCAAGTTCCTCTACAAACCTCTAAGAATGTGATCTTGAGCTGATTGGATGGCTTAATGACCACGCTTACAAGTTACAAGCTCTGACCAACATTAGACAAAGGAACAGGGCACTCTGCATTTAGCACGTGAAACACATTTAGGAGAGCATGGAATCACCTCTCTATTCTCTACCAGAGGGGCTAGACATACCCAAAATTCCAATGTAAATGGGGCATACGCTAGTATTGATCACCTCCCTCCTGACAGAGTCAGAAACTGGGCTACCAACACTGTAGTTATGCTAGTACTACTACTGAATCTCGACATTGTCAGTTTGTCACAATGAGCAGATCAGATGCATGCAATTTCAGAAGTTCACTTATTTGGTCCTGTACTGTCAGATTCAAGAGAAATCTTTCCTCCAACGGACAGGTTCATGAGGGGTCGTCCTTGGTTCACGAAACTGAAAATGTTGCCCCTACACTTGCACTTCTGCTACTTCACCAGTCCACATGTATCCTCCAACGGACGGGTTCATAAGGGGTCGTACTTTGTTCAAGTGAGCAGCTATCTGTTATGTAGTAGCCGTGTGTTGCAAATGAAGAATTATTCATCTGTCCGGTAGCTAGCTTCTGTCTTTTCTCAAGAATGTGAGCATGTGCTCACCCCAAAGAATCCACAACTCTACTTAATTAGCCATTAGGCCATGTGATAATTCATAACGCAATTAACTGCTGTTATCAGCCTATTACTCAGTATTGGATTACACTACTTGTTCAGATCACTTTCACCTGTGGTCAAAATCCTGAACTCTCATCAGAGTTCATCAATTCAACTTCAAAAGAAACTACGGCTGAGACTCAAGTAACAAACATTGGTGGCAGGGTGAAATTCAATCACTGCAGTAACTTCGTTCATATCATTATGAGACTAAACAACATTGATCCTTGTCTGTACATTCATGCATCATCTGATCACATGATCCACAACTTCACACCTTTCAATTGGAGACTAGCAGTTGCAGCATTGACAAATAGCTAGCTCCCGAGCCAGCAACAGATTCACGCCTGAAAGAATCAACAACCGAACCAATTATACAGCATGCCACCAATCCAAACAATCATACGAAAAGAACCAGAAGAACTAGAAGAAGAAAAAGAAGAGTACAACCACCGCTACGACAAAGAATTTGCTGGTTATGCTGAGGGCATTCTTGTAATTTCTCAGTCTGAGAAAAGAAGAAATGCAAAAAGGGAAAAGAAATAAAGGGTGGGGCCCAACTGTCAGTGGGACCCACCTATCGGTGAGCAGCCTCATGGGATAAGGCTGGAGACTTGGGCCCTATTCTTTTGCGGCTTCTAAAAGCCGCTTTTAACTTTTGCTACAGTAACTAACTTTTAAACGAAGTATTTTTTTAAAATGGGATCTATAAGTTAATTATAGTACACGTTAAAAAACTAATATCTGTATCATAAAAAATCGCAAGCGAGTATATCTCTTTCCGCAATCTCGCAAAAGCGACCAAAAACCATCACCATGACCAAAACCATCACCACACCCAAAAGAATGTGCCCTTGGTCTCCAACCAGTGCGGCGCTCCTCATTCAGTTTTGGATCCAACCCTAGAGCTTCGGAGGTGGGGACGGAGCGATCGGCGTGGCAGCGCTGGCGTCGCAGGAGCTTCGACGCTGGTGGTTGATGGCCTCCATGCACAGCTCTCTTCCCCTTCCCCCTTCTTCCTTTAAAAGGAGGTCGGCTCTTCCTAGGGCAACACGGCAAAATCGAGTGAGCTCTTCCCACATAACCTTCGTCTTCCTCTTTCCGATTGGCTTCAGTTCTGAATCTTTGGAGCCGCTACTCCGGTATGTTGAATCATTGGCAATCGGTGGGAGTTTGTGATTTCTGGTGCTCAGTGGCGAGGCCAAAAAGGCCGGTGCGTCTCATGTGTTTGTGCGGCGTCTCCTTCACCTCGGCTTTGCTGGTTCTGGTGTGTCTCGACCAGTAAAGAGGCATTGTATCTTTGAACACCTTGCCCTCTCACTGCGGCATAGCAGGTCGCTAGGTTGTCTGGGTCAGCGCCTTCAGGTGTGCCTTGCTCTGGTTCTTTTCCGTGGTCTCACTTACCGTTGGCTTGCTTCACTTCTAGATGGCTTTGAGTGTCGTTTGCACTGTGAGTATATCAGTTTTTCGGATTGCAAACATTGTGAGTTGTGCTAGTTCATTAAAATCTTATATATATGCTCTAGTACTGGGAGACATTGTTTGCTAGTGGGCTCAGTTTATGCTTTGTGGTGAAATTTGTCTAATGCTGAAATTGGTTTGTATAGCTAGTTAGATTTGAGCTCTAGCTGTGGTGCTTATTTTTGTTCCATTACACTTTGGTTTACTGTTCAGTCTGTTAGAAGTGGCATCCAGATCTATTATTATAATTTGTAGAGTAATCTACATTCAAATTTCAGAGGAACTGTTCCTTTGTTGCTTCAAGTATCTGTGATAGTATTACTTGTTCATCTTCTTTGTCGGTCAGAACACTACCTTATTATCAGTTTCTTGGATACTTTTGTTATACCAAAAATTTGGAGTTGCTGTCTTAGTATATGCAAATTTATATGCCTGTTAAATTAATGCACTAGAGCTCAAATCTTAACCATCAGTTGTCTTATCAATTGGTGAAGAATATAGACAGCGTATTGAGAAGGCCAAGATCAAAGTCTTGTGCAACTCTACTCTGAGAGCGATAGTTGAAGCAGTCGGCGCCGGTCAACGGCTTCTGTTGGAAGGCGGCGGACCTCGAGTGGCCCAAAGCAGGTGGCGGCCGGCGCGAGCTCGGCTTGGCCCGACGGAAGACATCCAGGTGGCGGCGGCCAACGCCGGACGACGGTGGATGAGGCGGCCCGACGGAGACTCCGACAGATCGATCAAGAGCATGCAAATCGGCGGTCGGCTTCGGCGGCTTCACCAGGTAGACGAATATGAAGCGAGGCAGCAGCAACGGAATCCTGCGGAGAATGGAGGCGGCGGGTCGGATCCAAGCGGAACCAGACGGCGGGGTCCGGATCTCGGGGATCCGAGGTGCGGGCATGGAGACAGCGAGGGGAGATGATGCAAAAGTTGCCGATGATCTTGAGCACTTTCTGGAGGTGGCCGACCTGGTTGGTGGTGTCGATGAGGTGTGTTGCCATGCCGAAGAAGGTGTGCACGCTGGTGGTGACGACGATTGCATTGATCTGGCCCTGCTTGCATGTGGACCCCTAGTAGACGTTGTCACCGAAAGTCTTGGTCACAGGCAGCACCTCGCCGATGAGCATCGATTGGTATCTTGAGCGGGTCACCATTGAGGAGGCGCGCGTCGACCGGGACGATGTCACCGAGCTTGATGCTGATGACGTCGCCGGGACGAGGATGGCGGCGTCCTGCTCGCTCCAGCGGCCATCGTGGAGCACCTTCGTCTTGGATCCAGATAGTGTGCCACGGTGGGTGCCAGTGATGACAGTGCAGGCAGAGGCGATCTGGCAGCGGAGAGCACCGGATCTGGCAGCTCCGAGTGCAGAGGAAGCCGGAGGTAGCCAGGAGGAAGTGGGTGGCCCATGGTTGTGAGGAGGGCGTCGGATCCGATGGCGGCTCTGGGTGAGAGGCGACGTGGCCAACAACGATCGGCGGCAGCCGACCTAGTAGAAGAGGCGAGTGGCGGCTCGGATCTTGGCTAGGGCAGCATGGTGATGGTGGGATCCCCCGTGCCTTCCTCTCCTCTTTTTCCATCAGCTTGGCCACCATAGCCGACATGTCTGTCAAGATGGCTTTCATGTCGTCTACATCGGCACTCATCTTGTGGAGGGTGGCCCTCATGGCCTGAAATTCTCAGCAACAGAAGCTATGGTATTGGCTGATATCAAGTTGTTATGAACTTTAATTCACAGAGAGTAAACACCGCTGAGACGATGGTTGGGCGGTGTCGGTGTGGAGGGAGAGGGAGAGACTATAGATGAGAATGGCTTTGTTATTTCTCTACTTACCTCCAATGGCATGTGGCATCCTCTTATATAGATGGGCTCCTCCTAACAGATAGAATCTAATCTTAATTATATCTCTAACAAATAGAAACTAATATCATATCACTAATCATATCTCTAACAAATGGAAACTCATCTCTAACTCAAATAGAAACTAATCCCCCTTTCCTAATAATAACTGGTTGGGCTGGGCGGCGTTCTTACGCCCATGACATTTTTGTAATGCTAAACTCCTATGGATTTCTCAGTGTTTGGTGATACTTAAGGATGAACAAAATGCAGGAGAACAGCCTTTCTGCGGTATGTGAAAGAGCACTTGATAGATGCCTGGCTCCATCAACCTTTGGTGGAGAAGGATGCGACAACATGACAATGATCCTAGTTCAGTTCAAGAAACCAATTAATCAGAACAAGAATGCCAGTGCCGGTGAACAATCATCTGGCGACACAAAACTCTCCGAGACTCAGTTAGTCATCTCTAATGCTGTCTCCATTCTTTTTCTTCGTCATCTATCTAATTCTGTGCATTAACCCCTACTTTCTTGAGCAGTGCGGCCGAGGAGAATGGCTCGTGATGGTGTAGCCCGACAAACAAGTATACTAAAGAATGACTCCTGAATCCTATGTGATGTTGATGTTGGTTAAACCGGCAAAGTGAAGAAATGTCTGTACATATCAACCGGATGTTAAATTGTTGATACAGCAGTGGGTACCCCCACATTGGCGAGGGGAATATGCCATTCTTTGTTCTGTTGCTGTCTTTAAACCAATCAGTCTGTCATTTCCGATTGTGATTTGGCCCGTCAGACGTCTCTTAACTGTACATTTGGGTAGAAATGAATACCTAGTGCTTGTGTTATGCACTTCAGCTTTTTTGACAAATAGTTGCTCGAATGCGTCATAGGATTTATTAGATGCTTCAGTTTTGGAGCAATTCGAACGGTCTATTGGCAGGTTGTTTGGTTGGTTGGAATATGTGGTGAAACCCAAAAGTAGGATTTTTTTATAATACATTATATTGATAGTAGAAAGGTGGTAGTAGAAATAAAATCTGACCATTGATTTGTAAGGGCATTATAAACTTTTATTTTTCAATCTGGTTTTTTCGGGAGGGTATTTTGGACTATCTCATGTGAATATCTATGTGTAAACCACAATTGCATCTTCATTCCCTGCGTCTTGCCGCCTCTCCATACCCTGTGCCACGTGTGCACTAGAGTGGACTAGGCTATAGTGGCAGACCCAGGATCAAAAATTAGGGGGGCTAATGGGATTTACTCGTTGGTTTGTCGAATACCGAGTTGCCGGTCTGCAATAGCCTGCCACATTGCCTCTTTTTTATTGCACATAGAATCTAAACAAGCACCATTGGGTGCAGATACCTTAATCCTTTTCCGAATGTGTCCCCCTTCAATCGTTGGCTTGATCTTCTTGAATTTGACCCAGAAGCACCCAAAGCATAAGATGAGCCTCCATCGATTGGACAACGAAGAGAACAATGCAAGCTTTCAACAAGAACTTGATCGGCCGCCGAATGTAGTCAACTCGGAATGACATCTAGGAGACGCCAGTGACGGATCTAGGATTTTATCAAAGGGTATGCCGCACTAAAATTTTCATATGCAATTCGGTAAAACCATTTGTCAATTCGGTAAATAATAGTAAATTTTGCATTATGATTCGGTATACAGGCGCTAAATAATATGATAAGTCTTAAAATCAAGAATTAACTTGAAAACTTGCACAAATTACAATATAAATAGTTCAAACAACATACTTATAATCTCAAATATATATAAAAAAGACTTACAATACTACTTGTCTGATTTTTTTAGCCTACGCTTTCTAAAGGACATGAAAGTCTCGATTATATCATCTTCATCCACTTCAAAGAAAATATCCCGCTCAATAAATGTGACTAGACAATCGTCCAAAAGACTATCACCCATCTTATTTCTTAACTTTGTTTTCACTAAAACCATTGCAGAAAATACCCTTTCAACACTTGTTGTTGCCACTGGTAGAAGCAAAACCAATTTGAGAAGCATGTAAACCATATCATACACATTATGTCTCTTTGTTTCAACAAGCTTAACCGAGAGATCAACAAGATTGTCTAGATCTTTGAAGCTATCAACTTGTCTCATGTCATCAATATAATTACCAAGTTGCAATTCAAGTTTTAGCAAATAATTGCTCGAGAACTCTTTAGGGTAGAACTCAGCTAGTCTACGTACCTTCTGTGCATCGAAAGAAGCAAATGAGTTGGAAGGATTGAATGCCGACATACAAAAGAGCAATTCCATATTAACCTCATCAAACCGATTATCAAGCTCTTGGCTAATTTGATCAATGACACCAATATATACTTCTCTTCTGAAGTGATCATCATTTGTTTGGTTTCGAGCACGAGCGTACCTTGCTGATTTTCCATAAGGCACATAATCACCATCCATAGCAGGAACTTCAACACCATATTTATCACAAAATGAAGTAACCCTCTCAAGGAACTTATCCCAACCATCAGACCTCAATTGTTGCATTCTGTTCTTTGCCACATTAACAAGTGAGATTGCATTAAGAATATCTTGCTCCCTTCTTTGCAAACACTCAGATAATTCATTTGTATATCCAAGAATAACAAACATTAAGTGTGCAAAAAAAACAAACTCAAAGGTCTCAAATGTTCCAAGCACAAAATGTATTTTTGTCCAATCGGCCTTATGTGCAGTATCATCACCAAGATCTATGAGTACATCATGAATTGTAGAATACATAATAATGATGTTGCATACAGTTTTGTAATGAGAGCCCCATCGAGTCTCACCAGGCCTAGGCAAACCCATCTCTTGATTTAATCCACTCCCATATTCAAGTTCACCACAATCAAGTGCTTTCTTGATATGCTCAAGCCTAGCATTTCGAAGCATACCATGACGCTTACAAGAGACTCCAACAATATTCAACAGAGAGATATTTGATCAAAAAAGTCACACAATCAAGATGCCCTTAGCAACAAAGAACAAGAACTAGTTGGAGTTGATGTGCAAAACAATGGATATAATAAGCAGAAGGTGACTCTTGCATTATCAATGTTTTCAGCCCTTTAATATCTCCTTTCATGTTGCTAGCCCCATCATAACCTTGACCACGGATTTGAACCATAGCCAAGCCATGACTAACAAGTAAAGCTTCAATTGCATCCTTAAGTGATAAAGAGGTAGTATCATCTACATGAACAACTCCAATAAAGTGCTCACATGGCCTTCCCAATTTATCAACATAACGCAAGCAAAGAGCTAGTTGTTCTTTATGTGATATGTCACTAGACTCATCAGCTAAAATTGCATAGGGCTCATCACCAAGTTCTTCAATTATTTTCTTTCTAGTTTCTATGGCACAATAGTGAATAATTTCCTTTTGTATCATTGGGCTAGTTAAGGTGCAATTACCTGAAGCATTGTTCAAAATATACTTGCTCACTTCTTCACTGTTTCCTGCAAGAAACTTCAAAAGTTCAAGGAAGTTCCCTCTGTTGCTAGACTATTCATTTTCATCATGTCCACGGAATGCCAATCCTTGATGCAAAAGAAACTTGATACATCTAAGTGAATAAGTCAACATTTTCTTGTAAAGACGAAGATCCTCATCAGTCCACTTCTCAATGTGATAATCAATTGCTACCTTGGGATTCTTAAAACCAATGTATCTCTCTTGAGCTGCATTATGTGCCTTAGAACCCAGATGTTTGAGAAGTGCTTTCTCTCCTATATTCCAATTTCTCCACCACCAACAAGAAATTTATCTGACCCGGTACCCTTCTTAAACAAGTAGCATATAAAGCAAAACACAGAATCTTTTTTGATACTATATTCAAGCCACTCCTCATGTTTATGAAATCATACAAAATTGAATTGACGATCTCTATCTCCAATCTTTCTTTTTGGAAAATCATGTGTATAAGGTTGGAATGGACCTTTAATAATATATGCTCTTCGAATTGCATCTTGATCATTAACAGTATAACATTCAATGGGCTGCCTTTCACCTGGATCATGCGGAAGGCGATTGATGTCATAAACCGGCGACGGTGACGGGGGCGGGGGCATAGGATTTACAATTTCATCAATTACTCTCTCTTGCTCTTGAGTTTGCTTTTCTGCCACAGTTTCAACTTGAGATGGGGCAGGATTTGAAGCAGCAGCCGCCGCCTTCTTAGCTGCATGTTTTTGAAAAAGAGATGCAATATCTCCGCTTCTCTTCATAGCTGAACAATTCTAAAAAACGATAATAAATTAGCTAACCACTGTACTGTTAAACAAATCAACAAAGTACATACTTTATTGAAGTACAAAGTACAAACCTAATTTTAAAATTTAAAGTACTAGCACACTGGCTTTACTTTATTCAATGTTCACAGCTGCACAGCACTATCTTTACTTTAACCCTCCTGCCTCCTGGCTCCAGTCTCCAGACCAGCAGACCTCCAGACTCGATCAGTCGCGATGGCCGAGTAGACAGCCTCCACCGGCCCCCTGCGGCAGTGCGGCTCGCCGGCTCCCTAGGCCTCGCGGCGGTCAGGCTCCCAGCCCCGGCGGCCGGCCTCCGGCCGCCTCCCGGCCCCTGCGGCTCCCGGCCCTCGCCCCCTCGGCTCGCCTCCCCGCCCGGCCTCTGCCGCGCGCGCCTCCGGCGGCGGCCGGCGGTCGGCCTCTGCATGCTGCGCCCCCTCGACGATCCGGCGGTCCGGCCTCTGCGGCGGCTGCTCGCTGCCTCGCCGGCGGCAATGAGCTCGCGACTCCCCCTCCGGCTCGGCCTCGCCTCTTCCTCCTCCACCTCCGCGATCCGCGCCCCGGCCTGGCCGCTCCCCTCCGGCGGTGTTAGGCGAGTTCTCTCCCTGCCGGCCCTCCTCCTCTGCCTCAGCGCGTCAGCGGCTCGGCGCCTCCCCCTTCGGCCTCAGGCCTCCGCGGCTGCCGGTTGCCCCTCCCCCTCCGCCTCCGCGCCGACGCCGCCGAGTCGCCAACTGCCTCGAGGGTTTCCTCCGTTCGGCTGATTCAGGGTTTCGAGTTGGGCTGATAGTTCGAATGATTCAAGGTATTCGCAGAGTTGGGCTGGGCCTCAGGGTATGCCGTGGCCCACCCGGCATACCCTGTAGCTCCGCCCCTGGGAGACACACACCGAGTGTGCCTGCCCCTGAATCTCTACCACCTCCGGCACATGCAGGTCAGGCACACGCAAATTCGGCCTCTGGAAGTGCCACCCATTCCAGTAAGCCGCCAGCCCCATGTTGAAGGCGAGCAAGGAAAAACTGAATATAAAAAAAAAATCCTTAATGCACACAATTACAAAATTAGACAATGAAGAAACAAGATGTAGGTCATACTAACTACACATTACACAAGGGTATTCAGATCAAGCCATCAAGGCAGGCAAATGCATACACATTGAGATTTTTTTCGTAGTGCAGAACAAATGCTCATTAAACAGCAGGAAATATTGTTTGGCGAGCATTATATAACCTAACCTCCAAACTGCAAGCGAAAACCCAAGGATACTAACGCAGGAAGATAAGCAACATGAATCCACATACTAACGCATTACTATCTTGAAGCCATATATCCGGCAAGACACTGGGGACATAGCAGTTCTTGACTGCATCACATTTTAGGCTTTTTAGCGATCATAACTAAACCACAGCAGAAAACTAAGATAGAAAGCCTAACAAATTGGGCGTAATACGGTATAACCAACGCAACGATGACACATTTTACCATAACCTCTACAATTGCACCTAATACTATTTATCTGTCAAATGATAAGCAAAATGACATACAAAACAGAGGAGTAAGCAAGAGATTGGACCGGGGGTAGGGGGCGCTAGTCTCACCTGACCCTCTGGTGGGTCCACCTTTGCCGGGCTACACCCCACGCGTACGTGGCCTCGGTGGCCGGGGAGCACGAGGCCTCGCCGAGGGACGACAATGGGAGCGTAGTCTTGCCAACTAGTCTAAGCTCGCATGACACGCACATCTAGACACAGGTGAAAAGTAAGATCTTGATCATGTGTTGCTGGTTTGTTGCATTGTGACCGACTTCTAGTTCCGTTGTGCATTGTGACTAGCAGGGATACATACAAAAGGTAAACCCGAAGATGCATTGCGCTTTCTGTCATGCCCATTCGATGTGCGGACATCCTACTGGACGAGGTGCTGCAAGATTTCCCCGCAAGTATCAAATTATTGCCATGCAAATACTTAGGCCTTCCACAATCCTCAAGGAAACTGAGGAAGGTTGAGTTACAGCCGCTCCTAGACCGCCTGGCTAACACAATCCAAGAATGGATGGAGAGCAAGCTGCGAGAAACAAGTGTAGGGCAACGCAAGGCCGTTGGATTGTTAATAACCCTTGTGTCCTGGAGCTATGGAAGGAGTGACGAGTGTTTGAAGGCACGGCGAAATGGCCAGGAGACTTGATGCATGTCTTGCGTGATGAAGCAGACGCTGATGAAGGGCAACTTGTCACCGGTGGAGAAGATGGTGGATGCGATCATGCCGCACCCGATCACGATGCAGCTCAAGGATGTGGGTGTGAAGTTGTTTCATTTACAGTTTTACCTTTTTAAAAATTCTACTGCTAGAAGTGAGGGTGGTAGTATAACGAAATTCTAACTAATATGAATCATTAGATCACAAAGATTAGACGGCTCATATTCATTTTAAAGATACCATAAAAGAGTTCAAAAGTAAGGCAAGTTTGGTACCACATGAATTTTGTATGAGCGAGGAAGCATTAGGGCCTGTTCTTTTTTGCTGTGGCTGATGGCTTTTTAGCTGTTTGCGACAGAGATTGCGGAAAGAGAGATACTCGCTTGCGATTTTTTATGGTACAAATATTGGTTTTTTAACGTGTACTACAATTAACCTGTAGACCCCATCTTTAAAAAATACTCTGTTTAAAAGTTAGTTACTGTAGTAAAAGCCAAAAACGGCTTTTAGAAGCTGCAAAAGAACAGGGCCTTAGTCTTTTTTTTCAGCTTCTAAAAGTTGTTTTCGGGTTTTCTACAGTAATTGGGTCTGTTCTTTTCACTTCTCAAAACGATTTTTGACTTTTGCTATAGTACCTAACTTTCAAACGGAGTATTTTTTTAAGATTGAGTCTACAAGTTAATTATAGTACACGTTAAAAGCCTAACATCTGTACTATCCAAAATCACAAACGAGTATCTCTCTCTCCGTAATTTCTGTCGCAAACAGCTAAAATTCAAAAATTTCAGCCAAAAACCATAAGCCGCAGCCAAAAAGAACAGACCCATTAGCTTTCAAACGGAGTATCTTTTCAAAGCGGTATCTATAAGTTGATTGTAGTACACATTATATCGATTTTATTTATATCGGCTAAAACCGTATCTGAGTTTCTGGTACTTCATACTCTCTCACAAACATCCCAAAAATCATAAATCGCAGCAAAAAACCATAAACTGAAGTTAAAAAGAGTAGGCCCGCAATTCCTTTGGAATTCATGCAAAATTCCCTTGCTATAAGTAGAAGCGGAGAGCCTAATGGTATCCATGTGTATCCCAGGTTGTGAGGATCACATGGATTGTGATTTGTATACGAGGTCCTTGCGATCCTATGATCCTGATATTAGGTGGGATTGTTAATGTGTCTATTTTTTGGCTTTGGTTTATAGCTTATGACAGTGGTTTATGACTTTTAGGTTGTTCGTGAGAGATAGTACGAAGTAACAGAAACTCGTATGTGGTTTTGGCCAATGTAAATAAAATCGCTACAATGTTTACTATAATTAACTTGTAGACCTTATCTTAAAAAAATATTTCGTTTGAAAACTAGTTACCATAGAAAAATCAAGAAATAATTTTTAAAAGCTGAAAAAAGAGACTCAACTAGTGACATTAACGTACTGTATAAAACATTGGTTCATGTGAAATGTGGTTCTAAATTCATGTGGAAATTGAGCGAAACGACCCCTTCCTATCAACACGTAGACGATCCTTCTGACTATTGACGACTATTGACAACTTCGTGTGCAATCTACTTTTGAATCTTAGACACTTATACTGTTGGTATTTTGGAATTATTCACATAAATGATAATGTATCTTTTTTTTCAATTTAGCACCGGATGTCTGTTTTTGTAAATATAACAGGTACTTGCTGCCTCTCTGGCAACAATTAATGCGGTGATTAGCACTAATCAAAGCTCATAATCAGTGTTAATTAAATGCAATCAGTACTAATTAAATATAATTAGCACTAATTAAATGTGATCTGCAGGTGATTACTGCTGAGCTTGATAGGTGTAAAGAGTAGCTAGATTTAACAAAAGTATTTATTAGCTAATTTTTTAAAAAAACTATAGCGCACAGTTCGGTACTTCGATATGTTTCCGAAAATTCCCGGATTTTTGTCGTTTCTAAGCCGGGTAACGGCACGAGCGCGCCTCGGGCGGCATTAACCTCGGGAGTCGGGAGACGAGCAAAGTTGCAAACCACCAAAGTGTTCTGCCCCATCGAGGCGAGCGTCAAATCGGGAACGCCTGGAAGAAGCTGCGCTCTGCTCTACAGGATCACAGTGCGGTGCGGTGCAAAGCCGCTCGCTCGGCCGCAACCCTAATCCGCCAATCCCGCCGCCGCCCATGGAGTTCCGCTTCCGCGCCGGCGACAGCAGGCCGCGCCGCTCCTCCTCCTCCGACTCCTCAGCGGCACGGTTCCCCCACTCCCGCGGCGGCTACTTCAGGGAGCAAGGTATGCGAGGTAAGCGCCGCCGAACAGAGCTCCGAGCTCACTCGCTAAAGCGCCCGAGCACTGACGCTCTCTGCCCCCCGCGCAGCCGGGCCTTTCCGCGGCGGCCCGCCACCACTGCCGTTCGAGTGGGAGGCGGCGGCGCGGCGCGAGCGGATCATCCGCGAGGAGGTGGAGCGGCGGCTCATCGAGGCGGAGGTGCGACGCGAGCTGGAGCTCGAGCGCGACCTCGCCCTCGCCGGCGGCCCCCACGGTGGGTTAGGGCCCGATCCGTTCTTTGCGCCCGATCGTTTCATGACTCCGCCGCCGATGCCGATGCATCCGCTCCCGCATGCGCCACCGCCGCGGCCATTTGAGGAGTTTGGGGCCTGGCAGGGGTTTGGGCGGTTCGGGCCTCGCCGGCACGCGGGATTTTGGCAAAGGATTCTGCTCCTTGGTGAGGAGAGGAGGTGGTCGCCGCCGCCGCCAAAGCCGAAGCATAAGCTCGAGCTGCGCGAGATCGATCCCTGCGAGAGCTCCGAGGTCTGTGCGCAGAAATCTTACCTTTTGGATTGCTTAGGAAAATGCATTTTCATCGTACTTCTGATTTTTTTTCCCATATCCCGGCCGGTACGTATTTCCCCGGGAACATCTACCCTGCGCAGCCAAACAAAGCTGAACTGGGGACATGAGGGCTCAGAAGAGGGTTTGTAAGGAATTACTTGCGGATTTCAGTTTAGTTGTGACAATATTATAAATCTGCAATTGATTCCTTGTCGCCTTATTTGATCCCTCCTGCCCTTCATTGGATGCGGATGCTTTTCCCCATTGATTCTTTTGTGTCCATGCTTTCCTTTGGTGGGCATCCCTAGAGGGATATTTTCAACCAAATGAATAATCGCATCAGGAGTGCATATATGGCAAAGGGTCTTAAGGTGGATTTCACCTAATTGTTAAGGCCAACTCTCTTATATTTAAGACCATCGTTCGGCTATAACGAGGGTTCCACTCGGCAGATAAAAATATCTTCCATACCATGGTGATTGGCTGGTGAAGAAGAGAGAACACATGATTCAAAAGAATAATTGTATTTTAATACTTATGGTCAAGTCTTTAGCTTGAAGATTGGTTTCAAGTCTTTTTTACTTATGGCCTGCTTAAGGTTAACCCTGTAATGTATAAGGTCGACTTTAAGGGGACTTAAAACCCTATTTTTATACACTACAGATGTTCTAAGATGCTCTTCTTGTAGAGTAGCGGGACATTGTTACATTTAAGTTGTTACATATGCGTTTGCAAGTTTACTACTGCCCTGAAATTTTCATTTCAGGTTCTTTCTTCAGAAACGAAGGTATCAGGGATGAAGAGGAAGGCGGATGCAATTGCTGCACCTGCAACTACTGAACCAAGGAAAGTGCAGAAACCAGCCCAGGACTGGAGCTGTGCGCTATGCCAAGTGAGCGCAACTAGTGAAGCTGGTCTGAATGAACATCTTGAAGGAAAAAAGCATAAGGCCAAGCTGGCTCAATCTGGAGCTGTCAAGGTGATCAATGATGACAAAAGCAGCATGCAGGCAACCACTGGAAATAAGAATGGCAAAGGCCCTAGTAATGCACCTAAGAAAATATGTATCCAAGTAGATGGATCAATGTATGAAGTTGTTCAGAAAAACAACTACCTGTGGTGTGAGCGATGCAGAGTCAGGTGCGACAGTAACGTGACCATGGCTGGCCATCTGCGGGGCAAGAAACACAGTGAATTAAATAAGGTTTGGGCATCGATAAATGCTTTGAGGACGAATACAAAAACAAAGGGAGGTTTGGCTTCTACTTGCGGAAGTAAGGTAAATGGAAATAGCTCTACTGAAAATCCAGTGGAAATTTAGACTGAAGGCACAGACATGGCCACCGTAGGAGATGAAAATTTCCCTATTGAAGTTCCAGTGGAGATTAAGAAAGAAGGCACAAACATGGCCACCGAAGTACATGAAAATAGCCCTGTGGAAACTCCAACGGAAATTAAGAAGGAAGGCACAGACAGGACCACTGATGTGGCAATTTGTGCCAAGGGAAGAGTAACACCATATATTGGTGTTCACCCAAACTTGTTGCTCGAGTTCTTTCCTTAGAGATCATCTTATCCTGAATCATATGCCTAGCTCAGTTTCATTTTAGGATTGAGCATTCTCTTACCATATTGAGTTTATAGGGTAACAATGATTCCTAGAGATAATGTTTTATTGTTAAGTTGCTTGGCTACTGGTAATCAAGTTAGAAACAATGCAAGTTGTTTATGAATTCATGTTGGGTACATGCAAAGGTGAAGTTTTCTTCAGATTTGGTACTATTTTCAACTGCAATTACAAAAATAGCTGGATAAAAATGGTATTAACAAAAATAATGTTTTCGCCGTCCGGTGGCCGGACGGCAGCAACAGAGGGGCGACGTGTGGCCATTGCCGTCTCGTAGGCGGACGGTAGGCTGCCTGCTGCCCCACCAACAAACGGCAGGGGCCTACCGCCCCATGAGGAAATGACAGGTAATTAGACCGGCTAATTAGCCGACCTAATCACCTACCATTTTTTAAATTTTGTTTAAAATTTATAGGACAGGATATGCAAGACCTTCAGACACTCAATGAGAGATTGCCCCAACAGACCGAGCTCGTCTGCTTGCTATTCCATGTCATAATTTTATGTATCTTTTAATGTATCGATTAAATTAACATGAATTAACGTGACAAATTCGAGCACATAAAATTTTTAAAAAATTACACAATTACTATGGTTGTGTCGGGAGGCTTCGCATAAAATTTCATAATTTTTAAATCTTGTTTGCTATATGTAACAACTCCTACGAATATCAAAATTGTACAAAATTTTGAGCAACATTCATAGTGCATAAAATTACAAAAAAATTACACAGTCAACTACGTTATGTCGGGAGGCTGCACATAATTTTTGTAATTTTTTGAACTCATTTGCTATATTAAAAAATTCTCACAAATTTTAAATAAAATTAAAATAATAGATGATTAGACCAGCTAATTAGCTGGCCTAATCACCTACCATCTCCTCATAGGGCGGTAGGCCCCCCTACCATCTGCTGGGAGGGTGGCAGGCAGCCTGCCGTCCAGTGATGGAGCAGCAGCAGCCTACTATTCGCCCGTGGGACGGCAGGGCTACGCATCACCCCTCCGTCAGTCACTGTCATCCGGCCATCAGACGACAAAAACGTTATTTTTACTAATATTATTTTTATACGATTATTTCTATAATTTTGATTAAAAATAACATCAAATCTGTCAAAAATTCTGCAAAGGTGATCAGTGCAAATACCATATACAGCTTATATGATAGCCCGCTGTACTTGTGCCATAGATGGCTTGCAGGGTATGTAGCTTGGGTATCAGTGTCCAAGCAACTTTGCATGGGAAATTGGGAACATTTCTCCCGAGATTTCTGTATTATGGTTACTCTGTTAGATGCGTACGCTACCAGAAGGGATTGTTGCATAGATCTCAGAGTGAAACTGTTCTGAACATGTTTTTGACATGGAGGCTTGTTTTTTTATGGAGAATGCCCACTGTTGTATGTACATTAGCTGCCTCTGGTGGTACTTTATCTAGTTTTGAGTGTGGTGACCGAGCTGGGCTCCCTGTATGTCTTCGTAGAGGTGACATGTTGCTTAGCTCGTAGTGACTAGGGCTCGCTGTATTGGTACTGATCTGTCCTGCCTGCGTGGAATTTTGGAAGCAACCTGACTCCAGTGTCTTGGTCTGATCTTTTCAGTCTGTATCCATCGGTGCTTTTAGGGGTTCAAAATGGCTTGAAGCCATGGCTTTCGGTTGTGGCCCTGTTATTTTGAGATGTGATTGATGATTTTTGATTATAATTGATGATTTTATCTATGTTTTTAGAGATGATGGTGGATGATGGAGACGTCGATGACGCATACGACTTTCGATTTGGAAAATTGTTTAGAAGCCATCGAAACCAAAAGCCATAAAAAGCAAAAAAGAATAGAGCTTGTCCTACGACTTTTGTGTTTTATTGATAGCTTTTAATTGAGAAGCTATTCTCTTTAAAACGACTTTTGACATTTTCTATAAAGAAGTTGAAGGCTAAAAACCGTTTGTTGAATAGGGTTAGGTGTTGCCGAGATGGCACGGCACGATAGGGCTGTCCGTGCCTG
The DNA here is from genome assembly GCA_036346265.1 of Melocanna baccifera. NCBI lineage: Eukaryota > Viridiplantae > Streptophyta > Magnoliopsida > Poales > Poaceae > Melocanna > Melocanna baccifera. The sequence continues at coordinate 3,451,363 of CM070692.1, forward strand.
GGCCGCCATCTCGGCCCAATGTGCCGACACGGCACGGCACGATGGGGCGGGCCATGCCTAGGCCGCCATCTCGGCCCAATGTGTCGACATGGCAGGCCAGACACAACACTGCACGGACACAGTCTAGTACGGCACTTTGGCCCAGTACGGCACTACGGCCCATTTGACACACTTGGCACGAAAAAGTGACCGTTAGGCATGTTTGGCTTGGGCACGTCACAGTGGGGATGACTCGTTTGGTTCATTTAGCCTGTTTAGCATAAGTAATGATTGATTTTTTAAATTTGTAGCTGTTTTGTGATTCCTTGTGAGTTTAAAAATATATAAAAAAATATAGGACCATCAATGGCAATCAGAGGGGATGGTGAATGATTGTAATCTGCAGTGGAAGCTTTTTTTTTTCAAATCTACTATTTTCTAATTGTCCAACCTGCCAATACAGTAAGAACACAAAAACAAAAGATAGCAAAAGGAAGAAATATTGTTTTCATCTACTGTAGAAAACATTGTAGCAAACTATGCGATACTGTAGCAAATAGTGTGAGTACTGTATCTACAGTGCTCAGTTACTGTAGTAGTAGATTAAAAAATTTGTAGACGTCACTTTCATGGATGATGCTGCGTTGGAAATTTTTGTTCTCGATCACGTGCGCCCTACTTTTTCCTTCACACGTCACCACGCGATTTCCTCCTACCATGTGATGCACTATCAATTCCGAGGTTAGAGAGAGACGAAGGAAGTAGACACACCTCGTGTGTTGACCGAGGTAAAGGATTTGCCGCGCGTGAGATGTGATGTTGCCGATTGATCGCCTGAGGGGAGAATAGGAGATGAATACGTAGCTTTCAAATTGGATCTATTATTTTATTTTTGTATCATTATGTTTATAGCTACAAAGTGCCCTCCTGACACCTCTCAAACCATAGCATAAAAATTGCATCTATTCAACCTTAGGATTAGCCTGTAATCTCATCTCTATTTATAGTTTAGGGTCCAAACGAGTTCTTATCTAATTCCAACAAACAAGAGATCCAAAACCCTTATGTAACCCGAGTTTTTTAAACTTTTGTCACTACTCAATTTTGGACACTCTAAAATTAAATTATCACATGTTATAATCTCTAGACCGCACCTCTGTAGCTCTAACACGCACCATCCATCTTTAATCTCCTTGCGCTCCAACTTGAACATGACCATCTCCTCCAACATTCTTGACTCTCTAGACCATGGCTGTGCACCAAGCCATCTCCGGTCTTTGCTATAGACTACGATCGCCTTCCAGTTACCTTGCACAGGTAAAAACCAAAGCAATATTTTTTTCAATATAAGTTCTTTCTAACTTAACCAACATGAGTCCACACATGCTATAAGTAATGAACATTAATAAGCAATATTGTCAATTATTTATCATCATACGTAACATTGTCAACTATTCATCGTCACAAGTATTCTAGATCTAGCCACATAGTCCAACAATCTCTCTCTTGATAAATATTTGACAACACCTCAAGATAACATGACTTCAAGCAAGTCTAAGTGAATAACTGAAACCGAAAAAGCATTTTAAGCCACAAATCTCTTCTCCTTTGGCATCGTAGGCATCGAGGTGCAACAGAAGAAACAACAAAGAGAGAGCTCACATCCAAGTATCATTGATCCAATTTTTTAAAGAAACACACACCATAAAAACTTAAAAGATTATTTAAACTAATTGAATTTGTGTACAAAGTCATGCTTAAGCTTGCTCGATCATAAGCATGCATATATAACAAAGTTGGCCAAAAGAATCTTCTAATGTGATTAAACAAATTAATATATATGGCAGACCTTACCAAAAATGACTAGTTAAGCTAACGATCTTACTAAAGGAGATAGCCATATAAAAATACAGATGTAAATCTAGATTCTAGAATCAAGAACTAAGTGAGCCACAAGTGCCAAACTGAAGCACAAAGTTTAACATAGATTTACATAACTCAATATATAACACTTTATTATTGCCACTTGATTATGGTTATCTTAGTAAATCACGTTCTAGACTGGGAGCCATCTATAACAGCCTTCTGAGTTTCAGTCCAAATTAATTTTAGCATATTTGTATTAACTTTTTTTTGAGACAACTTAAATCACTTTTCATTAATTGTAGCATCTCAAATCTTACTTTTCGATCATACCAATCCAAAAGGCTTAAGGTTTCATGATCTCAATCATACAAAACTACCCCCAAATTTATGCCTAATGCAATGACAAGTCATCTTGTGGAAAAGCATTGTTGAGATGCATATATAATTAACAATTTCACAATTTGACATATGGATTTTTAGAAAAGCTAAAAGTGATTCAAGAAGGAACTAAAATGGTGCTCAAACTTTGATTTGACCTAGAATCAAGATTTAACTAGGTATTTAAATATAACACGTCTCAAAAAGTAATCACTCTAATAAAAACTTTGCTAAAGAACTCAACCTTGCCATGTTGTTTGTTCAAGTTGACAAAATTTAATAAACAACTAATTATGGCTTTGCTAAACTACACATGTAAAATTATGCTCAAGAAAACTCAAAATACATATCATGACTTGTTTTGTGATTATTAGCTTAAATAAAAATTCGAGTTCTCAAAAATAAAAATAAAAATTAGCCTTTACAATGATATGCAAAAGAATTCCCCATCAAAACATTCTCATTGGATGACATACCCCCAACTAACTCTGCAAATAAACAAACCGAGAAATATTAAGTGGCTTAGTAAGAATTTCATCAATCAAAGCAATGTCCGTGAGAATGAATTTATCATTAACGCGCACTGCACATTTAAACATCACAATACCTATTAAGGTATCTCTAAAAGTGATCAACTCATCACTGGATGCCATAGTGAGGGAGAAGAATCATATTGAATCACCAATCATGTGTCTGGAATAACCTAAATCTACTAGCCACATATTACCCTTTCTTATCAGCTGTACTGGGGTTTAGTGAAACAAGATTTAGGAATCAAGTATTGAGACACACAATGTGGAGGAATAGCAATAAAATTAGAACAAAAATCATGTGTATGTCGGCGATCAGAACACAAAAAATATGAATTATTTTAATTATATCCCAATCCAGCACGTGAAGTACATTTAAAATCATTATAAAAATTCTTTAAAAACCTAATTTTCGCATCAGTTCTAGAAACAAAAGAGGTTACACGTTTTGGTCTTAAAATATTCAATCTGTCTTTCTTCTCTTTCTTAGCACATCTAAAACAAAATTCATGCAAGTGCTCATCTCTTTCACAGTAGTTGCAATGAAATTTAACGCAATTAGAATTCTTTTGAGATGATGAGTTAGCACGTACAATATTATTCAATGAAATTTGCATAATATTAGCAGATTTAAACACAGTTTTATGAGGTTCACTTTTTGTTTCAATTAGCTTACTTCCAATGATCTTAAAAACCTTAGGTGGATTATTCTTGGTATAATTGACAACATTAATCTCTAAAGAAATGTTCTTGACACTCAGTTTTGACTTGTCTAGAATCATATTCAAAATTTTCTTACTAAAAGAAAATCTCTCTAAAGTATCCATAAGATACTCATTTTCTTTAGCTAAAGTAAGACAAGTTGTGCATTTAATTGGTTCATTCATAAGGTTCTTAGAAGCACTAGACTGAGTCAATATAGTTTTTTTGTCAAAATCATTAAGTTGTCTACTCAGTGCTTTTATTTCTATGTTAAATTTATGACAGTTAGTAAAATAAAATGTCTCATGATAAGGTACTTGTTGAACTGATTTTCAAGATGAATTAAGTCTAACTTCTAGCAATTCAAATTAGAGCAAGCTTTATGTCGAGCATTTCAAATGCTTGGCTCTAAGCATGTAAAAGAGCTAAACTTGAGCTTTCAATTTCATCATTTATAAGTATTAACTTTTCATCACAAGAGACATGTGCCAATCTCAATTCATCAAGTCTAGTAGTTACATCACTAAGTTGAACTAAGTTTAATGTATTAATTATTCTAGCAGACTCCAATTCAAAATGTAAATATGACAAGATTCACAAGATTCATTATAAGAAAAAGAAGTTCTAAGTCTATTAATTTTAGAGTTTAAATTTTCAACAACAAGATCATAATTTTTAATTTTCTTTTTATATTTTTTATGCTCCTCTGTCAATCTAAGCACGACATGAGATAAATCTATATAAGAAGGTTTTAAGATCATCATTATTAAGCACCTCACTGCTTGCCATTAAACACATCCCTGTGAAGTCCACCTATTTTACCTTCTTGCCATTGTCCTCACCATCGGTTCCAGAATCAAAATCACTCAAATCAATCTCATTAAGTACTGAAAGTATTTTGTTGACCCCCTATGATAATTGCGCTTCTTGCTTGGGTTAATCTTCAATTGAGAGCGACGAGTTGCTGCCTTGTCACCCTTGACCTTCTTGCTCCTTAATTTGGGGCAATTCATCTTGATATAATTTGACTCACCACATTCATAGCATCTGATTAACTTTCTCTCCACCATGATCTGATGTTAAGTTCCTTGCTCACCCCATTGGAGAGGAGTACAAATTGATCTTCTGGAATCTCTTCTAACTGCTTATCTAAAATAGAATATAGTGCATACAAAAAAATAATAGAAGAACTAGGAGAATTGTTAGCTTGGTTGGTTACTAAACCCAAAGAATTATACTTGTTTATCATGGATAAAACATCAATCTCATGTGTTTTCATCTTGAAATAAACGATCATTCAAAGTGAGCGTTTCTATATTAACAGAATAATTAATAGTGGTGACTAACACATTCCAAACAGATGTATTTAATGTATTTAAAATTTGACAAGCACTACTAGAATTAGAATACATGACATCAACAGTTGCAAATCACTAATAATTTTATTGAAGCAATCACAAAGTGCATCCACTGATTCTCTATGTTTTATCTTAAATTTAAAATACTCCTTTTTAGATTGATTTTGATGAACACCTTTAACATACTTAGAATCTTTATGATAATCAGATAGAGTACTCTAAATTTTATTAGCATATTTAATATGAGCATTTCTAACAACTTGTTTCTACTTAGACCTTGTAACAAAATATTTCTCCCCTTAGCATTAATTTTAACATTAGCAATATTTCTAGTAGTAACAATAGGAGGCACTTTATATGTATTTTTAACTTTTTGCCGAATAGCATTACGTTGTACTTTTATAAAAACCTTCACATGTATTTTTCAATAGATATAATCTGATCCGTTGAAAAACGGCGACTTACCTGAAAAACAATCTCGATATGGTGCCATTGCAACCTACTCTGATACCACTTGTAGGACCGTCGATGGAAATCAGAGGGCGGTGAATGATTGTAATTCGCAGTGGAAGCTTTTTCCTCAAATCTAATATCTTTTGATTATCTAACCTACCAACATAGTAAAAACACAAAAACAAAATACAACAAAAGAGGGGAAAATATTGGTTTCAGTTACTGTAGCAAGCTACTGCAGAAAATGCTATAGCAAACAACGTGAATACTATGGCTATAGTGCTTGATTACTGTAGCACCAGATTAAAAAAATTTGCAGAAGTTGCTTTTATAGATGATGCTACGTTGAAATTTTTTGCTCTCGATCACGCGTGTCTTGCTTTTTCCTTTGCACGTCACCACGCGATTTCCTCCCTTCGTGTGATGCACCATCAATTCTGAGGTCGGAGAGACGAAGGAAGTAGAAGCCCACCGTGCTTTGATCGAGGTGAAGGATTTGCCGCGCATGAGACGTGATGCCGCCGATTGATCATCTGAGAGGACAATAGGAGATGAATACATAGCTTTCGAATTGGATCTATTTTTTTATTTTTGGATCATCATGTTTGTGCCTACAAAATGCTCTCCTGGCACCCCTCAAATCCTGGCACAAAAATTGCATCTATTCAGCCTTAGGGTTAACCCTTAATCCTATCTCTATTTATAGTTTAGGGTTCAAACAAGTTCTTGTCTAATTTCAACAAATATAGGACCCGAAACTCTTACGTAACTCGGGTTTTTTTTAACTTTTGTCACTACTTAATTTTGGACACTCTAAAATTAAATTGTCCATAGGTTTTTTACTTGGCAAAATTTTTAACGAGACAAACATTTAACATTAATAAAGCCCATTATTACATTTATATAATTTATTGGGTCTTTTCTATAATTTCTATTCATCATTATACCTTTTTCAAATTCTACATATTTTTTAAATTATTATGTTTTTCACAATTTTTAGGCTTAACGAGCTAGCCGAGTCGAGCTGACTAACCGTGCCTACTAAATGTCGGGCTAAATAGGCACGTGTTGGCTTGATACAAACCCCCTTTAAACTATGACTAGGCTACCGTGTTGGCCCATGTGCCGACATGGCACCGCTCATTCCGATTGATGGGCTAATTCTCTCTCAAAGTCGGGCTAAAGAACAAGTAACGATGTGATCTTTATATAGCCTCTTGGGACGTGCACTAGCAACTCAACCTATATGGTTTTAAACCTTGGGGCCGTCTAGTAATTACATGTCTTGTTTGCAAGCCATGTGCATCTATAGTGATGGTGAAGGTGTTGCACAACACGGATGTTATGTAAGCACTCTGCACTTTGGAGTCTGAACTTCATCTAGATCCTAGGCGCGATATGTACATATTCTGGTGGTCACGCGCTAAGGCTCTGCTCAGCTTCACCCGAAGCTCAAGTGTTGGTTTTTTTTCTATTTCTTTTTTTTCCTACTTCACCTGTCTCTAAATTTTTTCCTGTTTCTTTTTTTTCTGTTTTGGTTTTTTATATTTTTTTCATATTTCTTTGCATTGTTCATAATGGGCTAACATGTTTTTCTATTTTTTTAATTTTTTTAAATTTAATTATATCAAATAAACCAACTCAGCTGCAGTAAAAAAATCAACCAGCTACAGTAAAAAGTCATAAGCCATCACCATTCTGAACGCTACCTAATAAGCTATCACCATTCTAAACGCTACCTAAGGCATCCAAATCGAGCACAGTTCTTGCTTAACAAGACAGACGCAGCTGCTTCAGTTGATTTTGATTGATCTGTGTCTAATCTAGTGAACGTTTACAGCAACGACTGGTGAGGCTGGATCATGTAACATACATGCAGTTCCAGTTACCTGTATCGATCGTAACGACCTGGCGGCTTCGACTCCGAAACTCCTGTACAGTCAACGGTGTGGAGTTAGCCAACTCGACCTGCATGGCCGTCTTGTTGTCCTCTTTGGCCTTCCAGGTTGCACGAAAGATGAATCCACAGTTTCACTTGCAATGAAGTTTTAGATGGATTTTGTTACAAATACATAATGGATTGGAAACATGTCCTTAACTTTTAACCTGCACCGGAAAACTAAGCACGAACCAGTAATCGACTTTTTCGCTGCTTGTTACAGGCTGCATCAAGAGCTACTACTTGATCACGCACATCAATCCGTGAGCTGCTTCTTCTTGGTCTCCGCCTCGTCGGTCGCCTCCACCTGCATCTTGGCCGCCCGCATGTCCGCCTCCGCCGCCTCCTGCTCGCTCCTCGCCGTCACCTTCCGCACCTGAAAATTCGACACACGCGAACAGAACTAATTAATCCAAATAAATTCTACTATCACAGTATCAATCGATGCGCACAAGTTTTTCCAGCAGTGCTCAACAGCGGCGGCGGCGGCAAGAAGAAGAAGAAAACGAGGACGGAGAAGAAGCTGATTTAATTACCAGGCCTAGGATCGTGGCCTTGATGTGCTGCAGCCCTTCGTTCACGGAGACGCCGAACGCGGCGGCCTCCTTCTGGGCCTTGGACACGGCCGTCTCCTCCTTCCTCCCGTCGCCCTCCATCTTCCTGCGACGCGACGCGACGGCTCGACTCGGGTGGAGTTTAGCTCACGGTTTCTGTTTCCTCTTCTTCGTCGCTAGCAGAAGCGTGCGTATGCAGTGGTAGCCTCTGGAATCTGGATGCAAGGTGTGATGACGTATGCGCGCTTCGTTGCGAGTACAAGGAAAGAAGGGTCTGCCCCTCGTGCCTCGTGCTGCTTCCACGTGTCCGCTCCGGCTTCCACGTGTCCAGGCGACACTTGTGCGAGGTCAGAGGAGCGGTCGGCCCTGCTGCACAACACAGCACACATCGGATGGACGGCAGGCACGAGCGTGATCTGGGCCTTCAATAGGCTTCACTCCGTGCCGAGCTTACCGGTCCGGGCCGGTTCGGGCCGGATTGCTCGTAGCCAGGACACAAGCATTCACAGCCTCCCGCCTCCCCACTCGCCGTCCGCCCCGCAGCGCCCCCCTCCCTCCCGGCGCCCCCCCCCGTCGCCTCCCCGTCCGTCCTCCCCTCCCTCCGGTCGCCGCTCCCCTCCCATTCACGCCCCTCTTGAATCCGCCGCCGCGCCACCCCGTCTCCTCCCGAGCCTCCTCCGCCTCCCCGCTCGCCGTCGCCGCCCGCGCCGCCCCTCCCCTCCCGGCGCGCCTCCCTCGCCTCCTCCCCGTCGCCGACCGCTCCCAGCCCATTCACGCCCCCTCTTGAGATCCCGCCGCGCCGCCCACCCCGTCTCTCCCCGGCCTCCTCCGCCTCCCGCTCGCCGTCGCCGCCCGCCCGCGCGCCCTCCCCCTCCCGACGCCCCCGCCCCCCGGCGACCTCTCTCCTCCTCCCGGATCCCCGCCGCCGCTGCGGTTATTATTTGATTTTCATTTGCTGTTGCTACTACAGTTATGTGCTATTGTGCTTCAATCGTATGCAGTAATCCAGCGGCGATTGTTGTGAATTAGTTGTTGTGAATTAGCCATTTGCCATCTTGTGAATGTTGAGTTGAATGTTAGGATGTCATGTTTTATTGGGACATCGAATGTTGAATGTCGAATGTCGAATGTTGAATGTTGAGTGTGAATGTTGAATGATGGACATTTATGGGCGGTAGCTTGAGTTATGTTAGAATGCGAGTTATTCGAATGTTGTTAGAATGTTTGAATGTTAAGATGTCTGCCATCTTGCAAATCAATATGAATGTAGCTTTGGACAATATGTCGCCATTTGCCATCAATGTTTGAATGTTTCAAGTGATCAATATCTTGATAAAAGTTAAAGAATTTATGGAGGATTTGAACATTAGGATGGCTTTGAGTAGCTTTGAGTTATTCTCAACATATGGGCCAGTAGCTTTGGATGAGAGGTTATTACTTTCTCAATTGTTATCCTCAATGTTATTCTCAACATAATGCATGTTATTACTTTCTCAATCTGTTATTCTCAACATATGGATGATAGCTTTGAGTTATTCTCAATCTGTTAGGATGGTTGTGCATTTTTAATTCCCATCTTGTGAATTAAATCATTAGCACAACTCAAGCTGTTAGGATTTCTATTACTCAACTTGTAGGATGTCTGTGTTTTGTTGCATGTTGCATGAAAGTAGATGGAGAAAGGAAGACATCAAAAGCAAGTTGGGATGCAGGCAACCAAAATATTTTGTGAAATATGTAGGGATGAAGTACTAGTGAAATAGGCCAAGCTATGACCTTGAATGCCACTGGTTACAAAAATCTACTAGAAAAATTCAATGCAAAGACAAATAGAAATTATGACGGACCAAATTAAAGAATCGTTGGGATGCTTTGAAGAGGAATACAACTTCGGATTGATCTAAAAAGAATGCAACCGGTCTTGGTTGGGATGTCCCCAGGACCGCGACTATTGACATTTGTAAAATTATTTTCCATTCAATGCTTTGTGGCACCATTGTGCATTGGAGCAATAGATGGCACACATATCCCGGTTGTAGTGCAAGGATCAAATCTGGTTTCTAGCTTTCAGCGCGTCGGTTTTTTAATTTTAATTTTTAGGTTTTTTTGGATTTTTTATTTTTTCATTGTATTATCTGTAGAGATATAAAGATATTTTTATTTTTTAATTAAATAATTTTAAAAAAATAATAACCACTATAGTGTAATTTTAATTAAAAATCAATAGCCAAAGTTAGAAGTCGCAAAAATAAACCGGATTGAAGGGCCCCTATAGAAGGACAATCCTCCACCCATCTCACGGAGCTAACATGACACGAATAGTCGGTATGTGAATATGAATTTAGTGGAATCCTGATCCTGACTGTAGAATTGCAAAGGATTTGGTAGAATCGTTCTCAATATCTGGTAAGATCATGATGCTGAAAATAAACTATTTCAACGTAAGAAATTCGATACTAGCTATTGCTAATTTAGTTTAATTTACGTTTTTTTGCTTGTTATTCGTTCTACAGTACAGATATTATTATTCACATATTAGAATTTCAATGATTAATTCATAAAAAATGAATTGATAATGTTCAAAAATTAAGTTTAATCCAATGTGATGTGAATAAGTAACCCGAACTTACAAAGTTTCATTATAAATTCAAATATTATAGACTTACATATTTGAAAATTTTATTTTTCTATAAAACATTTGTAGTTTCCAAAATATGGTAAAAAAAATCTGAGCTAGATCGCAATACTAACAAACTTGGCGAGATTTAGTCAACTGTTCTGTAACCTCCTTTTCACTACCAACCACAATCTTTTCATGTAAATAGCACTGTAGCTACTTTTTTTTCTCCAAATTTGGTATTTAGACATCCGTTTTTGAAACTCTAGTCCTCTCCGTGGACCACTAGAGCTAGGGGAGTTGACTAGTGTGTGCTTTAATTAGCAATAATCATATTTTAATTAGTGTTAATTATATTTAATTAGTACTAATCATATTTAATAATCTCCTGGGCAAGGAGGCACCCTCTTTACCCTGAGTCTGGGGCCGCATCCATAGGAGTAGGGCACCTTCATTAGCGTCCAAACTTGTATAAATAATCGTGTCTCCTTTACTCTCGTGGACATCAGCCCATCAAACGATCGACCACTGCTTCTCTCTCATGTCCCAGTTTTTGACCTACGATAGTGTGGCCGTCGCTTTCTCTCCAACAAGGCTCCGCCACATCATGACCGCTGGGTAGTCACCGCCTTGTAGCCGATGTATGCCTTCATGGGTGCCCCTGAAATCCAAATCAAATAAATTTAAGGATGTTAGTAAAAAAAAGTCAGATGAAATTGCAAACAGAAGTGAGGAAAAACTAGAGGATTTATTAAGGGTTATAGAATACCAGACAAGGGCAAGGATGGAGATGGTAGGACAACAGAGCCTCTAGTGACAACAGTAAAGACAAGGATGGACGAGTTAGGTTTACTTCCTCACAGTATGACTATTGGGGGAGTGGTTCTCACTTTGGCTCACTACACCAAAGGTCTATTGTATGTGTAATTACATGGCAAGCCTAAAATAGCTATATCAAAGAAATGATATTTTTACCCTTACTTTACATACCTTATAGAGGTATTTGTGTAAATAACCTCTTTATAGTTAAAAATATAGACCATAGGGCGTTATGGAAGGGGAGGACTCATTTTTGTAAGAAAAGAACTAAGCAATAATAGTGATGTGATATATACCTTTTATATTGTTCCCTATTGTGTCTCAAGCTTCAGGTAACCTCTTTATAGTCTTAATTTTTATAATCTCATTATCCACTGTTTGGTATGTAAACACAATAAGAACCTAACATCCGGTTGAAACCACAGCACGGAGAAAGCTGGGGACAGAGAAGAGGGAGGACGAAAGCAGCAAGGATCGGGCACATGGAGGGTACGATGGGAGCGCCGCACACCGCCGCCATTGTCCTTCTTCCGTTGCTACCGGCATCAGCCGTCTTCGTTTGTCGTCCCCACTTCATCTCCGTACCGTCGCACGGGAGCGAGCGGCGGCGCGTGGGAGAGACGGTGGAGCAGTACTCTTTCTCTCTCGAGAGAAAATCTACCAGAATTGGCGACCTGCGCAACACTCGTGAGACGTGGATTTTCAGTGCTAGTGCGTCAAACTAGCAGTGCAGTTTTCGTCTTCAGAGTCATTTTTTGTGGACAGAAGCAAATCGAGGGTACAGTCAGAACGCTACATCCAGTTCCTATCAACGTCGTCTGGGAGAATTCGATCACGCCACCGCTCCTAAGCTGAGCTCGCCGTCGTAGAGCGCCTGTGGAAGCGATCTACCCCCTGCACACGCCGTGTGGAAGAGTCACGCAAGGGATACCAGTACCGGTCCTCTCGCCTTGGTTTTGCCGGCGACGATTTCGTCTCGTAGCAGCTCGGTGCAGCTTCCGCCGGCTGCAACCCTGGAGAACCACCGCCAAGTCCCACCGATATTTGGCGGCCGTTGGCTGCTCCGACGGCGAAGAAGAACCCGTCGCGGCCAGGGAAGCTTCCTATTTTCCTTGTCCAAAAGAAAATTTAGGTACGTACACTTATACGGTATATACGCCACGGGATAGATAGGGACGCGGTGTTGTCGGTCCGCACGGGCTAATTAATCGGGTCCGTTTGAAACAGCGGTGGATTCTAGTTTTAGAACTTGAAAACTGTTTAAAACCCGTTTGCTTTTAAAAACGATTTTTTCTTTTTGATTTGTATTATCTATAAAAATATAACGATGTTTTCACTTTTATTTTATTTTTCTTCAATTAATGTCTCAGAAAAAATTAATACCTACAATAGTATCCTTGAAAATTTTATTGGTACCACTGAAAAAGTTTGCAATTTTGTTTTTACCACTAAAAATATGTTTATTTCATTTTTACCATCATTCTGTCTATGCATATTTTGTTTTTACCACTCCATCCAATTTTTCGTCCAACCACTGACACATCTGATTTTCGGTCCGCACGGGCTAATTAATTAGACCCCTTAAAACAACGATGGATTCTAGCTTTTAGAAGTCAAAGATCATTTGAAACATATTGGCTTTTAACATGGTTTTTTCTTTTTGCTTTGTATTATCTATAGAGATATAATGGTTTTTTCATTTTTTAAATTAAATATCTCAGAAAAACTAACATTATTATAGTATCATTTCATAAAGGAAAATTTTGTTTGTGCCATCGTTTTTACCATCGAAAATAAGTTTATTTTGTTTTTACCATCCTTTCGTCCGTGCACATATCGTTTTTACCGCTGCATCCGATTTTACATCCAAAACAACGACACGTTCTTCTGTCGTGTACGATCAATGTATGTTGACTTAACAAAAAATTGGGCGGAGTGGTGAAAACAAAATACATACGGATGGGAGGATGACAAAAATAAAATAAAAAGATTTTCGATTGCAGAAATAAAATTACACCCTTTTTTAGTAACACCGACAAAGTTTTCCATAAAAAAGACAAAAAAAAAATGTAACACTTTGAAACAGGGCTCGGCAGCTAGCAATGGCCAGCCTAATTTTGTCGGGATGGAAAACGTGCGCGCACGGACAACGTGGGAAACAACGGCCTGGCGTCGCAGCTGGCCGTAATCCAAACGTGCAGTTCACCCCGCCCGCTCCTTCCGGAAGCAACCCGCCAAGGCCAACGAACCTAACCGCTTCCTCCTTCAGTTGATCAGTTCATCCCCTATATAAATCCCCCCGCGCACGCGGCTTGCTCCAACCAAACGGCAAATCCAGGAGCTCTCATAGGTCACGACTCGTTTCAGTCAATTGGTTCGCGGCTTGGTTTCTTGGAGGACGGAGTACATGGCTATTGGAGGAGTGTGTGTGCCGTCGACGTCGTCCTCGTCGGCGCCGGCGGTGGAGCCGCGGCGGCGGGGGAAGTGGACGGCGAGGCGCGGCAAGGGCATCAGGTGCAGCTGCGTGGGCGGGGCGGGGGCGGCCGGGGGGCTGGCCGAGGATCACTACAGGACGCTAAGGCTGCGGCCGGGCGCCACCAGGGGCGAGGTCAAGAAGGCCTTCCGCCAGCTCGCGCTCATGGTGCGTAAGCGTAATCACTCAACATACTTGCTAATTATAGTTCAGGCTTATTACTACTAAGCATTATTATTACTTCTTAATTAGTAGTACTAATTCTCTCTCTCTCTCTCTCTCTCTCAGTATCATCCGGACGTTTGCAAGGAGAGCGACAGAGGCGTCGATTTCCAGAGGATCAACGTGGCATATCAGGTGAGTTAACCTGCCACTAGTTATCGATCGACTCGTATTTTTCTTCTTTTCTTTTGCTGATTCGAGTCGCGGAAACGCGTCGATCGATTGGATGGATGCAGATGGTGATGAGCAACATGAGGGAGGCCGAGGAGAGGCTCGAGTACTGGCGGCTCAAGTACGGCCTCACCGACGAAGACCTGGACAAGTACAGGTACTACCTCAACGACGACGACGACGAATGGTTCGACCTGTGAAGAACAAAAGACTGATCGATCGATCGATCTTATAATCCATTCTTGTTAATTGCGATCATAGAGGCAGCACTGTAATTTGTTTATCTGTGTGTACGGATGTATATATCGCAGCTGTATACTTCCCCTGTTTTATTATAGGGGAAGGGATGCAAGCAGACATAGACTTTAGTTACAGAGACCAATGGGTACTACTACATGTGCTTGGAAAGTATCTTTTCTTGTGTATATTAAAACATTTGACGAATCTGAATTACAACCGCATTTTGAGTACCTCGATTGATTGTTCATTAGATAGTGATTTTGTGTGAATCTATCGCTGTTTCTGTTCTGGGAGGACAGTAGCAGCTCCCCCTGTATTGCTAGTGAGATTGAGATGATGTGACGCTGTAGATTCACAAATTTTGCATCAGCAATGTGGTAATCTTGTAATAAAATGGAGTGGTTATTTACTTTTGTGTTTGACTGTTGGGAGCCAACTTATTTTCCAAGATTCCAGCTCCAGTCAGTATGTTAGGCATTAGCTCTGCGCCTCTGCCAAACAGACAGACTGTCCGGCAGGGGAACAACAACAAAGTATAATGTTGGCAAAACCAAAACTGAAAATAAACATAGAAGGATAATTTTAGGACTATTTGTTTCTCAGGTAAATATGCTATTACAAAAAGAAACTGTTAATCATTTTCTATGTTTTGCCCTATTTGGACCTTGCTTGCAAGAAGTTCTTAAGAAATTTCTGTATCAATGAGGATATTAATTAACTAGTGGTGTGTTTTCTCAAAAAACCATGTTCGAAAATAACACTGGTGTTTCACTGACCCACATTTTAAGAAGTGCCAGCCAGATGCTATTTTCTGCTTGACACTTTTTGCAGCGTTACAAATCAAGTTTTCCATTTTTTTAAACCAGTACCGAAAATTTTCGTTTAAAGAAAAAGAAAAACAAAAGCAGCTTAATCGCCAGAGAGGGGGAGAGGAGGAGGAGATCCTCCTTTGCGTTTCTCGTCTGCTCTTCCTCTGCTTCCCCCTCTTTCTCTTCCCTCCAATGGCTACCCGCTACTCCAACAGCACTCCCCTCTGTGACCTTCAAATCCTCCTCCTCGTCGCTCTCGCCGAACACCCTGCGTGAGTTGCTCTTCCAATTGCGGTTTTCTTTTGCAGCCTCAAAGTTTTGATATTTATGCCATAGTTTGGTTCGCTCTGTACGAAACTGCAATGCCCGCGCGCTAGAGTGATCTTTACCAACTTATTATTCGTCGCGCTTATGGTAGCAATTGGATATTGGCCTTCGATGTGGGCGCGATTAGCGGTTTCCTTCTGAGTTCGGTCGTATTTTCGTGCTCTGAATTAGGGTTTCGCAATGGTGAGACTTCTGGTTTTCTCTTGTGCTCAAAATCAGTGAGTCAGTGTCTCGTATACAATGGTTTGGCTTGTATAGTGCTTACACCGAACTGAACCTGACTGGTCAGAGTAAGCTAGTTCAGAGAAAATTCACAATCCATGATCTTTAAGTTCTATTTCTGTTAGGATTTTCGAGCCATAGAAGATGTTGATTGTTGTGCTCATTTCTCAGTTGTGGTTAATTCTGTTAATAGATCGGATGCTTGTGTGACCCTTTGGGTATATCTGTAGTTGAAATTTGTGGTTTCTGGTTTGCAAGTTGGAAGTTGATGCAGTGGTTCAGAAACCAATGCCGTTGTCGAGTTTTGTATTTGGTGATAATTGATAGAGTTGGCATTTTTAGGCTTCATGTCACCTGATTATTCTAAAACATTTATCCTGGTCGCACACATGTATCAATTCGTCTATAAAATGGAAATTGGTATAATATAATGGACCCACCGTACACCTAAATTGATGTGTCTGAACAAAAAAAAAAGAGTGATATAGTTTTGAATTCTGGTTAGCCTTGTAGGCCCTCAAGAACTGCTCCTAACTTTTCCTTATGTTGGAAGGAATGGATATGCCTGAGTTGTTGTTAAGGATGTTTAATATCTTATGGCTTCAGAAAGAATATCTGTTGGGTTAAGCTTAGCTTTCGTTCTGGATGTTTTGTTTGCTTGGTAAGCGTCTGAACCCTCTTATGAACATTTGCAAACTGACACATTTTAAGGAGACAAGACCATGTCATTTTTAATAAAAAAAGTTCTTCACTTTACTTTATAGTGCCAATATCGTGATCTTTTTGCTGAAATAGTTGGTTTATACCACCCTCATCCTTTTGGCTAAGATGAAGTGAACTAGGTGGTTAACAGATTGGAATTTGTATGGGCTTTCATCTTGATAGCTATTAAGCAGTTTTTCCCAGCTGGTGAACTTTTCATCCTTTTGTGTTACATATATAGTATATTTGTTGCTCATTATTATTAGTCTGAAGTAGCATCTGAATGGTTGGAGCTTGTTTTGACCTGTTTTTCAGGAAATAAGATGAACATAGGGACTGCTTTTTGCCTACAATGCTTCACGGTGAAAAGAGCTACTAATAGATGGAGAAGGGGACACAGAAGCACCATTGTTCGTTGCCATCGTCAATAAAGTCAGACAACATCCTTGTCCTCCTCAAACACCACCTCTAGGTGCACATCTCAGCAGTCGAGGATTCAAAGTGCATAGCATTATGGGTCCCTTGTCGCCAACATTGCACTATAGCATTCAGACTGAAAATCTTTTAAACACTCCAGCTCTGGAAACAACAAAAAGGCAAGAAATTACTCCACATGATGCAATAGCAATCTGAATGGCATCTATAGTACAGTGTCAGTGATAAGAGGCTGTTGATTTTTTATCTTTATCTTTACTATTATAAAAATAAGACTTTGTGGTCATCGGCCGTTCTCTCCATAGAAAAGTACCTTTTAAAGCTAGAGATAATTATCCGTAATGCCATCTAGAGAGAGTTGGTGGTCGCGGATTGTTATCCTATGCATGATCGAATTTCCATAACCACTGTCTGCAGTTCAAACTTCCAGAATCACAATCATCGCATCCCCTGACCTTCTTTCTTCACATAGTCCTCCTAACCCCCTGGTTGTCCTCCCTCTAAATGCCACAAGCCGACATCAAGCATAGCAAAAAGTCACGGTGGTGAAATGTGTGTGTGAGAGAGAGAGTGGCCACCGGAGATCACCACTAGAGAAGCAGATGATGCCTAATAGTTCTTCATCTGCATACCAAAGGACAATAGATTCTTCATTGGATTTATCGCTGTTGCCTGCCGTTGCATCATCATTGGTCTCTTGCCGCCAACCGCTGCATCATTTCTAGTCGGCCATCGCTGCCATGATGAATTGGTGATCATTATCTTACTACCAGATACATTGCTAGCTTGATCAAGAATCAAGTAGTTGTCTTTGTATCGGCTGTGAGTTTGTAACTACATAGCTTGCCATGGCATGTAGAGTTAAGTTCTTGTCTCTGTATCTTTTCTTACTAGACTTGAATTGAAGCTTTTTTGTTGCAATGAGACTGAATTAAAGACTTGGTGGTGCATCTTTCTATATCATTTTTACTGGAATGTTTAAATTCAAATGGCAGTGCTTAGGAAAGTTGAGTAGCTGGGATATTGTTCCTGTCCAGCCTTTTCAATTCAGTTGTAGTTAAAACTTTGATATAATCTATAGCCTAATTGCTTGCAGGGTCACAAGACCCATGGGGTCTAATCTATATCATAATTGCTTGGTCTAATACTCTAATTTGTAGCCTCACATAGCACTCTCGCATTGCCAGTCTGCCATGCAACAATTCTGGCTTTTGGGTCGGCCTCTAACTAAAAATAAAAGGGAAAAAAAAGATGCTATTCACACTAGATTCCTCTTTTCATTTATTTCTCATGGCATAATAATTAAGTTAGCAGTCGAGCTATATGTGGGCCTGGTTTTTAGGATTGCTTAAGAAAATTATATAGGAGGCATAGATAGAATCTTAAGTATATTGCATAAGATTGGACCTATATAGGTTCTTCCAAAGTACTCTCTTCATTATTTTATTTGATGTTATAATGTTATAAGAGTCCCTTAGTTCTTTTTAATTTGATGCTTATAGCGGTAGAGTGTTATTTTCTATCTAATATAACTCCCCTTTGTATCTCCCTAAAAAATATCTAACAAAAATAGAAAAAACAATAAAATAAAAAATAAATTCCATCATCCTAAAATTTCTCTAACAAAAAAAAAACAATATAGCTCTACAGAGTGCATGGTAGAGTGCAGAGCGAAGCCGAGGCGTAGGCCGGGTAGGCCGATCCTGATAATATCAATTCGACGTGTTGGGATAATATGATTTTTTTTTATCCATAGCAAAGCACAGACATTCAACTAATTGCGGAGATTGCCACCTAGAGGTGCAGTTTGAGGAGGACAAGTATGTTGTCCACTCAATGCTTGGACAGAGATGCACCTCACTTGATAAAAGGAATCAAGTTGTCTTGTACTTCGTTGTCATGAAAAGTAGAACCTCACTTGATAAATGAACCAAAAATCATCAGTGTTGGTCTGTTGGGGCAATATGCAGCACAGAAAACTTGTTGGCCAAATTAAACACACACACTGAGCATGGAGGTTTGTTGCCACGAATTAGACCACTTGTCTCCGTGTGCGTAGTAGTTTATTTTGGTAATTCGGTACTGAGAAATACTGTAGATATGATATATAAAAATGGAGTGAATGTATGTAAGAAACACTGATAGTTGTCACACTCCGCAACCGCTACCAAAGGCTCAAGCTATAACTGGCATGGGACTATGGGAGTACAGTCCCAGTTTAGTCTTAGTCATTGTACAATTGTTTAGAATGGTGTTTTTAGCTATTCTGTTAAGGAAAAAGCATAAATGCAGACAGTTTGTTTGGCGTGCAAATGAAATGGAGGATTCTTCGCACAAGGTATAGTCTCTTCACCGTGGTTTGGTGCCTTTGGTCAAGCTAATCATTTTTTTTCTTTTTTATTCGCCTTTAGAAATTTTCTGCTTTGATCATAGAAGCTTACAAGGATGCACATCAGAGGAGTGCTCAGGTGAGACTGTGCCGGTCCTACTCAACAATGTGCAGAAGGTTTATTTTTTTTGCTTTTAAGCTAATCTTCTTGCATACTAATAACTTGCAGGCCATGAAAGAGATGATAGCTGAACTGGCGCAGAGCTTGGGACCGCCTCTTCAGTACTGACTACTGAATGCTTTCAAGTGAAGTGGTTCATTTTTTGTATATTATCGGTTAGCTCAGCTGCACAACAACTATAATTGTGAATTTATTCATTTGACGACCAACACACCATTGTGCTGCTTTGCGGAGAACTGATAAATCATGCATTTGAGTAACAGAAATTGCTTTGAAAAATGGGCTTCACTGACTGGTACATGTACACTTCACCACCATGGACCTTTCGACTAGAATATGTGGTGGATGATGGTTGGAGCCCAGCTGATTTAGATCAGAAAAGAAATGTTATCCAAGCATTCATTTTGTTAATCTAACCTAACCATCTTAATTAGTCACGATGCACCATTAAAGGTAGTGGTCAATGCCTCACCAAGTGTCCACAAATTATTATAAATTTTGCCCTGCAAGTCCATTTCATGATATCAATGCTATAGATGCTTGCAGGAGATTGACTGTTAGAGAAGGATCTTTCTGCAACCAAATCTTCTCAGAAGCTGTAGTTGCTTATTCGTTTCTTTCATCAGTTTTCTTTTGTTCTGTCGTGTGCTGGTTTAAACTAAGTGGTACTCATTTTCTTATGGAGTCCAATTTTCAAGGATTCGTCATGATTCTTTGACTTGCATAACATCATTTGTTGTTTCTGATCTAATAATGCATCTTCTACATAGTTTTAGTGTACATATGCAGCACTTTTCTGTATTGTCATGAGAGAAAACAAAGTCTTTTTCTGAACATAAAAATATCTGTCGTAAAATTAATTCATTCTGTAGGAGCTTTCAAACTTCAGTTGCTTAAGACATTATGGATGGTAGCAACTAGGAATCTTTTGTCCTACCTAACCGATCATATTTCCACCTCCAATTAGGGTGGATGCACATGTGGAAGATCTCCTTTCCTGGTCCATGTTTCCTCTGTCAGATGATTGATACTGATGGCTCTTCAATTCAGTACTGCAAAAATTGCCACGGTTTGCTGTCAGCAATCCTGAAATTTTGACACCAAACCGTGAAGGATATGCAAATTGTTGCCTGTCAGCTATCCCAGAAAACCGTAACAATTTGCGTATTCTTAACAAACCGTGGCGAATTTGCGTGTCCCTTTTCGAATGTTTACGGTTTGATGTCGACTTTTCAGGGAAAAGGAGAAGGATTCTATGGATTTGGTGAACCATCAAGTAATCTTTCACTTTTGTTCTTCGCATGGAGAAGTGCTGGTGTCCTGTAGGGTGTGTGTGGACCCTCCCATCGTTCCAAAGCATGTATGCATGATCATCCATGTAGACCATCATATCTCATCTTTCCGAGTCATGTTTGAAGGGTACTCAAATCATTCTCTCAAGGTTTGTAAAATTTAGAATAACCTTTACGTTCGATTAAAATATGTCATATAAAAGGACACAAGAGATTACCTCGGAGAAAGATGCAATACCACAACAAGAACTTGATTTCTCTCTTTCTCATGGATTTCAACAACAATGTTTTCCATCACAAAAAAAAAAAGAATGTCTTCTTTTGTTTAAAACCAATCAGCATCTATCATTCGGAGATCTAAAATCTGAATCATTCGTAGATACAATATACAACGACTTGATCTCAGTTCTCTCTCTGTGTGCATTGAGGCAACTCTCCTCTTGTTGAACTCGTCTTCTGTACTTCTATTTTTTTCTGCAGAAATGGCAACTCTCCTCTTGTTACACACATCAAAAGTTACAGATTCAACAGAAAAGAAAAAACATCTTGTTCATCAGTTCATGGGTGGCGCATCTGTTCATCTTGAAGCAAATCAAAGCTTAGAAACCATATCGAAGGATGGACAAGCACACATCAATGAGGAGATGAACTGATCTCTGGAACTCCTCATATCTTCATGGAAAAATAGTTGTATTATCACTGAGTCTGAAAAAGGTATAGAGGAAGAACAGTTAGTAACTACATATGCGTAAGTTTATGAAAATCAACTAATAATCTTGCATGTTCCTCCATGCACAACTGTAACTTTGCACCTAATGGCCAAAAACAAGTTTATCAGAAAAGGTCCTATAGAACAGCATTAACATCTTTCCTTTTTAACTTGATGATAATATTCTGCAACTACTAGTGCTCATAGATCCGAGCATTAACATGGATGAAATTTCAGGTACTACTAGTACTCAGTACTCACAGATCACTCATCCAAGAAGTTAACATTGCATTTCACAATTCACAAAAAAAAAACAGCATCTGAAATTTCTTTACTTGGAGCCTTAACCTTAACCGAATGAGCTAAGTACAAAAAATTTCAGATCCAAGTAATATCATCCTCATGGATAACACAAATTTACAAATCTTGAGACCTAGACCAACTGTTAGTACCAATAACAATTCCATGAGGCACAAGAAATCAGATCTGAGTCAACACAACCATGGATTCGTACAAGAGGATGGAGGGGTGCTGTACCTTGGGTTGGAGGCGGCATAGGCACCGGTTGGGAGGTGACGTGTTGGGCTGGCAGCCGGTGGAGGGTGGCGAGAGGGATGCGTCGGGATGTGTTTAACCTAGATTTTATTGATTCGGAGTCCTCTATGATTTTACCGTACTATTTTCTAGATCAGTATATAGTGTTCATATATATATTACTGAACATCAAATACATATCTTACGGAACCATAATTGATACAATATTGGACTTACACATGAGTTGATTAAACCAAAACTATTAATGAGCAGCAGCGGAAATGAAAATATCACACAGGTGGAACTGATATACCCACAGGTAACCAACTGAGGCTCGTAGTCTAATTCTTGGATTCTTCATATTCCAACGCATTTAGATGATCACATGACTTTTCTTTCCTTTTCTGTCTTACTAAATAATAGTAATTAAGTAATATTGAGTACAAAGGTAGCAAGCGAGCGGTGGTGAACACCAAGTATAGCCTAGTTGGACTGCTTAGGAGCCAAGGTCCCAAGAGGGAGTATATGGTGCCAATTGCTAGGCCACCAAGGATAGCAAGGCAAATAACAAATGTCGACAACAAGACAAGAGTATCCCTATTTTCAAGTCCTAAATTCTATATTCCTAATTCAACAAATTTATCATTTATCTTAATTGTTTTATAATTTCTCTAAATTATTTTATATATTGTCTCTAGTACAACCAATTTGTACTTTGATTTTTGTTACTATAGATCTACATCTATTTTTTTATTAAAAATAATATCTTATCAACTGAATATCTTGAAAATTTTAGATACGTGTTAATAGTATGCAAGTACCAAATGGCAGGGCCTAGTCACACCGGTCTCCGAGGCATAGCAGTACGCAAACGTGGCGATACCGTGCCATGTCGGCTGTAATGATCTTGAGTGGCACCCCTTGGCCACACCGTATACATTGGCATAGCAGTACATATATGCCACGCCACGTGGTTAAAATGGTCATGTTTACAAATAAAGTTGGGATAAAGTCCTTAGTAAATACTTTTCGATAAAAGGTTAGATAATAAAAAAATTGTCCCGTTTTAACTCCACACCACAACTGGACCGCAATCATTATTCGCGCAAACACCACACGGACCGCACCCCCCCGGGAAAATTCCGGGTTCTTCAGGAGCCCATCCGCAAAAGACCCCTCAGCCCACCGCCGCGACCAATCACTCGCCGGCGCGCCGGAGCCCGCCATGGCCGCCGCGGACGCCGTCAAGCAACCGCTCCTCCACCACGCGTACCCTTCGCACGTCGCCTCGGCCTCCTCGCCTGCCCTCCCTTCGGTTCCCGCCGGGGCCCCGGGCCGCCGCTTCCCGGGCGGCCTCGACGTCCCCAACCTCAAGAAGCGCGGCGGCGGCACGCGCAGCTGGATCCGCGTCGAGGCTGCCACGGCCTCCGTGCAGACGCTCGAGGTCGACAAGACCACCATGATGAAGCGATGCGAGCTCCCGGCCCGCGACCTCCGCCTCCTCGACCCGCTCTTCGTGTACCCCTCGACGATCCTGGGGAGGGAGCGCGCCATCGTGGTCAACCTGGAGCAGATCCGGTGCGTGATCACTGCCGACGAGGTGCTCCTTCTCAACTCCCTCGACAGCTACGTCTTCCAGTACGCCACCGAGCTGCAGCGCCGCCTTCTCCAGCGCGCCGAGGGCGACGAGCTCCCCTTCGAGTTCCGCGCGCTCGAACTCGCCCTTGAGGCCGCCTGCTCCTTCCTCGATGCCCAGGTGAACAAGGCGCTCCTAAATTTCGTGTTCTTTTCCCTCTGCAATCTATATACTTCTGCCGCGATTGCTTACTCTATGGTATGATGACTTCATTCTATTGTCTAATTTCCTGCAATGCTCTGCTTTAGTTGGATAGTTGAATTGGAATCGGCTCAGTTCATCCTATGTTTAGTGGAAATTAAGTCATGACATGGTGCGCAATCGGGTCAATGTTTCTGATCTCCAAAAGGTTGGTTCCTTCGTATCATGTTGAGTGTGATTGGATCAAAATTTCTGGAGATCACCGATGTTGGTTGCAGTTCTTGTTTGGTGATGTTAGATGATGACCAGAATTGCTATATATCGCAATGGTTGATGCGCATTAAGTTAAAGTGAACAAATTCGTGGTTGATTTTGTGACGGTTAGAGGTTAATACAGGTCATGTAAATTGGAACTTTTTCGTGTCATGGTTTTTAAACACCCCTCCCCTCTGGCGGTCTACTAGGATTACAGTGCATAGTTGGCATGTGCCTGCTGCATCTGTAATTACAAGTTCAGGTGGTAACAGTTCTATTTGATTTTAAACTCCGAACAATTACTGGTGCATTGGCTCTTTTAGGAAGGGCTAAGATGATTCAACCACTGAAATGAGCAACGTAGAAGTTTAAGAGGAAAAACTTTGAACTTATATAGATGTTTGAATGGAAAAGTTTTGCTAATCTAGGGTCGGTCTCGGAGTTAAGAGATAGGGTTGTTGGGTTAAATGTTTAAAATAAATTGCTTCAAGAGATGTAGCTAGTTTGGTGCAAATTCAGTAGTACATACAATATTCACAAGATGATGCAAACGGTTTCTTCTTTAAAAAGTAACTACCTTTCTATATGCAGATTCTTTTCTTCCACAGGCAGTTTCTTTGATGCCTTCTGCCCTTCATAACAAAAAAAAAAAAACTGGTGCTTTCTCCTTTAAAATCTTGACATTCATTGTCTTATCAATCTTCAGTTTCTTAATTACTCTAAGCACAATAGACAAATTGATGCTCAGAAAATGGATCGATTCCTCATATTGTTATAGTTGCTTTATATTTTTATAGTTGAACCTTTTCTAACAAGGTATTATACTTCTTGAGCCAGATTTGTGCCATTTGGTTATAGTTTTATTTTATGTAGATACTTCAACTTAGGAGTTGTTTTGGGGCTATCATATGGGATTGGAGACTCTTTTCAGTAGTGGGGGAAAAGCCAATCTGTACATCGAATAGGTTATAAAGAAATATGTAACACCAAT
Source organism: Melocanna baccifera (assembly GCA_036346265.1). Classification (NCBI taxonomy): domain Eukaryota; kingdom Viridiplantae; phylum Streptophyta; class Magnoliopsida; order Poales; family Poaceae; genus Melocanna; species Melocanna baccifera. The sequence continues at coordinate 3,476,227 of CM070692.1, forward strand.
ATTACTATTTTTCTTTTTATTATTTTTGGTTAGATGATCAGTAAATGCTGTTCTCATGTTTGAAGGTAACTACTTCACAATTTAATCTTGATACTGAGTGCGCTGACTTCACCTAGATGCAAATTTGGCACCTGGTGTGGTCATGGTTGTATTTGGCTGACAAGAAAACGGAGATGGTAAACATTCTTCATAACTACCTGAATCCACAGCACAGCAAAACAGTCCCAACCAGAGACTAGCTCTGTCGTGCTGTGCTCCACTATGTTTTGTGATGTATTATGAAGAGTGTTTGCTATATCTGGTAATTGTTCTTTTAATTTGAAAAAAGGTTCATAGTTAATTAATGTATGCAAAAATAGCGTGTTAAAAGCTCTTTCAAAAAGCAACCACACTGCGAACCAAGTAACGAGGACCTTGAAGGCTTTAACTATCGACAACATTATTTTGTAAAAGCTGCAAACAAGAACCATCACCAGAACATGATTATGTGCCTACTTTCTGCAGTAATTTTCTAGCATTTTCTGTGGCACAACATGAGTACATGACACAGGTCACAACAATTTTGCAGTTCATGCCATTAAGATACTTCATATTTCATGTTAGCTTATTAGCTACAGATCTTTATTCTTAACCTATCAAAATGCATTTTGTATCTTCATGCATTCGGAAGCCTTCCTCTTACCTCATCAAGTTCTTGAAATAGTATGTCTTGTGCAAAAAAGATGCTGTATCTCCTTGAGATTAGTTCAAATCGGAGCATGTCTGAATCTGCATTTTTCTGTCTTTTCTCAGGCAGCAGAATTGGAAATAGAAGCATATCCCTTGTTGGATGAGCTGACATCGAAAATCAGTACTCTAAATTTGGAACGTGTTCGGCGGTTAAAAAGTAGACTAGTTGCTTTGACCAGAAGAGTTCAGAAGGTAAATTGCATTCTAATTGGGATCATGCTTCCTTTTTTGTTTCAGATCATCAGTTCTAAGTTTTGACCAGTTGTATAATTGCCATTGTATCTTGCAATAGGTCAGGGATGAAATAGAACAACTAATGGATGATGATGGAGATATGGCTGAGATGTATCTCACTGAGAAAAAGATGAGGATGGAATCATCTTTCTTTGGTGATCAGTCTTTGTTGGGCTACAACTCAGTGGGCGCTGGGACATCAGTTTCAGCTCCTGTATCTCCAGTCTCATCACCCACAGAATCACGGAAGTTGGAGAAAGCCTTCAGCTTGTGTAGAAGTAGGCATGATAGTGTGAAGAGCTCAGATAACACAACGACAGAACATATTCAGGAGCTGGAAATGTTACTGGAAGCGTATTTTGTTGTCATCGACAGCACTCTTAACAAGCTGACATCGGTAATGAGTCGCCTTTCTTCCAAATCCCAATATATCTGGTTATTTTTCTATTACTGGGAGTTGAGGGTCGCTGATCTGTTTTCCCTTGTTTCAGCTGAAGGAGTATATTGATGACACTGAAGATTTTATCAACATTCAGCTGGTACATCAACATATTTCTTTCTATTCTCATTCAAGTTATCAGCACATCGGATTTGTGCATTTCACATGCTGCGGGTCTGTAGTAATTGATTTGGCATGAATTTCCTGTGCTCCCAGGACAATGTTCGGAATCAGCTGATCCAGTTTGAGCTTCTGCTAACAACTGCAACATTTGTTGTCGCTATTTTTGGAGTGGTCGCTGGGATATTTGGGATGAACTTCGAGACTCCAATTTTCAACATAGAGAATGCATTCCAGTGGGTCCTGATCATTACTGGACTGATCGGCGCATTCATCTTCTGCTGCTTCCTTTGGTTCTTCAAGTATAAGAGACTGATGCCGCTATAGAATATAGTTCCCCATAGAACCGTCGAATCAACTGATCATCTCTCAACCTTCTACCCTGTTGAGGTACTTGATCAGAAGCCTTGAATTTATGCTGATGTAAATTACTATTCTTTTAGAATTCTACAGCATACCTATCAAAGAAATCGAATGAAAAATGTATTTTTCATGAGATGATGCCTGGGCTGTAAAGGGGGGATATTACATGAAACAAGATTAATCAATTCTTCCAAGAATGTGCTGTACTACTGTTCCTTCGTGATCTGGTGCAATAGTGATGGCCCCACCAATCAATTTTGAGTGGAGCTAGGGTTTTGTGCCGTCTAGAAGTAAGTTTAGATGAAATGTTCGTCTTATTTGCCTATATGGCTATGCTCTAAATAGCTTTAGCTTCTATTTTTTTGACTTTCAGTTTATTTAAGTCAGAAACTATTTAAAATATATCGGTTTGTAATTTCAACTTATTTTTGGTTTTTTTATTTTTTATTTTTATCTTTATTTCTTTTGTATTATCTATGAGGATACAATAGTTTTTCTTTTTTTAAAAAACTAACAGTTACTATATTATTATTTCAATCATAAATCAAAAATCACAACCACAGCTTAAGTTAAAAGCAAACGTACAGAATGATTCCATGTTCATGCTGTGGGTTACTAGTTCATTCCTGAGACTTGGAGAAGTTGCTGGAGACTGACCCGAGGTCTGAGTCCCACCACGTGGCCGTGACCGGCGTCACCTCACCTACCCACGTGTCCCTTCGTGTATTCCAGTTTGTTGCTGCCCGCATTAAAGCCGCTTTGCATCCTTGCTTGGTGGTACGCATTAACGCGACACGGCGCCGCACGGCCGCAAACAAGAAACAAGAAGAAAGCTTCGTGGTAGAGGTAGACACCGAGAGGAGCATCGCCGATCATGTGGCCGGAGAAGATGAAGGCCTGGGCCTCCATGGCTGAGGACCCGCTCAAGCGCGCGTCGTCGGCGAACCCGTCCAGCCCGCTGCGGGGATACAGCCCGTCCACGCTGGCCGCCGGCGGCCTCGTCGTTGTCGGCACCATCAGCTACCTCGTGTACAAGGCGAGGCAGGACCCTGACCAGCCGGCTCCCCAGACTTAAAAGCCGTCGTCGTCGTCGCTCAAGGAGATGTCCGATTAGCTAGCTTACTACTAGTAAATAGTAATAATCACTTGAATAATAGGCTCAATAAATCCTATGTACATGGATAAACCGTGTGTGTTCTGTTTCTGTATCTTCTCTCTGTGAAGGACATGCAAAGATTTCACTGAACAGTCTTCCCTTTTCTTTCTTGCCCTGTCATGTGTGATGTGCCTCGTGTTCTTGCTTCCTACACAACTCAATTCAAAACAGAAATGCTAGCTGTTAATTAGTAATGAAACGCTCGACATGGTGGATGATGAGATTATTCAGCACCAGCAAGTGAACTGATCACATGGTAGGTATGGTTGATTCTCTGAACCGAAGTGGTATCAGAAAGCTGTATGTAATGCAAGGATCAATGCTCAAGACCTTATATAAGGGGACCTCCTCTCTTCAGTATTATGGCTGACCTGGTTTGTTTTTTGTCCAGAAAAGCAACCATGAATGTAAAATTAATGCTTTGTGCCTTTCAGCTCGTCTGGATTGAAAATCATTTTTCATATAAATGAGTTGTTTCTGTTTGGGAATGCTAACTTTGTAGCGAATCATATGGTCTAACTGTTTGCTTGTCAGGAAGGGAAGATGTCATTTTAGGCAGCTTCTGGTGTTTTTTTTCACTGCTTTAACTTTTTGTTTTTGGTTTTTTTTTTTCGTATTCTTTTATATTATTCGTGATGGGTTAATATGTTTTTTCTATTTTTAAATTTTTAAAATTTAATTATACCAAATAAGTCAACTCAGGTACGGTAAAAAATCAGTCATCTACAATAAAAAATTATAAGCCATCACCATTCTAAATGTTATCTAAGTGCTCTCTTTCGTTCTTTTTTACTTAACTTTCTAAAATCCATGTCATCATATTTTCTAAAGTTTAACTATCAATAAATTTAAAATTATCTAGATTAATTATAAAAAATTATATCATTAGATTTGTTATTAAAAATACTTTTATAATATTATGATTTTATTAATATATTTTAGTGTAAAATTATAAAAAATAATAATCAAAGTTGTATATTGAAGATCATAAAAAATAAAAATATCAAGTAAAAAAATACAGAGGTAATACATAGGTATTCCCATCCATGTTAACAGGTTGAGTTATAGTGCCAGGCAGGGAGTTTTGGATAGGTAGGACAAAAAACTTAAACCTCATGTCGTGGGCGGGAGAGGGTTGTGCTTATTAAGGATATTCGTATTGTGTTTTGTTTGAATAAATTAGAAATCAATATGAATATCTAATTTCTCTATTTTTGTTTCTGTCTCACTTTGAAGATAAGGTATGAGGTTATAGGTGTATCACATACTACTACTCTTCCTTTCATCTCGCGTACGTCTCTCTCACTTTTTTCATTGCTCATATCTTACTTCAAAAAATCACTTTTTTAATCAATACTATTTATTTTTAGTCATAGAACATCAACCGTAGTTGACATGAACATCCTTTAGTTCTAATATGAGCAACATGCCTTTATATGTGCTCCTTTCTTTGTGGCACAAAAAGGTGTGCTTAGAAAACTTGATATTTTCAGATCAAGGTTTTTGTGGCAGGGAGACCAAGGTAAAAAAACACTTGGCTAAATGGCGTGTGGTTTGCACTCATAGGGACCAAGGGGGTTTGGGGATTGCTGATATTGATAAAATGAACCTAAGTCTTCTTTGTAAATGGCTTTTTAGGTTATATAATGAAGATGGGCTCTGGCAGCAGGTTTTGATAAATAAGTACCTGAGAGCTAAACCTCTTTCAGCTGTTGAAAGCAAAGTGGGGGACCCTTTTCAGTCGCTTTTTCCTAATTTCAAGATGTTGGTTGGGGATGAGAACAAATAAGATTATGAGAGGACACCTGGATGGGTGATAAACCTCTTAATATTGTTTTGCCTAGTCTTTTCAATATTGCTGATGATAAAGACGGTATGATCGAGTATGGCGAGTCAGAGGAAGGATAAATAACTCTCTAAATCTTTCCCCAAGTATCGACACAACGTAGCGGAAATATAAACTCCCAAGCACTCAAAGCCAAAAGCCAAGACTCCGAGAAACTGAGACTCAAAACAGTCTGACAATCGGCTTTGTGCTGGTTTGACTACCTAGCAGTCGGACCACCCGAGTGCCGATTTGACCTCTTGTCATAGGAACAGTGTAATCAACATCGCATAAGATTCAAAAAAAGATCTAACTCTCAAATCACTGATCTAAATGCAATGAAATTTGACACAAACACTGTCTAGAATGTCAGGGACCCGTTCTAATCATGACTCGTAAAGATCGATGCCAAAGTTTTGATATTTATCCAAAACAAAGAGAGTTGCACTAAAAGTGAACAAAAGAGGAAAACCTCAATCTGCTCTTCTCGTGAGTCCTAGATAATCTAAATGGCTTTAAATGAGTTCTCACATGTTATACCAAACTAGATCACAACATGAATTCAATCCAAACACAAGAGCAAAAACCCCAAATCATATCTCTTTTGAGAAAAACCAAGCAAACTTAAGAACTTCCTCTAGATCATACCTAGATGGATGTGATCTTATCTCTAGAAGACAATTTCACCTCTTATACATCCCTGACAACAAAAAAGATTAAGAAAAAGAGAATTCTAAATAAGAAAACCAAGCAAATCAAAAGCATAAGAGGGCATCCATGGCATAACTCACTTATACAAACTTTCGATGTTTATTTTACTTTAAGAGAAATATTTTACGGCCAATCTCTCTCATGGTGACAAAGCTTTAAGGTTAGAACACACACTCCCTAAAAGGCTCCAACACAAGAAAATTGGAGGCGGTGGCTACTGAAGTATTCAATGGGGGCACGAGGATGGGGTAATGTAGCTGGAGCTTTTTGTTGAAGAAAAAGAGAAGTTCGTGTTTGCCGAATGATTAGTTGTAGCTCGCTGTACTCAGTTTTGTGTAATGCTCTAAAATTCTCGTTGCTTTTGCATTTTGTGTTTTGCTGCTCTGTAAGAACTATGTGGTTGTCTGCTCGTGAGGGCAGAGGCCGGGGATTGGTCTAATCTCCAGTGTCTAAAAATTGTAAGGATCGATACACACGTACTCTTGACGTATCAAAAGTTCACCCATTTACTGTAATAACTGACTTAGACTGTAGATTAAATATGTGTTGCTGATCTCTGATGCTAGCATGAAACCAACCATGCAATGCTAAGTTCTACCTACTCTGTTGATCTCTGACGCTCGAAACACACGATGCAATGCTCAGCTCTAGTCGATCTTAACGGAGGAGTAGATGAGCCTGGTGAACCAGAAGCAGGCGTAGAAGCCGATGGTGCCGGTGAGGACGAAGAAGGCGTAGGAGGTGATGAGCATGTAGCCGAAGTAGAGCACGCCGGAGACCGCCTTGGTGATGTCCAGCTTGGTGAAGAAGTAGAAGGTGGCGTACAGGAAGAGGTACAACGCCGACGAGCCGGCTGTCAGGTAGGACCTCCACCACCACTGGTAGTCCTCGCCGCAGAGCTGGAAGTAGCACAGCACGACGGCGATCTCGGCGCAGGTGAGGACGAGGATCACGAACACCAGGAACAGGAAGCCGAAGATGTAGTAGAACTGGTGCAGCCAGATGGACGTCAGGATGAAGAAGAGCTCGATGAACACCGCGCCGAAGGGGAGCACGCCGCCAATCAGCACCAACACGGCCGTGTGCATGTACCACGGCTGCTCCGGGATCGGCCGCGGTATCTTGCTCGTCCGCACCGGGTCCTCCATGGCCGGCTTCTTGAAGCCCAGGTAGCTCCCGACGAAGACCAGCGGCACGGAGATGCCGAACCAGAGGAGGACCAGCGCGAACATGGTGGTGAACGGCACGGCGCCGGAGGACCTCTCGCCCCAGATGAGCGCGTTCAGCACGAAGAAGACAGCGAACACCGCTCCGGGGAACATCGTCGCCGTCTTGACGGTGACCTTCTTCCACTCCGACCCCCTGAACGCCTTGTAGAGCCGCGCCGAGGAGTACCCGGCGAGCAGGCCCATGAACACCCAGAGGAGGAGCATGGCCATCATGAGCCCTCCCCGGTTCGACGGCGAGAGGAGCCCGAGGATGGCGAAAAGCAAGGTGACGAGCAGCATCCCGAAGAACTGGACGCCCGTGCCGACGTACACGCACAGCAGGTCGGCGCGGGCCGGGGGCCTGAAGACGTCGCCATGGACGAGCTTCCACCCCGTCTCCTCCTGGGCGTCCTCCTGGGTCTCCAGCTGGTTGTACTTGGAGATGTCGCGGTACAGCGTCCGCAGCATGATCATGGCGACCATCCCGGACAGGAAGAGGACGATCATCAGAGAGTTCACAATGGAAAACCAATGAATTTGGTCGTCTGTCATCAGGAGGTAAGTGTCCCAGCGCGACGCCCACTTGATCTCGCTTTCCTGCAGGATCCACCATGGACAAACATTGTCAGAGAATCTTGAGCTTCACAAAGCAAAAACCGAACCATATGTCTGAATGGTTTACAGACTACAGTTACAGAGGGATGTTGGCAAAAGAAATTTGAGATGCAGAATGGTTGACATTACCTCAAAATTGACATCGTAGGTGAAAACGATCTCTTTGTTGGCTTCTACTTCTTGAGGAGAATCAGAGTCCATGACGAGATGCCGCGAATGCGGATCGCAGGTTTTAAGGTGAGTCGCATTCCCGTTCCAAATGCCGTCGTATTCATGCTTAACGCTGCAGCAGAGATGATGATAAACTGATGTTATAAACATAACTGAAGCAGCGAGAAATGGGAAATAATGATGAGCATTTAACAATGTGTTTTTTTCCTTTTGAGACCACACAAAAGAATTGCGCACATTTGATATGCAAAACAATCTGTCAATACTAGGGATGGATATTAGACCTGTATGGCTTAACCTCAAAGGCCACAATCCTAGCGAGATCTGTGCCTGCATCCCTGTGATACTTCACCAGAAATGAGAAGTGGTTGTGGATGAAATGCTTCTCCTCCTTGCTCTGCATCAAGGAATTGAATTCAGATGAGAATATATGCACCAGGCCTGACACAAGCAAATGCATCGGTCGTAGCTAGCTAGCAGATGAACTCACCCCGGAATACTGGCCCTTAACGCCGACATGCACGCCGTGCTGATAAACGGTGGGCGCCTCTTGATCCAGTCTCTTTATTGGGACGACCAGAGGAAGGTTGTCAAGAATCCTGCAAGAAACACAGCACAAGTAAGGTATGCTCTCCTCCCATTCCTAATTTCCAATCATTTGAAGCATTCGGTTCTTTGATCTGCATCAATGTGAGCAGCAAGCTGCCTCTCACATGTTTACGCGGTACTCGTCGTCGATCTTCTCCTTCACATCCTTTGCCCCCTCTTGGCTCAGAACAGTGTTGCATACGATCTGACACAGCTTAGGCTCCCTCATCTCGAACTACAATTCAATCACAATTGGCAATTCACGGTATCACCAAATTAATCACAGCAAACACAATAACTTACTTACATAAAGGTGCCACATCTAGCTCGAATTCAAGGGATAACAAATGCAGGAGGCAGATGGTGGGATAGCAGTGTTAATTGTACTACTAACCACGTATAGGGAGTTCTCGATGAGGTCGCCGCGGAGCACCTCGCCGAGGTTCTCGGCGCTCTCGACGATGGTGTCCGGCCTGCAGAAGGGGAGGGAGTAGTACGAGTAGGGCAGCTGGGTCTTGATGGAGCTCAGCTGGTTCACCTTCACGGCGAGCAGGTCCTTCTGCAACTCACCACGATTCACAACCTCAGCCCGGTTCAAGAAGCACCAGAACCCGACCAAGAAACACGAAGGGGGAAGAGAAAAAGGCGGAACCTTGCGGAAGTCGGCGGGGGCGACGCCAGGGAGGTAGAACCCGCGGGCGGCGCCGGCGGCGGCGAGGAAAACGACGAGTAGGAGGAGCACCGGATGGGTGGCCATGGCTGGGACTGGGGGATCGCCAGCCTCGGAGCGCGCGAGGCGAGGAGGGGAAGTCGTCGCCGGCCGGGCTGGCAGCTGGCTTTTGCGACGGGTTTCCTTGGGGAAGGAGGCGGGGTGGGTTTTTGTGGAGGCTGGCAGGTGGGCCCGGGCCCCGGTGCAGTTCGCGGGTGCGGGCCTCGCCTCTCGTACTTGCCGCCGTGGGCTCTCCGAATCGCGACGCCTGGAGGGATCAGGCGGGACGTGGGGCCCACTCCGGGACACGAATCTCGATGCAGATTTATGACGGCGCGAGTGTTACGGACGGATGAGTATGGATTACTCTTTATTTGGTTAATTAACCCGTATATGCGAGCATTGACACTGTCAAATACGGCGAGATTAAGTTGGTTAATGTTTCATTAAGATATGACAGGTGCATTGAGCTTATTTTATTCGATTTCAGTAGAAATTGAAGTGTTTCATGTGAAGTTCCAAATTTCTGCATTGCAAACTGGCCGAAAGGGAGAGAGAGATCATGAGATTTCTTTTTTATGTGGAGGTAGGATGATAGTAGCAAAATATGAGAAATAGAAATTTATGTATGATTTTAGTTGATATAAATAAAGTTACTATAATGTGTATTTCAATCAATTTATAAATCCTATAATTAAAAAAATATATTTTCAAAAAAATTAGTTGTGTTAGAAAAATTGAAAAGTAGTTTTTAAATGTTTAAAAAGAAGAGGCTCACTATGATGGGGGCGGCGTCAGTGGAGATGAGGACGTGTCACTACTCTGCATCGCTTCACGGACAGGTGTGCTGCACCACTACAAGTAGAGCCCAGTTGTCCATATGGAGTCGGAAACGAAATCTACGTGCCTCTACTACGCTTGCCAGGGATATTCAGCATTTCTGATTAGCCATACTTTCACTATTATTTGCCTTCAACAGCATAAAAATTAAGTTTGTTGATTCGTTTATTTCCCTCTTGCGCTATAGGGAAGAAACAACAACCACACGATCAATTTCCGGTATCGTACGGTCACAATCTCTCTCTTTTCCCGAGAACACATCATATGATATTTTTTTTTTCGAGAACAAAGTCATGTGATATATCTTGTTAGGTGACCATGATCCTTTGTCCTCTCTCAACTGCCACCTGCACAGAGTAAACCTTTTCCACTGCTCTGCGTACCAAAATATCATGTCCTCTTTTTTATCTCCTGTAATAGGCGAGTCCACTGGCCATGATACTATGAACGAATGACAGCGCACAGAGTTATTGCCTCGTCATCTCATCTCAATGCAAAGAGGCCACTCACTAGTGGACGACGAGAAGCTCCCGAAATTGGCCTATAATCTTTTTTTTTCTGACTGATGTTCTATAGCTGTAGTTGATAATTTTTAGTTTTAATATGAGTATTTATGTAATAAATTTAATATTTATAAGCTATTTAGAAAAATTATTTTAATAAATTGTTTTGAAATCATGATGAAAAAGCTATTTTATTTATTTATTTTGAAAAAACTATAAATTATAAATCATAAGTTATAATATAAAAAGAAACGGACCTTAGACATCATATTTTTAGCGTTTTAGTGGGTTGGTTTAGTAGAAACTTTCGACACTTGGACGGGCGGAGGACACCTTTACTACCTTTACTTGGTCATCCTCTGTTTCTATTCTCAATTCTGTTTCTTTTGCCTACCTCGCCTTCCGGAAAGAAAAGACAAAGTGTTTTATTAGGCCGGATCTGGGCCATATCTTGACCCAAAAACCCAAGGCCCGTCATTCTGTCCTGTCTTGAAGGAAAGCTCAAAGTGGCATACAAATGGGCTGGGCCCTTCCTTAGTTTCAGCTAATAGAACTGAGCACCCGGAGAGATTTTAGAAGGGCGGGCCGATGGTCTGGCGATGATGGGAGCGAGGGCATTCGCTTCCACCCGTTTGGATTGTGGTCGGTGACGATTGCGATCGAGCCGAGCAGGAGCAGAAGCTAAGCTGTAGCAGCCAAAAGCCAGAGACCAACCTGCCGCAGATGCTCGCGTACCTGTAACGTCGTGCAGGCACAGTCGCTATCCTTAAAACCACGTCTACTCGGCCTAGTTCCAAGTGGGCTCCAAAGCAAATGCATCCGTTTTTTTAAATTTTTTTACCTTCTCTTTATTTTTTCTTTGTATTATCCATAAAAAATATAATAATAATTTTTATTTTTTAATTGAATGACTTGGAAAAAACTAACAATCATTGTAGGACAATTTCAGCTAAAATCTAACAGTTGAAAGCCACAGCCGATTAGAGCAGGGCGTTTATATCCATCAAATACAATGCCGTGAACTATCTATTCATAATCTTATTCTTTTGAATTATGGTTGATAACTTTTATTTATATTTTTTAGATAACAATAAAAACAAAGACGTACATGCTAATGATATGTACAGTTTTAAACTTAAAAGATCATTTAAAAAATCTGCTTAAAAATCCTACGGTTTGTTTTAAGCAAAACCAAAACCAACAGGGCCTATCGCAACCGGCCATGGCCACTGCTAACTGCTGTGCGTTGTTCCCGGGCACGAAGGGGGAGAGAGAGAGAGTGACTGACTGTGACTGACTGCTTATCCCATCCATGTCTGCCACTGCTTAGCTAGGCTAGGATGCACCTCCCTGGCCGGGCTGGATGCTACAGCGGCTTCGTTTTCTCTGTTAGTTACCTCAAAGGCTGAGGCCATTTTTACGCAGGACCTGCAGGCATTGACCATGATTGCCCTCGTTAGCAACAGTGATTCAGAAATATATACAGTTTGCTCCAGGTATGTTTAGAGCCTTCTGCTATTAGTTCAAGGCAGACCAGATCAAAATCACAGGATACCTCATCGTTTATGACTTCTATACAGCCTGTTTGGAAAAGCGGAATTTCCGTAGCATTTTTACTAGTATAAGAACAAGTTCAACTCCACATGCGTATAGAAAGGATTATGTGTTCTAAATAAGGACTCAGAGGTTACATATTAGGTTTTGTAGACAAATTAAGCTATAGCTCTATTGTATATGCAGTTAGGCTAAAAGCTATTCATGCTGCAAATATGCAGCAATGCAACCAGAGTGAGCGTGGAAGCGTCAAAAGGCAACCAAGCTTTCTAGAATTTTTTTCAATAATCTATTTTTTATTCAAAAATATGAAAATATGCTTGTGATTATATTATTTACAAAATTAGCCTCTTGTCGCGAACGGTTGGACGACTGAAATGAATCACCCCACCGTTAGGCAACAATAATGCAGTCGTTCAACCGTTAGGCACCATTAATATAGTCGTCGAACGGTTGGACAACATGTTTTAGTCGCCCGACTGTTGGGTGACTGCAGCTTCCAGTCGTCGAACGGTTAGACGATTGAATGACTTATATTAGGAACTCAGCGGTAGTCGCCCCCCGGGGCCGAGCGAGAGGAGGAAAGAAAGAAGGGGGAAGAGGAGAGGAAAGAAGGGAAAGGAGAGGGGGAAGAAAAGAAGAGGGAAGGGGGAAGAGGGAGGGAGAAGAAGAAGAGGGAAAATTCATCAATGAGATAATTTCAGTGTAATGTGCCTATGTAATTTTATTCTTGTAAAATTTGCAATTTGTAACTTTGTAATGTTCACTTGTAGAATTTTATTCTTATGTAATTTTTGATATTTTAATTTTGTACATTGATTTGTAGCAGTATAAATAAATGCATGATATTTATTCTTGTAATAAGTTCTGATGTAATCGAACTTTTGTATAATAATACTTCATTCATTTTAATTCGTGTATTAGATGATTAAACGCTAGTTCTCCCATTAATATGTTCATTACTTCTTAATTGTGTACTTCTTGGTTAAGTAGTTTTGAGTGTTATCACACCTAAGCACTGTAGTTTTGATCCAACGAAATTTTCGATATTTGGCCAACTACCAAAATACAATCGCTTTGACCCGGTCTTCTCCTTTCCTTGTAAGCAATCGTCATACTTACCACGTTTAGATGCACTAATGACTTATCATGCATCGGCAAGTCTTTCCTACTGTAGTTCTCACCGAATCACGCTTCACTGGTCTGACCAAGCTACTTAGTGTAGCATGTCGCTCGAATCTTCTTTTCAATGTTCTTTACCTTTCTTATGCTATGCTTGAACTCAACTATCTCACTTAGCATCCTTGATCGTTCTGGACCTTAGCTCTTTCATGAGCATAGCTCCGGCCTTCATTGTTGACCATAGTTGACTGCAAGATTCACTGCTATCTAGATGCCAAGAAATCATTTACAGGCACAAGTTTTTCACAATTTAACCTACGTTAACTTCAATATATTTCATACAACATGAATACACTAACCTAAAAGCAAATTGACTTAATCCATAATCAATTTTCCAAAAATGCAAAACTCTATGCCGAAACTCCATGCATGGGGGCACGTGAAACGGCCCAGTTTCGGGGGCTACCAAAAACATGTACTCGTGCACCCCCTCTCTCTCTCGATCGTTCGTCCGCACGTGTTCGTCGACACGCACGCACATCTTACGTGGCGACATGATCAGCACGACTGGTGCGTAGCTAGTCACAGAAAACTCAAGTCAAAACCTGTACACCGTGTGCATGCATTGCACGCAGCTGATGGACAGAGTGGTGTGTACGTAGTACTGGTGGTACGTACGTGCCCCCAAGCAATGCCAAATGCCAATGCTGCTATGCACTGCTGCCTAGCATTGTCCTAGACCCGTTTGTAGACTTGGAAGTTTTCTAGGCGGCGTTGCTGGTTTCTTCCTGTCACTCGTTCTCCTCTACTCGTCTTCTGACTTGTGTTCTTCATGCCGACCGACCCATGTTAAAACTATATGTCTGTATCCGCTCTCTCCGTCCATATTTATTGGATAGATTTTTAATAATTTTATCTGTAAATATAGTGTATTCTATGTTTTAATATAAAATTAATGAAATGTTTTTATGTCTTTAATAGATATTCAACTTTACTTGATATTTTTTGTATTGAATATAATATTTAAAGATAAAAATTAGAGATAGTCTAATCATTTTATATATATATTTGATGTATATGTCAAGAGAAAATAGACTTCCACACTGGTACGGAGTGGTGTGGTTACAAAGTACGACGTATGTGAAGGGACAACTAGGGCAGGAATAATAATCCTAGCATGTTCATACCTTGTCAGGTCTCCTATAGGTGACTACAAATTGACTTGCTTATTATGCATCTTCCAGGAATATTCACACGTCAGGATCAGCAACTACTCGAAAATACTCCAGTTATACACTACTCCTATTTGGTCGTGACTGGCGAGATGCATTAGTAAACCACAACTTGGACATAACGAAACACCACTTACACCAGAAGCCATTCAAGTGAATGATCTGCCCTCTGAACTACAGGAAGGTTGGTAGTACACAACAGGCAGTGAGCCAAGCTTGGACTGTTCAGTCTTGATGCAATAACCACTAAACTAACCAAACCTGAGTAATCAATGTATATATTTCTTCGATCAAACAGATACTTTTTGACCCTCCCTAACTCGATCTCCCTCTCCTCCATCTCTCTCTTCTCCATGTCTTCGCATGCTCGCATTAATCTATGCTTCACCAACACAATCTTTTTTGCCAAAGCAGGCATTAGGAAAGAGGCAAGCCAACCTGTCGTTGGAAAGCAGCCAGGAAAGCTATCGTTGAGGTCAAAAGGATGTGTTGATGCAAATTAAGAAGCAAGCCACATAGTACTTGACGCACCAAGTAGTCAAGTTTGTTCTAGCTAAGTGTACTACAATATGTCTAGTTAAATGTTAGTTAATTTGCTTCACACAAACTTGGTCTACACCTCGCATTTGGCTCCACACTTGATAGTATATTCATTCATGTCCCCTTTTAATGGGCCTAATTAGGTGGCTACCTGCTAGATGCTCACTTAATTCGTTAAACAATCGGTGTTGCTTGTGGCCTTAGCTTGTTACGTCGTTTGCTCAATGTGCTTGACCGTTGAATGGGCTTGCATATAAGTGGAGTTCAATTAGCACGGCTTTCTAACTAGACCGGACAAAGAACACACTGATCAGCTAGCACGTCACAAGCAAATTCTTAAAGTACACATAAATGTCCAAGAAAGATCCTGATCATGCCTCTCGATATGTATAAACACAACAAGCGCATATATAAAGCAAATATATAAAAGTGAGGAAAAAATTGAGAAAAAAAGAAGGAAGGCACAGTGCCAAATATACTTGCGGGGTTCCATCTCCATCTCCCTAACTGAAGAAAGGTACCTGATTATTTTTTGTCGTGCTGCAAAAATCGTGTCGATCTCTGCGTGAAATCAACTAAAACTGAAGGCTTGTATACACAACAACAACAGTGAGTCTTCGAAAAAAAAAAATACAACAATGCTCTTTTTGAACAAAAGCACATGCTATGCAGGTATGCAACTTTAAAAACATCGAATTTGGAAATAAAACCAATCGACTTTCATCTTGCATCCTTATCGATCTCCCATTGCATAGCACATTCTTTAATGCTAAAATTGCACCGGGATACAGATCCTCTATGGCAATTACATGCGCCGCAGGTTAATCAGTCCTCAACTCCGGCCTTATTTTAGATGTCTAGTATTTTCAGAATTTTCTTCGGAGACCACAACATGCAACTCAACGATTTTAATTTGATACTTTTCTTTCGGTTGGTACAGTTTAAGCTGTTTCATCAATCTATTAATTAATTTCATGTGTGTGTGAGGATGGATGATCTGCTACTAGGTAAGAGATCATGTATCCTGAGCGCACATCCAGAACTGCAGCTTCGCTTGGAATATATGTTTGGATGCCCTAGAATTAGTAGGTTCTGCCCTCTCCGTCCTAGTTTGTATCGCTCGATGCACAATAATATATGTTGAACAGTTGAACTAAGTGAGCTTAGCTTACACACATTGATCAGAATCTTACTTGTTAATTTAAAGGAGGCTGGTATGCTATATATTATAGAATTAGCTAGGTTGATTTGGCGCCTTTAATTAACTGTGGTTAAGCAGCATCCATGCCTCACTAGTGGTATAAAAAAACACTGGACCATGGTCTTCGCCACTGATTAGGCTCCATCACCATTAGTCCACATTCACATTTGGGAGGGAGAGAGAGAGAGAGAGAGAGAGAGAGAGAGAGATGAAGCAAAGTAGGCCCTACTTGATTACATGTAGATAAGCCCTTGTCTGCAAGGGTTCTCCCTGTCAACCTACGTGTATAAATGTGCCACACAACCTTCTGGCCTTCTCATTAGAGAAGCAGCAGCGGCAGCGGCAAGCTCTTTGAGCTAGTAGCTACAGCAAGCTAGCTATAGTTAGCTAGAGAGACCGGCCAATTGAGTAGTGAAAAGAGCAAGAGACACTACGAGTGATAGATAGTATGGTGGCGATGGATAGGGAGAGGATGGTGTTGAGGGTGAGGGAGTTCGACATGGAGAGGGACTTGCCGGCGGTCGAGGAGCTCGAGAGCCGGTGCCAGGTCGGCCTGTCCGGCGACCATGGCTCCGGCGACGATTGCAACGGCGGCGGCACCAAGAAGGGCAAGAAGAAGAAGAAGAGGAGGAGCGGCATGTCGCTCTGCGTCGAGCAGATAGGCGACCCGCTGGCGAGGGTCCGCCACGCGCCGGAGCACGTCATGCTGGTAACTAACAAACTAATTAACCAACAGATCTAGCTAGCTAAAACTTTGTTAACAAACAAAGCAATTAGTACACATACATTCTTAATTGCAAGCTAACACTTCTGAATTCTGATCTTATTTATATTCACACACACACACACACACAACACACACACAAAGACAACTGTTAATGTGCACACATGCTGGATGCTTGCGATGATGTGCATGCGTATACGCGACAGTGGCGATCGAGTTCTTAATGGATTGTCATCGTGTAGGTCGCCGAGTATGGGGAGGAGGAGGAGATGGTAGGGGTCATAAAGGCCTGCATTAAGATGGTGAGCCGAGGCAGCAGCAAGCAGAAGTCGTCGTCGTCTTCTTACGTGAAGGTCGCCTTCCTTCTCGGCCTCAGGGTGTCCCCGTCTCACAGGTGACCACCTCGATCGATCGATCGATCGATCACCCTGCACTTCTTTTTTTCTTCATTTTTGTTTCGAGATCACTCACATCAGTTCATTTCTCACACATGCATGCGGGGAATGCATAGCCATCCATTTTTGTTCTTGATTCCAAACGTGCTCTCGTGTTGGGCTAATCGCAAGCAGTTTTTCTGCTTCGAGCAATATTGGTTGCTACTAGTGGTAGTTCGGTGGAGTGCATACAAGCAGCGTAGCGTGATGAGTGTGTGGTCGCTGCGCGGCTGTGGCCGGTGGCGGCAGAAAGCGCGGTGCGGCCGGGAGCCCGGGAGTGCGCGATGTCGGTGAGGCCCACGCGCATCGCCCCCACGCGGTGGCGGGGCCCGGATGGTTGGTACGAGGAGCACGTTTTCTGGAGGAGCCGCGTGTCGCGGGCCGCGTCCGTCACATGGCATGGCCGCGCGCGACAGTGCTGACCCACGCACCGCCGCTCGCGGCGCGCGGCGGTCACTAGCTACTTCTTTTTCGTCGGATGTGGACGCTCTGCGCTGACGTTGGTTGCGTTATCTTGCAGGCGGCTGGGGATCGCGACGGCGCTGGTGCAGCGGGCGGAGGAGTGGTGCAGAGCGCGGGGGGCGGCGCACGCGACCATGGCGACGACGGCGTCCAACACGGCGTCGCTGGCGCTCTTCACGGGGCGGTTCGGGTACGCGCCGTTCCGGCGCCCGGTGTTCCAGGGCAGGCCCGTGCACGCGCACCGGCTGCCCATCCCACGCGGGCACCGCGTGTTCCAGCTGCCGCCGCCGCTGGCCGCGGCGGCCTACGCGCGCCTGCTCCCGCCGCAGGACACGGAGTTCCTCCCCGCCGACATGGCCGCGCTCCTCGCCCACAAGCTCACGCTCGGCACGTTCGTCGCCATCGAGAGCGACCCGGACCCGGCCCTCCCGCCGTCCTTCGCCGTGCTCAGCGTCTGGGACTCCACCCGCTCCCTCCGCCTCTGCGTGCGCGGCGCGCCAGCGCTGCTCCGCGCTTCCCTCGCCCGGCTCCGGGCGCTCGACCGGAGGGTGCCGTGGATGCGCGTCCCCTCTGTCCCAGACATCTTCCGCCCCTTCGGCGCCTACCTCCTCTACGGCCTCCGCATGTCCGGGCCGGAGGGCCCAGCCCTTCTCCGCTCGCTCTGCCGCCACGCCCACAACGTCGCGCGCAAGAACCCGGCCTGCGCCGTCGTGGCCGCCGACGTCGCGCCAGACGACCCGGCCGCCGCCGCAGTCCCGCGCTGGAACCGCTTCTCCTGCGACGAGGACGTCTGGTGCATCAAGAACATCCACAACGCCGCCTCCGCAGATGACTGGACGGCGCCGCCACCCCCGGGCAGCCTCCTGTTCGTCGACCCCCGCGAGTTTTGACGTAGCCATTACATGCAGCCATGCCATGGAAGGCAGGAGTAGGCAGAGGGTAACCGCGTCATCTCTGCCCAATTTTGACAGACATGTACATACACCTGGTACTGCAATGGCAACCTGCCTTGCCACTTGTGGTATCAACTCCCCAAGCTAAAAAGTGTTGCAGTAACATTAGCTTAACTTTGCTTCTGAAATCAAAACAGCAATGAATGCCTTGGCTAGCTTGATCGATATCCATGGCAGAATTAATACTTGTTCTTCAAATGTGGCAAGCTAAACAGACATATGGGCACAAGTCACTGGCTTGCGCAGCGCAGCAAGATACAACTGCAAGTAGGCCAAACGAAAACGACGAGCAATAAGCCAATGAGAAGAACATGTTGCTACAGTTAACATCGATAATTCAGAGTGCTTCTGAATCAGTACAGTGTAGGCTCGCATGTTACACCAGCGGCCGGACTCTTCAGCCTTCACTAGAAATAAGGGATCTAACTATTTGGGTTCTGTGATCTTCAGAAGACGTCCAGTGACTGGGACCAGAAGACGTCCACTATTCACCTCACGATCACCAGAAAGGTAAACTGAGAACAGCAACAAAAAAAAAGAAAAAGGGCATCCAACTCAGAGTTAAAATCTGCTAGTCCATATCAAATTGTTCACACAACTCTTTGCAAAATATTCTCAGCTTAACCAGCACCTAATCCTAACATGCATGCAGAATTCACCCGGCTAATACGATAATGTCGGCCTAGCTTTGGCTGACCAAATCACTGAAAAGAAGTAATGCTGGATTGATTAGTTGATTAACATGTGTAAAAACTAGTAACCAACCGCTTCCACCTGGCCTTGCATCCATATTCATATTCCAGTAGCAAGCAAATCCAATCTTTGTTTAATCCTGCACACGATCAGCCAAATATTCCAAGATCACGCAAACTCCTGTGCCCCACCAGTAACAAGCTTTCGTTTTCAGTTCACGCGGAGAGACGACGACGATGGCGGCCTGATCTGATGCAAGCAAGCATGGTCCATACCAATGCGTCCACAAGAGAAAATACTCCTCCTCCATCTCAACTTTGAGTCAGAATTCGAACATCGTACCGGCCAAATATGGCGTGTTAAGGAGCTAACTCACCAGGATGGTCCGGGCATGCAGCAGCAAGCTCCTGGCCAAGCAATGGATGGGCCTCCGCAAAAAAAAGCGAGCAAAAATGGCTTAGGCTTGAGTGAAATGCACGAGGATATGTATTGGCATGGTCCCTGAACCTGGCCGATCGATCCATGAACCTAGGCGAAAGATAAAGTAACAGTGCGAGCTTATATTAAGTGAAAGTATTCTGCAAATTGCGACAATTTGATTTGAGGCCAAAGGAGCTGATTTACAATTGTCCCCATTCATGTGACTAGGGTTCTTTGGCCCCTACAAAACCTAGGAGGGGTGTACATGGCCACCGCGCTCGATCACTGCTCACTTTTCTTCAGCGCTGCGCGCAACCAGCGGCGCAGAAAGGAAACCAGGGGTAAAGAGAAGATGAAATGGAACTTAGAGAAGCTGAATTAGCATGTGTGGATGGAATAGAGTATAAACTAGGGAAAAGGCAGCAAACTAGAGACACAATAGGGGACGACTAGCATCCAGATGTATAATGGGTGCTTTTCTATGGTACACTCTCTCTCACTGTCAGATCTCACCTAGGTTGATTCTGGGTCGTTTGATTTTCCACGACAAAAATTTGTGAGAGTCTAATCTCTGGCGGTGAACTCTGGCCACCATGGGCTTGCTGGAGTTATAGCTTTCTAGAGGAGGCCACGGCAAACAGTGTCCCTCGAGCATGAGCAGTGGCGAACTCAGACCAGCTGTGCGGTTGGGGCTTATGACGCCTAGAGGAGACACTAGGAGGGAGAGGAACTCGTCTCTGATGGTGATCTCTGGCTGCCACTAGCTCGTTAGAGCTCCAGCATGCTGAAGGATAAGGAACCAGATGGTAGTACATCAAAATAACTAAACACCAATATCCAACATCTAAAAACTGTGATACAACATCAACAATAATTATTACAATAAATAAGAATTTTTGTGCAACAAATCAACCCAACTAATGTAACAAAAAAAGCAAATGCAATAACCAATTGTTAAGCATGCAACATAAGATTCTTTGATTGCAACAAACCCAACACAACAAAAAGGTGCAACAAACAAACAATTCCATTGCAAAAAAATACTTGAGTGCAATAAATCGACAAGCTCACTGCAATAAATCCTTTTGCTACAAATTTGAGAAAAAATATGTTACAACAAAAAGCCCTTCTTGCAACAACAAAGAAATAGTGTTACAACAACATTGAGAAAAGCCCACTGGAAAAGGGAGTAGACGGTAGAGGTGAGCCAAGCTTGGAGGAGGACACCATAGGAGCGTCCATCGCCCCTAGGCTGTAAGAATATGTGGGACAGCAAGCCCACATACTCTTATGCAATGGCTTGATTAGTGATAGCAGGCTAAGACCTAGGGTAGGTGGGCCCCAAATTTGGCAGAGGGGATGTCGATTTGGTGCCTTACCGCCAGTCTCTTGGCTTCTATGCTTGTCGATCTGCCATTTTGGTTTCTCTGTCACCAACGGCCCATAGAGAGAAGGGATAGGGGTGGAGATTGGAGAGACTGAAGGGAGAGGGGGATTGTTGAGAGAAAAGGGAGAAGAGATCTGCTCTTGTCACCGGTAGCTGATGTTGCAACAACAACATTCATGGCTTGAGGTGGAAGTCTAGAAGACAAGTGGAAGGAGATGTGAGGAGTGAGTCTGTGTGGGAATGTGTGCTGTTGGGGAAAAGAAAACGGGAGAGGAGAAGTGTGGAAGAGGTATTGGTGGGAAGTGGCCGAGTGGAGCATCCGATTTGTCGCTTCCTGTCATACGTATGCGTGTTATCAATTCCCGACAGAATATGTCATCCTCGTAGTTTTGCTTGGTATAAGACATGACAGAAGGCAGTAAATTTGTTGAAGGCAAGCATATCTATTTTCTCTTAGACTACAACATATATGCAGATAGGATTATGGGAATAAGCGTATGATTACACATGACATGGCACGCTTAGACCTAACAAACGTTGCAATTAGATCGAGCGAAACACAAATGATGATCTTATTAAAAAAGGAACAAGAGCAGATACATGATGGAAATTATACGTTTTAAATCAGCTTGCTAGCTTGCAGGTGCGTGAAGAATGTACCGACCAAAGAAGGGGCAAATTCCTAAATAGAAAATCAAAGATAGGTTGGAACGAATATGAAATAGGCAAAACAAAAGGAATACTTGAACCTTTATGTTGGTGAATATGCATAGGATAGCATTTTTTTTTAAAAAAAATCCCCTTTTGTTATCAGACAGGAACATTCAAACTTCATTTCTTTTTATTATTATCCAACAGGAACACATTCCTTTCTACTATTCAAGTTTATTTAAGGAGATACTTCAATTGATGCATCAGAAATGCACAAAAGAGAAAAGCTTTTACAAAGAGAAGATAACAGATCTATACATGTGTGCATTCAAATGATTTCTTCAGGAGCATTGAACAAGAATCTGTAGGTCTAAATGTCTTGTCTCTCCATCATCTTCAGGAGTATTGAACAAGAATCTTCCGACTTCAGGGGATGCAAGAACCATGAAATATAGCTGCCCCACACCACTTACACTGTATATATATACTCCCAATAAGGAATCAGATACACAAATCACAATTGTAGGGGACTGTTTTAAGTTGTGGCTGTAAATGTCTCCTTGTATTGTATACTCTAAGTTGGAGATAAAATTTGGCCAATGCTATAGCACAGAAACTATTAGCGTCCTTATTATCACCATGGAATTTGATTCACAACTGCTAGAAAGGGAGTGGCTTCCTATGTGATGGTGCCAATCGATACTTCGCACAGGATAGCCATGAAACAAGTCTGTGTTTTAGCTATCTAATAAAGCATGTCTTTCTCTGGTTCACAATAAAAGCCAATACATAACATTACTTCCTAAACTACCCTTCTCCCCATTAGATCCTTCAAGGTTGATTACTTCCTTCAGCGTTAATGGCCTTTTGAGAAAGAAAAAACTTTTCAGATGACGATTTCAACAACATAGTATGAGGTTGTATATATGGTTCTATGCCAAAGCAAACCTTACCAGGTTGTCTATTACCATTCACTTGGTTTGATGCCAAATTTTGGCATGCCCATACCCATAGGCAAGATTTGGCAAGATCCTTGCCAAATTGTTGGCCAAAACATGAGTGGCAAAATTGATGACCAAATTTTGGTAACATCTCTCTTAATGACATGTGGGTCAATCATGGGCATGCACTTTTTTGGCTTGCCAATATTTTGGCCGATGTTTGATTTGCTACCAAAGATTTTGGTCATGCCCACGATTTGGTACTACCAAATTTTGGTATGGTTTATATGGGCTGAGAACCAAACATATACGGCATACTTAACGATTTGGTACTACCATGTGAAGAAGTGAAGTCTCAATGCATTTCTTTACTCAACAGTATATATATACAAAACCCTAACTCTATTGGGCCTATTGGGCCATATACGACATACTTAATATTATCCATATTAAGCTTGTGCATTTGTTACACTTTGTGAGAGTCAAGTAAGTGGTTTGGCTCATTACTCTTGAAGATTGCCGACTCCTAAACGGTGCTAAAAATGTTGTGTCCGGTTTGTGAGAAAGCCTGACATGTTGTGAATGTTAGAGCTCACTTATCCGGGGGGAGTAAAAGCTACCACTAGTGAAATTAAGGTGAGTGGTTTAATTTATGAAACCAGTCTAATTCATTTGAACTTATGTTAACGTAGATTAGGGGAAACCGGCAAGTTTATGAACACCACGGTAAAACATCGTGCGTCAATTGTGGTTTGCTTTCTTGAGCTCAATTTATATACTTGCAATTTATATTCATAAAAATTGAATTGATTGCTTGCCACTCTATGATTACAAATCTTGACATACACTTAGGATGTTAAGTGCACTTAGGTGAATCTAATTAATTTAGGCCTTAAGAGCGCAAAACCGATATGATTTAAGCTTTCACATATAAACTTAGTTTTAGCCAAAGCATGAATTTTAAAAACGCCTTACATTTTGCGCGGGCCACCTAATATTATAAATAGCGTCCGCTTTGATATCTCAACCTACTTCTCAACATGTTTTCTGCTAATGTAAAACTAACATAAGTAACTATTTCAAGGTGTAATCTAATAAGTAGTACTTCTCAGGATGTTGATTCAAATTCTTCATTTTTTTAACAGTGCGAATGTTCTCACTATTAGAAAAGTGCGAATGATTCCTCAACAAATGAATGAACAACTGTGCACAAAAGCCAAGCTTATCTTGGTTAAATCAAAAGCGGCTTCATGATCGCTGACGGCGATTAAAACAACGTAGTAGGTGCTTAGCTACGATGCACTTTCTGATAAAATTATTTTTTCGATTTTTTTTAAAAAAATTTACTTACACTTTTTTCGTTTTTTGTTTTCGGTTTTTTTTTTCAATTTTTTTACATTTAATTATACTCAATAAACCAACTCAGCTACAATGTTTTTTCAGTCAGCTACAGTGTTTTTTCAGCAAAAATCAAAAGCCATCGTTATTCATCACTGGTCCTCTAGCAACTTACACCCTTTCCAACCCCATGCCTTCCCTCAGTTTCAGGCAGGCCTCAGCTGCTTTCACAGCTGCTACAATCATCATGGTCACGGACTCACAGTCACTGCCTTTTATATGTGACTGCCACCTAGGCTGCAAATATCCAAGTATCATATCATGACCACATGAGCACCATTATCGCTCCTCCTCACTTGGCAGTTCACCATAGCTTCAGCACCAAGGTTGCTGACACCAGCACTAGAGTCTAGAGGAATTGATACCTTTGGAAGATCTGTATCTTACATCATTCTAATTAAGCAGCCTCGTGATTTTTAAACTTTCCCTCCTTCATTTTATCTCTACTCAGCAACAGGGTAACAGGGAACCGTTACCCTGACTTCACCCGGGTGAACCATGGCAAGTACCTGCTTAATTACGAGTTGACAAAATGTGGACTTTGGCGTGCCGGGAGATCAGGCTGTACCTGCGCCGGACGTTAAGGTCTGCTCGATGAACGGTAACGGGAGTGCTCGCTGTCGGTGTCGTCCGCGCTGTGTGTACCGTTCCTAGGGTGGTTTGCGTTGGGACCTTGCAGGAGTTGCATCACGAAATCTCTAATGTGGGACATTAATTTCTGGGCTGGCGCCTCTAATTTTGTTGCTATGTGAGAACCGCAATTTCTTACTTCGCTCAAAAAAAAAAGAAGGGAGAATCGTAATTATACATATGATGTCTTCGAGATGAAAAGTCACATTTAGCACTCTTTCATTGAGAAATTATAAAAGTAGATGTATACCAAGCGTATTAACAAAAATAGTGTTTTTGCCGTACGGTAGATGGGCGGCAACACGGTGGGGTGAACACGTGGCCTGCCGTCCTGTGGGCGGATGGCAAGCCGCCTGCCGCCCCACCACCGGACGGCAGGCCACCTGCCGCCCCACCAGCAGACGACAAGGGGGCCTGCCGCCTCATGAGGAGACGGTAGATGATTAGTCCGGCTAATTATCTGCCTTTTTTAATTTTATTTAAAATTTATGTGAATTTTTAATATAACAAGTAAGCTTAAAAATTACAAAAATTTATGTGCACCCTCCGAACACAATATAGTTGATCGTATAATTTTTTTTATAATTTTATCTATTGTGAATATTTCTCAAAAATTCATACGATTTTGATATTCGTAGGAGTTGTTACATATAGAAAAAGATCCAAAAATTACAAAATTTTACGCGAAGCCTCCCGACACAACTATAGTAATTGTGTAATTTTTAAAAATTTTATGTGCTCCAAATTTATCACATTAATTCATATTAATTTAATCATAAAATTTTATGTGATCCGAATTTGCCCTATAAATTAAAGACTCCTTGTCAATGCGCATCACTTGGACGAGGGGACAGTATGGTAATACTGACAAATGTGTAGACCAGGGAGAGGGCGAGGGGAGACAACATAGTAACTCTGATAAATGTACAGACAAGGAAGTCGGAGAGGGGATGGTATGGTAACACTGACAAATGTCCAGATGAGCTAGCCGACGAGGGGGGAAGACACGAACGTAATGGCATTAGTGCAAATTGGGAGCGTATGAGGGGGAACAACAAGGATAGAGTGAGAAATATACAAAGGACGCAGCATGAAAGAAAAGATAGATGCATATCGCTAATTTCATTATTAAATTAACATGATAAGTTAAGAATACATAAAATTTCTAAAAATTACACAATTACTATGGCTATGTTGGAAGGCTTCGCGTAAAATTTCATAATTTTTGGAGCTCGTTTGCTATATGTAATAGCTCCTACAAATATCAAAATCATATGAATTTTTGTGCAACATTCACAATAGATAAAATTAGGAAAAAAATTAAATAATCAACTACATTGTGTTCAAAGGGTGCACACAAATTTTTATAATTTTTTAAGCTCATTTACTATATTAAAAAATTAATATAAATTTTAAATAAAATTAAAAAAATAACAAGTGATTAGGCTGGCTAGTCATCTGTCGTGTCCTCATTGGATGACAGGCCCCCTTGCCATCTACTGGTGGGGCGGCAAGCGACCTGTTGTCCGCCAGTGAGACCACCGCGCTACCGCTCGTCCACCAAACGGCAAAAAGTTATTTTTGCTAATATGCTCGGTATATAACTACTTTTATAATTTCGCAACGAAACAGTGCTAAATGTAGCTTTTCGTCATGTCTTCGATAAAGTATCACGAAGAAGGGAATATACACCACAAAATATGGTCAGCAACCAGTCACCCTTATGAATTCGCCAAAAAAAAAAAAACCACCCTTATGATGCTATGATAAAATCCTATTTGGAATGGTGGGATTTTACGAATTTTCTATGTTTCAAATGATAGACATATGTCTAGCAGATGAGCAGCATGTCAAAGACGCAGAAGGAATGTGCTTGCCAGTGCTCATTTTAATTTTGTTTTTGTTTTTACTTTTTGGCTTATTTTTGGGTTTTTTATATTTTTTATTCCTTTCTATTATTTGTGATGATATAACTATTTTTAAATTTAATTACGCTGAAAATCTACTACAGCTACACTGTAAAAAAACTGCTATAGTAACAAAAAAAAAGGCTAGAAGCTTAAGCTTCATAAGCCAAATGAGCACTTTGCTATATAGTAGCTGATTCAAAATTTAAACAATTTCGGTCCCGTTTGGAACAAGGTTAAACTGTTTCAACTTGTTTGTTATAAAAAAGCTATTGCAATGCCCCCGTGTAACATACGGTTTTTTTTCTTGCGTTTCATTCCAGCCCTTGCTTGGGCTTTCCAAAGCTTAACTCGGAGAGCCTGTGGCTACTGCGTGCGCGGTTAATAAGATCTCATGTTTAAGCACACTTCGAAGGTGTACTTCTTCTAGCTAGGTACGCGAGTGTTAGGCAGTGATCGTTTCAGCTTTTAAAAACTTCAACTTTTAGTTTTAGCTTTTTTTTTCACTATTCACTACACTATCTACTAACTCAGCTACAGTAAAAAAAGCCAGCTACAGTGAAATTTCAGCCAAAAACCATCGCTAAAACGATCACCCCCTTAGTTGATGACGTAGTGATCATTCATGTCTTGCTCGAAACGTGCAAGTTTAGTCCTCCAGAATACTTACGGGTTGTGCCATCGTGGCATCTTGATCGTTTCACAAAGAGTGTACCGGTAGTGATTAGTGAAATTGGACTTATATTGATAAGTGGTAAGACCTTTAAAGTCGTGATCATTAAGTCAAATACCTTCTAGGCTTGACTAAAGTTAAGATTTTTTTTAATCTCATGTATAACTATAAAAGTTTAGCATATGCTCCCCATGAAGACTACTTCGGTGAAATCTTATTATTTCACGACCTTTAATACATTTTAAGAAATGAATACAGGCCAATATATTTATCCTGATCAAGATATGGGGATAATCATATGCAATGCCATATTTCTTCAAGATGTGACTTGTCAAAACATTTCAGGATCTTAATATTTAGCAACTATCTCTGAGTAGCACCATATGACCAAAAATTTATTTTGCAGAACTAAAAGTGTGATCATACTACCACAAAATCAATATAGCTAGTCTTAATTTTGGCATTTAGAGAATTAATAAATTTGCTATTAACACCAATGTATGTGATACCTTTATGGTAATAGAGAAAATTGCCACTCTATTAGCTTCTGGTAGGAGATGCACTTCTCATGTGGTTATATGGCGCACTTTTGGTGCTTAGTTTCCTCATTTCATTCCCTCGGGTTTTGGATGGGTACTTATCCACTTCTAGGGATTGCATAATCGGTGGTATATTTTCGATCAACTGGTGATTTAATTTCTCCTCAGGAAAATGTTCTTTCTTCTAGGAGATATTTTCTCTTCTAGGAGATACACTTTTTTCGAGTAAGAGTTTATCAAGTATGAGTTTTATATACACATATATACATATTGCAATTTACTTTCTTGTTGAAACATCAAGTCTTTTAGGGATCGAGCTTTAGGTTTCTTCAAGGATCTTATCAAGGATTTTTAGAATCCGATAACCGTATATCTTATTCATATCATCTGCCAAAGTTATTATATAACGTAACATTATTTCATTCATAATAAGAGAATATCAATCTCTATAAGGATCATTGAACCATTGCTTTCACCAACTTATTATTTCATAATGACCCATTAAGTCTGAACGAACAGGTTCCAAGATTTTCATCTATAATTATGATTTGACCTCAATTGTTTTCTTTCATTTTGACCCGATATGAACACTTTAGGTGCTCGTCCATGGACTTTGGTTCTAAATTTATATTATCATACAAGAAACTTTAGCAATTTTAGAGGCAAACTAGTTGTCGATAACTTTTCTTCAAATATTCTCATAATTGAGTGTCTTTTAGTGTTAATCAAAACTTCATTATTTCCCAAAACAAAAGCTTATTAGTTGTTCTATGTTCCCTAGTATTGTAATATACACATGCCTTATTACTGGGGTTTTCATTTTTAGGATGAGCTTCTTCATGAGGAATTTCACATTCAAGGTGAATTCTCTTCTAGAGTATTCAAGGAGTGTTTAATGGTTATTTTGACTTGTGTCACTAGACCTTATATTCACAGGCGTCCCCCATAGATTTTAGATTATTGACCAATAAGTCAACTTCACAAAGATGAAAATACTATTCAACCCAAGGTATTTCAAACTTAGCGACGCATTTATTTTAAGTAAATACTCTATAATTCTTCCATATAATGTAGAAAGAAATCTGACAGTCTCCCTGCTTCTGGTGTACAAGAGTATCAGTTAGACTTAAATTTAGCTTAGTTAGTGCCTGAACCATATACTAAAGATCTTTCTTTAGGAAAATATCACAGTATTCAAAGATTTTGGATATTTCTCTCCCCATAATGCCGAGATTTGATCTTGCTTAATAGCACACTTCAAATCCTCTCAGTATGCTACGGTGGTGATATCATATGGGAAATGATTGTTTCTCATAATACGCACTTATTCTTGATTGATAGTTCTTTTCTTAATGCAGTGAGTTAGATATTTATTAATATAGTGGTATGAAAAACTACACATCTCTACTTCTAGTAGATCATCTCAAATATTTGGTGGGTTATTAATATATGACAACAGAAATATTCTAGTTTCTTATATATTACTTAATGTTATGATCTAATTATTCGTACTTCTGATATAAAATTTGGATCACACAAACTTCAGGTTTTGTGTTAATGCAACATGTTTTGATCTGATCAAGAGTATTATATTTTGATAGCATAAAATACATCTTCAGGATGCTCACAAAAGTATAAATATAACACTGTCACATAAAACACGACTATCAAATAATCAGGGAATATATATATTTTGCTAGAATATACTTTTAGTGTAACCTCCTATATGAAATAACTATTTTTTAGAAATATATGATTAATTTAGAAGGTAATTTATATACCTATTATAATTTATAAGTCAAATAAGAAAAAACTTTGCAAGACGCCTCCTCCAAAAACACAAGTGGAGAGTGAATAAGCAACCGAAGCCAACCAACCACCTAGCGTAGTGTGGTGTCCCTCTCCCTTCGTAGTCCTCTCCTTGGATTCCACTCCTCGGAGGCAGCAGCAGCAGTAGCTGCAGCCTTCGGGTCTCGCTCCCCCACACCCTACGACCTGGCCTCTCTGGGGACGCCTGCCTCCGCCGGGCATCACCGGCCGCCGCCGTGGCGCTGCCTGAGGCTTTCCTCTGAGCGCCGGCCGCCGCTTTGGCTGGTTTCTTGGGAGCGCCGGCTTCCTGCGCTCGCCCTGTCCGTGCAATGCGGGGCCAAACCCTGGCTGGGGTTAGGGTTCTTGGTTCGGAGCTCGCACTGGTTGCTTCGGGCTTTGAGGTTTAGGGAGAAAATTTTGGATTTTGAGGCGGTTTTTGCGGTTGCTCGTTTCTTGGGGGAATAGAGGTTTTGAAATTTGTGCTCGTCCCTGGTTTGGCTCTGTTCTTGAGGAGCTCCTGTCGAAAAGTTGGTAAAAGTTTGAATTTTTGAGCTGGGAGATTGGGCAGGATGGCTTCCATGGCCGGGGCGCCGAGGGTCCGGTCGCTGAACATAGCGGCACCGGAGGCGGAGACGGACGCGGACGCGAGGCCGGTGCTGGTGCCGGGAGGCAACAAGGCCACGTCGGGCCCGGCGACTGCTCGGAAGCCTTCTCCCAAGCCGCTGCGGAAAGCGACGGGGGGGACACCGGAGAAAACTGCGGCCGCCGCCGCGGCCAAGGAGGAGGAGGAGGAGGGCGCCAAGAAGAATGCCGCCGCTGCTGCTGGCGGCGGCGCGGCCAAGGGCTCGTCCCCCTTGCCGTCGCCAAGGCGGACCCCGACGAGGAAGCAGCACGACGTGCCGGTGCACCTCAACCTGTCGCTTAACGCGTCTTGCTCCAAGGAGGCCTCCGTGGAGTCGCTCCGTAGCCGGGCTTCCGGTGGAAGGATGGAGAGGAACTGGTCTAGGCCGGTCGCGCCGAAGCGGGGGAAGGCTGCGGGTAAGGTGGCGAAGAAGGACGCCTCGGATGCGGAGGTTGTCGCTCCGGCGACGCGGGAGGCTGTCCAAGGGAAGAGGAGATGCGCCTGGGTGACTCCGACCACCGGTGAGTTCTCGCTTTTTGATGTTTTGATTATTTCACCATTTGAATAGTAAGATATGTAATTTGCCCCTATTATTCAGAATTGTTAGTTGAAAAAAAAACTGAAATTCTCTCCATTCATGTGCTGCACCTTCTACTATCTTCCATATTTTAGCATGATTAGTCTCTTAACATACTTATTGATAATTTTTTTGTAAAGATATACAAATCCCTGGATTAGAAATTATATCCCCTTTCAGCCTTTTACTCAGGAGCAGTCTAATTCTGACTTCCCAACCAAAATGATCACAATTTGACCATCTAAGCTATATAGCTTGTTAAACTAATGTTCTTTTTGTTGAGAGTTGTTTCCATTTTCCATAGGCTTATATATAGGCCCAACTCAGTTCATCATTTTGCCTACATTGATAAAGTGAGCATTTACCCCTTTAGCTTACCTATAAAGTGAGCATGCTCTCCTTTAGATTGCCTTTTTGTTCTTATTTCATACCTTCAAGGGGTTGTTTGATCCTTTGCATTAGCATCTGTTTACCTTATCATCGTTACTTCCACACAGAGCTGCATATGCGGTTAGTTCAGTAGGCTCTAATTTTGACGCATCGAGTGAACACTCCATCAGAAAAAAAAAAAAAATGGTGTGTCACGCAGCCATCACTTCGACCTCATTTCTATTGTCATGTAGCATGTGTTCTTTTCTTATTCATCCTGCTTCTAAAACTTGCCATTAACTGAAATTTGAAACTGTAAAAATTGGGCCAAACAAAGAGGCTACTTTGCCAACAGGAAAATAACAGACTGCTAGATATTAGTATGCGTAGCTTCATCTATACCCCAAGAAAACCAGTTTCAGGTACAACGCTTTGCTTTATTTGACATTGGCACATGCTACGGTTGCCCAGTGCCTTTTCTTTTCCTTACAGATGAAGCATTTCTTACTTTCTGTACCATTTGTCATGAAGAAAGCTGACCTGTCAAGCTATTACCACCCATTCATTTCCTCTGATCAGATCCTCGCTATGCCATTTTCCATGATGAGGAATGGGGGGTTCCAGTTCACGATGACAGGTATGAAATTGCGGAGTCATGTAGTCTTTCATCTTTGTTACATATATTCCAGAAAGGAACTGAACGGTTTAAGGATGTCTAATCGTGACCATTTCACAGGAGATTGTTCGAGCTACTTGTACTATCTGGTGCATTGGCCGAGCTTACATGGCCTGAAATTCTCAAGAGGAGGCAAAATTTCAGGTATTGGTTCCCTAATGTTACAAATAAATAAATAAAAACTGTGTCTAGTTTATTTTACATCCGTGCCAAATTTTCCAGGGAAATTTTCATGGACTTTGACCCTGTTGCTGTCTCTAGAGTAAACGAGAAGAAGCTTGTAGGGCCAGGAAGCATCGCTAACTCTCTTTTGTCAGAGCAAAAGCTCCGAGCAGTCCTCGAAAATGCTCGTCAGATACTAAAGGTTAGTAATGGATGCTTGATCACCATCTAGTTGATACTCCTGCAAAGCATATGTCTTTTCCCTGAGAACTTACAAGGTTTCTACAAACTGATGCAGATTGCAGATGAATTTGGATCCTTCAATCAATATTGTTGGGGTTTTCTGAACCACAAGCCAATAGTAAGCAAATTCCGATATCCAAGGCAAGTCCCTGTCAAGAGTCCCAAGGCAGATATGATCAGCAAAGACATGGTCCGAAGGGGACTCCGAGGCGTGGGTCCAACGGTCATATATTCCTTCATGCAGGCAGCAGGGCTGACCAATGATCACCTTGTCAGTTGCTTCCGGTTCGAAGAATGCAATGCAGCTCCAACTCTGTGCACGAGTGACACCGACAGGGTAAACACGGGGGCAGATCTAAAAACGGATGAGCTGAGAACAAAAATCTGTAGCGAGTAGATGACCGCTAACGCAGAGCAGCCGAGGACAGTAGATACGCTTATCATTTCATAGGACCATGCGGAATAGTGATGCGGCTACTGTACTTGTATTACTCTATGTAGGCTGTGTGCTAGATTATCCTTGGAGCGAGCTTAGGGATCAAAATGCTTGTGTATAAATCATTTGTGTCAGTAAGGCAACTCGGTTTGTACATTGCTACCAGAGCGAAGGAGGATGATCTTTTAACTGATGCATAAACTGTGAAAAATCTGCCTGTCGAACAGGCAACAGATTTCTCCTGACCATGTTGTCATGAAATATTTTGTTTGGTTGCGTAGACGGATCTATTTGGTAGGCTGTTATGATGTGGAGTTGCATTGAGCATCATTGGATTCCCTGTGGCTGCTTGCTGCAGGGCACATTCTAAAGCAGGTGGACCTGAAATTATTGGTATGAGCTCATTCCAATTGTTTGTGTTGCCTTCTCCAGTGGTTCAGTCCCAAAGCTATCTGTATGAAGTCATTTATGTACCATTTGCACGCCGAACCGCTGTCGTGATACCTTGTCGGACTCCTAACACCATTTATTTGAGCCCATTGCTGGCACATGTACTTATTGTGCTAAAATTTTGGGTGGAAATCTTAGCTCCTAAAAAAATG
Source organism: Melocanna baccifera (assembly GCA_036346265.1). Taxonomy (NCBI): domain Eukaryota; kingdom Viridiplantae; phylum Streptophyta; class Magnoliopsida; order Poales; family Poaceae; genus Melocanna; species Melocanna baccifera. The sequence continues at coordinate 3,509,395 of CM070692.1, forward strand.
TAGAATTGTGCACATCATGTAGTTTCAGAATCATATGTCTGAAATAGGATACATAGCGGTGAATGCGCTCTAACACCATTTAGCCCACCTTATTGTGCTATTTGATAGAAGATAATCATGTAGTTTCGCTATCAACATAGCCCACCCATTTGATAGAAGATAATACGCTATCAACATAGCGGCCAAGCAGTCCGTTCTTTGATGCCGCCGATTTTCCATTGTAGCGATTCAAACGATGATCTTTTCACAAATCACAATCAAGCTGATGCTGCTGCAGTCACGATTCGCAAACTTAAAGCGATGTCGTGAATGAGATGAATTGAGCATGGTCAGAATTGGTATGAAGTGAAAATTGCAAAATTTCGCTATATTGTCGGTTATATACCTGCTGCTGCTCGCTGGCGGCGCATGTCGCGGCGGAGACGACGACGCCGGGTGTCTTGGAGTGCGCTTACGGACCTTGTGCCGCGGTGGTAGTCGCGGCACTTGCTCGGTCGGCCTTGCGGCCGTCCACCGCGCCACGACGGGCATCGCCCCGCCCCGCGAGCATCCCATCCCACGGCGCGGGGAGGAAGGGGAGGAAGGGATGGGAGGCGGGGATGGGGAGGAGGCGCGGGGAGGCGGAGGAGGAGGGGGGGACCGGGGAGGAGGGGGGGAGGAGGGAGGAGGAGGAGGAGGAGGAGGGGGCGGCGGGAGGAGGAGGCGGGGGGTAGGAAGGGGAAGGGGGGAAGCGGCGGCCGGCGGGTGAGCGGGGAGACAGCGAGGAATGGGGAGGAGGGGGCGGCGGGGGAGGGGGGAGGCGGCGGGGTAGGAAGGGGAGAGGCGGCGGCGGGCGGTGGGCGGGGGGGGGAGGCGGCAGGGGAGCGAGGGAGGAGGGGGAGGGGTGAGGCGGCGGGGGACGAGGGGGCGGTGGGGGGAGGAGGAGCAAGGATGCACGTCTGCGTGCGCGCGAGAGGGAGGAAGGCGGGCCTCACCACGCGTCGCCGCGCGAAGGGCCGTGCGCTGCGTGGAGCGCCCTCGTGCGAGGAAACCCGAGTGACTTTTAATAACTCTGATGAGCTCATTTCTGGGGGGCTCAGTAACCCAACTATGGAGGCAGTTATGCGTGCAGAATTGCAGGCTGCCTTTTTGTGAGGACACAGCAGCAACACTTGACGGTTGTTTGGTCTGCTTCATGCCAAGGATACATGATTTATCTATTTTAAACATAATAAACACGGTTGTGCACAGTCATAACTCTGAAGTCACAAGCCGAGATTATGGAACATAGGTCACAAGCGGCCTCTACTGCAAACTGTCCGTTGCATTTGCACAATTCTCAATGTCGTCGTTTGTTCAATGTGTCTTTATCGTGCCACTGTCCGCTACTTCCAGACAGGTCTAGGCATTCTCTATTTAAGTTTGTATAATTAGTTTAATGACGTCATGAGAGTTGCAGGGCAGTTTTTCCAAACGGCAAACTTTATAATTAGGTACCACCTCATCATACTTTACCGCCTAAAAAATCACAGAAAATATAAAGGGAAATATCGGAACAAAGATAAGCATTTTGGGGTCTTACGAGATATGCCGGGAAGGGAACAGGTCGCCTGCTCCTCAAATTCTGCATGACGCAGGCAGTCCATTGCAAGGGACCATCTCCATCAAATCAGGCCGCAAGCTGGAGTGGACTCGCAATCATGGCAGTCGAGGAGATCATGATTCAAACACCAGACAATCGGAAATGCAGGTACATATAGTCAGCAAAAACGAGAATCGGTTGAAAGCTAGCTAGGTCAAAAGTGATCCAAATGGGTCCTAATGTCCTATTGCAATGGCATGTGGATTGAGGCATACCATTTTGCCACTTCAGTTAAAGAAGTATGAATCTTGCAGAGTAGACGCGAAACTAATAGTTGAGGGGTTATGTATCTTTTTATCTGTGTTCCACATATGCAGTTAACAGTGCAGTCAATTCTCTATCATGGTCAGGAGAAAACATTCCATCCTGAGTAAATTCAGAGGCACTTTTTTTACCGTTTCTCACATATGATTGGAAGCGCTGCCATCATTTTCAAGCATGGAGTTCCTAAAACACAGTTCTATGTTGCTTGATTCTTGACTACAAAGTGATTCTGGAGTTCAACAGTATTGAGAATGATTATAGAGCTCAGACATATATGAAGTGTTGTTCAAGCAAAGAGGCCCATCAAAGGACAGCCCTTATATGGTCCAGTCCTTTCTGAGCCTAGTTTGGGCCTGTTTTCCCTAGTGCAATCGACATCCTAGAGACCCAAACTACAGAGTCATTAACTAAAACTAAAATTAGATGGACTTCGCTTTTCTTTTAAGGCCGACCAAAGGAACAAAAGATAAGACTTGATACTCTAAGCTAAGGAACAAAGGGACAGATGTAATGCACCAGTGCTACTTATTTTTCTCCCTTTGCCTGACAACACCTAATACTGCTTTCTTAACAAGGTGGCAAGCCAACTACCAAAAGGATCCAGATCTGAATGGGAACACCTAACTAAAACAATAGAGACCTAACATGCAGGTGGACGTCCATATCACTGAACGTAATATATAACGGGCACAACTGCAAAAGGAGATAATAGTAAGTAGGATACCTGCTTTGTTTTGCTTGGAGCAGAGGAGAGCCAACTCATCGTCGTAATGGACAATCCCCAGGGTCAACAAACTGCAGAACGTTAGTTGCAATTGCAAAACAAGTAGACAGCTACCTTCTAACACATATGCATGTCAGGACACCAAAAAGCAATCCGTGTTTGGTCGACAAAAAGGTGAGTATGGTTGCTTAACCCGAAACTAAATGCATTTCCGGTAATTTGACATAACATGTTATCAGTTTATTACATCAGTTGAGTAGGCATTTCAGGATGCAATGCGCCTAACATTGGGCCATTTTTTTGGGTGATGCATGAATCGGCATGTATCATACTGAATCTAAATATTACAAAGGTCAAAATCAGCAAATAGTGCTCAATTACTCTGTGTACATGCAATTATGATTATTATATCATAATGTCATTGATCCAATGTTAAGCATTACCAGGCACGATTATTTGGACATTTAAGAAAGAATAATCTTCTATTTTAACTATACCAAAATTGTACAGATATACAGACCAGTCACTAAGAAGTTAGGGGATTAAAAAATGATAAGCTAAGCTCAAAGAAGATGAAAAGGAAAACCTATCTACACAATGTGGCATGATAATACGTCTCATACAGTCAAAGAGGAGCCTCTCCAATTCCTTGTATCAATAGAGAACCGTAAGTAAAATCCTTTTATCTTGAGATATATATCTTCAGTTTGTTCTATCTATAAAGAACCTGAACTAAAATCCTTCATGTTGATATGTGTAATGAAAAACGTATATCATCCTTTAAGTGGCTCAAGCTGTACTTCCATCGGTCCAGGTGAATTAGACTCCATTTTACTGACAACCCTGTCGGACTGCAAAAGATCAACTGAATCATCTTCCTCAGTGTTGCCAAGCACGCATTTGCCTGAAAGGCCATCAGCGCCACCTCTTCTTCGCTTAACTTCCATGTACTCAAGGTAAGCCACTACCAACACAGCACTCACAACCCATAAAATTAATCCACATGTAAGTCCCTTGATGTTCTTACTGCCGTACCTATGCCCAAGATGCTGCAAGCCAGTAAAGATTGCCACGGCACCAGCTACCAAAGCAGACCTCCCAGTAAAGATATGCAGATATTCCCAAATCATCCTATTTCTTGATAAAATTTCTCCATTCTCAGCTCTATGTGGTCGAAGATAAGCATTTATTGGCTGCACACAAGCAAAAGTAAATGCTATTGCGCCAATTTTAGCATGTGTGGATTTGAAAGAGAAACCTCGGAGCTCAGCAACTGCAAATAGAGCGCCCAAGAACATGACAGCCATTCCTGAGTACTGCAGGTAGGTATGAGTCTGAAACCAGACATCGCCTTTCAGATGCTTCAGGTATCGCGCTGCAATGATTCCTCCTGGAAGTAACAAGCCCCATGCAACAAACATCATAAACCCATGAACAGCAAGCACCGGGCGCAAATCCTGCTCCGCCTCTGCCAAGCCGCTCAGCAAAAGGACCCGGACAGGACGATTGCTTGTGACGGAGTGCATGTTCTTCACACTCAAGCGGCCAGATGACCACTGGGAACCCATGGCCCAAATGACCTTCAGAGGAGTTGTCGGATCGATGATGTTCTTGCACTCTACCCTTCCACTGCATGAAGGTGATAATGGACGAGTGAACTCAAATATGATCGCACCATTTTCCGATCGGCATCTCTTATAGGTAAGATTCTCGTGTGTCTCGTGCACACTCATCCCGTCCTTCCCATCGATCCAATAGGAGTTGACATGTCCCGTGCCATTGCCATCCATCCACCCGACATAAGCATAACTGTTCACCATTGCGCTCCCGAAGCCAATAGCAAGGTACCCGCTCTTCTTCTCGCCTCGAGCAGCGATGTTAATCGAGTCACCAGACAGAGTCCAGAAAAAGGTCACCTGCTGATCATCCAGCAGCACACTGTTGTTGTACATGTCACTGAGGCCTCCATCAACGACCTGAATCTTCCACCCCATCTTCGGATCATACAAGGATTGATAGTACACTAGGTCCGGCGTGTTCCGGTCGGGCAACCAGACAAGCTCCGTCGGTGTAGCCGGCACGCCCTCCGCCTTTAGGCCGCCGGCGTAAATGACCTCAGACATGTTCCTGGACGTGGCATTCCCTCCCACAGGATCAGACGTGATGTACAATGGCACGTCGTGCCCGGCTTCGATGGAGAAGGTGACCGGCACGCCGCGCTCCACCTTGAGCAGCGGCGCCTCCTTCTTGTTGATGTACAGCACCTTATCGGGGTTGGGCGGGTTCGGGTAATGCAGCGCCGGCCCGGTTGTCACCACCAGCGGCGTCTTCCGCTCGGCCGTGATCCTGTCCTGGTCCTCCTTGTCTTCAGCGTCCAACGGCCCGACGCACCCGTCGCTGACCTCCGACACGTTGAGCATGACGAACCCGAACGCCGTCCCGGCCGGCGCTCCGTGGCTCAGCGGCAGGTAGTACGGCCTGAGCGAGTCTGGCGGCCGCAGCAGCCCGACCGCCCAGATCACCGTCATGTTCCTCGTGGCGTTCACCGGGATGTCGTACTTCTTGTCCGAGGACACCAGCGCCCGCGAGAACCGCACGAACGAGACGCCGTCGCGGCGGTGGCCGTAGACCAGCCTCGTGTTGTTGACCAGGCCGGCGGGGTCGTCGCGGTCGTAGATCGTGTCCGGGCAGACGCCCTCGACCATGCCGTCCTTACGTAGAAGGCACTCGCTGTACTTGGTGACGTAGTAGTCCTCGGCGAAGGGGAGCCCCTCCTCGGTGAAGCCCGCGACGGCAACGTCGGCGCCGATCATGGACGGCTCGGCCGCGCCGGGCTCCGCCCACCCGAACGCCATGTAGTACTCGGACCCGACTGCCGCCTCGAGCCCGATATCGATGGAGTTGGACGCCTCGTCGAGCGTCCACCGCACGCGGAAGCGTGGGGAAAGCTGGGCGCAGGAGTTGAACATGGTGGGCGCGGACGTGGACGAGGAGGAGGAGGAATCGTCGGAGTCATTGGAGAGGCGGACGAAGCCGAAGAGGGAGGAGGTCAGGGGATCGAAGGCGGCGAGGACGGGGACGAGCCGCCAGGATAGGCCCGGGAGGAGGCGGAAGACGAGGGACTCGGACAGGAAGGTGCGGTTGAGGGGCTCGGCGGCGGCGGGCACGCCGCGGGCGAGGGAGGCGAGGTCGGGGGCCTCCGCGCGCCACCAGCGCGCGGAGGCAGAGCCTGCGAGGAGGTCGAGCGCGGAGACGCGGAACGAGCAGCCGTCGAGCACCGCGACCCGGCCGCGGAGCTGATGCTGCGACATGCGCAGGTCCGCCTCGTAGCCCTCCAGGCTCGTGTTCCTGCCGCACTCGGACGATGAGTACTCCGCCGTCGCGGCGGGCGGCGAAGCGAGGCAGAGGCAGAGGAAGACGAGGACGAGGGGCGCCATCGCAGCCATGGCCGCGTGGGCGAGGGAAGCGTGGCCGCGCGCGCGGGGTTAGGGTAAGACGAGGAGGCGGGTTGGTGACATGGACGCGATCACGCGACGCGGTCGAGGGGAAGCGGAGGGGGAGGTGGGTGCGGAGGCGGCGGCGAGTTCGTCGGGGTGAGGGAGGAAGGGGAGGCGGCTTCCTTCCGGCTCTGGGTGGGTTCGGTTTTTGTCCCGTGCGCGGTTTTCTGTTGGTGGCCCGGTGGGACCCGCTCGTTGGTGTAATGCTCCTTCAAACGTTCTTCGGTTCGTCTTGTATGGCAAGAAACGATTTTGTTCTTCTTTGTTTCTTTGTTAATTGCGTTCAATTCTTGTACTCGAAAAGATTACAAATAATGCAACTGTGTAAATAGTTTTTGTAGGGACTTTTGTAAAAAAAAGAAGGAATTTGCTATACACCCTGGTAGCTGATCCTGTTGAAAGCATCTAAGCATCTAAAATCGAATTTTGGTAATTAATGACGATTTATGAATATAAGACTAATATGTTTGCTTAAGAATTATATAAACAAAGTCTCATATATGAGCAGTGGACAAGATCAAGTTGCATAGAAGATGGACATCGAGAAGGATAAAAAACAAGATACATGAAATATATGATCACTTTTCGATTTTACCGGTTTTATGTGAAAAGGTGAAAGACCGGATTATAGGATAGATACTGTACTATTAAGATGGATCATTGAAAATAGCTTGATAGCATACTTATGTGTCATTTGGATCAAATTAGGATTATGCATGCACATTAAAATTTGTTTCAAAAACAATTGTGCTCTCTCAGTAAAATCGGTAGTACCGTCGATATAACCGCGGAACTACCGGAGTGCGGTAGTTCCGGCATGATAACATCGGAACTACCAGCCTTCGGTAGTACTGGATTTTCAGCGGTACATTTTTTCCAAAGAGCACTCTCAGAGGGGACTTTGACCCACAGAAATCGGTAGTACCGGAATTTTAACAGCGGAACTACCGCAGTACGGTAGTACCGCACGGTACTGTGGAACTACCGATTTCTGGTAGTGCCGACTTTTGAAGCGGTACGTTTTTTCCAGAAGGTACCTCTCGAGAAACTTAACTGGCCAGAAATCAGAAGTACCGGATTTAGCACAGCGGAACAAACGCAGTGCGGTAGTACCACAGATACAATGGCGGTAGTTCCGCTCTGATTTAAAACGGCTAGTTCTGACGTCTTACATAGCCATTACTGTGTGCTAAGTAAAGTACGGTAGTACCGCACTTACAATGGCGGTAGTTTCGATTTTCCTGATTTTTCAAATTAAAATTTTGCAACGGCTAGTTTTCATTGGTGAGGCTATAAATACCCCTCCTGCCCTCCACCTGCCCAAGGGGCAGGCTGCTGAACTCATATTGAACATTCTTGAGCCTAGAGCATTCATTCCACACTCTTTTCTCACTTAAGCATTCATTTTGAGGTGTGGTGAGATTTTCAAGTGTATTCATTCTTAGTTTGATCCATTTGCACTTGAGCGTCGTCAAGCGAAGTTTTGGTCTATTCTCTTGGTACTTGCCAGCACCTAGACGGCGAGGAGGTTGATCGCGAGGTGACCCCTTCAAGAAGCGTGTGAAGAGGCCCGAATAATTTGTGAGTGGTTCGGTGCTCGCCATCTCCGGAGTGAAGGAAGAGCAACCGCTATTGATCGAAGAGCGAAGGCTTAATTTATGAAGCCGGTCCAAGTGCGCTTGGGCTATCCTCAACGTGGACTAGTGAAGACCGGTAAGTCTTCGATGCCACGGAAAAACATCACGCGTCTCATTGTGATCATTTCTTTACCTTCCTTTAGTTTTTATATTTGAGCAATTTGATATTTGTATTATTTATTTGTGCTTGAAATTGAATTGTTTTATAAATTGCTTATGGTGACTAGAATTGAATATGTTTGGTTTATTTAGAGCACTTGCCTAGTCTTCAATTATTCATATTTGTTTAATTAGGCGAGAATTTTTATAACCTCATATTCACCCCTCTCTAGTCGGTCATCCTTGATCCTACACCTGTCCCAAATCTTTGGCTTGTTTTCAAACCGTTGGTCATGCCTCAAGAGTCATTCTCCTGTTAGGTCTGTCAAATCATCAGGCCTAACCTTAAAAGAACTGATCGGATGGCAGCGACACTATGGGGCGTTTGTACTAATTTTTGCTGATAGCTTTTGGCTAAAAATAAATAGTATCACGTGAAAGAAAATGATTTTTAGAAGGAGAGAATGGTTGGTGCAAAAAGTGAGGAAGATATTCATGCGCGAGATGAGAGCAAGAGAAATATGGTATGTGATACGCATATGACCTTCTAACTTGTCATTGGAGCGAGATAGGAGCAAGAGAAGGAGAGAAATTGTTTTAATAAGTCAAATGTTCATATTAACTTTTGACTTCTCTAAGCAAAATTCAAAAGCAAAAGGCAATATAATCACAGCCGGCAGCCACCGTGCCTTTGACATGACAACCAACGCTTAGGGAAGAGAGGAGATGGATTATTTGCCACTCAATAGACTATCACTCTATAATTTGCCACTCCTTGTATTGTCATTGATTATTTGTCGAGAGATGTTTCTATACTTTCTTCAATAGTGATTTGTATAATTTTTAAAGCACGATAATGGTGGATAAAAGTTACTTACCTCTTTGTATACTTTGAGATTAGTGCTACTCTTGTTGGAAAGGATTTATCACTTTTTATATTAAAATCTTGATTATTTGTCACTTTCAATTATTTTATTTGTTTTGTAGCATCTAGCCGCTTAACCGCACTTGAACTTCCTATTTTGCCCTACACACTGGATTGGAGCCGAGCACAAGATCTAGCTCGACCAACCCCTTCCCCCTACCCAGCCAATCTTCTTGCCCCTATCTTTCTTGCCTTAACCCCTAGCGCAATCATCACCGTCCCTCGTCGTTCGTCAATGATCTCCGCCCCTCAGTGCGCTCATCGGTGCCCTTTGCCATTCATCGCCAACCTCCGCCCCCAGCGCGCTTGTTGCCGCCATCCACCCTTCAGCTTTTCGTTGCCGCCCTCCGCCGTTCGTGGCCGACCTCTGCCCCTCAATACGGCCTCCACAACGTGTGCCTTGCCTTCACCCACACCGCATGTAAGGGCTTATTTGGTAAAGCTCTAGATTATTATTTTTTACCTTTTGCTTTTGATTATCATTGGATCTGTTCTTTTCAGCTTTTGAAATCGACTTTTGGCTTTTACTATAGTACCTAACTTTCAATCGAAGTATTTTTTTTAAGATAGGGTCTACAAGTTAATTGTAGTACACGTTAAAACCCAACATCTATACCATCCAAAATCACAAGCGAGTATATCTTTTTCATAATCTTTATCACAAATAGCTAAAATTCAAAAATTCAGTTAAAAACCATAAGCCACAACCATATCAAATAAGCTCATTATCTAATAATCCATTTCTTTGAGAATTCGAAGCTTTGTAAAAAAACGTTTGCCTAGTAAGTTACTCCAAAACCCTAAAAGAGATGATCAGAGACAAATAGACCATAATATCTCTAGTAACACTTCAATTCTATTTGTATCTTATTTCTTTCAATTTGTACATAAATTTCTGAAATTTCTTCACAAATTTTTCTAGGCCGAGTGTCTATCTAAATGCAATCACACAAACACATTTCAAACTTGATACTGTTCACAAGACAAAGAACTATTCTGCCATGATTCAGAAGCAAGCAACACATTCATTCATCTTACCATGATTCCGGAGGAGGCAGATAAAAAAATAGCATAGTTACGACAAAGCAGATGTAAATATACGGCACCCTAGTCTCGGGCTTCATCAATGCAAAATCTAATACCTTCGTTAACTGACACACTTTGGACAAGACAGATGAAAAATAGCATAGTTACAACAAAGCAGATGTAAAATTCGGCACTACTGCAAAGGTGCAACTCATAGCATTAAGCATCTGGACAATACAACAAAAGGAAGCTTAATTAGTTCATCCAAGCGTCTAAACTGATATCAAAGGGATTTGTGCTATTGTCTCAAGCTATACAAAGTGTGAACATCAAAAATAAAGTATCAGCAAGCTTCACAAAAACAGATAGCTCATCAAACAAAGTAAGTGTGCAGTACAAGGCAGAATTGTAAGAGCAAATCCCAATCATCCCATAGAAAATGCTGCCGACTGGAGTGCTTGTCACCTAAGCACAGTCAATTTCCATTCTTCTGATGGATCATCAATAGTCAGAAGGCGTGATAACATCATCGATCTTGAGAACGATCTTCACATTGCCAGCAAGATCTGGTGCTGCTTGTCAGTCAGAGTTTCAAAAACATTCTGTTCTTTCATGTCGTTGGTCCTGACGTCATTGCAATCAATGCCACAGTAAGGGTTGCTCTCCTCGAAAGGTGTTCAGAAATATTATGTTACTTCAAATTCAAAATGGACAATATGGCACAAAATGTTTTTCTATCTAAGCCTTCAGGTGCTAAATTTAGATGAGTAATCTGCATCAATGACAATGTTTATTCTGAAACTGACCAATGTCAAAGTAGTAGAAGCTAAAACAAATTTATGCGAGAAACTGTGTGTTCTAGGTGGTTGTTAACTTGTTACACCTACTTAAGCCAATTGCTGCAGATAACACATGAAGTTGCTAAGAGAAAAGGTACAAAGGTTACCTTTTAACTTGATTAGGGTCACATATTGATATGGAGTACAATTCAGTGTTATCAATCGTTCCAGAAACATGAAAGTAATAGCAAAATTCACCTAGAGATCGACCTGTTGATCGATTTTCTCATGGTGGCTTCATTAACTGAAAGCAAATATATCCGGAGTGTTTAGTTGGTGATAATTTACTACTAACTATACTTTCTGCATGCTGCATTTCATGACGAAGCATGCCTTTTCATTGTTTAGTTTAACAGAGGAGCATGGGCATTAACCAAGACTCTGTATGTCCTTGAATTGTAAATTTGTAACGCGTGAATTTGCATAAATCAACAAATATATACCACCTAGACGACGATAATAAATGGATGTGCGTGCATAAAAGTAATCAAGAAATTCATAGATATGGAATGGTAACACTAACCTATCGATCAATATATATGTCAACGACCAACAATTAATCACACTCTCATAGTCCCATTGCTTTGTCTCATAAAATGCTATAGTAGTTCAAAATTACTAGCTTAATTCAGCTACTTCTCATAAAATGCTTTAGCAGGTTCAAAATTCACAGATTAATGTAGCTCCCACTCCGTCAGAAGAAAATCCAGCTACTTCACAGCTTTTGGCATCCGAAAGCCACCTTATTGCACTATTCAGGAAATGGAAAGAAGCACGCTCCACTGCCATCCTTTAGCGCCAAGTAGTCATACACATTGTCATGCTATTTTCAAACAGAAACATGCGTCCAGGCATTCCAGTCCCAACAAAACAAGATTGGAAATTACTAGCAAGGGGCAAGTGGGAAGGGACGGATGACATACCTTCAAGGGACACCGGGCTCAGTGCTCGGGAAACGGCGGCGCCGACGGATAACATACCTTCAATAGTTACTTTGATTTCGAAGGTTGCTTCATATGGTTAATTCATTTTGGATTCTGCCTCTCGCGATAGGTAGAATCAGATCATTTTTGAAAAGCTGACTGTTTGACGAGATTTAGAAATCTGACAGCTTCACGAGATTTGAAAAGGAAACCGAGAGGATGAGTTGTACCAAATAAGTCCTAAGTGCGTGCCAATTCTGTGAAAGTTGTGCCGATTAATTAGTGCTAATTTCAGTACATTTTGGGTCCATTTGGGTTGCAGATCCATGAATTAGTTGCGGTTTGTTGAGATTTCAATTTGTATGGGTGCACACGGACAAGAATTGGGAGTAGCTGAAGCATGACCTGTGTATGGAGCGTGAGTGTGCGAGTGACTGTATGACCTGTGTTCGATCCGTAGAATTTTCACTGCAGATGGTTTGTAGGACTCCTGTGTATGGATTGTTGAGCGATCGAGTGTTACGTCGATGATGTGATTAATCGAAATGGCAATCCTTTTGCATTTGTTTCACTGGTCTTCCCGCTGCGGATGAGACTCACATGTCTTCCTGCTGCGCGCCGCTGTTGGAGCCGGGAGAGAAGGGGCTCGGCCTTCTCTGTCACCGGTGGGGGAGCAGAAGGCAAGTGGGAGAACGGGGAGTGGATGAGTGCGTGCGTGCGTGCGAGACAGGCTCGGTCCAGCCAAGTATTTGAGCCCAACTCGGGTGCGTAGGGACAAAATGGGAAGATCAGGCCTGGGAGAGAGCTGAGATGCTGCAGGAGGTAACGAAACAATCAAATGTGGCAAATAATCGAGATTCAAAGCTATTGGATGGCAAATAATCAATCACAATGTTAGGGATGTGGTAAATAATCAAGATTCAAAGCTACCGGATGTGCTAAATAGCTGTAACTGATGGTTTTTGTTTATGCTTTTCGAGACGATGTCGAGCGACAGTGATATCGATATGAACATCGTATACTGTTTTGGACTCCGAAAGCTATTTAGAGAAGCAACTCCAAAACCGCTTGAAAAACCATCTCATATATTTGGCTTTCGAAGAGCCAAAAAACCACCAAAAAAACTGGGCGGTTACCTAATGGCTACCGATGATGTAGTACAACAAACATGCAATACAAACGAGGTAGGTAAAACATTTTTTTTCCGAGAACACGGAAGTAGCAGGAAGCCATTATTCTATACCCAAAAGTGTCATACAATGCTTCATGTGTTCTCCGACGAGAAGTGTCTGAATATATTAGTATACAGTAGGTAAATGTCACATGATAGTTGGTAGTCTCTGAACTGTAGTAGAATTATTTACAACCGCATCAGGCAGACCAGAACACGCGCGCTGCATTGCATTTGTTTTCATGGAGATCGACAAATGACGATGCTTAAGATTTAGCCCTTAGCTTCTTTTCATCGGTTTACAAAGCCTGCAGCAACCTTGGAGGCACCAAAGACCAAACTACCATGAAGATGACAAGATGGCAACCGCCGAGTACTTATGGGTAGTACCACTATTTATTCACCACTAGTAGTACCAATGTACTACTACCAATGTTCTTTGGAAGCAAGCCTGTGAATATAAGTTCTTGCATATGACAGAACTTGTCCAATTCTACAAGAATTTGATATATGGTCTACTAATATGGATTGCGACGTTTCTCCCAGACGGTTGGAATTAATGATCACAATTGGCTAATGAGAAATAAAAGGTGAAGGAAAAAAGAACGGTTCTGAAAAGACATTACTCCTACAGCAGTATGTTTCACTGTTCAGTTCAGTTGGTAGCAGGGTTCAAAATCCCGGCGGTTACCGGCCGGTAACCGCCGGTTACCGTTTTTACCGGTGGAGACCGGTAACCCAAAAAACCGGCCGGTATCAATTTTTGAATTTTGAATTTTTGCCGGTTTTTCCGGTTACCGGCCGATTTTTCCGGTTACCGGTTTCAAAACATCTCAAATTTCAAATTTTAATTTCCAAATTTTGACTGGTTTTTCCGGTAACCGGCCGGTTACCGTTACCGGCCGCCGACCGGGATTTCTTCCGGTTCCGGTATTTGGAACCTTGGTTGGTAGCCATCCTGAAAGAGACACCTGATATAGTTCAATTCAGCAACAGGGTGGGGACCAAAACTGTAATCTTTGGAGCAGTTAGATCCATATATTGACACCAAACTCCATGCTCCGAAGAAAGGATTTGAATTCAGTAATACGGATCGAACTGTTCCTCGCAGCATGCAGCACATGAGCTGAAAAACAAGGGGAATCGATCAACACCGTGAAGACGATGAACAATGTCAGCATCAATCGAAATTTTTCAGAAAAGAAATCTTGTGTCAAAGTCGTTACCTATCGGCTTTGTATGCACTGTCGTTGTCTTTTGCCTTCTTGCTTGTCATGCCTTCGAAGACCACAGACATCAATTCGATCTTGAATCTACTAATCTAGTGTAGAAATGGAGCAGACTTGAAAGGACAAACCCGCACGAGCAGCTACTTGTCAGGAAATGCAATCCGAATATGATGATGACACATGTTGGAAGCTAAAAACGCCAGAAGAAACAAGAAATAAAATTAGTCAGTACACAATAGCTCAAGAATGCATATGATACAATGACAATGTGAAAATGCAACACTATTCATCGATGAAATTAAGTTAGTGTGTTGAGGACATGTGATGCTTAAGCTGGCAAGATGTTATCAGTGACCTGCCCTAAAATGGGAAACAATAAAAAGTTTATTTGATAATTTTTTCCTGACAGCCATGCCTTGTTTGTGGCAAAATTGCTACTCTTTTTTTTGAATTAGTTTCCTGCAAAGTATCTTGTACCCTGTGTATGCAGCAAGTACGATTTTGATACAATATTCAGTCATTCAGAGCAATTATTTGTTACAGCAATCGTTAGAAATGCACTTTACAAGCAGTTTATGCTGTCCCACAGCTTTTCAATCCTTGTTCCATCATTTTCATCATATACAGCTTGTATGCAGGAGCTGAATTTCTCAGTAAGAGTGTAAAACACACTTCTTAAAGCAAAAAACAGCTCACCACATTTTCCATGGGAAATATTTTTATATGCCAATGCAATTGTTCCGGATCCCTGATCTGCCATTGCAACATGACCTCTCCCTTGCGTGCCATCGCATTTCCAAAACCTTCCCATATTTGCCACTTCTGTCAACTCTATTAGATTTTTCCGTTAATTTTTTTCAAAATACCCATATTACCAACCATTTTTCTCTTCCTTTTCTTCTCATTTTCATTCTTCTCTCTCTCTCTCTCTCTCTCTCTCTCTCTCTCTCTCTCTCTCTCTCTCTCTCTCTCTCTCTCTCGTCACTGCCGCCTCCTATGCTCGTGCGGTCACCACCATCCCTCACTAGTAGCAATCCCGCCACCCGGTGCCACCTCCTCCGCCCTCCCGTTGCCGCCAACTCTTCTGCTCGCGTCGTTGGCGCCGCCCCTCACCGGTGGCAAGTCCATCATCTGGCTCAACAAACCTAAGCGTAAATCAACTAATTTCAACTAAGTACACCAACACCCACAACAAAGCTCACAATGACGTCAAGGTTCCTTACTTGATGGTCCACGGCATCAAATCTTGAATTCAATCTCAATTGAGCATCTCGTCTCATTTTAAGTGATAGCCATGGTCTCAAATCTTGCATCCATCTTTCCAAGAGTTGTGGTGATTTGACCAAGATCAATGAAGAGCCATGGTCAACGAGAGCCAGAATTGTAAGTGGATCAATCTCTAAGGTGTTAGCGGGTTGAGTCTTGTAAGTGCTTTGAGAAGCATATGTGAGTGTTTAAAACCCCATATTAGTTGGGGTTGATGGGTTTCCCCGATTTCCTTAAAGGGTTAGACCCGTTAAGAGTGTGTGCTGGTTATTTAGTGGAGAGGAGAGAAGGTGGCTAGATCAAGGAATCTAGGGTTAGGGTTTAATCTTCCACCTTGGTTTCCTTCCATGGTTACAAGAGAGAGTTTGAGAGAGGAAAAGAGTGGTGCTGTAGCTACACCTTGTAAATATCCACGAGCTTGTAAACACTTTCCTCTACTTAATAAATCAAAGCTTTGTCTCAATCATATTCCTCTTTGTGTTCTTGTGTGGCTTTGGTTGTTCTTGAGGTTGATATGTGATTTCTTATTCCTGGTTGTTCTAGCTTGATACCCTACTTGATTTTCCTTGCTATGACATATTAAAATAGATCTAGAAGTCCTCATGACTTGGATCCTCACGAGCAAGAAGTAATTTGGGATTTAGGGTTTTCGGTGTCCTTATGACCTAGATTCAATTATCTTCGATTTATTGGACTTGCGCCCAAGAGCCTTATGATTCTTGACTAGTTTAGGTTCCTGGTAGCTTGAGCAAGTCTCATACCAAATTTGAGGGTGTTTGGACTAGATTTGTGAAAGTTCTTGAGATTTGAGCTTTTGTCTCAAGAGGTTTTCAGACGGGGGACAGGAGACCGGTCAGACCGGCCTTGCTCCAGTGGTCAGACCGACATTACACCGGCTGTCAGACCAGCCTATTACGGTCAAACCGGCCATTGGCTTTCAGTTAGACCAGTCTTAGGCTAAAGTTTGCTAATTTCTGTTGGCTCAGGTTTCTTGTTTTGTCGTGCCAAGTCTATCTGATGTAATTTGCTCTTGGTGACTTTTATAGTTATTAAGTAAAATTTTGAACACCTAAAGAGATAAAAAGTTTCGAGAATCGTTCACCCCCTTTGATTGCCGGCACCAGTCTCATAGCTCCTTGTCGGCTTGACTCTTCCTTGATAATCATGACTTGTTATCAACTTGATTTGGACACATAGAGGCAAAGTGAAAATTCTCATTGCAAGCGAGGCACTTGATGTTCTTTGAGTGTCTTGCATTGTGCCTTACCTTACTATTCTCCTTCTTGAAGTGGAAGCCAATCCCTCACTTGTCATGCAAGCTCCATTGCTTGCTCAAGATGTTATCAAGAGATGTATTCCCTTTATAGCACTTCTCCAAATCATAGCTCAACTTGATGACTTGATCCTTGAGCTCTTCGTTCCACTTTACAAGGTTAGTCTCACATAGAACAGAGGAAGTAGAAACATTACACTAGAGCAACAAGAAATATCAAGCAAGTTACCAGAAGAGGTGGATATGCTAACCTTGATAAAATGCAAGTGCTAGTACCTAAACAAGGCATGTCATCTAATAAATCACACGTAATGCTTATATCCACCTTAGACTTGAGATCCTTAAGAAGAGGAGACTCATGCTCATCCTTTAGCTTACTATAAGTATTTTGAAGGGAGAGATGCTCTTTTCAAATCCTTAAATTTGGCATTCTCCTTCCCAAGGTATTCATTAAGCTCCTCAAGCATATCTATCAACTCATTATATGTAGACTCATCATCATTATTTACCTTATCATTATCTTTCGCCAGAAAACATATAGACACAGAATAAAGTGATGGAGCCTCATTATTATTGGTGGTCGTTGATGGATTATCCTTGATAGCAAACCAGGCAAGATGACTTGGGATCATCATCCTCCTTGTTTGGACATTCCAAGGCAAGATGTTTCTTTTCTTGACATTCACAACACTTGATGGTCTTGTAGTGATTTGCCGTAGAGGATGAGCTTCTTCTTGAGCCATCACCTTGTGAGTCACACCTCTTCATGATTTTTTTATTTTTCTCATGAGAGTGTCCATTTCTTCATTGGTGTCTTCATCTTCCTTATTTTGGCACTCAACCTCGTTATCACTTGACTGATGCTTGGCCTTGAATGCATGAATTATTTTGCTTAATAATGTGACTATCTCCCTTATCTTGGTCATGAGGTTACCCAAAAGAGCGGTAGGAGTCATCCTTACCAAATCGGAAAAGTTGAGGAATAAGGTCACCAATATTTCATACTTGTTTGATAGATCCCTAAGCATCTTACAAACAACATCAAGATCGGTTAGATCACAAGATAGACCTTTGAGCCCATTTACTATGTTGTTTAATCTAGAATACATCTCATTGATGCTTTCATGCGGAAACATAGTAAATGCCTCATATTTGAATTTCCATAAGTTGTCCAAACACCATGAGTATTCTCAAGATTGTTCATTCTATTGAACTCATCCGCATTCAAGACACTAAAGAGAACATTCATGTAACACCTAAGGCCCGAGCAGCCCAGCTCGACCTAGCCCATACCTTTGTCGTATAAAAGAAGGGGAGAGTCGGGGGGAGAAGCAAGAGCCCCTTCAGGAGAGAAGATACAGCTTCAAGGGAATGCACATCCGTGTTATCTTTTTGTATTGGCCAGCTTCTTCCCTAGCCAACGAATGCTCAAGTTTAGGATACTTCTACCACTTGCGGAAAAGCCGAATGCGCCATTGCGCGTTGAGGCTATCCCAGTGGTATGTGAGTATCCCGACGTATTTCCTGAAGAGCTTCTAGGGATGCCACCAGAAAGAGATGTGGAGTTTAGAATTGATCTTGTTCTGGGTACTCGACCTATTTCTATATCCCCATACCGTTTAGCACAACCACTCCAAGAAGAATTGAAGAAACAACTAGATGGGTTGATGTCCAAGGGGTTGATTCGCCGCAGTGTGTCGCCTTGGGGAGCCCCTGTTCTATTCACTGAGAAGACGAATGAGAGTTGGCGCATGTGCATAAACTATCGTGCCTTTAATTGGGTGACTATCAAGAATAAATACATGTTGCCTCGTATTGAGGACTTGTTTGATCAATTGAAGGGAGCCAAGGTGTTTCTAAAATTGATCAACAATCTAGGTATAATCATATTCGAGTATAGGAGCAAGATATTGAAAAGACAGCTTTCTCTACGAGGTATAGGCACTATAAGTATAAAGTTATATCCTTTGGACTAACAAATGTCCCTGCTATCTTTATGGAGATGATGAACAGTATGCTACACAAGTATTTGGATGACTTTGTAGTTATGTTTATCGATGATATTCTGATTTATTCCAAGACAGAGAAAGAGCATAAAAGACATTTGAGACTCGTGCTTGAGACTCTGAGGGATAACCAATTCTTTGCCAAGTTGAAAAAGTGCAAGTTTTGGATATCTAAAGTGGGCTTTCTAGGTCATGTGATTAACCAGAAGGGCATTTCAGAAGATCTAGGCAAGATTTCTACAGTAGTAGATTGGAAGAGACCATCTAATGTTAAAGAGGTGAGAAGTTTTCTTAGCTTAGTGGGTTATTACCGGCGTTTTGTGAAAGACTTCTCCATTATTGCCAAGTCAATGTCCCAACCCACACGGAAGGGCATGAAATTCTAGTGGACCGACAAAAGCGAGCGCAGTTTCAATACTTTAAAAGAGAAGTTAGTAACTGCCCCTGTTCTCACTCTTCCTGAGCCAGGAAAGCGATTTACGGTCTACTCGGATGCATCGTGAGTGAGTTTGGGTTGTGTGCTCATGCAAGATAGCAAAGTGATCGCGTATACCTCGCGACAATTAAAGAAGCATGAGCAGAATTATCTCACTCACGATTTAGAGCTTGCCGCAGTGGTTTTCGCTATAAAGATTTGGAGGCATTATTTGTATGGAGAGTCTTGTGATATTTTCACTGACCACAAGAGCCTCAAGTACATCTTCACTCAGAAAGTATTGAATTTGAGGCAAAGAAGGTAGTTGGAACTGATCAAGAACTATAATCTCACTCTCCAGTTCCCAGCAAAGCGAATGTGGCCGCTGATGCCCTTAGTCGCAAGATGACACCCTCCACTCTAGACTGTCTCGTTGCTGACTTTGAATGGATGGGAATCTCGTATTGTTATGCTGCTACAGCACAAGTTGAGATATAGTTGTTGCTGGGATCAGCAATTCCAGAATGAGTGAGAGAAGCGCAGAGACATGATCGGTTGCTTCAACAAGTGAAGAAGCACATCGATAATGGGAAAACGGGGGATTTCAGCCATGATGAGTCGGGCACATTGCGGTTTAAGGGCCTCCTTTGCGTGCCATAAAAACCTCAAGTCAAGAATGAAATATTAAAAGAAGCTCATCGTACCCCGTACATGGTACATCCTGGTGAGAACAACATGTATCGAGATTTGAAAAAAGACTTTTGGTGGAAAAGAATGAAAGTGGATGTGGCTCGCTATGTAGCGTCTTGCAAGATTTGCCAACAAGTAAAGGTTGAGCATAAGCATCCCGTCGGGCTATTGCAGCCTTTAGATGTCCCTCAGTGGTCATGGGATGATGTTAATATGGATTTCGTAGTTGGCTTACCCCGCACTCAGTGAGGTAAAGATGCAATTTGGGTAGTGGTGGACCGATGCAGTAAGTTCGAGCACTTCATCCCTATTTGCACGACGAACTTGGTAAGTGATTTGGCACTCATCTATGTGCGTGAGATAGTCCGGCTGCATGATGTGCCAAAAACGATAGTCTCGAACAGAGATGCTAAGTTTGTCTCCAAGTTTTGGGAGAGTTTGCAAAGTGCACTAGGTATGAAACTTCATTTTAGTACCGCTTTCCACCCACAAACAGATAGGTAGTACGAATGCACAATTCAAACACTAGAGGACATGCTGAGGTCCTGCGTTTTGTCGTGGAAAGGTAGCTGGGAGGATCAATTGGCACTCGAGTTTGCTTACAACAACTACCACACCAGTGTTCAAGCCACACCATTTGAGGTTCTATATGGGTGGAAGTTTAGATCGCCACTCTGTTGGGATGCCGTAGACGAGAAGGCAGTCCTGTGTCCGAATTGGTCCAACAGACAGTGGAACGAGTGGCAGAGATTAGACAAAATTTACTTGCTGCTTATAGTAGGCAGAAAAGCTATGCGAATGTTAGGAGACGAGATTTAGAATTTGAAGTAGGTGATCATGTGCTTTTGAGAGTATCACCCACCAAGGGAATTGTGTGATTTGGTACCAAAGGGAAGTTTAGCTCACGGTACATTGGGCCATTTACGATTCTGGCATGAATTGGAAAGTCGACATATCGTTTGGATCTTCCTGAATCCATGCGAGGAGTGCATAATGTGTTTCATGTTTCTATGTTGAGAAAGTACTTAAGGGATCCAGAGCATGGGATTGCTCTAGAGCCGTTGTCCCTTAAGCAAGATCTCATATTCGAGTCCCATCTAGTTCGGATTCTGGAGGAATCCAAAAAGGTGTTGAGGCACAAAACGTTAAAATACATTAAGGCACAGTGGTTGCAATAGTCTGAGCGAGAAGTAACGTGGTAATTGGAGTCTCGCATGCGCCAGAAGTACCCGGAGTTATTTACTACGGATACAAGTTAGAATTGTTTGTTGTTTAATATAGTTTGCTTTGTTTGTCGCGTAAAGAACTAAGTTTTAGAATTCGGGATCAAATTCTGTTAACGGGGTAGAATGTAACACCTAAGGCCTGAGCAACCTAGCCCGACCCGGCCCATACCTTTGCCGTATAAAAGGGGAGAGCCGGGGGGAGAAACAAGAGTCCAATTTGCTTTTCTCCTCCCTATGCACTCTCCTCTCTGGTCGTCCTCGCCCCCGTGCCTACCCTACCGTCGCTACTCCTGCCGAGTGCGCGCCGCCGTCGACCAGCCGCCAACACCGCCACTCCCCAGCCGCACCTTGCCGCCTCTACTTCCCCCCTGCAGCTGTTGCTGCTGTGGCTGTTGCTACCTCTACTGTGACGCCACTACCGACTTCGCCTGCACGCGCCGTCGTCCTCCGTTGCTGTCGCCGACCAGCAGCTGGGCTTCGTCGCCTGCTACTGCATCTCCCCACGCGCTAGCGCCGCCGTCCCTCGCCCACGCCTAGTCTCCCGATCCCTGCTACTGTCGCCACTCCACGAGAGTGGAGGGTCGGTCAGCCGAGAGCTGGACAGGGAGGGGCCGCCGGTTGAGGGAAGGAGAGGCAGCGGCTGGGAGTGAGGCTAAGATAGGAGGGGAGGAAGAGAAAGAAGAGAAAGGAGAGGAGAGGAGGCGGACGTCCGAGCGGCGAGGGAAGAAGGAAACGAAGAAGAGGAAGAGAAGAAAGAGGAGAAGGAAGAAAAGGCCAGCGCCGTGAAAAAAAAAGGAGCCGGGCGTGGAAAAAAGAGGGAAGAGGGAAGAAGAAAAGAAAAAGAGAGATATAGGGCCCTCCACTATACCAGTATAAGCTATAGTTATAGGTGCATTGTATTTCATTGCATTGTATGGAAAGAGATACAGACAGTGATACAGTTATAAAGATTTGATTTACAGTTTACAGTTACAGATGCATTGGATTTTATTGCATTGCATAAATAATGATATAGACAGTGATACAATTACAGAGGTTTGACTTACAATTTGCAGATATAGATTGATGTACTGCTTTATTGTGTGCTTGCTGAGTCTTCGAACTCACCCTTACTTTGTTGTTTTTTAAGTGTGATTCGGAATAACTGCACACATGAAATAACTGCTTAGTCATGCACTGAGCATTATGTTTAATCATTTGTTAAGAAGTTTATGTAAATTTTCTAGTTCCAGTATATTTCAGGAGAACAGGTTCTCCTGTTAACCTAGTTCTCGTGCGTTAACCCTGTTTGTGACGCGTCTACATGAGATAGTAACAGTGTGGTGGTAGCATCTTGGGCTCTGTGAAGGGTCGGGGTGTTACAATTCAATGCTTGAGCATCAAGTTATAAGTTTTGCTCTACCCTTTGAGTAGGGTTTTGTTGATTGATAGGTGTAGTAAAATCCTCATTAATGATTCTTACGTGAGGATGCATGGCCTTAAGAAATATAAACATTCTAACCTTCCAATAAGCATAATTTATGCCATCAAAGTATGAAACCCTACTGTGATACACAATTCTATAGTCGTCATCCTTCTCTCTAGGCGGAGAAGCCTAATAAAACAAGACCAAACTCTGATACCACTTGTAAGGTCGAAAAGCCCAAATAACAGGAGGTGAATATGCGCTTTAAAAAAAACCTTAAGGCTAAAACCGAGTTTTATATACAGAAGCATAAATCAAACCGGCTTTTTCACAATTAAAGCCTAAATCAACTAGTTACAACTAAGTACACCAATACCCTACAACTAGATCAATCCTACTATGGCAAACAAGCACTTTAATTCAAGGAATGTAAATAAAAGAATGTAAATGAGTACAAGGAAACAAACCACAATAGACACACGATGTTTTACCATGGTGTTCAAAAACTTGATGGTTTCCCCTAATCTACGTTGATATAAGCCTAAACAAATTGGATCAGCTCTACGAATGAAGCCAAGCACCTCAATCCACTAGGATTACTTTTCCTACACTCCAGAGATGGCAAGCACCACAGCACTCACAAACAACTAGGCCTTCTCACAAGCTCCTTTGACAAGATCATCGAACCTCACGCCTCCAAATCGTCTAGAAGTCAACAACCTCCAAGAGCAATAAGTCGATGACAGTCATTTGAACTAATCACGTGCTGAAGCTCGATGGATATATAATCCACCACCAAATGCAATACATGCACAAGGATTTGCCACTTCAAGCTCATTAGGTGCAACACATGCACACAAGAAGTGAGAGGGCTTGCTCTTAGCTAAAGAAGATGAAGAAATGCTTTAGCATTTTGTCCCAATCGACCACAAGGGGGTATTTATAACCTACACAAAGAAACTAGCTGTTGGAACAATAGTTCTGCAAAAATAGCTGAAACCGATATGACCGCTAATATGGCTGGTCGGACCGACTTCCTCTGCAACGGCTAGAAAACTACCTGTTATAGCTGCCGATAAGAACGCCCACATAAGTGCCGGTCTGACCGACGTTCAGACCGCTAGACCAAACCCAGAGATGAGCACAAAAACAACTCTCTGGAAAAAGTTAACTGGCTACAAAAGACCGGCCAGACCACATGGGCCAGTCAGACCGCTTGCATAGACTTGGTTAGACCGCTCAAGCATGACATATAGAAAAAATTCCCCAACAGTTCAACCGGCAACAAACTTCCAATCAGACCGGCCAACACATGGTGGTCTGTCCGGCTTGCAATTTTTAACAAAGGCCACATTTCCATATACTTCAATCAATTAGCAAAATGCATTCACAAATTTTAGTATCATACAGATAAAAGATAAAACATGATTTAAGATAAGTTGCAAAACGCATTCACACACTTTAGAATCATGCTACAATGTTTAGGGACATGAACTCAAACCATTTGCAAAACACATTCACAAACAATATTCACATGCGATAAGAATTATGCATGAGTTTCAACTATTTGCAAAACATATTCGTAAATACTAGCATCATGCAAAGGACAACTATAGCAAGCATAATGAGCTATCAACACATGACACTCGTGCTATTAGTCAAAACTCCTCTTAATAGTAAGGAAACCAACACTAGCAATTTGGTCTCCCAACCAAACACTGAGACCGATAAAAGACTAAGAACATATTTTTATCCTATGCTAATTACACCTTTACCTTACACATCCACCTAAAGCTTGAAGATGAATGTTTTCACTCTAAGTCTAGGTTTTTCACTTAATCATCAACATATGACATCCATTACTTGGCTTGATGACAATCAACATATGAAAACATCCAAATTTTCCATCATCATGAGACCTAATCTATTTCATCAACTCATAAAAAATATTAGTCCTATAAATCAATTGTCATTAATTACCAAAACTTGCCATTAACTCATAATGACAGCTCTAGATTCTTCAAAATGGTAGATCAGCAATCCGGAACAATTACAATGGCATATAAACTTTTCCCCTTTTCATGTTAATTTAGTTTTTTCCAGAGGGGACATAGATAAAAACCATGAGGTGTTTCGCAACATTAACAAATCTGTGTTGTTGGTAAATCAGGGTACGCTTCTCTTTTTCTAGAGTGGTTAAAGACAATCACATCACTAAGTATAAATGGCGCAAGCCTCATATTCAAAAGGAATATGACTATGACCTCATCCACTACAGTGTAGGCTAAAACCATTTATACTCAGTGTTGTGCTAATCTCAATATCACAAGTGGGTATATAGGTGAAAACTTACAACTTCAGAAAAGCAGCAATATTTTGAGAGTGTGTTGAGAAAGAAATTGCAATCTGCAAGTAGTAGAACAAAAAAATGAGTACTTCTGAAAAACCCCTTAAAAAATTAGAAGAGGTGAGGAGGTTATACGCATAAACCATCCACGTATGCAATGGAAGCATATATATCTTTCACACCCCACAAACCTCTAGTTTCAGTGGTTTTGAGAAATTCATCCAAAATATAGGAAATGCCAACCCAAAACATTTTCTTAAATGTTATGGTGAAATACCTTGTCGTAAGTTGGATTATAGAATGATACGAGCAAATCGCACAAACCAATAATAGAATAAACAATAATCAGGACCAATGATTCATAGTAACCCTGCAAATGTTGTTCTTAGCAAGAGACCAAAAGCTCATTAGTGTCACTAGAATGTATCGGTATGTGCTTTCAACAAGTTATTTGTGTACAAGTGCAAGGAGTTGGCAAAAATGATTTTTAAACAAAGACAGATAGCAGAGTGAAATTTGCCCTTGGTTTAAGGTCCCTTCAGCATAGTTAAGTTGCTTGTGCTTCCTATTGACATAACATTTTTTAAAATGTTAAGACGCCAACATCCAAATCCTTCCCAAAAGAATGAACATGAAAAGATTTTATGGGGCTCCAACAGCAAATATAATAGAAAAGTTAAAAAAATCATAATTGGGATGGTAACTAGTTCATGCATGTGACGGTGGAAGAATTGCAGTCATAAGATGCATTGATTATAAACGTGATATCAGAGATAAATTGTCAGTAGTCATTTGTTGTGTTGTGTCACATTGCATTAACGATGACAAACATAACTAATTGATCAGAGCAAGTTGTGTACTTACTTGGTCTAATGCAGTGAGAGGGAAAGAACTGGCCTCTTTCTTATTGTGGAAAGTAAAAACATCACGGGAAATTGAGGAATATTGATTTGCACAATTATGACTCTTCAACCCAAGTCAATTAACTAGAAACTACAGACAGATAGATAGATAGATGCCATGATTCATGAAGTAAGATCATTTGGTCAAGGTGGGATATTGCAGATTGTTTACTCAAACTTAGAATCATGTGATAATAAATGAGAATAGTTAAATTTTGGAGGATTTTTTGCTCTTAACCTTTCTTTTGGAGTGGGACTTTTTGGTCTTAACTTCATGGTCCAAAATGTGAGCTTGCAAAGTACTTCCTCTAGATTGCAATATTTGTCCATTTACTTGGGATATGTCATTTCATAATGCTTGCTCATTAATTAGATCAAGAATGTAGTTAGTGAATATCTTTACTCCCCGCCCCTACTTTAATGTTGTAAAGAGGTTGAGTAGTTGCAATATGTTACTTAATAGGGGTGTATATGTATGATCCAACAATGTCATTTACTATTTATTAGGTTTGGTGATTTCATGGTTTATTGCACATGGTGGACTTGGACAAACTTTACAAAATTGAGAGAGTACAACACAATAGTTATCAGTTAACATGCGCAAAGGGCATTTCATCCTTCCCATCTCATGCATTGCACAGTTAGAAGTTCAAGTTTTCAACATAAGGCTTGTTGGATAGAAAAGGGTCTTCTCATCTCCAAAAAGCTAGACTTTGCGTGAGAAGCTATAACACCTTGTGGCACAAAATTCACTAAAAGCTCAGCCCCCACAAGGGACGGGCACTAATGCATAGCACATCACTTCGCCCAAAAGGTTAACCCATAACTGATATGATTTGGACCAATATAATAGATATCATATGCTAGTGCAACTCATAGTAAACTGGCAAGGTGGTACTAAGGGTTGTGGTGTCATAGAGGCAGGTCTCCCAACTACAACACACAACTAATATGGAACTATTCTAACAAGGCGAAAAAGATGGGACCCAAAAATTGGTTATCTTCTTTGAAGATAAGAAAACAAGGGACAAAAGAGCAACAAGAATCTAGTTATTGCAACATAGAAAAGTATTTCTATTTCCAAGTAAGTAAAAATCCAAATTAAGTCTACTCATATGCAGCGTTATGCTACAAGCTCAAGGCTTGCAAGCTACTCAAAATAAATGGAATCAACATGGAACTTAGCTTGGCTCCATTCAGCGCAAGAAGACATTGAGCTCTACCTTGGGCCAAACCTCCCACATTCACTTCATCTACAAATTGACCCAAGTTTGAGCCCAATTCACTTGCGCTGAGCTTGTTTGAAATTTCTCTTTTAGATGATTGCACACTAGGAATGCAAACAGAATGAATAATTTTCATCCAACTGACTAACCAAAGGTTTATGGAACGAATACAAAAAGAGTAGATGGATATTTGACACTATCCGTATCTGATTTCGACTTCAAGGAAAAATTATAGAATATGATAGGATGAGTAATATCCGTCCGTATAAATCTGTATGTTGTGATTTCAATTAGGAATAACATAACATATGAACGGATTGCCACATCTAAATAGACGGGAATCTGAGTGCTCTTCCATCAACATCTCGGTGATTAGTCTCTCCGTGTTCACTCCAATCACACCTACGGTCCAATATCCAATGTAGGGGTGCAAAAGAAGTGGATAATTTTCGTCCAACCGACTGTCCAACTCTGATTCCAAGAAAAAAATACGGAATATGATACAGGATGGGCGATATCCGTCCGTATCCACTCCAATTATACCCCTACACACAACCCCCAAACACCATGGAAAACAATATCATCTCTCCCACCTCTACTCCACTGCTCCTTCTCTGTAGTCTACCATGACCGAGGCACCACAACATTGGAGAGTGCTGCAAGCGTGTTAACCCCTTTTAGGTGCACCACCCTCGACATATTGCAATGCGACATCGAGATATAATACACACATATTCCTAATTACTCCTTGGCTCCTCAACTATATGTGTAGTACAGTGGTCCAGCATGTAATTATATTGTTTACAACATATATATGCTTGTGAGGTAGCTCGGGCTAACCTCAAGGTTAGAGGTGGGCCATAGCTAAGGCTTGTCTCAAGAAAAGCAAGCTGCCTTTTTCTAAGACACATGTAGCTGACAATAATACAAGGCAGAGAAAACAGTGTAGGGGGCCCCAACATGTAAAGCAATTATGCAAGGCATGCAAATTAAGCCTCCATTCTAACTCGGAGACCACAAGGCCACCTTCTGTCACAAAGAAAGAAAGAAAGAAAGAAAAGAGGTGTTGGGAGGGAAATCCTTGCAATCTAGTGGTTGGTTTTTCATCTACATAGAGTAAATGGTTTCTCATGTTCATATACTTAATTTGTTGAATAATTCGTCAACTTTCATGATTAAAAAAATTAAAACTAATGAGCCGATCAGAATATGTAGCGATATGCATATATAGCAAATGTAGCAAAAGCTACATACACTTGGTTAGCCACACAAATGCGTGAACCAGTCAATTAGTACCACCATATATGTTCCCATCCAAAAACTTATTCTGGATGATAATTTGTTTGCAATGTTATTCGCGCTCTATTTTTTTCCATTAAAGACATACACTAAGGCTATCCATCATGGATACAAATCTACACTCAAATTGCTCTTCTAATCAGCAAATGCCTAATTTGTTGAACTAGGTAAAAAACTTCCATTAATTTCAAACATTGATTAAAGGGATATCAACATGATGTGGTTTGTAACATTAATTCACCTCAATGCATAGGACTATTGAGGGATGGAAGGATGCTCACATTCCAAAACATCATCAACTAGAAAGGCATCTTGGTATACATGTGTACTAGTTGCACACAACAAATAAAATCAGCTTGTTCTATGTCAGAAAAATAAATAAATAATGCAACTGTATGAGCATGAATGCAATCAAGTAACAGTTATTATGCTTAACCGATGAGGTAAGCACATCTATATGAGGAATTAATGCAATGGTTAATGGGTCCGGTGAATTCAAAGGTCAGGTTCATGTTCAGATATACAGCTCACTAAAGACAAATAACACAATAATTAGTGTTTACTATGAAAACACTGTAATTGGTGAGAATTTTCTTCTAGAGAATATACAGCTCACTAAAGACAAATAACACAATAATTAGTGTTTACTATGAAAACACTGTAATTAGTGAGAATTTTCTTCTAGAGAATGCTCTGGAAGAATATATGAATATATATATATCTATCTATCTATCTATCTATCTATCTATCTATCTATCTATCTATCTAGATAGATAGATAGATAGATAGCTAGCTAGCTAGCTTCTTGCATCAATATGGAAGGAACATACCTTTCATTGCTTTGGAACATCAATGCCCTTCACGTAGTGAGACTCGTATTCATTTTTTTCCGAAAAGGTTGGCAGGAGCTCTACCTATTCAATTATGTGTGTGTATTTCGTATGACATGTTTAAGTTTGTCTACATTGATGCCCTTCCCTTTTAAGTTTTACATGCTCATGTATATTCTCACTTTATCCGTCTTCATTTATAAATGCCATGCTACATGTATATAGAAATTTCTTGCAGATTCTACAATTTGTTCCTTTTCAAACTCTGATGAAATGCACATTAAGGCTGGAACAACCCGCATATGTACTTCATATTTGGACTATTATAAGTTATAGGCTAAAGTGACAGCAAATAATGGAGACAGCACTATTCCAAACCTACATGAAAACAAGCATTTCGTTTGCATAACCATAAAAAAAGGCAAATTTCATATTTAACTGCATGATTTATATTACTATAAGTTCATCTTATGTTTGCTGAGCTGGCATTTGTGTTCAAAACATAGAACATAAATGCCAAACGAGCACATAATAGTACACAAGTGCAAATAATACGAAGAGACACAAATACTACATGAGTGAATATCTATTTACAAAGAAATGGATTGCATTTCCTCAGCAAAAAGGGAAAGAAATCAAGAATGCATGTATATTGATGTTTTTGTTTTGATTGAGATAAGAGAGTAAAAACCAATTTGTCTCTGTACTTTTACTTCTTACAACAAGAAGACTGCCTTTTTTTCCTCTAAAGTCCAAATCAAAAGGCAGATGCAAAACAAAACAAAGGATGATGACGAGATTGTGGTCATCTTGGTGGATAGGTAAAATGACAAATTGAGTAAAACTGATCCCAGCCCGAAAAAAAAAATTAATTGTAGATGTTCAGTTGGTCTGGCAAATATAACAACTTGACAAGAAGCAAGGATTATTGAGAGACTAGCTAGCTAACTAGCTTAAACTCAAGACCGGCCTCCCATACAAAGTACTGTTAAAAATATTTGGTGAAAGGTAAGTGTTCAAGGTCTAACTTTCAATTCTTAATTACTTATCAAATTATCGAACAATTCCACACTTCCAATTACAAAGAAAACAGCACATTCCATGTAAATAAGGCATGAACATATATAGCACTGTTATTTCTACACATATGTACACACCACATGTCTTGCTTCGACTGGGAAAGTCATACAAAATGTTACCGTACCTAGCTAATTAGCACCAAAAATAAAGTAGTACTTCTAGCTTCATGAACCTTGATTATATGCTCCTGAACATCTCGTTTACTTATGCACGGTTAAACCAATCACCAATAAGCATCAAATCTACCTCACTTAACATGATAGGTACCCTCAGATGATAATGCTTTGAACACTACCAATGAACCAACCCATCATTGTACTCAACAACGGATGCAAAGGAAATCAGTTTCTCATGAAATGGTCCTTGAATGCCAAAAACTCAACTTTTAGCTGGTTGTTGTAGTAGCACATGCATGTTCTTTTCAAATAAACATTGGAACATGCATATCAAAGCTCCAATCAACTTGTGCATCCAAATCCAACAAAAAACATGTAACAACCATAAGTAGACACAATTTACAACCTCAAAGAAAGCTCAAATATTGAATTAGATACTAGGAACAAGTGATGTGCATACATTTGCCATACATATGCAGATGGTGTGTAGCTGCTGCTGCTTCCCATTAAATCATGGCGCCATTGTCCTGGAAGAAAAAAAAGGGGAAGGAAACATCAGCTAATGGGTCACTCATGAGTACTCAGGAAGGACCACATTCAAGAGAATGGTGTGCCAAGCATCACTGAAAGACAAGAAAAGCAAAGAAACAAAAGGCAGTCACTCTTACCCCTCATCAGTAACACTGTGAATGACCAAAGGCAGTCTTCTTGTCAATGGAAATGGAGGAAGCAAGAATGAAAGATGGGTAGAAAGGAGAAAGAGAATGAGAGAACAGCAAGGGGACCAACCCAAACCAAAAGGCAAATGTGTGAGAGAGACAAGGAACCTAAGATGCAAGCCAGATCTGGCAAAAGCAAGGTGAGGCCACCTTCCTTGCCAAATATAGTTCTTCCCTTGGTGGCCTCCAAGATCCACTTTTGAGCCAACAAGAGCTCATCAAAGCCACCATTACCACCATGGCCACGCCCAAGAACCAAGTAGCACAAAAGAAAAAGAGCAGCGAGAATGCAAGAAGAATGACTTCACTAGGCAGGCGAGAAGGGGGGAGAGGGGCTACACTAGAGAGGAAGGAAGAGATAAGAAATGATGCAGTTTTATTCTGTTAAATCCTTACAGTTGTTCAGTGTACTGGCAGCGTCTCCCTGATTCAGCTCCCAAGGCAAGGAGCTGGGAGTAGAGAAGTGAAAGAAAAAAAATGGACAAGCAAAATAAATGGCAAAACCAATCATTTTTCTATGTACTGCAAAAGCCTACAACAGCAACTCGCTCTTTGTCTCTGAAAAAACTCACTCGTTCTTTGCCATCGGTATCAGCACCCTCTCCTCCTCGGTAGTAGCTCCCCGACAGCCTGACTGAAAGAGTTCAAATCAAGAAGAGGAAATTAATATGCAAATCGATGCGTATATCTAGAAGATAAGGTAGTGACATGTCCTTGCTCCCTGCAAAAGCCAGAGTCCTCGCGGCACGCGTGTCCGTCTTTGCACGGCACGGTTTCCACCACCACGCCGGACGCACAGACGAAAACCTTCTCCTCTCCGGTCCTCCTACCATATTTGTGTGAAGCCTTTCACCATAGCTCGTATCAGAATAATATTCTGAATTAAACAAGAGAAGAAGATGTCATCTCCTTCTGGACGTGAGGCCAGCGAGAGAGATTGACAGAAAGAGGAGCGAGCACGCGTCGAAGATGGCATATCCGTGATGCCATCCGTCACATCGTGTGCTCACTCTCTTCTGTCAATCTCTTCGTAGTCTTCTTAATACCATATGTAGTGTTCCTTTCGGCAGAAACCCTCCTGAAAATCAATAAAACCAACACAAAATATGGCAAAAAAAAAACATTAGGAAAAAAATTGGTGCTAGCTTCTTCTTGGATCCAATGGTGACCGTCCCGGAGGAGGAAGGAGGGGTGAGGCTGCGAGAGGGGGTACGACTTTCTTGGTGTCTGGGTTCGTTGAATGGAGGGGGGTGGATGATGATGGGACGGGTAGCTCAGCTCACTCACTGGAGAGTGAAGGGAAGGGAAGCGCGAGCCATCTCGAGCTTTATTTATTAGTAAGTACGCCGAATGAGTAGCTGT
The DNA here is from genome assembly GCA_036346265.1 of Melocanna baccifera. Lineage (NCBI taxonomy): Eukaryota > Viridiplantae > Streptophyta > Magnoliopsida > Poales > Poaceae > Melocanna > Melocanna baccifera. Next base: position 3,541,512 of record CM070692.1, read on the forward strand.
TAGCAGGGTCTTTTGCGGACGGGACGGCGAACTAAATTGATGGGGCGAACAGTAGTAGCATTTCACCCAGCCCCCACGCACAGAGAGCCGCTACTGTTCATAGAATCATAGGACGGCCGACGGACGGCAAGCGACATCGTCCAGGCCCCCGGCCGGCCGGGCAGCGCTAGGGTTCTGTTTCGGGCACTGGTTGCTGCATCGTGGGCGATCCCTGGATTCTTGCGGCGGGGCCTGTCCTGCGCGCATGTTGCAAGCTCAATGCCACGTTGGTTAGGGAGTGTGCATGCGTGGTAATTAAATGGAAGTAGGCGCCGGAGTTTCGCATGACCAGCTTCTGTAAAAACAAATCGTAATATTTTTGTGAAGTTCTAATGTTCTACATATGCTTTAAAAGTTTATATAGATAATGACCAGCTTAGTGGGATGCTATATTTATGAAAATTAAGAATACATATATATGTAGAGTTACTATTCTGCACATATGTGTAGAATGCACACCAAAAGTTACTGTTAAATACATGTAGAGTATGGCAATTCCCTTTGTGGGGGCTGGACCCCACGGAAAATATCCTCATGGGGAGCGGAGGCAGGGGATGATCTCCCCCTGTGGGGGAACGGGGCGGGGCCCTGCTATGCTAACGGGGTGGGGATGGGGGTCATTCTCGTCCGCAGGGACCCGGTAAAAATAAAAATAAACCCAATAGTATAGATAAATATACCAATGTATACCATTCGGCCTGTGTAATTAAATGATAATGTTGTATATAGATGGCCTGGCCCAGTAGACCCATTTGAATATGTAAAAGACAAGTATGTCCTAGGGCAACACATAACCAGAGGTAAAATTGTAAAGAAGATATGACAAGCTATATAAAAGGCCCTTGGGGTGATCCCATGGGGAGACTCCTTCAAACCGCCAAAAAAAGTATCATCCCGTTTAGCTTAATTCTTTTCTAGATCTTGCCTCCTCCCATGGAGAAAGGTACTCTGTACCTCTGTTGTGTTGATACAACAATAGAGATTGTATTCTTTTCTTGTATATTTAACTAAAACTTGAATTTATATATTAGAATATATATTTTTAAGCTATTTTTTTAAAAAAAATATGCTTAAGTAATTATAAATTAATAAATAAAGTCAAATTATTATTATTATTATTAATGAATTTAAGCCTTTTTTATCCCCCGCGGGGACCCGTGGGGGTTAGGTCCCCATGGGAACTAGGGACAGGGGGCTAACTCCCCCCCGGAGGCTTAGCGGGGCGGTGCGGGGGCAGCTAGCGGGGGGCAGGGCGGGGCCACGGAGGCTTCCCCCGTGATCCCCCGCTCCGTTGCCATCCCTAGTCACTTGTAACACTATACAATTGGCAGCAACTCTATATGTATTTGACAGTAACTTCACTCACGCATGATAGCAACTTTTCAACGTGCATAGTACGCGCATGCGCATAATAGCGCAGTTGTATATACATGATTGTTTATCATGTCACATATAATTTGGAAATTTTGGGGTAATCTTGATTATTTCATAAAAAATAATTGATGAGGTATCGAATATTATTAAAATTAATAAAAGACGTAAAGCATAAAATCGAATATTATTAAAATTAATAAAAGACGTAAAGTATAAACAAATAAATAAAATATAGAATTTTCGTGTGATAGTGGGTTATTCGTGGTTTTATTGGATTCCATTCTGCAAGCAATAGCTATGGTAACAGACATTCTTGTACTGGGGTTTTGTGGAAACCCACGATAGAGAACCAGTTGGCCAACTTACCCCTTGTAAACCACCTAGGTTCTGGTTTTTTCGGACCCTCTTTGATTCACCTCCTAAATACTCCCATTTCACCCTTCTATTGAAACATGTGTGATATCTTCTTACTTTGCAATTTCTAATTGCTAGATTTCATAATTTTCCAAATATGTTAAGCGGAAGAAAAACCATGTCGGTATTAGAACCTGAGCGGATTAGAACTGGTTATGTTTTGGTTCAAGAGCCAATAAGTCAGATTTGGTTCGAAAACCCTAAGGTCACTCCAATGGTCCTACATCAGTAGCATTAATTAGTATGCCAACTCGGATTATTGCTGAGGTAGAGGAGAAATTAAAGAAAAGAGAGAGAAGTAATATCTCACGCAAGATATTGCTCGGGCACACAATCTAACATGAAGACATTAGCTAAAACATCCATTAGGGAGGAGGGAGATGTCTACCATGTGGGGCGCAGATCTAGCCGAATTTGAGAGGAGGCGGCAGAGAGGAGACTTTGGTGGAGGGGCATTGGGGGGAGGGAGCGATGGTGAGCGGGGTACTGATGAGGAGGGAGAGGGGGCGATACAGGGTAGCCAACGCCGATGGGGTGGGGAGGGGGTGACGATGAGAAGGGGAGAGGGGAGATGCAGGGCGGGCGATGCCAGTGGGACGGTGAGGGGACGCCGATGAGGATGGAGGGATAGAGAAAAGGGGAGAAGGAGGGAGTAGAGAAGAAGAGAGAGGAGAGAGAAAACATAGGGGAGAGGAGGGGAAATAAATATAAAAATGCAGTATTGATTAGGTGGACTAGATGATAGACACTGTGCATTGAGAGAGTTGTGTCTAGTCTGATGTCTATGTAAGGTGTCAATCCATAGACATTGCTATATAGTGCCACCACTAGGAATGCCTTAAATGGTACTCAAAGATTAAATAATTTGATTACTCATATTTACATAGCAAACTATATTCAAGATTCAACACAAAAGTAGCTAGTTTATAACATATACTCCCTCCAATCACAAATATAATACCTTGGTCCATTAGTGTGGTGACCCATGTGGAGGTGTGGTAGTGGGATTAGTACCATATTATTTTTCTAAAGAGAGTTGTAGTAGCACACCTCCAAGTTAACCTTTTTACACAAAGCGAGGATGAAAGTGTAAGTGGGGTACTATTTATGCGTGGGTCCACCCTATGGATGGGCTAGGCATTGAGTGAATTTTGGGCTAGGATGTTATAGTTAGTATCAGACTATCAATTTTCGCTGCATAGGTACATGCATATGTGAGCTCTTAGCGGGTACCCATGGCATGAAGGTTACACTGAGAGGTGGTTCTGAGTATCCGCCATGTATGCCGTGTGCTGCCGAGGGCGTCAGCCCTTAGGGGTTGAGTGTAATATATCGGTCCATTAGTGTGTGGCCCGTATAACCCATGCAGAGTTGTGATTATAGGATTAGTTTTATATTGCTTATCTAAATTGAATTGTAGTAGCATATAATGTCTGCTGAATTCAAACGTAGTACCTCCAGTTTAACCTTTTTACATGAAACAAAGATAAAAATGTAAGTAGGGATGCTATGTGTACATAGATCCGCCCATGGATGGGCTAAGCATTGAGCGAATTTCAAGTGAGGGTATTACAACAAAAGAGTGATATTTTGAATACAATCAGTCAAATTTTCTAAACTTCGGTTATCAATAGCTTTATAACTACTATGGATTAGATATGTGAAAATGATTTGATTTGAAAAATACTTTCTTAATATCATAATTTTATCAAATTTTACAAATACATTGTAATAGAAATGAATGATCCTTGTGTTTCAAAAACTGTAATGATGTCCAAATCGCCACTTCTTATATGACGAGAGGAAGTACTCTTCTCGGTAACGTGCGCCATTTGCGGCAGTGGTCTCATAGCAGTCACAGGAGGCAGGAGCAGTGCCGTAACGCGAGAAGAATGCTCGCGTCACTGTGTTTGGCCAGGCATGCTCCACGAACAGAGCCTCAGTTGCAGTATTGAAAGAAGCAGCATTTACGCCGCACGCGCCAGCCAACCACCGAACCTCATCTTTTGAGGGTTGGCTGGAACAGGGGCGGAGATTTTTTACATTGAAAACCACCTGCCTAGCTAGCTTAGCCCCTTGGCATCCTGCGTAGTTGCTGGATCGATTGTGATTCCCGAGACGGGTCAGTGGCAGCGGTGGTACAAGCCAAGGAAAATGCCAGAGCTTGCAGAATTGTTTTCACGTTGCATATATATTTGAATCATGTCCAAAATTCATGAGGTTCTGCTTATTTTAGTTTTTTTAGTTTTTATTTTTAACTTCTACTTTTTCAATATTCAGTAATTTTGTTTTTTCTATTTTTTTATATTTTATTGCTTTTTGCATTTTTTTTTTTCCGTATTCTTTTGTATTGTCTATGATGGGCTAACATGTGTTTTTATTTTTATTTTTTTAAATTTAATTATGTCAAATAAGCCAACTCAGCTACATAAAAAAATAAGTTAGCTATAGTAAAAACCAAAAGACAACGCTATTCCGAACTCCCCCTCAGACATGGTGTACTCACGAGAAGACTGAAATTACGGTACCTGTAGCTAGGGTGGGAAATAGGTACCAATTATTCGTGTTATTCGACTGCTGCATCCGATAGAATATAAACATAGTATAGATTTTTAATTCGTATTTATATTTAACGAAGCAATATACATATTTTATTGCAATACGGCTAATTAGTTGTATAAGTTTTTTTATTACATGTGAATTCATATTTCTTCAAATGAATTAAATAAATTTAAATGATTAAGTATGACTATATAAGGATAAAATATCATTAATATCTACATACTGCATAAGATAAGGATATCCGAAACCAACCAAATTGACTAGATATTTGTTTTGAATTTGTATTCGTTACAACATTCGATTCATATTCGTATTTAAAAATATCCAAATTCGTATTTGTTTACAAACTATTAATATAAATATGATTAGGACGCTATTCAATCTGTATTAGATCCCATTTTCCACCCCTTATCTGCAGCCCACCACCAAGGTGTAAGTTCCAAAATTGACAATGGTGTTTACTAATTTTAGGAGTACACATATATGTTCGTATTCAGTGAAAAAACGTATACCCACACTCCGTGAGTTATTTATTGTCTCCAATAAATTTGAAGTATGTGTAAAGAATGTGAATGTGTGCACACGGATAGTGTGAATATAGAGTATTGGTTTGCCTTGTACTCTGTAAAAAAAGGTCGCCATTTTTCATGGCAATCACGCACTGCCCCCAAACAAAGATATCGCACACGCACAAGCTGCGGTACTCACATTTTAGTAGATAATACAAAACTACAGTATCTGCTCTGTCGACAACAGGCTACTCACAGATTTTACCACACTTATCAACACGTACGCCACTCACAGGTGTACTATACAACACTTTCTAACCGGAGGAGGCATGCATCCTGTAACGCCCTCACTTCGGAGAGCTTTAAGAATTTTCGTTACTACTCTAAGACTATACAGTACCATATGAGAATAAACATTATTATAATATATGTTTACAACAAAAATCAAAAACTTAAATATTATGAATTTTATATATTTTAATATGATCAAAAACTTATAATTTACCTTACTGATTGACGAACTTAACTGTTTGGAAAACTCCACCGCCTAGATCAGGTCCTTGCACCAATGCCTCAGAGAGCTTGTAAACTAGTGTAAACACATAAAATAATATGAGCCCGTATTTGAATCTAATCAAGCTAGGAAAATAAATAAAAATAAACAGAAATAAAATATAATAAAAACCAAATAGAGTTGGTTTGGACTTTTAAGAGTTTGATATGGTGAAATAGATGCCGGAAATGGGTTTGGCGTCAAAACGGTTTAAATGGGGTTTTTTTTTTGTAATTTGAGCTCGGATGAACAGTGACCACTACAGTAGCACAGTAACAGGCCGGCCCGGTTGCTACAGTGCGCTCGCGAGAGAAAAAAAACAGTCGAAACGGCCCATGCGCGCTTGGCCGAACAGCCCACCAATGCGCGCGCTCGTGCTCGACGTCAACCGTTGGAAGAAGCACGGACGGACGGGATGGCGCCGCATCGATGCTCGGGGTCATCGTCTACCTTCAGCTGGCTCGGCGGTAGGAAAAACAGGAGCGAGGGCACCGCTGCCAAGCGGCGTCGGTGACGACCTCCAGCAGCTAAGGAGGGTATGGGTGGGTAGAGCTCGGATGGGATGTTCTATTTTGGTACTTTGGGAGGCGAGAGCATAAGCGGTGGTGGCCGACGGCAGCAGAGAGGTGGTGGCTTCTTAGGTGGTTTGGGGTTACTCCGGTGAAGGTCCGGCGAGATTGGGAGCAGTTTAACCATCTACAAGAAATGGGTTTCATAGAGATGGAGCTGGTTTGAATCGAAGAAGCCTCAAGCAAGCTATCCACGGGCGCGGTGATCCGGCCGGAGGGAGCTCACGACGCCAGACTAGGAGAGGAATGCTCTCGGATGATTGACTTCTGTTATTTGTTTGCGATGCTCTGAGGATGATTTGGCCGGAAGGAATCGAATCCTAATCGAGTGGAGAAGAAGGTGGAATCTAGGGCTCACCGGGCTCAGGGGTGGACGAAGAGGAGGCTGTGGTGCCCGAGAGCTCAATTGAGCGGTTCTAAGGGACGTGAGGAGTGGTGCGGCTCTCTCTGCAAGAGCAATCGGGTTATAAAGGCACGCTGAGGCGGTGGGAGCAGTAGGCTTGCTCGGGAGTCGCCGGCGCGTGGAGAAGGAAGGGAGGGAAGCGAGGTGGCGCACAGCCTCTGCTGACTCTTGCAGATGATGACGGTATCGAGTACGGCAAGAGCGCGCGTTGGCCGGGCGAGGCGGGAAATCGTGGTGGCGAATTCCCAGTCAGTCAGCGCGCTACGCGAGGAGAGTTGGCAGGGACGGCGAGACACTAAAGAGTAGGGGCCACAGGTCAACTCACGGATGGGGCAACGCCATAATTTCGAGCGGCGACGCGTGGACACATGGGCGGCGGCACAATGAGGCGACTTCTCAGGAGTGCCCCAGTGCGGGGAGTTGGCGGGAGGCAAGGGGAGGGTTGCTAATCCAAAGATTAAGGTTAATTAGGGAGGATTAAGGAGTTCAAGCAAGAATTCAAAGAAATTCAAATTTTGTTTGAATTCCGAGGTATTTCGCATCCGACAGCGATCAACAGGTACGTACGTACGCGCACTGCGCCCGCGGAAACCGAAGCGATGGAGGCGGCGGCCAATGGGCGCGCGGCAGCGTGCGTGCTGGTGGTGCGCATGCAGACGGCCGGCCGGGAGGGGGAGGGGCTGGGCGGTCCGTGGAAAAAGCGTACGAGCGTCGGAGCGCGATGGACGACGCGCGGTGCACAGCAGCGTTATCCTGCTCGGTCGGGTCGGTCTGCTGTACTCTGGCCACCGAGGCAGGTGTGGACTAGGCAACAAGTAACGTAGTAGTACATGTACCACTTTAGATGAGGTAGGATTAGGAATCCTCGATCGGGCAGGGTGAACAGTAGTACCGGAAAAGCATTTTTTTTGCCCCTAGCAGCATGTGCACCCATACCATCCACCTTCACCTAATGCTTTGAGATCCGTGCATAACCCTACCTCTGAATTTCTTTTTGTATTCTCTATTTTTTAGGGAGCTTCGGAATAGCGTTGACTTATGACTTTTTTTTACTATATATGGCTTATTTTTTTTACTATAGCTGAGTTGACTTATTTGACATAATTAAATTTTAAAAATTAAAAATAGAACAAATATATTAGCCCATCATCAACAATGCAAAAGAATAAGAGAAAAAAAGAAAAGTCAAAAGCCTAAAAATATAAAAAATCAGAAAAAGACGAAATTACTGAATAGTGAACAAAAAGTAAAAACCAGAAATAGAAACTGACTTTAAGCAAAAATAAGCTGGGCCTTAAAAAACACCCCCTCTCTCCTCCCTCTCTCTCCGCACTCTGAATCTGGCACCGACCTTTGCCGTAGGGGCGAGACACCATTTATGTTGAAGCCGAGCTCCACCGCCGGCCTCCGGTCTCCCTCTTCCCTTAGAGCTCTATCGTCGTCCAAGCTACCGTGCCGAGCTCTGTCTCACCGAAAACATCGAAACTCAACCTCGCCATCAGAAGTTTTACTACCAGACTTGTCATCTTTTGATGGTGATGATTTTTCGTGACGGGCCCATGAACCACTGTCAAAAATGGTAATATTTGTGGCGTGTTTATAGCACCATAAGGAAAAAAATATGTAATTTTCTATCAATTTTGCAAACAACTACCACAAAATTTCATTTTCATGACGGTACTTAGGAGAACCGACAAAGAAATTGACACCCACCCTAATCCCTAACTTCCCCATCCCCAAATCCCTAACTTCAACAAATCCCTAATGCCGCTACCCGGACTCCATCAAAATTGCTACCACTACAAGCCCAGATTCTTCGTCGCCTCCTCCCCCACCGTTGCCACCTCCCAACCTAAGCCGCTATAGGCACCTCCTTCTTTGGCTACCATACAAAGATTCGATGTTACTTCTTGCTTCAATCTCCTCTCGATAAAGATCTGACGCCACTAGGGATGGAAAAAGATCAGATACGATCGAATAGTCTCAAATACGAATACAAATACATATTTTAAAAATGAATATGAATTCAAATATTCTTGAATGCGAATTAAATATCATAACGAATATGAATTCAAATCAAATATGTACTTAATTCAATCAAATACAAATATCTTCCTATAACTTCTGTAACAATCTCAGTAGAACAAATTTTGTAACTAGCCGCTGGGCTGACCAGCTGGCATAGGAAACTGATCGAATATGAATTGAATAGTCTCGAATACAAATACGAATGTGATTATGGACATTCTAAAATATGGATACGAATATTGTTGAATATGAATATGAATATTTTTTTAATATGAATTTTGCTTACCACATTTGTATTTTTCGGATACAAATATCACGTAAAATCAATACTCTGTTACCGTTTCCCACCACTAGACGCCACCTTCGTCCCCAGCCACCTCCTATGCAAATTTGGTGCCTCCTTGTTCTCCATCCCCCTCGCGGAACAGATCCGGCACCGCCTCATCCTCTAGCAGCCACCACACTTAAATCCGATGTGGGCTCATCATCTATCCCTCTCCCAGCTGTAGGATCAAGGATAAACCGACTAGAGGGTGGGTGAATAGAAAGTTTAAAAAAATATTCTTTGGCTAAACTGAGTTTTTATGCGAAAACATAAGTCAAAATGGTTTTTGCACAATTAAGACCTAAATAATTTAGTCTCGCAATGTACACCAACAATTGAGGTCTAACTAAGATACAATCCTAAAGAGATAAGTAAGTAATTAATCACTAAAAATATAAATGTACAAGGTAAGGAGTAAGAGAGTAAACCACACGATGAACACAAAAGACCTTTTTTCATGATCTTGAAGACTTGCTGGTCTCCTAATTCACATTGAGAGAGTTTGAATGAATCAAGTTAGCTCCATGCACAAATGAGCATTTTCTCAATCCACAAGAGGTAGCTCTTTCATACTCCGGATAGGTGAGCTCTAATCTTCACAACTCAACTAGGTCTTTTCATAATCTTCTTGAAGAGATCACTGAATTACACACCTTAAAGCGGTATAGGAGTCTGCAAACTCTAAAAGTAACAAGTTGATGATGCTTGCTTGAAAGTCCTCAAGTGACATAAAATTCAAACAATTGGTGTAATGCACTTAAATGCTCTCAACAAACTCAAGTGATGAACTAAATGTTTTAGAGTTGAATAGAGGGATGCAATGGCTCAAGAGTGTTTAATAGAGGTCCAAAAGAGTGTCCTTGTTGTAGTTGAGGAGGTATTTATAGCCTCCACCAACCAGGGTGATTGTTAGAGACAAAATCACTAATGGGGCGTTTGGAATAACGTTGGCTTATGACTTTTTTACTATAGTTGGCTTATTTTTTACTGTAGCTGAGTTGGCTTATTTAGCATAATTAAAATTTTAAAATTTTAATTATAGAAAAAACATGGTAGCCCATCACGGATAGTGCAAAAGAATATGGAAAAAAGAAAAGGTAAAAAAACCCAAAAAATCTAAAAAAACCCTAGAAAAAGACGAAATTACTAAATAGTGAAAAAAAAGTAGAAACTGGTTTTAAACATAGTTATTAAAGCCGGACCGGTCATTGAACCGGTCGACCTTCCGGTTCATCGGTTCAACCGGTGGTTTACCGGTCCAACCGGTGGTTCAATATAACTTAAGAATATAGTAAGTTTCTTATATATCATAACATCTAACTTACTCACTTGGTCATTAGAGCTAGCCCATGAGGTGGGTGTCACAGGAGGTTGTGGGTTCAAGTCTTGTCTCATGCATACTTTTCCACAAATTTTTCCACTAATCACACCTCCGGTCCAACCGGCCGGTTTTTTCTCTGGTTTTATACAGAACCGGCCGGTTCAACCCGGTTTTTTCCGGTTCAATCCGGCTCAACTACGCAGGCGGTCCAACAATAAAACCAAACCGGTCTAGAGCTCGGTTCTGATTTTTTCCAGTTGAACCGCCGGTCCGATCTGGTTTTAATAACTAGGGTTTTAAGCTGAAATGAGCGGTGCTTAGGGTAAACGGTAGTACTGCCATGTAGTGACTGGTAGTATCGGACCCATTATTCAACGGCTATAAAATGATCATTAAATGCATTGAAACTAACCATTAACAGGAAATTCGATCGTACCACAATCACATGCACTGGTTGTATCACTGCAAGCAATAGTATCGCATTTATGCTGTAGTAATACCATTTTCTAGAGGGGAGAAAAACTCAAAAAATATCTTTCTAAAAAATAGCTACCTCCAACACAAACGTGGTTATACTACGGGTGCAGTAGTACTAAGCATGATCCACGGTATATAACGTTGCGGTAACATCGGAAAAAGAAGTACGTTAATACCGCGCTAAAGAACTTCAAAACAGCACCTCTTTGAAAAAAAGGTATCGACGTGTAAATCCCAGTAGTACCAATGTAGTGGTACTACCACAGTTACAACAACGGTACTACCGAATTTAGTAAAAATAGAGCAGAGGACTACAATGTAATTTCAAATGCGAGTATGCACAATGATTAAGCTATGTGACAGAAAAGCACTTTCAAGCTAGTAGCTAAGAACAACTTTTAATAGTACAACATCTAGCCTATCAATTTGGTCTTAATTCAATAAACGCAAAGACTGGTAAAATCTAGAAAGATGTCTTTAGCCTATTTTTATACCTTTGTTTTAAGCCAAATCAAACCATAGCTATCTTGCATGCTTTTTCATGTCTTCCCTATGATATCTTCTAAATTCGAAACTAAATCTTCCAATTATGTCAATAAACATATTAGTCTATTAAATATGATCTCTGGCCTCCGGGCTGAGCTGCAGTCCTGTGGCCTCGACACCTCTGGCACCTAGCAGGTGCTCGTGAGTTGTGTTTTTCATCTTGTTTGTTGTGCTCTGCGTGCACAGATCACACATATGGCAACCTGTGACTTGCATGTTTTCTTCTGACCAAATATTGTATTTTTTTCTTTCAGTGCTCATGTATTTGTTGTGGTGAACATATTCTAGATTGATACGAGGCGTGGGCTTAATAACAACATACAGTCTTTTGTTTGTTCTTAATTAATTGATAGAACAGCAGCTTGGTAGCCGAGTCCCATTGAGATAGTAGCGATTGTCACATGAGCAGTCCACCAACTTATCTATCTTTTAAGTCTCCAAGTTGCATTCTTGTAACCATTTTGTTCAACTGCAGTAGCCATATAGAATGCCAAATATAATGGTATTTTTAAGTTTGGATGTAAGTTATATATAGATTTGTCGAGACACCTTTCCTTACCATTAATTTTTTGAGATTGGTCTAAGCCTAACTAATCTATTTTACCATCAAAGGCTTCCAAGAATGAGTGCACTGATGCTGTGCACCTTTCTTACAAGTTTTCCAAGATAGTAACATTAGTTTAGCTGGATGTATCTTTAAAAGATAAAAAAGAACTTCAGGCCAATTGTGTTTTAATGGTTCTTTGTCCTTCCATTGTGAATTATGTAGAATTATGCTTATTTAACATTTAACATTGACATGCTTATTTAATCCCGTTGAGGTGTGATAAATATTTATGTTTTTCCAATTTTAAATCTGCTAGCTATTAGTTTGATCATATTGGCTGCAAACATGTATACAAATTGTGAACTGTACTATTCCCTTGTACATAGAATTGGTCTTCATAACTAAGAGCCTAGCTTTCATGTGAATGTTGAGATTTTTCCAGTGAAAACGTCTAAATCCCTTTTTGGCCTAATTACAGGAGACTGAACAACAAGTCTCATTCAAGTCACTAGGCTCTGAACAAACGAAATCCTCTCACTGACTCTGGTAAGATCATATTGCTTGTACAAATCTACGACATTATGATTTCTTCTTCAGGTAGTACCTCCATTATTCATGTTAAATCTGCATCATATAATTAATTTGACAGTAGGAAATTAAGAAAGCATCTTATGTACTTCTTGCATGACATATGCTTGGTGGTTACCGGAACTAAGTTTACAATGTTTTGGCCAGCTGTGTTATAACAATGCTCCATATCTTGCTCTTTGTACAGAAGACAAGCAAAAAAGAGAAAGATAGTTCAAAGATGTCTTATTCAAGGAACTTGTGGGCTATGCCGCCTCATTCTGTTTTGCAATTAAGGTAAATGCTCTCTCTCTCTCTCTCTCTCTCTCTACATTCTAAATGTTCTATTGTGAAAATTGGACAAATTCCTAGAGTTTCATTGTTTAGACTTGAGGTGCAGATTACATTAATTGGATAACATAACAGGCTAGCTCTTCATCCTAATACTTGCGCATGTGCCCATTTTATTTCTAAAACCTTTTCAAGTATAGGAAACTGCACATTTCTAGTTGTAGCTACTAGCTAGCCGCATGTATATCTATGTACTAACTTTCTGAAAATATAATTGTGCATATTCAAATCGAGCTCGAGCTTTTCTTATGTGCATAGTCAAGCTGGTGGGATCCACGGGCTGTCCACCAATCTTGAAGCTTCACATCAGTAAGAAAAGCTCAAGTTCAAACTCGATTCGAGTAAGTTTGATAAAAATTAATATACATCAATATTCAAACTCGAATCCAACCCTATCGAACTATTCAAAGTCGGCTCATTGAAGCCTATGAGCTTAGGATCAAGCTCGAGGTTGCTTCGTTTAGAGCTCAAACCGAGCTCAAATGGACTTAGAGTAAGTTGAGCTTGAGTAGCTCGTGAGCCTAGTGTTTTTTTACTGCCCTAGTGGTGTGCGTATGTATTATTACCCAATCTATCGAGGGCTCTGGTTTTTTCTTGTAAACGGAGTACTCCGCTTTGGTTTGGTTCAGCCTTCATAAACTGAAATAGGCTAACATAACCATTAGATTTATTACATATATTTTTTAAAAATATAATGATTAGATGCAAAAGTAAGATATTTTTATGTAGTGAAGTTATTAGTTATTTTCATTATAGTACCTTTTGAATTGTGTGAAATGTAAGCTAGCATGATGTTTTAATTAAATCGCTAGCTGGTTACTGGTAAATCGCATTAGCCTGTGCATTTTCTCTAGATAATGTAATGCATAATATACTACCAGTCTCGTGAAATATCTGTTTAATTAGACATGTCACATGGTTTCTTTATTCTTATGTCCTTCAATGTTTAATTTTGTGTCCTTGCATCCTTTCCAATTTTTGCTGTCAAACCAACGCCTCGTTGAGTTACTGATGTGCGGGACCTACTTGACTACTTGTCAACAGCTACAAGAAATAAGTATAAAGTATAGGCTTATAAATAGGTTAATCCCCTAATATTTCATGCATACATGTATTCAGGAATCAAGCATTTGACTGCATTATTATCATGTGAAGTGCAACAAACGGAATAATACCGGCAAATATAATTTAGTTTGGTTGCACCCTATTTCCTATTTTTTTTTAAAAAAGTTGAGATTAAGGGGGAAAAATAGGAAAGAGTCCATTTGACCCCAAACTCTTATTAAGAGGGAAACATACGACACCCTCGAATTCTTAAAACTGTGCACACCATCACCACCCCTGCAAATGGTTTCATCTGTTGTTTTTCCACGTTGAGCTCCCTGAGGACCTTCCATGGCGAGGTGGAGTCCGTGACAGCCTAAGACACGGCGGTGATGGTCAATTTCCACAATTTCCAAGTCTTGCTGGAGAGGGAAGGGGGCAGAGGTGGCCGGAGTCGGGAAAGAAGAAGGCGGCACAGTGTGTGTGAGAGGAGGGGTGAGGTGAGCAAAAGTGATGGTCAACTGACATGGAGGACCCACAAGGCTAATATTTCTTGTCTCACTGGCACGAGGGGCCCACAACTAGCTTATTGGCTGACTTAAACCATAGTCCACTGATTTCGACGCCAAGTTAGCGTACACTAGTTGACACTTCGTCAGTCTAATAACTGAAATCTAACAAATGAACGAGGTCTCGGCATTTAGTTTGATTATCTTTCTATAATTTGAACAGCGCTAGCTTTGCCTAACTCAATTGTTCTCCGATTAAAGATCTAACAGTGCATATGTACTACTACATCTAACTTTTACTTTGAGCGCATATAATCGATGCAACGTAGATGCTAGAAATACTAGCAATGCACAAGGACCAGCAGCAAAACAGTAGTGCCAGGCAAGCAGCAGGCAGATCACTACACTCCATGCACGGTGTACCGTAGCTACTCTTACTAAATGGTGTTTGCAGTCAAACATTCTTAGTTTTGGGTTTTGACTATTAATACGTAAACAAGTTATTCACTGGCCACAGGAAATTGGAATTACTAGATTCATATGCATGGAATACACTAACGAAAGATATATATTTTTTCTATGACAGCATATCAAATGGAAATAACACTGCCACGTCACTAATGATGGAGTGGCAGGATTTGGTCACACTATGGTAACTAGTGTGAAAGTGTCGTCTAGGCACGTCACGGATGATAGCGTGGCCAATAGGGCTAGAATTAAAAATAAAGTTGGAAAAGAGTTATTAATAAAATAAGAAAATACCATGCAATCATAGAAAAATAAGAAACAATCGAGTAAATTAGCCAAAAAAAATATAGAAAAATTTAAAGCTAACTTTACACAATTTTGTTTACTATTGTTTTAAAAATTTTAAACTAGGAAAGTTTCTCGAAAAAATTACACTAAGGAAAACATTTTAATCTTCCTCAACATTTATGGAACATTGCTAAAATTTTCTTGATATAAAACTTTTGTGCAATTTTTTTATCAGAAGTGGTTCCTTAATTTTTCTATATTGTTTGGTATTTTTATATATTTTTAAACCTTGTTGACTTCAAAAAATTGTACGGAGTGGCAAAAATGAAATGTGCATTGACGGAAGGATGACAAAAACGAAATGAGTATATTTTTGATGGCAGAAATGATATTACACACATTTTAAGTGGTAGGAATAAAATTTTCCTACGTTCCAAAGCTCTATCTGTGTTGTTGTACACATAAAGTGCTTGAGATGAGGTGGTCATATGTAGTGATCGTTCAATTATGTGAACTTCTTTCTTTTTTGAAAGAATAATCACTCCTATAAAGGAAGCTATGCTGGACATCTCACCACAGACAGTTTCCCAAATCCGTCAGTACCGTAATTATCACAGACGATTTTATATACGTGATCGTCTATATTAGTAGCGATAGATAGAACCGTCTGTGATACATAATTATCACAGACGGTTCGTATTAATAGTCTATGATAATTCGCAGATGGTTCTAATAAAAACCTTATGTGAAGTATTGCATTATCACATATGGTTCATATTAATAATCGTCTATGATAATTCATAGATGGTTTTTAATATAAACCATCTGTGATAAGTAATTATCACAGACAGTTTATGGTTGGAAGTGTTTGTGTTACGTCGCGTTACTAAATACCTCGCCAGGCCAGTCTTGACAAATCTGTCTACTCTGCATTGCACTGCTTTGAAGGAGGCGGCCGGCTTTGGAGAATTTGGTGAAAGTATACTGCAGATTTGCAAGTATGTTTATAGATCGATTTGTTTTTAGTGATTTGAGGTTAGTATTTACTTCTAATTATATGCATTATAATAAAGAGAGATGATAGCTTGGTAGTTTGCTTAAATTTAAGAATGGGTCATTACTTCTAATTTACTTCAATATATTCTTGCCTAATATATATTGCTTTATGAATAGTACATAGTAACTACTTTAGATGGACAATTTATTAAGGTGAATGACAATTATGTGTAAGTCTATTTGTAATTCATTCAGTCCATTTATGATATATGTCTATTTGTGATCGATATCTGTATATCTATGATATCTATGTATTGTGTGATATATCTATAATATTTGTGTATTTGCTTATTTTTAGAGGGCATGGATACCATTTCTTGAGGCTAGCCGAAAAATAGAAAAAAATTTGGTATAAAATGAACTATCACAGATGATTTCTGTGATACATAATTATCACAGACTGTTTGTGAAAATATACAGACAGTTCATACATAGAACTGTTTGTGATGTGTTACATATCACAAGCAGGTTTTGGTCGTAGCCATCTGTGATAGTCGATCTTTATAGACGGTACATAAACCGTCTATGATAACTGCTTGTTATCACAGATGTATAAATGTAGATGGTTTAGAAACCGTCTGTGATGAGGATTTAGAATCGTCTGTGATAACCCTTTATGTGGTAGTAAATTATGTGAACTTCTTGGAGCTAGCACCGGTTTGCATTGTAGCTACTTCAGTTCTTCAACGATAGCATGATTAATTTTGTACTGGTCTATCTTGCCAGATAGAGTATATTTATGCATGGTTAAGAAATATTGAAGAATCTAGACTCATCATTATGAGTTAATGACATATTTGGTAATTAATGATAATCATATTGTGGGACTAATATTTTCTACGAGTTGGATGAATAAATAATGTCCCTATGATGATGAAGGCTTTGGGTGATATCGTGAGTTGATAGTCGTTAAGTTAAGATTTGAGACGAAAGATGTCATCATGTATTGATGAGCATCAAGTCAAGATCTAAAAAAGGAATGATCATAAGTTGATTATTAAGTCAATAGAAGACCAATTATGTTTTGATGGAGGACAAATAAAGGGTGCATCATGTGACTCATGTTCGGCTCGGGTAAGTTCGGTAAGAGTTAATATGTATCACTATTTAAGTTCGAATCAAGGCTCGCGAACTATTCGAGTTCGGCTCGGTGAAGCTCGCGAGCTCAAAATCAAGCTCGAGTCCGGCTCATTTAAAGCTCAAGCCGAGCTCGAATCGAGCCTAGAACGAGCCGAGTTTGAGTAGCTCGCGAGCCTTGAACTTTTTTTACCGCCTTAATGACTGAATCTTGTGAAAATTGTCCTAGGCTCACAATTGATATAGATTTTCTTAACAAGACACTTGAGAAGAAATGTAAAATTAAAAAATTCATGTCCATGACTACATCTAAGAAAGTTGTTGATTCCATTTCTTATGTATTTTGCACTAAAATTGGGACTGATTTAGATGAGATGCATGAGGCTTTTAGAATCAAATATAAGCAGCGGTTAGATAGGATTAGAAATTCTCCTTATGTGTATTGTGAGGTTTTGAAGCGTGAGGTGGCCGTCCATAAAGAGAGATATGCTTGGGCAGCCAAAATAAATGAATGTGCCACATGTGAGATCCTAGCCCAAGAAAATGACTACTTCAACTTGACCCTTAAGAAATTTTTTAGTAGAAGGAAGAATCTCAATATGATCCTTAACCAATCTAAGATGAGTGTGAAAAAGGGAGGTCTAGGAATTAATTCCCTAGAGTATTCCAAGAACTACCCAACTAAGGTTGTGAAAATAATTGAGAGTGGCAAGTTTGAGATAAAACCCCCTAAGTCATCCAAGATTGTCTTTAGGTCAGCAGGTTTTGCCCAATCCCCTTCTAGCAAGGCATGTACTTCTACTTCAGCAGGTCAGACCACTCAAAAGGTCATGTATCATTACCCCTTCTGTAAAAAGGTCTTATGGCTTCTGATTCTCATGATTTAGTATTGTGCATCATAGGCTTAGACATATAGACTTCGATCACTTGACTAGAGTTAGTAGTAAGGACCTTGTTAGAGAACTGTCTAGGCATAAAAGTTGTAAAGATCTAGTATGCACACCCTGTAAATATCGTAAGATGGTTTTTGCTTCTCATCCTCCTCTTACCTTAGTGATAACTAATGGCTCTAGATAGCTCTTCCACTTAGACACAGTTGACCCTTCTAGAGTCCAGTCTGTAGAAGAAAAGTGGTACATGCTTGTCATTGTAGATGACTTTTGTAGGTATTCTTGGTTGTATTTTCTGGTTTATAAGGATGAGCCCTTTGGCTGCTTTAGAGAGTTGGCACTTAGATTAGAAGTTGATCTCCCAGTGGTTTTGAGAGCCATTAGGAGTGACAATGACATAGAATTCAAGAACTCATCTTTTATTACTTTTCACACTGAGAGGATTAGAACACCAGTTCTCCTCATCTAGAGTCCCCTAGTAGAATGAGATTGTAGAGTGAAAGAATAGAACCCTTGTAGAGTTGGTTAGGACTATGCTAGATGAGCATAGCACCCCTAGACAATTTTTGCTGCTTGCTAAGTGTCCAATAGGCTATTTTTTAGATCATCCATAGGTAAGACTTCGTTTGAGCTTACATTTGGTTATAGGCGTAACATTTCTCATTTCAAGATATTTGGTTACAAGAGCTTTATTCTCAAACTTGGCAACTTAGATAATTTTGAATCTAGATGTTATAATGGCATTTTTCTTAGGTATCCTACTCATTCTCATGATTTTCGTGTATTTAATTTGAATACTAACAAAATCATTGAGACTTGTGAAGTACTGGTACTAGACCTGATAGTGCATGTATATAGGTACACGACGATCAGGAGAGCATCTTTATCAACGACGACCCTGATTCAGAGGATGAAGACCCAATCCCTCCATTATTCACTCCTGAATTGGTTGGAGAGCCTGCTTCGACTATCCAGCTTCAACAGAACAGCCTCCTCCCACCTTCGTTGCACTTCGAGTGGCTCTATTCCTACCTCCATAGCCCATGAGGTAGAGGTCACATCTGCACTGGGACATCTTTTTCATATTCAGCGATGACACCATTAAGAGCAGATGATTGGAGATCTCTATGAGTAAGTTACTCTCTCTAGGTTTATCTTTCTATATTCTTATGTATATTTTACTTTTGTTGTGTCATTTGAATCCCGAGATGTCACACATTTTTATTTTATTCCTCTTGGGTCAATGTCATGCATGTAGAGTTTGAAAATTTTGAAAGAAACTAAGTCTAGATCTTAATTGAACCTCCTCATAATCATAATGTAATTAGAACAAAATGAATTTTTATAAATAAGCAAAACAATGATGGGTAGTTCGCAACAAGGCTAAACTTGTAGCTCAAGATTTTTTCAGGTAGCGGCTTAAACTTTGAAGTGACCTTTGTACCTGTAACTAGAATAGAAACCATTCGCATATTGTTAGCATTCGCAGTGTCTAACAGCTTTAAGATTCTTCAAATGGATGTCAAGAGTACTTTTCTAAATAGTTTCACAGAAGAAGAGATCTATGTCAAGCAATCCCTCAGCTTTAAAAATCTCAAGTTCCCAACCATGTATGTAAACTCTCAAAAGCCTTGTATGGAATGAATCAAACCCTTAGAGCTCGGTATGATAGGCTAAAGAGTTTTCTGCTTAAAAATAATTTTAAAATAGGAATGATAAAGAAAACTTTGGTGTCTAGATTTTTAGACTATATGAGCAGAAAATTTAAGATGAGTATGATGGACGAGCTGACCTTCTTTCTTGGTGTTTAAGTCAAACAACTGGAAGAAAAGAATTTCATTCAACAAATCAAGTACACAAATAACCTTTTTTGGCGTGACGACATAGGAAGCTACAAGCCTATGTCTACTTTAATTGCCACTTCTACCATGCTAGATCCTGATGAGGATGGAGAGCTTGTAAACCAGAAGGAGTACCACAATATGATCGGCTCCCTCCTTTACCTCACGGCATCAAAGCTGGACATACAATTTGCTATGTGTCTATGTGCTCGATTTCAGGCTTTCCCATGCAGTTCACATTGTCAAACAGTGAGTCGCATCTTTAGGTATCTTTAGGATACTATTGACTTTGGATTATAGTATTATTCTAATTCTGTACTTTTTATTCGAGCTTTTTCTGATGCTTAACTTTTCCGGGGTGTAGAATAGATAAGAGGTGTACTTCTGGCACCTATGACTTCTTAGGCACATCTCTTATCTTTTGGTCATCTAGGAAGTAGAACTCTGTTATACAGCCCACTGTCGAGGTGGAGTATGTAGCTGCTGCTAGTTGTTACTCTTAGGTTCTCTATATCTTATATACTCTGCGGGACTATGAGTTGACCTTAGATAATATTTCTCTCTTATATGACAACACTAATGCTATTAATATTATCAAAAATCCAGTGCAACACTCTTGAATCAATCACATTAACATTAGATACCATTACCTTAGAGACCATATGAGAAAGGTGATGTTATACTTTAATTTGTATAGTTATAGTAGTAGGTTGTAAATATTTTTACTACGGCTCTTGATTCTTCGCGTTTTGTTTCTCTACGGGGGAGTTTGGAGTTATTAGTCCTTATGCATATTTTGAGTGGAAGTTTTACTCTTTTGTATCCATTGTATCATATTGCATATTTAATTTTAGCAACTTGCATTGTAATATAACTACATAGAGTTTTGATTATTATTCTTATGCGACATGATATCTTCCTTTATATCTTGCTATATCTTATGTTAGTTTGCTAGATTTATCATGTCTTTCTACGTGTAGCTTAACTTTTGCCATACTATCTCTATTAAATGCGATAAACTTAAACTAAATCATGTGTTGTTGGATCTTGTGACTAGTTTTACTCTAGTGATCCTCTTATAATTCTTGCCATGTCAAATAGGCTGAGTTGAGTCTTAAACCTATTTTTTACTTTAGATTAAGCTATGCCAATTTTTTTTATTAAAGCAAGAGTTTACTTCTTCTAGTTTTTTGCAGCTCAAGTTGAGTATAGCTTACGGACTAAGAAGTATCTTTTTGTTCTTCAACTTAAAATAAAAAGCTAAAAAATGATCTCTTTTTGTGCGAAAACTGATATTACTAATTCTTTCTTATGAGACGGCTTGACATTACGCTAAAATTCCAAGTGCTTAAACAAAATGATTCAACATTAAACTTATAACACTCTAAATATACTCGATTGTAGCTTCTTGGTTCTATTTAGTTTTATTGATATGACTTGTCTCATTTTTATATACATTTGGCTAAACTATGATCTTGAGCAACTTGATATGCTAAAAATTCATTTAATTCTATGTTATTGTTTATTTGGCTTCAGTTTTACTATATATATTTTGCTATGATCTAGGTAGGTTTTTCACATAATATGGCTTAGTGTAATACTTGTAAAGTCACTTTGCATAATTTTTATGGCTCCTTATGCTAAAAATAAGTAATATACAGTCGCTTTGTTTCATTCATACTCTATTTTCTTCCATGCATCTTTATAACTTCATTGTCAAAAGTGGAGAAATATTGGTCAAAATGCATGCCTATAGCTTGATTTGGAGTTTTTCTGTAGCATCTTCTAACTTGGAGTTTTAGTATTTTGCTGTTATTCTTTTGATCTCTTCTTACCATGACTAAGGTCAAATAGAATAATTGTTCTTTCATTTGAACATAGAGAGAAAATTTTCAATTCATTGGTGGATTTGAAGCTTTGTGAGGAACTTATTATTTTCATTAGCTTTACTCTATTTTTGATTCATATGGTCATTTTCATTCCTTACAACCCTTGTATGACCATTTTAACTTCTATTTGCAAAATTATATCTTTATTGTCTAAATCCACCTCCTATTTGTATTTTTGAGAAATTACTAATAAGTTCATCAAGGGAGATATTGAATGACCATATGAGAAAATTTAAGTTTTTGTTGTGATAAACCACTGTTATTTTGGAGATTTTGGGATTTATTTTTTTTAAATTCAGTTTTCAGTTCTATTGTAATCCTTGCAGTCAGACAGACCAATCCTGGCGGTCTAACCGGTCACCACTAGCAGTCAGACCAGCTAGGGCTTACGGTCTACCAGTAGAAGTATTTTTATTTCGACTGAATTGTGGTTTTTGGGAATTAGAGTCATGATGTGATTTGATTTGACCTAGGTTAATGTATATATGTTGTATGATGCGTGTTTTACCTAATGTGGGTTAAGTTGAAAAGAATTTATACCTAAAAATGATTTCTCGGTCTTTGAATGTACAGTCGTGTAGGATCGCTTAGAGTCAACTATAGTCAACAGCGAGTATCGAGGCTACGCTCATGGAGAAGCTGAGGTCTAGAAAAATCAAGAATGCTGGATGAGATAACTGAGCTCAAACATAGCACCAAAAAAGTGGAAAATATTGAAGGAAAGTTCATGTGACGTGTTGCACCATGTAGCTTAGTCGATCGAAGTGTGGTGTGGTCCAATGGAACCAGAACATGAGAGACTAGCCAACCCAAAGTAAGCCAGTGGTGCACGTACATATGGCAAGCATGAAGATTTCTTACAAGAGAAGATGAAGATCATGTCAAGGAAGGATATTTTGACAAGTTGTCCAAAATATGTATCAAAACCGCGACACTTTGGGAAAACAGTTTAGGTTAAGGAGAAACCGAGAAGATAAAGTTGGTGTTCTAGTGTTAGAATTTGGGAAGGCTGAGTGTCGTAGTGTGCTCTTTTGTCCTTCAAATTGAGTGGTTGTAAACCTTCATCCTCAAATAGTAATATATTAACTTTGCTCATCTTTTATGGATCCCCTTGTGTTGGTTGATTTGCTCTTGATTTGGTTAGTTTTGATTTTCTCTCCCTTTTTTGTTCTTGTTGAATACCTATGATGAGTTAGTGATGGAGATGTTCTATGAAAATCAATATACATCCATTTAGGCATTAGGTTTAGCAATTTCTTGAACTTGCCCGTTTTGTTTGGATTTAACACTCTCAAGTGAATTTTTTATCCAAATATTTTTACCTTGATTTTTTCGGTATTCTTATTTGTTGTAACATATGAAAATTCATCTAAAGTCAGTTTAGCTATCATCTACTCACAAGGAAGTTATATTCACCGTTTTTGAGTTTTTGTCTGGTTTTAATGCAACCTTCCTTTAAATATAAAATTATCACTTAACAACGATTCTCTCGATCCTTAGTTGAAATAGGTTCATGACATGCTAAAGAAGATCCATATCAAATTTTAAGTAATTTGGATCTACATATCAAGTTTTAAGTAGTTTAGATCTACATATCAAAAAAATTCATAGATATTTATTTAGCTTAAGAAAGTTTTACGACACCACTTACTTGTCTTTATTACGGTACCGGTTCTACACCATTTATAAGTTATAACCCAGGATTAGGATAGGTCACTCGATCGCGTCCTTTCACAGCAGCAACAGCACGCGCGCACGTCGCTGCACCGGCGCTCCGGCAGCGCGCGGACAAGCCCCCGAACAAGCAGGATCTGCACAGAATTATTGATGCTTTCTGGCAGCCACGGCCACCCACAACCAGCTTGACTTGACCCAATGTTTGACAACACGCGCGCACACAATCGGACAGCGACCGGCGGATCCGGAACCTTTGCGAAATCTCTACGCTAATAAAATCTACAGGGAGATCTTCATAAGAAAACACGAGGAACTGTGGCGTGGCCTATCAAAACGGCATGGCCTATTTGGTTTGGTGGGACGTCTTTTTTATATTTTCATCTGCGCAGGAACTGTGGTGTACACGAAACCAACGATTTAAACAGCCCAAGGCGCGTGGGCCGGGCCGAGCCGAGCCGAACCGAGCGCGCGTGTCAGGTCCACTTGGCTGACCACGATTGGCCACACGGTAGCAGGGGATAGGCCATGGAGGCACGGATCTTCGGTAGCTTAGCTTAGCTATCAATAGGGTTGGAAACGAGCCGAGCCGAGCCGGCTCGAGCCAGGCTCGGCCGAGCTCGTTGTTGAGTGCGGCTCGGTTCGGCTCGGCTCATTTGTGAAATGAGTCAGAATGACAGTTCAGCTCGGTTTGAAATTTGGCTCGAGCTAGCTCGGACGGCTCGTGAGCCAACAGAACATATAGTTAAAATACATGAAAAAAGGGATTAGATGAAAATAGCTTAACATCATACCGCATCCAAAGCACTACAAGCGTCAAGCCAGCATAATGTTCGCTCAACAGAGATTTTTTTTGTCACTGCAAAGTGCTAATGCCACCTCATACATGTAACCTCATAGTGACCCAAGCCAGCGTCTCTCAGTAAAGCCAGCGACTCAATACAACAGAGATTTTTTTGTCACTACAAAGTGCTAATGCCAGCGTCAAGCCAGCGTCTCTCAGTAACTCAAGCTGGACCTAGAAGGCTGGAACCTCATCTGCCAACCGCACACTTTTGTCACTGCAAAGTGCAAACAGCGTCCTGCACTTTAGGACCTTCACACCACTTCACATGCACATTAGTGTGTTATTACATAAAGATATGGGTGTTTTGACAAACAGGGTCAGCTTGTTCATAGCGAAAGCAACACATGGAATCCCTCTAGTGTTGTGGAAATTCATCAGGGCCAACAGAATCCAAATGTTTCTATATTCCAACAGAAATTCCATGCAAGTGATGCAACCAGCTACCAGGCAACCAAATGTTTCTGTATTCCATGCAAGTGATACAAACAGCCAGCCAATGCAACTTCTGTATAGTTGTAAAAAGCTTAGAAGCCTGGTTCAAGCTGGAAGGCCTCCTACAGATCCAATTTGCCATAACTCGGTAGTAATACACTCAAATTTAAGAAAAGAAAGGAATTGTACAATCTGACTTAAGAACGCAAATAAGTGGTCTACACTGTTAGTGAAGCTTACATGTATGCATTGAATAACTCATCGCATTCTGAGTTTCATAATAAGTAAAATATCATCATAATTGGTTTTCAATGTTATACACAAAACACAGGAATATGAACAATGAAGAAAGAAAAATAAATAATACTCCATTTTCATATTATGTTCCAATGGGCAGGGAATGTTTAGTACTACTGTAATATACTGAAAAATAAACAATCTAATTGATGCTAACTGCAATATACCATAAGAGAATCTGA
This sequence comes from Melocanna baccifera, assembly GCA_036346265.1. NCBI lineage: Eukaryota > Viridiplantae > Streptophyta > Magnoliopsida > Poales > Poaceae > Melocanna > Melocanna baccifera. The sequence goes on from CM070692.1 coordinate 3,566,591, forward strand.
TTGATGACCCAAAATACTGCATTAAAACTTAGCCCCCCCCCCCAAAAAAAAATTGCATTCAAACTTAACCCCAAAAGATAGCTCGCATTCACATCCTCCCCTCGTAGGCCCCAAAAGATCTGCAAGTAAGTTAGGTGGTAAGTGAAATTAGCTAAATAAGACTAAAACGCAACAATCCATGATAATTTGTGTAGACATTTGTGTAATATGATAAGTTCATAAACAGGTGGGCAACATTTCCCTTAAATAGAAAGAGAAGGGTATCATATGGTGATGCTATCCCGTTTGTAGGCATTTGTAGTTTTGCACTAGCAGTCTTAATTTTTAAAAAAAGAGATTTGTTTATTTCCAGGTGCTTTTGGGTCAATTGCCCTTGTTTTTATCATAGTTCCACTTCTGCAATTATACTTCTGAGCTAGAATTTCAATCTTGGTCTCCATGCAATGGCAGTCAAATGCCATTCTGTAAACTGGTCATACTCAAGAATTTACTAACTGTGAATAGAACTTAAATTTGCTTACTAGTTGCTTTGTACGACGCTTCGAGGAAATAGGATGGTTTCAACATCGTCCTCATCGTCTTCTTCCTAGAATGAGACATCGTAATCGTGTTATCCATGATGTAATAAAAAAAGAGTGCAAATGATATGTGCGAGTATGCAAATGACATACCACAGACATTGGAACTCGTGTGTCATTTCAACCTGCTCTTAGCCAGCTAGAAGCACACACTAAGTACTCAACCATCGCCGGCCTTAAGGAACTCCGATAGTCATATAAAACTCTACCTCTAGCATTGAAAGTTGATTCTGAAGACACGGAGCTGGCTGGCACAGTCAAGAAAGTCTTTGCCATCTTTGACACCACCGGAAATCTATGTGCATTCAAATTCCACTACTCAAGCAATTTGAAACTTTTGTTTTCTAAACTCTCATTTACTTCATCTAAATAGATAAGTAACTCTGACTTCGATGGCTCGTTGAAGTTGACCACAAGAAAGATTGAAACTGAGATGACACAGTGGGTAATGTGTTGCATGTGTCCATAGTTATAGAGGAGGTTTCAACACCTCTATTTGTAGCCTTGCTATGCTGATGATCCATCTTATATTGTGAGTACAGATTTTTCAACTCGACCTTGACATCAGCAAGCTCAATTGTAGCGATTGATGGTTTGTACATTTGGGAAAAACACCAACTGATGAATCTCATTTTGAACTTAGGATCAAGAATTGTAGCAATGACCATGACATTGTTCTTTTGTTCCCAATACTTGTCGAACTTCTGCAGCATTGCATTTGCCATATTCTGCAATAGTTCATCTTCAGACTGAAGTGAAGCTCTTAATGCAATCTTCACATTAACTATGTAAGGATAGATAATATTCGCTGTCGGGTATGTTGATGCAGAAAATGCACTAGTGACCTCAGCCAAGGAATATAATATTGGCGCAATTTTTCATATATTACCCAATATTCATTTGTAGGCTGCCATTTGTAGTTTACATCTATGTCAGCATAATATACTAATGCGTCCTTATATTGAATGCAAGTGGACAACATTATGTAAGTGGAATTCCACTTTGTGGACACATCAAGACTCAACCAAGGACTAATTTTCAATGACAGAGATCTACAAATTTCTACTACCTTGTGCATACAAGATGGAGACTTCTTTATGTACTTGACTGTTTCCTTGAGTTTGCTTATCAAAGGTACTAACATTGTGAGGCCATCATTCACTACCAAGTTCACAATATGACAACAGCAACGGACATGAAAATATTTAGCAATGAAATGAGCTGATCCTCTCACAGCAAACTTGGACGTTAGACTACACACAACAGCATCATTGGAGGAAGCATTATCAAGAGTGATTGTGATAATCTTATCCTTTATCTTCTATACGGCAACACAATCAAAGACAGCCTGAGCTACAATACTTCTCGTATGTGGAGGATCTAACTCAACAAAGTTCAGCACACGGCATTGCATAACCCAATTTGAATCTATGTGATGTGCTATTAAACTCATGTAGCAAATGTTTTGATTAGATGTCTATAGATCACAAGTTAAACTAATATGGTTGACATTTCTGAGACTTTCGAAGGATTTCTCTCTCAGATTCAAAGATTTTGATGCATTCACCTCTTATTATCTTTCTACCAATGAACTGATATAATAGATTCAAATACCTCATCAACACATTAAATCAAGTGTGCTCTACCATTCTAAATGGATACTCATGCACGATTATCATCTTAGCAATTATTCAACGAGTTTCATCTTGATCATATTCGCTAGGAGTGACAACAATAGGTAAACAAGAATCACCTACATTGGTAGGATCAAAGCTGAGCTTAGCTTAGGCCTTCTCTTAGCCACTTATTTTTAAAAGCTGAAAAGAATAGACTTCAGTTTTTTCAGCTTTTTTTCAGTTTCAGTTTTTTTTCACTATTCAGTAATTTATCTTTTTCTGAATTTTTTTATATTTTTTGAGCTTTTTTGCATTTTTCTTTTTTTTCCGTGTTCCTTTGCATTGTCCGTAATAGGCTAACATATTTTTTCTATTTTTACATTTTTTAAATTTAATTATGCCCAAAAAGCTAAATCAGGTACAGTAAAAAAAAGCCAGCTACAGTGAAATTTCAGCTAAAAACTAGAAGTCATCGCTAAAACCATCACCCCCTTGGACCGGGGGGACAAAATGGAAACATAAATTTGTGATGTGAACGCAGGATCGGACGGCCCAGAAGCCATTTACTTACCATCCAGTCATCTCTGGCGTTGCAGTTCTTCCGCGTCCTCCAGGTGGGGCGCTGCCGCGCAGCGCTGCTACGCCCGACGTGCAGGTGCCGTACGGCGATCGGAGCTCAGAATATTTCCTCTCGCAACGAACGAGCGTCGGCAAGGAGTTCCTGAGCGTCCATCACTTCTTTTTGATTTGTCACTACCAAACATATAATTTTACATAATTTAAATTAGATAATATTACATCGTTACACACATTCCACCGAACTGCAGTACTTGTGGGCTGAAGTTTTAAACCTAAATACAGGGTTCGGGGATCACTAATGGAAAATGCAATAAGCTCTACAACAGGAGTCAGCCGAGTAGACGTCAACTGAAAGAATGCAGGATGTATCCTACAACACATACAGAAAAGCTTAGGAGCCAAGCGAGAGCGCACCAGCCGCGAATAAAAGATTCCTTCGGGGAAACTGCAATGGCAAGAAAGCAGTTAATTCTTTATTTGCATTGCACGCAGTTACTACTACCATGAGTTATGCGAAATGATGCATGAAAGGAGAACAAAAATTCTCACCCGCAGGGTATAAACAGGTGTTGATTTTGTAGGGAGAGCTTTTAGCAGCCCCAGTCGGTTAATTGAACCACTTCTGCTGTTTCAGAAAAATACAGGATATTTTACAACTACAGTAAGGCAATGATCTATAATTCTATATATGTATGACTAAGAGCATCTCTCAGAAGTAAGCCAACCAACTTACTTATCATCCATCTTCAGGGCCTTTGTGCTGGAAGCAACATCCCAGCCGATCCAGATGCAAGAAATGCCCTTTCACATCTAAAAAAATGGTAGAGTAATTTGACTAAGAACATTCGTTGGCATAATTAAGTAACCATACTTTTCCTAAACCTGCAACCGAATGCAGCTCTACATGACATCACAATACGGCACATCATGATTTGTCACTGAAAGGAACAATACACATTTCCAAACAGAATTTTAAAAATGTGGAAAACATCCTGTAGGTACAGAAAGCGTAACATTGCAGCTTAAATAAACTAGAAAGGAGTTTATAAAATATTTAGGAAGATTTTTACAGGATTGTTTAAACAATAGAATCATAAGAACATCCATTGTAATTGTTAGGAGTCTCTGCTTGTCATAAAATATTTAGGAAGATTCCCTGGATCGTCCTGCTTGTCGAGTCTCTGCTTGTCATGAGACTCAACGAGCACACAATGACAAGCGCCGTCTTTACGACTTTGTCATGCGTCCTCGTTCAGACTTTGAGACGGCGCACTTGCTGAGCCTCTCTCCTCGACGACGAACCATGGTCGAGGCCCAAGCCCTTGCTGACCTCCGTGGTGAGGAGCTCAGGCTTTATAGCATGTCTGGGCAGCCCTTGCCAACGGTTTTTTGCTGCTCCTAAGACTCCGACATCGGCTCCAGCAGCTATTCCAGTGGCTGCCCCTGTTCGTGCTTCCTCGACTACTGGTGTTCAATGCAACTGCTGCAAGAATTTCGGTCACAACTACCAGACCTGTTGGCTCCATCAGGAAGAACAAGAACCACCACAAGTGTTAGACAGTGCAAATATCTGCAAGGCAACAACCAAAGGCGAATTCAGCGCATGCCTTCCGGATCATCAGCGACGCACGTTATCCTCCGGCTAGATAGGATCCTACACAACTGCATTCTGCGCTTATCTCTCCTCTTTCAGTTTTACACACGATCTGTACTTATGTATATCTTCCTGACAAATGGTAAGCTACAGTTTTCTATTGCCTCAACAATTGTTTTCAACATGGTATCAAGAGCAGGTCACTCGTAGCCTCTCCTGCCCACCATGGACACCTCCAGCAATGCTTCCGCTGCAACCTCTCCTTCTACCTCCTCCACAACCTCCTCTTCTCGGTCCACTTCCTCCATGGCCTATGCGCTGAGTGTAGTGAACATCAAGAGTCTTGTTCACATTGTCCTCGACCTGCACTCTGCTAATTACTCCAAATGGCGCGGCTTGATGGACCTTACGCTCGGGAAGTTCGCCATCAGCGACCATGTCTCGGCGGATGCCAAAACTCACCACGAGGACGGCGAATGGCGCATGATCAATCTGACGGTTAAATCCTGGATATACGCCACCGTGTCAAACGAGGTCCTTGACATGGTCATAGACCCAACCGCCACGGCATATGGGATTTGGTCTGCCCTCGAGTGCATCTTTATCAACAACAAGCAGAGTCGCGTGATCTACCTTGAGGCCGACCTTCGCGGCCTCAATCCTAAGCATCGTATTGCCGCCAAGATCATCACCACGAAGCAGCCCTTCCGCACGATTGAAAAGTGATTCGAATTCGTAATCGTGTCTATGTAAGACTCTGATTCGATTTTCTCTCCATGTGGGACTCTATTCTCTCTCTATGTAGGACTCTATTCTCCCACACTATATATGTATCCTAGTAATCCATAGGCATCAAGCCCCAAGAAAAGCACTCCATTGTAATCTCTTCTCATTATAGTGATTTGCCTTCGAGCGCCTATGATTTTTTTTTGTAAGAGTTTTTTACGTAAAAATATATCTCTTATCTCCATTTTTCTGTGCATTATTTGCAACACGCACATTTCAGGTAGCTCGGTCCTTTCTCATCATGGATGAGCTTCAGGACTCCACGTCCGATCGCTTCAACGGAAACTCAGCGCTCCTTTCCCTGGGTCGCCTCACTGGCTCGGGTGGACAAGGCACCGCTTCTGGCCATGGCAGCTCCAGCACGCATGGGAGCTTGGGTGCGCACGGAGGCTCCAATGCCTTGGCGCATTTGGCGCACCCAACGTCCACGGGAGCTCCTCCGGGCACGACGGCCATGGTTCCTATGGCAACCACGGCTCGCCCTCACCACAACAGGGAAAACGAAAGCGTAAACGTTACAGCCATTCGGGCAACTACGGCAGCTCCGCCACTGCGCGGCCATTAGCCACGCCATGGACTGGGATGGTTCAAGCATGGCAAATGCCATGGGCGGCGCCACGTCCGGGGTGCGCCGGGTATCCTTGGATCGCGGCCGAGCACGCCGATCCCGCAGGCATATACTGCCCTTGCGCCTCTGTAGCATTCCGGCGCTGTTATGCCGTAGCAGTTCGTCCCGCAGCAGCAGTTCGTCCAGCCTCCCTTCATCCAGCCACAGCTCCAAAACCTCCCTCCTGCACCCAGTGCCCATGCGTTCGACCAGTCGGCATTAATCGGCGCGCTCCACAATCTGTCCCCGCAGAACTCCGTCGGCGGATGGTACGCCGACTCCGGCGCTTCGGCACACCTGTCTGCGGATCACAGTATTCTTCATTCCGTTACTCCTACTTTTCCTCCTGTTTTAGCTGGCAATGGGACTTCTCTTTCTATCACACATATTGGCAATCTCTCCTTTCCTTCTCCTCAACGTCCTTTACATCTTCAAAATGTGCTTGTCGCTCCGCATCTTATCAAGAACTTAGTATCTGTCCGTCAATTCACCACAGACAATAATTGTTCAATTGACTTCGATCCTTTTGGCTTGTCTGTGAAGGATCTTCAAACCAAGGAGATCATTCTACGGTGCAATAGTCAGGGCGACCTATACCCCATGCTCCCGCCGACTGCTACAACTTCTCCGATCCTCCTGTTTTAGTTGGCAATGGGACTTCTCTCTTAATCTTCGGCCAACCAAACCCCTTCAACTCTCTACTCCTCACAAAGCTCTCTTCCACACACACCTCCCTCTTACTACCATCTACGTGTCTTCGGCTGTCTTTGCTTCCCCAATACCACCGCAACGGCGCCTCACAGACTTTCTCCTCGCAGCTCACCTTGCGTGTTCCTTGGATACCCTCCAGAACACAAGGGGTATCGACGCTTCGATCCTATTTCCAAGCGCGTGATCATTTCTCATCATGTCGTGTTTGACGAAGCTGTGTTTCCCTTCGCCAACCAACCAAAACCTTCAGTCGACGCGTACGATTTTGCTCACATTCCAGTCCATGCCGTTGCCACTGCGGCTGACTCTGCTGTCATTGCACAGCCACGTTCTGTTGTGTCAATGCATGGCAATGGTCCGTCGCCATTGATTGCTCCCCTCTCCCCCGTCCAAGCTCCTGTGCCCTCATCCATGCAGCAGCCTACCGGCGATTCCCAGACGACGCCCCGGCCTCCTCCACCAAGTAGCGTTCTCATACAGCCACCCACAAATCCTCATCCCGTGACCACACGTGCGAAACCTGCCTTCCAAGTTCCAAAACGTCCAATTAATCTCTTGGTTGATTCACCTATCCAATCCCCCATCCCGCGCGACTTTCGGGCTGCTCTCCTAGACCCAAATCGGGCTGCTGCTATGCGTGTTGCGTTTGACGCCCTCCTGCAAAACAATACTTGGCGTCTAGTTCCTCCTCCGGCTGACGCAAACATTGTCAGCGGCAAATGGGTATTTCGGCACAAGTTTAATTCGGATGGCACCTTAGCAGTTTGCACGTTATAAAGCACGTTAAGTTTTATGTGGCTTCTCTCGGGAGTACGGTATAGACTACGACGAGACGTTTAGTCTGGTCGTCAAGCCTAGCACCATATGAGTTGTTCTCTTGCTCGCAATCTCGTTCTCCTGGCCCATTCATCAATTAAACGTAAAAAATGCCTTTTCTTCATGGCCATTTTTCCGAGACTGTCTATTGTCAACAGCTTCAAGGATTTGAGGATCCGACCAACCCTTCTCATGTGTCTCCTCCAAAAATCTCTCTACGGTTTAAAACAAACGCCACGAGCGTGGTTCACCAGATTTGCCACTTTCATCACTTCAGTCGGGTTTGTGGCATCTTGATCAGACACTTTTCTTTTCATCTTTCGCTCATCCGGTCACACGGCATATCTTCCTGTATATGTAGATGATATAAAACTCATTGCTTCTTCGAACAAGTTTCTGCAACAGATCATCTTCACTCTTAGTCATGAAGTCCTCATGACCGACCTCAGCTCCCTAAGCCATTTCTTAGGAATCTCAGTCACTCGCTCGCATGATGGCCTGCTTCTCTCTCAGCATCAATATGCCTTAGAAATCATTCAATGTGCAGGAATGCATGACTGCAATCCTTCTCGGACACCCATTGATTCTGGTTCAAAGCTCTCTTCAACCAATGGTGAACTCCTTGACAACCCAACTCAATATCGCAGCCTCACAGGTGCCCTTCAATATCTTACCATAACTAGACCAGAAATTTCTTATGCTGTACAGCAAGCATGTCTTTTCATACATGCTCCTCGCTTCTCATCTAAACCTTATCAAAAGAATCGTACGTTACATTAAGGGCAGAATTGATCTTGGCATGCATATTGTTCCTTCTTCTCCATCCACCTTTGTTGCTTATTCCGACGCCGATTAAGCTGGGTGCCCTGACACTCAACGCTACACATCATGATTTTGTGTTTATTTGGATGACAATCTAATCTCCTAGTCATCCAAACGCCAACTTACTATGCCCCGTTCCAATGCCGAAACTAAGTATCATGCTGTTGCTCATGTCGTTGCCGAGACTTGTTGCTTGCGCCAACTGCTTCAAGAGTTACACTAGCCCATTCCTGCAGCAACTATTGTATACAGTGACAATGTATCAGCGGTGTATTTGTCTGTTAATCCCGTGCAACACAAACGAATTAAACACATCGAGATTGATATTCACTTTGTATGTGACAAGATGACTCCTGGTGAGGTTCGTGTGCTTCATATGTCTACAACATCGCAATTTGCAGATATTTTCATCAAGGGACTCACAACGGCTACCTTCCTTGAATTCCGCTCTAGTCTTATCATCCAGGAACTTGCCGATCCGACTGTGGGGGGATGTCACTGCCGCCTGGCCACCGAACGACAAAAATGATATTTCTACTAATACAATTTACATATGACTATTTTTATAATTATAATTGTAAATAGTACCAAATCTGACAAAATTCTAAACATAACCGACCAGGTTACGTCTGCAGGTACGTACGTGAACCTAACCGACCAGGTTACGTCTCCATTTCCATTACGGCGATTAATGCGGCCCCAATCTTCAGTCCCCGGAGAAGAAAGGAAGGCGTCGGAGGCTGCGTTGACCACAACAAAGCTTCCAACGGTCCAACCGCAGCCACTCATTCGTTCCGATGGACCCGTGCCGGTGGTTAATTAGTTTGACCTGCACGGCAGGAAACCGCAACGGATCTGAAGCCGGTGTTTGACTTTGACATTTCCAAAAAAAAAGTCGCCCATGCATGGATCACATGTTTGGTCGTTGGTGACCACCTGCATGCATGCAGGAATGCACCATCAAAAGCTTCCTTGCGTGGGCTGGCGTTGACAGCAGGTAGCACGTATATGGGTGGGTTGATGACTGTTGCACTTGTTCGTATTTGATACTAGCGTGAGTATTTTGTGTAAACTAACTGAATGTTATTAAGTCGATAAATTATTTTTAAAAATTATCTCGATAAGTTATTTTGAAAAGATAATAAAAAGAAGTTATAAGTCATAAATTGAAAAACAGAGGATCATATATCATTGAAATTGGCCCGCTGTGAATGTAACCTTGGAAAATGTGAGTGCTTGGTATATATGTGTATAGCCCTAAGAAAGGCAGTCCCAGAAACTCAACCCAAATAAATGCGCTTGTGTCAATCGTCCAGTGCCTAACTTCGAACGGTTCAAGAAAGCTTCAAATGGTAGCTCTTATCTAGCTTCAGTGGCAGAGAGAAGGGGATGACCAAGGGCCTGGCCCTCCCCAACTGACCTCTCTAAGTCATGTACTTATGTGAATGTAAAGGCCCACAGTTCATCTAAAATATAAAGAGCCTTTAAGTCATACAGATTGCAAAACCTTTCTAGGGTCTTGTGCCTAATTAGTTCTTGTGCAGCAACGGCGCCGATGTGTTTGTGCGAGTGGCACAACCAACTCTTCAACAACAACCTTCCTGGTTGCGGTGGATTCATCCCAGTCTACAAGGCTAGTACCTAATCCTGTAGACTTCAGCTTAGGTCAGTTTAGTGCAGATTTGTTGCTTAATCAAATATCTTTCCCTTGATCCTAGTATCGTTCTTGGCAATATGCTACTGGGTACCATTACTTGGTCAAGCAAAGCATTCTATCTATAATTTCTTTTCTTGAGCAACAAAAATACCAAACTTTATACACAGTATTCATGATTGATATGCTTACATACAATTGTTGCATTTCTATAAATTATGTAACATCTATGATTTTTTTCAAGGAGAGATTTTGTAATTCTATCGAATTTGCATAGGGAGATCAAATGGTAAACAAGATCAGTACACAAATATCTAGGAATTTTGCTCAATCCTACCATGTATTGTAGGTTTTTATTGCTTTTAATATGCTACTAGAGTGATTGGTAACTTGAAGAGTGTGTATTGACATTGTTATTGTGTATTATAATCTTGACATACCTTACATTTTTTTCTTGAGTCCACCAGTGCCAAGGAATTGACATATCTCCAAATAGGATGCAATATTTAGTAGGCAGCGGGCCATGTCAATTAACTTAATTGATAAATAAAAATCCCAAAAAGCACAAAACACTTACGCATAATAAATGCTGGCGACTATCCTTGATGTAATGCATGACTCTTCAGTTGTCATTTCATCTATCTCCTATATTCTATTCCCATCTAGGTCTTGGCGTCTTCTATTTATTCAATGGTTGACAGATTGCTAAGGTTAGTGCTAACTCTTTCTGTGTCAACTGATTTTCAGCTATGAAACTCATCAAGACCCGTCTTCAAAATAAAACAAGAGATGGTTTCCTTCGAGATTCCCTAGTTGCCTATATAAAGAGAGAAAATGCGTAGAAGTTTGGTTCTGATGAAATTAGTAATATATATGATCTTCTCAGTAGCCGTATGACCAAATTTAAGTTAATAGGAATGTAATTATTTTATATTTAGCAAACAAGAAAATAAAGTACTATATTTGTTAGTTGTCGTAGTCATATTGAAGTTTAAAGATATTGTTACGTACGCTTTATTTTCTAATTATCTATACTTAACTCTCTCTGTATTCAATTTCTGGTTCCATCGCTGGCTAGCTTCGTCCATTCTCTTCTCGAAAATTTCTTTTGTCGGCTCTCCGTTAGCCCTCGTCATCCAACGGTCTTCCTCCTCTGAAACCTCCTGAGATTTTTGTTTTGTGCTACAAACTACAGAGCTAACCCAGGTCCTTGTTGAATTGAACAATTATAATTCTGGCAATGGCTCTCGCAGGAGAAAGAAATCAGTATGCTCTCGGGAATTCTGTACGGAGTAAAGCAGCACACTGACATTAATTAGCACGTGTGTCCCCGTGATTAAGGCCCGCTCATTTTGACTTTTTTTCGCCTTCAGCTTCTAGTTTCTACTTTTTTTTCACTATTCACTACACTATCCACTAACTCAGCTACAGTATTTTTCAACCAACTACAGTGTTTTTCAACCAACTACAGTGTTTTTTCAGTCAAAAACTAAAAATCATCGCTAAGAAATACAGCACTCCTACATGGCTAGTAGAGTGGCGTGTGAAGCATAAGTTTCACGTGCTCGATCGAAGAGGCCGGGAAAGAAAGCCACAGAGCTAGTCGAGGATCTTCGTGTGTTTCGTCACGCATGGCCGTTAAAGCGGACAACTAGCTAGCTTCGCCGATCGGTACTGATGATTCTGTTGGTTGGTCGAGCACGTTGCACAGATGGATAGTATGTATAATATGCGTTTGTTTATGTGTCGTACCGGCGCCAACGAACCAGAGATTAAAGAACAGTACGTGAAGCGTCACCGGCCGCTGGATGCCGATCGATGTCATGGCATATAACACTGGTTTGTACGTGTGTAGCACTTGCGTCCTTGCATGCATCTATACATACCCTGTGTTTTATTAAGGTACTGCTCATTCGTAAGCTTCAGCTTCTAACTTTTATCTTCTATCTCTTTAATTTCATATTTTTTCTTTTAGATTTTTTATCTTCTCTTTTTTTCTTTATTCTTTTATATTATCTATGATGATATAATCTATTTTTATTTTTTAAATTTAACTAACTGAAAAACTAATAGTGGCTATAATGCAAAAACCGTTACAATACAAAATAAGCTATAAATCCAAGCTTAAAAGCTCAAATAAGCACCACCTTAAGACACTAGGGCTGATGGCATGCTTTGTTGTGTGAGGATGGTAAGGTGATGTCTTGCATGAGGTATTACAGTCAAATACATATCGGTAATACTAAACGTGCAGAAAATATATTTGAGATTACCTCTATAATTGACTAAATATCTCTATATTTTTCATATAGCAAACAGCGCAAAGATCGGGGAACCAAAATCTTGATGGCTTAGGACAAGCCATTTATAACTGAATTATTCCAAGATAAATATTGGGAAAAATTACATGTAATATATTAAAGCGATATATTTTCTTGTCTGAACATGAAAATAATAGCAGGCACACTGGTCACATGCTTTATCTAAACATGAAAACAATATCAGGCACACTGGTCGCAAACACCCAGCAGGTCTTGCACACTGGTCGCAACAACTAACCCCGCTTGTTTTGGCTTTTTTCAGCTTCAGTTTTTTTTCACTATTCAGTAATTCATCTTTTACTGATTTTTTAGATATTTTAGGCTTTTTTGTATTTTCTTTTTTTCCTGTATTCCTTTGCATTGTTCGTGATGGGCTAACATGTTTTTTCTATTTTTACATTTTTAAATTTTAATTATACCTAATAAATCAACTCAACTACAGTGAAAAAAAGTTAGCTACAGTGAAATTTCAGTCAGAAGTCATCGTTATTTCGATATCCACGGAATTCATGCACAGATAGTTGTTGTCTTGCTGATAACATCATACGGAAGCTCATTGAAAAGATATCCGCAGGTTTAGCTAACTTAAATCTCAGTGCCCTCTGAAGCGCGTGCTAGTGTTGCCTTCGCCAGCTCCTGGTTTGGCCCGCCGCTTGTACATTTTACCCCAAAACGCGTCCACAACAATACCGGCCGAATCAGGAAATTGATTCTTCGTTGTGATATTATACGCAAGTGATGATTTTCAGCAGAAAAAAATGCGGTAAAGGAAAGCTGGATATCCGATGTAAAAACTATAGCATATGATTTTAAATAGAAAAAAGAGCAGCATACAATTCAGATGGTAGAAAATATTTCTTTTTATTTCCAAATGGGCTGCAGTGGCTAGAAATTGACCTACTCTGCACTAATATTCAAAAGGTATATTTCAGTTGCTTCTTATTCTTATAAATATGCGACTGCAAAACCAAGCAGATAATGATCTATACCAATAAGGGCTGACCATGCATCAGGTCCATTATGCAGATAAATATATACATGAAAAATCGAGTAAAATAAATTGCAAAGCTAACCTGAAAAAGGAGTTGGGAACTGAGCTTTAGGGTAGAAGTACAGAGCTAGTGCAAATTTGGAATGGATAGTTTGGATGTAGATAGAATATGCCTGCCCATAAGAAATTTCATATCGGAATAACTTAATAATAGCCTACAGTAGTGGAAAACAGGGAGGTAAACACTAACGATGAAACTCCAAAAGTGGGGCAACCCAAAAAAAAATAAAATTCTTGGAAGAATGTACTAAACTAAAATAAATACTCAAATTGCATTAGAGAAGTAAAGCATACCATGATCACATACCAAATAATCCGAGCCGACCATCACCGTACTTGGGGTGTTCTACAGATAAGAGTTAGAACCAGAGTAAAGCATCAGTACATTTGTTCTACAATGCAATGTAAGTTGTAAAAGACCATCACCTACCATTTTAACCCCCAAATTTGCAAGGCAAAGTTTCATATGAAGTATATCCTATCTGATTAAAATGAACATGGATCACATAGAGAGAGAGGCAAGAATTGAATAACCAACATAAAGTATGCAGCTGCAAACCTGCAATAAGGCATGTACTTGTTTAACAATAGAATGCTACAGAATTTTTAGAAATCAGAAGTCGTACGTAGATCTAGATCACTCCATTATTGCATTAGGGAAGTCCTAAATAACATAATGACCAAATTCTTACTTAGTAGCTCGAGCAAAAAAAATTGAGCCTTGCACTACTCCCCTAGTTAGCTCACCACAGTTTTTAACCAAAACAGCCTTAGAAAAGGGAAGTAACTCAAACAAAACAAAGTAAAGCTAGGCAAAGAGATTGGGAATCTAACCTTAGAAAGGGAAAACTTACACTGATTTTAATGAAAGCGTCAAATTCGCGGTGAAGTGTGAACTGCAAAGAAAAGGTCATGCCTAACATAATAATGAACTTATATCCAAGAAAATGAAATACATTTTGACCTCAAATTTCTAAAACAAATTAGCATATAAAGCATATCCTATTTACTTAGAATGAACATGGACCGCATAGAGATAGGCAAGAGTTGAATAATCAACTGGATTACTGGAAGCATGCAGCTGCAAACCTGTAGTAAGTGTTGGTTTTGTGGAAGCTTGTGACTTCCACAGCTGCGGCCTAGAGCTATAAGGATAATCGGAAATGAATAGAAATCACACTTGTTGGCTTTGCGTGCCTCTAAAGCTAATATTGCCACCCACAAGCTCTGCCTAAATGGACCTACCATAGTAGCAGGAAAGAGCGATTAGTATCTCTCTGAAAACCTGACGTCCAGAAAGAAAATAATTACACTATGCTCCATAATGAGAAAAACGTCTGAAAGAACCAAACAATGGTAAAGCACATATACAAAGAACTAAACCTAACTGCAAGAGGAAAGAAGCGAAATCAACGACAAGAGGGCCGGCAAAAAAAATATGTAAGCCACAAATCAATTTTCTTTGTGGTTGCCTCCCCATCCTCAATCCTGCATATAAACAAAAAAAAGGAGGAAATTCTCTGTCACGGGAAAAATACACTAAGTAATTATGTCATGCTCACCATTAGAAAGTTTGATCAGATAGACATCAATCCATATGATCTATTCATAAAAGACAAAATAATAAATTTAAATCATGAAGACTAACCAGAATTGGAGGCCACAGTATGGTAAAGTAGAAAATTCCGATCTAAGGCTGTATAAGATAGCATGGCATCATCTGCGATAAGCTGTAACGTCCCCGTTTCCAGACACGTCTGCACTGTTCATCCCACAGCTGTCCATAATTGTTCAGCTATGAGGTGTTGTAGATGAGTGTACATCATTGCCAACACATGCTTAAAAATACAAACCAAACTTTATTACGAGGTAGTGGCCTAATGACCGAGTTTTACAGCAGGGGAGCAATCCTTACAAAACATACAAAAAAGGCACCACAGGCAGGCCTGACCTCCTAAGTGCAGAACAACCCTAAAACCACACATCAACTTTGTCATACGTGCCTTCGTCTTCATCTTCATATATTTTTTCATATTCTTGGGACGCATTTTTTGTTTTTGTTATTTGCTAATATGAGTATAAACCACCGTACTCAATAAGTCACATAAGAAAATGCTAAATAATTACATGCAAGAGATTTCAACAAAGGAGATTATAATGGTTCTATTATTTTATATGGATGCAGTTTTATTTCGCAAACATTTTGAGTTTAAAACAAGAAAATAAAAGATTCTTAATGAATGGGGTTTCAAATTTGATTTTTTTTATCACTTATCCTTACCAGAACCTTTCCAAATCTACTTATGCTTCGTTTATGGAATCACCCAATAAACATAGCTTCATTTACCGGAAGCACAGTGTATTCAAATACCATTTGTATTTGACTCTGCAGAATTGCTCACTTTACCCACAAGATTTCATAACTCTCACGACAAAGTTAAGAAAATAAAGCTTTTCACTGCTCAATTCTTTATGTAGTCTCTATACGATAGGCTCATGGCCTACACAAACTCGAGATCCAACGGGCCAAAGTCGGAACACACGGCCCGATTTGTGAGAACCTATCATTGTAGTAAGTTCATACTACTCCCAATCATTTCATCTTCCCTGTAGAGGTTCAATCGAATTGAGCGGTTGCTAAACTAGGTTTGACGAATCAACACTTGTGGTTGAGCGTTTGCTATATTCTTTATTTGGCATAAGGGTCTAGTCCTTACATCTTTACCGAGGCACTTCCAACCACTGACCCATGCACTAGTGCCTTTTGGCACTAAGCCAGTACTAACCCGTACTTCATCTCTCTTCCGTTCCATGCCTCCTTCTAGGATAAGGTCAGGGGACCCGACCATCTTGTGGCTTCCCGTGATCTCTCTTCATCCTCTAATCCTTTTTCTTTTAAAATCTTACTGGCAAGCGCCAGGTCACTTAGTAGTGTAAAACAAGCAAGTTCCCTACACTACCATGATTACTTTAGATAGTATATTTTATGTTACTAAGTCTTGTCAAGGTGAATATGACCATCAAATTAAACTAGACTTTTGTTGGGTAGTAGGACATAACTGATATCATGTCATCCTAAACTATTATTGTACATAAAATAACAGTGCACAAATAGCATAATAAAAATACTGATAAATAAATGAAGGAATGTATGTTCAAAACATATGACTTGCCTTGCGGATCAGTATATTCGATTAATTCGTATTCTTTAGATTCTCGGTCTTGAGCTTGAATTCCTTCCTCCAGAGTTGTCTGGTCCAGGGTGTCGAAAGCTAGCGCAAAAGGAAAATAACAAAATTTAGTCTACGCTCGAAGGGTTGAGCCGGGACCAAAAGGAGAGAAAATAAAATCTAAACAAAATTTAAATAAATCAAGTTTAGGGTTTTTAGGGGCCTGGCATAGAAAAACGGAACTCGAAAATGGGTTGACGGGCTCGAAACGGTCAAAATTATGTGTGTGTGTGTGTTAACGGGTCTATGAACACTAACGGGTTCTAGGATTTACTATTCACCGGGTTTACTATTCACGAGCGGACTCGTTACTGTGCTTCTTCTCCGTTTGAATTGAAGCGGTGGCGGGAAAACAGAGTGGGGAAACGGCAGCTGCCGGCGGCGCCACGATGACTTGCGATGGGTTTTGAGGCCATGTACGGGTTATTGGATTTACATGGGTTCCATTTTTGGGGTTAGAGGTGATGGGGATTCCGCGATCGTCGATGACGGTGTTCCTTTGCCGCGAGACCTTTGAATGGCACAGGGACAACCGGAGGGGTTTCGAGGCATTAGCATTAGGTTTTAAGCTTCTCGGGGTTAGAGGACCCTCGGGGAAGAGGCGAATTGGCCGGGGATCACGGGGTTGAGCTGTCCACGGCGGCCATCAATGGCGGGGTGGCGGTGTTGGTGGCCGGGACAGTAGAGACTATGGGAGGCTAGGGAAGGTTTCGGGAGGGTTTCTAAGGTACTAAAGATGCCTCTAGTGAATGCAATTGAAATACAATCGAGTGTATCATCAAATTGAGAATTGGAGCTCACCTCAGGCTTTCCGACGGTTCCGAGCAGCAGGGCAAGCTACAGAGTAATTTACGATGCAAGGAGGTTGTTGTGCATGTGTGGTTTGCTACGGAAGGGGTGCTGGGGTTTAAATAGGGGCGAGTGGCGGTTTCAGCATTGCCCTGGTACCGGCGGCGGAGGAGGATCGGTGGGCTTTGGGAATTCTCGGGGAGGCGCGGTTTGCTGGCTAAGGGGGAGGTGATGGTAGCCTCGGAGAATGCATTGCAGCGGTCAAAAAGTGTCGGGACTGGTCAGGTCGGTCATGAGAGAGGTGGTCGACCGTGAGACGGAAAATCGGTTGGCGGCTGCTGGGTTCGGCCCGGTGGCGCGCGCGGGAGGGAATGCATTCAATGCCTGCCAGAGCTCATCAGATGAAGTGTACGGTTCTTGACTAAGCAGTAGGGGCATGGCAGCGGCAGAGAGACAGATGGGGCGCGGTAGTGGCGGAAATCGGCGGCGGCGGCTGATTTTCAGACGGTGAACAATAGTCACGCGAAAACAGCTGCTGGGGGCGGTCCGACGGTGAGTTTGGGCTGGGAGGGCTGGACTGGGTGCAGGATTAGGCTGGAAAGAGCAAGAAATCAAATGCAAATAAGGAAATTCAAATTTTTGCAAAATTCAGTTTCGTTTCATAAGCCAACCTCATAAGAAACAGTGAAAATCGATTCCTCCAGTAGGCCGGTCAGAACGCGCGTCTTCAATTAAAAACGACGTCAACGATGGACGCACGCACGAGCTAGCAGTAGACAAAACGGAGCAGAATTAAACAAGGAAGCGGACAAATTAGACGGGATATAATTTGCCAGCGACGACGACTAAGGCGGAAGGCGCGCGCGCGCGCTCTAGCCGCCGGCCCGCCGCCGCAGGGAAAAAGCATGTAGAAGTTGACACGGGTTGAATCTGCCTGGAAAGGCGAGACCGCGACGACGCCGTGTGAACGCACGCCTAGCTCGGCGGAACAGTGGCAGCCACGGCCCTTTTCGCATGTCACCTTCTGTAGAGTCTAGAAGGGGAAGATTAATTTGCTAAGCGCATTGCCCATCCATGGTCCGTCAGGTGATAGTAAGTTCTATTATGCTACGATTTATTAATCTAATAAATAATATTTATTAAAAAAATTTAGAAAAAAAGCCTAATCTGTTCTCGCTCTATACCTAAAGAAACATGGGAGAAAAAAATAGTCGTTATATATATATAACCTTTTGCTGCCTATGTTATTCATGAAAACAGGCATCCGCAAATCGAATCAGAACCACGCATTTGGAGCCGAGAGATGCATGCAAAGCAAGCTGTACCAGTGGCGCAAGGCCAAGGGTGGCAAGCATAAGATGCGTCGCGTCAACTAACCACCCAGAGTCTTGCCTGTCCAAAAAGGCTAATCCGACGAATAACATGCACGCAGCACTTGACTAACCGAACACGACTAGCGGACGCTGCGGGAGAGGTGCGATTCGAGCGCGGTCCTTGTCTGTCACGGGCGGGCGTCGTTGAAGAACTACCGCTTGGCTTTGGTTTGCTCGGGTCAGAAGAGTCGGTGAAGTGGACTACGGCCGCGCGCGCGCCCACGGGTTAATTCCTGCATGCGCCATCGAGTCTAAGTTAGCGTTCAATTTGATATTAACTTATAATTTATTTTACTATAGTTAATTTATTGTTTATCACGGATAATGCAAAGAAATACGAAAAAAAGATAAAAACCCAAAAAATCTATAAATTAGAAAAAGATGAAATTACTGAATAGTGAAACAAAAACAAAAGTAGAAACTGACTTTAACCTAACTTAGGGGGTGATCGGTTTGACTTTTTTTCGACTTCAGTTTCTAGTTTCAGCTTTTTTTTCACTATTCACTACACTATCCACTAACATAAAAAAGTCACTAAATTTCATAAAAACCAAAAGCCATCGCTAAAACAATCACCCCCTTAAACATAGCCTAAATTTCGTAAAGTGAATAGTGATACCCACGGATTCTACCTCGAAAAAGATGGTCCATGCGAGCAACTCCAGCCTCAGAACCGGCAGCGTGAGGTAAACGAAATGTTTCTGTTTCTTCCTACACCTCCTCCTTTTCCTCTCCACGGCACTCTTTTCTGTCTGGCCTTCAATTTGATCGGTATTGTTGGTCCTAAACAAGCTAACTATGGTTATCAACCTCCTTATCGTACTACGCTTGCATGTGGAGAACTTGACTTTTCTAGGCGTTTTGGCCAAATCAGGTAGTATAGTGGAGCCACATCGGTATACTGTTCAAAGGAGAAGGGAAATCCGATGGGAGCGGGAGCTTCACCTTTCCTTAATTTGTGCTTTAATCTGCGCAATTATAAATAGGCGGAGCATAGAAGCACCCCCAAATAGCTATATTAGGATATTTTCAAACTCCGATAGTACTAACAACTAAGGCAATGTCTATAGGAGGAGCTTTTCAAAATCAAATACAAACAACTAAGCGATCTTCATATTGGCTGTGGCTTATAGATTTTGACTGAAAATAAATAATAATAGATGAAAAAAAGTGATTTTAGAAAGAGAGAGCGGTGAGAAAAAGTGAGAGAGATACGTGCTTGAGATGAAATCTAAGATATGTGAGATGTGTGATGCTTCTATGACTCTATCAAATCCTAAAAATGAAACGAGAATAAGAAAAACAGCGAAACCGTTTCAAAAAATTAGATATACATATTAATTTTTGACTTAAAAGTTAAAGCCACTGCAAACACCCGTAAGAGCTTTTGCAATTTTCCCTGGCACGCATATACTTCCTCTTCCAGAAAGCACGACTCCATTAATTGTTCGATGGGAGTTAATTTGACATGGCACGTTATCCTTTAACCATTTAACCTTGTGCTATGTTCAAACTAATTGACCATGGATCGATGCTTATGAATCAGCACTAGCAAAATAAGCATAGCGGAGAGACAAGGGAGGAATATACTTTTTACTCCGGCACGTGCTTGGTCCACTCAATTTTTATTATCGAGCGAGTTATTAATTAGCGACGTGCGCGTCAGAATTCACACGCCATGTATTACCAAGGTTTGAAATTACAGGTTAAATGAAGAGACCGGGGATGAACCAAACGCGACCCAAAAACTTCAATTTTGTCGGGCGACTCTTCTACAAGTGCAGGTCTTAATAAAGCGAACACATTTTAAAACAGATCATCTCTAAGAAATGATGGTATCTTTAATAGTATTATCTTAGCTATCTATTAACTATATTAAATAAATAAAATAATCTATAAAAAGAGCAAGTGAGAAAAGATAATACGCTACCTTTTATGTAAGAGACGATTTGAGCTTACAAAATAACGTAAATAGTAAGAATGTACGAAGCAGAAAATTACAATAAAAATGATATAAAATAGTTAAAGAAATAATTTATTATTGAAGATGATGTCTAAAAATCAAAAGCAAATACCATATTAATGTAAAATACTATTCGGCCGCAAATCGGTTGCTCACGGAAAGACTTTAAATACTCGGCCCCCACGGTTGCGCACGTGAGTAGTACTAGTAGCAGTATTTTGACGAAACCACCACGCGTATGGCGTGGGGCTGCGCGGTCAAGGTCCGGAACCGACAAGTCGCTGGCCGGCCACTTGAAAGGCTGGGGTACCAATGGCCAAGTCCCACCTGCCAGCTGGTTCGATCCGACGGTCCATGCGCGCGCGCGCGCGGATACTGCGCCTTTTCCGCGACCGTCGCGTCCGATACGGGGTCCACGCGACGTGACCGCATCCAAGCCAGCCCCGACTTGGCCTGGTCGCTCTCCCTGGAGGAGCTGAGCTGCCCGTCCCGCTCCTTCCATCCTTTCGCTCGTCAGCTTGTCCCCTCTCCACACGTGGAGCGCTCCGGTTCGCCGGACGCAAGCGTCTCCGGCGCGTGTTTCACGTGGCAACCACTCCCCCGTTGCCTACTCACTAGTAGTTTTAGCTTGACGCACCCCAAGTGGTGTAGCTTTTATCTTTTGGTTAAAATAATATTATAACTAGTAAAGTGCCCGTACGTTGCAACGAAAATCAAATAAAAATGATGCATAATGTACATAGAAATAGAAATTATACATCAATAAAAGATTTGCCATAACTTTCTGATTAACACAGATTTAGTAACATCTTGCGGGATTATAATATAGAAGAATTACTCACCTCCAGTACGCTATCGATTTCATTTTGAATCCTCCAATTCAAAGAATCTACAAGCTACATAAACAGATATATTTGTAACTAATTAAGCAACCAATAACTTCGAATTCTCTTTTCAGTATTGAACAAGATAATAACAAAGATTACCATTTTATGAGCCTTAGATATGTTCCACTCTCTGGCTTTAAGGAAACGCAGCAATGTTTCTTTAGGATAGCCCTGGCCTTAGATGTTTAAAAAAAACATTTATGTGCATACAGGCGACAGGAGGACTGATGCAAGATATATCATAATATGCTGCATTACCAATCATATAAGGCAATACTACACCAAATATAAAACTTTGACAATGACAAATATGATCAACTCACTAAGTGTGCTTCATATGGCGCTTATTTTCCAAGTGGCCGACTAACCCCACAAGAAGCATCTATTACATCTACCCCCTATCCAAACAAAGTCGTGTAAATGCGTTACAACGGAAAAACAAATATCATGCAAATAGCATATCTCTAATGATCATAATCTATTCATTGGCAAACTCATTAATAATGTGATACTAAAAAATCACGGTGAAG
Organism: Melocanna baccifera; assembly: GCA_036346265.1. NCBI lineage: Eukaryota > Viridiplantae > Streptophyta > Magnoliopsida > Poales > Poaceae > Melocanna > Melocanna baccifera. The sequence continues at coordinate 3,588,498 of CM070692.1, forward strand.
ACTGAAGATATGCAAATTCTGGGGATCGAGGAATGAGAGCATGTCACAGCCCACATATCGGTGTGTTTTTAGGAGGGTGGGAGACAGATGAACTTACCATTCAAGAACTTCCTCTTTTAAGCTGCGGTGGGAGGTTGTGAAGAATCAAGATAATAGATCAACACCAACTTATATTTTTAATAGTAGAGAAACTAAACAATTTATTTCACTTTTGAACAACTGAAATAAAAGGGAGAAAATTTTATTTCACTCCTGCTTACTTGGGCAAAACCTTATGAAATAGAAAACACCAATACCAAGCGTCAACTTGTCAACAAACATAGAGATGCAATGAATCAAAAATCCAAAAGTTAAACTATGGGTGAAAGAGAGTAAAGAAGAGAGAAGTGACAAATCAAAATGGTCTCTGAGACAAATCAGTCAAGGAGCAAATTAGTTTTCTTACCTCCTAGGCCTAAAAGCGGACATCGGAACAAAAAACTTATCGCAAAGTAATCGTGTAGAATTGACTATTTAGGTGTAAGGTTAAGTCGAAATTGCAAGATATCATTAATACGATAAACTTTATGTGATAGCACGAAGCTCGAGAGCCACAGAGGATCGATCAAAAATTAACAAATGATTCAAACAACTGCTCCATAAATTTAAAGTTACTCAAACAACATGGCTTAAAACAATAGTTCTCTTTCCAACATTTGCAGCATAAAGCAACATTTTCCATAACATGTCAATTCTTTTAGTCTTACTAAAAACATGGGATCAATAAATAAATTTGCCAATATGTGGTGAACTCGCTCAAATCGCTCTGTTGCTTTCAAATCGCCTAATAGTGTGCTCAACGTGCTTACAAATACTAAAATCTAGAGTACCTAGTTACTTCAAAAACAAAAGTAGTAATCAATAATTCATTTCCACTGGAACCACAAAATAGAAAATCATACCAAACGCCAAACAGATAGCACTTGATCGCCGCTATGAAGCGTAACATGAGCAATTGGGCATTGCTCGCAAGTCTTTGGAGTCATCCATTTAAAAATCCAAGAGGAAGAGTCGAGTTCGGATTAAGAGTCATCACATCGAAGTGAGAGGTGGTTATCGAAGCCGTAGCATTAAACCGGAGTTAGCAAGATGAAGTAGAGGTAGAGTCGTGAATGTATAGAAAATCCGCATCATAAAAAGTTCTTAGAGAAAAATGAGTAGGAATTGTCATATAATATTTCCTCTCATGCAAGTTAGAAGTTAAACTTAGTTTTTATTACTCGTTGCATTACGAAATGGGAGGACAAGAGATAAGGATGCTAATTTTGTACGCAAATCTTAGTTGGTGCCCCTAATACGAATCCATTTACTCAATGCATTACAAAATGGGAGGACAATGACAAGTTGAGAAATTTTATACAAGCATTCTTTGACACGAATCCTTTGATACAAGCATTCGCTTGCAGGACGTACTTAAAGGCGTAAAGATTAGACCTTCCATTTTTCAATCTTCTAATAATTAACAAATGAGCACATCATCCATCTCTAAAGCGATCTACCACAAGAAGACAAATAATTCTTGATTTAGATCGATACCTTTAATGGTCATTCAGAACATTGTACAATAAGCCCACAATAACCATGGTGATGATGAAGCTACCTCTAGTGTTCCTACTTCTCGTGCCGCCTTGTGCCAAACTATTACTTCTTGGTAGGCTTTGGTTTACTTTGTCATTGGTTGCTGAAGATGATGCAACTGAAGCCCTCCTTTCCTTAACTTCACTAGGAAATAAGTGTTGGATGGTGTTCCAGAGTACTGTTTTGACAGTGTATGATCTCGAATTGTTGCAGAACAACAACAATTTAGTTAAGCCAGCCTGTTGTGGTTCTTTACCAGCTATCTTATTTGTAGAAGTGCAAAGACATGAAGGTTGAGCTTTACCTAATTAATTGCTGGCATTTTGGACCGTTTTCAACACTTGGAAACACTTGGCCGCGGCATGTTTTAAGCATTTCATGCAGAAGTTGTTTAGTGAAAGGAGCAACAATGTTATGAGGTTCCAGAATTTTGCAAAATAGCGAAGAGAATGAGCAAACAGTCCCCACTTCTTATTTCCCTCCAACATTTGTTTTCCTAATTTAATTCCAAGAATGTGATGTTTGAATTCAGTATTTGATATATCTAAATAATTTGGGGGGGGGCAAAAATGCGACTATAGGCATAGCAATCATTAAGGTGAGATAAATACAGTTGTTTGAAATGATAAATTTGACTACTAAAAATCAAGTCTGTTCCAGCTAAAATGGAAGAAACTCCTAGCCTTTGGTCTTCTAGAATCACAAAACAAATTACTGCAAATATGATATACGTCACATCTAGATTAAAAATAAAGCTTCTTCTTTGAAGTAGTAGAGATAAAGCCTATCTGCAATCACCACCAATGCATGTTGCCGCTTGATTGAGAACCATTGTAATGCTCAGAAATTGCGTTGGAAACAGTTTAAACGCACGTCATGCATTCAAAAATGTTTAACATTAAAATGTCTTTCAAGTTGAAACTAAAACTGGGGATCATTATTTGAAACAGGAAGAATTCTTATCAATAAAAAGCCATGCTTTATAGCCCATCGATTGATTCATAATCTGAAGTTCGAAACCTTCAAGAGAACACGATAAACTCACCTGTGAACCCTTCCTGAATTCTTGCGGTTCGCCAGATGGACTGATTTCGTGCGGAGAAGCCCTTGAGGGTGGTGGCGCGCTAGGTGTTCTTGGTGTGGCAACCAAAGACGATGCATAGCGCCGTCAGAATCGCACTCTTCGTGCCTGTGCTGGCATAGAGAAGAAAGGGCATCAAGGGCCGTGGGGAGGTAGAGGAGGCTGGGGTTTCAGGGAGACGTACTGCCGTTCTAGCCGGTGATGAAGTTGACGCGGACACTGAGTTCGATTTGGAGGCTGGAGTGGCACATGAAGTTCTCCAGCTGGATCTGGCTGCGGCGCATAGGGAGGTGAGGAGGCGGCGAGGCGACAGCATCTTGTCAGCGGCGGGTGGTGTGGCCGTCGCGTCGAGGCGGTTACTTGACCACCTCCGCCCCCCCTCGCGCCGCCGCCACCCCTGCGCCGCCGCATCATCCTTTCCAAACCACGGAGGTGGATGAGGCGCCGAGCGAGGAGGATGGAGTGGCGGCAATGGATGGGAGCGGCGAGTGTAGGGGGATAGGGCGACAACGGAGGCGGAGGATGCGGGGCAGCGGTGGAGGAGGAATCCGGCAGATGCGGTGGGGGCGACGGGGCGGAGGGGAGGAGGCGGCAGCGGGGGGAGGAGGAGGGGAGGCTGGGAGGGGGAGGGGGAGGAGGGGACGGCGGGGGAGAGCGAGGGGGGTGGGGGAGAGGAGCGGTCCAAATTTTATTTCTCAGATCAAATGGCTGAGAAGAGATATAAGAAAGGACTCATCAACCACCAACTCCTTCTTTTAAAGTAGTAAAGATGACTGTTATTTTTAGGTATTCAATTAAAAAATTGTTAAAGAAAAAAGAAAAAACTATATTAAAAAAAACAACACGTTGTAAATGATTTTTATCTTCTAAAGTCAAAAGCTGAAAACTGTTTAAAACATTGCCTAAATTTATTAAAGTTTAGCTTAAGCTCTCCTAGGCGCCATTTGACATGCAGGAATTTCACATGAAATTTACCTGATTCAAAGAAACATCGCAGTTGAACGTACAATCTTCTTACGTACAGAGATTCAAGTCTAAGCTGAAGTCCTAAGAGTCGGCCATTCCGAGCGGAGCTTGGAAGGAAAAAGGAAAACTCGTATTAAAAAGACAACATGTTGTAAATGGTTTTTATCTTCTAAAGTCAAAAGCTGAAAACTGTTTAGAACATTGCCTAAATTTATTAAAGTTTAGCATCGCATTAACTTGCATGCTAACCAAAAAAAGGCTAACAACATTGGCATTAGGAACTAGCATTTGCGGCTCTCGGCGAGTTCACATGTGAGCAAAAATGTGGTGGTGCCAAAAGAGAATGGCATCTTTCTCTCTCAGAATGCATCTGTTTAATTAGTATGGGATTCGTTGACTTAAGGGTTTATAATTATATTTGGGTATGTCTAGTAATCACCCAAATGTTTTCTTCTTAAAAATCAGCCTAATAAACGCTCCCACCCGCTCTATCTCCCACCTTCCCCTGCCTCTCACACCGTGTCGTTCCCTTCACGCCGCCTCTCTCGTCGCCTTCCACGCCACCCCCTCCTGGTCGCCGGCAATGAACTCCTCCTTTCTCGCTGGAGTAGCTCCGCGTCTCCCCACCCTCCACCACCACCTTCAGCTGGCGACACCCCACCGCCTCGCTGCACCATCCCCTATCCCGCCCCGCCATGCTATCCCCATCAAACCTAATAGCTAGTACCTTCCATCACCGCCGTCCTCCGACACCACCTACCACCCTCCTACCCCACCCTATCGCCCCCACCATTGGGCCACCGCCCCCCCGGCCTCTCTCTATGCCCAGGGGGAACGGTGATCCCTTGGCGCGAAGGGTGGAATTCTCCCCTTGGGCTTGCCGGTGAGGAGAAAGAACTCTGACAAACCTCGTCGGAGAAAACGCAGTCCAAGCTCTAACCTCACCAGAGAAGATGAACTTGTTGGAGAGGACACGAAGCCAAAATCGGCGCATGAATTGCGAGGCAAATCAAAAGTTTAGAAATTTGGATGATTTTTGGGTTGATTCCATTCAGGTGATGATTATCAAAACCCTTATCTTTTGGTCAAGATATAAGAGTATGCATCTTTGCCCGGAAATTTCAATATGCAAATTAATAAATTTTTTTTTCTTTCTCTCTTCTTTTTGTGTGGATGTGAAGAACACCGACTCTGCCACCTTTGATATATTCCCTTGAGAAATTCAACAGAGCATTCAAGAGAATTGGTTGAAGTAATCCAACCAATTAGCGTAGCTCCTCCTTGATTCACATTATTCTATTTTCAACAAACTACCACCGGGCATATACATTTTTTTTTGGGATAAAGCCCAGGGCCGACGTTGACTAGTAGCACACATAATTAATTACCAGCCATCTTCCAGAAATGGGCAATTTGAAGGAAAAGATCAAGAAAGGTGTCCTGGTATGTGATTAAATTTCCCAACCTATTCTCTACAGGGCTAGCAGTATCTGCCTAGCTCATACGAAGAGATCAAGCCAGATTTGTTTTTTGGCAAACGGCTACTAGGTCCAAGTCCTGCCTGCTGCGAGTTACATGTATCGCCACCAATTCTTTCTCTGTTCTCGTCAATTGGAAGTCTCGGTGCGTGCTGGGTCCAGGAGCAATGAATATTTGGAGCCAAAATCGAAGTGTTAATCTCTAACCGATCTGCCATCCAGAATCGGATTAGCTAACCATTCACACTTCCACACAGTCATGAACAAGCCAGGCTCCTACAGATGTTCCTGGTAAAAGGCAAGAAAGTCCCCTCCAAGAAAGCAAGAAAGAGGCAGAAACGGTCGGTTGTAAGACGAATCGTGGATGCGAAATGCACGCTCAACTCTCACAATGTTCCTGGTAAATTTGTACGTTGTTAGTGGTTAGTGATACCGTATTATTCGGACTAGTACGATAGCTACGATTAATTGGTCGTCAAGGAAAAAAAAAAGGTATGACTAGCTGTGCAAACATTGTGTTTCTGCGAGGCACATGACCGATTGACCGAGCTGTTATCTGCCCAAAAAAAAAGGCAAGAATATTTTCCGTACGGCTCCATTTTAAAGGAAAGTACTGCTAACTGGGGTTTTTTTTTAGGAAAACAGAGTCCTGAAACATGAAATTTCCATACTGCTAACTGGGGGTGTTTTTTTTAGGAAAACAGAGTCCTGAAACATGAAATTTCCATAGTTTTCCTTGACCATGGAGACTCTTTCCCCCACCCCAGCACACATGCACCATACCTTTCCTTCCAAGTGCTTCCGCCCCACCCACTTGACGAACTAAAGAATAATAATCCAGAATAATTAGCACACATCAACCATAGATCACATCCATAAATCGATTCCCACGTGCTGAAATTCACATGCACACACAAAAATACTACTCCCTCCGCAACAAATTCACACCGTTTTGGATATAGTGCGGTCAAACTTTCAAAACTTTAACTATCAATGTGTTTTAAGTATTTAAATTAGATTCATGAAAACCATGCATATAGATTTGTATTAGAAAATATTATTATATTTTTATTAGATTTTATAGATATATTATGAGAGATATTAGTTCTCAGAGTTGTGTTTTGAAGACTGTCCAAGAACGATACGTAATTATGACCAGAGGCGGCGCTCCAAGTGGCTCATGGCTTCAGCTTGAGGTTTTTTGATTTGAATTACATTGTAGCGATTATTAACTTTTTATAAAAAAATAAAAAACTGTTATATGCGTGGACAATACAAATGAATAAGAAAAAAAAGCTAAAAAAGTAAAATAAATTAAAATTAAAAGCCATGCTTTTGAAGTATCTTCTTGTTTAAATAAATTAAAAGTTAAAATAAATTAGAAGCTAAAACCATTTGAGCAGGTTTGCCGGATTCTCCTTCCAACTTTAGTATTCCAGCGCGACCGACGACGTACGACAAAGCCCACGAAGCTTCCTCCCAAGCCGTCCCTCTCCATCCAGCCAATTCCTCGTCCATACCAAATTTCTAATATCATATACCTCCTCCTCATCTCTCTATATATTGCCGCCTCTTCCAGGCCATGACCCCTTCACTCGTGCACACTTAGTCTCTGGCCTTCTTCGATCTCATCTACTTCCTCTTGATTATTCTACTGATCTCAAGAGTCAACTGTGCTGCTTACGGCGGCGGTCGAGGCGATGGATCCGTGGATCGGGCAGCCTTCCCTGAGCCTCGACCTCAACGTCGGCCTGCCGACGGGGCGGCAAGCGCCGCCGCCCAAGGTCCTCGTGGAGGAGAACTTCTTGTCCGTGAAGAAAGATCATGAGGTACGTATGCATGCACGATGCATGTATGTATGTGCAATTGCGCATGCGTTTGATTAGGAGAACGAGTGTGCTCAGGTGTTGGATCGATTTCTTGTTGTGTTTAGGTTGAGGCGCTGGAGGCTGAGCTCCGGCGAGTGAGCGAGGAGAACAAAAGGCTCAGCGAGATGCTCCGTGCGGTGGTGGCCAAGTACACCGAGCTGCAGGGCCAGGTCAAAGACATGATGGCGGCGGCGGCGGCGGCGGCCAACCACCAGTCGTCGACGTCGGAGGGCGGCTCGGTCTCGCCGTCCAGGAAGCGGATCCGGAGCGACAGCCTCGACACCACCGGCTTCGGCCACAACCACAAGCCTTCGCCGCCGTTCGCCGCGGCCAGCAGTTTCGTCGTTGTTCCCGACCAGATGGAGTGCACGTCGGCCGCCGCCGCCGGCCACGAGCCGTGCAAACGCATCCGCGAGGAGTGCAAGCCCAAGGTCTCCAAGCGCTACGTCCACGCCGACCCCTCCGACCTCAGCCTCGTAAGTAACGAAACAACAAACTGCCATTCGTCTACTTCCTCGTAATCGTCGCCCGCAAATTGTACTGCCATGTCGTTGTGTGGTTGATTAGTTTGTGATTAATTTCGACGAGCAGGTGGTGAAGGATGGGTACCAATGGAGGAAGTACGGGCAGAAGGTGACCAAGGACAACCCGTGCCCGAGAGCCTACTTCAGGTGCTCGTTCGCGCCGGCTTGCCCGGTCAAGAAGAAGGTGCAGCGGAGCGCGGAGGACAACACCATACTGGTGGCGACGTACGAGGGCGAGCACAACCACGGCCAGCCGCCGCAGCACGACGGCAAGAACGCGGCAGGCTCTGCCGTGGCCGCTAAGCCGCCGCCGAGCGACGCCGCCGTCCGGGCCCATCCCGGACACCAGCAGCAGCAGCAGAAAAAGGCGGCCGCGGCGGCGGGGTCGTCGGAGGTGGCGGTGAGGAAGAACCTGGCGGAGCATATGGCGGTGACGCTTACGAGGGACCCCGGGTTCAAGGCGGCGCTCGTCAGCGCGCTCTCCGGCCGGATCCTCGAGCTCTCGCCGTCCAAGAATTAATCGGCGGCGCCATTTTGCGACTTCTTCGATTAGCATTGTTAGTTGAATGCTTGAAATTACACGACCACAGTAAATTTGAGCTGCTTAAGGCATCCATTGATTTGGAGCGCTATTGCCTCTGCTTGTTAGCTAGAAGATTGAGTAGAGGTGATCGTCAGGCTAGAGATTTGTATATACTTAGTACATGATTAGCTCTACATGCTGCCCGGCCAGCGCTTGGATTTGTGCGACATTCCATTAGTTGGATGCACTGAAGCAAAGCAAAACCCTTACAGTACTTAAGAACTTAGGATTACATGATTCACTGTGAAGATATGTTTGGGTTTGGGTCTAGATGCAAGATCTAGCTAGCTAGCTAGCATTAATTGATGTTATCGCATGTTGTAAACGAAAACAAAGTACATGGAAATTCTATTCAAAGAAAAAAATAATTATTACGACGAAGTCTGCAATCTGTCAATATAGCTCCCCTCCTCTTTCCTCCCATTATCTCCCACCTTTGGTGAGTTGCGCCGCTTCCGCTACGGCCACTGGAAACCACCACCATCACCAAAACCTCATAGTGGTCGTCGAAAACCATGCCACCATCATTGCCGGAAACCTCAAGCCACCATCAAAAAACCTTGTTGTTGTCACCCTTAAAATTGTGTGTCAAGTCGCCACCGCACGCCTCCTCGTTGGAAACCTTCTTGCACCACCTTGGCACTGGTTCTGGTTGCTTGCCGGCCTTGTGCCGCATTGGTACCAGATCCAGCCAGCATGAACAGCGTCACCCCGCACCTATGCTCATCGCCCTTGCTGCCAAGAGTTGAGAGAGGAGAGGAGAGGGGAGGAAGAAGACTTTTGAGAGGAGAGAAGATAGAGAAGATTTTCTACAATAGAGGAATACATAAGAAGTATTGGGGGTATTGATGCACATGAATCTCAAAGTGAAGTGGGTGGTTGATGTTGTGGGTGCATATGCCCTTGCAGGCAAAAATGCTTTTTTGATTGTTCCATATCTTTTGCATATGAGTCATACTAATGCATGGTATACCGCTAAAAAAATTCTAATGGTATAGACAAGTTTCATCAGATTTCATTTAAGTTTTATGAGTTTCATAGAGTTTCAGACGTGCTTCATGAAACTTAGTCAATATAGGTATAAAATCTCCTGAAATTTTATGAAACCTCGTGAAATACCATAAAAAGTAAACATAAAATCTAATAAAATTTAGTCAACTTAAACATAAAATCTCTTGAAACTTAATGAAACATCATAAAACTTAGTAGTAAACCTTATAAAATTTAGTCATAAAACCTACTGAAACTTTATAAAATCTCATAAAACTTGGAGTTCAGCCCCCTGAATTAGCAACGCAGGTTTGGTCGTCATACTCCACTAACCTGCCGCAAGTGTTGATGCTGACCACCTTCCTGCCCTTGCTCTACCCGTCCACCTCGCCCCTCTGCGTCGACCTCGACCCCCACGCCGGGAGCCTCGCGGAGAATATCCACGCCAAGAACGATGGTCACTGCTGGACTAGGCCAGCAGGATGCTCCTCCTGGCACGGTTGCTGCCTTCACCGCCGGCTATGATGCCACGACGTGTGCTGCCCCTAGTGGTGGCACGGAACACGACGAGGCTCGTTGTCCGCTGCAACATTCCTGCCACAACCACTCGGAGCACATGGTCAGTCAGCCGCAGCATGAACCTCTCGGCGCTTGGTCGATGCCGCTCCTCGCACATTGGCCTCCGGCCCTTGCAAATCCAATCCAAAGCCTAATCTGAGAGAGAGAGAGAGAGAGAGTCATGTCTCGTGGGTCGCATGAACACGAAGTGAGTTGTTACCCTGTGAGGCATATGCAAGAAGGAACCTCCGTGTGTGGATGCGTTCGTAGAGGTGTCATCGGACGGCACGTAGGGCGCGAGGAACCATGGATTGGATGAACCTAGGCAGCTGAAAGGTCAGCTAGTAATGCAAGAGGACGATGGACATATGTAGATACATCTGTTGATTTATATTCACATTTGATTGAATTAACATATAACAGAGAACGATGGACATGTTTTGGGCGGTTCCATGATTTTTGGAATTTTCAAACCAAGGAGTAGACAGATTGTATAGATGTGCATAGAAAGGCCCGTCCATAAGAAGGGGTGGCAGTGTTACGCATATCATTTCGTGATATGCATGCGCAGCTAGCTAGCTGAAGGATGAGACGACGACGACGCTATGTAGCTGGGCCGGTCACAGGCTAGCATCACGCCCGGATTCGGACGCATTTCGCGTGTGCCCTAAGCATGCTCGTGTGGATGGATCGGCTCGTGCGCGAGCCGCACGGCCGGGGAGGAGAGGAGGCGATGGAGCTAGCTAGTCCTAGCCGAGGAAGGACTGGAGCAGCACGCCTGCCTGTGGCCGCCCGCGGTTGGTTGTCGTGTAGCACGGGAGAGCTGGAGCTGCTCGGGGTACGCGGGCCCCACAACGAGCTAGTAGCCAGCGTTTATCGGTCAAACACGTGAGGGCGGCGGTCTGGTCAACCGTCAATTAGTCCACTCTGGCTGCCCATGCATGCATGTTCCATCCATCAGAGCTTCTTCCCGTGAAGTGCTCGTTTCTGGTTTTTGATCTATGGCAAGTAATTAACATCTGTACCGCTAAAAATATATTATAACATCTGTTAGTTTATTCTAAGTAATTAAATTTAAAAAATAAAAAAATTTATTATTATAAATAATACAAAGAATAATAGAAAAAGAAAAAATAGAAGTCATTTGAGCGGAGCCTAAATCTCTCTTTTGAGAGAGAATAATCTGCACCGCAGAAATGCGACCATACTAAGGGCCTATTCTTTTTGGCTACGGTTGATGGTTTTTGGTTGCGGCTGATGGCTTTTTTGCTGTTTGCGACAGAGATTGTGGAAAGAGAGATACTCGCTTGCGATTTTTTATGGTATAGATATTAGTTTTTTAACGTGTACTACAATTAATTTGTAGACCCCATTTTAAAAAAATACTCCGTTTAAAAGTTAGTTACTGTAGTAAAAACTAAAAGCGATTTTTAGAAGCCGCAAAAAAACAGATCTAAACATAGGATAACTATAGATGGGGAGCAAGTGTACTCGTTTCCTTCCAACCGCTGGATTAATTAATCAACTAATAATCGACAGAGCACTGTTGGCTTAGCGCATTTCGGGGGTGATTGGAATAGCGATGGCTTTTGGGTTTCTTGAAAACACCGTAGTCGCTTAGTTTATTGAGTATAATTAAATATAGAAAAATGTAAAAAAACCGAAAACAAAAATCGAAAAAAAAGTATAAGTAATTTTTCAAAAAAAAAACGAAAAAAAATAAAAAATAAATTTTACTGTGCCAAACTGATCAAAAAGCCAAACTGATCGCTCTACCGCTCGATCAAAACGTTTCAGTTTTTTACTGGATCGCACTCACGTACGTACGCCACATATGGCGCCTTTCGTTGCGCACACAAATCACAAACTCAAGCTGGCAGTGGCAGGCCAACCTTGCCGTCCCATCGGCCGAGAAAGACGGGGTGGAGCAAGGCGAAGCTAGAAATTAGAGACAAGGGGAACCAAATAATTAATCTACAAAATGCGAGGCATCATTATGGCTAACCAATGTAGAATTTCACTTCAAAACAAAGTGTAGAGTTTCAAACGGAACTCCACCAAACATACATAACGGGTCCCTTTTATCCATACAACTTGAGAAAAAACTAGGGAAATGTCACTCGCTTTCTCTCTCGTCCGTCGCTCCCTCCCTCTCTCTGTTGTTTACCCTTATTTTCGTGTGACAGTTGACAAGGATCGTCGCCGTCATTGATGGGTTCAATTACCCCCTGATGTAGAGAGAGACCGGAAAACGATGGGGAAGGGAGAGACGATGACGCAATGAGACAGCAAGTTTTCCGTCGATCGTCGATGGTGGTGAAGAGGGTGAAGGGATACGGAGTTGCTACCGATGCCGAAGAGAGAGAGGGGAAACGAGGGGGAGCGATAGGGAAGACGTGGTGGGATAAGGCTACACCGTTAGGGAACTTATGACGGTATAGCGTAATGTAGACGCTCTCTATAGTATATATACAGTAGATGCATCTCACCTGCTGTTTTCTGTGGAAATAAAAAGAAGCACACACAACGGGTTACAAGTTTCCCTCAAGACTCCACTGTGTCGCGAAGCTCAGTCACAGCCGTTCCCTATGACCGGCGAGAAGCTTCGGAATTTGTCGTCGTCGTGAGTCGCATTCCACGGGCAACTGGGCGAAACCAAACACGTGGGGGTGGACTAAAACACTTGCTTTCCTCCTGCTGAACTTGACCAAAATGGGCAGATCACATCGCTTCCTACGGCGAGCTAAGCTAAGCTAAGCTAGCTGGATCCCAATGAACAATCGCATCCGCGAATTCGGAAGGCCCGATCGATTGACAGGGACAACCAAAGAATAAGCTGATGGACGCATGCGGAATACTACTAGACCTTCTGCTACCTTAGGATATCAGGGAACGTCCAAATTAAGGGAATCAATTAAGTGGAATGCATCTAGCTAGCACTGTCTCTGATTACTTTAGTTGCCTTTGGAAGTACAAGAGTTCGTTATGGTTATGGTCATGCTTTCTCACTGCCACATAAAAAGTTCATCACAAATTGTTCTTTGAACCGTCTGATTTAATAGGTCAGTAATAATAAATGTTATCACAGACGATTTTTGAATTATCTATGAAAACCGTATCACAGACGGTTCGAAATTATAATCGTCTGTGATCGTCATAGATGGTTTGAAACTAAAACCATATATAACAGTCAACTATCACAGATAATTCTTAATAAAAATTGTCTGTGATAGCTATACAAGAGCTAAAATAGATAATTTTACCATGGCATCCAAGTCACAGCAAAAATCCAGACTTAGTCAAGTTTTTAGACATCCAAGTTATAGCAAAATCGGATGGATGAGATCGAACAAGAGGTGGGAAAAGGAGAGGAGGAGTGAAGAAGGAGAAGAGAGAAGAGGAGAAGAACAGCCGACTGAGCCTTCTCTTTTTAAGGGCAAATTTGGCTAGAAAAAGTGGAGGAAGAGAAGTGAGAATAGGAGAGGAGTGGAGAAGTTAGAAGAGAGAAGAGATGATGAGAAGAATAACAAACAAAAGTGTTTTGATATTATAGTATGTAAACATTTATCTAACACAAAAGTCATATATGATTACTAATCCCTTTACCTAAGATGCAAGAAAAGCATCCCTCCTACCACTATATAAAAGTTAAAGAGGGCTACATATTGTAGATGCATATATCGCCTACGAGCAAAAGTAATAAAGTTGAGACTATATCTTTTATCTATTTCTACTTTTGTTTGTGCTTTATTGTGTAAACGCGACCAATACTTCAATGGAAAGAAAGGCAACTAAATTTTTTTACAGAAGAGATTGTCAACTAGATGAAAAGAATGATACGAAAGAAAGGGAGATTAAAAAAAAAGAAAAAGAATACAAGCCACTGAACTAAACCTTTGCAGCCCAATAAGCGTTAGCCTGTTTTCAAACCCTCGGTTCATCGGCCTCACAAAATAGCGGCCAAGGCCCGAGGCCGCCAGCCTCCTTACACGCCTCAGCCGTGGGCCGCGCGCGCGGCACCTGGTTATTTGCCGCTGGCGAGGCACATAGCATTTCGTATAAATTTCTCATTAAAACCTTTTAAGGAAAAGAGTAATAAAGAGCTGGATGGCCCAGATTGTAGGCCCATGATAAAAGGCCTAAAAACGGCCGAATGGGAAAGATGCTGCGTGGAGGAAGAGATACGAGCCCAATTCGTCGTAAATGCTCCTGGCCGACCCTAAACCACGTTCCAAAAAATACAATAGAAAAAAAAAAGTCCGTGGTCCCAATTAGCCGTAAATGCTCCTGGCCGACCCTAAACCACGTTCCAAAAAATACAATAGAAAAAAAAGTCCGTGGTCGGCAGGATTCGAACCTGCGCGGGCAGAGCCCACATGATTTCTAGTCATGCCCGATAACCACTCCGGCACGACCACTAGCGCGCACGTTCATCTAAAGCAAATCTATTAGAGCAGAAAACAAGAATGAAAATGGGTAATGCCAGCGAAAGGTCGGAACAGGGACAGTCTGGACAGAAAGGTAGTCAGTCTTTTCCCTGTCACACTGGATATTCCTTGGCCAGCATTCAGCAGCCCTGCTTGTCGCCTGCTCGAGCAGTACGCGGACACAAGGAACTTGCCACCCTGCCACAAGATCTCATCTCTTCTCCGCTGCCACTTGTTCTTATGGCAGGCAAAAAAAAAATCGAGGGGAGTCAGAAGCATCCGTCGCTGCGCCCTGCTGCCGACCATCTCCTCACTGTACTCAACCTGGGCGCAAACGCTACAGCTTAACCGAACATGTCGAAAAGGATCCAGAGAACTAAGAAGTCTAATCGCCTTTCTTCGGATGGCCGATGACTTGATTCCGCCCCGTTTCATTCCATGGCCGTCTCAGCAACACGACAACCATGGCTTAATCGCGTAATTGGCACCGCTTAAGGCGCAATAGTTAAACGCATAAAGATGAGCTGCACCCATCAAAAAGAAGGCGAGATATATCTTCTAGAGAGTACAAGCCATGCATATACCACCCATACATGTGCGCGTTCCTTGCACATATTAAAAATTTATTAAAGACACATAAGTCTTATAGATCATGGACATATATTTTTTCATTAAATACATATATATATATGTATGTATTTCTAACATTGATAGACACCAATATCAAATCTTAAACTTAAACTCTAATCAACTAGATGTATACTCACAGCGTCCAGCTATCCAGCCACCCGAAGGCGCGTATACGTCGTATGGTACTGCACGGCATCTCCCTTAATTTCGTTTGCTGCCGCGGCACTGTTGCTGGTTAAATGCCTCTCGATCGCGCACGTACGAACAGAGCAAAAGACGGGGATATTTTGGGCAGAAAGCCAGAAGCAGTTGGAACTTAGCGGTCACGCGCGGGCCGGCGATCGATGGAGGCCGGCCAGTCGGAGGTTACGATGGTGATCTGTTGATTCGGCATTCGTTTCTGTTCGGTTTGTCTGTTCCATGTTTCCATGATTCTTGCTTCGCTCTGTGTCCACTCTCTGAGTCTTCAGAGGGCAAGAAGGGGCCTGAAAACATAGGGCCTGGAGCTTGCGTGCTCTGGGCACTCTCGCCTACCTAAGCTAGCAACGATCGCATCAGTCTCTGGGTTTTGGTTTCTTTACCGAGTGTTGGCTGCGATCAGAACAGCTTCTGTGAACCGCGCTGTGGACGTTTAACCGACTTTTAAAAATTTACTTATACTTTTTCGTTTTTTCGGTTTTACATTTAATTATACAACTCAACTACATGCCCAAAAGTCATCGTTATTCCGATCACCACCTTAACCGACTAACCTGACAGCCCCGTTTGCAGCGTGAGGATATTTCTTGTTTTCTTACGTGAATCGGGTTTGTCTTATGTGAAATTCCTATGTTCTGGACGAGGCCTAAGGTTAAGGATCTACGAGCGCTTCTGATGCTGGGTTCTTGTGAAGTAGGAGAAAATGGCTTCACATTTACAGTGAGCGTCCTGCCGCTACGAGACGCCAGTTCGACGATGCAAGACGTGAGCGTGTTACTGGCGAACCCACTCTTCGGCGCGAGATTTTTTTTTTCTGATTTTTTTGTTGCTAGTATATATTGTCCGTATAGTCCAAAGTTTGTGAGACTGTGTCTACATAATTACATATCGTCCAAGAAGTTGCACAGGGAAATCGGTGATATATATCAGTGTTAAGGTAAGTATGCGCTCGGCGGACGGATACCACTAAGTAATTAATCGTTATATGGATAATTAGTAAGAATTTAATCGACGATTATACGTTCTCAATATTTTTATTTTTATTTAAAATTGAATAAAAACAATTTATTTACCAAGTATTGGAAGTCATTATACCAAACATGTATTGCAGTTTAATTATTCTTTTACTAAACAATAATGACCCAATTATGACTTAGTTAATTATTGAATCTGGATTGCTTTGGTTTGTGAAATAACTGAATGATAAACTTTTCAGTTTGCTAGGAGCTCTTTTTTTTTTTTTTGATATAATTGTTGGCTTAAGTTGTTGCAAGCTAGATCCAAAGAAGTCATCTGTGATGGGCAGAGTGCATGGAACTAAGATGACTTTTCTTTAAGTAAATTCTACCAAGCATGAAATGCAATGTTATTTGTTCTTTTCTGTCCACTAAGTTAAGTTAGCTGCTGAGCAAGACAGTATTTTATCTCATATGTTATCTACTAAGAGATCGGATGGCTTCTTTATGCACACTTTGAGTGCTTCTTTATGCACACTTGTCCATAATTTGCAAGTTAATTTATTTCTATTTCTTTCTTCAAGTTCTCATGTATTTATGCTTACCCATTTGAAAAATACCAGATAGAATATAGGATGGCTAATGTGTTTACTGGGGACATTGCCAACTGGCCTGTGGTTCCAAACTTCCAATGTAGTGGTTTTCCTCCTTTATTTTTCTTGCTTAGCTTTTTGTGTGTTTTGAGCTTTCTGTAAAAAATAGTATTGTTTTAGGTAGCCACTCTGCTGGTTGTTGAATCTGGATTAGTTTGTTCAGCACACTGAAATGCAATCTATAGAAGGGAATGAAACCAAAGTGGCAGAATATCAAATATGTACCAATGTCGTTTCAGTTTAATTTTGTTCATGTTTTCTAATCTATACTATAATGTAACTGCAATTACTTTTTATTACAGTTAAGTCATCCCATGTTGCATATGGTAACCTGTCATTAAAAAGTGTGCTAAATCATTTTTGCTTCCACTAACAAGTAATAATAAGCAAGTCATTCTATTACTTGCTTTGAACTGTGTTTTGAGTAGATGTGAAGCATACAAAAATATAATTTAGTTGGAATATTGAAATGATTACATGATTAGCTCTAAACCTGCCACAAATTACTTGACATTATTCTCTACAGGCTTTTCCAAGGGAATCTACTGCTATAGTTCAACTTGTTATATTTGATGATGCAATTGGTGATCCTTTATCTACACTTGACCAATTTTGATAATTCGTTTTTTGGATTTGGAATCGTACCAGAGGTATGCCTGAAATGCATTAGCTTGTATTCAACACTATGCTGATGAAAGGCATAGTTGATCATAGATATTGTTAAAGATTGTAAATCTTGTGCTTTGCTTTAAGCTACTCTGGTGGCCTTGAAGATCTAAAGAAAGTGTTGGCACTGGCAATATTCTATTTTTCAAGGTACACTTCATTAACTTCTTGTCTCAACTGCAGGCGCCAAAAAGAAGTTGAGCTGAGACTATTAGAGGAGGAAACTACAAAAAGAGTTGAGCAAGATATTAGGAAACAAGTTGAGGAGAGTTTGAATTCCGAGGAAATCAAACATGAAATACAAAGACGAATTGATGAAGGGCAAAAAAGGATACATGAGGAGGTAGCAGTCCAAATTGAGAAAGAAAAGGAGGTAGCCTCGATTGAAGCCAAGCATAAATCGGTAAGCATCCTGTCGCTAGCTCATTTTTTTTGTCTCTTTTACATTACGACATTATTCCATGGATGAAACAAAAAAAATCATCTGGACATTTTACCAAGATCAATACACGATTATAGGGGTGATCGTTTTAGCGATGGTTTTTGACTAAAATTTCCTGTCGCTAGCTCATTTTTTTCTCTTTGAGTTAGTGGATAGTGTAGTGAATAAACAAAAAAATCATCTGGACATTTTACCAAGATCAATACAGGATTATGGATGGAACAGACAAACCTCCTGCATCACACCACGGTATTCAAATCAAAATACAACACCCTGACCTAACAGACAAACCTCCCGCATCACACCACGATATTCAAATCAAAATACAACACCTGACCTACAAATCGTATGTGATTTGTTTAAGAAACTCATAATAATGTCATCTCATCTCATCCTCCAGCCATCAGAGAATGGATTAGTCGCTGTCCGCGGGCCCCACCGCGACCTCCACCGGGCCCCACCTTCGATTTCCGCTCCACAGCTTTGCCTTCTCCCCCTCGGCTTTCATTCGCTCTGACTCGTCGCACCTCTTCCTCCTTTTCTCGGACGGCGCGCAGCCGCGCAGGCTCAGGCGCAGCCTTCTTCTCATGGCTTGTCCCGAGAGGAGGAACAGGAGGATCCTGGATTACCTCAACGACGGCGAGGAGCTCGGGGTCGAGGAGCCGGTGGTGACGCCGCGCCCGCTGGCGGCGCTGGAGGCGGCGAGGTCGCTGCTGCCGAGGTTCAGGTGGGCCCGGCTGGCCAGGCTCGGGAGGAAAGGCGGCGGTGGGAAGGGGAAGGAGGAGATTGTGGTGGAGAAGTGCGAGCATCCGTCTGTATCTACCTCAGGTGCGTGATCGAGTTCGTCGTTTTGGTCTTGCTCGGTGTCAAAAGGTGCTAAATTTATTGGATTTCTTGGGATTGCTTGGTATATAATGTAAACAAGATTGCGCTTGGGCTGCGGTTCGATTCTTTGTTTGTGCAAAGTCGTGGTTTTCTTGGTCAAAGATGAGGTGAATTTTCGATAGTTTCACAGCGGTAATCTAGCATAGCAATCAAGCGATTCTGGTGTTAAATCCATTAAATTGGAAATGTTCATTCTTAGATATTTTACAATCCGTTTATATCGAGTGAACCTCTCTGGATGAGGAAACGAAGAAACAGCAGCGGGTGCTAGTAGCTATGTCCTATGTCCTCTGCTCCTGGATCGTCTCGCAATGGCAATGGATTCTCGCGCGAACGACTACACGAGCGCGCCGCTGGCCGGCCGAGGTTCTAGATTCCCATGCCCACGACGAAGGGGCTCTTCGCCTTCTACAGAGGCGGAGCGGACGGCTGGTGGACCGGGTGGTCACCACGGACGGCGGCGAGTAGAGGACAGCTCTACCTTCTCCCCAAGCGAGCTCGGCTGGCCGTCTCCGGCGGCGATTTCGGCCAATTCACCGTCCTGGTGACCTCGCGGCATCGACTAACAAACGGCGGCACGACGTGGCCGTGGCGGGCGCGCACTGGGTGACGGAGGAGGAGGTAGCCGGCACTCCGCGAATCACCTCTGGCTGAACGAGCGCCGTCCGATCAAGCTTCGGTGTCCAAGATTGACTGCAATGCTATTTTTCAGAATAGAACCTATATTACATTTTATTTTTTATTGAAACCCCGATTTGGATTGCGCAGAAAATTCCCGATCCAAACCTTGGGTTCCTTTGACCGTTAGATTAACCTTATGCGGTCCAGATCTGTGGAGAAAAAATAGTGAGACGAGAGATTTAAACGACAAGGCCCCTTTAATTACTCAGCCTTTCAACTCCCACAAGAGATGAGGATCCTCGGGAGGCGGCCGAGCTCCGGCGAGTCGTGGCGGAAGCGCGCCGTGGGAAACTCATTTTCCGGCGAGTACGATCGTTCCTCTGCCTTGTGCCGTGGTGCCGGCCAGCCATCCCTGTGATGACCTCTACTCGACTGCGCAGGGCACGGCGGACATGGCGGTTGGCAGACCTCTAATTTCGCCGATGATGGACTTTCAGGACATGGACATCACCTAAGACTAAGACCTCTTCAAATTCTTGGAGTCCATCAATGAGTACGCTTTTGGATCCTCTGATCCCTAGTCTCCCCACCCTGTCATCCACACCTCAGAAGAAGATTACATCACTCAAGATATCCAAGCCGAAGTTTTCTAAAAAAAAGATTTCCAAGCCGAAGTCTGACTGAACATATCTGAATAATCGCATGCATAATCATGTTTGATCATGCTGCAGATGATAAAATAAACGTTTGGAAAAGTTCTGTGCATCTCAGAATCGGAAGGAATGGCAGAGTTTCCTTCACCTGACAACATTATCAATTGAGTGGGTTGAATTGAGAGGCTCTTTAAACCACTGTTATTTTTTTGACCTCTTTGTGGAATACACTGGATCAACGAATTTCAGTGCTTGTTCTTCAGGTTTACACTGGGAAACTTGTTACATGCAGTTCATGTTAGGTGGCAGCCAAGCCATGTACATATGTCACAAATCCTATCGGCATTCCTGAGGCCTACAGGCTGCGGTGTGCAGTCTGAACTCGCATCCCAGTCTCATTTGTAGTTCGATTGTTAGTGCAAGACCGTGTTTTTCTTGGTTAAAGAAAAGGTGTATTGTCATGTTCATGGTTAGTATCTAGCAATCAAGATATTCTTCTGTTTAAAATATACAAAAGGTGTTTTTTTGTCAGATATCAGCCATATTTTCAGGTGATGTTTACGTATTATTAACACTCCCGTTTCTGCACTTTCAGTGTGCAAAGCAGACAGCGACAGAAGGCCTTCAGACCTCGGTGTTGGTTTAAGCCTAGTTTTCCTCTTGGCCAAGACATCTGACGAATTCAACAAGATGGTTAAGGTGCGGGCGGAGATGGAGACGCTTTTGAAGGAAATCAAAGACCAAGTTAGGAAGAACAGGGATGCATCAAAAACCTGCAATCTTGAGTCTACCACATCGAGTTGTGTGACGGATAGGAGTGAGAGTGCAAATGTTCACTTGGAGGATCACGTTACCTCGTCCAGCATGGAGGTGGTGAGCTGCGAGAAGTCATCGGAGTATGAGTGCTGCATGAGAATGGATGTGCTTGCGGAAGAGTTTCATGCCGAGCTTGAACGTGTTCAGATTAACTACGGTTCACATATTCCATCATTCCTCCCAGAAGAAGAACATGATACAGAGGTATATGCTTCTATTAATTTGCATTCACTGTGGAGTGAACAAAATGTTATGCTGAGATTTAGACAAAGTTGTCTCTAATTCGTGTCAACACTCAACATTGATGTTTGTTTGACATTTAGCCATTGGATGAGATTACTGACTACCGGCAAGGACTCGAAGATGGTATGGGAGAAGTTGTTGAGGATGAAGACGATGATAACGCTGAATACAATGGAGTGTCTCCTGTTGAGCTGGAGAGAAGGCTTCATGAGCTTCTTCATCAGAGAAACCAGGAGCGGATTGAAGAGCTGGAAACCGCACTGCGATGCGTGGAGAAGAAGCTCGTCGAGAAAGAAATGGAGGTGTGCTTGTGGAAGGACACGGCTGAACTCGCGTTACGACCAGACGATGAGTTGCAGTAAGCAACGAGCTTCCCTTCTCTTGGGATCAAGGCTCAGATACTTGTGTTACCCTGACAAATTTTGCCCTGTGTTGGTTTTTGTGGATGGGGAGGTCGCGCAGTTGGCATACTTTTTGTGAACAATTCATCGGCTGTACATGATTACACATGAAGGGGAATTTTGGAACTATTTCTTGATCTTGCCATGGTCAGCTGTAAAATGGACCTGTTGCGGAATAGTATATTACTTGTCAGCAAGTATAGTGAAGCTGTTCATCCCAAAGTTTATCCTTAGCCTTTTAGGTTGCCTGAGGTAAAATCATTTTCAGTTAGCCTGCCTGATCGAAACGTTGTCACTGAAAGATAAATACGAGCTCCCCTTTCTTGTTTTGTTGCATGTAGATAAATTCGAGCTCTCCTTTCTTATTGCATGTGGGCCCAAATGGGCCTATCGGTTGACCGCAATGCTGGCACGGGCGTACGGCACCGCGTCGTCCTCCCGAATCCGCACAAAACCCTCTCCGCCGTGACCCGTGAGCCGCTCTCACCAGAGTAAGACCAGTAGTCATTAGTTCGAGTGAGGCCGCCGCGTCTGGACGGCGGAGCATGCGTGGCGAGCGCTCGAATCTACCATTCCGGTCGTCCTACTCGCGGTGGCCGATGATCGCATCGCCCGAGACCTCGGCCCTTTCGGAACGGCGGCGATGAGGAATGGTGGCCGTTGGCTCCGGCCGATCTCCCGGGCGGTGGCCGCCACGGACCGCTGCTTCTCGGGGCCATCCCTCCCGTCGCGTGGCATCGGCATGGAGGCCACCGCTCTGGCAGCCACCGATGCTGCGGCGGTGGGGGATGGGAACCGTGCGGCGTGGTCGGCGGCGGCTTCCGGTCGAGGGTTTGGTCAGGCAACGCGAAATCTGAGCTGCCTTTGTTGGATTTTGCACTGTTCGGCTGCCCTTTTTTTTCGATTCACCAAATCCCCCCGTTCCACTGTTCGGCAGCCGTGGGTATCATTCGCTAATGCTGGTGTTTCTGTGCCTAGGACGGTCATTCTGATCAAATATGGTTGCATTTGTAGGACTTACTTGGTCCCCGTTTTCTCTAATTCTTGGCTCCACCACTGGAGTGATAACCAGCACAGCTCCACCTACATTAGGATGAGTAGATTGTGCAGCAAGAGATGTGAGGCTTGGCTTTGTATGATCGAGCAAAGGTGAAGCTGAGCCTCTCAATGCTGTTTTACTATTAGTGGTGCTTCTGTGCTAGTATATTTTCATATCTTTTTCTTCTGTGTTCATCTTTTGCAAAGGTGAAATTGCGGTGTGCATGTGGGAAGGACCCAGCTAAGCGCAATGCGGCAAAGACAATTGCCGAGGTAAGCATTGGGTGCCCTCTTCTATCTGAATCAAGCTAAGTTGTTTGTGTTCTCCTGATGATCTCTCCCCTGTGTTGGTACATGCAGACCACGACGTTCCGGATTCGGCTTGAAATGAGCTCAATTCTAGTCCAACTTATGTACTAATCCATCTGAATCTGTCACGGTGAGTTTCTGCGTGTCTGCATTAGCATTTCCTATCATGAGCCATGCATTCTTCTTTTTGGAACTTACGAGTCTATCACCCTGCAACAATTCTAAACCCTCCTTTTCGGTCAATGCTGATCTCTTGGCCGGCATTCCATTCTTCAAGCGACTGAACGGACACGGTGGTGGACTGAACTGGGCCTGATAGAAGCAGGAAAACACCACTTGGACACGTGGGACATTGGATTCTCTTGCACGAGTGCTCCACGCCAGACACATGCCATCGCTGCGCCGACGCCTTTGGCCTCCCCACTTCCTGTACAAAAAACATCTGCTGCCGACCATGCCTCCTCTACCAGCACCCCCCGGTTTGATCGCTCATTCATCTGTCACAACTAGTGTGCGCGTCAGAGGAGCCAAGGCAAGCGCGCCCTTGAACCCGCTGTTGGCATCACCGGCGGTGGCCGACGACCTCGTGGGTTCGAACTCGCGACCTTCTGGGAGCGGCGACGATGGGGAAGGAAAAGGATGCTGTTGGCACCGGCCGTCTTCCCTATGGCAATGGTAAATTTGGCTCATTAAGATGTACATACAACAGGGTAAGATGTCAATATTTGCTTTACCGTTTGGACACAGCAACACAGCACAATAACTGCAAACTGCCCAGAAAGCATGCAAATCGGATGGTTTGCCTTTTGGAGACAACCATTTGAATGCTGAAAAATATATGGGATGGCTATGGTACGACCAACTTTTTAGCTACCCCCTCTACATCTTTCTACCCCCAGTCCCACTTGTTGGATTAGTAATAGATGGTGGTGAAAGTTTTGGAGTGTTAATGGATCGAATACGGAGCTGTTATGGGAAAACCACAATATTGCCGCATGCCCACATGTACCTGTTATGATCTCACATGTTGTGGAAATACCATGACTTGTTTTTTGATAAACGGGCCAACACTGAGCCTCCCATTTGTTGGCTACAACCTTCAAGTTTTCAACATTTGTTTTCTTGCTCGCTCACATGCATGCATGCATAAATGATAAGAAAAGGTAATAAAAGAAGTGAAATATAATCCTGATGAGAGACGATGATGGTGTAAGCATGCCTTCAAATGGCTACATGTTATTTCTGGGGCTCAATATTATTTCTTATGTTTTGAATAGGGAAAAATGGCCACATGCCATTCATGGGGTTCAATTTAATGAGATGTCTTTTGAGTTGTATCTGTTTTATTGAATTTCTTGCAGTCACCTTAGTAATTTCTTCTGTGGCAAGTTGAGCTCCTTCCCTCGCTAATACTGCTACAATAATGTTCTGAATGATAAGTTAGTAATATTTTCTTGCAATGGATATGTTGAATGCTTGCTTCTGACATTTATGTACGGATATATTAGTAAAAAGCATGTTCAGGTTGATGCTATGATGGCCCATTTTGCAAGTTTCTGTTTTCTCCTTGTTCCTGTGCGTTTTGTTGGTTTTGCAGTATAACAGCCATTTCTGGTGTTTTTAAGAATAATACACATATCAAATATATTGTTGTCTTTTGATCTTTCTTTTTTTGTTTTGTTCTTTTCATGAATGGCTGTGATGATTTTGCTGCTAAACTAGGAGGGCTTGTTCCATAGCGAGTAACCGGTTTTGCAGCTGATTGTTGCTGCTGGTGGTGGTGGTGGTGGTGGGGTTACATGTTGGAACGGCAATTCTACATGATGCATTGATGCTAACGCCATAAGTTGCAATTGCTGTGTTGACAATGGGGTAAATCTGGGTCATTTAAGTAACGTATTTCTATTTTTGTTTTCGTTATTGTTTGAAATTTTGATTATTTTATGCTTCTATTTTGCCCTCTATCATCCTGTTCCTTTCTACTTTCTAGTATTATTTAGTGATATCATAAATTTCATACTGTTGTATGACTCGTATTGTGCGTATCCAGATATCAGGGTTCCTGGTTTCGTTTCTGTTTCCATGTAGACAATTGTTGGCTGCCATGCAATTAGCGTTCTCCTCACTTATCTGATTACTTTGGACCTATGGAACACTGATTTGTCATGTGAATATGTGATAGGTTGGCCAAAGCCGTGTCTTGCGTTTTCTGTTTGAAGTAGAGGCGTGTTCTGGTTGTTGTCTGATGACTCGTTTTCCAAGTTCGTGCTTTCTCCTTTTGTTGTTACTTCGGTTTGGGAATGGCAGCCATTTTTGGCCTTTTAAGAACAATTATGCTGGCAGAAGATATTGTTTTACCTTTTAGACATTATTTTTGGGTCTGTCCTGTTCTTGAATGGCTGTGATGATTTTGCTGCCCCTTGAGAGCTTTCTACATGATCTGAATTGCTTCGTTGTGTTTTCTTCAGTTTGCTGCTAAACTTGGAGGGCTTGTTCCACAGCAAGTGACCAGTTTAGCAGGTAATTGTTGCTGCTGTTGTTGTATGTTGGAATGAACAATCTACTAAACAGTTCATAGAGAGAGAGAGACAGAGAGATGAAATGGTGCTTCCACCATAAGTTGTAGCTGTGGTGTTGATTATGGGGGTTCTGAGCCATTCAAGTAACATGTCCCTGTTTTTGTGTCCCATCATAGTTTGAAATTTGCTCATTTCATGATTCTCTTTAGCCTTTTGTCTACTTCATCTGCAGTGTAATATTTAATGTTCTCTTTTACCATTCGATCTACTACTTCCTCATTTTTTTGGACTGGTTTTTATGTCGCAATGATTATTTTGGCTTATTGGGAGGCGCATAGAAAGGGTTGAATGCCGCAAATTGCTAACATTCGATTTCTCTGTGATTTCTTTTAGTGATTTTTGGACAGTTTTATTGATGGCAATGATGAATTTGGCTCATTCGGAGGTACATAGAGAAAACTAAGATAAGATACAGTGCTTGATTTGAAGCTTTTGGGTTGGGGTTAGGGTTTTGATGTGATTAGTTCCATTTTACTTCAAAATGGAAGCATGCAAATTGGACGGTTCTCCTTTTGTGAGCAACCATTTGTATGCTGAAAAGAAGTGTCACATAAGGGTGTAAATGGATCGGATATTGAGCGGATATTGGGAAAACCACAGTATAGCTGCATGTACCTCTTCTGATTTATCACATGTGGGGAGAGTACAAGTTGTATGATAAATGGGCCAACACTGAGCCTCCCATTCTCTTGATAGCCATGACTTCCTACTTTCTGAAAATTTGTGGTTGCCCTCCTGCTCACTTTGCACAAATGCACTTTCTTATTTTTGACAATTATTGTTTGGATTCTTCCTCAATATGTTGTTTATGTACTGACATGGATCATACTTTTGTATGATTGTCTAATATAATGCTATCGTTAATGAATGCTTTTGGAATATGCTCGAGTCAACTCGTTGATGGGCTTCTAGCTTGTATTTTGATCTTCTTGATTCCTTTTTTTTCAGCACTAAAGTACGCCTATGGGGTCTGTGTCTGGTCTCAGCGGAATCCTTTGAACAACTGAGGCATCTGTAGACAGTTACCACATTAGTCCTTCAGTTTTGTGCATTGCTCAGGTCCAGCAGCGATTTCTCCGGAAAGGTGAGAGGATTTTTGGCGTCCCTTTATTGGTCAAACCGCGCTATTGTTTGTACTTGCGTGCTCTGCTCCTTCTCTCGCTGCATCTCCATTTTCACTTGTATTTGCATCATTTGATTTTGTCATGCTTACAGAACTTTTATGCATGCCTCTTTGACTGCCAATGTGCCATTTCCGTATCCTTTTACGGCCTTATACATTGTGGTAAATTAGTGTTCGACACATCAATCTACATTAATTTTTGTAGATAGATTCAGACGTACGCTTGTACTTTCGTGTGTTAATGCACCATGGCAGCACCACCGTAATAAACTTTTGGAGAATGTTGTTGCCACCGTCAATACCTTGCCCGCTGTCGCTGAGAATCTGACGCTGCTAGGGGCGAATCCAGAGGGGGCCTAGTAGGGCTCGAGCCCACCTTTCGTTGGCGTCGCAGCACCCACCCTGTTGCCCACATAAACCCACATAAGGCCACAGGCCTAGGCGTCGACCAGCCAAGAGCCTGAGGCGAGGATTGGACTTGAGATGTGTGAACGCACCGCAGGACTTGAGATCCAACATACTTATAAAATCTAATAAAATTATAATATTATGAAAGTATTTTTGATACAAATTTATACATATGATATTTATGTATCTAATCTAGATATTTAAAAAGATATTATTTGTTAAAGTTTTAAAAGTTTAACTGTATGTATCTTAACGAAATGTATTTATGACAGGATTGCAAGGGGTGAGTACAAGACTATGTTTGTCTTCTATTCATGTATGAATTTGGATTGCACTTATGTTTGTCTTCTAATCACGTATGAATTTGGATTGCACTTATGTTTGTCTTTTATTTATGTATGAATTTGGATTGCATAAGAGTACAATAATATGTTTATCTCAACTAGTTGATTGCTACGGATCTTTTGAAAAAATCATGTTCCATGTTCTAAAACTACAAAATAAAACCATTGCCACGGTAGACTCATCGAATCATTCCACCAGAGTTTACAAAACTAAAGTTTCTAGGTATTAGTTAGCTAATTTCTTCAAAAATTTCAGTCAAAATTCAAGGCGTACAATGCGGATCCAACCGTCTAGATTAACATATACCTTCATCTCCATCTCCAACTCTATCCTCTCTCCCAACGCTAATCCATCCATCCATGGTTGGTGCTAGCTAGGCCCACCAGAGCTACGTCATCACCACCGCCTCCTCCGCTCAAGCCTCCCCATGCTAGTCGCCACTACTTGCTTCGATGCCTTCTCGAAGCAATGACTTCCTCCTCTCTGTCTCATATGTCCTTCCCCATGCCACGGTTGTAAAAAAACAAATTTAAAAGACATGATCAAAAGGGTGACTTGCTCTGAGTGTACTTCTACTCTCACTAATATGTCAAAATAAAAAATGAATCCTATGTATCCTAATTCATCGTCAGAGTCGACTCCTAATGATAATTTCTGAATTTTAAGAATAAAGCATTTCCTAAATATGATGCAAAAATCCTAAATAGTCATGTTGTTTAATTTTTCCTAATTTGTTTCAAGATAATTTTCCCTTTTGTCTTAAGTCATTTATTTATTTGATGTCGAATTAATTTGGAGTATAATGTATAAAAAAATTAATAGTTGAATAAATAAATAAACCATGAAAAACAAGAAATAAGAGAAAAGAAAGGAAATTCTTCAACTTATTTTGGCCTAGTTGGCTAGCCCATTCGACCCAGATACACCGACCTCAAACTCCTAACCATAATCTTATCTTCTCCACCTGACCACCACTCTCCTCTCCTTCCCCCCTTTCCCTTTCTCTTGTCAGGCGTCGCCCTCAGATTTGTTGATGCCGGTGGTTGTCCCGTGCTGATGGCCTCCCCCACCTTTCCCTCGATCTCCTTATTCCCTCCCTTTGCCGTCATCGCCTTCCCCTTCCTCTCTCTCTCTCCCTCCGACCGAGCCGCCTCCAAATTCGTCGTCGCCAATGGCTTTCCTGACCGCTGGCGGCCTTCTCAGGCTAGCCTTTAGCCTACTTTACCTTGCCGCCACCTTCTTCCTCCCCTTCTCACTCCCTATCTCTCCCTCTCTCTCCCGGCACCATTGGCCTAGTGTCGCTAGATTCGACACCTCCTCGACACCGGCTACTCCCTCCCCCTCTCAATCTTACTACCCTATCCCCTTCCCTTGCACCGCTGGTTCGATCCACCGGCGTCAGTGACCTCCACCGCTGTCGGCCTTCTTCTCAACCCCTAGGGCCTCGCCACCACCTCCACCAATGACGGCTGGCACAAGCTCCCCTACCCCTGCCCTGGCGACTATCATCACCGCCTATGCGACCACTTTTGGCTACCAACGCCACCCCCATGTGTTGTCAACATGTGGCCTTGTGGCTACGTCGGCGTTGTCCGTCCAAAGCCAACCACTGCACCCTTGACAGTGGCCTTCCCTTCCTCTTCCTCACGAGCTAAGTGACACCTTTGCTTGCTCTAGATCCTTCCCCGAACTTGCTGGTGCAAGATATGACCTTTCACAAGCTTGCCATGCACGGTTGTGGCTTCCTTCGAGCTATACAGCGTGGATTTGAGCTTCACCATGCTCCCCAGCTTGTCTACTAGGCTTAGGAGAGGAAAGGTGCTCGGGGAGAGGAGAGGATGGGGGTGCGGAGCAAAGGGAGCCGGAGACTTAGGAGGCATTGGGGTAGGGTGCCCGTCAGCATGTGTGGAATGGAGAGGTGGAGGCAGATGAACCACCACCACCACCACCCGATCGGGAGTGGAGTTAGGGCGTGTCCACGCGTATGGTGGGCTAATTCACCAACTCTCTCTAGATAGTATTATTAGTAATTATCTCTAATTTTAAGAGGTACTTTTGTATGGAGAAAACGGATGGCGACCACTAACTCTATTTTTATAATAGTAAAGATTTAGCTTAGTTTTTTCAGCCTGAATTCCTGGTTCAGCCGTTAGGTAGGTCTAACCGGTGAACAAATACATCTGAATTTGACCTTGGAATACATGAGTTTCTGCATGGCTGCACGAGCAGAATGGCTGTCCTCGGTGGGCTCTGATGGGCTTTGCATTTTTCATCCAAGGATTCTTGCGATTTTGTTAACTGTGGTCCCAAATGCTAATAGGCCATGTTGGCAATCTCTAACTGGCTATTAAAAACCAGACCGAAGTGGGCCTGGTAAGGGAATAAAGCCAACACCTTCACCTAGATAGTAGATTTCGGCCACTGGATCTTTTCCCAACTTCACATTTGTATCTAGCAATCGATTTCAGTGCTTGTTCTTCAGGTTTACATTGGGAAATTTGTTACATGCAGTTCATGTTGCTGCTGGTAGGTGGCAGCCAAGCCATGTACATATGTCACAAATCCTATCGGCATTCCTGAGGCCTACAGGCTGCAGTGTGCAGTCTGAACTTGCATCCCAGTCTCACACTTGTAGTTCGATTGTTAGTGCAAGAGCGTGTTTTTCTTGGTTAAAGAAAAGGTGTATTTTCGATAATTTCACATGGGTATCTAGCAATCAAGATATTCTGTTTAAAATATACAAAAAAGTGTTTTTTTGTCAGATATCAGCCATATTTTCAGGTGATGTTTACGTATTAATCAATAACACTCCCGTTTCTGCACTTTCAGTATGCAAAGCAGACAGCGACAGAAGGCCTTCAGACCTCGGTGTTGGTTTAAGCCTAGTTTTCCTCTTGGCCAAGACGTCTGACGAATTCAACAAGATGGTTAAGGCGCGTGCGGAGATGAGACGCTTTTGAAGGAAATCAAAGACCAAGTTAGGAAGAACAGGGATGCATCGAATACCTGCAATCTTGAGTCTACCACAACTACTTGTGTCACGGATAGGAATGAGAGTGCAAATGTTCACTTGCAGGATCACGTTACCTCGTCCAGCATGGAGGAGGTGAGCTGCCAGAAGTCATCAGGGTATGAGTGCTGCATGAGAATGGATGTGCTTGCGAAGAGTTTCATACCGAGCTTGAGCATGTTCAGCTTAACTACGGTTCACATATTCCATCATTCCTCCCAGAAGAAGAATATGATACAGAGGTATATGCTTGTATTAATTTGCATTCACTGTGGAGTGAACAAAATGAAGACAAAGTTGTCTCTAATTCGTGTCAACACTCAACATTGATGTTTGTTTGAAATTTAGCCATTGGATGAGATTACTGACTACCGTCAAGGATTCGAAGATGGTATGGGAGAAGTTGTTGAGGATGAAGACAATGATAACGCTGAAAACAATGGAGTGTCTCCTGTTGAGCTGGAGAGAAGGCTTCATGAGCTTCTTCATCAGAGAAACCAGGAGCGGATTGAAGAGCTGGAAACCGCACTGCCATGTGCGGAGAAGAAGCTCGTCGAGAAAGAAATGGAGGTGTGCTTGTGGAAGGACACGGCTAAACTTGGGATCAAGGCTCAGATACTTGCGTTACCCTGACAAACTTTGCAGATGAGGAGATCGCGGAGTTGGCGTACTTTTTGCGAACAATTCATCGGCTGTACATGATTACACATGAAGGGGAATTTTGGGACTATTGCATGAAGCGGGGCAAACCTGTTGCGGAATAGTATAGTGAAGCTGTTCATCCCAAAGTTTAGCCTTAGCCCTTTAGGTTGCCTGAGCACGTTTTGGTTTTTTGGGTAAAATCAATTACAGTTAGCCTGCCTGATCGAAAAGTTGTCATTGAAAGATAAATTCGAGATCCCCTTTCTCATTGCATGTAGATAAATTCGAGCTCTCCCTTTCTAATTGCATGTGGGCTCAAATGGGCTTTTGGGTTGGCTGCATCTGCGATTCTAGCGGCTAGGGAAACAATGCCGGGCCGGGCCGGGTGTAGCACCCCGGCCTCTTCCCTGAGTCCAAAGTGCTATCATCTACTCTATGATGCTACCAGTTCTGACTTTTGACGCTGATTTTACGCAACAGTTTCTATAATCAAACAACACCCAACGGCAAATGGCAGACACTTGATATTAAATACAGCAGAGGTATGAATTTGCTAATTACCAAAATGTACTTATGCTATACCAGGCTAAACATGATTTTTGCAAGTGATATGTGAGTTACTGCTGTACGTGGGATAATTGTGCTACTCCCACATGTGCATATCACCTTCACCACTTGCTTAAAAAAACAACAAAGTAAGGGTGAATCCAAAGACCCCGCAAGCACATAATAAAATAATGTCGACAACAAAACAAATTCAATTGTCGGTCTTAGCAAGACGTAATTTTTGTAATTATCAGTAAATCACTTATCTTGCAAAACTACCACATAAGCTCTGCTTATGTTCCACTTTCACCAAATTCTTTTATGCAATGCAAAACAATGCATTGCAATATCATATCCACATGCAATCTCGAGCTCATACCGGTAAAGTTGAGTGTCCACTCGCCGATGGCCCACTCGTGCCCCGCTCTCTTTCATGCGGGCCACAAACTCCACTCCCGTGGAGCGTCTAACGAAATAGGTCTTACTGTGAGCACTCCGGATTAGTCATGTATCTTTCTCACCGACCTCACCGGAATAGTTACATGACTTTTTTTCCGATTTAGCTCACGTAGCTCATGTCATGATAATTGTAAATAATGCAATATCATTTCAGCAATCACAATAAACTCTTCACTAACTCTACTCCTGTGGAGTGCCTACGAGGTAGGTCTTTATCCCACCACCGTGGGATATCTATGCACAGTAGACCTTTTAACACAAGTGTGCAACACGATGCAATACTATCTTCGCATGATTAACAATCATATTCGCCTTTCGTTACAGTATAATTAACAACAAACAGAGATATCATTTCATAAAATGATATAAAGCATAGACCTCAAAAACAAACATTAGGCATTCACCACAATCTACTATTCTACCATGCAATTACCTAATTATTCTTGCAGACGATGCACAAAGGGTGTCAACCAGAATCTCCACCTGGTTAATCCTGTGGACGATGCGTGAAGGGTGCCAGCCCAGGCCTTAACACACTATTGCAATACACATAAGCATGCAAATGATGTCGATTTTACGCGCACAGACAATTGACAATGATTCTAGATGCAAATCCAACACCAATACCTTCCTATTATCGGATACCTTTTTAATGCTTCGGTCCTCAAACGACCATAAATTAAGGCTTGTGCCAACTGTATTTGCGAATAAATCTCATTTACACGCACTTAATCTTTCTCAACCCTTTTCTTTTCTTTCTTCCTCTTTTTTCTCTTTTCTTTTTTTTCTTCCCTCTCCTTTTCTTTCCTCTCTCTCTTCTTCTTTTCTCTTTTTCTTTCTAGTCCTTTAACTTGGTTGGCCTTTGGCCCATTTTTCCTGCCTCGACCGCTTTTTCTTCTTTCTCTCTCTCTTTTTTTTCCTTCGCTCAGTTGCTCCCTCACCTCTTTCTCCATCCCGCCGCCCCTCCTCATCTCTCTTTCACACCATGCTACCCCAGTGTCCACGCCGCCGCTCCTCCTCTCTGCCTTCTCCTCTCCTCCTTCGTTCTCTCTCCCCCCTTGCTTACGCCGTCGCCTTTCCTCACCCTCTCTCCATCCACCGCCGATCTACGGTGCCACGCCGCGCTCTAGTGCTGCGTGGCCGCTGCAGTGCCCTACCACCAGATCCGGGGCCTAGGGTCTGGATCCGGTTTCTCCCCTCGCATGTCGTCTGCTCTAGTGGCCGCGCCGCCCCTTTGGGTCTGACGGCTTGCGCCACCTCCTGTCGCCGGATTCGTAGCCTACGGCCCGGATTTGGCCCCTCTTAACCCAGTTGCCATTTCCCATGTTCTACTTTGGTTACTATTTACTTTTGCTGTTGTTGCTTGATTTTTGAATCCAGGTGAGGAATGGAACGGAGTCACGTTGCTGTGGGAAGGCACGCGGCTCGAGGTCGCCCACATGCCGGGGGAATGCGCGTTGGCACTCAGGGGCGCGTGTCTAGCTGCCGGTAGCGCACTGCCGCCGACCTCCAACTACGGTAACCTCTCCCCTCTCTAATCCCCTTTACTGTCGGTTTGTAGAGATTCGTGCTGGTTCTACTAAGAAAATGCTAGTATGGTTGGGGGGTTTATGTGCTACCTTTGTTGGTGGATGACTGGTGGTTTCGGATGAGGTGATGATGGTCGCTTTCCCGGTTGTTGTGGTGCTGTGCGCAGTGACAACAACTTCCCTTCCTACGGGTTGTTGCTTTGCCTTCTGGCTTCCTGCTTGCTCCTGATTGGTAGACTTGGGGTTAATCTTGTGATGGCCGGCGAAACTTAACTGTGGTTAGTTTGGGTTTGTAGGCAGGGGAAAGAAGGGTGGTTTCCCTGCCATGCTCAAGCTTCCTCTCTAATTGCCCATGGCTGTAGTTTTGTTGGCTGTGCAAGTGACTAAGTTGGGTTTTGCTACTTCTTCCCTTCTGGCTTCGGCTGGTATAGCTTTGCTATCTGTTGGTGCTTGTTGTGCTTCTGGTGCTTTCTTATGTGTGCTGGCCTGCTAGCTGTTGCCGTGCGGTGGCTTCAAATCATTTGTGACAGTTGGCGATTAGCTACAGTGTTTTGAATATAAAACATGTTTGTTTATTACCGGATGATGAACCCTATGGTTGTGAGAGGTGCCGACTGGCCCCCGAACAGTCGGTATCTCCGCGAACGGACTGTTTTGCCCGAAATTAACATCTAGGGCTTTGACGGCAATTTCTTTTTCCTTCTTTAGTTTACTTCATTCTTTGCTGTCCTTTCTTACGGGTAGTACACCGGGCCGGGCCGCGCTGGGCCTTTAAAACCCATTTCATCCGTTGGATCTTGTCCCAGGGGCCCACGCGTGTGAGCGGCGGGCTCGGGCGTACGTCACCGCGTCCTCCTCCCGAATCCGCACAAAACCAGTAGACCAGTCAATCCAGTCATTAAGTGTGAGGCCACCGCGTCTGGGCGGCGGATCATGCGAGGCGAGCGCTTGAATCTACCACTCCGGTCGTCCCACTCGCGGTGGCCGATGATCGCGTCGCCCGAGACCGCGGCCCTTTCGGAACGGCGGCGATGAGGAAGGGTGGCCGTTTGCTCCGGCCGATCTCCCGGGCGGCGGCCGCCTCGCACCGCCGCTTCTCGGGGCCATCCCTCCCGCCGAGCGCCGCGCCGCGTCGCGTCGCATTGGCATGGAGGCCACCGCTCTGGCAGCCGCCGATGCTGCGGCGGTGGGGGATGGGGACCGTGCGGCGGGGTCCGCGGCGGCTTCCGGTCGAGGGTTTGGTCGGGCAACGCGAAATCTGAGCCGCCTTTGTTGGATTTTGCACTGTTCGGTTGCCATTTTTTTCGATTCGGTACGCTCACCAAGTCCACCCCCTCCTCCCTCCCTCCCTCTCGCTCTCTCTCGCTCGCTCGCGCGCTCGCGCGCGTGCGCGCTCGATCGATCGATCTCGTCTGTGTGTATGTGTGTATGCATGTGTGTGTGATTGGTGATCACAGCTCACACCCCCAAACCCAAACCCTAACCCTCGACCAAACGAGCCTTCTGCGCTGACCCACCTTCCGAGCGGCCTCTGCATCAGTTCCCCACCTCTAGGGTGCCGCCTCCGCCACTCCATTGCCTTGCATTCGGTGGCGGCAAGGGCTGGGAACCGTACGGTGGCGTCTGATGCGGCTTCCGAGTCGGGGGTTTGGTCAGCCGAGGTGAGATTTGAGCTCCTCCTGATGGACGGACGGATGTGTGTGTATGTATATATATATGGTCACGATGCTTTGATTCGCTACTCCTGTCAATGGGCAACAATGATCACGTAAGGATGCTTGCCTTTGAGCATTCGAGGCAGCCATCTGATGTGTAAATGGATCCGGATCCATTTCCCCAGAATGAAGGGACGGAATGCTGATGAGGGGCGATGATGATAAACCTTTTCTGAGAAGGATGCCTTTGAGCAATCGAGGCAGCTGTGGGTATCAAATTAGAGCCAACCCTCTCCTCTCTTGGAGCCTATTCGATCATTCGCTAATGTTGGTGGTTCTGTGCCTAGGACGGTCATTCTGATCAAATATTGTTGGATTGTAAGACTTACATGGTCCCCGTTTTCTCTAATTATTGGCTCCACCGCTGATGAGTGATAACCAGCACAGCTCCGCCTTCATTAGGATGAGTAGATTGTGCAGCAAGAGATGTGAGGGTTGGCTTTGCATGATCGAGCAAAGGTGAAGCTGAGCCCTCTCAATGCTATTTTACTATTAATGGTGCTTCTGTGCTAGTATATTTTGCATTATTTTTCTTCTGTGATCATCTTTGGAGCTATTGCCAACTATATATTCGAGGCAACCATCTGATGGTAATGGACCCTTCTCTCTAGAATGAAAAAATGGAATCCTTACGAGGGTCGATGATGATAAACCATTGCTGAAATAAGCAGGCCTTTGAGCAATCAAGGTAGCTGTGGGTATCAAATTAGAGTCCACGATCAACTCTCTTGCAGCCTGTTAATCACTTGCTAATGTTGGTGGTTCTGCGCTTTGGACGGTCATTCTGCTGAGTGATAACCAGCACAGCTCCACTTACGTTAGGATGGGTAGATTGTGCAGCATGAGATGTGAATGTTGGGTTTGATGATCGAGCAAAGGCGAAACTGAGCCCTCTCAAATCTCAATGCAATTGCACTATTGAGTAGTGCTTTATGATGGTATACATTGCATTGTTTTTCTTCCATTTTAATCTTTCAAGTTATTGCCAATTTTATAATCAAATTATTCCTTTCCAATGTGGGAAAATCAGCTACATGCTGCTTTTAGAGTTGAAGTTATTGGGTTGACTTACTGATGATGTCTGTCAGCTCTGAAGCACACCACATCAAAGCATCAAACTCTTTCTCTCCTCTCTACTGGATTATTGTGGAGTAGAGATCCATCTGGACTGATTTTTTTGTTGGTAAGGAAGTCCTAGCTTGGATTGATTTCCCTTTGATCCAATTTGTTCTGGTCTTTCCTGTGATCAATCAAATCCAAATCTTACTTTATGCGGGAGGTCACCACGCGTGGGTGGTGGAGGCGGCGAGCTGTGCTGTCGAATCCATTGCCCACCCCACCTGAGGTGGTTGATGATCGCGCCACAGTGACCCGTCTACGTACTGGAAAGAAATGGACATGATATTGGCTTAGACTTGAGTTTTCTGAACTTGGGTAAATAGACCTGGGAAAATTGCTGTTTACTAAAAAGAAAGAGACTGCCTGAACTGCGTGTCAGATTGAGAAGGAAAAAATTGTACATGGAATATCTCTGGAAAGGTAAAGGGAAATAAATTGTGTCAAACTTCTAAAAATGTGTCATGGGGCAACAGTGATCACATTATATTATCTTGAATGCCAATGGTGATCACATATATAAGCATGCCTTCGAGCATTTGAGGCTGCCATCTGATGTGCAATGGACCTGGACCCGTTTCTCTGGAACTAATGAATGGAGTGCTGATGAGGGGCGATGATGATAAATAAACCTTTTCTGAGAAGCATGCCTTTGAGCAATCGAGGCTGCTGTGGGTATCAAGTTAGAGCTGACCCCCTCCTCTCTTGGAGCATATTCGATCATTTGCTAATGTTGGTGGTTTTGTGGCTAGGACGGTCATTCTGATCAAATATTGTTGCATTGTAAGGCTTGCTTGGTCCCTGTTTTCTCTAATTCTTGGCTCCACCACTGATGAGTGATAACCAGCACAGCTCCACTTACTTTAGGATGAGTAGATTCTGCAGCAAGAGATATGGGGGTTGGCTTTGTATGATTGAGCAAAGGCGAATCTGAGCCCTCTCAATGCTATTTTACTATTAATGGTGCTTCTGTGCTAGTATATTTTGCATCTTTTTTTCTTCTGTGTTCATCTTTGAAGCTATTGCCAACTGTATATTCAAGTGATCGGTATGTGTGTATATTCAAGTTTGTATGTATTATCACTGCCCTACCTCACATATCTTATTATTTATCATGCTATGTACCAGCATTTGCCATGGGATAAATGGGCTAAGCATTACCTTCCATTTTCTATTTGTCGTGAATACATTTCCTTTGTGTCCATTAGGTGATAACCTTGCCAGTAAGTTTATATTTTCTTCTTGCTATGCAGTGCTGTGCTGCCTTTCATCTGAAGTGAACAAATGTCCCCTATTTCTTTGGTTGCCAGTAGTGCAGCCATCAGTGCAGTGTTTCTAATTAGTTTTGGAACATAACATATTTAATTTGTTTTTTAATTATATTTTATTACTGTGTTCTATCCTTCTTGAATGGCTGTGATGATTTTGCTGTCCCTTGGTCTTGGAGATCTTTTTAACATATCCTGAGTTGGTTCCTTGCAAATTTGCTTAGTTAACAAGTTAGTCGTCAAACTAGGAGGGCTTGCTCCGCAGCAAGTTACCAGTTGCGGCTATTTGTTGCTGGTGCTGCTGTTGTTGTTGCTGTTGTTGTTACATTTGCTTATGAACAATTGTACTCAGTAGTTCATGGAGAGAGAGAGAGAGAGAGAGAGAGAGAGAGAGAGATTATATTGGATGTTGCTGCTATCAGAAACATTTTCCAACTTTGGTGATTGGTAGTGGTATCAATCTGAGCCATTCAAGTAACCCTTCTTTTATTTCCGAGTATTGTATAAGTTCTTTCTCATTT
Organism: Melocanna baccifera; assembly: GCA_036346265.1. Classification (NCBI taxonomy): domain Eukaryota; kingdom Viridiplantae; phylum Streptophyta; class Magnoliopsida; order Poales; family Poaceae; genus Melocanna; species Melocanna baccifera. Next base: position 3,626,362 of record CM070692.1, read on the forward strand.
GGTTATTGTTGTGCTTGCTTGGATCTGAAACTCCTATGATTTCTGTCCAATAATAGTACTGTCATCAATGAATACTTTTTGGAATATACTCCAGAAAACTAGTTGGTTTTCTTTCGAACAGATTTTTTGGGGGGGTTTTCTTCTTGAATTTTAATTTTTTCCATAACAATTCAGCATGCCTTTTGGGTGATTGTGAGTTGTGACTGGTTGTGGCCGAAGCCTTTGAACAATTGAGGTATCTATATTATATAGATATAACATAAAATGGGAAAACTTCTTTTCTTGAGTCATCAAGTCCTCTGCTAATATTGGTGGGCTTATAGCTTGTATAGTAAATCAGCATAGCTCTGGCAATCTTGCAGTGGGCGTCTGGAAAGGTGAAAGGATCTTCCTCTTGATGCTATTGTTTATACTTCTGTTTTTAGTTATTTTTTTTTGGCAGCATCTCATTTTCACATGGTAATATAGCTCGCATGTTTTTATGTTGTAGAACTCCCTAATTCCTTAACTGCCACTATTACTGCAATGCTCGCCATCCCCATGTCCTTCTACAGCTTCATCTGTTCTGGTAAATTAGCATTTGGCTGATCAATCTACATTCATTTTGTATATACAGTCATACTACAGACACTCGCATTTCGTGTGTGCAGCAACATCGCATGGCATCGCCACCATAATAAGCTTTTGTACCTATATATGACATGCAATATTCCTGTAGCTCTTCATCCATTATCCATCATCTATTTGTAGAGCGGTACAAGTGCAAGTTTATAAAAAGATCTTTTGGCAAATATGATTAGCAAGTTTATCATGTAAATGCTATCACTCTCACCATTGCTTTTGTATGTACTATTGATCTTGTGTTTTCTGAATCTATGTACTATCCTTTTTGCAGGCATTTTTTTCTCGATACTTTCAACCTTTTTCAATTGGTAGTGACGAAACTGTTCGTTTAGAGGTACATATTCAAGGTCGTGACACCAAGTTTGGTAAAGTTATTGAAGATGAAGAAGATGATGACCCTGGATATGATTGTTAGCTATTGAGCTGGAGAGAAATCTGCATGAGCTTCTGCATCAAAGAAATTGGGAGCGGATTGAGGAGTTGGGATTGTCACTTGAAAGCGTGGAAACAAAGCTAGTCCAGAAGGAAATGTAGGTGTGCATGTGGGAAGGACCCAGCTAAGCGCAATGTGGCAAAGACAATTGCCGAGGTAAGCATCCCTCTTCTATCTGAATCAAGCTAAGATGTTTGTGTTCTCCTGATGATCTCTCCCCTGTGTTGGTACATGCGGACCACGACGTTTCGGAGTTGGCTTGAAATGAGCTCAATTCTAGTCCAACTGATGTACTAATCCATCTGAATCTGTCACCGTGAGTTTCTGCATGTCTGCATTAGCATTTCCTATCGTGAACCATGTATTCTTCTTTTTGGAACTTACGACTCATCTATCACCCTGCAACAATTCTAAACCCTCCTTTTTCGGTCAATGCAGATCTCTGGGGCCGTCATTCCATTCTTCAAGCGGCTGAACGGGCTGGGTGGTGGACCGAATTGGGCTTAATAGAAGCAGTAAAACACCACCTGGACACATGGGACGTTGGATTCTCTAGCATGAGCACTCCGCGACAGGCATGTGCCGTCGCCCTGCGTGCGCTGCGATGCCTTTGGCCTCCCCACTTCCTGTACAAAAACCCTCCGCCGCCGAGCACGCCTCTGCCTGCTCCCCCCGGCTCGATTGCTCACTCATCGGTCACAACTCCCAGGTTTAGTGCGAGCCCACCTAGTGTGCGTGGCAGAGGAGCCGAGGCAAGCGTGCCCTCGAACCCGCTGTTGGTGTCGCTGGTGGTGGCCGACGACCTCGTGGGATCGAGCTCGCGACCTTCTGGGAGCGGTGACTATGGGGAAGGAAAAGGATGCTTGTCATCACCACCTCTTCCGCCCACTCCTCTCGCCCTCTCAACTCCCATTCCCAATCCCACTCAACTCCCATTCTGCTTCCTAATGGTTGCCAAATAGGCCAAACTAAAATTAAACTCCTGTGTTCCAAACGGGGCTTTAATTATCACGTCCTCCTGTTCTCTAAACAGGGCCAGTATTGTGTGTTGCACCTGCCCAAACTCTAACCCAGAACAAAATGGAGACGACCCCTCTCCTGATCGGTCCTTGTGTCCAGATCTCCACCTTCGGGGCCACCTCCACGGTGGTGCACTCCTATTAGTAGCATGCCAGTGGTGGGGGGTTGGGAACTGTAAGGTGGTTGTGTCTGGTGCGGCTTCCGAATCGGGGGTTTTGATCAGTTTTTTTGGGTTTTGGGCTTATGCTTAGGCTTTTTTTTACAGTAAATTATTGTTAAATGGTGTGTTTTTAAAGGTAGGGTCTATAGATAAATTGTAGTACAAACTGTACTAAATTCAGTTGTACTGTCAAAATCGTATGTGACTATTTTTCTTTAAGTACTGTTTTTCACGAACAGGACAATTCAAAAACCATAGCCATAAACTATAGGTCTCAGCCCCAAAGAACCCACCCATAAGCTCCTACCGGTGATGGATGGCTATTTTGGTTGGGAAATTTTGATTTGGCAAGTCCGCAATTGCCACCTCCATGAGCTCTACTCGCCCTCTAGCTACTATTTCTGATGCTGAACTACCGATCAGTTCTCTCTCCCCCCTCCTGTCTGTTCTGTATTCTATCTGTTTTATACCCTGTATCTCCCTCCCTCTTTCTATGGCTATCGGAATGGAATTGTCAGAGAGAGAGATGAGTGCATCTGGGAGGCTAAATGGAAATGGCAAAATTTGATAGCCACTTGGGATAATGCGACATTTGGCCCTTTTTATTTGCGTCTGTTGTGGGGGCAATGTAAGCATGAATGGTGATTACATAGGTGTACCCATGCGCATTCTGAGGCAGCCAGCTGACGGTAACAGACCCATCTCCCCAAATGAAGAAATGGCAGAATCCTAATGAGGGGTGATGATGATCAACCATGGCTGAAATAAGCATGCCTTTGAGCATTCGAGGCGGCTGTGGGTATCAAATCAGAACCCACCCTCTCCTCTCTTGGGACCTTTTCAATCACAACCTCATATTGGTGGCTGTCTTTGGATGGTCATTCTGATGAGTGAGAAGCAGTGCAGCTCACTTGAATTAGATTGATCTGGCGACAAGGGATGGTTGGGGCTAGGGGTTATATGATCAATCAAAGGCAAACCTGAGCCCTCTCAAAACAATTATACTGCTCCCCACACCCTATGTATTATATTGTTTTCCTTCTGTTTTTGTATTTGAAGCTGTTGCATTTTATATTGAAGTGATTTTCGTGGTTGTGGCACCACCCATCTCAGGGAGAGCAGCTAGCTACAGATCTACACCTCCTGGGGCTGCCTCAACCATGCCATTGGCATTGCTGGGTGCTGGGAATCGTTGTGTGGTTGGTTTGGCTCCTCCTGACTTGGTTGTCCATGGATAGAACCCCTCCTTCGGTGCAGTTGGGTTTGCTCAAGCTCGGCCCATTGGTAGTACTGGTACTAGTAGTTGAATGTGTTTTCACCTTTTACTCATGGGATAAATTGCGTCCTACACGATCTGTAGCAATTTTCCTATTCCTACGTGCCTAATTATTTCCTGCCTTTGGCCTACTAGTCTTTTCATTTTTTTTCTCGAACGCGCAGGAGAATTGCGCATCATTATATTAAGAAGAATAGATGAGTCTAAGACGACTCGTACAATCCTCACCAAAAAGGCGAGGCTAAAAACACAGGATCAAGGACAACACAAACGTCCACCGACCCACCCCCCACACATCCCCTATGGCCAAATGGTACAAAGGCCCCGTCAAACACCACAATTTGGCTTCCTCTCTAATGACTTGCAAAACAAGGTCGACATTGGGTGAGATGTTGTCAAAAATGCAACCATTTATGTGCTTTCAGACTTGCCAAGCCACCAACATGACCAAAGAATTAAAACCCTTGCGCTGCTGCTTAGGGATTCGGTGCAAAGCTTGACGCCACCACGAGGTAAAGACCAAATCATCTGGCCCTGGAGTTAACCGCTGTAATACCACCAAAGTAAGCACTGAGAACCAAACACTTCTTGTGAACACGCAAGAAGTGAGTAAGTGCTGAATATTTTCATCCACTTGATCACACATCGGGCAGCACTTAGGATGAACAAGACCACGACGGGCCAAACGATCAGCGGTTAAGTGAGGCTAACCACACAAAGAATTTGCAGCGAGGAGGGGCCCAAGTTCTCCAAATCTCCTTCCAGGGTTCTAACTCCACCGCCCCCACAAAGAAACGGGCAGATGCGATTGGGTTGAGAACTTGCAGGGAGGAAGGCTTCCACACATGCTGATCATCTACACCGGGGGTGAGCCTCACTTGGGCGAGAACTTCCCATAGGCCAAGAAATTTCTCCACGACTGGAGAAGGTAAACTGCCTCTAATATCATGAACCCAAGAGTTATCTGTTAGAGCTTCTTGGACCGTCCTACGACTGACAGATCTCTTAGGCACCTGCCCACAAAGAAGGGGGGCAAGGTCTATTAAGGATTTGCCATGCAACCATTTATCACACCAAAAGAGGGTCCTGGAGCCATCTCCCACAATAGATATGATCGATATGGAGAACATAGCTGTTGAGTTGGGGTGCACATGAATGTCCAAACCAGCCCATGGGCGATCAGGTTGGGTCTTTTTGAGCCAGAGCCACCTCATGCGCAGTGCCCATCCGAGGATTTCCAAATCAAGAATTCCCAATCCTCCAAGCTCAAATGGTCGCTTGACCCGATCCCAGGAAACAAGGCAGTGTCCTCCATTTACTCTCTTGCGACCCTTCCAAAGAAATGCCCTACGTATCTTGTCAATTGTTTTAATTGCCCACTTAGGAAAATCTAGTGCAAAGAGTGGATAAATAGGAATTGCCGAGAGCACCGCACGAATAAGTGTTGCCCGGCCAGCTGGGTGCATCATGGCAGCTTTCCATCCGGGCAGCTTCTCCGCGATCTTGTCAATTATCGAATAAAATGCAGCTTTGGGGAGTTTCTTGATTGCCAGTGGGAGCCCAAGATACTTGCAAGGGAATGCTTGTACTTTGCAAGGGAAGGATCCTTGCACTATTTCCATGTCCTGTTGGTGGCAACGGATTGGGGTCACCGAGCACTTGCTTAAGTTGGTGATCAACCCCGATGCTTCTCCAAAAAGCCGAAGAATCTCTTTGATCAATTCAAACTCTTCCAAACGGGGCCGCAAGAAGAGAACCACATCATCCGCATAAAGAGAGACCCTCTGACTAGCTTCTCTAGAAAGGAGGGGCTGCAAAAGACCAATCTCACTTGTCTTGTTAATTAGTGAGTTAAGCGCATCCATGACCAAGATGAACAGTCATCGGAGGTAAGGGGTCGCCTTGCCGAAGCCCCCGCTGGTGTTGAATTAGCTCTCCCGGCACACCATTTACCAACACCTGAGTCGTTGAAGATCTCAGTAGCTTGGATAAAAGGTTACACCAAATTGGATCAAACCCCAAATGGTTCAATACTTGCAGCAACAAGGACCATGACACCGAATCGAAAGCTTTTGAAATATCCAATTTGATAAGAACTCTTGGTTCTCTTTGTCTCTGCAGAGCTCTAGTTGTTTGTTGGACCAAAATAAAATTATCATGGATACATCTCCCTTGGACAAAAGCACTCTGATTTGGTGACACCATGTCCTTGAGTTTAGACGCCAACCTATTGGCTAGGATTTTGGCGACAAGCTTTGCAAAACTATGTACCAAACTTATGGGTCTGTAATCCTTGATCTGCAACGCTTCTGGTGTCTTTGGTAGCAAAATGATGTACGCTGAATTAAGAAGGAATGGATTGCTGGCATCACCCTGTAGCAGCCTGTTAAGTGCAGCCATAAGATCAACCTTCACTACACTCCAACAGGTTTTGAAGAAACATCCAGTGTATCCATCCGGGCTTGGTGCCTTATCTGAAGGAAGAGATTTAATTGTTGCCCACACCTCTTCCTCCGAGAAACACTGTTCCAAAGCTGATAGATCATGAGCATCTTGGTAAAAGAACTGTAGGTTCAAGGAGCACTGTCTTTGACCCACGGTGCCAAGCAAACTTGAATAGAACTCATCAGCAGCGTGCTGTTTGTCTTCATGCCCTGTAAGAAGATTATCTCCCACTTTGATTTTTGCCAAGAAATTCTTTCTCTTTCTGTACCTAGCTTGCTGATGAAAAAAAGGAAATATCTGCATCCCCCTCTTTCAACCAAACCAATCTGGAGTGTAAGTGAGCAATTGTGCGCTCTAGAGATGCTAAACCGAGTGCATGCCGTTTCAGCTGCCGCCGAGCGAAACCTCCTTGTTGGACAACACTCGAGCATCTTGCGCAATTTCAAGATGGTGCAAGATTTCCGTGGCAACTCGGAGCTGCATCTTAACGTTCCCTATTCTCTTTTGGCTCCACGATTGCAAGTCCCTTGCAAGTCTTCCTAGCTTCAGGGAGAGGATTTGCAGTGGGCAAGAAGCTACCACTGGTTTACACCAGGAGCTTTGCACCTCCTGCAAGAACCCCTCAAGCTTGGGCCAATAGCTTTCAAAATGAAAATGCCGCTTTCCCTGCACATTGGCCTTCAGACCAAGGATTAATGGGCAGTGATCTGAAATCAAAGAGGTCGAACTCTGCAGGATGCAGTCAGGAAACAACTGGTCCCAATCAGATGTCATGAAGACCCGATCCAACCGGACCAAAGTGGGGTCAGCCCGCTCATTTGACCAAGTAAACTTACGGCCAAGAAGAGAAATTTCTTTTAGCTCCAAGTCATCCAAGAACCGACGGAAGCGACCCATCATTGCTCTATTCACATTATGTTATTCTTATCCTCTGCCATACATATGAGGTTAAAATCCCCTCCAATGGCCCACGGTGTTGGATTAATCACAGGTATTGGGGTAATTTTCTCTGTATTTCTCTCTCTAGCCCCGCAACTTAAGGCATTACTGAGTACATACTTATAGACCGAAGTGGTCAGATTACAATTGAAAGCAAAACTGAAATACTAAAGCAAAAACTGAAGATGCTAAAGCAAAACTGACGATACTAAAGCAAAACTGACCAACTACTACTATACTTATTCAGAGTAATCTATCTATGGACACAAGACTTATTCCTTCAATTCTCCCCCTAAGTCTTGTGTGTGGCGCCCTTTGGGTGATTTGAACCATCCATATCTTGGCGTGCAGCTCTTGGTACTTGACGCGCCCAAGTGACTTGGTTAGTAAATCAGCAAGTTGTTCTTGAGTGTTGATGTAGTTGGCCTTAATGCTTCCCTCGTCCAAACAGCCCCTGATGAAGTGATATCTCACCTGGATATGTTTGCTGCGCTCATGGAAGACAGGGTTCCTTGCCAGGGCCAGGGCAAGACTTGCTGTCCACCCGTAGCTCCACTGCCTCAGCCTCTCTGCCCAATAGATCGCCCAGCAACCGAGCTAGCCAGAGAGCTTGAGTGGCGGCAGATGTGGCTGCAATGTATTCAGCCTCACAGCTGGAGAGCGCCACCACCTGCTGCTTGACTGACTTCCAGCTGATCAGGCATTTGCCGAGGAAGAACAGATTCCCACTCGTGCTCTTGCTCGTGTCGATGTCGCCGGCGTGGTCGCTGTCGCTGTAGCCGATGAAGTGCGCCGCGCCGGGACATCGTGGGTAGTGCAGACCATAATCAGAAGTCCCCGCAACATAGTGTAGAATTTTTTTTACGGCCTGTTGATGCTCTGTCGTCGGCCGCTGCATGAAGCGGCTGACATAGTCGACGGCGAATGCCAAGTCTGGCCGCGTGTGGACAAGGTAGCGCAGACTCCCGACAATTCGCCGGTACTGCGTGGCGTCCACCTCTTCCGCGTGCTCTCCTTGCTCAATTTTAGCCTCTCCTCCATTGGAGTGTGGGTTGGGTTGCAGCCCGTGAGCCCTCCGCGACGACGCGCTGAGCGTAGGCAATTTGACGGAGGGAGATGCCGGAGTCATCCTGGAGTACCTCAATTCCCAGATAGAAACAGAGCGGCCCCAAATCACTCATCTGAAAGACAACTTTCATCTCTGTCTTGAAGGCCTCCATCTCTACTTCCTTGGCGCCGGTGATCACCAGATCATCTACGTAGACGCGGACGAGCAGAGTTGAGCCTCCCCGACCTCGCCGGTAGACTGATGCCTCATGGGTGCTCTGCTGGAACCCCATTGACCTGAGAGTCGCGTCTAGCTTGGCATTCCAAGCTCGCGGCGCCTGGCGCAGGCCATAGAGAGCCTTGCGGAGGCGCAGAACCTTGTTCTCTTGGTCGGCGATGATGAATCCAGGCGGCTGACGGACATAGACCTCCTCCCTCAAGTCGCCATTGAGGAAGGCCGACTTCACATCCATGTGATCGACGCGCCATCTCTCTTGAGCCGCTATCGCGAGGACGCGAACGGATTCCATTCGTGCGACGGGCGCGAATGCGTCGTCGAAGTCCACTCCTTGCTGGACGAAGCCCCGTGCCACCAGCCGCGCCTTGTGCTTGACCACCGCCCCAGCCTCATCCTTCTTGAGTTTGAACACCCACTTGAGTGTGATGGCACGGTGGCCGGCAGGAAGATCGGTCAGCTCCCAAGTCTGGTTCCGCTCGACCGCATCCATCTCTTCTTTGCATTGCCGCGCCGCCGCATCGCTTCGCGCCGTGAGCGGCGAGGCTCGCCGTCGTGGACCAGGTGAAGCTCTGCCTCGAAGTCGCGCTGCGCCAGCCCTGGAACGGCTTGATCGCCCTGGATGTTGTTGACAGTGCGGTAGCGCAGAAGTTCACCTTCATGTGTGGCGTCGACGCGTTCCTCATCTTGCGTCGGTGGCGTGGCGAACTCCACTGAGCGATGCTCGCTGTGTGTCGGGGTAGGAGCTGGCGATGCTTGGGGCGTGGCCGCTGGCGTGGATGAGTGCGGCGTGGCCGACATTGCCAGCAGTGAAGCACCAATTTGAGCAGGCGGTGCCCTCGGGGCGGAGACAGACGGGCTCGGTGATGGAGTTGACCCGCTTGCTCCCCCCGCTCCCTGAATGCAGATATAGTCGATGGTGAAGTCGCTGAATGCCGCTGACGAACCATTGTCCGCCGTCTTGGTCCACGCCCATCCTCGCCCTTCGTCGAACACCACGTCACGGGCCACGCGCACACGCTGCGTAGCCGGGTCGAGGATGCGGTATGCCTTGGCACCATCGGCATAGCCAATGAACACCCCCGGCGTACTCCGATCGTCGAGTTTGCCGACGTGGTTGAGCTCTTTCACGAACGCCAGGCAGCCGAACGTGCGGAGATAGCTGACTGCCGGCTTGCGCTCGTGCCAGGCCTCGTAGGGTGTCTTGCCGTCGAGGCTCTTGGTGGGCGAGCGGTTGCGCAAATGCACGGCGGTCATCACCGCTTGACCCCAGTAGATCGCCGGCATTGCTCGTTGCTTGAGGAGCGCGCGTCGTGGCCACCACCGTCTGATTACGGCGCTCGATGACGCCATTTTGCTGCGGGGTATAGGGCGCGAGTAGTGGCGCCAGATCCTTCGCTCGCGTGAGACGCCGCGACCACCGCCGTGAACTCACCGCCGTTGTCCGTGCAAAGAACCCGAAGCCTGCGACCGCACTCTTTCTCTGTTGCGGCTTGAATGTGCCGGATGGCGTCCGCTGCAGTAGCCTTGGTGTCGAGCAGCACAGCCCACATGAACCGGGATAGATCGTCTACGAGGAGCAGGAAGAAGCGCCTGCCTCCTGGAGTCGCCGGCGTGACTGGGCCACATAGGTCGCCGTGTACGAGCTCCAACCTTTCCTTGGCTCGATAGTTGGCTTGACGCGGGAACGGCCGGCGCCTCTGCTTGGTCACCACGCAGGTGTCGCAGAGCTGCTCCACGTGTTCGACGTGCGGCATTCCCCGCACCATCTCGCCGCCGCTGAGCCGCTTCAGTGCCTCGAAGTTGAGGTGCCCAAAGCGCTCATGCCAGCGCCAGGCCTCGTCGTCGCGGCAGGCTGCGAGACAGAGGGGCTGCGCCACCTGTACATGAAGAACATACAGGCGGTTGTTTCCTCTGTTCACCTTGGCGAGGAGACGATGATGTCGATCCCAGATGCGCAGCACCCCGTGGTCAATCTCCACTCGTGAGCCGTTTTCATCCAACTGCCCCAGACTCATGATGGAGTTCCTCAGAGCAGGGATGTAGTAGACGCCGGTGAGGAGTCGGTGTTCGCCGGTCTTGGCCGTGAAGACGACGGAGCCGACGCCTTTGATCTCCACTTCGAGCATCTCGAACTTGATCGAGCGCGTACACCAATGTCCAGGTCGGAGAAGAATTCCCGCCGGCTAGTCATGTGGTGCGTGGCGCCGGTGTCGAGGTACCAGCCGTCGATCTTGTCGTCGCTGAACCCGTTGCCGAGGAAGACATGTGCTCGCGGCTAGTCGAGGTGGAGGAGCGCTGCGGCGGACGATGCGGGAGGGGAAAAATCGAACCTTCCTTGACCTCCTCTGTTTTGGGCCGTAGCTCAATGCTCCCATGAACGAGAAATAGAGCCGGCTCGTCCTCCTCTGCTTGCGTGACATGCGCTTGGCCGCCACGCCGTGCCTGCCGACAATCCTTGGCCCAATGGCCGGTCTTACCACAGTTGAAGCAGGTGTCATCCCGGTTGGCCTTTCGGTCGCCGGCAGCGCCAACGTTAGCGTCGCCACGTCCTCGGGGCGCCTTCTCCTTGTTCCGCGGTCTCCAATGGCGGCTGTTGCCCGAACCTGAGGCCTCCTCCTCCCGTTCCTTCTGGCGGGCGAGCCACTGCTCCTCTGTGTAGAGTAGCTTGCCACCGATGGTGACTGGCTCTGCGGGTGGTTGCTCGTCGCGGCCGTCAACAGCCTTGGGTCGCCCAATCACCTCCTCGATGGACAGCTCGGAGAGATCCAAGAGCGTCTCTATCGCCAGAGCCACCTGCGTATACTTCTTAGGAATGACGCGGAGGAACTTCTCAACCGCCTTCTCGTCGATGTCCTCGTTGCCGTGCCGAGTTAGCTGCTGTATCAGGCCAGTGAGGCGGAGCGCGAAGTCGTCGATGTCCTCACCGGGGCGAAACGCCAAGCGGTCCCACTCCTGACGCAGCTTCTATTGTGTGGCTCGGCGGGCGCGGTCTCTTCCGATGCGCGCCGCGGCGATGGCGTCCCAGGCGTCCTTGGCGTCTCCTTGTCCGCGAGGGTGGGCGCCATCTCTGGTGGGACGGCGGCGAGGATGGCCTCCAACGCCCGCCGGTCGTCGTGAAAGTCGACATCCTCGTCCCGCACCGCATCCCACATCCCCCTCGCCTGCATCTTCACCTTCATCACCAAACTCCACTCGTTGTAGTTTGTTTTGGTGAGCATGGGCCATGACGTGCCTCCGCCCGACTCCTTGATGACGGTCTGGATGGCCGCTGGTGACCCACGCCTGCCTCTTCGCCCACGTCGACGCTCTGGCGACAGCGAAACGCGGCGGTGCCTGTGAGGGCTCCGCGAGACGCTGGTCGGCGGCGTCGTTCTCCTCTCGCGCGCGGCGCGGCAGCAGCTGCGCCTAAGGCCGCGCCGCCGCCGCTCGTTGTCTCGGCCGCCGCCGCCACGCTCGTTATCGCGCCGCAGCGTCGCCTGCGCGTCGCGGCGTTGGCTCTGCGCTTTACTGGAAGTCACAGAGGCGTGGGAAGAACGAGACATGGCGCCACTCAAGGGAAAAGGAAGAACAAGGCTCTGATACCAATTGTTGGATTAATCACAGGTGTTGGGGTAATTTTCTCTGTATTTCTCTCTCTAGCCCCGCAACTTAAGGCATTACTGAGTACATACTTATAGACCGAAGTGGTCAGATTACAACTGAAAGGAAAACTGAAAGTAGAGATAAGATACTAAAGCAAAAACTGAAGATGCTAAAGCAAAACTGATGATACTAAAGCAAAACTGACCAACTACTACTATACTTATTCGGAGTAATCTATCTATCTATGGACACAAGACTTATTCCTTCACACGGACCTTGACAGGCTTGCCGAATGTCACATAACTCCTGCAAAAATTGCAACTTTTGATCATCCGCTTGAGGGCCATACACTCCTGCAGCAAATTGCACTGAAACTGAATAAGTGTCAACTCGAGAAGTTAAAGCGTGGCAGACACTGTCTTTTCTTGCCAACAACACACCTCCCCTTGAACTGCATGATGGCAATACCACCGAATGATCAAACTCACTGCCCAGCATTGACATGATCAAACGATCCGAGATAGACTCCATCTTAGTTTCCTGAAGACACACTACATCAGGGCGAGTAGAGTTTACCAAGCTTCTGACGCTGTCCCGTTTTGCCTTGCAGTTGAGACCTCTTACATTCCAAATAAGAAAGTTTGACGACATTGCTTCTGAGAAACTCCGACGACCTTAAACAACACCTCCACTGATCAGGGATCACACAATCCCACACTTGGACAAGTAGCAACATCTCGTGGTGCATCTCCTGGTGAAGGAGGCTGCCAACCAAAAAGCGCCGCTAGTGCTGCTAGATGAGCTTGAGAGGGGTTGTGGAAGACCCGGCTGTACCGATCCAGCTCTTGCTCGCCTATGGCTTTATGTTCTGCTACCAGACCCAAGCGACGTATCAAAGTTGCTTGAGTTTGAGAGGCTGTCTTCAGAGTTGCCCCCACTTTGTTCAGCCTACTGCTTCGGCGTAGAATAAAGTTTGACGGGAGTTGAGAGGCCCGCCTGTTGTAGGGGTGGCCCCCACCTAAACCCAGCTAACCTGTTAGGAGGTTGTAAGCCCAAAGTCTATATGTACAATGACATAGTTACCCTCGAAGGGATTCTCGGTGTAATCGGTGTAAGGGTATGATTGTAAAGACGCTCCTTACGAGGAAGCATATATATCATGTCCGCCCTTGGGAAAGACCCAAGAGGACATTGCTTACCTAACTCTCCACTACCATATACCTCTCTCTGTTTGGTCTGTAACCACAACACCGCCGTTTCTGGATCGCCAGCAAAGGGAGCATGTCGTCGGTGGCTTGGGTTACCTCGGCAAGGAAGGCTTTTGCTGGTGTTGAAAGGATCGGGCTGGATTGCTGCGGCTGGGAGTGGCGCTGCCGAAGCCTGACGTAAACACACGAGATGGTCCGGGTTCCCGCCTCACGCGAAAAGCCCCGGACACCCTCCTCCGGTGCGGCACGGCTGCCTTCCCGGGTGCCCTCCTCCGGTGCGGCACTTGTTTTATGATAAACGGGCCAACACCGAGCCTCCCATTTGATGGCTACAACTTTCAAGTTGTCAACATTTGCCTTTCTTGCTCGCTTGCATGCATGCATGCATAAATGATAAGAAAAGGTAACAAAAGAAGTGAAATATAATCCTGATGAGAGACGATGATGGTGTAAGCATGCCTTCAAATGGCTACATGTTATTTCTGGGGCTCAATATTATTTCTTATGTTTGGAGTAGGGAAAACGGCCACATGCCTTTCGTGGGGTTCAATTTAATGAGATGTCTTTTGAGCTGCATCTGTTATATTGAATTTCTTGCAGTGACCTTTGTAATTTCTTCTGTGGCAAGTTGAGCTCCTTCCCTCTCTGCTACTGCTGCCGTTAATACTGCTACAATAATGTTCTGAATGATAAGTTCGTAATATTTTCTTGCAATGGATATGTTGAGTGCTTGCTTCCGGTATTTATGTACGGATAAACTAGTAAAAAGCATGTTCAGGTTGATGCTATGATGGCCTGTTTTGCTAGTTTCTGTTTTCTCCTTGTTCCTGTGCGTTTTGTTGGTTTTGCAGTATAACAGCCATTTCTGGTGTTTTTAAGAATAATATGCATATCGAATATATTGTTGTCTTTTGATATTTCTTTTTTGTTCTGTCCTTTTCATGAATGGCTGTGATGATTATGCTGCCCCTTGGACAGTTTTTGGCATCGTCTGATTGTTTCCCCGTCAGTATGCTGCTAAACTAGGAGGGCTTGTTCCATGGCAAGTAACCAGTTCTGCAGCTGATTGTTGCTGGTGGTGGTGGTGTTGGTGGGGTTACATGTTGGAACGACAATTCTACTTAATAGTTCATTTAGAGAGGGAAATGGCATGATGCATTGATGCTAAAGCCGTATCATGCATATTCAGATATCAGCTTTCCTGGTTTCCTTTCTGTTTCCATGTGGACAATGGTTGGCTGCCATGCAATTAGCGTTCTCCTCACTTATCTGATAACTTTGGACCTATGGAACACTGATAGGTTGGCCAAAGCAGTGTCTTGCGTTTTCTGTTTGAAGTAGAGGCGTGTTCTGGTTGTTGTCTGATGACTCGTTTTCCAAGTTCGTGCTTTCTCCTTTTGTTGTTACTTCGGTTTGGGAATAGCAGCCATTTCTGGCCTTTTAAGAACAATTATGCTGGCAGAAGATATTGTTTTACCTTTTAAACAATTTTTTGGTCTGTCCTGTTCTTGAATGGCTGTGATGATTTTGCTGCGCCTTGAGAGCTTTTAACACGGTCTGAATCGCTTTGTTGTGTTTTCTTAAGTTTGCTGCTAAACTAGGAGGGCTAGTTCCACAGCAAGTAACCAGTTTAGCTGGTAATTGCTGCTGTTGCCGCTGCTGTTATATGTTGGAATGAACAATCTATTAAACAGATCATGGAGAGAGAGAGAGAGAGATTAAATGGTGCTTCCACCATAAGTTGTAGCTGTGGTGTTGATTATGGGTTTAAATCTGAGCCATTCAAGTAACATGTCCCTGTTTTTGTGTCCCATCATTGTTTGAAATTTGCTCATTTCATGATTCTCTTTAGCCTTTTGTCTACCTCCACTGAAGTGCAATATTTAATGTTCTCTTTCACCATTCGACGTACAACTTCCACATTTTTTTGTTGTTACTTTGGTTTTGGAATAGCAGCCATTTCTGGCCTTTTAAGAACAAATATGCAGGCAGAAGATATTGTTTTAGCTTTTAACCATTATTTTTGGTCTGTCCTGTTCTTGAATGGCTGTGATGATTTTGCTGCCCCTTGAGAGCTTTGAACACAATCTGAATCGCTTCGTTGTGTTTTCTTCAGTTTGCTGCTAAACTAGGAGGGCTTATTCCACAGCAAGTAACCAGTTTAGCAGGTAATTGTTGCTGTTGCTGCTGCTGTTATTGTTGGAATGAACAATCTACTAAGCAGTTCATGGAGAGAGAGAGAGAGATTAAATGGTGCTTCCACCATAAGTTGTAGCTGTGGTGTTGATTATGGGGGTAAATCTGAGCCATTCAAGTAACATGTCCCCTGTTTGTGTCCCATCATTGTTTGAAATTTGCTCATTTCATGATTCTCTTTTGCCTTTTGTCTACTTCAACTGAAGTGCAATATTTAATGTTCTCTTTTACCATTCGATCTACTACTTCCACATTTTTTTGGACTGGTTTTTTATGTGGCAATGATTAATTTGGCTTATTGGGAGGCACATAGAGAGGGTTGAATGCCGAATTGCTAACGTTTGGTTTATGGTTAGGGGCTAGTTTGGCATTGGTGCAACTCTCTGGAATCTGGCTTAGCAAAATGTCTGTTTTGGCTCTAAATAGAAATGAAAAATGTTTTTTGAAAAACCATTGCAATGCCAAATGAAGCTTGTGTGCCCTGATGTGACTTGACTTATTTCACTATGCCAAATTTGAAGGTCTGCCTTTTGCAGACAACCATTTGATTGCTGGAAAAACCACTCAACCTATAATCTCACATCTCGTGGAAGTAGTGTTACTTGCTGTATCATGAATGAATCAACAACGAGCCTCACATTCTTATTTGGTCTCTATATGCTGATCTTTTCTACTTTCGTCAATTCTCTTGTGATTTCAATTGAAGTGTGATTTCTAATTACCCTGTTCTCTTTTACAATTCTTTCTACTTTTTTTTGTCAATTTCTCTGTGTTTTCTTTTAGTGATGTTTTGGACAGTTTTATTGATGGCAATGATGGATTTGGCTCATTCAGTGGTACATTGAGAAAACTAAGATACATTGCACTGCGAGGCGTGGCAACGGAATATTAGGGTGGGCGGGTTTTTGCAGCGGCTCGACGCAGCGGTGAGGGTGTCGCTAGCCGTGGGTGGTGGAGGGCCGTGTCTCGATTGGGCCCTGGCATCATCTGCACCAATCCTGCTGTTTGACTACATAACCACGTGGACTAGCTTCTACGATGTTGTCTCTCAAGACTACAAGGTCCTACTAATCATAAATAACATTATGCATTCCTAGCAAGATAATTTTTGAAAAGACTCATCTTGTGGCAACTAAACGGTTGTCTGATGAGATAAAAATGACTGAAATTCCAAGCAAAATTACATTATGCATTCCTAGCACAAGTTTTTTTAAAAAAATTTGGCCTCCGAACGTCTATTTTTGCAAAAATAGCCCCGTTCCCGAGCTCGGTAGTCGCGACAAGCCACACGTCACTCGCTGTGCCACGGAAGCTCGGCAAGCTAGCTTGAGCGCAGAAGCTTGTGCGATTGCGGTTGGTTGGGGGTGAGCACGGGTGCTGACGGGCTCCGCGGGATTGACGAGCACCATAGGCTTAGCAGCTCCTGTCGAGCTCCCTTGGCTTAGGAGCTGCCGAGCTACCCCGTCTCGACAGGTGCCTAGGTGGTTGATTAGCTGGAGGCGACGCACATGGCAGTGATTCCCGTGGCTTTCAGTAGGATGTGGCGCTACACCGTGCACCCGTGTGCGCCCATGTGGGCTTGTCGATCACCAATGCCTCCCCGTGCTCATAAAATGGCTCTCATCTGAAGCTGCACAGTTGAGTATCTTTCCTAATGAGAGAAGAATGGGAGAGTAGAGTGAATTAGTTTTTCAAGGTGGTTTTGTTGCGATTTAGAGGATTTCGCAGTTGGAATTAGTGTGGATCCGGTGAAGACCTTCAGAAACAGGGGCAAACGTCTTATCGTAATCATGACCGTACTGCTGAAAGCCACAAGTCACAAGATGAGCCTTGTAGCGCTCAATAGTACCATCAGACATGGTTTTAATTTTGTACACTCACTTGCACGTGATAGGATGAGCATACACATGTTGGTACAATGTCCTAAGTCTCCGTGCGTCGAAGAGTATTAAGCTCCTCTGCCATAGCGAGCCGCCACTCAGAATGAGAAGCAGCCTCACGATAAGAATTAGGCTCAATGACTAAGAGAGTATGAGCCGTCGAAGTAAACCTAAGACGATCAGCAGGCCGAAGGGATGTCCAGTCACGAAGGCCGTAACGAGGAGCATCATCAGACGTCGGTGTTGGCAAGATACCAGGAGATGAGTCTGCTGAAGGACGAGGATGTTTGGAGCAGTGCACCCTAGAGAAACGAGATGGTGGTGCTGTAGGAGTAAGAGGTGGTGCTGTAGAAGGCAATACAGGAGGTGGAGGTACGGAAGGGACCACTGGAGACAAACTAGAGGACGACTGTGAAAGTAGAGAAAGGGGTGAAGAGCCAGGGAGAACCAGGAGATCGTCTCAGTGGTGGAAGCAAGACGAGGGGCCGAATCTCGATAGAAGAAAGGTCGAGATTCGTTAAAGATGTCTTGTGAGATCCTTAATTCGTCAAGCAGGACAAAACAGGTGCAGCCAAAAACACAAAGATGACTATACTGGGGAGCTCTAAAGTAGAGACACTATAGGATTGATATCTTTAAGAGCAATGGAAGGTTGCATATTGATGAGATATACAGTCGTAGAAACAACCTCAGCCCAAAATTGTGGTGGAATGTGAGGCAAGGAGAAGAGTACGAGCAATCTCAATCAAATGACGATGGTTGCGCTTAGCAACCCCATTCTGGGCGTGGGCACCAGGACAAGAAGACTGGTAAAGAGTGCCCTGCTCAGAAAGAAATTGTCTGAAAGCACTAGAACAATACAAAACAGGTGAATCACAGTGAAAAGTATGGATAGAGGACTCAAACTGAATACGAACCATTGTGGCAAAGCTGTGATAGATCGCAAGAAACTGGCCACGATTAGACATAGAAAAAGCCAAGTAAAACGAGAATAATCATCAATAAAAATTACATAGAATTTATGCCTGTCTTTGGAGATAATAGACGCAGGTCTCCATACATCTGAATGAACTAAATCAAAAGGACGAGAAGACAAGAACTCACAAGAATGATAAGTAGCTGCTTGCCCAGCTTACAACCCTGACAGAACATGGACGTGTCAACAGTAATACGTCCAAGAGCACCCTGACAAAACTAATGACGAAAGACGAGACCCACGCAGGTGACCTAAATGGTGATGCCACTGCACAAAATCTTCGGATGTGGTGGTAGCAGTGGTAGTGGAGGTAGACGTGGTAGAAGCAACTGAAGTGGATGGAAGGTGGAGGTGGTTGAGAATATAGACCTTGACGATCCCTACGGCACCGGTCAGTCCCAAGCACCATCCTTGTCTGTCGATCCTAAACGAAACAGGTGTGAGTCAAAACCAACACTTACAACCGAGATCGGTGAGCTGTCCCACCGAAAAAAGCAGCATGATAACCTGAGGAACATGGGAAATAGCTGGAATAGAAAAATCAATGAATAAAAGAGTACCTTGACTGCTGACAGACAAGGAAGTACTGTCAGTTGTCTGAACATAGATAGGAAAAATAGGAGCTCCTACTGAAGAAAGAGATGTGGAATTTGATGTTATGTGGAAAGAGGCACCGGAATCCAGAACCTAAGAGCTACCTAGGGGAGACGTCTGAGCTAGACTGGCAGATCCCGTTGAATTGTGAGAAAATTGCTGAAGTAGAGCCTAGCAGAGTTGCTTAACAGAGTCACCTCGCTGACAACCTGACGAGCTGGTCTGTTCTCCTGTGAAGGAAGGGCCTCTTTGCCCCCCTTGGATCGTCCACCTCCACGCGGCTTGTTCCGCTTTTTCGCACCGCACAACTCTAGTAGTCATGCCTGAAGTTCTTGTAATAATTGCACTGCACTCCAGCTGGTGCGAAAGCAGGAGCGGAAACAGGCACCTAGGGAGGGGCCGTAGTCGAAGTAGAAACCGTCGGTGTAGTTGAAGAAGGAACAGCAAGCACAGTTAGAATAGACTGTGTTGCTAACCCTAGACGAAGCTCCTCAGCCAAAAGCGTCGAAAGATCCTCAGTGACAGTTGGTCACGGCGAACGGCTTAGCAGTTGAGCCCTGATAGGCTCAAACTCTGGGCAAAGATGGCATACGAAATCATAAAAGAGAAGGCGATCGTGATCCGTCTTCTGCACTTTATGACACTCCTGACAAAGTGGAGAAGCCATCTCGTCCAGTTGTCGCCAGAGACTGGCCAGGGCTCGAAAGAAGTCACCGACAGAAGAGTCCCCCTGGCAAAGTGTCTCTAACTCACGCTGAAGCGAAAAAAACTAAGCATCACTGCTTTGCTGATATCGCTCACGTATGTATTCTCAGATTTGACGAGTAGACTGCAAACCAACAATGTCTAGCTGAATGGAATCGTTGACGCTGACCACAAGGATGGCACGAACACGGGCCTCATCAACACACCGGTGCTCGAAAGCGTCGATTGCATACTGGAAAGCCTCTTCAGTAGCAGCAGCAGCTTTTGCCTCCTTGGCAGCCTCATCTGCAGGAGGTGCAGAAGTAGACTGCCTGGGAGGAGGTTGAACCAGCGGTGGCGGAGGTCGTCATCGGTGACATGTCCCTAGAGGTGGGGACCGTCGAGCGTGATCTCCATGAGTGAAGACCACAACCCATAGTTCGTTGCATGAAGCTTTGTTCCTAAGAACGGGATCGCAGCTGACTGAACAGAAGCCATCGGTAGGCGGGGCGACGGCGCGGCGACCAAGGCAACGAAGTCTAATAGGCGGCGCGGGTGTTTAGATCGATGTTTTTTTTTTTTTCCTTTTAATATAACTCACAAGTTACATCAGAGCAACAAATCAGATCAAATCAATCGAGTCGCCAGGCACCAGAAGGGCGGTTGGTGAACTCCGATCGGCGGGCGAACTCCTGATGACGGGCGCCGAGCATTGCACCGGTCGCTCGGACAACGGTTCATCGTGCATTGGTCGAGCGGGCGGTGGCCTTCAGGCGGCGGAGTGGACAGCAGTCTCCGGGTGGCGGGCTTCGGACGGGAAGGTTGCGAAACTCAAAGTGGCAGCCTACGAGCGGCAGTAGATCTTGCGACAGATCTGGAGGCGGCGGATCGAGCGGCGGTAGATCTGGTGGCGCCGGATCAGGCGGCAACAGATAGTGGCAGTCGGTCATCAAGAGTGACCACGGCGCAGCAGGCAGTTGGCTGCAAACGCAGCGGCAGCCCAGAGTGTGGTGGCTTGACCCGTGCACTAGCAGCGGCGGCGGTGGTATGGAAAAACTAGGGTGGTTAGTACACTAGCTCTGATACCATGTTATGAATATTGTGTGTATATTTACGAGGCCCAAAGGACAATATATATAGTAAGTACAAGAAGATATAGAGAGAAATATGCTATATACAGATAAGGAAACCGAGGCATGTAAGGAAACAAATAACAATCCTATTCTATCTTGAACATGATGCACTCGTGACTCCCTATCTATCCCAGAGCGAGACGATAGCGAGAGGAGTGGAGAAGCTGCTTCGAGAAGTTGGGTGTTCGTATTAGCTTTTGATTTTCTAAGTAGAAACCAATACGAACATGCCCTTTGAGCGCTGGGTTCAACTCCTACGGGGTGGACATGCATTATGGTGACCTTTATCTAGGGGAAATGAAGTGGGTACCGAACACTCACTAAAGCCGCCTGGGTATGGAAGACGTCAGTCCCGCTGCATCCGCAACAACATGGATGGTAGTCAACGTGGCCAACAGGTGAGACCATAGAAGTGTAAGCTATGCATGACAGCAGGTCACTCCATGAAGAATTGCCCAAATAGGGCCACTTTGTTAGCCGCACCGTAGACCTGGTGATTTGTGGCACCTGCACCTGTGTACTTGTTCATTCTTTGTAAGGTCGATATTTCCTGCAATGTAACTCTTCGCGAGGTCAGAGCGGAGGCCAGCGTCTCGGAGTTTAGCGTGGCGAAGTCGAAGCGAAGGCTGACGTCATGCTAGCACGGAGGCGACGAAGCTGTGTCGGCGTCACACGGGAGCTAGTTGTGGTGAAGTTTGCATGTAGGCCAGCGTCGCATAGTCCAGTGTGGCGTAGCCGAAGCGAAGGTTGACATCGCGCTAGAGCCAATCATGGCGAAGCCCGCGTAGAGACCAGTGTCATGGAGTCCGGCATGGCGTAGCTAGAGCGAAGGCTGGTGCTATGTCGACGTTGGGCGTGATAAAGCCGGAGTGGAGCTTGTGACTTACAATGGGATTTGAGAAGTCCTACAATTCCAATAGTGGAGATGACAATATATAGATAATCACATGGGCCACATGGGCCTCTAATATATGAGCCTTGATATACTTAACACCCCCTTTCAAACTCAAGGTGGAAGTGGAGGTTTTGAAGCATTGAGTTTGAGCAAGTGAAGCCGATGTTACTCTCGAGTTTGTGCTTTGGTGAAAAAATTTGCCACTTGCAGTTCTGAGGGCACATACTGAAGAGCAATTGTTTTTTGATGACAATGAGACCGAGTAAAGAAGGCATCAACGTCAATATGCTTTGTAAGTTCATGCTTCACAGGATCATTGGCAACCTGTATGGCTCCAGTATTATCACATAGAAGAGGTGTAGGGGTATCACAAGAAATACCAAAATCTGCTAACAACCATCGAAGCCATACAATTTTTGAAGTGGTAGTGGCAAGTGCTCAAGTTCGCCTCAGACTAGAACGAGATACATCCGCCGCTTCTTAGATTTCCATGCAAGGAGAAGAACCAAGAAGAATGCACAACTCGTGATGTAACGACGATCCGTTGGATCACTCGCCTGTGGAGTCCGAGTAAGCATGAAGTCAAGGACTGTCACGAGCATAGAACAAACACCGAGAGATGTCCCCTTAAATACCGTGAGTACACGAAGCAAATGTCCAAATGAATGGAAGTAGGAGCACTCACAACCGACTCAGAATATGAACCGCATGAGCAATATCGTGTCTAGTAACAAGTGAGATAGACAAGGTCGCCTACAATATGCCGATATCGAGAGGATCTCAAGAGGTGTACCATCAGTAGGACAAAGTTGTAAATGAAGATCCATGGGTGTCGTAGCCGTTCGACTATCTGTAATGCCAGAACGAGCAATAAGGTCTTGTATGTATTTGGACTGAGAGAGATAGTAGCCCTTTGCAGAATGCAACACCTCAATCCCTAAGAAATAACTGAGCGGACCCAAATCAGACATCTGAAATTGCTCACCAAGTTGCTTCTTCACATGAGAAATGTGTTCCACATCATCTCCCGTGATCAACATATCATCAACATATAGAAGAAGCAAAGTACGTCCACGGGGAGAGAGATGAATAAATAGAGCAGGGTCATGATCACTAGGTGAAAACCCAGCAGCCCGTATCACAAATACGAAACGCTCAAACCAATCACGAGGAGCCTGTTTAAGACCATATAGAGCACGATGAAGGCGACAAACATGACCAGGAGGAGCATCAACACTTGGGGGTGGTTGCATATAAACTTCTTCATGCAAATCACCATGAAGAAAAGCATTCTTAACATCCATTTGAGAGATGGTCCAAGAAGAAGTAGTAGCCACTGCAATAAGAGTACGAACAATAGTCATATGAGCAACTGGTGCAAAGGTCTCGTCATAATCTCGACCCTGAGTTTGCTGAAAGTCTCTAGCAACAAGATGAGCTTTATATCTTTCGATAGAACCATCAGACTTGGTCTTAATTTTGAATACCCATTTAGATGTAATTGGCACTGCATGGGTTTTGTGGGACGACGATGGAAAACACGTGTGATAGGTGGTTTAGAATGAAAAGGAGCAGGAGGAGGTGTAGTCCCCTGTGAAGGTGGCGTGATGGAAATAGAAGAAGCAGGAATGGGTGTAATATAAGGTGTAGTAACATCATCATTGGATGAAATAGGAGGTAGACACAGGAACGATATGGGTTCTGTGGAAGAATATGAGGGCTGAGTAGAGGGGTTATAAAAGAAAGGACGATCCTCAACAAAGGTCACATCACGAGAGATACGTATGCGACGAGAAGAAGGATCATAACACCGATAACCTTTATGCTCAGGACTATACCCTAGAAAAACACACTCAACAGATTGTGCAGTCAATTTAGTTCGCTCAAGAGGTGCAAGCAAAACATAGCAAGTACATCAAAAAACTCGGAGATGATCATAGCTGGGAGAAGTATCAAAAAGAACTTCACCAGGACATTTGTCAGACAGTTTGGATGAGGGTTGTCTATTGATGAGATAGACAGCAGTATAAACAGCTTCACCCCAAAAATAAGAAGGCACAAAAGAAGAAATCAAAAGTGTGCGAGCAGTCTCTATAAGATGGCGATGTTTATGCTCAACAACACCATTCGAGCATGAGCGCCAGACAAGAGAGCTGAGCAAGAGTGCCTCGAGAGGATAAAAAGCGCGAAAAGCATGAGACAAATACTCACCACCAGAGTCAGAGCGAAAAACTCTAATAGGAGTAGAAAACTGTGTGTGAACCATGCGAACAAAAGACTGGTAAATGGAACACAACTGAGAGCGATGTTTCATGAAATAAATCTATGTATATCGAGAATGATCATCAAAAAAATGACATAATATTTGTGACCACCCTTTGTAGCAAAAGGTGCAGGACCCCATACATCTGAATGAATAAGATCAAAAGGTCTAGCAGAATGAAAAACACTAGATGAATATGGTAGTTGTATCTGTTTTCCAAGCTTCAACCCTTACAATGAAAACTAGACTCAGTAGGTGTATGACCTAAACAACCTTTATGTATTAATGTGGACAGCTGGGACCCACAAAGATGACCAAGACGATGATGCCACTGGGCGAAGGAAGAACAGGCAGAAACCGATGCAGCGGATGACACACGAGCGGAAGACGCAATGGAAGAAGGAAGACGCAAGGTGTCTAGGATGTAGAGGCTAGGAGCACCTTTACGGCGATGGCCAGTCCCAATCACTTTCCCGCTTCGATGGTCCTGAATAAAACAAGATGAGTCATCAAATCCAACAAAGCAATTTTGGTGAGAATTTGACCAACCAAACAAGATTCATGGACAACTGAGGTACAAAAGAAACATTGGGTACAGAAAAATGAGGATTGCAAAGTGAACCCTTGTGAGTGATATGACAAGATGTACCATCAGCTGTCTGAACAGAAGCTCCATCAGTGACCTGCTTGCAAGCAACCAACTGGGACTGATCAGATGTCACATGAAAATAAGCTCCTGAATCAAGCACCCAAGACGACGAAGAAGCATTAACAGGCGAAGCAGCAGCAATAGACACTGAACCTCTAGGAGTGGAACCGCACCGACCACGAGCAACACGAGCAAAGACGACGCGCGATAGTCGACCAACTTCTCTGGATGATGAGAAAAACAATTCTCTGGAAGATGGCCAATCTTGCCACAATGCTTACAGTGCTCTGAAGAGGAACTCTTTGGTGCACTAGTCCTCTGAGGAGCTGCCAACACACTGAGGTACAAATGCAGAAGAGGACATAGACTTGAGACGTGTTTCTTCTGCAAGTAAATTAGATAATGCCTGTGGCATGGTGAGAGTAGAAGAATTGTGAAGCAATCGTATACGAATGGAATCATACTCAGCCCGTACTCCCATGACAAATCTGTAGGTAAAAAACTTTTCAATAAACTTATGTGCTGGACAGGAGACAGTTGTACACTCAGGTATCATGGAAGTCAATGATCCCATCAGACGATCAAAAGCAGAGTAGTACTCGTCAATTGACATATCATTCTGTTCAATCACATGAGTTTGCTGCATAAGATTATGCAAAAGAGCACCACTATCCTGAACATAACGCTCCTTCAAGTTGTTCCATATGCCCTTGGCTGTTTTGAACTTAGAAAGACATAATCATGGATTGCTTAGTACTATTGACCATGGCAACCATCACTTTCCCATCATTAATATGCCATTCTTTTATTGCAGCATTACTACCATCACCCTTAAGCACAGGTGGATTTTAGTTAAGTGAAAAAGTAAACCATAGCCCCTTAATACAGTCTCTACACAGAAAGCCCACTCTGGATAATTCTGACCATCTAGGGTGAGATTGATAACTATTGCATTTATTTGAGACATGTTGAGAAGTGCTAAGACTCGATCAACAGCAGAACAAAGAACAAATAGCGGTTACCACAGTAGGTGTCGATGTGCAGAGATATCAAGTCCGGTGATGAATATGCTCAAACTTCAGAACTGCAGCATCCAACAGAGGTGATGATGAAGTGATGAAAATCCAACAGAGCAGCAACACCCAACTCGGCTCCACCAAAACTCCACCCCAATATAATTCGGCTCCAACCTGACCAACAGAGGCACCAATAGAGGAAGAGCTCCCAGCGCCCTGACCCCAGGCGGAGGTCCCCATGCGGCGGATCGAGACGGGAGGAGCCGGCGGCTCCCGGCGGTCGGCGCGCTCCCCAGGCGGCGGCCCCGAGCGTCCCCAGGCGGCCATGTGACTTACAATGGGATTTGAGAAGTCCTACAATTCCAATAGTGGAGACGACAATATATAGATAACCACATGGGCCACATGGGCCTATAATATATGAGCCTTGATATACTTAACAGAGCTTGGCGTTGCGTCGAAGTCGGACATCGCAAAGCCACAATCACCGACGCAGAGGTGAAAGCGGAGCCGAGGCCACTGCGGCGGCGAAGATGCGAACGCCAGCGCGGAGGCGAGGGCAGAGCTGAGGCCGTGGTGGCAAGGTCGTTGTGGCCACGTTGGAGGCGGAGGTGCCGGGCGCGAAGGCGTGGGTGCCGAGGTCACTGGTGCTGGGGTGTAACTGAGGGCGCGGTGGTGAAGTCACGGTCGCCAACAAGGCATGGTCAGCGTTGCGTTGGCATTGGGCGTGCACGCTCGGCGGATCCGGCGTTGCGCGGCCGTGACGTGGCGGCCAAGACACGCGGTGGTGAAGCGCGCAGCCGCCGTCGCGAGGCAAAAGCGGAGCCGAGGCCGCCAAGCGGTGAAGACGCAGATGCCTACGTGGAGGCGAGGTAGAGCTGAGGGCGTGGTGGCGAAGCCGTCGCGGCCACGGAGGGAAGTCCGTCCATTGGTGGCTATCTCTAGCGTCGTTCCGTGCGTAGCTTCTTGTGCACTCCCACGGATGGCGCCAATTGTTGTTGGCATTGGCCACAGCAATGGGTAAGCTCTATCCTTTCCCCCTTAGGGATATGGAATCAAGAGAGTTAAAAACTAGCAGTAGTGAAAGAAAGAGAGTGAGTCAGTAAAAATGAGCGAGTTGTCTTGCCTTGTACCCCCTTAGGGGTTTATATACATGAATGGAGTAGAATGGAAATTTCCTTTCTTGCCCCTCAATAATTGCTAAGGGTAACGGTATATTGGTACAGTCCTTTAGATATGCAATACTATGCTATTGGGTTTGTTCTAAGGCCCACTAGCTAATCCTAATGATCCAAGAGAAATGACTTGCAGACCTCAAGAATGTACATAATTTTTTTCTCGAACACGCAGAAGAGCTGCATATCATTATATTAAGAAGAAAAAGGAGTCAAGAGACTCAAACAAGCCCAAAAGGGGGCATGAATACAGAAGACGACCAACAGGCCACCCACACAACGAAGCTAAGGCCAAATGCGCCTGCGGCCTTTGGCCGCTGCTACACACCACATTTTTGCCTCATCTCTAATCTCTTGCACTAAAACGCTAGAGTTAGGAGAGGCCCCCTAAAAAACACATCTATTCCTATGCTTCCAAATCCACCAAGCCACCAACAGAACTAAAGAATTAAAATCCTTTTTGTATTGCTTATCTAGTTGCCGCAAAACTTGGCGCCACCAGACAAAAAGGTTAGAATCAGAAGGCCCAGGTGCATGGTGCCGCATGCCAACTATGGGTAAAACTGTGAACCACATTGTTCTTGAGAACACACAGGTGGCGAGCAGATGCTGGACATCCTCCTCTTGATCACAAAGTGGGCATTTTTCGGGATAGTCCAGTCCATGACGAACCAGACAGTCGGCGGTCCAACATCGATTAAGTGAGGCCAACCAAATGAAAAATTTATAGCGAGGAGGGGCCTAAGACTTCCATATCTCTTTCCATAGCTCAAACTCAGTAGCCCCCACAAAGAAGCGCCTATAGGCTGATCTGGTGGAAAACTCACCCGACGGTGAAGAAACCCATAAGTGCTGATCCTCCACTCCAGGAGCAAGATTCACCTCAGCCAACAAATCCCAAAGCTGAAAAAACTCCAAAAGCGCCTCTGTGGACATATCACCACTAATATCACGGACCCAAGTAGTATCAGTTAAAGCCTCCTGCATAGATCTGCAGTTTGCAATTTTCCTTTTCACATGCTTACACAGGGATGGCGCAAGATCAGGCAAGGATTTTCTATGTAACCATTTGTCACGCTAAAAAAGTGTTTTGCAGCCATCACCTATAATTGAGATGATTGATATGGTGAACAAAGCAACCGTATTGGGATGTACTTGGATATCAAAACCAGCCCAAGGACGATCAGGTTGAGTCTTCTTTAGCCATAACCATCGCATCCTCAAAGCCCAACCAAGCACTTCTAAATCAAGTATTCCCAGTCCACCAAGATCAATTGGCCTCTTTACTCGCCCCCAAGCAACAAGGCAATGTTCATCGTTCACTTCCTTGTGACCTTTCCATAGAAAAACTCTTCGAATCTTGTTAATGGTCTTGATAGTCCATTTGGGAAAATCCAATACAAAGAGCTGATAATTAGGTATTGCCGTGAGAACTGCGCGAACAAGAGTGACTCTCCCAGCCGGATGCATCATGGCTGCTTTCCACCCAGGTAGTTTATTTGCTATCTTGTCGATGATTGCATAGAAATCAGTCTTGGAAAGCCTTTTAATGGACAAAGGAAGCCCAAGGTGCTTAGAAGGGAAATCCTGCACTTTGCAAGGAATGGATGTTTGCACTGCCTGAATATCCTGCACTCGGCATTGGATTGGGCTTACTGAGCATTTACTGATATTGGTGACCAGCCCCGATGCTTCACCAAAGACTCGGAGAATTTCTTTAATCATTTCCAAATCTTCCATACATGGCCTCAAGAACAGTACTACGTCATCAACATAAAAGGGAAACCCGCTGGCTTGAACCTCGTGTGAGAAGGGGCTGTAGCAGGCCATCCTCGCTCGCCTTGCTAATAAGAGCGTTAAGCACATCCATGACAATAATGAACAGCATTGGGGATAGAGGATCACCTTGTCGCAACCCCCGTTGATGATAGATTATGTCTCTTGACACTCCATTCACCAATACTCTTGTAGAAGAAGACCTCAAGAGCTTGGACAGAGTGTTGCACCAAAAAGGGCCGAACCCTAGGTGTCTCAAAACCTGCATCAAGAAAGCCCAATAAACCATGTCGAAGGCCTTAGATATATCCAATTTAAGGAGCACTCGAGGTTCCTTTTGCTTGTGGAGCAGCCTTGCCGTTTGTTGCACCAGCAAGATTATCATGAATACACCTTTCTTTAACAAATGCACTCTGATTGGAAGAGACCAAATTTTTTAGTTTAGGAGCCAACCTGTTGGCCAACAGTTTGGTGGTCAATTTTGCAAAGCTATGTACCAAGCTTATTGGTCGATAATCTTTTATTTCCAACGCATCCGGTGTTTTGGGCAGCAAAGTAATGAATGCCGAATTGAGCAAAAACAATCTGCTCACATCTCCCTGCAGCACCCGATTAAGTGCAGCCACGAGGTCCACTTTTATGATATTCCAACAACACTTATAGAAGCGTCTCGTAAATCCATCGGGGCCTGGTGCCTTATTCAAAGGAAGAGAGTTAACTGTTGCCCAAATCTCCTCAGAAAAATGCATCTCTAGGGGAGACAGGTCATAGGAATTTTGATACAAGGCTTGTAAATTGAGCGTACAATCCCACTGCGATACAGTACCAAGGAGATTAGAATAGAAATCCCATACTGCCTCTTGCTTCTCAACTTGACTAGTAATAATGTTATCCCCCACCTTGACCTTGGCCATAAAATTTTTCCTCTTTCTAAACCGGGCATGCTGATGAAAGAAGGACGTATTTGCATCACCTTCCTTTAACCAACATAACCTAGATCGTACCCGAGCAATTGTACGCTCAAGCGAAGCCAAGGCGAGAGCTTGCAGCTTGAGCTGTTGTCACAACCAGTCCTCTTCCCCAGATAGCAACCAGGTGTCTTGGGCAATTTGTAGCCGGTGCAATAGTTCTCTTGCCAAATGAAGTTGTGTCTTTATATTTTCAATTCTCTTTTGGCTCCAAGATTGCAAATCCCGTGCAAGCCTGTTTAGCTTCATAGAGAATATCTGCAAAGGACAAGATACTGCAACTAGTTTACACCAAGAGCACTCTACCTCCTGCAGGAAACCTTCAATTCTGGGCCAAAAGCTCTCAAAATGGAACCTCCTCTTGCCTTGAATGTTGTCCTTCAGACCAAGGATGATGGGGCAATGATCTGAAACTACTGCGGCAGAGCTCTGAAGAATACAGTCAGGGAACAATTGTTCCCAATCTGAAGTCATGAATACCCGATCCAACCGAACTAAAGTAGGCACTTCCCGTTCGTTTGACTAGGTATATTTTCTGCCGAGAAGGGGCATTTCTCTCAGCTCCCAGTCATCCAAAAAATGGCGAAATCGACCCATCATTGCCCTGTTAACATTTGTGTTATTCTTATCTTCCGCCATATAGATCAAGTTGAAATCCCCACCAATAGCCCAAGGCCCTTGGCAAGCCTGCCGAATGTCTCGCAGCTCTTGCAAAAACTGATTTTTAAGCTCATCAGTCTGAGGCCCATAAACACCATGAACCACCACGGCAAGCCTTCTTGGGAGACAAATTGAACTGAAACTGAAAATGTGTGAATCCAAAATTGGAGAGCGTGACACAAACAGCCCTTCCAAGCCACCAAGACCCCTCCTCTTGTTCTGATTGCGGCAGCACCACAGATTGATCAAAATCACTACCCAGCAGTGAACTCACCATATGCCCCGAGATAGCCTCCTTTGTTTCCTGAAGACACCACCTCGGGTCCAATAGAATTAACCATACTACACATGCAGTCCTACCTTGCTTTGCTGTTAAGCCCCCTCACATTCCAAATAAGAATCTTGGAAACCATTGATTCAATTGTTAGAACGACCAACAAACACCCCCAGCACTAGTCACCAGTAGCCACGCTTGGAAGGATCGCTACTTCCCGTGGAGCCTCCCCCGGTGCCGGTGGCTGCCAACCGAATAATGCCGCCAAAGCCGCAATGTGAGCCTGCGATAAGGGCTTAGAGAACAACTGGACATATCTTTCCATGTCAAGAGTGCTTATACCTTCCTGACTAGCAATAATCCCCAGACGCTGCATGAGACTAACTTGAGCTTGCGACGCTGTAGGTGAGGATGTCCCACGTCTTTTCTTCAGCCTGTTGCTGTGGCGAAGAACAAAATCCGGCGGAAGTTGCTTGAGTCTTCGCTTTAGGATTGCAGGGGGAGGCAACAACCCATCAGTGGCTTGAGTCACCGAAGAGATGAAATTTTTTGCTGGGGTGTAAAGGACTGGATAAGGCTCATGGCGTTGAGTTTGCGAGCGACAACGCCTGCTGTAAACATGAGTAAGAACCCTGGAGTGAGTCTTGGAAGAGACGCTGTGTTCCCCAGCAGCTGAAGCAATAGATGGGCCAGCGCCACCAGAAGGAGGCCCAGGCGCCGGTGTTGAAGGCTCATGGGCCGCCGGAATTTGATGCTCAGGAACCTGTGCATTCCCCAAACTGGGCTCTCTATCCAGCCCAGCAGGAGTAGGCGGGAAAACCACCAAGCTTCTCCTTGCCATTTGCCGCCAATGCGTCGACCTCCTCCATGGCCGCCAGCAGGACCGTTGCGTCATTAAGACATGAGAGGGAGCCAGCCTCGATCCGGGGAGAGGAAACTTGACGCGCCGGAAAAAAATCTTGGGTGATCTGGAGATCTCTTGCAGAAGGCTGATTTAGATCTTTAGCAGATCGATCTTCCGTGCTTGCTGCCCCAACGGGCCCACACCCGTCAGTCGACACGGGACTCGAGCCAACATCTGAGCAATCAGCGAAGGCGGCAACTGTGCAGGCCAATACCCTTTCCCGTCGACGAGGCGTCCGCACCTCTCTCGGCAACACATCGCATTGCCGCGCCCTCGCCCACATCCAAAGATCCGGCGGGGACCCGTGGCAGCCATGCAATCGTGCGAGGGAGGAGAGGGCACGGAGATGGGCTGCATGCCCACCGAGGGCACTCCCAAGGAAGATGAAGCACTGACACCAGCTTGAGGCAAACCTCCCAGTGGCTGGCTTCCAAGCTTCGGATGCGAGACCCAAGGTTGTCCCGTTGCCGTCTTCGACACCGCGGGTGCCGAGAGCCATCGACAACACCGCTCGACTCTGAGGGAGGACCGCTTGGGGCTGAAGATGCAAGGCTCACAATTTTCGTCACTTGGACATTCACCTCATACTCAAGCCAACGTAACTCAACATTGCCAGTAGCAGATGCCTCCCCTGGCTCCTCCACCCAAAGACTAAGCCGATGTGGCACAACATCAGGCCGTCGAGACCATGCACTGAGCTTGAACTCAAACAGGTCGGAACACGCCATTGTGGACGGATGCACAGCATCGATTCGACAAAACGGGCTCAGCAATTTGCTCGCTGTGTCAAAGCTCCAGGTGTGAGGCGGAATTCCAGAGAGACTCAATTCGATCCAGCACGGAAGACTACAACCGAAGGCGTGAGCAAACCACGACCAAGGCTTGACAAGGCAACTGAACCATGGTGTGCGAACTGGTTGACCATTGTTCAGAAGCCGTCGTGCCGTAACTTCATCCGGCAGCAGCAAAAGGAAATCCTCCGGCTTTGCACGATGAGCAGAAATACTACTAACATCAATGCCAAAATGATCGGCGACCGCCACCGCCGCTTCCAGAGGCTCCATCAACGGACGCGTGCCAATGCTTGTGATGAACACTGCCCGACGAAGATTAACTTCGGCGAGACAACTCATTGTGCGCTCATGAAACGAAGATCGGTAGCGGCGAATGGCGACCATTTCCTCAACAGCCACTGGCGCCCTCACGGATAGCAGTTCCCGCTCAGGACCAACCTCCGACACAGGAGGGTCCCCAGCTGAAGATCTTGAGGATTTCCTACGCGACCTTCATCGACGACTCCTCGGCTCTTTCTCCTGACGCACGACATAGCCATGGGGACTTGTGGGCGTGAGGGAACGTCGCCAGCCCCTGCCTGCGAGGAGAGGATGCTGCCAGCAGGACCAGGCGCCGCCACTCGCCTCCCCCAAATGAGACCACGCTCCTTTAGCCCGGAAAGACCGCAACCAGCCGCCCTATGCTCTGGCCGGCGGCAGCGAAAGCCGAGTCCGGTTATGACATTGCGTAGTGCAGTGCTCGGTGGAGAAACAATTGAAGCATCTTCCTTTGAGGTCCTCGGGAATCGGCTTTGTAGGACGTTGCGGTGGCCGGTGCTGCCGCCGAAGCTTGTGGCGATTGACCACAGTGCACCAACCACCAGCCTCTGGACCGCGCGCAGAAGGAGCTCGCACAACCACGAATTGCAGAACAGGCCTCTGCCTGAAGAGCGAAGAGTCCCGCTTAACCACAGGTGGTACTGGGGCCTGAAGCTTAGGAACACCGCGAAGCATGTCACGATAGGAGCAGGAGACGGCAGCAGAGGGACGCTGCACAGAGTTGGTAGGGCTGGGAGGAGAGGCGCTACCATCTCGCCACCGCAACTCCTTAGAGCGACCTCCAGGGAAGGAAAGCTGGGCGTGAGGGGAGAACGGGGAGATGGACGCTCGGGAGGGGCTGGGAGGAGAGGTGGCTGCCGGGGCCGGAGTAGCTGCCGGTGGGAACTTGGGAGTGGGAGCGCCGGGAGGGGGGACATCCCGGGCGAGGTAGCTTTATGGTTTACTTCTTCCAGAATGTACATAAATTAAAGGGAAGGGTAATATTAGTATACACAAGAAAATCAAAGCATTTTGGAGTCTTACAAACATTCAAAGCGTTTTGTCCATTGTACTCTTGTGAATGTAAGGAACTATATAAATTTGCTAGTGACAGAGATATTATCTGTTGCATTTATGATATGACACGTATGTAAAGCTCATCTTTCGTAAAAATAAAGGCTCACCTTGACAAGACTGCTCAACTGATGAACTGATGAAGAATGCCGTATATTATTGAACCTATGATAACTTAAGTTCATGACATTGCTTTTCTTCTCTCAAATTTCAGGACTGTCCAGTCGGTTTATTCGTTCCGAAACTGGCTATGGACAGCATTCGTGTACACGGCCATGGTGGACTATCCAACCCCAGACAATTTCCTGATGAATCTGCCTGCCTACCCAATCAAGGAGGTTGTCACTTGTAATCTATTCTGGAACCAATTCTCTTGTTTACATTTCAACCAAATGCATAACCAGAGTTACAAGTGTTTCAGAATTACCAAAATGAATCATGCGAAAACAAGAACTGTGCTTTTGATTCTACTGAACATGCAATTCTCATGAAGCTTTTGCAGATGTGCAAGATCATTGATGCAATTCCCAGACATTTTCGACAAAGCTTTCGCAGCAGCGAGCCTGTACTACAATTACACAGGTGACCAGAAATGCTTCCAGATAGAGGATGGGGGAGACCCCCATGGCCTCAGTGGCTGGGGCTGGCAGGTAGAAGAAACCTGACGCACATGTGGTGCAATGTTACTGGCAACACTGAGATAGATCGTTGATATGTTTTTCTGAAATAACTTTTATGTAGGCTTGCACGAAGATGTTCCTGCCGATGACGATCTCGAACGAGAGCATGTTCCCGCCATTCACCTTCAATTATGATGACAAGTCCGAGGACTGCCTTGCAAGCTATGGAGTTTGGCCGAGACCACGTTGAATCACTACTGAATATGGTGGCAATGTAAGTGTTCTTTCAGACTTTCAGTGTAAACATATGAACCGTCAGTAGCAACAATGGCTGGTTTTCAAGTGTTCATCTGGTGCTGCGTTGCACAATTCCCTGTAGAAAATCGACCAAGCGCCCAAGAGGTTTGGGAGCAACATCATCTTCTCCAACGGATGCGAGATCCATGGAGTCGAGGTGGGTAAGCCTGAAAGATTTCACCATCTGATCATTCTTGTTAGTAGTTTCAGTCTTTCAGATAGCATATTTGCTGTAGTGAACCATGATGGTTTTCTTTTTGTATTGCATTCAGGGTGCTCAAGAACTTGTCATCCAGCGTTATTGCCCTTGTCACAGAGAAAGGTAAACAAGAAGTTGCAGAAAATGTTTAAGATCATAGTATTTTAAGACTTACGCATGGTTACATGTTGTGATGGTCAGGGGCTCATCATTTGGACTTGATCTGCAACGAAGGATGATCCAGACTGGGTTGTACAAATGTCACAGTGAGAAGGCACCATTGCTGTCACAGATAAGGAAAAGAAATATTTGACTCCACCCAAAAATAAGGGAAAGGGTATTTTCTTTCTTTCACAGGGTGATACCGTGATAGACAGGGCAAGTTAAGATAACATACAGTGCAAAGTCAATAAGTTATGTTCTGCAACTCATCATCAGAAATTGTAAAACTGAAATAGTCTTACACGGATCATGAATGCAAGGTTCCCTTTGTTAAGTATATCAAGGCTCATATATTATAGGCCCATATGGTTATCTATATATTGTCGTCTCCACTTGTGGAATAGTTGGACTTCTCTAATCCCATTGTAAGTCACATGGTATCAGAGCGGGAGGATTAGGGTTAGGTCAGGATTTTAGTCCTCCACCCAAGATCCAAACCGTTTCTTGGGTTACGGCCAGTCGGCCGTCTCCCTCGTCAAGATCCGCCGCTGCCCGTCACAGCGTCGCGGATCCCGTCGTCGCCATCCGCCCGTCGCGGATCCGGGGAGCCGCCCGTCGTCGCCATCCGCCCGTCGCAGATCTGGGGAGCCGCCGCTGCCCGTTGCAGCCCGTCACCTTAGATCCGCCGCCTGGGGGCCCACGGCTCGTCAGATCCGGCGCTGTCACCTGGGGGACCCGCCGTTCGACTCCTACCGCCGGCGGCCCGGATCTCCATCACTCGGGACCGCCTCCCGGAGAGCCCCGTCAGATCCGTCGCGGCTGGGCCACCGCAGACCCGTCGCCGCTCGACGCCCGGCCATCGGCAGCGCTGCGCCGCTCGGGCCGCCGCCGCGCCTCGAAGTCGCCGCTGAGGAGCGCGTCGCCGCGCTGCTGCGCGTCTGCCGCCGCCGCTTCGCCGCCGCTGCCGAGCGCGCTGAGCGCGCTTCGGGCCGCCGCTGGGAGCCGCCCACTCGCCGCCTCTGCGCTCTTGCCTCTGTTGAGTGAGGTGAAGTGCAGTACACGGTAGTTGGTTGGCTGTGCTTTATTGCCTGCTGCCTTTGTTTCTCTGTTGGCTGATTTGCTGATAATTGCTACTGCTGCGGGTCTCTGCACATCATCATCTACTGTGGTAACTGCTATCTGTTTCTCTATTTCTGCTGTTGGTCAAGTTCTAGAACTTCTCAACATGTCTCAGATAAATGCAATAGTTATCAATATTACCCTAGATGGTCAGAATTATCCAGAGTGGGCTTTCTGTGTAGAGACTGCATTGAGAGGCTATGGTCTATTGTTTCACTTAACTGAAACTCCACCTGTGCTTAAGGATGATGGTAGTAATGCTGCTGCAGTAAAAGAATGGAATATTAATGATGGGAAAGTGATGGCTGCCATGGTCAATAGTACTAAGCAATCTATGATTATGAGTCTTTCTAAGTTCAAAACAGCTAAGGGCATTTGGAACAACTTGAAGGAGCGCTATGTTCAGGATAGTGGTGCACTTTTGCATAATCTCATGCAGCAAACTCATGTGATTGAGTAGAATGATATGTCCATTGATGAGTACTACTCTGTTTTGATCGTCTGATGGGATCATTGACTTCCATGATACTGGATCGCATACCGCCTCCCGTCCAAAGACATAAGTTTATTGAAAAGTTCTTTACTTATAGATTTGTCATGGGAGTTCGGGCTGAGTATGATTCCATTCGTACACGATTGTTTCACAATTCTTCTGCTCTCACCATGGCACAGGCATTATCTGATTTACTTGCAGAAGAAACACGTCTCAAGTCTATGTCTTCTTCTGCATTTGTGCCTCATAGTGTGTTGGCAGCTTCTCAGAGGACTAGTGTACCAAAAAGTTGCTCTTCCAGAAAATTGTTTTTCTCATCATCCAGAGAAGTTGGCTGATTTTCGTGCACGTCGTGCTGCTCGTGTTGCTCGTGGCCGGGGTACTGGTTCCACTCCTAGAGGTTCAGTGTCTATTGCTGCTGCTTCGCCTGTTAATGCTTCTTCGTCGTCTTGGGTGCTTGATTCAGGAGCTTTTCATGTGACATCTGATCAGTCCCAGTTGGTTGTTTGCAAGCAGGTCACTGATGGAGCTTTTGTTCAGACAGCTAATGGTACATCTTGTCATATCACTCACCAGGGTTCACTTTGCAATCCTCATTTTTCTGTACCCAATGTTTCTTTTGTACCTCAGTTGTCCATGAATCTTGTTTCGGTTGGTCAAGTTACCGACCAAAATTGCTTTGTTGGATTTGATGACTCATCTTGTTTTATTCAGGACCGTCGAAGCGGGAAAGTGATTGGGACTGGCCATCGCCGTAAAGGTGCTCCTAGCCTCTACATCCTAGACACCTTGCGTCTTCCTTCTTCCATTGCGTCTTCCGCTCGTGTGTCATCCGCTGCATCGGTTTCTGCCTGTTCTTCCTTCGCCCAGTGGCATCATCGTCTTAGTCATCTTTGCGGGTCCCGGCTGTCCACATTAATACATAAAGGTTGTTTAGATCATACACCTATTGAGTCTAGTTTTCATTGTAAGGGTTGAAGCTTGGAAAACAGATACAACTACCATATTCATCTAGTGTTTCTCATTCTGCTAGACCTTTTGATCTTATTCATTCAGATGTATGGGGTCCTGCACCTTTTGCTACAAAGGGTGGTCACAAATATTATGTCATTTTTATTGATGATCATTCTCGATATACATAGATTTATTTCATGAAACATCGCTCTCAGTTGTGTTCCATTTACCAAACTTTTGTTCGCATGGTTCACACAGTTTTCTACTCCTATTCGAGTTTTTCGCTCGACTGCAGTGGTGAGTATTTGTCGATGCTTTCGCCATTTTTGTCCTCTCGAGGGCACACTTGCTCGACTCTCTTGTCCGGCGCTCATGTTCGAGAATGATGTTCTTTGAGCATAAACATCGCCATCTTATAGAGATCGCCGCACACTTTTGATTTCATCTTTTGTGCCTTCTCATTTTTGGGGTGAAAATTGTTTCTCTGCTGTCTATCTCATCAATAGACAACCCTCATCCAAACTGTCGACAAATGTCCCGTGAAGTTCTTTTGATACTTCTCCCGCTTATGATCATCTCAGAGTTTTTGGATGTACTTGCTATGTTTTGCTTGCACCTCGTGAGCGAACTAAGTTGATCGCACAACTGCTGAGTGTGTTTTTCTAGGTATAGTCACGAGCATAAAGGTTATCGGTGTTATGATCCTTCTCGTCGCATACGTATCTCTTGTGATGTGACCTTTGTTGAGGATCGTCCTTTCTTTTATAACCCCTCTACTCAGTCCTCATATTCTTCCATAGAACCCACATCGTTCCTGTGTCTACCTCCTATTTCAGCCAATGATGATGTTACTATACCTTCTCCTTATATTACACCCATTCCTACTCCTTCTATTTCCATCACGCCACCTTCACAGGGGACTTCACCTCCTCCTGCACCACCTCCTTTTCATTCTAAACCACCTATCACATGTGTTTTCCATCGTCGTCCCACAAACCCCACAACGCCTCTATCTAGTTCTACCACCACGGCCAGTCCTGATACAACCGCTGTTGATGCTTCTCATGATATTGATGAGTCTCATACTGCTCTCGATGAGTTCTGAGTTGGTCCAAGATATAATCTACGAGATCGTAATGCTATTGGTCCAGCTACCAAGTATGGTTTTCCATGTGTGAATGCTGTTGTTGATGAGCCATCCACTTACTAGGAAGCTTCTAATATTCCGGAATGGCAGCTTGATATGTCTGAGGAGCTTGCTGCCCTTGATCGTCTGAGCATTTGGGATCTTGTTCCATTACCGTCACATGCAGTGTCAATTACATCTAAATGGGTATTCAAAATTAAGACCAAGTCTGATGGTTCTATCGAAAGATATAAAGCTCGTCTTGTTGCTAGAGGCTTTCAGCAAACTCAGGGTCGAGATTATGATGAGACCTTTGCACCAGTTGCTCATATGACTACTGTTCGTACTCTTATTGCAGTGGCTGCTACTTCTTCTTGGACCATCTCTCAAATGGATGTTAAGAATGCTTTTCTTCATGGTGATTTGCATGAAGAAGTTTATATGCAACCACCCCCAGGTGTTGATGCTCCTCCTGGTCATGTTTGTCGCCTTCGTCGTGCTCTATATGGTCTTAAACAAGCTCCTCGTGCTTGGTTTGAGCGCTTCGTATTTGTGATACGGGCTGCTGGGTTTTCACCTAGTGATCATGACCCTGCTCTATTTATTCATCTCTCTCCCCGTGGACGTACTTTGCTTCTTCTATATGTTGATGATATATTGATCATGGGAGATGATGTGGAACACATTTCTCATGTGAAGAAGCAACTTGGTGAGCGGTGAGCAATTTCAGATGTCTGATTTGGGTCCGCTCAGTTATTTCTTAGGGATTGAGGTGTTGCATTCTGCAAAGGGTTACTATCTCTCTCAGTCCAAATACATACAAGATCTTATTGCTCGTTCTGGGATTACAGATAGTCGAACGGCTGCGACACCTATGGATCTTCATTTACAACTTCGTCATACTGATGGTACCTCTTGAGGATCCCTCTCGATATCGGCATATTGTAGGCAGCCTTGTCTATCTCACTATTACTAGATCTGATATTGCTCATGCGGTTCATATTCTGAGTCAGTTTGTGAGTGCTCCTACTTCCATTCATTTTGGACATTTGCTTCGTGTACTACGGTATTTAAGGGGGACATCTCTCAGTGTTTGTTCTATGCTCGTGACAGTCCGCTTCAGCTTCATGCTTACTCAGACTCCACCTGGGCAAGTGATCCAATATATCGTCGTTCTGTCACAGGTTATTGCATTCTTCTTGGTTCTTCTCCCCTTGCATGGAAGTCTAAGAAGCAGGCGGCTGTATCTCGTTCTAGTACGGAGGCAGAACTTCGAGCACTTGCCACTACCACTTCAGAGATTGTATGGCTTCGATGGTTGTTAGCAGATTTTGGTATTTCTTGTGATACCCCTACACCTCTTCTGTGTGACAATACCGGAGCTATACAGATTGCCAATGATCCTGTGAAGCATGAACTTACAAAGCATATTGGCGTTGATGCCTTCTTTACTCGGTCTCATTGTCATCAGAAAACAATTGCTCTTCAGTATGTGCCCTCAGAACTGCAAGTGGCAGATTTCTTCACTAAAGCACAAACTCGAGAACAACATCGGTTTCACTTGCTCAAACTCAATGCTTCAGAACCTCCACTTCCACCTTGAGTTTGAAGGGGGTGTTAAGTATATCAAAGCTCATATATTATAGGCCCATGTGGCCCATGTGATTATCTATATATTGTCGTCTCCACTTGTGGAATAGTTGGACTTCTCTAATCCCATTGTAAGTCACACCCTTAACACTCAGTTTCTGTTTCTGAAACTGCATTGCTTCTTCTGTTTGTCTCCCAATCCAAGATTGCAATGCACAACGATTCCTCATTCGTGCTCACTTATTTTGTTTAAGGAAAGAGCAGCATTGCACGGATAATATATAAATCAAGCACAACATTTCAGATAATCCATGAAAAGAAATTCGTTTGACCATCCAACACATACATGAAAACTGGTTCTACTTGACATAACAAAACTTTGTTTATGATCCCAAAAACCACCACCAAGTTAAAAGCTACAGCTGATATAAAATAGATCTCCATATGACTACACTAGATGCAAATGGCATTCTTCTGAAGATGACCTGCTTCTAACTAGCCTACTACAAACAGCACAATTTCGCACATACAATGTCCAAGAAGCATGGATTGATCAGTAGCTGGCCTATGCAGATGCAGAAACATCTCTCATGAGGGTTAGAGGCTAAGGGACCAACTGCCAGTCTCCATCCATGAAAGCATCATCATTTTCGACGAAGTCCTGCAGTGAGAAAAGAAGTTTGATTTAGATGCACCTTATTTAACCAGTAAACATCGGTTGAATTCGTGTGTAAAGCCTGAAATGCTAGAGAGAGACTAATAAATGTCAAAATGAAGTAGACTTCAAAGATGCCATATGTTCAACATAATGCATGGAAGAACACGATGAATTGATCGATGTAGTAAGTACTAACAACCAACAGTTAAACCCAAATTTGCTTAATTAATTCCTTGTATGATGTATTTGCTTGCTGGGCTGAAACTGAGCTCTGGCATGTGAGAAAAAAAATCGAAACCACAAAGCAGGCAGTGTAAAATGAGCAGTCATTCTGCAGGAAAATAATTAGAAAGGTTCTTACTTGATTAAACAAGCCGGCAACAACGTCATCCAAGTCACCACTCTCATTTGGCCCCTTTGTTCCTACAGCCTGCTGATCAGCTGTGCCATGTTGCACGGGGAGAATGTCACCTGCACCCCCACCATTCAGCATCTGAGCTGGCATGACAAAACTGTCCATTTGAAGGTTAGGCAATGCAGAACTGATGCTTGAAGCACTACCAAGTGCAAAGTTGTCATTCAGCATCTCTATTGAGCTTGTGTTGCTTCCTATGTTGAATGCCGCCGTCTGCTCATTGAAACCTGCCATTGGTGCAGTGTTGTTCATGATTACTGCCATTTGATTCTGTGCAGTCTTCCAGGAGTTGCAACAATTCCCAGGGTCTGGAAAATGGGAAGCATCGCCAACAAGTGTGCCGAATACGTCTGTGGAAGATGAATTCATCTGAACCGAAGGATGGTTGCCCAGTTTGGGAGACTGCACTGGAAAATGATCTGCAGGCGCCAAAATTCCACCATTTGATATGTCTGCAAATGAGTTGCCAGAATCGCAAGAAGGAATGCCCTTGCTCGCCTGCAACAGCTTGCCACGCAATATGTTTGCGTAGGAGTTGCCAGAATGATAGGAAGGAAAGCATTTTCTTGTATCCAACATCGTGCCATTTGGTATGTTTGTAAATGAGTTGCCAGAAGGACCGGAAGGGAAGCATTTTCTTGCATCTGATGGCCCGCCATTCAATGAGTTTGCAAAGGAGTTGACAGGAGAGAAGCAGTTTCCCGCATTCGACGGCCCGCCATTCAAGAAGTCCTCCAGTGACCCAGGCACAGCATCCTTGAGTAGGCTGCCACCATGGCCAACTGCCCCCATGCCCAAGTTGCTCTTGGCGTTCCTAAGCTGAATTGACTGGGTGGTTAGCAAACCATGCCCTCCTAATGCAGATGGAGAATTCATCCTTGCAAAAAGGTTGCTTGAATTCGAAGAGGCAACGGCTGGGGATGGCCGGCGTCTCCCATATTCAAGGTAATGTTCGAAACTGTCCAGTTCATTCTTGTAAACAGAGCTCCATCTTTCAGATGCATCAACAAATAGATTAGACTTCCTGCCTTTGTATGTGCTCACTCTTTTCAGATATAGCCGGTACTTCTGAAATGACAAGATAAAAAGGGCATAGATGAAATCATGAAATGCACTCCTACTCATGGGAAGAAATGGAAGATATGTAGAAAAATAAGAACTGAAAGTGTTGCATAGTTCCAATATAACTCTAGAAAGTTTAAGGCGTGCAGTATATCAGACCTGTCTCACATTTTCACAAAGGAAAATTCATTAAAACTTTCTTACACGCATCCACATGAAAGAAGAACTACTAGAGTTTAGACAGCTTTATATTTGACAAAATATTAGACCAGAAAGAGTAAGATCCAAAGATCCTCCATGATATAAAGGATTGGAACTCGAACATAGAAATTAAACATAAGGGTAGATATTAAACCTGCAAATGACTAGCAACATTCTCTCTAGTGATGTAATCCACATTCATCATTTCCAGTATCTTATTTGGAACAGCCCCTACATTTACATGACCAAAAGATTGGTTACTGAAAACAAATCCAGACAAATATGTTTTATTTTGATAATTAATCCAGGAAATGTGATCCCTTACTTTCAATGCCGATCTGATTGACAGCTTCCACAAACCTGCGATGCAGCTGACTGGTCCATATGACCCTTGGCTTCTTCTCGGTTGATAAGTCTCTGTTCTCTTTGTTCTCATCAGAATCATCCGCATCATTTCTTTTCTTCCTCGGGTACTTCCTGGTGCGCTTTGCACCTACCTGCTCACCCTCAGCGTTCCCTAAAGCACAGGCCTGCTCACCCTCGGCATTCCCTGACTGCACCTTCTGATCAGCACCGCCATTGCCATCGCTTCTGCGGTTCCTTAGGTCAGGCTTTCTCCTTACCACGTGCTGCCATATGTTCCTGAGCTCCTTGATATGCACTGGTTTCACCAAATAGTCACACGCTCCATGGGTTACCCCCTTCATCACAGTCTCTGTCTCCTCATTTGCGGATAGCACTGCATCACATGTGGTCAGTGACTCAGTTCTGGAATGCAGAGGTGCAAAATCAATAAACTGGGTATCATAAACTGTCCTTTGTGGGTTCAGATCAGGAAAATCAATTGGCGTTCACGGCGTTCATTTGATGGACTCTGCCCTTTCTATATTTTTCAGGTGTTACACATGTTTTTCTTTTTCGGTAAGCAATGCGTTATGCATGTCGGACAACGAACACCACGATAATGGTCAGTTTCGTGTTTCACAGCATTAAATTAGGGAAATTTACACATTTAGTAGAAAGAACATAGAATCAACGATAATGCTTACAAAACCAACCCGTAGTTCATCACAAAACCACAATAAACATATTCCACTAATAAGGGAAGTTCCATTAGCTCTTCAGATTATTAATGAACTTGAAGATCAAGTACATCATTGACATGTAATCATTTTTCTCTAGCCTACCAGCTATCCAACCAAGTATTCAACAAATATACGGGATCTCACGTGCTACTAAGGTACGATCCATTCAATGTATCTATTTAAAAGTAGCATTCCTACTTGTTAAATACCATCAGGGGAATGTCATGTCAGGCACAAAAGTGGAAGCTGGGATTAATCAAAGACGTTACTAACGACTGGGAGATCCATCTCGA
Source organism: Melocanna baccifera (assembly GCA_036346265.1). NCBI lineage: Eukaryota > Viridiplantae > Streptophyta > Magnoliopsida > Poales > Poaceae > Melocanna > Melocanna baccifera. The sequence continues at coordinate 3,669,816 of CM070692.1, forward strand.
GACCGATGAGCTCGAGGAGCTTGAAGCCGTCCATGTCCGGCATGTGCACGTCGCTGATCACCAGGTCAAACTGGTCCTTCCTCCTTGAGCATCTTCAACGCCGTCTCTGCATGCGCCGCTGTTGCCACTGCATCACACCACAAGAAATCAAACAAACAAAATAAAAAAACGAATTATTCCCAAAATATAAGACTTCAATCCTAATGGAATTATGGGATAGAAGAAATAGACAGAGGTAGTGTAACATTGAAAATTGGAAACCTCCTTGGGCTTGGCCCTACCCATCTTGGCCTTCTTCTCTCTTGGGCCCACCCCGTTTGGCCTCTGGCCCAGCCAGGAACGGCCCACGCCAGCACGACGTGCCAGAGCGCGCACTACCCCATTGTTCACGCGGCCTGCACCACCGCCCAGCACCTGCGCCTCTCGCCATGCCCCGCCGTTCCGGTATTCTCGGCATTGCTCCAAAGCTTCACCACGCCCTCCCTGCTTCGCCACCGTCTCCCTGCACCAATGCTGGCCGCCCCTTTCCCTTCTCCCCCGCTATGCATCCTGGCCGAGCTGATCCATCCCATCCTATTGCCTGCAAGCCACGCCTGCCAATGCCTTGAGTCGTGTGCCCAAGTATCCGCCCGAGGAAACACTGCGCCAACCTCCATTTGTCTCCGCCCCGGTCCTCCACCGACGTCACTGCTGCGGCCGCATCACCACCACCATGGCACCACATCGGCACTGATCCCCTCCTCCCTTATAAAGGTGTGCATCTTGTTCCCTACCTCCTCACACAACTTCCTTCGCTACCAATCGACTCGAGAGCCTCCACATTGCCCTTCTTCTTTGCCTCCAGCCGAAGCACTGCTACCAATGCTACCGGAGCTCCTCTACACCCCTGTCCAATTCATCGCGACAAGAGCACCATGTGGACCTCCTGAGTACTACCCGAGCCATCCCAAACCTTCCCCCCTTCTCCAGCGAGCTCTCTGCAACGACCATCTCACCGTTGCCTCAGGTCTCTGTCGTCAGCACATACCAAGCACCCCCGAGCCCTGCCACTACTTCGGGTAAGTTCCTAGCCACCCATAGATGCTTCCATCGTGTGGAATCGGGCGCTAGTGCCTTGAGTTTCCTTGGTGCAATGCTCGGCCTCGCGCGCATGAGCTCGCCACCGTCGGCCCAAGGGTTCAAATTAGCCCGCACCACTTCCCCTGAAGCTTTGCATGGCACCGTAGGGTCCATTTCCTAGCACACTATAGACCGTTGAGGTCCCCACCGTCGGCGAGAAGCTCTGCCTCTCTTCAGCAGGTAAGGAGTACTGTAGCGATGCCATTTAATTAATGTGTGGGATTTGTTTAAACTAATGGCCTTTATTAGAGTCTGTTAAGTACTCATTGGCCCGTGGGCCATCCCTGCTTTTTCAGACCCCAATCCACATGATAAGTGGGCCCCTCAGCCAATTAAAAATCCTTTTGAACCATGTAAGTAGCTTTCAAGACACTAACAGGTGGGCCTACTCTACTGTTTGCACAGTTAAGAGTCCCACCTATCAGCCTCTCAGCTTTTTTAGAAAATAATTCTAATTTAGATGAAAATCCAGTGGGACCCACATGTTAATCTCTATAATCCTTTTCAATAGAAATTTAAATCAGAATTTAAATAAAAGTTGTGGGCCCTATATGTCATTCTCAGCCGCTTTTCCTATTAAAGAAAAAACTGAAAAGAAATAAAAATCTACGGTCCCATCCATCAGTGAGAGTAACCTCTCTCCTCTTTTTTCTTGAATAAAATTTTGTTTTAAGCTTCAAATGATTCGTTCTTACTCATTTTAGCTCTAAATTTAATAAAATTTGTTTCTAATTTTTTTTGGAATTCAAGATCTATCCACTGGTTTTGTTCAATTTAGAGTTCATTTGAAATTTTCATTTGTATCTATTTGTTCACTCTCCTGTGTGTACGCTTTTCATTGCGACCATCCAAATAGAGTACGAAGACACTGAGGAGCCGCAGTTGGATCAAGCTCAAGAATTCCAAGACCACCCTGCTTGTGAGCCAGACGAGTCAATATTTTAATCATTTTGAATCTATATTATATGCAAATTATGTTTATTTAAATTATCAAATTGCAGGTTATTATTTATTATGCAAATGTACATTAAACTTAAAGTAGTTGTATGCCCACTTGACATTGTAATACTATTATGCTTCCTTTGACATTTAAATCACCAAATCCTTGTCACCCTAGATAATTAATGGTAACTTTACTAGGTATAGTTGTACTTACGCGTTATGCTAGTCTTACTTAAGTACCATAATATTAAATTACCCTATCATCATTTTTAATCATGAAACTTGTTTGGAGAACCATTGGAGAGAAATGACTAGTGTATTTGAGATAACTTAGTTTTGTGCCTCCTAAAACACTAAAAAATTGCTGCTATCATATTTGGACATATGGTATGATGGTTGATGTGGATGTAGCATGAAAAATAGTGGTATATGAAATATATTGTCTAGATAATTTCAAGGACTTAATTATGTAATAATCTCCTAATATAAAATAGTACAACCACAAGTCTATAATGGGTACGACTTGGCTAAATAATTTGCATATACTAGTGTGGGTTGTACCATTGGAATGACCCACGAGTCATGTCGCTAGTTTTAAGCCGTCGTGAACACAGATTGTGTCATTGGTGTAAGTCACCGTGTGGCGCAAGAGGGGGTCAGGGTGTGGTGGACGTAACCACTCTTAGGTAAAATCATAGTGGGTGTAATTTACACTGGGGAATGTATTATAAAAGTCTTATGATAATCTCCTTGATTCACATGTTCAAGAAAATATGTAAAACTTAACAAATTAATTATCTCTTGTGAGTAAAATGTATAGTCCTTACAGAGTATAAACTGTTTGAACAACCGTGCCCATAGTCAAAGGCGGACATGTGAACTTACTTGAGTTAGTTTCTAATTCAAAAACCCTTGTGGATGGGATGAAAACTCGTTGGATGGATGTAACTCTACATTTGGTTTCCCCTAGCAGACATGCCCAGTGCTGAAAGTTGGGTGGATGTAACCCTATTAATTAAAAACTAGCATATGGCGGATAGAATCTGCACCGTTATTAATATTATACACTATCACTCTCATTACTAGAAATGTTTGGTTAAAATGCTAAGTTACATGACTTTCTAATTACTAGTAATTTACAAATGTTGATTTTAGCAAATAAAAAACCCAAGCCATCTTTGCTAAGTCTTGCATATATAAATATTGCATTCTGTGTGTTGACTCAACAGCTCACAGATCTCTGTTGCTTGTACTCATACTCGCTCACAAAAATTCCCAGAACCCGTGGATAAGGGTAGTACACATACTACACAATCAAGAAGTTGATGGTGATGAAGATGGTGGAGCTTAGTTTAGTATCTAGTAGATTAGGTCTCCCCCAGTTTAGCTAAAGTGGTATTGGCATGCACCAATATTCTTCAGATCCTTAGTTAATATCAATCGCACACAAACTTTCTCTAGTTGCTTGCCTGTGGTGAGATGCGCTCTTCCCTAGTTTCTTCCGCCACTGCTTCCACAAATTTTATGTAATGTATCTTATGGCCTAGTCGACTTTATTGTAAACTTGATCCGATGTGGTCTATTGAAACTTTAATATTGTAATATTAATGTATAATTCTGTTTATGTCCTGTATGAAATAAATCAGCGATGTATCTGTGAATACTAGCTACTGACTTAGAGAATCGTAGAGTGATTTTATAGAGTATTCTGGATTAGTTAAATTCAGGTTCAACAGGTAGCCAAGAACGCCCACCATGATACTTGCAACGGCGCAGGAGGAACTCTAGGAGCTTGAGGCAGACGGGGTCATCGTCGACGGCGAGCACGCGCATCCCCGCGGGAACTTGTCCACGGCGGCCTCCTTCCCTTGGCTCTGCTCCCCCACGGTCATCTCTTCTTACCCCCTGGCAAACCAAACATGATCAAACACCAAGAAACAACCCAAGAAAACCAAATGCCCAAGCAAAACCCTCCACAGCAATCGAAGAACACCAAGAAAATGGATCAAAAACCACAAAAGATTCCTCCTTTCTCACCTTTTCCAACAGCACAAGAAACGGCAGGGGAGGAATACGGAGCGACAAAGTAAAGGTCAGAGCAGCGCAGTAGCAACAAGGAGGGGCAGGACAATTTATAGAGGTGGCATCGGGCCATTTGGGAGAGCTGATGCATTGAAATTCATGCGCTCTGGATATGGAAGGTGTTTTTTTGTGCGTGCAATTTTTCTACTCCTTAATTTCTGCCGTTACAGTTTCTATTCTGTTCCCATTGCGCTTGGTTGTTCACTCTGTGTGTGCTATACTGTTGTGGTTCATTTCTTCAGGTGGGAAAAACCACACCTGGTTTCCTGTTTAGTTCATAAAATCTTGGAGGGGGGGTGATTTCATCTGAATTCCCACAGGGTATCTTCTTGTTGTTTGGGTGCATGGAGACTGTGCATGTTGTAAATAGAAAATCCGAACCCATAATATCTCTTTGCCAATAGAAAATCTGAATCAAATGACAAAGAGCAAGCAACTGAAAACTCACAGTACAAATGATATTCAAAATCACCAAGACGAGGACTGCACAAGGCAAGGCACGCAAGGAGTGTTGTCCTAGAAAATCAAGCGTATCACTTTGCCGAGCAAGAAGACGAAGGTTGACAGAGATACAATGCTGGCCTTCACACCTTGGTAAACCGAAGAGTGAAGTCGAGGGTTGGAGATAGTGCACAAAACCACCAAAGTACACCCACGAGTGCACTCAAGAACAATAGAAGACTACCACTGCCTTCTTCCTTTCTCAGGTAAATTCTTCGGATTTCCCCTCTCATCCCACCAGAGTCAGGGCACTCGGGAACCCAAAGGGGAGAACTCCAAAAGAAGATGGCACAAAAGCCCCTAATCCTTTCCAAACCCGAAAACTACAAGAAAGAAAACTAAAGAGAAAGAGATGCGAGATCCAAATATGAGATTCAATGGAGGAAGAGATAGCGGCTTTAAATAGAGGAGGCAGGGGGCTGTGGCGTGGTGGCTACGAGCGGCCGGCTTCGAGGAGCCTGGGCCAGCCCACGCCTTTGCTGTCGCCGCCTTCCCACTCGCGCTCAAATCGCCCGAGACTAAGTTCAGATCCGGGTGAGACGCTGCTCGGGGAGGAGACTAGGTCTCCTCCTCCTTATCCTTCGGAACAAGTTTGGACGGTCCGAATTTTGCCTCGTATAAGTTCGGACGGTCCAAACTCTCCCCCTACACAAGTTTGGACAATCCGAACTTTCCCACACCGCGTACGTCCGTGAGAGCTTCGGTCCTATCCTTCTTTTGTCCCACCGACAAGTGGGACTCTTTTTATATTTATTAAATTGGGAAATTTGTAATTTACCCTCAGGAGTCCAATAGTTCATAGTCTAAATCCATATTTTCTTTGTACCAGGAGAATAATCAGATCATTTTTTTGAAAACGCAAGAGGTTTGCATCTCATTCATTAAGAAGGTTAATAATCAGATCATGAGATGGGGTTTTTAATTCGTGTAGCGCTGGTACGACTGTCATATGATTCATTTGAATCTATCCGATGCGGACAAAGTAATGCGCTAATGTAGCAAAGCGTTCTCGTTTTAGCCCAGAGAGGCAACGCAACAATGTAGAGAACAATGTATCAGCTGAGGAAGTTGCATGGATGACATTTATAGCCATAAATACCTAGAAGTAGTTTTTAACCGAGGAATCAATTGGAATGCTGGTTACAGATTAATTTGTCGTGTAGTACAACTATATATGATCGGTTGAATGTATTCGTGCGGATAAAGGAATGCTCTAATGCTTGCCATCTTCGCGGCAAATTGCTTATCGTTTTAGCTCAGAGAGGCAATACAGGGAACAGTGTATCAGTCGAGGAAGACGACGGATGAGGTTTATAGCGAACAGTACTTAAGAGGCAGTTCTGTAAGCTGAGGGATCAATCAGAACAGTTCTGTAAGCTTAATTACAAATTAATTCGTCGTGTGATATACAGCTCACAGATATGACATGTTTAATCTTTTCGATGCGGATAAAGGAATACGCTAATGCTTACCATCTCTGGGGAAAAAATACTTATTTTAGCTCTGAGAGGTAATGCAAGGAATGTCGAGAGATATGTTCCGTTGCGTCTTGTGCAGATAAAATGCTTCTTGTTTTAGGCCAGGGAGGCAATGCAAAGCATGACATATCAGTTGAGGAAGTTGCGTGGATGGCAATTTTATAAACCGAGGAATGGATCCAATAGTACAGCTCAGAGATATGATCTGTTGAATCTTTACGATGCGGATGAAAGAATGTGCTAATGCTTGCCATCTTCGAGGCAAAATACTTGTCGTTTTAGCTTAGAGAGGCAATACGTACAGGGAATATCGTATGAGTCGAGGAAGTTGTACGGAAGGACGTTATAGAGATCGATACTTAGAGAGGCAGTTTTGTAAAATGAGGAATCAATCGGAATTTGTTACAAATTGATTCATCATGCAGTACAACTCAAAGATATGATTTGTTGAATCTTCGAGGCAAAGTGCATGCTTATCACCTTACCTCAGAGAGGCAATGCGGAGAATATTGTATCAAGCAAAGTGCTACATGGACGAATGGACCCGCTAATTTTTACCATCTTCAAGCATAATACTCCATCTGGGTCGCAATGTATTAAGTCATTTTAGCCTTCTCAGGTCATCTTAAAATATAAATCACTTTTGCCCCCTTTGTTCCTAACCTTGATTAATTTCATCAACAAATGGGCTCTTTTGACATGTCTCTACTCTATTTTGCATGTAATTCTCACGTACTCTAGTTAAAGGAGTATGTAACGCCCTCATTTCCAGAAGTGTTAGTCATCATCGCAACTGAACTGTATCAGGACTGTTTAGTTATAGAGTACCGTACGAGAATAAGGATCAGTACGACACATGCTTACAACAAAAGAATCAAACTTCAGTATAAAAATATGGCTTAATAGCCTAGTTTGGATGCAGTGGATGAACAAGCCCAAAGTTACCTTACATTACAAAAAAAAAACTTTCACAAGCGTACTTAAGTGTGGCTAATACCTAAAGCCATTGATTGCTAACGAAGTTAGACGCTTCCATATCTTCATCAACAGCGTGCTCATCACCGATCCGCGGTTCTTCTATTTGTTGTTTAGCAAGTAATGAGTACAACCGTACCCAACAAGTCATAAGAGTAAATCCTTACTTAATTATTTGACAGGATTGTCAAAGGACTGAAATATACTGGTTTTATTAGTGAGGGTGGATGCAATTTTATTTGCAAACATTTTTAAACATGAAATAATAAAACTACTTAAGAGTAAGGAGTTTTCAACAGTTGCTTACTCTGATTACACATATTAAAACATAAAGAGATCTACTTATGCATTCTTATTAGAATCACCTATTAAATATAACTCCATTAACCGAGAGCATGGTGCATTCGAATACCATTCAATTTTTACTTTGCAGAGTTGCCCAGCTTTACCCACAAGATTTCTTAACCCTCATGACTAAGTTAAGAAAACCAAGTCGTTTCACTGCTCAATTCTTTATATAACCTCTACCCGATAGGTTCTTACCTCACAAACTCGGGTATCTGCTGGGCACGATAGAACACTACACTTGATTTGTGAGGACCTACCGTTGTTATGTATGGTTGTACCCCTCCCATACCACGCTCCTCTACACCTATAGAGATTCAATCGATTTAAGTAGCTACTAGACCAAGGTTGACAAGTCAACACTTGCAACTGAGCGATTTCTATATCCTTTACTCAGCATAAGATTCCAGTCCTTACTTTTCACCTTGAGGCTGCCAACCACACCTAGGTACCTAGCCCTTACTGGCATTATCAGCCATCTGCTGCAGCCTCCACTCTAGGGTAAGGTCGTGGACTCTAATCATCTAGTGGTTTTCCATAATTTCTCCCTTACCCTAGAACTTTTAAATATTTATACTAGCGAACCGCCAAGTCACTTAGTAGTACGAAAGTTTAAATGAACCTATCTACAATTATTTATACAATATTTAAATATTACTAAGGTTGTCAAAGTGAATATGGCCTCAAATTAAATAGAGTATTTTTCAGTGGTAGGACATAACTAATTAACAAGTTATTTTAAATATTTATTTTAATTAAATAACACTTCGCAAGTAATAATAATGCAAATACTGTAATTAAATAATTTAAGTTTCATGGGATTCAATATGATTAAAATTTGTAACTTGCCTTGCTGCTCAATAAACTATGCTGTCTTGTACACTTCAATGTTCGTCCGATCCTTGCACAGTCGCCTCGGAAAGCTTGGAACTAATGCAAACACATAAAACAATATAAGCCGTGCTTGAGTCTAATCAAGCTAGGAAATAAGATAAAATAAAAAGGAGTAAAATGCAATAAAAACTAAATAGAGTTGGTTTAGATTTTATTGGAGTTTAATATGGTGGAATGGAGTCTGGAAATGGGTTCGGGGCATCGAAACGATCAAAATGAGGTATTTTTGTATTTTTGGGTTCAGATGAACAGTGTATGAATAGTTATAGGTCGGCCCAGTTGCACAACGTAGGCGCAGGGAATTTAATTCAAATAAGCAGCCGGGTGGGCCAGCCCGCTCAGCCCAAACTTGGTGAGAAGGCTCAAATTGGAATGCGGGGAGTCTATTTTGAGGCTCTGGGAGACGGGAGCATAGGTGATGGCGGCCAGTGATAGGATATAAGGCGGTGGCTTTCGCTATGGCTACCAATGGGTTTCCAACGAGATTGAGAGCATTTTAACCATCCATAGGGAATAAGGAACTTTGGAGCAGTGGCGGTTTGAGATGGGGAACTCTTAGTTGAGCTATCCAGGGCAAGGCGCCATGGTCGAAGGAAGCTCACGGCACTAGGTCGACTGGGGAATGCTCACATGAGGTTGACTTTGGCTAGATGTTTGTGGTGCATTGTAGATGCTTTGGTGGATGCAATCGCATTTTAATGGTGGGAGGAGGAGGATTGCCATTAGGGCACACCGAGCTCAGGGAAGAGCGGCGGTGGAGTTGTGGTGAGGATGGGTCTAATTGGTTTGCTCTGGTGAGTGTCCGAGAGTGGTGTGAAATTCTCTATGAAGTGGGTTGAGCTCTAAGGATGAGACGAGGTGGTGGGAGTAGTGGCATGGTTCGAGTGGTGCTGACGCGTGGAAGGAAGAGGAGGCAGGAGCTCAAAAGGGGGTAAGAACGCGCAGGGGAGGTGGTGTTGCGCTCTCTACTAGGTTAGGCGAGTGAGTGACCGCTGCAGGTACAGAGACTTGCTTTCATCGGTCGAGGAGGCTGAACCATGGTGGGAGAGATGCGTGGTCAATTAGCGCACTGCGCGAGGGAGAAGGGATGAGGTTGGCTAGGGCACTGGTTCACTGGATGGTGGGTTGGTTGATAGAAGTTGGCAGGGGAGGTGTGAACGTTTGGGCGAGCTCGGTCGCAATTTAGGTGACGGTGTACATCCGTGTGGAGATGAAGGAACAGGAAGGCGGTGGGGGTGGTGGGCTTCCAAAGGATGCCAACAAATGGAGGAGGTGGGGAAACAAATGAGGAAAGACACAATTCAAGGTGGAAGGCCAAATCGGAAACAAATTTGGAATTCAACCAAAATTCAAGAAATAATTCAAAATTTTGAATTTTGAGGATGTTTTAGAGTAATACTTTGCATCCTGTCAAGAGTGAATAGAGAGAGAATGTGGTAGTAGTGCAATTAATTTGGCAGGCTGTCAAGAGTTAAATAGAGAGAGAATGTATGAGTTCAAGAGCACACTGATTGCATTTAAGAGAAAAAAAGATTGTGGGAATGGCTGAAGGGTAACAATGTTATTTTATCTACTCCCTTATTTCTTATGCCTAACTCTAAAACGATCTATATTATGACTTGGAGGGAGTACTTACCATACATTTCAATTTAAATGAGACAATGTAGTTGTTACTGAACATGTATTCACAAGAAATCATGGAACCCTAATTTCTGAAACCTGAAATTCTAATTTTGAGACATAAATTATTAATTTTTAAGATAATTTAGGAACATATAGAGTTCTAAAAAAATTCCAAAATAAAGTACATTGTGTGAGGATCATTCAAAAAATTCATAATTGTTGAAGCTCATTCTTGATATTAAAATTTTTACAAATAGTACATTTAAATGAATTTTTGAGTAAAATTTAGAATGGATAAAATTACAAAAAATTGCATAACTAAGAACGCTATGTTGGGAAACTCTACAAAACATTTTGTGATTTTTTGAGCTCATTTGATATATCTAAAATTCACTAATTACAATTAAGAAACACTAATTAATCAAGCTAATTTGGTGCCAAATGGCCACCGTACAACACCTACCTCCACTGCACAGTGGTCGTGCGACAGCCTTCTGCTGCACGATGGCCGTGCGGCCTTCATGCTGCCGCATAGTGGTCATGCGGTAGAAGCCACATGTTGCCCCCGGGGCTGCTGCATGGCCACCGGGTAGTAGAAGTGATATTTTTGTTAGTTTTGTGCGACTACTACTATTCTTGTAAATACAAGTTCAAAAAGCGTTAAAAGTGCTAAAAAGTCCATATTTCTATTGGGAAATACTCTACAGTTCACAAAACTGTATCGGTGTATAACATGTTTCCGTGAACGGAGTGAGTAGCTGGGAAGCAGCTACCAATACTCATTGGAGTTGAGCTTCTCTCTCAACTATGCGAAGTTTGCCATTGGCAAATAACTATGAATATTGATATTTTTGTAATGTAGAGTAAGAAACGTGTAAACCACTAAGTTGTTTTAGTTAATTCCACACGTACTTTTGCCCACGAATCACCACTCAGCGTGAGAATCAAATAATTGATCAAAATTGAATGCATGCCATCTCTTCCTTCTTTGTCCTTTCGAGTGTGTTGGACCGGCCAAAGTTGCTGTTTTTAATGCTGATGATGAGCTTAGCTATGCTTGAAAGCTAGGTAACCAAAGGATGAGTTCTTTTAGGCTTATGGTTTTTCTCAAATAAATAAATAAGACGGTTCTTTCGTCGTTGTTTTAAAGTAGCTTATCGAGACAACTTTTAAATCGGCTTATCGGTATTCAGTTCGTTCACACAAGTACTCACGCTTAGACTAAAAACTATAAGCCGCAACTGAAAAAGAATCCACCCAAATTTCATCCACAACCACTACTACAAAAAGACTTTTACTAAACGCATCATTACAGACGGTTTACCAAAACCGTCAGTATTAATCACAATCACAGACGGTTTTTGGTTTAACAACTGTCTATATTACTAGTAGCGCTAAAAACTATTTGTGAAGAGATAATATCACAGAAAATTCATGTTGAAAACCATTTGTGAAGAGATAATATTACAGATGATTTATGTTAAATACTGTCTATGAAGTATCACATACAATTATTAACAAAAACAGTTTATGATATTAACTCTTCACATACGTTTTATGTTAAAAACTGTATGTGATATTTTTTGCCTGATTTTGCCGCTCCCTTTATTCAAACTGAAGCGGCGTCGACCTCTCTCAATTATTGATCGGTTCCGTTATCCAAATGCACTTATATATGCCGCCCACACGTCTGCCCTAAACACTCCAAACCGAAGTGCCACCTGCTAGCTAGCTCCCCAAACTGATCAAAGCGCCACCTCCCCCAACGACGCTGACTACCTCCCCGAGCTCCTCCACCTCCAATTGTGACGGTACGATTCACTGCACAAAGCACTCTTATCATAAGAGTGTCTTATGCAGTATCACCGTCGTGACACAATGGTGATGCTGCCGCCGCCTCTCCATCGCTGGTGATATATCCCCCATTAGACCCCCTCCTCTCTCTTCCTTGATGTTTGAATATGAAATTACAAAAATATAATCTTGATGCTCATGTATGTGAAAATTAATTGTTGATGTCTTATTTCTTGTGATGATTGAAATTCATGTTTTATTGCAGGATGAAACCACCTCTTATACACCACAACAACAAAACAACACCTACAATGACCTATAAACAACGAGCTACCAAAGACATGGCGCCAAAGTTTATTGCATCATGATCTTGTTCTCATAAATAGACATGTTTTAATTCATCTCCGTTCTCTGATCGTGTTGTTTTATAGCGCAATTCGAGAATGTTGATGAACTGAATAAGACCTATTTATGACAACACAAAAACGCAATCACATATAGTTCTTAACTAGAATTGTCTGTGATAAGTGTTATCACAGATAGTTTAAAACCGTCTATAATGCTCTTATGATATTACTGACCCATAAATATAAACAGTTCATGAAATCGTCTATGGTGATGTTTTCAAATTGTCTGTAATGAGTTTTTCTGTAGTAGTGAACACTGCTTTCAGCTCTTCTTTTCCAATAGACCCCAATATAAATTTCTTTTGGGAAACGCAGGACTTCACTACAAATAAGATTTCTTCAAACAATTCGTGCTGTACTAGGTTAAATTGCCATGCAGTTTACTGGTAGGTACTCCTATTATTTTTTTCTTTTAAAATCGGTACTCCTACATTATTGTATCATTAGTCCCATAGTATTCAATGGTACTGTTCTTTTTAGACTTTTGGCTTCTTCCAAAGTTAAAATAAATAGTGCAGATTTTTCAAATAGCTTCTCGAGTCCAAAACCATATACGCCGTCCACATGACATCTTCATCATTCACTATTATCTCAAAAAATATAAATAAAAACCATCATCAGCACAGCCAACAGAACAGGGCCAATCACTAGCGCCGCCAGCCTTCGTTCGTCAGACTGTCAAAGTACGTACGGGCCCACGTGAGACTGAGATCCTCTTGCACAAATTTTAACCAGGGAACAAGTAGAACAAGCAAGTGCATGCACCTCATTCTGGAATTGGAACATCACTAGACTGTTGACGTCAAGAGTCGTTCTTGTTCAGTGCTTGCTTTGAATGAACAAGGACCTTGATATTTAGAATATACAGAGAAAGATACACAAGAATTACAAGTTGGTGAACTGAAACAAAGTTGCAGGACCTAGGAGACCTCAGTCTGCTTTCTTGTTGGCTTTGAGGTAGGGCAGTGCGCCCATCACATTGTTGTAGTCGCTCTTGTTAACTTGGACCTGCGAGAAATATAGCAGTGCACTCTTAGGACATGTAAAATGGTGTTGCAGCACAAAATGCAACTTTCTTTCAGTAACCCGTCATAGTAGCGCACTCTCATACGAATCCACTAAAATGGAACTGCACCTATAAGACCAGCAAGTTATTGATATTTTTGAACAAAAAAACAAAGTTACAGTTATTTTCCCCGCGCTTAATTGTCCAACATGACTGTCGGAAGTAGACCTGATTTTTGGAAGCAGCTGATGTAAATTCTTATAGTAGAAAGCTGTTTAATCCTAAGTAGGAGTAAAGCGAACTTCAGGATGTCGGGTTGTAAGGACTGGAAAGATTGAACTTCTGAAAAAAAAATGAACCTCCATAAACTGAGCACTTCCTTACTGGCTAATGTGCGGACCAATGGTGAAAAAGGATGGACTCACAAGGGTGCAATCTGTTAAGAGTATTAGAGATATAATAGAATTATTTTAGTTATTTTCTTATATACCTAGGTTTCCTTATCTGTATATAGCATATTCCCTATAATATCCTCTTGTACTCTCTAGATATATTGCCTATTGGAGCTCTTCAATATATACATAATATTCATAACATGGCATCAGAGCAAAAGTTAAAACCCTAATCTCGATTTCGATCTATTTCCGTTGTTGCTGTCCCCGGAAGGATCGATCTCCGCTCCTGGGGCAGCCACCTTGTTGGGCCGCATTGATCTTCGCCAGCCGCTGCACCGCGCTACTCCAGCAGGCACCCGCCTCCATTGCCTTCCGCTGCAGCCGCACCGAGGACTCCCTCCGATCCTTCCTCACTGTGGCCTCCCTCGCCTTCGCCATCTCCTGCCACGGAGGTGCCGGCGCCATAGCCGGTCGTCGCCGCCTCTACTGGATCTGACCGCCAATGGCTTCTCCGATCGCCGCCCTAGGCTCGAATCTCGCTACTGCCAGATCTGGCTTCCTCTTCGGCCGATAGCCTCTTGCCGCTAGCTCTTCGTCAGATCCGACCATATTGGTGCTGGTGTGACTGCTGCTATTAGTGTCTGCTGATTACGTCTTTTTTCTTTTAAATCTTTCGTTGCGTCCATCCTAAATCCCTAGCTTCTACCTTTCAGTTCGTCTAAGTCATGCAAGTCCATAAATTTATTGTCAGTCAAAAAAGCATAGAAATTTTGTTTTGCATAACAGCAGCCGCCACTCTTCTCTCTGAGCCGCTTGCAGATCGTAGAAGTTGTTATGATGCCATTGCTTTTTTAGCCGCTGCCTCGAGCTTCTAAGGCCGCCGCGCTTCTTCTGCACCTTGCGCACTGCGCTGCCGCTGTCTTAGGCTTCGATCTGCGCCATTATGTTTCTATCTATTCCTCTTGACTTGATTTCACAGTATTTTTCAAGAGCTGCATGCTACGACAACATTATCAAGACTCGGACTTCGGATTTTTACTATTTTAGTGATAACTCTTTTCAAATGCAATGTTATTACGTATACTTTGCATTTGAAGGAGAGTGTTAACGGTATGAGAGATATAATATGATTGTTTCAATTATTTCCTTGTATGTCTAGATTTTCTTATCCGTATATAGCATATTCTCCTATAATATTCTCTTGTACTCTCTATATATATTGTCTATTGGGGCTCTTCAACATATACGCAATATTCATAACACAATCACCAAATCCTCTTCCACAACTGTCCTAGCCCTAAGGCTACTACTTACATTTCCACAAAATGCCCATGTGTAAAACAGTGTATACATATTTTTAATAGAATACTGAAAAGGAGACAGTCACCACGAGATTGCACAATCCTAGGAAAGTTAGAACTTTTACATGGCTAGGGCTAAAACGTAAAACTCCGTGTATCATGAGCACGGTTCTGATACTCGGCCGATTATTGGAAATATTGGCCGTATCGCCCCCGCGCCCGGTAAAATTGCAAACCGGTTTCGAAAAGCTTGTTTTGCATGAATTTTATCAAATATAGAAGAAACTGTTTGCAAAATTTGTTTTCAAAAATCTCGGCCGATATTTCCAACCGATTATCGGTGATTTTCGACCAAAATTAGTTTGAAATTCAAATTTTGTTTGAGAATTTCGGCCCTCAATTCTCCAAAAAAATTCCGATTATCGCTTGGCCACCTCCGGTAAAAAATCCTGATCATGAGTGCATTTTAAGGCACACCAGCTGAATGACACTCTCACTTGGCATTTCGACCATCCCAACACAGCAACAAAGCAGCCTCGACCGAACTACAGAACCAATCACAATAGTTTTTTTTCACATCAACAGCCCAACTGACATTATCACATTACCATGCAATATAAGAATAGACTCCCTATGAGCCAGCTAAATTCAGCACCAATCATGAATTTGAGCAACGCTAGCTATAAGGATTGCAAGGAGAAGACAAGAAGCGTACCATCTTGGACAGCCTCTTCCTGCGCTTGGTGTTCTTCTTTCCGAGCAGGTGCTGCTTCCCTGCGCGGCGCCGCACGATCTTGCCCGTTCCCGTCACCCGGAACCGCTTCGCTGACGCCTTCGGATAGCCACACACACACACACAAGAGGAGAAATCAAGAAAGCCCAAACGAAGGAACTTAACAATCCAACAACAACCGAGGACTAAGAACCTTGTGTGTCTTCATCTTGTACCCCTTCCCCGCCGCGACGACCGCGAGCGAGCCGGAGGTGGCGGTGGCGGCGAGCGGGGACGCCGGGGAGAGGGCGGTGGCGGCGAGCGGCGAGCCGAAGAAGGACTTGGCAGGGAAGGCGAGGCCTGCGGGGATCTTCTTGGCGGGGGAGCCCCGGAGGAGAGGCGGGGAGCGCGGGAGGGAGAGGCGCGCGAGGGAGAGGGAGAGTGCCATGGCTCTCGGTTCTTGCTCACTCCCGCTCCGGTTCGCGGATTACATAGGCAGCGGCGAAGACGGTGAGCGGATGGGACTAGGATAGCGGCGAGCCTGCGCACGGGAAAAACCACGCAAAATCATATGTTAACTGGGCTGTGAAACGGCCCACCGCACTCGGCGTGGCCTGGGTGAGTGAATAATCGAGACCGCGGGCTGGGCGCATTGTCGCGCCGAAGCGGAGAAAAGAATAAGGAAATTTCAGCCCAAGCCCATGCATTTCGATTCCGAAGCGCACAGCCGTCTGGATCGCTGAAAACTAACTCAAACCAGCTCTTTCTCCACTCTTGTGGAGCACAGCATGTCAGAATGCGGGCCACGAGGGCTGGCTCCACGTCATCCGAACCTCCTCGGTTGGCAAGTGATCCAAACACTTGTCCCACTGGACCACACTGCATCTTTGCATGCGATGCGACGCTACGCAATGCAGAACAAGGCGGTAAACGAGCTGCGTGGTCGGTTCGCCGCCGGTTCATGGCTTCGTTCCACACAGCTAGCAATTACCTCGACTGGTTGCGCACCGTGCATTAATCGGCCAGTAGTACTTTCCATTCCATCTGCTCCTACGATAAATCCTCCAGGTTCTTCCTCCTCCGCCGCCTCCCCCTACTGCCTTACCTGTTCGTCGTCTTCTGCGGAGATCGACGACGATGCAAGCCACTGCGGTGGCGGCGGCCTTGCAGCCGGTGCACACCTCGCAGATGTTAACAGGCAACCGCGGCATGATTTTTTTTCCCTCCATACCTGTCTACGTTTTGATATCTTGGTGATCTTGTTTCATGGTTATTCCGTTTGATTTGAGGATTCAGTAGTGTTTCATGGTTCTGTCTGGTGTGATGCAGATAGGAGAGGGGCAAGTAGTAGGGCTCGGTTGGGAACGAGGAAATTATCTTCGGCAGGTATACGCGTCTTGTGTTTCGATTTTTTTTCCCCTTTTCTTTTATGTTCTTTCAGTGGAAATCGACATACCAGACTGTTCATAGCCGGCCATACGTATATCACAAACAGAAGAAAGAAATTCAAGGAAGGGGAAAAGACATTGAATCTTTGAACCTCATATGTTAATTCCAAGATGGAATACGGATTCAACCACAAAGTTTTATAAAAAGAAATGGAATGGGTCTTGTTTTGAACTGGATTTTGTTCAAACATATAGGGAAGTACCCTGCTGATAAAAAAAAAGTTGAATTAAAAGGAGTTTATTTGCAATTTCCCACTCAAACATAAGTTATCAAATATATTTTCCTCCAAATTGTTACTGAGGATATATGACTAAATATGCGAAACGTCTGTCATCCATTTCTGCAAATCACAGGTCGATTGTCAGTGGAAGCTTTTGCAGGCCAATGCCAAAGGCAAGTTGATAATCGTTTTCATTGTGGGGTTAATAAGAGGTGGTATTGCTTCCAAACAACAGTGCTTCTGCCATGCATAAATACTAAATGCCATTTTACATGCTACTAGTCCTACAAGAAACACAAGGGGGCAATGCAGACATCCTCCAGTACTCCAAGTTAGATGCAGTGTGGTTACTCGTGATCAACACAATTCGAACGCCAATCAGTTTGAGTTAATTTGTAAAGGAGTTCCAAACAAATTAGGCGCTTTCTATCGGTTTTGCCGACCCCACACAATTTTTGGCACTGTGAGCTCTAGCATCTGTGATTCAACTCCATATTGCAGATTTGTATGCATGTACACTGCCTGATGCTTTGTTTATACATGGATCATGTGTCAGATAATAGGCATCACTTCAGTCTCTCTCCTGCCAATGAAGAGCCTAGATGATTTTACTATGACAGTACTCTCGGGATTTCTCGAGGTATTGTAAATTTGTAATATTTACATAAAGCTACGCTCTAGAGATATACGTAATCATTTCAGTATGACATTTTTCCTTGTGTGCAGGCTTTGGTCTCTGCTTTATGTATGAACATTTATGTGGTAGGGTTAAATCAGCTATTTGACATTCAGATTGATAAGGTAGTATTTCTTTCTTGCTGTTTGAAAACATTGTCTTCTTAATCTGTAATAGTGCAGTATTTTGACTAAATTATACTTGTTTTGGAGGTCAATAAGCCAAGCCTTCCATTGGCGTCCGGGGAATTTTCAGTGGCAACTGGAGTAGTGTTAGTTCTCACATCCTTGATCATGGTACATTAGGTTCAACACAAAGACAGAAGAACCATTTATTCTAGTACGGGTAAAATATCTTCCATGTCTATACCTTCCTCACATTTTGCTTCCATTTGTCAGAGCTTTAGCATCGGAATAAGATCCAAATCGGCTCCATTAATCTGTGCTTTGCTCATCAGCTTCCTTCTTGGAAGTGCATACTCTATTGATGTAAGTAGGCAATTCACTCCACTACTGGCTCCGAAAAGTAGGCAATAGACTGCTCTGAAATTGTGGATTGAGTTTCATCTAATGTTTCATTACCTACATTTTCAATCCATCTGGCCTTTTTTTTCAGGTTCCATTACTCCGGTGGAAACGACACGCATTTCTAGCTGCATCCTGCATACTATTTGTGAGAGCTATATTGGTTCAGCTAGCTTTCTTTGCACACATGCAGGTACTGAATACTGTTCAGAGCTACGCTGTAACTGCGAGTGCTTATTTGAGCCCCCTTTGGTTAGTGTTTGATGGTTCTTTTTACAGCATCATGTTCTGAAGAGGCCCTTCGAACCAACCAAGTCACTGGTCTTTGCAACATTGTTCATGTGTTGCTTCGCTGCAGTCATAGCTCTTTTCAAGGTAAATACTATCCAATGAAGGTGACTATATGTTTCAGTATCATCAATCTTTTTTTCTCTTTTAATCGACAATATTCAGTTCTCCTGGGTATTCCAGAAAAGATATTGTAATCTTTTTCTTTATGTCATGAGCTTTCAGGATATTCCTGATGTTGAGGGAGACAGAGATTTTGGCATCCAATCCTTGAGTGTGCGCTTGGGCCCACAAAGGGTAAGAACAGGCCTATTCAACCATATAAAAAACAGTTCTATAAACTCAGAGTTCATTTCTTCATTTCCAGTTCTACATATCACTGTAAAATGGTGCAAATTTTATCTTACTTTTTCCTGCTTTAGGTGTATTGGCTCTGCATAAACATACTGTTGACAGCATATGGGGCTGCCATTTTAGCAGGAGCATCATCTACAAACCTATGTCGAAAGATCATCACTGTGAGTTGTCTCTTGATTTTTCTCTAGAAAAAAGAAATGTGAATCATTTCATTTTATCAATATAAGTTAAGAAATCGTTTGCTGTTGCATTGATCATCCAGGTGTTCGGCCATGGCCTGCTTGCTTTTACACTTTGGCAAAGGGCACAGCACTCTGACGTTAACAACAAGGCGTGTATCACATCATTTTATATGTTCATTTGGAAGGTGATTAAGTTGCTGGCTTATACGTTGCCTTCTGTGAGCCATTAGACTTTGGCAGTGTCTAATTATTTGCTTTTTATATCCCTTGCAGATATTCTACACCGAGTATTTCCTTATACCATTTGTGCAGTGAGAATTATACAAGGGCAAGCAACTCTGAGCTATATACATGTAAAAAAATTATGCAGTGCCTTATGCTCTTGATAATCTATCCAATGCTTCGAATGTCTATTCATCATCTGTAATATGATGGTCCAAAGGTAGAGACAAATATGGACATGTACTTCAGATATACTCACTCTATTCAAAAGTTCTTAACGTGTTTACTTTTCATGGTCTTCATTGTTCAACATGCAACTTTTATCATTTGTCTTTATTGATTTCACGTAACAATTAATCATACTTGCAAAATGGAATGCGCATTCTATATGGATTTGCAGGAGAGCAAGCTCCTCAAGTTCCTAGGGTTCATGTCGAACCCGCTCTCCTGGTCATGGAAGCCGCCGCGATCATGGCCATTGCCCTCGCCAATGGAGGGGTACGCATGCTGCATGCTGACACGCGCGTCACGTTGGTTCTTGCAACGTGTAACACGATACGTAACTGGCGACGTGCAATGCGCACTTGCAGGGGTGGCCTTCAGGACTAGCACGACTTCATCTGCATTCTTTATCAACTCCGTCATCACTATAGTGGTGGACTTAAAAATTTTAGGATGGGTATTCAAAATTATAAAATATTTTTCAATAGAAAATATAAAGGTCCACAATAACGAAAAATAAAATACAATTGTTTATACTAGAGACAACATCTTAAATAATATAAAGAAATTATAAAATAATTAAAAATTAATGTAACAACGCTTCATACCTTGAAAGCGAGATATAATATCATCATCCTTAACTTACAGAAAAAATTCTCGCTCAACAAATGTAACCTGTAATCATTCAAGTATTGCTCTTTCATTCTATTTCTTAGCTTATTCTTCACATAATTTATTGAAGAAAATAATTTTTTTACAAATAAAACACTTGGAACATTTTACTTCTTTTCGTGAAGCGCAAATGGTGCTAAGCCAAACTCATACTTTGTAGCCCCTGTTAACAATCAAGCTATTGCTACTAGCAACCTGTACTAACCATGGACTCTCATCGCCACACCTACTATGTTTCATAAACTAAAATCCAACTAATTAAAATAGACATGAGCTTTGAAAATGAAAACTTTGCCAAGGAGACAGCAATCAAACAAAAAACACTCCTTGCAACAGCCACTACGGCAAATACAGATCAGACCCTAGGAAAAGATCCTATTACCCATAGTCCCTAACCAAACCCTAGAGCACTGTACTAATCTCCAAAAACTCCTATTCACATTTACAAGCTCTTCGGTTAGCTGAAATCAGCGTGCTTCAATCCACAGATGCCAATGCAAAAGCAGCGTCCACATCCCATAGCTCATTGATTATATCAAAACAATACATGTCAACCCACATATTTCGATACAATTGCAGCAACAAAACAACCCATAACACGCCCTTCCTGCGCAATCAAACACTTCTAAATTCAACCCCTACAAAGAATCAAAGCAAGAAAATACTAATGGTAGAAAAGGAATATTTGAAGTATCTTCTTTTACAGAAAAAAAATAAAGCTTTTCTTCCAAGAGGAGGGTTTCCTGAAATGATGTGTTCTTAGTTCTCACCGCAATAGGCAAAGCTACTAAAGCAAAAAAAAAAATGCGCCAAAATTATCAAAGATATACCATCTTTTGTGTGCCAACAACGAGATCTCGCCATAAATGTCTATCAGAGTAGCGATCCAAGAAGAAGCCTCTGTCACCTCGGACTAGAGCGGCAAGGCATCAAGCAGGGTGTGGAAGGCGACGATGATGGGTGTGGGAATGTTGCTCCCGACGCTGCGGAGTGACGGGAAGAGCGCAGGGTCGACCTCTGCATCCCCGAATGGCGGGCAGGCGATGTCAGGGGTAGAGTCAAGGAGGGCACCCGGTCTGTGGTGGACCAAGAGGGCGAGAAGGCGAAGGCGGTGTAGGGGTAGGGGTGGGCCGCCTGGCGCACCTAGAAGGAGGTGGCAGCAGCGGAGACGCACAGGGAGCGGGCAAAAGACCAGAAGCCTCCTGGACCGCCAGACGGAGAGAGCCAGAAAGGAGAGACTAAGTGAGATCTAGAGTTTCTACCATGTGTCATGTGAATCACAACAGTGGGCCGGTGGGCCTGGGCCAGTGTCCGGCGTCAATTTGGGCTTGGGAGAGGAAAATAGGCCAAAAGAATCCGACGATAATTTAGATTGACTGGGTATGAACATGATGAATTTAGCCCAACTACTAGTATATATGTGTATTATATTTTGTATATAGTGGATTTTTTTGCCAAAAAATTTGGGTATTTAGTTGAATACCCATGAATCATTGTGGGTCCACCCCTAACCATCAACTTGCATCGAGGAGAACAACACCGGCAACGCTGCCGCTGCCCTCATGGCCAACCTCGCCCCCCAGACCAAGGCACGTCCATATTCACATTCACATGCATGCCTAGTGATCTTTGCAATGCATGCGGTGGTGATGTTGTGTTTGGTTGCCAACGTGGTTTGATTGATCCAGTTGCTGAGGGATGACAAGTGGTCGGAGCAGGACACGATGATTCTCATGCTGGCGGACATCATCAGCATCAAGCTCGGCAACATCACCCGCCCGACGTGAGGCTGTTGGAGGGCGACCGCTCAAGATCGACCAGTCGGCGCTCACCGATAAGTCCCTCCCTGTCAACAAGTTGTTTAGCGACAGCATCTACTCCAGCTCCACCTGCAAGCGAGGCGAGATCGAGGCTATTGTCATTGCCATCGGTGTCCACACCCTCTTCGACAAGGCCGCCAACTTGTCGATAGCACCAACAACATCAGCCACTTCCAGAAGGTCACAGTTCACAGCATTTCCACTTGTAGTAGAAAATTCCTCATGTGTGTGTCTATCTCACACATGCTATTTATGTCCAAGATATTGCGGTTTCAGCAAATATTTCATATTAATTCTAAAAATAACCATGAACATTAAGACATGGTGCCAGCAATAATTAAATGACATGAGCTTCACATGATAGTTTTAAAGGAAAAATAAACTACTCAAGTCATTTGACTATGGCATCATGTTTAAATGATAGCTTAAAATAGCAGATACAACTAGCAACAAGCTCAAGTTGATTAATTTACATTACTCTCAGATATTGCGCTAATCTTGTAACAAAACAAGACCTCCTCATCACAAGTGGCTAATTATGATCATAGCTTTAGTGTGGCATATATACTAGAAATATACTAGGTTCTAAATTGTTCTATTTACCAGTAATTAATCAACTAAATAATTAACAACAAATTAAATAACAATGACTTAATCATAGTAAGCTAATTACTAGCACTGATTTAATTGATTGTAACCAAGGTAATAAATGAAAACTATCAAAGATTATAAGAGAAAGATAATGACAACAAACAGCTCAATACCTAGAATATGACTCACACTAGTCTCGCTTTGCCAAATCCTCATCGAGCAATTCAGAAGCCCACAATTTATCATGTAAGTCATCCGATACTAATGCTACTCAATTCAAGAATAAGCAATATCACTAGTATGGCATACTTTACACAATAGATATACTGAAGAGAAGAAAACTCACAGAACCAGTGACACTTGAAGTCATTGAAAGAATGGACAAGGCACATAAATGATGTTGACCTAGAAAACCAAATGTCGTCATTTGCTACGGTGTAATTAGCGAGATTTTCAGAGATACAATGTCCTTCTCTACAATCTGGAGCACACCAAATTGAGGAACCAAAGTCCAAGAAGTTCCGCACAAGGCTACAAAGAACAATAGACTAGTTCTGGTCCATCTTGTGCTTTTCTTGAGCTAAACTATCCCAAACAACATCCACGATCATTCTGGATCTCATTTATCCCCAACCTAGTTCTAGTCTCCCCATCATTGATCATGGTTGCCTCCAAGCCATCTGCACAACAACAGACTAAACAATCATTTTCGGGCACAAGTTCTTTGTAACTTGACCCACGTTAGTTCATAAATACATCATGCAACATGTATGCATATATACCACTAATCCTAACCCCTAGGACCAAACCATAAACCTCTGTGCACACACCTGATACAAAGACACCGCTCACAACCGCCAAGAACACCTCTCCTATGTTCTGGCTACCAGTAACCATTTTGACCACATTACTCAAGCCGGTCAGACCATCGGGACCTGGCCGGTATGACCTCTATGAGATGGAGAGATTGAGAGTGATACATCAAGTGTTCACTCGACTATACCAGTAAAAGCTATGTGATATACATTACAAGCATGTAGTATACACATGCATTGTAATAATGAAAGAAAAGGATGATGATATAAATGAAAAATGTTATGTTATACTATATTTATTATTTTATTATGCAATTATTTAGGAAAAAGTTTTGGTCACAAGTGACACGTATTGGGAAACATAGTAAATAATTTTCTCTATTATAATATATAATATTAAAATATCACGAATAGAGTTCTGCAACGATCTATTTTCCAAATAGCAAAAGCACATATGTATTGTCAAGTTTTTTAAACATGCTTTTAAGGATGATACTCGCGCAAGTGCGCGAGCCATCTTGCTAGTTCTAAATAAAGTCAGCTGACACTCTGGTAGTATTTCACCACTTAGAGAAATTAGTGTCTAAACAGAAAAGAAAGTGGGGAAAAGGATAATTCTTGGGCTCTTCTCGTAGGCCCATTTCACTACCCGTTAGTATCAGGCTATAAGATTACATTCGAGCCCATTAAACATGTGATTCAGGAATAGTTTTGGGCCGAACCAAAGCACTAATTCTCTATTAGTTTGTTATGAAGGGCAAAATAAGAAATGTTCCAAGGGAAAGATGACATCACGAAAAAGGAGGCGGCGAAGGCATCCTTTCTGGAAGCGGATCCTCTGCCTTTGGCACAAAAGGCAGAGAGCTCCTGTTGTGCCTTTAGGTCATTTTGATCCGTCCGATCAGAATATGGACGGCCAAGATCGTCAGCCACAGGAACAATGCCATAGCAAACAGCCCGCATCGATGAACACTAAAACACTACAGCTCTATGAACAGTGTCCACGGCTACAGTTTGCCGTTTTGTGTGCGCTTCGCTACGGTGCACCTCTGCCTTCGTTGAATAACGGCGGAGAATGTTCCGGGAGATTGGTAAAACTGCTGCATATTTAGGTCAAACACTTAGGCTCCGCTCAAAAGAGCTGCGCGATGGCTGCCAACGATCGCGTCAGCTTCTTTGCTCTTGTAGTAGGTTTGTCATTTTCTTTTTTTTTTGAATTTTTTGTGTTTTTTTCTCGTATTCATTTGCATCGTCCACTCTAGATTAGCGTACCGTTTTTATTTTTATATTTTTTAAAATTTAATTATGCCTAATAAATCAACTCAGCTAAGTAAAAAATAAGCCAGCTACAGTAAAATTTTAGTAAAAATTAAAAATCATCGTTATTCTAAACACTACCTTAATTCACAGGAACATAAAAGTAAAACAAGAGACGGATATAGTGCTAAGCTTTTCCTTGGCTCATGAGTGCCGTGATTTCAATCGAACTGTCCCTGTCAAAAGCATCCCAGCAACACGTAAAACGAGAAGAAAAACGAGTCCAGCTTAAAAAAAAGGTAATGCCGTTCTTGTGCCAACGAGCATGGTTCATTCTTCTCGGAGAGAGAGAGAGAGCATTGCTCATCGAAGTGGGTAGTTGCACCCTATATCATAACTTGGTCCATTTATGCTGTTGCCACGTCCCTGTGTTGCAGTGAGTATTCATGATTGGCTTGCCCAAGTCGTTCCTCCTGTATTCCCTCCTCCTGTTTCGTTTTTAGTCACCACAGCTACTTGGTACCTACTCAACCCTCAAGGCCGTCGTTACAATCTTGTCTCTTGCGTCGATTGCAACTGCTAACTGATACTAACAACCGGCACTTCACTGTCAGCTCATTTTACATCTGTTACTTTTTTGGAGTGTCAGTGTCAGTGTGTGTGGTCAATTGATATGCTAATACAAAGTTTAGTTGCCATTGCATCAGCTTCCTTACTTGATTTATCTGTATTATGGTTGACATTGTGGATTTTATTTATTTGTTTATTTAGTTTCTTGCGAGGGATAATGTTGTCAACTTTTTTAAAAAAAGAGAGAGAGAGATGATAATGTTGCGACATTATCTTGAAGGATTGATACAGAGATATCTTGAAAGATTGATAAGATAAACTTGTCAGATCGTCCTCAAATGCAAAATTAATGTTCATAAAGAAGGAAGCAAGTACAGGCAGGCAGAAAGTATGTACAGGAAATGGCTAACTGAAACTTTCGACTTTCGAGTGCAGTACAGCAACAGCAAGCGCCAATCATCCCCATGTACTAATCTGCAAACATTAATCAAGAGATGGACATGGCACTATAAGATGCAATAGCTCTGCTCAAGCTGGCAGATGCAAGGCACGTGGAATTGTTGTCCGATTGAATGAAGCAGATGCCATCTCCCTATCAAACAAAGCTATCCAGTATCCAGCATTTCTTCTTGCCAACCTGCAGCTTAAATGAGATGCGTCCAGAAGATACTGGATCGAGTGGTTGATTTTCCAGTGGGGCACAAGCATTTCTTCCTTCATCAATGTTTCTGAATAATTGATCAAATCCAGCATGATAAGCATGTCATCGGAGCCGGAGAGACGACAACTTTAAAGATAACGTGTCAAGTAATTCATGTAAAGTATGATAACCTTGATGGTTGCCTCTCGTTTGAAACAAACACATTTGAGGCAGAGAGATATCTCCAGAAAAAGACCTGATGTTACTCACCACCATAGCCGCCCATGATGTCCTACCTTCAGCACAAGGCGGCCATGGTGTTCTAGTTGAGAGGAGATTGTCTGCATAACTACAAAAAGGCCCAGGTCAATAAATAAGTATTTAAGCTCTAACTGCTTCGTGATTTATGCTCCAGTGACAAATATAATGGACATGTTACTTGCGTAATTCTACATGATTGCTTGCTCTATTTTGTTCATGTACACTTCTATGGTCACAGTTTAAAATAATGTAACCATATGATTCTTTCCTACCTAATATGGGCATCTGCGGTTGTTGCAATGTGTTATCAGAAATGCTTAGGTAAAAAAAACATGAGCTAGATGACGATCTAAATACATCTTCAGTCCACCAGATCCAGGTAGTATACGACATTATGCAGCAAACCAAACTGCTGACACCTGTGTGGGGCCCAAAGCACAGCTTTCTCAAATGCTATTGAGTTTACAGTGTGTGGAAAACTTTGAACTGTACAGCAGGCATCAGATCCAAAGAAAAGAAAATATGCTTTTTGAAAGAATCTTAACTCTAATTAACTCTAAGCAATATAACTAGCAGTAATCAAGAAATAATAAAAATCATTACAACGCATTTAATTACAAGAATAGATTACAACTAGTGGCCCTAGGCCTCAACAAAAGAAGTAAATGTTAAGGGTATTAGAGATATAATAAGATTGTTTCAGCTGTTTCCTTATATATCTAGGTTTCCTTATCCGTATATGGTATATATTTTTCTGTAATATTCTTTTGTACTCTCTATATATATTGCCTATTGGGTCTCTTTAATATACACACAATATTCATAATATGGTATCAGAACAAGGTTAAAACCCTAACCTCAATCTCGATCTACTTCCGATGTTGCCGCCCCCTAGAGGATTGATCTCTGCTTCGAGGGTGGCCACTTCTTCTCCGTGCGGCCACCTCCTCGCAGACGGACACGGACACCACCAGCTCCTGCCTCGTCCCGCTCAGATCTGCCTCGATCTTCTTGATCTCCACGATGGGGAAGGAGGAGGGGCCGGAGGGGAAGTCGTGGCCGGAGTGCATCAACTCGTCGAACCCATTCCACGAGTGCTCTGACTTTTGCCTTCGCAAAATCGAAGAGGCCAAGCGGCACCTCGACGACTCGATGAAGCGGCCCCCCGAGGAGCGCACCGTCCACCCCGACTGCATCAACGTGTCCAACCCCTACCACGACCGCTCCAAGTACTGCTTCAAGAGGATCGCCGACGCCAAATTAGGATCGGAGCGCGGGGAGCAAGAACTGCCTGTTGGAGGTTCCAGCAAATTTGACATCGCCCCAGACCAGGCTAATGGTGATGCCAGACAGCAGGACATCGACGTCTCCTCCTGGTCCGACTTGATCGGCGACATCCTCGGCCGGCTGCCGTCCTTCGCCGACCACGCCAGGAGGCGCGCTTTGTGCTGGCAGTGGCACGTCGCATGCCGCCGCCACCCGATGGTCCCGAACCCTCCCATGCCGTGGCTGGCCATGGCCGGGCACTACGGCCGCTGTCCACCGTGTCGCCCTGTCAGAGGACGCCCGTGCCGCCTCCTGTCGTGGCTAGTTCGAGAATTGATTGGCCCTCGTTCTGCTGTAGGCCCCGATCCTGGGGTCCCAGAGCTAGCCTTTCCTATTGGAAGCTTTCTCCATGGAGAGGATCTTGCTGCTGCCCTGGACGGAAGAACAAGGCAAGATAACCAAGATCGTGCTGTCTTCAACGCCTAACTTGGGGAGTTTCGTCGTTGCTATGGATTTTTGTGTTTTTGTTGGCCTCTAGTTAGCTATTGCTAGTATTTGTTCGTTTTGAATCTTCCATTTGCGTCCATCCTAAGTCCGTAGCTTCTCTCTTTCAGTTCATCAACACTATATGGGTCCACAAATTTATTGTTAGTCATAGAAGTCTATAAATTTTATTTTGCATAACAGCAGCCGTCGTTCTTCTTTCTGAGCCGTGTGCAGATCGTAGAAGTCGTTATGATGCCGTCACTTCTTTAGCTGCCGCCCTGAGCTTCTAAGGCCGCCACGCTTCTTCTGCACATTGTGCACTGCGCCATCGCCATCTTGGGTTTCAATCTGCGCCGCCATTCTTCTATCTATTCCTTTTTAGCTTGATTTGACAGTATTTTTCAATGGCTGCACGCTACGTCGATATCATCAAGACTCGGGCTTCAGATTTTTTTTTACTATTTTAGTGATAACTCTTTTTAAATGCAATGCTATTGCATACGCTTTGCATTTAAAGGGGGTGTTAAGGGTATTAGAGATATAATAGAATTGCTTCAGTTGTTTCCTTATGTGTCTAGGTTTTCTTATCCGTATATGGTATATTCCCCTGCAATATCCTTTTGTATTCTCTATATATATTACCCATTAGAGCTCTTCAATATACACACAATATTCATAACAATAAAAATATTATTACAACCCTTTGTGAATTACAAGAATTATGCACGTATAAAAAACTAAAACTACTTTCATAACCAAAATTGTATTATAATAGAAACTAAAATGGGGTGTAACGTTGCATTCCTTGCCTTGCCTTGTCTCCATGTACTGCCGACATCTAGCACCCAAGCAGGCCTCACCCTAGTCGCACCCCCTCCTTTCTTTCATTTTTGCAATCGGAGAGCAAACAAGAGAACAATCTAAGGAAGAATAAAAAAAGAGAGAAAAGAATCGCCGTCAGCACCCTCCAACTACTAGAGTCATATAGAGTGGTGTTCATCAAGGTTCCCAAACCATCCCGAGTCAGTTGGCGCCTCTCACTATAAGTGGGCTTCATCATCCGGCTTTTAGAAATATAACGTCCACATTTTTACCAACTTACCTCTGCCATAGAAAATCCTAAAACAGTGCACAACTCACAATTTGGACCTTTGGTCCATAAAGCCCATAGTATCCCAAGATTCAATTGTGAATAGAGTGAGGGCAAAAGGGTCATAAGCAATGCCAGAGAGAGGGGAGACAGCCGAATGCTTCCCATTCTTAAGCCCTCCTCACACCCTACCCACTGCATTCCAAAACCACCGAGAGCACCACAGCCAACCAAGAGCCCACAACATTCCACAATCGAGAACACCAAAGCCAACCGAGAGCACCCCAACTCCCTCACAAGCAAAGCCAACCAAGAGTAATCCCAGAGCACTAATCCCCCAAAACAAAGCCAAGAAAACCTTAGCATTGCTCTCTCGGCCGAAGGCCAGAAAGCCATTCGTCCCCAAAAAGCTAGCAGCAGCCAACGAGTAAGAAGAGAGGAGAGTCGGAGAAAGGGGGACATAAAGTAGTGGAAGTCGAAGGAGAGCATGGACCACCGAGACCTAGGAGGGCGACTTTGTGGACCACAAGGAGACACCCCCGACAGTGACAAGGAAGTATCATCCACGTCGTCATCCACGTCTGTATCCGTGTGAGGACCATACCGCAACCACCACCAACGAACCTTCCATTTCCAATCTGACACAAGTAGGCCTACTTTTCCCTCCCACCATCTTTTCCCCATCTTTTTCCCTTCTTGGTTCCATCACAAAAAGGCATAAACGCATGGCACGCACTCCACCTCGGCACGACCGGTTGAGCAAGGCAGCTGAGAGGGAAGGGGAAGCCACCTGCCCAATCACAACTACCACACAACCGGCGGTACATCCTAGAGAGCCATGAGCGCCCTCGAGCAAGGGAGTCCGCTCCCGAGTGTAAGACCCCCCATGACCAAGTCCTAACATCGTATCCCCTAGAACCTCCCAAAAACTAGGTGTGGTAAACAGATGCAAATATAACAAAAATAGTGACTAAATAAAGAAAATGCATAAACTTGGAAAGGGGAAGGGGAGAAATATGAATTGGCAAGGAAAGGAAGCCGAGTCGAAAGACCACCTCAACCACGACCATTGGCCATGAACCGAGCCCCACCATAGATCCACCCCAACTGACGGCAGCCTCCATGAGGGTGAAGGAAGCCGAGGGAGCCGCCTAGTCAGAGTAGTAGAGAAGGCTGAGTAGACCGAGTAGATGAGGGAGCCGTGACATCGAGGTAGTCGAGGGATCTGGTAGGTCAAAGTAGCCAAAGCCGAGCCGGTGAGTAGCCCGTAGATCCAACAAAGAAAGCCCACGAGATGGCTAAATTCAGTGAGTAGCCTATAGATCCAACAAAGAAAGCCCGTGGGATAGCAAAATCTGGCGAGTAGCCCGTAGATCTGGAGAAGAAAGCCCACGGGACTATTAGATCTGGCGGGTAGCCCTTAGATCCAGCGAGGAGAACCCATGGGACCGCTAGATCCGATGAGGTAGCTCTTAAATCCGATAAGGAGAACCCCCGGAACCCCCAGATCTGATGAGATAGCCCCCAAATTTGGTGAGAAGAGGACTAGCCGAGCCATCACTCTTGGCGGAACCGCCAGATCCATGGGGAGGAGAGGCGGCAGCTGTAGCTCTGGTAAGGGAGGACCCCGAGGAGGCACCAAACCGCAAGAAGAAGGGAGGAGGCGAGCACCGACATCCAAGGAGGAGGAGCAAAGGGAGAAGAATGATGACGGAGAGCCAAAGCGTCGGCCGAGTGCATATATGACTGAGGAGGTGAGGCGTTTTGTGTCATGCTTGGCCAAGCCGAGTAGCGCATGACGCTGAGGAGGCGAGGCATTTTGTGCCGGCGGAGCTAGGCCGAGTGCGTTGGGCCGAGCCAGGCCAAGAGTAGGTTGGGACGAACTGAATTCATGGGTGATTTGGCCACATGAGCAATAATAGAGGAGGGAAACCAAGTAGACTTTAAAACGGGTGGTAGATTAGAAATCCACCAAAACGGGAGAAGGGATTTTCTAAAAATCTATGAATATCCTAAGTAAATATTTTTTTAAGTAGTGTGTCTATCTGTAAATGCAGAAGTTGAGTCAGTTCAGTGAGGCAACAGACCAAGTTGCGGCTGACTCCAGCACTTACTACTACTCAAATAAGTTTATTCTTGATCACAAATATAGTTATATTAAATGTACAACCTACATTCTGTATTATTACTATATACTTGCATTAAAATCTTAATTGAAAAACTAAATTGGATAAAAAAAGATGAAAAGAGATAAGAAAAGAGAAGAAAAGAAAAGAGGTATGAGAAAGGAAAAGTAGTCCATCTAAAAAGAGCAGCTGGACTAAAAGAGCATGTAATAGAAGGATAAAGGGGACCCTGAACAAGAAATAAGAGAGAAGATAGGACCCTTTTACATGTGGATAGAATATAAGGACCAACAAAACTTTCACTCGAACAAGGGACCGTATTTGAGTGCCAACCATTTTTCCATCTCAGACGGGCAGAAAATACTACCATGTTACGTTATTCATCTCTCCACATTGGGTAAGTGAAATAAGTGTGAGTAGTGATGGATAGAGCTCAGAACCAATAATGCAAGTCTGGAAGTGAGTAAGTCCCAAGAGTATATATTAGCATAGGTTGAGTGTTGGGTGTTGAGAGCTGGCCCCAACCAAATGTTATTGAAAGCCGATGGAGCCCGGATGAGCGACCCGATATACCGGTAGAAAATAAATTGGTTAGAGATTTGAGTAATGTAACCTAAAAAACATTCTGTACTTTGAACTTGACCCCGCATCAAAGAAAGTGTGGAATATCTAGTTCATGATGGTTTAGAGTAGCTATGGGTACAGTGGCATAAGCTTATGCAGTGCAAAATAAAATCATGAATTAATACTTGTCTCTTGGATTGGAAGCCATGGAGATCACTAGAGATATTTCTTCTCCCGAGTGGAAAGTAGAGTTTTCATAAATTAAAATATGACACTTAATTTGATAAAATTATTTTTTAGAATTAGATGAGTAGAAATTGTGGTAATGAACAAGACAAGAGGCATATAGTGTATTTTGTTATTATAATGCTTGCTAAGTACATTAGTACTCACCTTTACTATTTTTTTCTTTTGTTAGACCCTAGTTTGATCAGATATTACTCCAAGTTGGATGAATGGATCGTAGGCATGGTCAAGGTGGTAGGAGAAGAGGGTGATGGTTACGAAGACCAAGGGGAGATGGACCCCCTATACTTTGGTTGGGATGAGTAGACGTCCCACTGAGCCAAGCAGGCGAGCTTTATGGTATTGGTCCCATACCTTTTGCTGCTTGTATATTTGTATTAAAGACCATAGCCTCCATAGCAAATGCTATAATAAAAAGATAGTTTCTACATTATTATTCTGTTGTGCGACTCTAATAAAGGTTTATTATTCGTTGGAGCAGTTTTCTACTAATCAAACGAATAATAATCCATTCCTTAGATGTGATTACCCTTAGGGTAATGACACAGGCGTCGCACTTTTTCACTTTGTACAAGCAAAGATATGAGACAACTCTTTCGAAAGAAGAATTCTCTCTCAATCCAACCAACAAGCAGTAGGTTGGAACTCTCATCCTCAGACGAGCAGCAAGTAAGATAAGTTATACAATACACAGTAATCTACGTTAGACGGTATAAATTTTTGCTCCGCTTTGAAGAACTTATAGAATCACATCTCAACAAGGAGAATGCTTTTGGTTTGGGGAAGGTGGTTCTGCAACCCTTAGTGTCCCTCCAAGCTCCACGGGCACTAGAGGAACAAGAGAGTGGAGGACATCTGTTATCAGTGGTCTGTAACTCGGTTCGGGCTGCACGCAAAGAACAGCCACCGCTGCAACCTGCACAGTTATGGAACATCAACCTAAATAATCGAAAAGTTAAACGTATCTATAATAAAGAGTTAATAGATGTTCATGATGAGTACTTGGTACAAGTGTTTCGGATCCATTGTGTCCCTGATCACTGGGTCAATTATGTTGGGGAGCTTCGATCTGTCAGTTAACTGAGGCATGGCCTGTGAATGATTATCAACGTGTCAAATATTACTCAAAAGAGATATTGCAATTTGACTGCTTGAATTTCTCTCTGATGGTGATATGCACATTGTAATAAAATGTAGTATTTCAAGATTTTGTTAATTAACATACAAAATTGTACAATCTGAACTAAAATATTCAGCAAGTGCAATGTAAACAGTGCGCTATACCCAGGTCACAATTGACTGGCTTTGAGATGGTGACATCTTCTCGACAGGCTTCCTTCCCATCAGGAGCTCTAGAAGCACCACTCCAAATGCGTATACATCGCTCTTCTCAGTCAACTTCCCTGAAAATGACAAGCGCTAAATGGTTACATAATGAAAGTAGAATTTCGTTGTTGACAATGAAGTTTGTCTAAAAACAAAGTGTAGAAGAAAAGGAGGCCATACCATCTAACAAGTACTCTGGGGCTACATAACCCAAAGTGCCGGAAAGCTTCAGATTCTCTTTGTTCAGATTCCCACCGGTCACTGCAAGCCCAAAATCTGCAATCTGCACAATTGAGAGAGAAAAAAGAATTGAACATTCACAATTTTCACTTCCAATACTATGACCAGCAGACAATATGAAAAATAAGTTGACCTTAACCCCAAAAAATATGAAAGAAGTGTACCTTAGCATTGAAATCTGAATCTAAAAGTATGTTAGATGATTTCAGATCCCTATGGATCACTGGTTGGCTGCAGTGCTCATGAAGATACTCTAATCCCCTGCCCAGTTTTAATTTACCAATGCATATTATAAACAGCCAATCATCAACACATCAATTTAAAAATCATAACTCAATGTGAAGGAAAGCGCAGGGAAAAGATCATAAGAACCTCGCCGTGTCAAGGGCAATCTTCATCCGAATGTGCCAGCTCAGAGCTGACCCATGTGAAGGCCCTGAAGACAACCACAAGACACATCAACAGCTCCCAATCTGGAAGATCTCAAGAAAGATCTGTAGCCATTAAGTAGCAAGGCCAGTCATAGAAGAAAATACCATGCAGCTGTGTCTCCAATGATCCCTTCTCCATCAGCTCATAAACAATGTAGTGATTCCCACCATGAACACAGAAGCCCAGGAGGGACACTATGTTGGGGTGCCTAATCTTGCCAAGCAAATCCAGCTCATTCTGCCAACAACCACAACCGAGACATTTCCATCAAGAGCACAAGAACCCCTAGCACTGGAAACAATGGGCAGTCACAATCACCTCAAACTCTTTCTCACAGTCCAGCCCGCCGCCTTCGAGCCTCTTCACCGCCGCGGTAACTCCCCCATCAAACACCGCCTTGTAGACACAACCAAACCCGCCGACACCGAGCAAATTGCTCTCATTGAACTTTCCTGTCGCTGCCTCCAGCGATGGGTACCCGATCATCGCCACAAGCCCCTTCTTGCTCATCTTCGTCGAGTTGAACTTGCTCAAGATTGGCACCAATGTGATCCCCTTTGCCATGTCTGAACAATGTAAGCAGGTAGATGATATCAATCTGACTTAAGCCAACACATTAACAACTCAAGAACCAAGTGGGCATGTCCTGAGGAGTGAGGCAAGACCTGAGCTCCTGGCGCCCTTGCCGTCTGGCATCCAGCGAGATCGCCGCCACAGGATCCAGGCGTAGAACATCAAGAGGATGATCATGACGGTGGCAATGGAGGTGAGCACGGTGGCGATGACCAGCTTGCGGTGGAAATGGTGGTGCCTATCCACTATGATCACTGCAACACAGCAGGCATCTCAACAACATGTGGGAATTACGTACTTAGGCATTTCAAGAAGTGTATCTGCTAACTTGAGAAGATGAATTGTTAAAGCTTCTTTTGGGGTTACATCCAAAATATTTGATGACAGAGAACTCTAACGGAAGAATAGGTTTGATGACATTAAACTCGCAGCGAAATCTCCGCAATAACGTTAAAGACATGTTTTCCCCCTCAAATTTGAACAAAACGTAAGATCCCAAAATGCATTTTTTTTAAGGAGTGTATCCATACCGGATGTTTTTTTCAAATAATCATTTAAATTTTTGACCATTAAATCTTTTTTTAGGGAGGAATTCACGGTCATTAGAACTTTGATCTAACGATTAGAAATCTGAATGATAATTTAGAAGAAGACATGCAGATATTGTTTATCAACTCTTTTTTTAATAAAACTCCAATAAAAAGACAGTTTTTTTTGTCCAGCTAGAACACTAAAGCAGCATTCTTCGTTGAAATTTGCGAAACAAAACTAGGCAGATCCCAGAAGTGCTCTTCTTCTTTTTTGCCAATCCAAAAGAAATAATAGCTTCCAACAAAACTCGCAGGGGAAAAACTCTGAAATTTTCTAGATGAAAAACTTCTTTCGAATTTGAAACAAAAAAAACAGCAAGTGCACACAGCAATTCAGACGAAACCAGAAATGCAGGGCCAGGTCCCTCAGCACCCGCCACCTACCAATGGGAGGAGGAGCCGGAACCGCCGGAGAAAAGGAGGTGGTCCCATTGGCGGCGGCGGCGGCGGGAGTGCTCGTGGCCACAGACGAAGGCCCCGGAGAAGAAGGCGCAACCGTCCCATTGGCCGGTGAGCAAGAAGACAGCAGCAAGAACAAGATGGAAGAACACAGAAGCGGCAATGGAAGTGGCGCTGATATCTTCATACTCCCCGCCTCTCTCTCCTCTCCTCTCCTCCCCTCTTTGGTCGAAGAGGGAGAGACAAACAAGAAGATTTCGTTTACTTGGTTTGCGCAAGGAATCCTACTCCAAGAACACAAAAGTTTGCGCCTTTTGTGACAGTATGGCATGAAAGTGAGAGAATCGGAAGGCGAAAAGAAAAGGAAAAGAAACACTACTACTCTATAAACTGTGGCAATGTGGTTCGTGTCTGCGGTTAGCTTGCCCTTTTTATTCGGGTGTGCACGGAGAACAGAGGGCGCGCGCGCGAGACAGAGAGAGAGGGAGAGAGATCGGCCGCTCGTGTGGGGCCCGTATGACAGAAAGAGAAGCCATGAGCAGAATGCAGTTGCGGTCTTACAAAAATGCAGTGGACCTGGGAAGCCTTCGCCAATTTCGCCCTCTTGCAAAAAAATTTATGTTCGGCTCCGCCCGAACCAATTTGCAAATTTGGGCCCAACCGCGGCAACGTGCGACATCTATCTCCCGCACTCAGCAGGAAGCTAGCACCGTATCACCATCGTCCACTGCGGCAACTCACAGACGAGCTCAGTAGGTGGTGGCCCTGCATACCTATAACGGTATAGGACTGCAGTAAGATCTATCGCAGTATCTCACAACGGTGATACATGCTGCGATATTGTACTATAGCAGATATCCCCTCGGCCCACCCCCACCCCATGATGTGGTCGATTAGGGTTTCTAGTAGTAGATAGTAGTTGTTAAATTATTTTGCAATTTTATTTAAGTAAATTATATGGTTTAGAAGATAGAGAAAAATAGAACCAAAATTAGCTAACTGTTTATTATGTGATCAATTGGGGTAATATTTAGCAAGATTCGGTTTGAGTCAGGATAGAACCCGACATAACAGTCTCATAACGAATGTGTGGATTACAGAATTACATGGTGTGCAAGGTATGATTAGGTGCATGTCTTTGCATGGCTACTCCTACGTGCAAAATGGCATCATGCACGAAATAACCATAAACTCGAACTACAACTAAGATACATGTGCGTCTTGTTGAATCAAAAACACTAGGGGATGGTAAAGAAATCAAGCTTACAATCATATGTCCTATGCATCAGGGTCCATCGATACCTTTTTGTTGCCTCGCTTGCAGGCTTTGGCCTTCGCGAGGGCTGCCCATTACTCGGTTTTCAGGACATTTTCAAGCTTGTCCCGGTTCGAAATAAGGGAAAATTTTATTGGTACCACTGAAAATATGTGTAATTTCGCTTTTGCCATCCTTTCATCCGTGCGCATTTTGTTTTTACCACTCCATCCAATTTTCCGTCAAGTCAACGAACTTTGATCGTGTGCAATAGGTGACATGTGTTGGTTGATTTGATGGAAAATTGGACGGAGTGGCAAAAATGGAATGCACACGGACAGAAGGATGGCAAAATGAAATTAGCTAATTTTTGATGGCAGAAACAAAATTGCACATATTTTCAGTGGCATCAACAAAATTTTCCCTAAAATAACCTCCCATTCAGCAGGAGCATCAAGGGTCATCTATGCATTTCCCTTGTCTTCCCCCCGCACTCGGCTCAGACCTTTGCCAAGGCCTCCTCATATTCAGCTATAAGGACTCTTTTGGGACTTGCCACCACCACTTCGATCTCGCACAAACCGTCAGCACATTTCCCTTATTCTCTGGGGTGTAAGATTTCCAACGGGTAAAGTTCTCAGCCTAAATTGCATAGTTTTACATATTTTCTGCTAGACAAATGCCCTGTCGTACTTGTCCAGGCCGTCAATCCATTGGAAGTAGTAACGCTCCAATGGCTGCCATGCATAGATAAAGTTATCAATATGTGAAATACAACATGTAATGTGAAATATTGATGTGTGGCGATTACTTATGCGGTAACACCCTCACATGTAGAGAGCACGAGCAATGGTCTCTAGGTGTGTGGATTGAATGATCTTTGCTGGCTTACCGCAGTCACACTGCAGACGTGGGAACTCTAGCAATACATGTGCATCCTTGCAAGAACAATCTGGGTAGGTTCCTGCCTTCCTGGCAACCCACTTCCGCTTTCTAAGCATCTCTCTAAAGTCAAACATCCCAAAACCCGTCGGACTAACCTCCTCTACCTCTCTTTCCCCCTTTCTTGTCCTTGTTTTCGAAGTTAGCTTGAGTGAAGTGTTGATTGTAGTGGAGTGCTCCCTGGTTTTATAGGTAGTAAGGGTGTAGTGTTCAGCAATAAATTTTGGCAAAATGGTAGTGCACTCACATATACAGTACAAGATCTTTCGATACAGCATAGGTTAGTGAGTTGTCAATGTTGGTCTGAAAAGCTTCTGGTATTGTATTGTCACTTCGGTATGAAAACCTTCTAGCAATGTGTTGTCACTTTGGTCTGAAAAGGGCTAAGTCAAAATGTTTTCACTTCACACTGAAAATGAGGTGGTATGATATTGTCATATCTAACTAAGAAAGCTGTGGACTCACCTTGTCGCGATGTGTAGTGTTCGTATTATCCCAACATCGCGATGCTGAGTAGAGAAAGTGAGTAGGTCCTAATTACGAGAATTACATGGAGAAAATTAGCTAGGCTATTTTAATATGTGATCATATGTTCATAATTAAGGTTCATAATTAAGGTTCAAAGTACATGGCACAAAGGGTTCAATTAGGTGCACATGTTTGCCTCACTACTTGTACGATATGTCAAACCTTGGAGCAACAACTCTCAGATTATTTATGTAAATCGCACTAGTTTGGAATTAGCTAGGACATACAATAAACGACAAAGATAAATATCAACCATAATAACATTTATTCATTAACTAATATGGGTCTAACGGCCAAAGTTTACATCTACGACCCATAGACCAAATTTAAATAATAGCAACGAAAGATAAAATCAAAGTAGAAGAAGCCCACTGAGCCTGCCCACAGGCAAATGACAGTAAACGTGATCTACTTATCCAGGTCCTCATCGTAGTCAAAGATGTTATCCTCTGAGATGATAAAGTAAAGTGAGTATGAACTTGTACACCGCAAGTCACACAGGAGAATGTAATAAAGGAAGGCATATAGGGTTAGTTTGAGCGTAAAGCAACATTTAAAGAAATACAGTAAATAGATTGAAAATTGTTGAATTTAATACAGTAAGTAAATACAGTATTGTAAGTGAAATTAATACCGTTAGTGCAGGTCCATCCTCCACACAAACCTAACCACAAGCATCTCACCCGAACCATTTTTTCTAAAAGATCTTATATGGATTCCATCCATCCATAAGCCTATTAAAATCATTTTACAAAACAAGGTCTAATCCATGAAAAACTTTACTTAGCTTACTCCTGACCGTGAGCGCGGTTATCTAGAATAGTTTATACACTCTGCAGAGATTGTACAACTTTACCTACAAGATATGATCGTCTCATATTACCACGGATAAGCACACTTTGGTGTGTGACGAGAAGATCATGACAAGGTCTTTATAATGCTAAACTGTTCAACCTAGCCATGCTTCCAATAAGATTTTACCCTAATAAGGAATCCACAAATCGAGACCCACTTTTGTGCTGTGTGAGACTTCTCATGGCCTACGCCACACTCACATTCAACCTGTAGCAAGACTCAGAATGGGACCCGCAAATTAGTCAGCCAAGACTACCCATATTAGCCTTGTGGTAGTACGATATGACTTTGTAACAGTAGCTCACAGACCGATTCTTAATTAACTTAGACACTTTCACATACCCTTTATGCATAGCAATCAATATTATGTCAACGAACAGCAATGCATGCCAACAAGCACCCACCATCTAACCATTTATCTAAGTCTAAACTAAGTTTTATATTTTATTTTAAAATATTCTATAGACTTTGTTGATTCACCGAATTAAGAATACATTTTAAAAGCTTATCATTTTATGTAAAAAGGTTATCTCAAACCTAAAGTTATAGCTATGTTGGTTTAAATATTTACTATAAAAATTCTCTAACCAATATTAGTGTACCAACCAGAGTTTGATTCTAAAACGACAAGGTGTGGTGTTGCACAAGGTCAAGGTATCAATAACAATTAGGAATTAACTAAGTTTAAAACTGGAATTAAAATACTTGATAAACATATGCATGCAATATAATTTAAATCACTATAATTTTATTTGCAAACTAGGTTCACTATAATCATAAAGCCAAATACATCAAATTTTTCATAAGCTAAAAGACGGAAGCCCATGGCCCGCAAGTCTAGCGAGGCCCCCATGTATGTCTCCCCACCAGGCCGGGGCACCACCTCAAATATCTGCATGACTTGGGTCGGGATCCGATTTGCTGATGGATGTGGAGAAGCCCAAAGGCCATGTGGTTGTTCGCGGTGCTGGCTCTGAAGTTAGGCCTAGGCAGTTTATGGACCACTAATCCTCCTCTCTAAAAAAAACTTACCTCCCATTAGACAGGTCAAACAGAATGGCCTTGGCCTTGGGCCCTTCTGTTATCTGGTGACCACGTGCCTGACAAAAAACTGCAAGCGACTCCCTCCTTTCTTGTCTGCCCCCTCCGGCTCTACCCACTTGCTAATTCCTCTGCCGTTTTGACTTTTACCCCCCTTCTCATTCATAGTAGAAGCATTCGATCAGTTGCTTTCATCTGCACATAAGGAAGCTGCATAAATACCATTTGTTAGCGGTCACTCTCTGATCTACAAGTAGCTAGCTCCGTTGCCTTTGCGGTTGCAGGTGTTTGTTTGCTACTCCCCTGAGTCCGGTGGCGGACCTAGAATTAAAATGTAGCTAGGGTGGATTCAGAAGCTTATCGCTACAATTTTGCAACCATCTCAGTTACAAGATTTGGTTGTGTCATTTTATGCAACTAATGGCAATGGTGGAAGTGCTTAATATTTAGTTATATCTTGAAGACAAAAAACGATGACAAGATAAAAAAAACAATCTAGTATCAGGACATATTTACCTCATTCTTTCATTCTCCTTTCTTTGTCATATTCAAACTTGTCAGGGATTTGAGTAACCCTTTCCCATGTTTCACCTTGTTTGCTTGCCCCAAAACCAAGTTCCTGTGGTACAAATTCGTTATTGACAACATCTATGATAGAATGATAAATGCAACTTCAGCACAACTTGGCTAACTAGTTAATTTAGTATTATTGCCACATGTCTATTGTGGATAAATTGGAGATCCACTTTAGAAAGCTCTACAAATGTCACATGAAAGTAAAGTGGCCTGAAAATTTGTAGCATCCATTTAACCCCAATTATTTTTGTGCAAAGTCAATGTTTACAAAAGCCCACTATACCAATTAAAGCATCATCATGCATCCCTGAAACCACAGAAGTTCCAACCATCTCATTCGCGAAATTCTAACTAGGTACCCATCCTTATAAACTAAAATGCAACAATGTACCAAAGGATGTTGCTCCAACATGCTAATACAAACTCAACATCAGAATCCCCCAATAACTGCGATCAATCATCATATTCAGGAAGTTCCAAGCCAAAATATCAGTTTGTAGGGCCCAGTCCTGTTGGAAGTAATGCCATGGACCAGATAATTCCACCAAAGCTAGTTTTGAGCAAAGCAACTAGGGGAGATTGTAAGAAGGTATACAGCAGATTTCTAATTGCCTTCTTTTTTAAAAAAAAAAAAGGAAATGATTCATGCTGGACTTGGTGCAATTGTGACAACATCCGAAGGTAGCATCTGGGAATGTGGAGCTTTGGACCAGCAAGTCTAAAGCTCCTTCCAGTAGATAGTACATGGTCAAGACTCAAGACAATTAAAGTCACAGCTAATGCAGACCGAGATTACATGTTGTAACTTGTAAATTGTAATTATATTCTAGGAAGTGCGAATTGTTTGTAACGCAAAACCATTACCACTGGCATAACTCAGGGGAAGCACCAAAAGGTTCGATTTTACACACCTTGCCTGGAGTGATGAGCCCATTCTCCTCTGCATCAGTGATCATACATTCATAATTTCGTACTGTAATCCTGCACAAAAATAAAAACAGCAACGCACAAACAAATTTTTAGCTCAGAATCCAGAAGATGCGCAACAAACTTGCACAGTCCACACATAATCCTTATCCACCCACCCTCAAGTTGCGGAAAAAGGCGAAGCAACAGCAGCATTCATGATTCATCCACGGAGGCATGGATCCACCAAGGCAGCCGCACCGCCCCGTCCCCAGGCCACCGCGCCCCCTAGCCGCCGCGCCGCGCCATCCTCCGCCTATGGCGTCTAGGGTTAGGGCGCCCTCTCCGCTGTGCTGACTGCTCGCTCGGCTGCGCTGCACCACTGCTCGCCACGCCGGCCCGCGACTTCTATTCTACTCATCTCACTGCACTGCGCTTGCTGCTGGGCTGAGACGCTGAGTGCTTGCTGCTGCTGGGCTGAAGGGTGAAGGCCGAAGCCCAGTTGGGCAATTGAAAAACTTGTTGTTGTCTTCGGCAGATTGGCCCGAAGGGTCGGTCCGCCCCTGCCTGAGTCCAAATGGAAGTTGCTTAGGACGGTGATACGGTCTCTAATGTGACACTTTTAACCATTAATGTGCTATTTCAAATTAAAATAATTATACATTATAAAAATATATTTTACGATGAATCTAGTAATACAAATCTTATGTTGTCAATTGTAGTAATTCTTTATATATTAACAGCTAAACTAAAAATATTTGATTGACACATATCCTAAACGAATTTAGATTTAGAATGAAGGGAGTATTAATTAATTAATCTCTAAACTAGCATGCAGCTCGGCTTGTTTTTGTGGTTCAGGTTGCGCTTTGTTCGCAATGCTTAGCTTAGGGATGCAAACGGATCGAATATAGATAGATAATGTCTCTACTCTATTTGTTTTTATATTTTTTTCTCGGATACAGATATGAATACGAATACCTCGGATGCAAATACAAATACAAATAATATCAAATACAGATACGGAGCAAATACGAATTGAAATAAATATGGTTACAAATATTTTATCGAAACATTAAAAAAACCTTAAATTGTACATCCAAAATCAATGAAAACACATAAATAGTTTATATTATCAAAATATTCATGAAATTTAAACAAGTATAAGTATTTTCATTCACAATAGAAATATACTCGATATTCGATCAGTATATAGTATAAGTACCAACAACGTGCAATTCATAAAGTACACACGATAGCAATTTGAACAAACATAAGTACTAACACACATACCATTCAGGCTTGGATGCCCAAAACCAAAAGCTCCAGATCTCCATTCTCAGCACCATCTGTTAAACACCGCTGTTAAACACAGGCACCATGATGAGCAGAGGATTTGCCATCACCGCTGTTAAACACAAGCACCATCCCCTCAGGGCTGATCTTCAGAAACCTGAAAGAGTCATCAGACTATGTTAGTTAAGAATTTTAGAAACAGGGCGAAGAACCAAGTTCCAACTTCCAAAGTGCTAAATATCCATCTTCTTAATCAGATCTTTATTAGTACTAAAGTTAATATCATGGAAATGGTAACAACAACTTCGCAGATGAAAGCATGCAAGCATGTGCTAGTTCATCTGCCCATTCTTCATCAGAAAAGGAGTGTACCTTTTCTCAATTATCAAGAGGTAGCAAGTACCATGAAATTTACATGAGAAAGGATCATAACTCCAAAAGCAGCAACTTCCCTTTTGTTTTACAAATACAATGCAGGAAAAACACACACAAAATGGAGCTGACTCTTCGAAACAGAAACAAAGGAACTCTAGACTACTCTACACATTTGACTGACAATTTATAACAGTTAAGTCTATTGGTTTTGATTACGCGCCACCTAGTAGTAAGAATCTTCAGTTTTCCCCACTTGGGTTCGGAGAACTAGATAAAAATGCTCCCCATAATTAGCTCAAATCCCTTAAGAGGCTTAGACATACATGTCTTTCTTAATGCTAAAACTATCCCGACAAACACATCCATATAACTAACCCAGTATGAGAACTAGAAAAATGAGGTGCTGCTATGTTCTTTATATAACCAAATTTACCTTACAATTTATAGTTGCAATGATTAAATTTACTCTGAGAACTCTGGATGTTGCAGTGTTATTTCTAAGACATGTTTAAGATCCATAGTTCACAGCTTATGCATGCCGTTTCACCGGTCACCAACGCACTAGCATCGATAGGTGGTTGTTGGCTTTGTGGCACCAGTACTACCAGCAAAGCTGCAGATGCATTGCTCACACTTGCACTACTACTTCCAGTTATAGATTCCATCACAAATCTAGCAGCTGCAATCAAACAATTTTCAGCAAGGAACAACAATGATGTGTCAGCGAGATCATAAAATTGCTAAGTTAAACCATAGTAGCGAAGGAAATTGATAGGAACAATTTGAACAGAAATTGACGGTGTAATCATCCACAATTGCCAACAAAAAAAGGCTTGTGCCAGAATTCACAGCTACAAGACTACTCGCTATCTGCAGCGCACATAAGCACCTTAAAGTTCGCATGTGATAATGCTTGGAAAGGTGACTGATTAAAATGCGAGCATCTTCATGTTCTGCAATCTGCAGCAAATCCATTACTAATATAACTACTTGACACTAGAGTACTCTGAAAAGCGTCACTAGCTAGGAGCAACAAAAAGCTTTACCATAACCATCTTTTTTCTCCAGAACGTTGTAAGTTCAAGTTCTATTAAATTAGTTTAGGTGATAATGACAAATATAATTGTGAGACTAATAGTTATTATGATATTGCCTAGTCTCATTTAGATGTGTTAAATGATAAATGCTACTATGAGAGTACCGTCTTTGATTGATTAT
Source organism: Melocanna baccifera (assembly GCA_036346265.1). NCBI lineage: Eukaryota > Viridiplantae > Streptophyta > Magnoliopsida > Poales > Poaceae > Melocanna > Melocanna baccifera. The sequence goes on from CM070692.1 coordinate 3,714,486, forward strand.
AATATTACTTAGTCTCAATGGGATAAAAAGGTGAAATCGTAGAGGTATACATTTAACACTCACGCACTTATATCTTATTACATTTTTCGAATCCAAAATATAGATTGAACTCCATAAATAATCAAACTTAAATATGTGCATATGCTTTAATATACATTCTTGTATGCACACATTTAGAGAGAGTTCACTCTATGTTTTGTTGTTTTATTAATATTGATCCATGTTTCTTTTTTTATATGTATTAGGATATCTACTTTGAAACATATTCTTTAAGTATATAAAACTTATGTAGTTCATATATATTCACATTGACTCATTTCTTTATACTCAATTATTTGTGTTTGCAAAAAGGGACTAACATGTATATCAGGTGATTGAAATGTTTAGTCCCAAAATTCATTTGATTATCTGGAGATGCATACTAAGATTGATTAGAAGATCGACATGGCTCGAGACAAAGGTCAGCATGCATTTGAATTTAAATTCTAAAGCCAACTATATATTGTTAGGAAAATCAGTAGTACCGGTGTGTAATCGGTGGTACTACCACGATCTTGATATGGCCGAAGCAGTGAGCGAATCTATTTGAAACTCGAAAGCATCGACGTGTAGTTGATGGTATGTATTTTCTAGAGAGCACCCTTTGAAAGACTTAATCTATTTGAAAACAGTAGTACCGAGATTTGAATGGCGAAACTACCGTATAGCGGTATGACCGTAACTCCTAAGCGATACTATCGGACCCAGAAGTTTCAGATTTATGGGCAGTATATTTTTTCTAGAAAGGACTAAATTTTAGTCCTCAAAATAAACAAAAATACCACACATGAAATTAAAACTACCGAAGAGCGAAACTACCGGGCCTTAGATGGTGGTAGTACCACACTTTGAGTTTGATAGCTTTATATTCAATTATTTACAATTGTGGTGGTTGTCATCAATTACCAAAAGTGGAAGATATAAGAATCTAGACCCGCCATTATGAGTTAATGGTATGTTTTAGTAATTAATGACAATCACATTATGGGACTAATATTTTTCATATGTTGGATAAATATGTTATATTACATAACAATGAAGGCTTTAGATAGCTTCATATGTTGAAGATCATCAAATCAAGGTTCGAGGAGGAAGATGCATCATATATTGATACGTGTCAAAGAAAAGATGTATCATGTGTTGATACACATCAAAATCTCAAAAAAAGATGATAATGAGTTGATCATCAAGTCAAGAGAAGATAATGATCTAGATTTGAAGTAAAAAAGTGTATCATCAACCTTCAAAAGGATGCTCAAGGCAAAATATGACTAGTTAGTGCTAAGAATGTGTTCCTAATCTTTTATCGGTCTTGGTGTTTGGTTGAAAAATCGGATTGCTAGTATAGTTTTGCCATACTACTAAGAGAGATCTTGTCTAGTAGTTTGAGTCTCATCATATGTTGATAACTCAATCTCGCTTGCTCTAGCTCTCCGTGACATGATGTCGTTATTTGCGAATGTGTTTTGTAAATAGCTAAGGCTTATGCATCTAATCATTGTAACATGTGACTATACTTTGCAAATATATTTTACAAATGATTAAAGTACATGTACTTACTACTTGTGGTATGACTAAGTTTGCAAATGTTGGATATCATGCATTATCCGTTAGCATGGACTAGAAAAGACCAGTAAAATTCCGAACACCACAGTAAAAAGAAAACGTGTCATTGTGATTTGTTTTCTTGTACTTCATTTATATTCAAGCAATTTATATTCATAGAATTAAATTGATTGCTTATCATCCTAGAATTGCAAATATTTTACATAGACTTATATTGTTAGCGCACTTAAGTGAATCTAGTTGATTTAGGCTTTATTTGTGCTAAACCAAATTGATTTATTCTTCTGTATTATAAATTTGGTTTTAGCCAAAGAATTTTATAATCGCCTTTTTCCCCTCTCTAGTCGGTCGACCTGAAGAAATATCCATTCAGATCTTTGTTTCTTGCGGCGCTGCCCTGAAGAAGACCTAATGGAGTGGGCTGTGGGTAGCTTGGGCCTTCGGCCTAACAGTACTAGTACATATGATTAGTGGCTAGATATCCGATTCCATCATCTTCGGATAGTCTAATTCTGTATTCGTATTCGATGGATTGTGCGCTGCTGTGTTTGTATTTATTTTCAATAAAAAATCCGTATTTGTTTCTAATCCAAGACTATCCGACAAAAATCTGAGTCAAACCATTCCGTATTTGAAAATTGTCTGAATTGATCGAAAACTATCTGATGTGTTTTCACCTCTAGCTTAGCTCCATTAGAAAAATGAACACTTAAATTTCCAGGAACATCCACCGGCCGTACTGGCAGCTTCAAGTTGCAAATACGTATAATTAATTTATGGTGTGCCTTCCATTAAAGGGAACACTGATATATCGCAATTTAATATGTTCGTTACAACAAATCACACCTCCCCGATCATGATCTCCAGAGTCTCAAAATCATTAGCAGATCGATCATTTTGCAACCGAATTTTCCGATGTGTGACGTGTGAGATTACTGACCTCCATGGTAAAGTGAAGATGTGAAGAAAGAAATCTCTCTAGCCTCTTAGTCGGAAAAAAAAGGGCAATATTTCTAGCCTCTTCCGGTTCAGGCACACACAGTAAAGGCAATATGTTTTAGGCCCTTTTTTTTGGTTTTTAGGTGTCTTTTAGATTCAGCTTCTAAAAAAGCTGAAATAAAAAAACAGTTTCCCTAAATGATTTTCGAATCAGTTGATCTGTGTGTTATTCACATAAATATCTCCACTATCTGCTACCATTTTGAAAAATACAACCCAAAACTATATCCAAAGAAAAAAAATCGGCCACCATGCCTCGACCGCATGAAGAGCACCAGCCAGCGCAATGCGTTATTCATACGTCTTTTGGAAGCTACGCATGCATCCAGCTTAGAATACTCCACGACGATCGGCAGGCCTAAGCAACCGTGCACGTATCGTACTCCGCGTAGGAACCATGCATTATTCAGGCTCTCTAGTGCTGCATCGACACCACACACACAGTGGGGTACTACTACTGTATTCAAAGCTGGGCCGAAAACAACAAGGACACACAACATCAAACGAAAACGTCCAAGGCAGAAAACAAAATTAAGAAGAACAAAGGCTACCACTCCATGCTTCATGCACGATCTAGCGAACCCGAAATCTGCCGAGCCAAAGCCGTGATGAAGCCGGGGGATTTGCATTTCATCCCAAATCATACCAGGCCCACGGTGATGGAGCCAAAGCCAAAAGCGGTGATGGAGCAGAGCAGTGGCGGATTTATGATTCCGGTGATGGGGGTGCGAACATGAAAGTTCACAAATATTTTACCCCATGCAGATACAAATGTTCAGTATTTAGGATTTTTTAAATAACATATTATTTTATTAATGTGACAAAAATAAATGTCTTTGAAAAAAATACAGGAATAATACTATGTGGCCAAATCATTTAGCGACAGGCTTCAGTCGTTAATTGAATTAACGATAGGATGGTGTGACAACTCCTTTTGCCAATTCATTTGGCAATAGGACTTTGTCCCCAATACAATAGGACCTGTCGATGAATCATTTGATTGATATATTCATTTGGCCTACATGCTTCTATCCCATTTCAATTAGTGGCAGAAGTTGCCCCACCAGCCTGTCACTATTTCATTTTGCGATAGAACTTCTGTCTCTAAATGAATTGGTGGCGGAGTATTATTTCTATTTTTAAAAGACTTTTTATTTTTGTCATATTATTAAAATAATGGTTTATTTAAAAATCAAGTATTTAGCCTATGTGAGTGCAAATATTGAGTATTTAGCACATGTATGTATATATATACATAATATACCTATTATATACTTGTTTTTCCCAAAACAAAATTGGGGGTGCAATTGCACCTCCATGCACCTACCTAAATCTGCCCTTGAAGTAGGGGATTTGCATCATATCGAAAATCATATCAAGGGCATGGTGCAGGTGTATGCAGGCAGTGATAGAGCCAGGATTCCAGTAAGACTCGAGCGAAAAACTAAGCGGCTATAACTAACAGCAAATACTACCGACACCGAGGTATAGCAAAAGTGTAGCACAAATGCATAATTAAAAGTAAATTTGAACTCCATGCTTAACATTTAAACAAAATAGATAAAGCACAACAAAAAAAATATAGCTTAGTGGAGTGGTACAAAAGATAATACCTAATACTAAGGAGGGTTTGGTGCATCCGAGCCTATAATATCTTCATCAACAATAGTACAAGAATCTGAACATACAAAGATGAAAATTGCATATGAAAATTAGGGACGCAAAACTACATAGTTAACTATTGATGCAAATTGCAAAATAAGAATGTAACATACCACTAGCACGAAGACCACGAGATAGTTTTTGCTTACGAGACTCATACTTTGAAAATGTTGTAAAATCTTGTTATCTTCAATGCTTGCAAATACATCTCACTTAATGTAGCATATCATGCTGCTTCCCAAGGGGGATTGGTTGGACTGTGATTGTGATGAAAAATAAGATGTCGATGTTTTAATCCTCTTCATCATGCTTTTTTAATACATCAAACTAAATCCAATCAATTAATCCATGGTCTTATTCTTTTGAGTTGCAGCTAATGGCTTTTGTTTACATTTTTCGAGATAACAGCAGACGACACACACTGTTTTGAGCTCAGAAAGATGTTTAGAGAATCTACTTCAACAATTTGTCTTGTTTATTTTGACTTTCGAAAAAAACAAAAACCCAAAAGGAGATGCCCCTATTTGGCCAATTCCAAATGTTGGCAATACAATGCGACAAAAGTAAAAGTTTAAGAGAAAACCACCTAGAGTTGGCAGCCGACGCTGGCTTGGAGGGCACAGGGTGTAGTGCTCGCCGTCTCGGAGCTTTGCGCAGCCTGTGCCTCAGCCCTCGTCTTCTCCACACAAGAGAGAGATGCGGTAGTGAGAGGGGATGCTGTCGAGCGAGAGAGAGAGGAGGTAGCGTGAGGTGATGCATGCGCGAGGTGAGTAAGAGAGAGGAGGATGTGCAGTCGAGCGAGCGATGCGACAGCCGAGAGAGAGTGTGGCGTGAGCCTGATAGCGATAGGGTTTCTCGGCTTCTCCATGTGTGGGTCATGGACCAACACGGACGCAGTGGCACTGCCTTAATGGGCTTGGGAGGGAAGGAATAAAGGCTGCCTTAGATGTCTCGGGTTGGTTGGTAGGTCTCTGGTGAGGCTGCTATGGGATGAAATTTTCTCTACATATATCAGGAACGTATCTACTATTACTAGGCCCATGTCTCGAACTATTGCTCTAGCGGCCTAAGGCCTAACTCCGCCTCTTTCGTGCAGGGCAGTGGTGGAGCTTGCATCTAAACCTACATTTTTGATGAACTTATCTACAAATATAAATAGTAACTGAGCTTTTTGGTAAAAACCTAGGAAAGGTTTAAGCTGCCTCCGCCATAGCTGCAAGGCCCACCTGCAGTGACAAACACTTGGCCAGCTAGGCAGCCAAGCGGTTGACCACCTTATCTCATAATCTAATCAGATGCTACTCCACTTTCAATTCTCATTCGGGAGTATAGTACGTGTGTTCTTTTCAGTTGTGATTTATACCCACGATTGATGACTTTTGATTCTAGCGTGATCAATTGTGCGAATGATCTAAATGCTGATAAGCTGATAAGTTACTTTGAAAAACCTATTCCGATAAGTCAGTTCGAATTAGTAATAAAAAATCATCATCTTTATTTATTTAAAAGAAAATTTAAGATATAAGTCATAAATTGTAAAGAATAAGTAATACAAGGTGGTCGTCGTTGGTCACGCAGTTTACTGAAGTCGATAGATCGATAGAAGCTGTTGGAAACGAGGCCAAAACGGTAAAAATCGACCCTAGTGGAGCAGCATGGCAAGAGAGGCTTCACGCACGTCAGAAGGCGACGACTTATTTTTTTCCCCGCGCGCTCTCGTCTTCTAGAGGAGGAAAATTGCCAGTAGAATTTTTTTTTCCCCACCACCGGCAGGCGTTCAGGCGCTTTTATAGCACACCCATCGCCACACGGAAACCCAGGCCACTGCCACCTTCCCTGCCATCTCTTCTTACCTTTCGACCTAAGCCTCTCAGTTTTACCAAACCACCCCTGCTTCCTCTCTCACTGACACCGCGGTCCCGCGGTGGTAGCCCCGACATTTCCCCTTCGGAACAATGCGTGAAAGAACGGAAAAGGCCGGGTCCGGGTCCACCCGCCTCCCGGGTCGGCGTCTCGCCGGTCAATCACACGCCCTGCACCACCAATGGCTGACATGTGGGGCTGAGAGTTGAGACCCACGTATAAGTGAATGTGAGTTCGCTGTACGTGGGAGGGGTCGCCGCGCGGCGTGTAGCTGTAGGTGGTGGTGGCGAGGATTATTTTATTGGCAATATGTGTACATGTTTTATACTTTATTCCGCCATTTAAAAGGCCGGACGGCTTTGGTTCGCCTCCACGCCCCCTCATTTCCACCATCCCCGCGCACACCTCCCTCGCCTCCCTCCTCTCTCTCTCTCTCTCTCTCTCTCTCTCTCTCTTCCACGCCTCCGCTCCGCTCCCTTTGGTTGGGCGTTGGGGTCCGTTAATTCGTTCGTTGGCCTCCAGCTGCGTCAGTCACCTGACGGCGCCATGACCGCCACGGCCGCCGAGGCGGCCGCCGACATCATCTGCTCGCTCCGCGCCGCCGACCTCGCGGGCTGGACTCCACCCTGGTGCACGCCGCCCCATGCTTGCGATGGCACGAAGGAGGAGGAGCTGGCCTGGCCGGCGGTGGCGCGGGGCAAGCGGTCGCGCCGCCGCTCGCCGTCCGGCTCGGGCTCGGCGGCGACAAAGGGGAGGTGGGCCCGGGGCAGCCCGGCGTCTCCCCTGGACTACAGCGGTGGCTCCGGCGTGTCGACGAGCGGCGGCGAGGACGGCGCCTTCTGCTCGCCACCGGCGGTCGGCCACCGACACGTGGGGCCCACGACCACCCCATCAGCGGCCAAGGTGCGTACGCGCGTGCATCATCCCCCATCTCTTGTTCCTCTGCAGTTCTGGGTTTCTTTCCTCTCCCCGCCGTCTCGTGGCTGGACACTTGCTTTCCGCTCCGCACGGGGCTGGTTTGACGAAACTGCCCCTCCGTGTCAGCAAACAAGAGGATGACTTCTCGGTGAAACATCGCTTTTCCTTCCTCTCCCCCTCCGTCTCTCGCCCGCTCACCCGCTTTTTGTTCGCGCGACCTTTTCTTCAACCTCATCGTCTTTTGCTCGCTTTCCCCCAAGGTTATTTCGGTAAAACTCCGTGGATATTTCACAGATCTCTCGTTTTCCTTTCCTGAACAATTTCACAAATTCCCTCTACTTGCTGCTCTCGAGTGGCGTAGTAAAAGCGTAGTACTTCACAGTGGAAAAATCCTGGAATTTTATTTGGCGCGGATAGCATCGTCCATACCATACATACGTGTTTGTTTGGCGTGGTTGACTCGTGCTACCTTGGAGGGGCACTGGTGGCAATTCACAAGGGTTGGTGGGGTTCGGCTCCCGCGAGCCACGAGGCGGCCTCCATGGCTCCATGCCTCCTCGGCTTTCCCAAACTACCAGCGCCTCGTCGCCCACGGGGGAGTCCAACCTTCAAGGTCAATCTGGTCATTTCGGCCGCCCCTTATCCTCCGGTGCGCGCGTTTGGTTTCCTCGCTTCCTTCTGGAGTTGTGATGGGAGTCAAACCGGCGCGGCGTTTGGTTTTGGTGGACACGGGCAGAGCGGGCGCGAGGCACGGAGGCGAAGACGGCAGCAGATACAGCACGCCGTGGCCACTTGGTGCCGTCACGTGTCCGCATGGCGCGGGCGTGGAGGGGGCCCACGTGCCAGCGATGGGGTTTTCGGTTATGCCGCGCAGACGTGTCCTGCTGGGCGGCGGGCCCACCTCCCGGTGACGTGTGCCGCTTTTTAGAGCTTCTCGCGGTGACGAAAGAAGACCGTGTACGGGGTCCCACCTGTCATCGTCCCGAAGCAGGCACATTAGACGTAGGGGCATGCGCCAACCATTGGTTCATTACTTAATGGGTGCACTCTTGGCGGGGGTTTGTTTTAGGTGCCGTCTGCAATGAGCGCTACCTAGGCAGGCTATGCTCTTGCTCACTCATTGCTTTCCATCTGGATTCCTTTTTTTAAAAAAAGAACATGCGTCCCTTGTTGCTTTCCGCACCTGTTATGCGTTGGTTGGACCACATAGCTCGTGCTAGTACAGTTACATCGGCATCTGATGACATGCATATGCTTTCTTTCTTTCTGCTGCAGTTGGGCTCCGCCGGACGGCGCCCGTCTATCCTGCCGGTCCCGCCGCCCCGGCCCGCTGGACAGCGGACGCGGAAGAAGATGGTAAGCCACTATTGAGCCCCCTCGTTCACACAAGCTCAAACAACAGGGTCCATTATTCGTACTACTTTGTTACTGCTCCGGCGCAAGGAAGCAAGGTTCACTGCGGTGCAGTAAAAAATCACGGGCAGGTAGGATTCGAAGTAGTTCAGATAGGACTGAACTTGAATGCGGTCCACCTACCGCATCTCCCCCATCATTTACCCGTTTGCACTGGTCCGGCAAAAGAAAGTCTTCGGCCTAATCTCAGTAGGTTGCCAGGCAGAGTCAAGCGCCCAGTGGCAAGCTATATGATAGAAAGGCTATTCAAATGGCTGGAATTTTATTTATATGTTTGTAGTAGCTTAGCCTGGAATAAAGCTGCTGCATGCTGCATCCCAGCCCTGCCATTGGAAAGAGAGAGGAGAGGGGGACAAAGGCCACCTGCCCAAAAAGAACCTCACCTCATCATCACCGGATATGGTCCTGTGACGAAAGAGATCAAATTTCACAGAGAAAAACATTCACGTCTGTTTCTTGGTTCGCTTTATGGGTTGGTTTGGCCTGAAGTTGCTTATTGGTGTGATTTGCAGAGGCTCCCGGAGATCCAGCAGCTGGTGCGGTCCCTGACGGTGGAGAACGATGGCCTGCGCGAGGTGATTATTAGTTCTTCCTTACGTAATCCGTACTTCTCTCGCGTAGAATTTGCAGTTAATTTTACTCAAGGCCGCCTTTTCTTTTTCTTATACCTTAACTGAAACAGGAGATGAAGGCGTTGCAGAGAGCTTGCACGGCGCTGTCCAAGGAGAACGGCAAACTAGAGGTTAGTGGCACACCACCAAATCTTAACTCCTCTCCCTTTCGTGCACATGTGGCGTGCAGGCCACCGTATGCTTCCAGTTGCGACTCGAGGGTGCAATTATAATCACAAAGAAAGAAAGAAAAATCGCTTGTGCAGTTGGTATAACCTAAAGCATAAGTGAAGCGATTTGGTCCCTAGTTAGCATTATGGCCTTCGATATTTTTCCTTCCTACGAGAAGTGCTACTATGGTTGCTACTATGGTGTAGCAATGCTGCAATGGTATGGCTTGGTTTGGTGGGCAGCTTCATTTCACATCCCTCGTCTCAACAACCGTTTGTCCTTTGGAAAACGGATGGCGATCGCTGCCGACGATAAGCTTTTGGCAGGTTTGGACGTCGATTTCCATGCTTTTTTGACTTCACGATCTTCCGGATTAGCTTTTTTGCCGTCCGAGCACGGATGGTGAGCGGTGAACTGAACGGAGAGCGTGTGGCGCTGCCCGTGGGGCCGGATGAAATGCTGGATCCACCTGCAGTGTCTCGTCTTGAGCTGGTTGGGCAGCTGATAAGGATCTAGGCCTTGAGCTGGCCCGCTTTCGTTAGCGTTACTCGACTAACGAAAGGTGCAAATTAGCAGGGGGGTAGCGATAATGACGCACGTGACGCGTGTCGTGCTGTCAACGTGCTTGATGTTGATGCGATGCGAGTGACACATCAGCCATACGCCCATGATATGCGTCTTAGAAGTAGATGGACCAAGGAACATCCGGATTTGGTCATGCGTCCGGGCGTTAATTTAGGGTGAGCTGAAGTTTTCTACTCCACTCCCTCGGTTCATGAATATTTATCAGTTTTGATCAATGCACAGTTAGACAATAGTTTGTTTCTATTCAAAATGACCAAAATGACTTTGTCAACTAATCCAAGTGACCTTGCGTCCACCAAATGTGTGCTGGAGGAAGGGGAAGGGGGGAAGTGATGAAGATAAAATAAGAAATAATGCATTAAAAACATGAAGCGTATGTACTTGTAAACAAATAAAGTTGTTAAAACTGACTAGTATTCGCGAACTGACCTAGTAATCGGGAAGGAGGCTTGTCCTTCTCGGTTTAGGAGGCTGTTGTGGGTTCATAATCTTTATGCATGTGTCGTGATCTGCTAGTCTTCGCTAGAACACCTAGAGAGGAGGGGGATCGAGAGACTCGAACGCCATGGCTTCTGATTGTCGTCTCAACACATTTGTACGGGTTTAGATTCTCACGACTCCACGTGAGAGCCGTAACCTTTTATTTACGCTCGAACCAAAGTTGGTTAGACACCCGATCAAAAATCGTGGACGTGAGTTTGGGCGCTTCTATTATCTCGGCCGTTTGGCCACGATCACAAATCCAACGGTGTATGGAGCTTTCTCACTCAACAGTGGGACTCCATTTCAAGAAGGAAGCTCCGATCAGCTTCTATTACCGCATTACTTCTCACAGCTAGTGGTGTGAATCGGGCCAGGTTTTTTCAGACCCCGAGGCCCGATCGGCCCAGCACGGTCCAAGTATGACACAGGGTCACCACGAGGAGGGCTGGGATAGCACGGCACCGACGGGGGCCGGGAAATTGCTCCGTCGAGCAGTACGGTCGGCACGACAGGCGCGGTGCACCACGATTTGGGCGGCCTCCTCTGTTTTGCCTCGCCCGCCTTCGCCTCGCCACCTCCGGTTCACAACATCCTTTGCCTTGCCTCCCTCTGTCACCGTCTCGCCTCGCTGCCTCTGGCTTAGCGCCTCCGGGCAGAGAGGATTGAGAGTGAGTGAGGACAGGTGTTGGATAGCTCGAGTATGAATTGGGCCATTGGGGTTTGGAGACTTGAAGAGAGAGAAGGACTAGAGGGGAGAGAGACAGAGATAATGGACAACTGAAAGAGCAAGGATGGTGTGGTGAGACAATGGTCGGGAGTTATGGTTTCATGCCACGCTCTAGAGAAGCAATGGGCGAAGAGGGAACGAGGCAACGGTCGGGAACCAAAGAAGCAACGGGCGGGAAGGGAACTAAGCAATGGCCAGAGAGGGGATCAGGCAACGTTCTCCCCCTCCGTGTCTATAAAACCCACCTCCTGTTCTCATTTCTTCACCACCGAAGCACCAATCTTTTCTCTTTGCTCTGCTTAGGAGTTTCAGTAGTATGTACAACAAAAAATTCATTATGCTGTCAAGGAGTCGGAGTACCAAGGAGCGCCCGAGCGGTATGCTATTGAGGAATCGCAACACAAAAAGGCACCAAGGCGACTTAATGTAAGCTCTCACCGCTACTCCATAGTCTAGTTTCGACTCCCGTTGATGCTCGTCAGCTCTCACTAAGTATGGAAGACTATGACATGGATGACCATTTTATGAATAGTACGGAGGGCTACGAGGAGTACCAGGGTGATCTGGAACTAATGGGGAGATGAGACTTCTCTCTCATGTCCACAAACGGCAACATTAACGGGTCTGGGTTCGGCAACTGCACCACTGGACGAAGGGCGCTTTGCTGGAAGCAAATGACTTGGAGCTAGAAAATCCAAGACTGCCAAATGGCAGAGATTGCAATTTGTAATTATTGTAAAACTCAATTAACTGCTCATACAGGTGGAGGGACGGGCATTTGAACCGGCACTACAAAACATGCTTGAGCAATATAGAGGTGCACAGTCGAGGGCAAGAGTACAAACGCAAATGAACTTCAAGGCTGATAGCTCTACAAGTACTTGGGCATACAACACGCTTTTTGCCCGTGAGGAAATTGCTAAATATATTATTTTCAAAGATCAACCGATTAGGATGGGTGAAAGTCACGTGTTCGAAAGAATGATTCAACAAGGCTTTTGTCCATAGTACCAACATGTCAGCAGGAGAATTGAATCTTGTTGTGCAAGACGGTATGCAAGTGATTGGCGGATATTTGAATAATCCGCGGTGTCATTTGTTACCTCACAGATTTCCCACAAGTGGTAGCCAAGTCTGCGAAGTACTGCGCAATCAGTGAAAAAGAATTAAGAAAATTCGGTCTACGAAGGCGAGGTGAAATTTGACATACATCATGCTGAAGAAGATACAAGTGTACGAATATATTATAATTATTTTTGTAAATGCTAACTCTCAAAACAATGAATTTGTAGTTACATGTTGTTTAATTCCTAATGGCAAACATCCTGGATCTGCTAAGTCCTGTTCCAGGTTGTTTAATTCCTAATGCGTTGATCATGGTTGCAGGCTGGCGGCTCGCTGGAGCTTTTTCTCCTCTGCCTCCCATTTATGCGATAGAATGATAGAAATGTCGCTTTCCCTAGTAGGAACTAGCTAGGTCTAAATTTCCCTTCAGAATCTAGCCACTGTCTGCTCGTATTGCCTAGTTAATTAGCTGATTGCCTACTCCGTATTTTCCTTGCCTGTTCCAGTGCTCTTCACCCCACTGTAAGAGTACAACTATGTAGTAACATTTACCATTTTGCAGACAAGGTTAGAGCAGTCGAGTAAGCGAAAGGAATCGAATCCGACGAGCAACAAAGAAAGCCACAGCTTGATCAGCGCGCGGCCAAGCAGGACGCTCAAAACTGCTTCGTGCTGCCGGATCTCAACCTTCCGGTGCATGACATCGCTGATGGATCTGCAGCTCCTTGATCGCTCCAGATTATTACCGCGGCGTCGCTAACCTGATAAATTAACCGTATATAGAGGAAGCTGGCTAGAAGGGGCTCTGATGATCTGATCATGCAGGCACGAAGTTAGAAGGACTAAAGGAGGGCACACTCCTGTGTTGTTTGTTTGTCTGAAGAGTTGTTGAAATTTACTAGAGTTTAATTAGCGCCACTGCGATCCTCCGGTCTGAATGTGAGTGCTGGTGTTGTAGGAGCAGAAAGGAGGATTGGTTTAATTAGCGCCTTATCTGATAAAGTTTTTTTTCCATAATTTGTACCCTCTCAAGTTTCAGACCGTGCAGCTTGGGTTCATCTAAATACAGTATGTTTAAGGAAATTGTTAATGTTCTTTTGTTTGGTCCGGCGAATGTTGAAGTGAGGATCTGGCTAAAGCTGCGTAAGGATATTGAATAAATCTTGAATTTATCCGAAAACTAATAAAACTCGGACATATATTTTTCACTGAACATATATACATGTATGAGATCCGGACAATCCAGGATCGATCTCGGGCAGCTCTCCCACCATAGTGAAGCGTGCCAAATTGCTCGGTCCTGATCGAGCCCAAATTTCGACATGGTCTTCCACGGCCTGGTTTGGACCAATTTCGGCCTCACCCAATCAACGTTTACTTCTCTAGGCCCAAGACTAACCACCCTAGGAAAGTCGATCTGGCTATTTCACACTGCTAGTCCCCTCAAGGCCCATATTTAGGCAGTATTCCATCAGATTTAAAAATATGAGATGTAATTCTAGCAATTTTATTTTGAAATATAAGATGTGCATAAGAATTTGATGATCTTGTTCTTACTTTTTCCTCTAATTTTTATCTTCGCTGTGTCCTCAGGTGAAAACTCACACTAACCATTACTATCTCTTACGCTAGATATTGACATCCATTTCTACCATGGTCATTCCACGTAATTTTTTTGTTTTATAATTTTCTTTCGGAAACGATTACACCACTCAGATTTTTTTGACTGATTTGAGCCCACAAATCAGTACCATTAGATGGATCTCTAAAGACCCATATAACTCAAGATCAATTATATATAAAGTCATCCCAAAACCTAACCCTAACCAACTTCTACCACAACTGCCGCCCCTGGCTTCTCTCACGCATTGCCACCCCCAACATGGCCGCTGACGCCTAGGGGCACCACCCGCATCTTCCTCTGCCCGTTGCCTCCTTCCTCCTCGGCTCCGACGGCGGATGACATCAACCACCTTCCTCGTCCACTGATTCTCATCAGCCACGCCGCCCACCGCCCTCCCCAAGCCTGCGGCCAACAATGCCACCGCCACCTATCCTCTACTGCTCTGGCCCTCTCTAAGTTTGGAGGATCCAATGAATCTTGAACCCTAACTCTAATTCGACGAACCACCGCCCTCGCGCGTTGCTAGAGAAGAAGAATCACCAGTTGAAAAAAACAAATCTCTAAACAAAATTGTAAGGTCAGAAATTTGACTGCATCCTCCTAAAAAACATTGGACTGCTTTTTTTTAAAAAGCAATTTCCCTATAAAAATATGTCTTTAAAAAGAAAATAAAAAAAGCATTCCCTCGGTCCCTCATAAGGTATATTATGGCCGAGCACCGGGGCTAAGCAAGGAGGTACTCAGATCAAGATAATTACGGAGGAAAATGATTAAGATATTCATGGTATTAATATCTTAGAAATAAGAGGGAAAATAGTTACTATTAAGGAGACGTTGACGAGGACCATGGATAATGGCAAAAGAGAAAAATGATATAAATTCGCATGCGCGTCTCGTACCGTGAAACAATTTTTTTTTAAAAAAATATTATTATGCCTGCATTTCGAAACGCATGAAGAGTACTGCTTAATTAAAAATCATTACGAGGACAAATGGTTGCCAGCGCCCTACCAGTCTCGAGGCGCGTCGAGTCCCGATTGGACGCCAGGCCGTTTCTTCGTCCAAGCGGCGGGCCCCACACGCATGGTCCATTTTTCGTTTCTCGTCGCTCTCCTGCTTTCTTCCGGGCCGGTCACCGAAAATATCACATTTTCCAGTCCCGTCTCCCGTATGCCTGCCCGTGTGCTTTTACTCTCAAGTAGATAGTGGACAAAGAATCAGACCAGCCTGTTAAAAGAAACAAAAATGGACGCATCTACCGTCTCGGTTTTTCTCGTTCCTTTTGATATTTTTGGCTTTTAAACATAGTTTTTTCTAAGTAATTTTTTTAAACCATTTTTTAAATAGTTTTCTAAGTCTAAAACTATCTATGTCATCTATATCCATATCTTTATATAAAATATAACAAAAATCATTAACCGTAGTTAAAAAACAAAATTTCTTGTAGCTACCACTTATTAGAAAAATCCTAAAATTACACTGTATCAGAACGCCAGTATTAGATCCCGAGAGAGAGAGAGCGAGAGCGAGCAGTGTCGTGCCCTAACACTCTAACACCCAGCAATCATTAGTCAGCAGGTTTAACCAAAATTTCAGCTCTTAACTGGGGAAAAACCTTAGGTGGTGATCATTTTAGCAATAGCTTCTGGTTTTTGACTGAAATTTCACTGTAACTAGCTTTTTTTTACTGTAACTGAGTTAATGGATAGTGTAGCGAATAGTGAAAAAAAACTGAAGCCAGAAGCTGAAGTCAAAAAAACCAAAACGATCGGGTCGGCTTTCATTTGTAAGTTTTTTTTTGAGAATATGATATGGCTTTCGTTGAGAAGTAGGAGCACCATATGAATTGATAATACTACTTCTCTACATTTATTAGGAAGAGTTTTTTACTATCCTTGAAAGGTACTAGGAGATGTCGATATCTCATCATCAAATTATATATAAATTTTTAGTATTTAGATACCGCAAGTACTAGTAACTCCTGATATCTTCTAATAACTTTATAAGATGGTAAAAACTCCACATTAGTAGGATAATTGGAATTAAATATAATATAGTGATAATAATAATAAGATGGATTAAAAAAATCTTATTGTACAATTTACTCTTGCAAGTATTGAGTCACGTGCAAGCGCGAAAGCAAAGGTGCCTATCACTCGTCTGCCCCAAGCCAAGGTCCCCTACCACTTATCTCCTCCAAAGCCACCTCCAGGACTACTCAACTCGCGAGGTGGTACCACTCGACGATTCGAGTACCCGGGTTGTTGCGCGTCCACACCTCCGCTGCAACGCCCCAACGCCTCGCCGGCGGCGCTGCAAGGCCAAGGCCACCGCCGCCGTGGTCGCGCATGGCGTTCCACTACCCCGACCACGCGCTGGCGATGGACGCGGCGGCGGCCGCCACTTCGCCGAACCCTAGCTTCGCGGCCGGTGGTGGGGGTGGCGGGTGGGAGATGGAGAAGGCGGCCATCGCGGCGCACCCGCTGTACGAGCGGCTGCTGGAGGCGCACGTCGCGTGCCTCCGCGTCGCCACCCCCGTCGACCAGCTACCGCGCATCGACGCGCAGATAGCCGCGCGGCCCCCGCCCATGGCCGCGGCCGCGGCGGCTGGCGCGCCCTCCGGCGGCGAGGAGCTCGATCTCTTCATGGTAAGATCGACGATTGCTCTCCCCCCTCTTTCACGGTCTTACTCTTAACTCCTACTATGAAGACATGGGGTTGACTGGTGTCTCGCTGTGTGCGTTTTGCGATCGAATTCTCCTTGTGTGTGGGCTTGACTGTACGATTGGATGCTGTAATTGACATACTAAAAAAATAGCGTGATGTGTGATGCAAAAAATAAGGGATGGAAATGGTAATGAACTGACTAGTTAAGTAGTTATGATTGGAATTGGAATTTGGAACGGATTGGATTAATTCTGTACGAGTAGTCGAGTAGCAATGGTGCTGATGGTTTGCGTGTAAAATAGGCTCTTGAATTGAATATGCGAATTCACCACTTGTTTCTACTTCCTACTTGCAAAGAATTTCTGCTCGCTAAGGTTATGAGCAGCGACCCCATTTTTTCCGGACTAGAAGTGTTTTTTTTGTTTTCGTCGGTAGCTCTTCGTTTGCTTGGCAATGATAATCTTCCGTAGGTAGCATCATACTGTTCCAACTTCCTTTGTCTCCCCTAAAATACTTTGTTTTTCTTGCAGACACATTATGTGCTGCTTCTTTGTTCGTTCAAGGAACAACTGCAGCAGCATGTGCGCGTTCACGCGATGGAAGCAGTGATGGCTTGCTGGGAGCTTGAACAAACTTTACAGAGTCTTACAGGTAGCACAAAGCTTTTCTTGTTGATAGTGTTTGACAGGAAGATAGGAGCGTCCTGAGTTTAGTAGGAAGAAGAATTTACAATCTGTACTCTAGATATTTATTTTTTGCACTGTTTTATTCATACTGATGGTAACAGTCATGCAAGCAATGATGTGCACCATCTTATTGAATCTTCCGCCACAACAATTACTCATTTGACCCTTTCCTCAATTGTTGCCTTCCCTGATAGAAAATTGAGCTCAAAATTCACACCCTTGGAAGTCCTATTGGATACAAGAAAATACACATTGAGTCCACCTTTATAGAAGTTTCATTCCCCTCTTAAGTTTTTATTACATACTGTTAAGGGTATTAGACATATAATAGAATTGTTTTAGTTGTTTCCTTGTATGCTTAGATTTCTTTATCCGTATATAGCATATTCCTCTGTAATATCCCCTTATACTCCCTATATATATTGCCTATTGAGCCTCTTCAATATACACATAATATTCATAATATGGTATCAGAGTTAAAATTAAAAACTTTAACCTCGATCTCGATCTATTTCCGCTGTTGCTGCCCCCGGGAGGATAGATCTCCGCTCCCGAGGGCGGCCACTTCTTCGCTGGCCGATGTGCCATCCGGATTAGGCGTCTCCGCACCGAATCTAGTGCTCCTCCGTCCGGCCCATTGCGCTCGTTCATGGGGGAGAAGACGACGAGATGGCCTGCTGCCGTCGCCGCCGCCACTATCCATGCGCGCCGCCTCCTCTGCTTCTGCTTCCTTTGCTCTGGCCGCGCCACCAGAGCCCGTGCGCCCACGCCCGCGCTAGATCCGGAGGCTCCTTCGTCTAGCTATCGTCGCCCGCACTGGATCCGGCCTTCCTGTTGCCGGATCCGGGCTCCCCGCCACTAGATCCGGCCGTTGCGACTGTGTTACCGCCCTTGGAGCCCCCGCCGCTCCTCATCGCCGGATATGGCCACCTCCACGCTCTGCACTCCTTGGCTCAAGATGGAGATTGTTGAAAAGATGATCCGAATTCGTATCGTGCCCGTGTATGATACTTCATTGTCTCATGTTAGACATGGCATAACAGATGTATGCACAGGTTGTATCATATATGTGTTAATCTGTAGCAACTGACTCTGATTCGTTTTTCTCTCCGTATGGTACTCAGTCTCCTCACCCTACATATGTACTCTAGTAGCCTATAGAAAGAGCAAACACTCCATTGTAATCTCTCCTCAGTATAGTGATTTGCCTTTGAGTATTCGTTGATTTTTTTCCCGCAAGAGTTTTTCACGTAAAAATTCGTGTATCTCGTCTCTATTTTTTTGTGCATTATTTGCAACAAGTCCGTATAGGCCCAGAAATCCTTTTTTTCAGTGTAAAGGAATCCTACACAACAAAAACGGTTTCCAAATATGTTTTTGAAACATAAAAATGATTCATGGGTACAAAAGGCACCGATCGAGCTTGAAAAAAAAATCAAGTGGCCTTCCTTTATATTGTACTGTAGTTTTTGACTTTATTAAGATATATATGTAAAGGACAATGGACACCATTTCTGCCTGTTGGCATTAACGGGCATGCATCAATGAAAATGGATGTCATTAACAAAAGTTATGACTTATGACCTTCTGACAACTGTAAGGGTTTCAATGTTTTGTGGGCGTTACAACTTTACCTGATCTGTTTGAATGTGTTAGCAACTTAGCATGAACTGGTTTGCATCAGTTTACCACTGAGATGCCACATTCTTCAATTGGGCTTGGGACACATGGATGGTTGGGCATGAGAAGTGTACCTGCAGAAAATTGTGAGCGTTGTGTTCGAGAGAAATTTCTAGGATAAACCTAGAGCCAGTTTAAGTCTACATAGGCTTAGGTATAATCTCATAGTGGCAAAGGCAATATGAATTATTAATTTGACCACGATAAGCTGGTGGTTAGCTTATTCTTAGTTGTTCTAATGTAGATTCTTCCTGTAGGGGCATCTCCTGGTGAAGGCACTGGAGCAACTATGTCTGATGATGAAGACAATCAGGTCGACAGTGACAGCAACCTGTTTGATGGAAATGACGGGTCAGATGGTATGGGCTTTGGTCCCTTAATGCTGACCGAGGGTGAGAGATCCTTAGTTGAGCGCGTACGGAAAGAGCTGAAGCATGAGCTTAAACAGGTAAAGTTACAGCCTTCTAAATTTTCAGTTGTTAGCTTGTTGTTGTCTAAACAAAATTCCCAACTTTCAGGGGTACAGAGAAAAGCTTGTGGATATTAGGGAAGAAATACTTCGGAAGCGAAGAGCTGGAAAACTCCCAGGAGACACAGCATCTACTTTGAAAGCTTGGTGGCAGGCTCATGCAAAATGGCCATACCCAACTGTATGTAGCAGCTCACAGATACCATATCAAACTTTTACCTGCAATTTGTTTTTCTGCCACTGATGATCATCGTCCGTAACTTGTTTAGGAGGAGGACAAGGCTCGCCTGGTGCAGGAAACAGGGTTGCAACTAAAGCAGATCAACAATTGGTTCATCAACCAACGTAAACGGAACTGGCACAGCAATCCCGTGTCATCCTCATCAGACAAAAGCAAGAGAAAGAGGTACGGTATCGTGAAAATTCTACTGAAAGTTTCTTTTACAAGCTTGACATCTCTCTGGTTTCCATTTCATGTCTGTTTATGCTTGGAAAAAAGAAGCAATGCAGGTGATGGCAATGCCGAGCAGTCCTGGTAGAGCACGGTTGGAGAAGAAATTTTATGTAAATAACTATTCTATTGTGAAGGATGCTCGATATATTTATGGCTCCCGAGACGACCTTCGGACATGAGTTTGTTGGACCCAATATTGATAGCAAAGAAATCATGTATTGTTGTAATTGGTCTTGTGAAACTGAAGAACCTATATAGTGACCTGCCAGAAAGTAGCTCTCACGTTTGCTATTGTGTTTTATCGTGCATTTGTAGTTGGGACGTGCTGCTGAAATTGTGTGCGTGCATACGACTATTTTACACTGATGTGTTTTGTGAAGTATACGGTGTAAAACCGTGGAATAGAAGTGTTGTACGAGCTGTGTGCCTGTGCGGTGCTGTACTCCTGTAATATTGACCATGACGCATTGGCAGTTTATCCCCCAGTTGTTGTGTTGTTGTACGAAAGCTGTAGCCGAGCCGGAAAGAGCAGGTCGATCGACCCCGCAATCCTCTTAGTTGACGGCAAGTCGGCAACCGCGCGCGGGTGATGGAGGCGTCACCTCCCAAGTCCCATATCCTACCGCGGCCGCACGTTCGGCAGCGCGTGCGCGCGTCCCCACTCCGGCGCCGCGGGCGTTGGCTGCTCATCCCACCTCCGCTCCCTCCCGTGGGCGCTCATCCATCCGTTGCCCACCGTGCCGTTCCAGCACGCTCCACATCAGGCTTGTCAATTCTATTCTGGTACCGGCTGAAATGTACCATACCGCCGTTCAAAATGGAATAGAGAACGATTTATCCTGTACCGGATAAGATTCCGATTAATCCTAGCCATTTTGAGAGGAATCGGGCATTCCGGACGGAAGCGGGGTTTTCGTAAATCTCGGTACCGGATAAAGAATAAGTCACATCTCGCCATCTCCTCCCATCAGCACCATATTCTGTTTACAGTTGGACGTACATGAACAGTGCAAGGAACTACTCTGTTTACATAATAGATTATTCCCTACTAGGATCTATCTCCTGCTCCAACCTCCCCTATCTTCTCAAATCATGTCTCTTATATTACTGGCGATCGGTGGTAGTTACTTCTTGCCATGAGGTATCATGATGCTTCAGAAGCTAACCGCTAGATGGTGGTTATTGTCAGAAAAATGTGGGCAGCAGTTCGCCGTAGGACGGTTGTTGTCAAAGAAACGTGGGTAAGATCGTGTGCGGTTATGTAGTATAAAGGCACACTTCACTGCCTTGTCAGACTGCTCTACTGCAGGAGTAGGTTGGTCGTTAATTCAGACCGTCACAAAATAGGACTCTTGACTAAGTAGTCACAGTAAGTCTTACGACTAAGTACTCATAGCAAAAGCTACGAGTAGACTACTGTAGCAGAACTTACAATTAGATAGTCATAGCAGAACATACAACTAGGTAGTCATAGAAGAGCTTACGGACTCAAGAAATTTCTCTCTTATCGTTAAGGAGTATATTCAAAGAATATGATGACATAATAATTAAAAGGATTGTTATATCCTCGTTATCTAGCCTCCGAACTTCAAGTGAAAATAACTTTCTTATGCAAGCGGAGTTGTAGAATATTGAAAGCATCGTCTTTCCGATCCTTAACCAGAGTGCCTTGGACAGAAAGGTAATTTTGTTTGAGTTGAGAAAACGGACTTTAGAATGATTCTTAATTACCCCTCATAACTCTGTTCGCCCATTTATTTCTTGAGAAAGCCACTCAACTTCTAAGGTGGATAGCCATAGCTTTCAATAAAAATGCGTTTTCTAACAAACAAGTCGTATTTCTCCTTCAACTCTTCTCCAAATTTAAATCACCTAGTCGGGAAGAATGGTGAAATAAACATCCAACTGGGTGGTATCGGAGATGGATAGCCCCAAGCTAAGGGCCCTAGAAGTGACTGAGATAATTCTGCCGCGAAAGTTTGTGAGATGGATTGAGGCCGCTGGACAGCATTGGTCATTGGGGGGGATTGGACAAATCCCGGTATTCCAGGCCTTTTATGAGTGCGGTCTTCTTCTTCCTGCTTATCCCTTCCTCATAGCGGTACTCGAGTTCTTCGGGATCGAGTTGGTAAACTTGGTTTCTAACTCAATCACCATGTTAAGCGTGTTCGTCAACCTCTGTAAGGCATATTTGGGAATTCCCGCAGACTTGGAGCTCTTCCATTATTATCACGAATTGAGCCACCAAACTAGCATCGCCGGAAGCTATGGATTGAAACTCTATATTAGTAAGTCAGAGGCATACATCCCAATGTTCACGAGGTCATCGTGGCCATTGTGTAAGAAGAGGTGGTTTTACTAGGAGACCACCAACGAAGACAGCCTTTCTTTCGTGGGAAAGGCAGCCGAGAAGAACACTTCCTAGAATTCAGTTCCGAAAAACATTTCCAGGATAGCTCCTTATATCTCAGCTATCAAGGAACTGAGAGACAAGGGGCTTACAGGATGGCATATAGTAAAAGACTACACCACCCGCCGCATAAGCCCTTTGAAGAAGCGAGAACATCCCATGTGGATGTATTCTGGTGCAGCTGATGCTATAGAGACTATGAAAACGATACGTGTAGTCATACTTGTAGAATTAAATTCTAGGTACTGTATACTGATTATGGTTTAAATGAAACAGATTTTGACCTGGAGGAAATTAACTCTCAAGTCAAGAACATTTGCGAGAAGGCTCCATCAATAGATGTGTCCACTGAAGAAAGGAAAGAACACATAAAAGTAATCGAAATTCTAATGTCACCCTTTAGTGCTATATAGTTGTAGAAGAACTTACAACTAAATGTTATTCTCCCTCTTTTTCTTTTCAGAGTATGGGCTTGAATAACCGTCAAGACGACCAAGGGGTCAAATTGATGGTTATCGGAAAAGCAGCAGAGGAGAAAGAGGCCCCTGCTGCAAAAAGGCGTCGGCTGACTAGAGCTACCGACAAGAAAAAAGCTAGGTTGAGTGTTGCTATTTCTTCTACCTCCACTACTAAGGTTGACCCAATCCAGTAGTTCATCGTGGACTTAAGTACTACGTCTAAGATTAGAGCAGCTATACTTGAGCAACCGACCTCCAAGATCAATGTACCCTTCTATTATAGTACTGAAACACATTCGATGTACGCTTCTCAAGGTTTTATTAAGAAACTCAACAAGGTATATTGGAGTGATTTCATATCTTCTGTGAAGGAACTTGCTGCAGTAGTAATACCTATGATCAAGGAAGGGTCGGCTCTTCAGGTAGTCGAAACCGACTTCGGCTGCCAGAAGAGCCAAGAGGAGCAAGAAGTGGGAAGCCTTGCTCATGGTTCTTGACCAGATATGGTCGAGAGTATCTCCGTCCGACCAGAAACAATCGAGGAGAAGAAACCAAATAAACTAATCTCCAGAAAAGTTTATTCTACATTCAAAATCAAAGAAACAAAAACACCGTACATATATGCATACATATAGCTCTTTCCTTTCATATTGTATTGGAAGATTTTCTTACTTTTGTGCGTGCAGCTCGACGTCTCCATCGAGGAAAGATAACACTGTGGGAGAGTTTCTCATGACTTTACCCGCAGTCAGCAAAGAGGTGGTAACGGTGATCGAACAGATGACCACCCAAATGGTGGAGATCGAGATCTGCGCTATGACACCCATGACCACAGATATGGTCATGGAAACAGAAGAGAGGGGAGAACTTCTCGAGCAGTGCACTGAGGAGATTGTCAAAGGCATCCATCCTCAAATTCGTGAAGGTAACATATAGGAAGAGAATGAACTTCCCTCTTCTATCTTTATTCCTCCTTTTGTAGTAAGGGACTCGTTCGATCGACCTCAAGCCCACACCCAAATGACTTACCCAAGAAAGGGCAGATTTTTGAGGACAATCATCTTGAGGATGTGTGGTAGAGGAGGGTCGATGAACTCGACCAGTTGCATGACTCCACGAGCGTTCTCGAAAATTTTGCTCATAGAGAGATGAATGTAAGTATCTAGTACTTAGACATTTACATAAAATCTTTATCGGTGTCTTATTGGCATCTCAAATATAGAGTATAGGAGAACATGACGGTTGTGGCCGAGTACCACAGGCTGCTCACTCTCCTACGAGAAGAGAACGCTAAGCTCTCTAATGATGCGAGAGCATGGTAAGCTTTTCTTGCA
This sequence comes from Melocanna baccifera, assembly GCA_036346265.1. NCBI lineage: Eukaryota > Viridiplantae > Streptophyta > Magnoliopsida > Poales > Poaceae > Melocanna > Melocanna baccifera. The sequence goes on from CM070692.1 coordinate 3,738,370, forward strand.
ACTAAATTTTATTTGGTTGCTTGACCAGCTTTCTCATATTGGCTGTCGACCCTTCTTGGCTCAAGAGTGACGCAAAGACCCTGGGAACTACGCTTAAAGAGGAAAAACTTGAGACACAAAGGCTCGAGAAGAAAGTCACCGACCTTAGGATATGCCTAACATAGGCCAATTCTAAGGGTAAAGTTTTAGAAGAGAAAATAAATGGTAAGTTCTGAACTTACGATTACTTACTCTTTTAACTTTCTCTTTACTTTCCTTGACTTCCTTCCTTTGACAGAAAAAGAAACTAAATGAACCATCTTCGCATCAAAGTCGAAGAAAAGACTAAGGTGATCAGAGCTATTTCTAGAAAAAGCAAGGAGAAAGAAGTGAAGGTGAAGAATGACCTTGAAATCCTTGATGCATGACTTTCAGGTGAAAGATACTTTCATCTTTAACTGGATAGTCATAGCGGAACTTACAACTGAGCTGTCGTAGAAAAACTTACAACCAGGTAGTCGTAGCAGAACTTACCACTAAGTTATCATAGAAAGATTTACAACTAGGTAGTCGTAGCAGAACTTACAACTAAGCTATCGTAGATTGACTTACGACCAGGTAGCAAGAAGTAGTGATATGATATGTCATACGATCTGACCGTTGATTCCCCATTTGCAGGAGCAATAGCTGAAATGAAACAACTCTCTAAAACTCGACTCGCAGTGAAGAGGAGATGAAGTTAGCGAAGACAATTCTTCATGACAACGTTGATCTCTTCAACAACTTACTTGACAAGTTTGGTTCTGAGAAAGTAAATCTTTTTGAAGATACCATAACTGCTTGTGTGAGTGTAATTGGACTGCAAGTGGAGGCTTTAGAGAGATATTTGGCTAATCTAAAGGGAGAGCAAGTTGAGTCGATTCGGGAGGCTGTCAGAAGTGCAGTAAACTACACTTTGGCAAAACTCAAAGTGAGCAACCCGAGTCAATCATTTCAAGTAATCGAGCACGACTTCGACTGCTCTGACACACAAGCGGCTCGACTCATTGAAGAAGCCGAACCTTATGGGCGAAAGGTGTCAGAACAAATGCAATTTGACTCGCCCTCTGAGTAGTTGTGTAATTGTAATAAATTTTATAAAGACTTACCGTTGATGAATAAAAGGTCTCTTCCTTTTCCTTCGATGAACGAGAAGCTTTTCCCTATAATGCATCTTTCTTTTGTACTCGTAAAACAAAAGTTGTAAGAAAATTTAGAACTAAGAAATAAAGTTATACGAATAACCTTATCTTAGCCCCCGACTATTGACTTAGTTTGTACGGGTAGACTATGCGAATAGTAATGAGAAGAACATATCTATTGACTAGAATAAGTCAAGAGAAGGTACTCGGAAGCTTTGTCAGGGGTATTTTGATAGTTGGCCAAATACCGGGTTAGTGCTTTCATCAAAACAACGGTACAGGGAGGTGCAAGGGAGAAGTGGTTTAGGTTAAGGTGAGCCAGTATTCCTAAGTAGATCATTGCTAATGGTGTTTGCAGGTTGAGTCTTGTAAACATTTTAAAAAGCGTATGTGAGTATGTAAAACTCACTATAGTGTTAGGTTAATTGATTAGCCCATGTAAGTGAATAAAACCTGACTAGGGGCTTGATTAGGGCTTTATGGTATGAGCCTCCATATATGAGGAGGGAGATGAGTTAGCTTAGCTAGGGCTTTTGGGGAATTAGGGCTAGGGTTTCCAAGAGAAAACTTTGTATGTATGTGCTCTATAGAGAGGGAGCTCTATTATCCATAAGTGGAGTAGCTGTAAATATTCATCTTCAAGTGAAATAAAGATTCAAATTTCATCCAAGTGACTTTTGCCATGGATTTCTCCTTATGATTTTGATTTGCTTTGTTTTCTTGTTTGAATTTCCTGTCTCTTGGTCTTATTGTGATCCATGATGAGCAAGAGGTAGAAAATGAACCTAGTTGATTAATCTTCAACCATCTAGATCACGCATATAGAAAAATTCGAGATCAAGTCTGGTTTTGTTTGTTCGTGGCTCAAATTTGGGTTTTTGTGGTCTAGATAGTTTTAGTCCAAATCCATGCTTTGATTAGCTTAGTATGATATGTAAGAGTAGACATGGATCATCCTCTTGATTAGAAACTCCTCGAGCAAGGTCTAATTTGAATTTTAGGGTTTTGAGTGTTCTTAAGACCTAAATTTGATTTTCTTCAATTTAGTGAACTTGAGCCTAAGAACCTAGTGATTCTTAATTAGTTTAGATTCCTTTTGTCTTGAACAAGTCTCATGTAAAATTTGGAGATGTTTGAATGAGATCTGAATAAGTTCTTGAGATTTGAGTTTTGGTCCGAGAGGGTTTTCAGTTTGAAAGAAGGGACCAGTCAGACCAGCCCTAGACGTACAACCAGACTAGCATTGGTGGTCAAACTGGTGTGATGCCTGTGGTGAGACTAGCCATTTGATGTTTTGGCCTATTCGTTACTTCTTTTGTTTCCTTGGCCTGTTAGTTTTTGTTTTATGCTTGTTTCCGCTATGCATTTGATCTTATTACATTTTCATAGCTAATTGAGTAAAGAATCCAAAGGGGTTGTTTTGTTGAAGTTAAAAAATGAGGCAAAGAGCATTCAATCCCCCCATCTCCGCCATTGGTCCTATAAAAAAGTTGGAAAACCCTATCGATCCTAGTACTACTATAGTATCTCTATTTTCCAAATAGTTGACACTCTTGTCTTTCACTATTTAAAATTTGACCATTAATAAATTTTAAAGAGAAAATTTATTATTTGCCACTAAATAACTCTTGATTTTATGATATGTCACTAAATAATTGTGTTTTCATTCCATGCCATTAGGTTTTGAATTTTCTTTACAATATGCCGCAATAATAACCTTGTCGTCCAAGCCCATCCATTAACCATGTTAGTTTTTCCGATAATGGCCAAAATATGTACCACGACCTCTCTCTTCCCTTGCTAAAGCAGTTGTGCATACCTTCTGGAGGCAGCGGTGCTAGGCTACAGTGGTGTTCCGATGGAGTTTTGGCCCCTTGGGGTGGCAGCGGCTCGGCATAGACTAGCACAAGGGCGAGGCATCTGATGCGTGGTGAGGTGGCTGACCTGTAGGACCATGGAGCAAGGGCAGGGGTGGACGACGCGGTGCCCCACCTCTCCTCCCTAGCCTCCAACCACTGCTCTGCCCTCTGCCACCAACCCAACCACCTCCCGGACATGCCCTATCATCCAACGACAAGCTCTGGAGTCTCACATCACCATCTTGATGTCCCAATCCGATGATATATTTTGAAATATGTTCATGTCAAAAATGTGTTCCACATTATTCTAATCCAATCCCATAAGTTGATTTTATTTCTTTGAACACAACGTGACGAATCGACCATTCTCCTTTCCGTCTCCAATCGTGTTTTGCTACTGCCATTTGTCGTCTTGGTGGGCCGCCATCTAATCCTTTCGCACCCGAGAATCCCTTCATCCCTGCAGTCTTTTTGATATATTGCCGGTCGTAGAATGACGAAGGTGAGAGAGAGTGAGTGCTATGGGGAGTGAGAGATGAGTGAGTAGAGAGTGGTCATGCAATAGTGCAACACTAAGGTAGCTGACTTGTGGATCCCACGAGCAAAGATAGAGCAATAGAATAACATGTGGGGCTTACTTGCTACTCACATGTTCATGAGGGTAAAATGGTCTTTGCACTCTTAACGAGAAGCACTTGTGGTCTAGCGACGATGATCGTATGGAGTGAAGAAAATTTGAAAAGCGATGGCATGGTATGCATATGCAATTATTCGGTGGTAAATCATGAAATAGAGAGTTATTTAGTGGTAAATAATGAATTTTCTCAATTTCAAAATATTTAGTTGCCGAAAATCCTAGATATCCTTATGTTTGAATACTGAAAGACCGGTTCGGCCCATTATGTGATATTCACGACTCAGAAGCCTTCATGCCGATGATTTTGGACAAGTGACCTGCTGCAAATTAAATAGAACTCCTCCCAGTTAAGGTGCAGGTTTTTCTTTTTTTAAAAAAAAAAAAGTTGCGGGTTTTGTAGCTCCAGGAGCAGATCTAGACCCTTTTTTTAAAAAAAAGAAAGTTGCGGGTTGTGTCACCATGTATAGACTGTATAGTTTTACAGATATTATTAACTAGAAGTCTAACGAGCAAGCATGCATTCAACTGTAATAATCCATAGAGTTTTGACGTTACAAAATTAATTGAAGAAAAAGAACAAGAGCATGTGAACATAGTACATCTCCAGAGATATCCTTAAATCCTAGTAAGCCCTAACAATGCCGACGTACGGCAACTCTACTGATCCGAGCCATATCTCGCCGCCTTCCCTCTCCACCGCCTCGGTCGGCCTCACGCTTTTGGGGCCCCTCATCTCCTGCAGCACCTCGCCGTCGGCGCTGAGCCTGATGGCGACCAGGTGGCTGTCCAGACCAAACGGAAACTCGTTCTTCTCCCGGTGCAGCGCTACCCAGTATCCTCCTTTCCCGTCGGGTCTCACGTTGTCCGGATAGCCCGGCAGCTCCGCGAACGGCTCGGACGTGCCGGCCTTGGGCCCCTGGATCCAGTACCTGAGCAGCTTGCAGGGTCCGGTAAGCGCGACGACGAGGTGGGTGCGGTCGGCGCTAATGGCGACGCCGTTGGGGTAGGTCAAGCCGGACTGGAGCACGGTGACTCGGTTGGTCCGCGGGTCGTACTTCATGAGGCGCCCCGTCGAGTCCCCCGTGAGGGTGACCGCCTGGTGCTGCGCTCGCTGGTAGATCATGGTGCTGTCGGTGAAGAAGACGTCGCCGGTGACCTGGTCGACGTCCACCCCATTGGTGAAGCGGAACGGCACGCCGTCGGCCTCCGTCGCCAGCACCGTCGACTCCCCGCCGCCCGGACCCACCCGCATGAGCCCCATGTACGCATCGGCGATGTAGAGGTAGCCGGAGTCGTAGTGGAACCGGAGGCCCAGCGGCCGGCCGCACCGGCTCTCCGTGGTGATCGCCGGGAGCTTGGACGCCGCGCACATGTTTTTGCTGTAGCTCGGGCTGTAGGCGAACGTCGTCCAGCCGGCTCCCTCGCCGCCCCACCTGAGGACGCGGCCGTCGGAGACGCTGACGTAGGGCCCGCCGCCGTGGCCGTCGAACGCGACGCTCTCCGGGCCACGCAGGGATCCGGCCGGCAGTTGAAGGCGCTGGATCCGGCTGGCGTCGATGGCCCTCGTGGCGACGGCCGCCGCAGGAGAGGGCAGGATCAGCAGGACGGTAAGCGAGAACGCGAGCAGAGCTAGCTTCGACGTGCCGCAGGACATGTTTACTCGAGTACGTACGTGCTCTCTTTCTGTTGGCTAAACGCGCGATTTGCTTTGTGCTCTGGGTTTGTGGAAGAAAGGCGTGCCCTGCCCACCCTTTTATTTCGCGGTTTCCCTTTGTCCGATTCGGTCTCGGCAGCCGAATCGAACTCTGAGCCTCCCTCGATCGCCAATAGAGGAAGAAGGAAGGGAAGACGAAATAGATACGGACTCCGAATCTGTGGACTTCTAAGTTCTAATTAAATTAGCTGCATGCCATCTCCCGCACCGTTGCCTCCCACAATCTCCTCCTCTACTACATCACCAACTCCGCCACCGCCACATGCTCTTTCCTCGTCTCCCACCGCCTTCTAACCTTTCTCGCTCTCAGCACCGCTACCGACTTCCACCGCCCACCTTCCTCCTCTACAGAGGTGGTGCCACTTCTGCTTCGCCACACTGCAGCCGCATCGTCGTGCCTCCGCCACCCTCTTCCTCTAAGATTAGGGCTTCGGTGAATCTCGAATCCTAACTAGTGAATCTAAATCCTAATCTTGCAGCATCGAGAGGGAGGACAAACTCATCAAAGCACGAATCTTCAAGTGGATTAGAAGGTGAGAAATTCGATTGATTTCAAAAAATCATTCGACAGATGATTAGTGGATTTAGCGGACAATTATGGGTTCTTAATAATATAATTTTCTTATATATTAATTTTCTATAAAAATTATTTGCTCAAAATTATGGTAAATTATCAATCTAGGAAGCATCATTTGCCATGCTTCACCTTTCCTACATCGTTAAGCTTCCAAAAAGGCCAGGCCGAACAAGGATATATTGGAAAATCGGGCCCACAAGGACCATCTCGTCGGCCTCCAAACGAAGTATGATACACAGACAATTCAAGACTCAACCCAGTTAACAGAAATATGGTCCAAGAGGGCTGCCTGCAATACCTGAAATTCGTCGAAGTAAAGGAAATGGGGAGGATTGTCCCGGCCGTGACACACATGAATGTCCGGCCCATAAACCTCCGATCAGCCCAACCTCGTCCATGTGTCGCTCATCCATGGGACTTGGCACCGATCTGATCGACTTGGGGATGGATGCATCAGCCCAACGAAATCCCCGGATTTTTGCTGAGGTTTTAACTCGACAAGATCCCGGCCCCTTCACGCCCGAATTTTCGGGATCATGATCGAGAGCGTAGCACCCATCCACAGGGCTAAAATTGCCCGCGCCGCGACTCGCCAGACTGGATCTGTGCTTAACCTTTGGCGTTGCGACAGAGGATAGGTGATTCACTTGCTTTTGTCTTTGTCTTTTATCTTTTAATTTCTTTATAAATTAAAATAAATAGAACAATTTTTAAAGTACATTCTTTAAACAATTTTGATTCAAAAATTATATTCGATATGTCGACGCTTTCATCATCTACTATCTTAAAATATATATATAAAAGAACAATAGACCAAATCCAAAAAGTCATCGGACAGCTAAACAAGAACAAGAGTACAGCAGCATCGAAACCACAAACGCACGGGGCAAAACAATCAATCATTCAATCGGAGTTGGGCGCAATGCGTGCAAACACGCATCCCAAACCGGGCGTCGCGTCAGGTCGCGCCGCGCCCCCCGAAATGGCCATCGCGCGCGAGTCGCCATCGTCACACGGCCATCCATCCACCACCGTACGACACGACACCTGCGGCGCTGCTGCCTCCGGACACCACACCGTCGGCGTGCTCCTGTCCTGGTAGGTCAGGTCACCAGCGATTGCGCACCGGCTGGTTCCCTCTGTTTGGATGTCGTAGCTTTTGGTTGGGATATGCTGAAAAGCAAATTTGCCTGGAAAATAGGGCAGGGTGCAAAGGAAGTGCTCCCTTGCGTGCAACAGATGTGGAAATAAGCCAAACCGCAAGCAATCAAACCGTGCTTTTACCTAGCTTGGCAATGGCAGTGAACCAACCAGCCCTGTGACAGTAGCTCGCTTCTCATAACCGTAGCTACGATGGCAGATTGAGAGGTCCATGTTTTTCGAGGAATATGCAAAATGGTAAGTTCAATGCAATCCGAGCAACCAAGATGGCATGATCCGGCACAAGCTGATCATCGGTAAGCATTCAATGTGAGACCGAGCTAGGATCTGGACTCTGGAATCTGGATACATTTCTTGCTTGCGTTGCGAATTTGACAAACCATTGCGTATTCGCATGCAACCAAGTCAAGAACTTCGTGTCCTGTGTCCAAATTCATGGCAATGCAAAATCGGTACCATGAATCAAAATTCAGTTCTTTCAGGCACAAAAGCATCAGCATGAACACAAAGAATTTCAAGACAACCCTTGCAGCAAGATAGACAACACAGGTATCAAATAACTGAACTTTCACAAGGGTACTGAACGATTCGGTATATCTCACAATCACAGAAACCAAGCAACTCTTGTTACAAGCATGGGCCTCAGTCTCCGTTCCCCAACTTGTAATAACCAACAAACCTTAATTACCCTGCGACAATCAGTTCACATTCAGACTGACCGACCAACGACATCCAAATAACTCAATTATTACCCAGAAATGGGGGCAAAAACGAAAATATATCGGACTCCCTATAACTGACACTAGACTAACTTATTAAACGCACCTCTACGCAAAAAGTATAAATGAAATAATATGGATCTGAGACATCCATTGCGATACTTCTAGACACACGGCTGACTTTTGATTACAAGATATGAAACAATGAAGAGGTATGAACAGATCTTAGGGACACAATGAAGGCATATATCAGTGCTGAATACCTAAATACGCAATCTGGCAGTAGAGAACTCATTCATGGATGCCCCAGAAGTTCGAAGACTGCTGTCCCGTACAATATCTGCAGGTTGGTGACCTTAGGGTTGCACCTTCTGGGATGCAGCCATGGAACGCAACCTGCCAGCAATCTCTGTAAAGGTTGGCCGTTCAGATGGTTCTGTTGACCAGCATTGCTCCATCAGTGATCTCCACTCTGGGTCACACGAGTCAGGCACAGGTGGTCGTAGTGTGTTGCTCACAATGCCACCTGCCAATAAAACAGTTTACATCTAGTTTGATTACTGACCATCTCACTATCTATTGTGCGTATAATTTCTATTGAGGGTATCACCCGAGCATTATGTAAATCTGTCATGGCAGATTTGTACCCACCTATAATAACACCATAATGTAAATCTGCATAAGGTTCTTCTCCTGTTAGGAGTTCCCAGAGAACAATCCCAAAAGAGAAGACATCAACCTGAGGGCAACATGGCAACATTAACATGTGAGTTCTACGTGAACCTAAATATAGCTGTCCAAATGATACAGACACAGAAGCAATATATAAATGGATTAACAGACCTTTTCAGAGACCAAGCTGCTACTTCCATTCAGAAGTTCTGGGGCCATCCATGGGAGCGTTCCCCTCACACCACCAGAGATGAGGGTCTGACACTTTACTTTTGAAAGCCCAAGATCACCAACCTGCATCATCCAAGACAATCAGTGCAAATATATAGGGAAAAAGGATGCAGTTAACACAAATTATATAAAAGCCAATTGGCCCGAGTAAGGGTTGGAACGCAGGAATTTGACAGGAATTTCACAAGATTTTCACAGAAAACAGTTCGATTCCCGCAGGATTATCCTGCAGGAAAATTCCAGCGTTCCAAGCGGGGCCTAAAGCCAATTTGTTGACAGTTCACATAAGCAATATTGGTCCAACCACCAATGTGCATTGGCACGTGACATATGAAAGACATTAAAATGTGAAAAGTATCCTATAGACAATCTGACACAGGATGGCTAGTTGATCAACTAAGAAAATGCAAAATTCAGATGGCAAATAAGTGATTCTGAAGTCTATATACAGAGGCCTTTGCTCAATAGTTGATACACCTAAAATAATGTCGCCATGCACCCATTTGTGTTGCAGTAACATAAAACCACGATGAGAGCAGCTCCATCATCCGAACATACATATCCTACGTCCCGTCAAGTGTCACCGAAAGGTGCCTTCAAGTTTAGCCACAACGGATCCCAGCTAACTTGAGGTAGCTCAAAATCAAAGGTGTATAATTTAAGCCACAAGTCATCATTGCTAAGTAGTGGTAGGTTCTGTTGCACGTGAAAGTCCAGTCCTATCAACAATTCTCGAGCAGCAAAACTAAATGTCTATCTGATTATCACAGCAAGCGCTGTATGTTCCTAACTACAGAAATAAATTAGCAAAAGTACGTGGGGATATGGTGCTAAAATTTATCATTAGAGCCTAATTTGGAAAGTTAATATAGGATGGATTGCCCAATAGCAAGCACCACGAATACAATATACAAGGAAACAAATGACAATATAGCAACGAAGTGCAACAGAAGAATGATAAAACAGAAGTGTGCTTCTTACCTTGCATATTGGACGCTGAGGGTCCCTTAAATTAACAAGCAAATTGTCACTTTTCAGGTCAAAGTGCACTATGTTTTTGTTATGCAAGTACTCCATTCCGAAAGCTGTATCCATGGCAATTATTAATCTCTTACGTTTATCAAGGGTCCTGCACAAAACGAAAATGTTAATCCCTTCAATTCCATGTAAGATTACCAATTTCCTTTCTTTTTTTTAAAGATGTAGCAGATCGATACAGAAGATGATGACTTATAAAACATATGCTACATATAATAAGGGGCATACTTGGCATTCTTCAGCAGCGCCGTCCTAAGTGATCCATTAACCATGTATTCTGTAACCGTGGCAATGGATCCCCCAGGTCCATCTAGAACAACACCGTAAAAGGCCACAACATTTGGGTGGTGTAGATCGGCAAGTTTAGATGCTTCATTCCAGAAGTCATTCCGCTGAAAAGATTCAGGACCTATCAATATAACGACAAGCATAACCAAAGGAAAAAAATCTGAAGAATGAGAACAAACCATCTTGTCTTGCTCAGATGGCTTCCCAGCGAAACATCTGTCATTGATTCTTTTTATTGCAACATCAGAGCCCCTCCATTTACCATGATATACAGTTCCAAAAGTTCCAGAACCAAGTTCTTGGAGCTCTTCCAGGTCGTTGTTCTTTATAATCTGGAACATGAACATTTGCATGGTAACAAAATTATAAATAAGTACAATATATAAATGTTGTGCACATTTAAAAGGATATATTTCATGATTTGTCACCTGCAGGTGTCCAAGGTCATCTGTAACCGGATATCCTGAAATCCAATCTGCTGGTCTGCTCTTGATAACCTGCACAGTTCTCGTGTTTAGCATTGAGGATGACATAAATCAGGACATACAGGAGCGTCAAACGAATCACTTCCTAACCTCGTTGATGTCAGTTTCCCCATCAACTTTATTAGTGACAGGCCCAACTTTTTCATTCAGCAGAGGAGGTTGAGGCTCAGATGACTGGGTATTAGATGTAGCTAAGCCGTCCTCCATACCCAGCAAGTCTGGGTTACTGATATCATCGTCTGGATTGATCATAGACAGGAATAAGAATTCACAACTTATAAGTATACACATTGATGACAAGGTTTTACTGAAAGTATGGTTAAGCAATGAACCTTTGATGAACCAACCATGTTCTGCATGTGCATTTTTGTGATCTGATTGTTGATAGAGAGCAACATCTTCAGCTGGGATATTCAAATCTGGCCCTTTGCAATTCAACAAAGAGTTGTGGGAATGGGGATCCTTTGGGCAGATGTTCTCCCTGCTTGCTACCCTCTTAGGTCTTGGTGGCAGTGCATGTGCATTTGTAACCACTTTCCAACCATCCTCATTGCTGAACTGTTGGCCTGATAAACCAGACTCTTGGAGTTGCTCCACATTTGGACCATGATTTGCCAATCCTGCTGTTGGTACCTGAGCACTAGTGTTCGGAGCAGCAATGACTTCATGTGGAGCTTCCTTGTGATAAACTTCAGGCAGAACATCGTTCCGCTCGCTCATTGGATTAACAGTGGCATTTGTATAGACAAGATCAATACCATAAGCCAATGGAGGCACTCCACCAGGCCCAACTGTAGCAACAACATAACTAGAGTAGGGACCCCCAATGCTCATCATATGGGGCATATGGCTCACATTGGCATGCTGGACATTGTGCAAATAAGAGCTGGCCACAGAAGGTGGTGGCATTGGTTCAGTTTGAAGAACTGCCTTTGGTTCATTGACATCAAAAAAAGTGTTGGTGTGGCTCTGTTGAACCTCTTTTGCCTGTGTGTGTTCTGGTATTGCATTCTGGGGTAGACCATTTTCAGGTGCCGTTGTCTGCTTCCTTTGTTCAGTAGAGCCAGAAGCTTCGCTGGGACTCACCCGGAGCGAATCCATCATCCTGTCCACATTTGCCATATAGGTTGGCACAGCCACAGGTGCCACTGGAGGCACATTATCATGATGTGGCAGTCCATCCTCACGATGCCTTGCATTGCCACTTAAACTACCTTCACCTGAAAGCTGATTGTTGGGACTACTTTGCTTCACTGGATACTGAGCCATTCCCTGGCCTGAAGGCAATTGCTGCTGCATAGTTGGGGAGACTACTCGCTCCTTCTCATTAGGAATCGCAGGGATATGGCTAAATCCATAGGTCGGCAACTGATGTGGTGGCCCATGCTGCTGCTGCACATACACATGCTGATGCAAGCCAGATGGATCAACGAGCACTGAGTTTGTAATCCCTTCCACCTTTTGCGCATACACCCTCTCCCTCTCGGGTGGTGCTGGATGCAAATGCGTGTAACCATAAGCCCCCAATGGAGGAGCCGGCACTGCCCGCTCCGGCATCATAATCCTTGCCACATCTTCAGGCCGCAGGCTCATGTACACTGGCACCGGCTCAGGCGCAGCCCCACCATGCACATCGCTGCCATACTCATTCACCACTGGATCAGAGTGTGAGTGAGGCAGCGCCTTCAAGCACATATTGCAGTCTTCCAACCTTGTCCCGTTTCCTGGTGGCGGCTGATTCATACCCTGCATGGCCTCTCTATGATCATTCAGGAACACAGGCGGCAGTGGTGGCAGCTGTGACAGTGGCTGCCGGTACTTTGCCACCTCTGGATGTGGATGCGGGTTCGCCTGTGGAGCCCTCACTTCGGCGGCACTCTCCTGTGGCTTCACTGGGACAGGAGTGGCATTGCTGAAGACATCAACAAGAGGGGGCGGAGCTGCCATACTAAAAGCCAATCTCGCAGCATCATTGGAGCAAGTGGAAGTGGGGGAGAGCGCAGACGGAGATCCGCCGCCTCCTCCTCCTGAAGGCAGCGGAGGAGGCAGCCCACCATCGGAGTTCTGCGTGGAAGAGAGGCTCGCGAGGCTATCCTTGCGCACAATGCCGTTCACAGCCTCCAGATACCGAAGCCCAGCGTCGAAGCCCCCGCTCTCCATCTCCTCCCCACCCGCGCCACCCACCGCATCGGAGATGGGGAAGATGAAAACCCGTAGCTTAGGGCTGGCGCAGGCCAGCTTATCGTACTCCTCGATCATATTGTCGAGATCCTCCGGCGAGGACACCGAGATGAGCGCGTCGAGCCCCTCGTCGGGGAGCTGGTACTTCACCGCGAAGCGCGGCCCAGTGGCCCCGCCGTACGCCTCGGCGAGCCGCGCGAAGAGGTCCGGGAGCGCCACCCCGCGCGGCACGGACACGATCCGGGTGTCGCCGCCGGCGTACCGCAGCGTCCCGTCCCCGGGCCGCGGGAGGATGCGGCCGCCGAGGCTGCACAGCAGCTTCATCCGCTCCCCGCCGCCGTCCTCCGCGACCCCGGCGGTGGCAGCCATCGCCGGCGGCGCGGGTCCCCCTCCCTCCCACCCTCCCTTCCCTCCTGGATCTAGCTAGCCTAGGGTTTTGGGGGACGAATCGAAACCCTAAACACCACGCGACTGCGAGCTGTAGCACCGGACGGATTCGAGAGGGCGAGTCGCTCGATGATTAGCTCATGGGTTGGGGTTGCTTGGTTTTAATTTTTCATTTTCTGTGTGTTTGGGAGGGAGAGAGGGGGTGGAGCAGCAGGAATGGAGGGAGGCGGAGTAGAGTGGGGAGGGTGTGCTGTACTCAAAACCCCTTGGCTCGCTTCGGCTGCTGGTTTTCTTTTCGTTCTTTCTTTTTCGGCGTCGGGTTTTCTTACGTCGGATTTTGAGCTTCCTATTTGGTTTCGGTTTTTTCCTGTTTAGGACTTTTTTTATCTCTTTTTTGGTTTTTTGCTCCTGGATTATTGGGAAACTTTGGCTTTGGGTTTTGTGGGTTGTTAGAGAGGAAACTATATGTGATACGAGGATGATTTTTATGCATAGAAGTATTATAGTATGTGGTTAGTGATAAATTGATAATTTATGTGTGTGAAGAGTCTAGTAGTGATGTACAGAATGCCCGAACTTACAGAACAAGCAGTAAACAGGCTTGGACTAAGCCTGGTCTACTCAGCGTGTCGTGCTTAGGTCAGCTGGGTATGACACGTCATTTAAACCCCCCATCCCAACCCTTCCAGGAAGCTAAGTCAACTCAAATGAGTGTAGTAACCCTTATATGTTAGTACGGTAAAATCGATTGTGTTTGACAGTAAATTACTTGTGTTTGGGTTATTGCACTCTTCTAAACGTGGACAAGTGATTTGTCAGTAAAATTACTGCAAATGGCCCCCTTGGCCCTTGCCCAGATGTCCTATTCCCCTTGGCCCCTGCCTTGCCACATGCGGCAGCGGCACAAGTAGTGTCGTTAGCTCCATTTAGCATGGTATGGCACGGTGCGAATATAGTCGTTAGGCTGTTAAGGCATGGTTGGGCACTAAATTTCAAAAATTAACCTTTTTTAGCCATTAGAGGCTTAAAAATCAAATAATATAAAAAACATCAAAAATATTGATTTTTTCTATAAATAGGCACGCGCCCCTCCCTCATCCAGCCACAACTCCTTCCTCAATATCGTCTCTCGTTTGTGTTGTGAAAATTGAGATATAGGCTTGAACAATTGGCAAAATTCGAAAAGAAATCGCCAAATAGCTGAAATTTTGGAATCCGACGGCTTTAGATAAGAGAGGTAACCATACTGGAATTTTTTTTTTAGTGAGTATTGTTGTCACTTTGTTACTATTTGGAGTAAAGCGTAGTTAATAATATTGTAATTTTTGAATCGCAATTGTCTTGATGGATCATTTTGATCTTGTTAATTACGGCCTCACATCAGAAAACCTTGCATCATTTGAGAATCCTACGACTGCACCTCAATTGGAGCATGAGGTTGAGGCTTCAGCAGTACCATCCTCTGGCTCTATGAGTGCCTCTATCTTGTCAAGCACCAAGGTGAAGAGGTTCAGGTCATGCACTTCCAATCTATGGAAATACCTTGATACCACATACAAGAAAGACGCACAAGGAGAGAAGGTGAAGTATGCTATTTGCAAAATTTGTCGTAAGGAATTATCTACAAAGTCTTTAGGTAGAACATGCCACTTGCAAAGATATGCGAGCAGATGTTTGGCCAAACAAGGAGTATCGATAATACAAACCTGAGTACAACCCTGATAGTGCAGTACGTACCTGGGACTACGGTCTTGAGGTAGCTAAAGAATCTCTTTGTAGATTAATAGCTACACATGATTTACCTTTAGGTTTTGAGAAGTCTCCTATATTTGGAAAGTATATTAGGATTGCTCATAATCCTAGATTTACAGTGGTGTCTAGACAAACAACTTCTAGATATCTTGTTAGGTATTACAATAACGACTGTAATAAAATAAAAGAAATATTTGCTACATACACATTTTTTGTTGCCTTTACCATAGACATAGGGAGTGGTCAGGCTGGGGAGAACTATCTTAGCATAGTAGCTCATTATGTCAATGCAGACTGAGAATTAGAAAAAAGAATTATAGGATTTAAATTAATTGATGTTGTTCACACCGGTGAGAATATTGTGGAGTGTATTGTCAAAGTTATGAAAGATTTTGGTCACACTAATAATTTTGTCAAGAACTTTAAACAATGCTATCGCGAACTCTAAGGCAATAGATATTCTCGTACCATTGTTTAATACTTAGATTGAATCTTTACATCAGTGATGTGCATGTCACATTATTAATCTGGTAAATAAATCTGGTTTGAAGAGGTTAGATGCATATATTAAACCTTTCTATGACACAATATCTTCTACAAATGCTTTTAACCTGCGAATAGCTGCATACAAGAACTATTGCATTGCAATGGACATATATCCAAGAAAGTTTGGTTTGGACATGCTGCTAAGATGAAACTCTACATACATGATGTTGAAGGTCTTTGCCTTACAAGAGCACATTCTCCGTATCCATCCACATGCACCACCAAAGAACCGATGGTAATGTTAGTGGGCCTCTACTCACTAAGCAACATTGGTTTGTTGCTGAGAGGTTGAAGAATCTAGCCTCATCATTACGTGTTAATGATGAGTTTTCGTAATTGATGACAACCATTTGTGAAACTAACATTTTCTTGAATTTGTGAAATAGGTTAGGTTCCATGCTGATAAAAGAATTAGGATGGCTTCATTTGTTGAAAGTCATCAAGTCAAAGTTACGGATAAAGGATGATATCATGTGTTGATGAGTATCAAGTCAAAATCTCTAAAAGGAAATGACCATGAGTTGATCAAGATCCTAGAGAAAAGATGATCATGACTTGATTATCAAGTCAAGAGAAGACATATCATGTGTTAATAGAGAGCAAGTAAAGAATGCATCATGGGTTGATGCATATCAAGACAAGAACCTAGGCTTGAAGTGAAAATATATGTCATCAAGTCTCAAAAGGATACTCAAGAAAAAGGTATAACTAGCATATGTTAATGATGTGTTTCTAATCTTTTACCAATCTTGATGTTTGGTTGAAAGATCGGAATACTAGTGTATGTTGCTGTACTATTAAAAGAGATCATGTCTAATAGTTTTAGTCTCATTGTATGTTGATAACTCAATCTTACTTGCTTTAATTCTCTTGTGACATGATGCTAGTATTTATGAATGTGCTTTGCAAATAGTTGTACCCTATGCATGATCCTTAATTCCTTATGACATGTGACTTAGATTTGCGAACGTATTTTGCAAATGGTTAAAATCATAGTTCTCTACTCATTGTGGCATGATAGTTAGATTTGTGAATGTGTTTTTCAAATGGTTGAAACTCATGCATAATCCTTGTAGTATTTGTCTTAGGTTTGCAAATGTGCTTTTGCAAACGTTTTCAGTCCATGTACACATTCCTTGTGACATGATTCTAAAGTGTGCAAATGTGTTTTGCAACATGTTATGAGTCGACTTTTGTTTGCATAGTGATGAGGATATAATAATCATCAATTTATTATTTATTTATAAATAATATTATAACGTCATTATACTCCTTAAATATACCCATTATTTGTAAGAGAGAGACCTAACCAGACAGTCATAAGTCTTTCTATGACCACTCTATGATCATAAATTTTTCTATGAGTATAACATAGTCGTAAGTTATTATAGGACCACTATGTGGTCATGAACTCTTCTACGACTACTCTGACTTCGGCTAACCTGCCTATGACAACCTATTACATTACGAGTTTGTCCGACAAGGCAGTTAGCTTACGCAGTTATTCTGTGGAATAACTGCTCATAATTTCTTCATGTCTTTAGCGATAAGCACCTGGCAGCAAGGAATACCACGTCTCTAACAATAACCTCCACAAGACAGTTCATCATTTGACATGATGAGACGCCTCTCAGCATGAAGCAACCGCCATTTCTTCGCATGCTATATAAAGGGTAACGTCAAGAGGAACAAAACGAGAGACAACAAAGAAAGGAGCACAAGACATTCAACATTATTCTTTCTCTTGATTGTAATAAGTAGACTCAATATAGCCACATAGGAGTAGGGTTATTATTCTCTCTAGAGAAGGCCCGAACATGTAAAATCTCTGTGTCTTCCTTTGTGTGGTTAGGTCTTTAAGAGATCCCCAAATCCAAATAATCATCTATAAGATCGATATTAAAACATCGATAGTTCACGCCATCCATAGGGATTCTTCCAAACTCCAATAAATTCCTCATCGATATATTCTCTTCTTTCTGATGTCCTCATGGCAGGAGAATGAAACAAGAAGAATTGGTTCGACTTGACCGACTACGCTGATCTCAATATAGATGCCTACTATGACTATGAGCATAGTATGCTTTCATCCAACGGTGAGGCTGTCCCCAGATATCCTTCACGAGATCCCAGAGATCGCACTACAGATAAGGTTGAGGTGGGATCTTTATCCCTCACAATGTTACACTCAACGAAGGAACCAGCTTCCCCAGAGAGTAAGGGTCAATCCTACTATAAACAAGGCTATACTAAGGTAGATCCAGAACATGATGAAGGATTTCTAAATATTCGAGTCCATCTGCGGATATTCGATATGAATCAGCAAGTCCTAGAATCTAGCACTTCGAGGCTCTATCAACATCTGGTGGCCATCATCCTTCGGTTGTCCCTATAGAGAATGTGGGTGGGTTCCCTGCGAGTTCGCCCATACTTTCGCAAGACTCAACTTCGACCAACGACGGTTATAACCTAGAATTCCCCTTTTTGAGGGGGTTTACTCCAGATTGTGAGGCGCTGTCATTTGACGACTTCTCAAGCCAAGAGTCATCTGACACAACTGGAGATTATATTCAGGAGGTCTTCACCCTCTTCTTAGATATTAATCGCTCTCCCGGAGGAAGAACTGAGAATGCTCTCCGCTACTCACCACTGTGACCCCTTGTGGTGATGATGAGGAGATCTCTGGCGATGAACGTGATCAGTACTCTAATAAGCATGGGATAAATCCTCAAAATAATTGTTCTCCTTTAAGGCAAACTTAAGCAACCTCAGATGTAGAAGATTTTGAGACCATTCGGAGGAGAAGGTTGATAGCCCAGAGGGCTTTGCCTGGGCACATCATGTATCAGTCTGAAGAGGCTCAAGAGTTTCAGTGTATAAATGACTTGCTTGAAAACTCAACTCCAAAACTTGCACGAGCGCTAGGTTATAACCATTTTGTCGAGGGGGTCGTGCAAAGACTTCCGACATGCCCAGAGGGGAGTTTCAGTGGCCCGTTAGGCTAAGCGTGCCCGACCCCGCACGGCACGGCCCGACCCCTTTTGTGTTGTGCCTAGATCGGAGGGCAGGCACATAGACTGACATAGTAACTTATTCAGATCAGACATGCAGGGTCTAATCAGGTTGTGCCCTATTTAGATCCATACCATGCCGTGCCAAGCGGTCTGTTTGTTCAGGCCTAATGGTTCAGCTAGGTAAACTACTCTTTAATAATGAAAAATGCTATTTTTTAAATACCGATGGCACAAAAAAGGGGAAGAAGTCCGTCACGATAATCAATGCCTCGTTTGATGTCCTATAACGACTATTTATCATCACCACATGGAGTTTTGATTGACCAATATGGAAATGCAAAAAAAGGAGTATACATTTCCTCTGGGCAACTTTGCGCTCCACAAATGCTTTCAAATGAATGAATTTCCCACTATTTTCTTATGGTATTGAGCCCATAACTAAAAACCATTATCCACTTTCATAATGGTACTATATCAAATTTACACTGTTTAGATTATACATTCTGCATCTACCGCGGAACCCAATTAATCTGCATCCACTAACCCGGCCATTCGCATGCACAAACCACTAATCTCAGTACTGCACGTGACATTCAGGGTATTCTCTCCTTAAAAACAAAAAGAAAGAAAAACTACTGAATTTACTCCTCCGTGATGAGATGTTGTCAGTTTATGGCTATGTTCTTTTAGATTTATATTTAGGTTTTGACTTTTATTTTTACAGTAACTCATTATTAAATGGTATGTGTTTTTAAGACCAAATCTACAGATAAATTGTAGTATAAACTGTATTGAGTTCAACTGTATCGATCAAAATCGCATACGACTATTTCTTTTACGTGTACTGTCTCTCACAAACAAATCAGAATTGAAAAAATATAGTTATAAACCATAAACCTCAATCAAAAAGACTCACCATATAACAATCATTTATGGGGCTAAAAACTACGAATCTTGCCTTGCAGTCACACAAGAACGAAATTGAAGATGGGCACCCCCTCATTAAAAAAAATACAAGAACTGGGACTACAGGAATGCACTCCCAAGAGTCTTAGGGGCATCGTACTGCTTTTACTGTAGCTTATTATTTTTATTAAAAATAAATGATAATAATTGAAAGAAATAATTTTTAGAAAAAGTGACGGACGGTGAAAAAGATGATAGAGATATGTACACGTGACGAGAAAGAAGAATAAGATGATAGTGGGAGATGTATAGAAATCATTTCAAAAAATTAGATATTCATATTAACAGTTTTTTTAAATAGAAACTAAACAAAAAAGTAACACGAAGAGTACCTTAAAATAGTAGGATGCTCTAGGGTGTAATTGGAGGGCTTGAGCTTTCAGACGTGGCAGGAGAGAGTTGGCTTTAGCCTTCAGCATTTTTTTAATTACAGAGGACGAACACTCACACGTCAATACACACACACACACAATATATATATATATATATATATATATATATATATATATATATATACATACATATATATATATATACATATACATATATATATATATATATGTGTGTGTATGTTCTATTGAAATATATATTAGACTAGAGCGAATGTAGTTGAATAAATTCTGAATTTATTCAGTACCTTACGTAGCAGCATGCGTTTCCCACCATAGGCACACAGGCATGTGAAGGTAAATGGGTACGTCAAACCTGGGTTCGTATGTGGACAAGTAAGTAAGACGCTCGAGGACAGTCATAGCCAACTGAGCGCAGTTCTCTTAGCCTTTAGCACCCTACTAGTACTGAAGTAGTAGTTTCAGTTTGATAGTATCAGATAAGTCACTTTGTTGCATTTCTAAGCCAAAAGCTAAAGGTTTACTTCCATTAGGAAACAAACGTCTCTCCTGTACCAACAATTTGCAATTTTTGCAACTATTTAACATCTATCTTATCAAATACTCCTATACGGCTATACTCATTCATACTACTCATACTAATAGCTGTAATATTATATTCTTTAAAACATACCTTTTTAGAACTCTTTAAAACACACACTACACTTCCACTAATTCGGAACTTCATCTCTAATTCAATACATACTAAATCTACTTTCTTTATGCAAAAACAAGGCAGTTGTAAGCAAGATGATGGTGTACTAATCTGGCTGGGCCCGACCAAAAGATGAAACCTAAAACGATCGACCCCAGTTAGCACGGCAAAGCGAGGAGCAAAATAGAAGGCGAAGGCAGGCAGCGTTGTTCCATGCTGCTGAGTGGGGCCACGGAGCTCGTGCCTCCAATCGGGGTGTTGCTGTCCGCCCCAACATCTCCATTGGAAAGAGGATACCCCGCTTTATCGTGGCCTTTGCCAGCTTACCTCAGGTGGTGCAATCATCAACATTGGTCATCTTTACCTATGTATATTTGATCAATATTTTGTGTGCTAACTAGGGAGACAATGAAGGTACAGGAGTACCTTTGGGCCGGCAATACACCCATAGTAGGATGTACTGTTAAGGATACATCATATTTTCGGATCCAAATTCGTAGAAATTCTATAGGAACTGTAGTTTTTTTTTGTTGAAATTCGTACGTTTCAGACAGGCGCCCAATTCAAATGTACTCTGAAGTTTAATGTGATTATAGGCAGATACTGAACACATCATATGTTGCTATAGAAGTTTCTATTGTCATGAGCTCAAGATTTTCCTTGGTTCCAAGCGAAATATTTGAGGCAGGCACTTGAAAAAAACACTTACAAATTATGATTATCTCAAAAGAAATTTGCTTTATGAGATTTTTGTTGTTGTGCATGAGAATAAAGAGGATGACGATGAAAGTGTAAGGCAAGGGGTTTTTCACGTGTTGAAGTCTTAAACAAAGGGGGAGAGAGGCAGGTAGTTGATCCTGGAGAATCTGTTCTTCCCTGAACTGCAAGGGTAGAGTCACCACACGGTGAGCTTGGGTGGGTGTCCAGGCTCACCGACGATGAGCCGTGGACCTCCAGTTCATCCCGCCACCAACAAACACCATGGGAGCAAGATAGCCCAAGCAAGCAAGCGATGCGGTGGGCCGGTGGGCTTGTAGAGCTGAGTGGGCCGTTAGACTATTACATGTGCCAAATCTCATGAGGCCATGCGTCATGCCCTCATGCCCGACCTCCGAAATTCACATCGATCCCCATTCACCAATCCCCCCTCCACTCTGAATCTCTAATTTGATCCCCCAAATCCCTAATCCTCAGTCACTCACAGGTCATAGCCCAACATGCAGCGCGTGGGCTCAACAAGCCACTTGGCGGTGGGCAAGCAAGGCGGCAAGGCACAAGGAGGACACACAGGGGTGGAAGGTCGAGCTAGGAGCCCAAAGGGGGCACCAGCGGCCAGCCAACAAGCGGGTAAGGGAGGGGGCAGTCTGGCAAATGGCAGTGCACCAACGGCCAGTGCCAACGAGCGGGGAAGGCTCAAGGAAGGAAGGGGAAAGGGTCGAAGCAGAAGGGGAAGGGTAAGCAGGGAAGGCCGGAAAAGGGGAAGCCGAGAAGGGCCAAAGGCCAAAGCCGAAGGGGAAGGGAGCAGTCTGAGGTGATTCTTAATTGGGCTTAATAAGTCATGGCTTATAGCTAAATTTCATTGTAGCTAGTTTATTTTACACTGTAATTGATGATGGCTTATTTAGCATAATTAAATTTAAAAAAAAAAAACATGTTAGCCCATCATGTATAATACAAATGAATACGAGAAAAAGAATCGGAAAAAAACTCAAAAAGCCAAAAAGTCAGAAAAAGATGAAATTTAGGAATAGTAAAAAATAAACTAGAAATCAAAAGTTCAAACCGAAATAAGCGGAGCCTCAAAATATCTCCTTTTGGCTTTTTATTCATCTCTCTTTTAAATCTTACTGCAAGTCTGCAATGTGTGTGTATGGTGTTCGATCTGAGACTTGGGTACTGTTTTTGTTATGGTACCTTTGTCTAGTATTGGAGTATCGTTGCTCGATTACGTGCAAACAATCATGATCTTTACCAATCCTAATGCAACTGTAGTCTGTAGTCACATTCAGACTAGTTGTAGGTCAGTAGGTGAAAGGGACAATCCATTTGAATCTACCTCGGAAGCTTTCGTAAATTTATTGCGTTTCTTTTTGTTGGAGATTTTATTGCCAACTAGATGAGAGGTAGTTAAGCAGTTAGTTCTACTTCAAGTATCTTTTTCATGACATATTAAATATTTCAATTTATAAATTTCAAAAATGAGGATATTATCTGATACACTAATCTAAATATTTTTATTTTGTAGATTCTCTTTTGGATTTGGATGTGTGATTAGATTTTTGTTGATAAGTCATTAAATCTTTCGTAATATCGTACTGAGATATTATTGTATCTTTTTTTTTCATCTATAAATATTTAAACGTGTGTTAGATTTTAAAACTATTGCGGCTATCAACTTTATATATGTCATATGTATATGAATTTGTTTGTACTTATTAGCTATACTTAGGCTCGCAGCTCACGCAGGCTTTCAAATTCTCCTGGCACCGCCGATGCTGAACCGTGATCGTTTAAAGAAGGTTTTAGGGGAACACAACGCGAATGAAAATCCACGTATAAGCGCCTGGACGCATTCGTTTTGGACGAACCGTGAATCTTTACCAATCCGACGAACTCTGCTGCCGTGCGCGTTCTTGTCTCGGTCTGGATTTTGCTGTGATCAATACTAGTGGAGCATAGTTTCCCGTTTCACTGTCAAAAAAAAATAATACTATTTTGCTTAAGATTCCTTGTACCTCGCACTTAGTGGAATCCAGCTCCAGTTAAGCGACAGTCAAAATGGCACCACCGTGAGCTGCCTCTCGTCCTGACGTGGTCATAATGACCTATCAGCTTCAGCGTGCTCCTCGACTCCTTTGTGAAATATACATCTTAGCAACAGATTATCGCTCGAATGTACATCTTAGCAACAGTTTCCACTAGATATATCCCCCAAGTTATACACCAGTGACCTGAAAAAAATCACCTTCTGCTCTGCGTAAAACCACTGACTCCCAAAAACACATGACCCCAACGTTTGGCCTGTGGACTGCAATGCATGAGGTCGAGTCAAAGCCAGGAGGAGGCTAGGCTCTGGCTCAGATGGCCGCCTCTTCTTCCATGGCAGATTAGCTCGCTCGCTCCAGATGATTTGGGAATGCTGTACTAGTACCGAATCAGACGCTTCATCTAATCTAATGTAATGTAATGCGCCTAGTTTGGAGCGAGAGGCCCACATGGGGGGGTTGGTGACGAGGCCATGTGTCCGTCCTTGCCCAGGAATCCAGCTCACCGGACACCCAGGTGGCTTGCAGCCGCACCTGACGTCTTCTTTACAGGCGTCGCCGCCGGTACTCGCGCGCGCCCTGAAACTCGCGTCGTCCCCCTCCCCTCGCCTCGCTCGGCATCGCCACGGCACCACCACCACTCGCGTCCGCGTCGCTTGGCGCGCCGTTTTGTTTTTTAATCCTTTCGTCATCTGCTCGTCCATGTCGGCATCCTGTTCACTTGTTTCTTCTCTCTCTTCTTTTGCTTTTCTTTTCCCAGCGCTGTGTTTGTCGTCGGCTCACCCGTTGGCCGTTGCCCTGTTCTGAAGTCTAAACAGCTGTCTTTTGATTTTCAGAAGTTAAAAATTATTTAAAATATATTGATTTTTTAATGTAAAGATATAATAATATTTTTTATTTTTAATTAAATATATTTAAAAAACTATCGATTGTTACTGTAACATTTTAGCCAAAAGTTACATTACTTTGCAACTGAACCTTTGACTGGGCGAGGAGGTGATGAGTGCTGTGGAGTAGAGCGTGCATTTATTTGGTCATTGTCTTTGATTTGACTCTGCGGGTTTTTTTTAATGATCTCAGGTTTTGTTTCGATTGGTGCTTAAGTATGCCTCTCATGGTAGATGGCATATTTGCATGTGCGAAAGGAATTGGGGAGCTTGTTTAAAGTTCTGCTTATTTTGGATTTCTTATTGGATTTTTGATTTCTAACTTCTACTTTTTTTTAATTTCGACTTTTTCTACTTTTTATTTTTGAGTTCTTTTTATTTTTCTTTTTTATGTATTCCTTTGCATTACAGGTGATAGGCTAACATATTTTTTTATTTTTTAATTTAATTATATTAAAAAAGTTATCAAAAACTATAATACAAAATAAATCAACTACAATACCAAACAATGAAAAATAAGCTATAAACCATAAATAAAAAGCTCAAATGACGGAACTGCAAATCTTACATCAGATGGGACTAGCTTACGTTACTCATTAGGAGTACAATCTTGGACCAGGCAACTAGAAAGAAAATCGAGCACTTGATTAAGCCGAGTGCACTAATGGCTAGTCCTACACATAAATGAGCAGCCTGGTGGCCCTGGTTACACTCCCAGCGCACAAACATCAGTTTGAACAACAAACAACTTCTACTCAGTCCCTGAACTTTCGGAGAGAGATTTCTGCCTGAACTTTCGGAGAGAATAGCAGAAATCTCCGAACGGTGAAAGTTGCCATTGTTCCAACGATGTTAGAAACAAATCAACATCTACTAGTTACAAAATAATATAAAAAAGATAGCTGAAATTCTTAAAAAAAATAGAAACATTCTTTATTATTATGAACTAGTTACAGGATATCTTTACAAAGGCTAGAAGCTAGCCTTAGTTTCTATATTCTTTCTACTAGATGGAAGATTGTGGTTCATACGATCTATGTAACACCCCCGTTTCCGGGAGCGTCATGACATCCCCGCAGCTGCCCAGGACTGTTCAACTGCGGGTATCTTCAATGAGCGTATACATTGCCAACACATGCTTACAGGCAAAGGCAGACTTTTATTGAAATATAGGGGCTAGAAGCCAAGTACCACTACAAGGCCTACGGCCTTTAAAATACATTACACAAAAGAAGCCACAGGCACGCCTGAGCGGAGAACGACCCTAATTCCACGCTTCATCAACTTCGTAGAACATCATCTCGCCGTCTTCACCCGCTTCTTCAAAAGTTGCGGTTTCTGTTTATGTTTTTAGCAAGCGTGAGTACCACAACTGTACTCAACAAGTCACACGGAGCTTATCAATAGCTATATGCATGGTACAACAAATGTGGGGGAAATAAGTTTGTTACTTCTTGTGGATGCAAAATTTAATTTGAAAGCAAACGATGTAACTTTAAAAACTTCCTTTAAAACTTAATGGGGTTTTTCAAACTGGATTTTCCCAACTTTTATAATACTGAACTCTCATCAAAACTACTTATGCCTCAATATCGGATTCACCCGTTAGACACAGCTTCGTTAACCGGAAGCACGGTATGTTCGAACATTAATTATTATCGCTTTGCAAAGCTGCCCTGCTTTACCCGCAAGATTTCGTAACTCCCGCGACAGAGTTAGGAAAACAGGGATGTTCACTGCTCAATTCGATATATAGCCTCGCCCGATGGGGTGTTAATCTCGGCAAGCTCGGATGACCCGTGGGTCTCGTCAGGCTTCGCCGCGACCCTCTGATTGTATGGTTAACCACCTCCCATACGATCTCACCCTCCGACTCCCCCTTGCGATTGCGAGAGGTTCAATTGAAGTTGGCGATTACT
Source organism: Melocanna baccifera (assembly GCA_036346265.1). NCBI lineage: Eukaryota > Viridiplantae > Streptophyta > Magnoliopsida > Poales > Poaceae > Melocanna > Melocanna baccifera. Next base: position 3,764,372 of record CM070692.1, read on the forward strand.
AGACCGAGTTTGAATAATTCAACACTTGCGGTTGGCGGTGACTTGTGTCGTTCATTTAGCACAAGGGTCTAGTCCTTACATTTTATCCGAGGCAACCAAAGACAATCCCAATTTCGACTACTCCTTTGTCGCCACCTTTCAATACCACCTCCACCATCGGTTAAGGTCGTTGGATCCAAAACGACCCTTGCCGACTCGATTTATCTTTTCAAATGCTAGACCAACCAAAGTTTAAACAATATATATATACATATATATGTGATTCCTACACTACAATGACTTACTAATAATGTAATATCTTAAGAGATTTACGTCTTGCCAAGGTGAAAGTGGTCCAAGTTAAATAGGGTCATTTGGGTGGTAGGACATAGCTATTAACATGTTATTCAAAAATATTTAAAGTACAAGAAATAACAGAGCTAAAGTAACATAATGAAATTACGATATCTGAGATAATTAATTTGGGAAGCGTAGGCTCAATATGTTCAAAAATATATGTGACTTGCCTTGCGGATCGGATACTTCAAATAACTCGTGATTCGACGAATCTTGCTGGAACAAGCTTCCTCTTCTGTGGTAGTGGATCGTGCGTCGTAGGCTATCGCAAACAATTAAACAAATATATTAGGTCCAGTTTCAGAAGGATTGAAATCGGACCGGAAAAACAAATAAAAATCAAAAAGGAAATTATAAATCAAATGGTTCTGGCTTAACAAAGCTTGGTATGGGAAAACGGGCCTCGGGAATGGACTCGTGGGATCGAACCGGTTCAAATGAGTATAAACTCACTTCTAGGGTTTACTGTTCATTGGGTTCGGTCGGTTACTATTCCTCGGGCTCGGGTCACTGTTCATCGGGTGCGGGCGAGCTGACTCGGTCGAACCGAGCCGATCGATCGAGCGCGGTCGGGCAACGGCGCGGTCGCGCGGGCGCGATCGACCACCACCGGATCTCCGACGGACGGTCACGGATGCTCGGGCCGGCTGATCAACGCGCAGCGCGCGCAAGACTGGCGCGCTCATCGGGCGTTTAACTTACGCCCGCGCGAACGATCACCGTCCGATTTCCGATCGAGCGGTCAGGCGAGCGGGTTTTAACGACGGTGGGATGGCTCGGGAGCGGAGGGCTGAGATCGGGCCACGTCGCCGTCGTCGTCTACCTCCAGCCACTCAAACCGAGCCGGGGACAGAGGAAGAAGCGACGCGCGGGGAGAGCACTAGGGTTTCTCGCGCGCCTTTAGGGTTTAGGGTTGGGCTCGGGGACTCTAGGGTTTCCATTTTTAGCTCTAGCGGCTACTAAGGTTCCGCGATCGCGGCGACGCTCGAACCGAGACGGTTCTCGAACAAAAGCACGCTATCTAATGGTCAGCGGGCGGGTTTATCCGTTTTTAAGCACCGGGGAACACCGAGGCTACGGTGCGGTGGTTTGGCCGGGGCGCTCGGCAGGCGGTCCACGGTGGCGATTATGGCCGGCGGTGGCGCAAGTGGCTAGGGCGGGAAAGATCACGGAGCCTCGGGAAGCTTGGGGTGTGCTCTCGGGACCTTGAGGAGGCATCGTGAACGGAATTGCAATATAATCAAGCGAATTGCTCAATTGCAAAATTAGCCTCACCTCGGGACTTTCGGGACTTGAGCGCGAGAGGGCTTTGGCGGCAATTGGGCGCGATTGGGGGCTGTTGTAGGTGCATGCTACGATGGAGGGCTCGGGGTCCTTAAATAGGCGGGAGAGCGGTGCGGGCATGCCCCGTTCCGGCGGTGGGAGGAGCTTGCGGGGCTCGGTGGCGCGGGTAGGTGGCGTGGTTGGTAGAGGAGTTATGGCGGGTGTCGGGAGTAGTGTGGCGGCGGTCAAGCAAGTCGAGAGGGATGGGGCGGTGAGAGGAGAGCGGCCGAGAGGGAAGAAAAGGGGCGCGGCGGCGGTTCTCTCCACGGGAAAGGACGGACAGCGGGAGGGAGGCCAATTAAGAGCTTGTACTAATGCTGACAGTTGGGGGAGGGTCGTGGCAAGGCCGGACGGTCGCGAGAGGTGCGAGAGCGTGCGGGCGACGCGAGCAGCCAGCGGGATATTTTCGGACGGTGAAACGATCACATGCGAAAACCCGCCGCCGGGAGCTAGCCGGCGCGCACGGCGGGCTGGGCTGGGCTCCACTGGGCGCGGGATTGGGCTGGGAAGGAACAGGAGCAAGCAAGGAATCAAAAGAAGCAAGAAATCGAATTTTGCAAATTCGGTTTTGTTTCAACCTACCCCCCTTAAAAGGGATCTCGTCCTCGAGATCAACTCGGGCCGAGTAGCAGGTTGGGAAATTCTCGCTGTAAATCTGATTCTTTTTCCCATGTTGCCTCATCTGCTGTATGGTTCCTCCACTGCACCCTATGCAATCTGATATTCTTATTTCTCAATTGTCTCTCTGTTGTTTCTATTATCTGAAACGGTTCTTCTTCATATGACAAGTCATCTCGTAAGTCAATATCATCGACTGGCACTTGCTCTGTAGAGTGACGAAGGCACTTCCGCAATTGTGACACGTGAAATACATTATGTACTTTTGCCAGATTTGGTGTCAATTGTAACTTGTAAGCCACCTCTCCGATTCTTTCGAGAATTTGAAACGGACCAATGTACCTTGGTGCTAGCTTCCCTTTAACTTGAAACCTTTTCTGAGACTTAAATGGGTGACTTTAAGGTACACCAAGTCTCCGATTTCGAAACTTAAGTCTTTTCGACGATTATCGGCATAACTCTTTTGTTGGCTTTGGGCTATTTTCATATTATCTCGAATAATCCGGACATGGGCTTCCGCATCGTGTACAATTTGAGGTCCTAAGAACTGTCGTTCTCCGGTCTCAGTCCAATTCAAGGGTGTCCTGCATTCTCTCCCATATAGTGCCTCGAATGGTGCCATCTTGATACTAGGCGATAATCTTTATTGTATGAGAATTTCGCAAGCGGTAAGCACGTATCCCATGTTGCTCCATACACTAATGCACATGCTCGTAACATATCCTCCATGATCTGGTTTACTCGTTCTGTTTGTCCGTCTGCATGCATGGATGATACGTTTATCTTCAATGCTAAATCTGTCCCCATAGCTTCATGTAACTTCTTCCAAAATTCGGATGTGAATCTGCGCTCCTCTATCGGATACAATCCTTTTGGTACTCCATGCAATACTACAATCTTTGTTAAATAAAGTTCGCTAATTTATTTTTACCATAAGTTTGTTTAATCGGTATGAAATGTGCTACCTTCGTAAGTCGATCTACGATTACCCAAATGGCATCGTAACCTTCTCGACTTTTAGGAAATCCCGTAATAAAGTCCATACCGATATCATCCCATTTCCACTCTGGGATTGGCAAAGGGTTTAGCAATCCCGAGGGTTTCCGATGGTCTATCTTTATTTTCTGACAAACATCGCAACGGGCGATATACTCTGCTATTTCTCTTTTCATCTTGCTCCACCAATACCCCTTCTTTAGGTCTTGATACATCTTAGTACCTCCTGGATGGATAGTGAGTTGAGACGAGTGAGCTTCTTTCAATATTAATTCCTTTAGCCCTTTATCATCGGGTATACAATAACGATTCCTGAACCTCAAAATCCCTTGTTCGTCTATAACAAATTCAGTAGAATCCTCTTCCTGACTTTTCTTAATAAGTCGCTGTATCTCTTCATCCTTTTCTTGTGCTGACTTAATCTGATCGGTTAAGATTGGTTGAATCTCCAAGGTTGCTATATAGCCTTGCTCAACAATATCTAAATTTAGTCGTTGCATTTCCTTATGTAATGGTGTAGAGCACTCCATAATGGTAGCTACATTATGGTACTTCTTTACGCTTAACGTCGTCATGACGCGTTTGCTTTACGGTGGTGATATAATAGATCGAGGTCATAGTCTTTGATTAACTCCAACCATCTTCGCTGCCGGAGATTCAGGTCTGGTTGAGTAAATATATATTTCAGACTTTTATGATCCGAAAAGACTTCACATCGGTTTCCCAATAAATAATGCCTCCATATCTTTAATGCATGCACTACTGCTGCTAATTCCAAATCATGCGTTGGATAATTGTTCTCATGCGGTCGTAACTGTCTCGACGCATACGCTACCACTTTGCCTTCTTGCATAAGCACACAACCAAGTCCCTGCTTTGAGGCATCACAATAAATCTGAAAGTCCTTCTTAGGATTAGGTAATGTTAGAACCGGCGCAGTAGTCAATCTTGTCTTCAATTCCTGAAAGTTGTCCTCACACTTATTGGTCCACTGAAATGGGACGTCTTTCTTAAGCAGCTGTGTCAGCGGTCTCGATATCCTCGAAAATCCTTCTATAAATCTGCGATAATAACCTGCTAACCCCAAAAAGCTTCGAATCTCTGTCACTGTTGTTGGTTGCCTCCATTCCATTACTGCCTTAACTTTTTCCGAGTCTACCTTCACCCCTTCCTTTGTAATGATATGTCCGAGAAATGCAACTTCCTTCATCCAGAATTCGCATTTAGAGAACTTAGCATATAACTGATGCCCTCTTAACTTATTCAGGGCGATATGAAGATGTTGACAATGCTCTTCCTCTGTCTTGGAATATATTAAAATATCGTCAATGAATACTATCACAAAGTGATCCAGCTGTTCCATATATACCAAGTTCATTAGGTTCATAAAATATGCAGGGGCATTCGTCAGACCAAACGGTACTACTGAAAATTCAAACAATCCATATCTTGTAGTGAATGCGGTCTTCTCACGGTCCTGTTCTCGAATTTTAAGCTGATGATATCCTGACCTTAAATCGATTTTCGAGAATACCTTGGCTCCTTTGAGTTGATCAAACAAATCATCTATTCGTGGCAGGGGGTATTTGTTTTTAATTGTCACCGCATTCAGTCCCCGATAATCCACACACATTCTTTGACTCCCATCTTTCTTTTTAGCAAATAGCACCGGGGCTGACCACGGAGACACACTGGGTTGTATAAACTCTTTTTCTAATAAATCGTCCATCTGTTTCTTAAGTTCTTTCAGTTCTTGTGCTGACATTCGATACTGGCGTTTTGTAATTGGCTTGGTTCCAGGCACTAATTCAATAACAAGCTCAATAGGTCTATCAGGTGGTTTTCCGGGTAATTCTTTTGGGAAGACATCCGGGTACTCCTGAATTATTGGCACCTGGGTGACTCCCTCTTCCACCGCTACGCTATGAGCACGGGCTTTTAATTTTCCACCAACATCAGATCTGTCTTCACTACTACCCTCTGTCCTTCTAAATTCACTAATGTTATTACCTTATTTTCACAGTCCACATTAGCTTTACATCTGGTCAACCAATTCATTCCTAATATAACATCCAGTCCTTTCATCTCCAATACTAACAAGTCTGCTTTAAATTTAACTCCTTGGATGTCTAGGTCCAATTCTTTACATCCAAGGCGGGATTCCACTTTACTTCCAGCAGTTTGAAATGAAAAGGACTTTTGCAAAGCCGTGAATGGCAGTTGATTTTTCATAACAAAAGCCATAGAAATAAACGAGTGCGTAGCTCCGGGATCAAATAATACCAAGGAAGGTTTCGAGTTAGCGAGTGCGTACCAGCGATGGCGTCGTTGGCTCCTGCTGCTCGCCTGGCGATATATGGTTGATCCTCCTTGTATTGGCTTCGAGATTCCTTTGCCTTTATCTGCGGTTGATGTTGAAATAGTACCTGCGTACTGCGGGCTTGACTATGAACCGCGATTACGCCCTTCCTCCCGCCGCACCTTTGCTATAAAGCGGTGAGGTGTTGGCGATGCAGAACTTGTGCCTTGGCTGTCTCGATGGTAATCCTCCTTTCGGACATTGATTCTTGTAGTGGCGGCTTGACCACAATGGTAACAAACTACATTAGGCCCAGGGCCTTGCCTCTGCAGATGGTTCCCTCCACATTTAAAACACTTTAAAGCGGTAACTTTAACATTCTGGGGGCGTTGTGGAACCTTGACTGTCTTGTCTTGTGACTTTGGCTTAAAAACATATTTCTTTCCTCGCCCCTTTGATCATGCGGGGCTATGAACATCCGCTTCCGAGGGTCTCTGTGACGGTGACATGTGTACTATTTTTCTTTTACGTGTTTCTTCCAACAATCTTTGAGTCTCTTCGGACATAATAAGTTTATTTACCATTGAAGGTAAATCCTTGAAATCCATAGGCGAGATATGGTGTCTTAGGCTATGTGTAATCCTCTTTAAACCTCTCCATTTTCTTGTTTTCGCTTTTACGTCATCGGGGCATAACGAGCTAATGTGTTAAATCGTGCGAGATACTCGATGATCGGCGATTTCCTGCTGCGCAGAAACTCGGCGACGCTTAGGTTCCATCACGCCACCGGTGGTACATGTGATTGTGGAAGGAATCCTCAAATTCTTTCCAAGTTACATCTCGATCTCCGAGCATAGTCCGATAATTCATCCACCAAGCCGCCATGACCTTGTAGTGATGAGACGCATCTGACACTTTTTCTTTCGTTGCCTTTGGTCGTATTCAATTTTCTTTCGACATCCCTAAACCAATCTTACGCCACCATTGGGTCGGTGAAGCGAGAGAAGGTTGGGGTCGGGTCTTCGAAATCGCCCACTTAGATTGGCAGTCTTGAAAATCGAACAGGTGCTGCCGCCACCGCTTGCTCCCTTCACTTCTCATTGCGATTAATTCCAATAACTTTGAATGTTGTTCCATCATACGTGCTTGGTTCATTTCGGCTTGATGTCTGTTCTCTTCCATCTTAGCTAAAATGTCGGCGGTCGGTTGTGGTACATTTTCTTGGAGGGTCACCCGCTGGTGAGATCCTCCTCGATTATCTGCCATCTCACTCTCCTTGACGAGATCGAAATTCAGATCTGCGAGTGAGCTTTTAAGAAAATCAGACAGTAAGTAAGAGTTTAGAGTTAGGGTAAGATTGGAATGAAATAGGTAAGTCTACGGGATGAAATAGATGGACTGAAAGTTGAAAAGGTAGACTTAAGGATACTGTTAGCAAACAAATTATCACATAAGCAAAATAGCCTTTATTCATTCCATATACAAGTTGGGTACATACTATTCTACAAAGTCCATACCACAACTCGTTTTACAATACCAAAATTTCTACTACAAAAGGTCAGGCTATTCTAACGCAACTCGACTCGCTAAGCCACCTGAGCTTCCGAAGAAGATCAGCCTGAGGAATACCATTCCCTCTCCTCTGGGTCTTCTTCCTCGTCGTCCATTGCGGGCTCCTTGCCTTTAGGTTCGCCGTTCTCTGCTCTGGGCTGCTCGGGGACGCGGGATGTGGATCCTCCGATGAACTGACGGCCTTGAGGCGCCGTCATCTCTGTCGACTCCTTAAGAGTCTTTGTTGGGCCATCTGGTGTCTCATCGCACCTGGAGGCTTCATCTCTGGCTTTCTGCTGAAGGTGTCGCAGGTTCTTCTTTAAGATCCGGACCTCTGTCCGAGTGAATAAAGTGAAGGTGCATCTTCGATTCTCCTCGCCATCCTTGCATACATGTTCTCTTGACGAGCGACGATCGACGCAACCTCTTTCATCACAGGATCGTCTTCTAACTCGAGATTTGGTACTAAGGTACCGTTCCTTCTTCGCCTTCTTGCGGAATGAGGTGAAACGGCGACTCGTCAAACTCTTCATCGTAGTATCGACGGAGGTACTTCACCGCTTTCTTCGCTGCATCATGGATGGCGTCTGATTCCTTATGACGATAGGCTATAAACTTCCGTCGCACATCTGGCCTGAGGGGTAGCGGCTCCAAGTATACCCATGCCTTCCAGTCATACAAACGACCATGAACCATCAGTGCTCTCACACAAAATATCGGTATTGCGATCCGTCGCATAAAGATACTTCTGCATACGCCATAGGAGAGCGGCCCATCCAAGCAAAGCTTCAGGATCCGGGTGAACATGGCGCTGCATCTTACCTGACGCCAAAATTTGAATCAGGCGAGAGTAATAATAATAAAAGGAACAAAACTTAATCTTTTAAAGTAAAATCAAAAGACAAGATGAACAGGGAAGATACTATACCAGAGTATTATAGATGTTTTATAATTTGTCTTTATAAGTAATATAGTTTTCACAATAATTCTTAATACACCTAGGGTCTTCCTACGGTCAAGCAAGGCGGGCTCTGATACCACTCTGTAACACCCCCGTTTCCGGGAGCGTCATGACATCCCCGCAGCTGCCCAGGACTGTTCAACTGCGGGTATCTTCAATGAGCGTATACATTGCCAACACATGCTTACAGGCAAAGGCAGACTTTTATTGAAATATAGGGGCTAGAAGCCAAGTACCACTACAAGGCCTACGGCCTTTAAAATACATTACACAAAAGAAGCCACAGGCACGCCTGAGCGGAGAACGACCCTAATTCCACGCTTCATCAACTTCGTAGAACATCATCTCGCCGTCTTCACCCGCTTCTTCAAAAGTTGCGGTTTCTGTTTATGTTTTTAGCAAGCGTGAGTACCACAACTGTACTCAACAAGTCACACGGAGCTTATCAATAGCTATATGCATGGTACAACAAATGTGGGGGAAATAAGTTTGTTACTTCTTGTGGATGCAAAATTTAATTTGAAAGCAAACGATGTAACTTTAAAAACTTCCTTTAAAACTTAATGGGGTTTTTCAAACTAGATTTTCCCAACTTTTATAATACTGAACTCTCATCAAAACTACTTATGCCTCAATATCGGATTCACCCGTTAGACACAGCTTCGTTAACCGGAAGCACGGTATGTTCGAACATTAATTATTGTCGCTTTGCAAAGCTGCCTGCTTTACATAAGATTTCGTAACTCCGCGACGAGTTAGGAAAACAGGATGTTCATCGCTCAATTCGATATATAGCCTCGCCCGATGGGTGTTAATCTCGGCAAGCTCGGATGACCCGTGGGTCTCGTCCGACTTCGCGCGACCCTCTGATTGTATGGTTAACCACCTCCCATACGATCTCACCCTCCGACTCCCCCTTGCCAGTTGCAGAGGTTCAATTGAAGTTGAGCAGTTACTAGACCAGGTTTGAATAATTCAACACTTGCGGTTGGGCGGTGACTTGTGTCGTTCATTTAGCACAAGGGTCTAGTCCTTACATTTTATCCGAGGCAACCAGCACAATCCCAATTTCAGTACTCACTGTACTGCCACCTTTCCAATACCAGCCTCCACCATCGGTTAAGGTCGTTGGATCCAAAACTGACCCTTGCCGACTCCCGATTTATCTTTTCAAATGCTAGACCAACCAAAGTTTAAACAATATATATATACATATATATGTGATTCCTACACTACAATGACTTACTAATAATGTAATATCTTAAGAGATTTACGTCTTGCCAAGGTGAAAGTGGCTGCCAAGTTAAATAGGGCTGTTTGGGTGGTAGGACATAGCTATTAACATGTTATTCGAAAAATATTTAAAGTACAAGAAATAACAGAGCGAAAGTAACATAATGAAATTACGTATACAGATAATTAATTTGGGAAGCGTAGGCTCAATATGTTCAAAAATATATGTGACTTGCCTTGCGGATCGGATACTTCAAATAACTCGTATTCGACGAATCTTGCATCGAATCAAGCTTCCTCTTCTGTGGTAGTGGATCGTGAAATCGTAGGCTATCGCAAACAATTAAACAAATATATTAGGTCGATTTGTAGGATTGAAATCGGACCGGAAAAACAAATAAAAATCAAAAGGAAATTATAAATCAAATGGTTACGCTTAAAGCTTGGTATGGGAAAACGGGCCTCGGGAATGGACTCGTGGGATCGAACCGGTTCAAATGAGTATAAACTCACTTCTAGGGTTTCTTGTTCATTGGGTTGGTCGGTTACTATTCCTCGGGCTCGTCATCGCTCATCGGTGCGCGGCGGTGACTCGGTCGAACCGAGCCGATCGATCGAGCGCGGTCGAACAGCAGCGCGATCGCGCGGCGCGATCGACCACCACTGGATCTCCGACGGACGGTCACGGATGCTCGGGCCCGGTTGGATCAACGCGCGCGCGCGCTCGCAGACCGGGCGCGGCTCATCGGGCCGTTTAACTTACGCCCGCGTGAACGATCACCGTCCGATTTCCGATCGAGCGGTCAGGCGAGCGGGTTTTAACGACGGTGGGATGGCTCGGGAGCGGAGGGCTGAGATCGGGCCACGTCGCCGTCGTCGTCTACCTCCAGCCACTCAAACCGAGCCGGGGGCAGAGGAAGAAGCGACGCGCGGGGAGAGCACTAGGGTTTCTCGCGACAGCTTTAGGGTTTAGGGTTGGGCTCAGGGGACTCTAGGGTTTCCATTTTTAGCTCTAGCGGCTACTAAGGTTCCGGCGATCGCCGGCGACGGCTCCGAGAACCGAGACGGTTCTCTGAACAAAAGCACGCTATCTAATGGTCACTGGGGCGGGTTTATCCGTTTTTAAGCACCAGGGGAACACTGGGAGGCTACTGGTGCCGGTGGTTTGGCCCGGGGACGCTCGGCTTGGGCGGTCCACGGTGGCCGATTATGGCCGGGCGGTGGCGCAAGTGGCTAGGGCGGGAAAGATCACGGGAGCCTCGGGGAAGCTTGGGGTGTGCTACTGGGACCTTGAGGAGGCATCAGCAGAACGGAATTGCAATATAATCAAACGAATTGCTCAATTGCAAAATTAGCCTCACCTCGGGACTTCGGGCGGTAGAGGGGCTTTGGCGGCAATTGGGCGCAGTTGGGGGCTGTTGTAGGTGCATGCTACCTGATGGAGGGGGCTCGGGGTCCTTAAATAGGCGGGAGAGGCGGTGCGGGCATGCCCTGGTTCCGGCGGTGGGAGGAGCTTGCGGGAGAAGCTCGAGCTGGCGCGGGTAGGTGGCGTGGTTGGTAGAGGGGAGTTATGGCGGGTGTCAGGAGTAGTGTGGCGGCGGTCAAGCAAGTCAGAGAGGGATGGGACGGCTGAGAGAGGAGCGGCCGAGAGGAAGAAAAGGGCGCGCGGCGGTTCTCTCCACGGAAAGGACGGACAATGGGAGGAGGCCAATTAAGAGCTTGTACTAATGCCGACAGTGGGGAGGGTCTTGGCAAGGCGGACGGTCGCGAAGGTGCGAGAGCGTCGCGGGCGGCGCGCGGCAGCGCGGGATATTTTCGGACGGTGAAACGATCTGCGCGAAACCCGCCGTGGGAGCTAGCCGCAGCGCGACCGGTGGGGCTGGGCTCCACTGGGCGCGGGATTGGGCTGGGAAGGAACAGGAGCAAGCAAGGAATCAAAAGAAGCAAGAAATCGAATTTTGCAAATTCGGTTTTGTTTCAATCTACTTGACTATGAACTATGTTCAGTCTTCTTGAATATGCTTTGACCTGGGTTTTTTGTTGTCCTTTTGCTTCCTTTCGTCACCCCTTAAATAGCATTAAAGGGGCGCTAATTATCCATCGGGAAGACGTCTTCTGAAATCAATGTGTCCGATCGGGGAAATAGTTACTATCAGAGATAGAGGGGATGTTTGATGATCGGTTATTGTTAATAGGAGACGAACATAGGGAACAACTGTATAGCAGATGTTGTTATAGATTCAGGGCTGAAACATCTTACTGTTTTCGGTGGATAAGACATATATTTTATCCATCACACGTAAGGACCACCGGGTGATGCAAAAGCGTTTGCACTATCCCAACCATCGGGTCTTGGGGGATCATGTCGTGAAGAATTGTGCATAGCATCTTAATCGATATCACTTATTGCATTAACTCCATGCCTCCAGCAGGAATCTTCCGATAAACTCCCGTCGAAACTAAGGGAATGCCTTCCACCACTTTGACAAGTAGCCTCCACGATGGAGAATGGTTAGAGACTACCACCTCTGGAGGATTTTATGGTGGACTCAACCTGATTTGACCCGGTTATTTACTAGAGGTAACTTCATTGAAACCGCGATCAGGTGTCGGTCGTCTCTTGAAATATATAGGAGCCATTGGCGAATAGTGGTTGCCCATGATCGTATTGAGAGTACCCTGACTCCCGGATCATGAGGCCAATCTCTTATCACCGTGTTTGCTAGTCGGAAGCACCGGGCTTGCAGAGAAACCTGGGCATTCCGATGTAGTCAGAATGACCGATCCTCTAGGAGCGATGATGATGGGAGCGACGAGTCTTCTTCCATACATCGCATGAGCGATACCAAAGGAAACAAGGGAGGATGATGATTGCTGAATGAAGAAAACTTCAAAGATTTAGTGCCTTCCTCCTCAATTCTCACAGATGGTGCCGGTTGTTGACGATCGAGTCGTCGATCTTAGAAATAATATGAGAAAGATGATTAAAATCCTTGTGAGAGAATAATGATGCTCTTTATTACTATGAATTGGTTACATGATGCTTTACAAAGGCTAAAAGCTAGCCCTAGTTTCTTTGTTCTTCCTACTAGATGAAAGACTATGGTTCACACGATCTACTTGACTATGAATTGTCTTCAATCTTTTGAATATGCCTTGATCTTGGTGTTTTCTATAGTCCTTCAGTCTCCTTTCATCACCCCTTAAATAGCATTAAAGGGGCATCAATTATCCGTCAGGGAAGATGTCTTCCAGAATTAGTACGTCCGATCGAGGAGGTAGTTACTGTCAGAGAGAGGACGTCTAATCATCGGTTATTGTCAGTGGAAGATGAACGTGGGAAACAACTGTATAGCTGTTGTTGTCAGAGACTCAGGGCTGAAACAACATGCTATTTCAAGTAGATAAGACACGTGTTCTATCTATCGTACGGAAGGAATATCCTAAAATCGGATCTGGGTACCGGTGCATATAATCTCCGAGCGATCATCCAGTCAGACAACACACATAGTATTTCTCTGACCAGTATTCCAGGAGTAACCTTTGGCGTTTATGACCATGGGAATCTTGTAGTCTTAATTTAAATATAAAAATCGTATTTAAGGATTTATCCAATCCCGTCAAAATCAATGATTTTTTATAGGAACTATATAGACAAAATCCTACGTAATTCCCGTATGGCAGACATACTACGAAGGAAGAAGCTTCAACTTTGACTAACTTGGGAAGCCCTTCGTATTACCTATTCAGGATTTCTGAAGTCCCTGACAGATATTAGTTGGAGATCAAATCCTCTCAAATCACACCTATGCACCGCACGTGAGGTCAAGTCAATGGATGAGCTGAAGCGGTGAGGAAATAGTAGAAATACAGCAGCAGTAGTACAAGCTGAGGCCCGGCCCAACATGGCGGCGAGTACAGGAACGAAGTTAGCTCCTTTTTTGCCTTTCAGGTTATGTCCGATGTGGTTGGGCAGTTGCAGCATTTACGGCTGTCTAGCTGCAAGGGTGTAGTTTCTTTAATTAGGGTAGTACTCCCATACCGGCGCCTCTCCTCTAGCGGTCTAGCCAGTCATCTCCGGTTCTCCGCACCTAACTTGCTTTTGTTTAAGCCTAGTCACCTTTTTCTCCTTTTTATTTAGGTGCATTCGATTCCACTGTAGCTGATAATTTGTAACTACAATTGATAAATTTTAGTTTTAGTGTAAACGTTTATACGAATGAATCGAACATAATAAACTATTTCAAAAAGATTATCTCGATAAACTACTTTAAAAATATTATAAAAATACTGATAAGTCGTTTTGGTTTTGATATATATAAGTTATAAGTTAAAAATAACATGTCCTTTAACGAATTCCCTCTTCCTCTTGCATGTCTTGAAGAAGCTATTGTACTAGTGCCTAATTGTGTTGCTAGTAGTATCTGGTAGCCCGTGAATCATGATCACCTAGTACGGAAAGAGCACACCTGTGTGGGCGTTATCTTAGAATTTTTTTCTCCTGCTGCAACTCGATATCCTGTGTTTATCTCACAAAGGTTGAGAGAAGGCAGCAAAACAACCATTTTGCATTTTGTGTGGACCAGATTGTAAAAGGGCTGAATCTTTTAGAATGGGCCAACATGGACCGGCTAGACAAGGCTGCTATAGCCTGGCTAGGAGTCTATGACGGGCCGGATCGAGTGATACGGGCTGGACGGACAAATCTGAGTTGGCCAGACAATGGGCTTCGCTGTCTAAGAACTCTACGAATCGAAGGTACGAGCTGCTTTCGCCTGGAAATATACGGTAGAGGATGGACAGTGCAGTCATGTCGTACCCTATGGGCCGCCACCGTCTAAGGCCGGGTTCTGCTTTGGACCCGAGTCTCTGGTGGTCAGTGGTACTTAGGGTGCAGTGGAAGCGGATCTATATTATATTCTCATTTTTTTGAAGTCAGAGTCGTACATAGATAATTCTGGATATCCATTTCTCCATTCTGTATTTGTTCTATAAGCTTTTGGACGGTTAGTCGGATGAAAATTATCCACTTTTTACACTCATACACAAAACATTAGACAGTAAGGTGCAATCGAAACGAACACAAAGAGACCAATTACCGAGATATAAAAAAAGAGCACTCAATATTCATCCTCTTGTTAGATATGGTAATCCGTCTATACATTATCTTATTCCTAAATGAAATCACATCAGATTTCCTCATATCACTTGACACATGGATATATACAAAAGACATTACTTATCTCATATTCTATTCTATATTTTTTTGGAGTTAAAGTTGGACATAGATAGTATCAAATACCCATTTATTTATTTTGTATTTGTTCTGTGAGCCTTCAGTTGGACCAAAAACAAAAAGACAAAACCCCAAAAGAATGGATCATAGTCGTGTAGACAATCGTTTGGTAGCAACTAAGGAGACGTAGCTCTAAGGGTGGTAACAGGTGCGGAGAGTCCAAGGGAGGCCCCTGTGGCCCCACCTGATCCTCGCTAGCCCAACCCTGTTGGGCTTACCGAGGGTATTGTCCCTAATCCCCACCTCACTATGTTGCTAATATTTGCTTAATATATAATTCAACCTCTCTATAGATACAAACAAGAAGATTAGAAAAAAAAACGTAGTACAATTAGGCGATGGTTGTGGCCCGCTACGCCAATGCCATCAAGGGTGGGAGCCACGAGGAGAATTTCATGTACCAAAAGGCAGCCGCGGCGTTGGTGTCCCCGTATTTGTCATCGTCGCCCTCGTCGAAGTTGAGCGCGTAGCTGAGCGGGTCGTATTTGAACTCTCACGTGGCCACCCGTCGGCGCCGCTGTAGGATCAAGAATAACCGACTAGAGGAGAGTGAATAGGAGATTTTAAAATTCTTGGCTAAATTAAACAAATAGTGACAAGATGATCACTAAGCAAGAAATTGAGTGAAGAACAATCCTACACAAGCAATTCTAAGCAATTGACAATAAGCAATAACTGAACAAGAGCAATTGCTATAACAGACAAGAAACAAACACAATGTAACACTCGATGTTTTTACCGTGGTATCGAAAACTTGACGGTTTTCACTAATCCACGTTGAGATTAGCCCGAACTGATCGGACCGGCTCCACGAATTAAGCCGAAGCACCTCGATCACTATTGGTAGCTCTTCCTCCGCTCCGAAGATGGTGAGCTCCAACCACTCACAATTCGGCTCGGACTTCTTCACAAACTTCTAGAAGAAGTCACCGGCAAACAACTTCCTTACCGTCTTGGTGCCGACAAGCACCAAGAGAATGAACCAATAAATTCACTTGACGACGCTTGAGTGCAATTGGATCAAGTCAGAAATGAATGCACTCAAAAACACTTCACCACTCAAATTTAATGCACAAATGAGAAAAATGAATGGAGTGAATGCTCTAGGGCTCAAGAAGATCAATATAATGCTCAGCAACCTGCCCAAGTGCAGGTGAGGGGGTATTTATACCCTCACCAACCAAAACTAGCCGTTGCCAAAAATTAATGCTGAAAAATCAGGAAAATCGGAAGTACCACCGTGCAAAGTGCGGAACTACCGCATTTACTGTAGCACTCTGTAACAGCTATATCAGACGATCAGTACTAACCGTTTGAAATTTGGCGTAGTACTACCGCTCCGCATTAGTTCCGCTGGACATGCGGTACTATCGCACTGGGGTTGTTCTGCCGTGCTAAATCCGGCACTTTCAATTTCTGGCTAGTTTGGTTCTTCTTTAGGGTACCTTTCGGAAAAAGCATACCAGAAACCGGTAGTTCCGTAAATCGTGCGGTACTACCGCGCTGCAGTAGTTCCGCCATTGTAAAACCGGAACTACCGATTTTATTTGAGTCTAAATCCCCAGAAGGGTGCTCTCTGGAAAAAACGTACCGCTGTAAAATCGGAACTACCGGACTGCGGTAATTCCGCTGTGTACATGCCGGAACTACCGCAGGCCGGTAGTTCTGCTGTGTTTGCGGTACTACCATTTTTGCTGGGAGAGCACAATTACCTTTTAGAGTTTAGTTTCAAATGCATGCATGATCCTAGATTGATCCAATGTGCACCAAAATATGCTATCAAGCTATTTTCACAAATCCCTCTTAATAGTACGGCATCTAACATATAATTCGGTCTTCTACCTTTACTCCTAAGACCGGTGAAATTTAAAATAGACCCAAAATCTTGTGTACCTCATCTTCGAATTCTTGACGTCAATATTTCTTACAGCTTGTTCTTTACCTTTGCACACATGAGATTTTATCTATACAGTCTTAGCATACACATTAGTCCTATGTTCATAATTCATCATTAATTACCAAAATCCTAATCTTTGGGGCCTAGATACTTTCACCCGCACCTATCCCCGTCACCCAAAGCGGAGGTGTGAGGTAGTTGAGTTGGGATGGAAGTTGAGACGTGTTTTTCTCTTGAGGTGTGAGGTGTTTGGATGGAGATGAAGGGGTGGGGGTCGTTAAATTAGGCGTTGGAAAAAAACGGACAGGGACAAGCGGCGTGAAGGGGAGGTGGGCCCACGCAGGGGGAAGAGCCATTATGTGTGGGGATAGACGTAGGGGTGGTTTGGGGATTTCTTAGCAGAGGGGGTTGAGAGCCGTTTGGATAGAGTCCAGCTAACTGGTGGCATAGGCGTAGATGGATGAGAGGCGGCAATAGCCGCTCCATATCTGCTTTTCGTGACGGCGAGTCTCGCGTGGTCGGCTTAGAATCTGCAGCTGTTGCTCAAGTCGCAACTGGAATAGAGCAGAGCAGGAAAAAAAGGTGTGTCTAGTTGGATGTTTTCTTATAAACAATCATCCAAATTTTTGATCGTTAGATTAAAGATCACACGGCTCTCATCATTTCCCCTTTTTTTGAGGGGGAATTCGCACGAATCTTCATGCGCATTCAAAGATCATAAATTTGGATGACTATTTGAAAGAAAATATCCAGGTGATATTTATCAACTCCCAAAAAAATACCCCACAACCTGCCACTGGTTTGGTCCCTACATGCAACTTGCAATGCATGAGACTGTTTCCAATTAGTGCTTGTTTTTCCTGTTGCGTATAATGGTGTATGGCTGCAATTTATGTCTTTTAATTCTAGCATAAGCGTTTGTACGAACGAACCAAATACTAATAAGTCATTTCGAAAAGATTATACCAATAAACCACTTCAAAAAGATGATGAATAAACTATCCTGTTTATTTATTCGGGAGAAGCCATAAGCTCATAGTTAATAAAGTTATATT
Source organism: Melocanna baccifera (assembly GCA_036346265.1). NCBI lineage: Eukaryota > Viridiplantae > Streptophyta > Magnoliopsida > Poales > Poaceae > Melocanna > Melocanna baccifera. The sequence goes on from CM070692.1 coordinate 3,781,937, forward strand.
TCATGGGTGATTATAATAACAAGACATAAGTTGAGTTTGAAAGGATTTTAATATGGAAAATTGCGGATAACTTGACCCCTTGATAATTAAATATTATTTTACTGTTTTAAATACAAAGTGTTTTATCAGCAAACTTGCATTCACAACTATTACATTACAATATGTGACTATCTATTTAAACTCACTGCATATTAGTTATATAGCCTTCCCACGTGACTTGCTACATACCTAGGGTACTCAATCTTGTTTTATTTTCATCGAAACAAATACCAGAAGAATGAAAGATACGTCAGTTATCGTGTTAAGGTTACAACTGCAATCAAGTATTCTTGTAGGAGATTTCTTCAGCTGTTTTGAATATAAGTTAAGTTTTGGGCTTGAACGCCTGTAAAGTTGCTAAAGTTGACCGTTAGGTTTTATTTTAATCAAGTTAATCTTTTTTAATGTTTGTTAGCAGATATGATACTATTTCTATCTGTAACTGAACTCGTGAATTGTTACGGGAAGCATGACGGTCTTGTTCTTAAAAACGAGGTCATTACACAAGGGGCTCATGCGGATGGGTTTGGGTGGTGGGGAGGCGACGGTGCTGGCGGTAGACGGGTAGAGGCCAACAGCGTGCCGTTCCGCTTCACCAATAGGGTGTATGCAGTGGCGAATCCAGGATGAAAATAGAGGGGGAGCTCTGGCGAAGGCGGTCAGGCGGATGTGCCGAGGAGGCGAGGCCGACCGGCGACGCAAGCGCCTCCGGGCTCCGGCCTCCGCGATTCCCGCTCGCCTCTGCACCGACCGCCTCCGCGCCTCCCCCTCCAGCCTCCGGGCTCTGGCCTCCCGCTCTGCCTGCGCCGACTAGATCCGGCCTCCCCCTCCAACCTCCGTGGCTCCCCATTCGCCTCCGTCGACCGGATCTGGCCTCCCCCTCCGGCCCTCGGGCTTCGGCCTCCCCCTCCGTCCTCCGCGGCTCCCCCTCCACCTCCGCGCCGACCGCCTCAGCACCTCCCCCTTCGGCCTCTGGGCTCCGACCTCCCCCTCCGCCTCCGCGCCGACCGGATCCGGTGTAACACCCGTGATTTTCTTGGGCATGTTTTAGGAATGGGCTACCTAAAGTCCTAAACCCATATCTAACCCTAATCAACTCCCTAAAGCAAAGAGGCCTCCCAATTTTTCCCCATAGCCAGCCGCCACACCCTGCCTTTCCCCATGTTCCATCTCTCTTCAACTCTCTCCCTCTCCCTTCACATCTGTCTCTTCCTCCCATTCGACGGAAGCACGGGTAGCGCTCGAGGAGGCGGCGGCGCACGGCTGCAGAGGGCAGGCGCACGGTAGTGCGCGCGGTGGTGCGATAGCCGGCGCTTGTAGGCGGCGGCGTGCAAGTGCGGCGGCGCGCGAGTGTGCGGGCACGGCGCAAGGTGCGGTCCGGCGGGCAGCTGCAGGGTGGCGTGCGCTGGCGCGGTGCGGGCGGGTGGCCGCGGCTCCCTCTCCAGCTCCGCGTCGACCGGATCCGGCCTCCCCCTCCGCCTCTGCGCCGACCGCCTCCGGCGAGGATGCTCGAGCCCCCACAAGCACCCACGGTGGATTCACCCCTGGGTGTATGTGGACCAGGTCGTCGGCGGCGTATTCTTCACCGATAGCAGTATGACCTACCAGCGAGCACAGCACCAGGCGATCACCCTCACACGGGGGACTCGACGAGGCGCCTTATGAAGTACGACCCGTGGACCAACCGGGTCACCGTGCTCCAGTCCAGCGTGACCCACCCCAACGGCGTCGCCATTAGCGCCGACCGTACCCACCTCGTCGTCGCGCTGATCGGACCCTGTAAACTGCTCAGCTGCTAGATACAGGGGCCCAAGGTGGGCACGTCCTGAGCCGTTCGCAGAGCTGCCGGGCTATCCGGACAACGTGAGACTCGACGGAAAAGGAGGGTATTGGGTAGCGCTGCACCGGGAGAAGAACGAGTTCCCGTTTTGTCTGGATAGCCACCTGGTCGCCATCAGAGACTTGGGGCCGACGGCGAGGTGCTGCAGGAGATTAGGGGCCCCAAAAGTGTGAGGCTGACCGAGGCGATGGAGAGGGAAGGCGGCGAGATATGGCTACCTGGGATTTAAGGATACCTCAGGAGATGTACTCTCTTCACGTGCTCTTGGTTGTTGAACTTTTGTTCTTGTTCTTTAATTTTATAATGTCAAAATTCTATGGGCCTGTTCTTTTTAGCTGCGGCTGATGGCTTTTTGGCTGTTTGTGACAGAAATTGCGGAAAGAGAGATACTCACTTGCAATTTTTTATGGTACAGATATTAGTTTTTTAACGTGTATTACAATTAACTTGTAGACCATATCTTAAAAAAATACTTTGTTTAAAAGGTAGTTACTGTAGCAAAAACCAAAAGTGACTTTTAGAAGCCGCAAAAGAACAAGACCTATGAATGGCTGTTGAATGCATGCTTGCTCGTTTTTTCTACTCTAGTGAATAATATCTGTCAAAATAATGCATGGTGACACATCACGATGGCACCTGATAGGCTGATATGAAGAGGTGTTGTTAAGCTATCATAGGATCATTGTAAATCAAGCTGCCCCTGGAGCTACCAAACGTGGGATCACTGGGAGAGCTCTGTTTGCAGCTGGTCGCTTCGCTCGTCCAAAATCATCGGCATGATCACGTAATGGGCCTAACCGGCCCACGAAGTGAGCCTCGGTTCACATTGCCACAACGGGCCGAGTCTATCGGTTGCCCGGTACGGTCCACGTGACGCATCCCACCCGTGCCGCCTCCGCACCGCGCTCCGCAGTCGGCACCGCGGCCTCTCCTCCCACCCAGCCCCCGCCGCTCTCACGCGTTCCCTCCCCTCCCCTCCCCTCCCTCCTCGCCGTCGTCTTCGTGCCACATCCCGGCGCCGACCGCCGCCATCGACGCGGACGAAGCGGGGGAGCTCCGGTTCCCCCTCGCCGCCGCCCTCGCGCTTTGAGATTCGCGCCCCTGACGTGGCGGCCCATACGTGGCACGAATCCGGCGGGGTCCTGGGAGGAATCGCCTCCTCTCATCACCAACTTGGGTTCCGCCTCCCGCGACGCTCCTCCCCCTCGCGATTTTTTATTTAACTCGCCCCAATCCAAGCCCCGGCGAATCGATCGCGCCGTGCCCAGGGTTTCGCCTCTCTAGGGTTCGCGAATTCGCTCTGGCTGGGGGCTTTGGGAGTGCGGCGGCGGCGGTCTAGGGTTTGCGGCTGCGTCTGGTGCCGTCACGGGGCGGATGCGCCGGCAACCATGAGCGACGGCGAGCGCGACGACGATGAGAACCCGACCACCCGCGCTGCAGGTGAGCTTGATGCACCGGAGCTTGTCTCTCTCCTGGTGCGGCTTTGGTTTGGTTTCTGTGCTCGCGCGAGTTCGGGTCCCCGGTGTGGTGTCTAGGGTTGTGAGTTACTGCGGCGCGCAGAGTTTTGATGCGATTCTGTCCGGGTGCTATGCGTAGGTTTGTGTTTGCTGTGGGCTGTGCGGTGCGCTTTGCACTGTAAATTTGGTACCTGGTTTTGAATGCTGGATTTGATGAGCTGCGGGCTTGCTGTTTGCGTCCTATATAGGAATGGATGATACTACTTTTGGGAAGTTTAGGGGTTTGGACTAAGTTGTGGTTCCTTTCAGCAAGCGCCCATGCAATTGTATTGAGATGAGGTGGTTGGCTTGTTATCTTAACAATTGCTATGCAGTTTGTAAAGTTAGCACCTTGTTGCTATTTTTTCTTTCTTTCTGTAGCATTCGGGCTACTTTAAGCTGTAGAATCAGTTTGTTGTAGAAAGAGACAGTCAGTTGTATGAGAATTCTTGTATTCCTGACGATCCCAAGAAGCTGAATCCTTGTGGGCTTAAGGGTTTTACAATGATTTGCTATTCTGATATGTTGTGTTGCAACCTTAAATTTAGCACATTCCTGCAAGCTTTGTATTCAGTAGCCTTTTTAAGTTCTGAAATAACTTGGGTAGTGAGATTCATGCATGCCATTCTATGAAAATCTGAACCCATGATAAATCTATCTTTTTTTATGGATAACATTTCTAGGTGGTAAGCTGCAGTTTGGGAATGCACAAAATTGACTCGTTTGTCTATGATCTGGATTCTTGAATTTCCATACTAATTGAAGGATGTTGTGCTGAAACTGGATGTATTTCAAGTTATGTACAATTAATGTGATTGGACTTAATCAATTAATATCAAATTATATTTTGATTCACCCCATTTTGCTTGTTATTACTGTTGTCCTTCTAGATGATGATGATGAGGAGGAGGATTATGAGGAACCTGGTGGAGGGAATCACTTCCTGGGTTTTATGTTTGGCAACGTTGATGATTCTGGTGACTTAGATGCTGACTATCTTGATGAGGTAAAGACTTGGTTCTCTATCTTTATTTTTTTAAGGGGAATCTCTGGGTTTTTGTTCTTGTGGGTCTTTTATTTTCATCTTTCTGTCTCTAGCTTATGATACTCAGCAGCAGATAGTTTTTGAGTAGTTCTGCGTGCAGTACTGCTATATTTCTCTTAAAATGATGCATATAGGTTGATGTCACCTTGCCTGATGTGATATTGTTGTGGTAGGCATGGATGTAGAAGTCCTATCTTGTCATCATCATACAGTTTATTCTTTCAACATCCGGTGTGTGGATCTCTATCTCTCTCTAATGCTGGCCGATTCATTCCCAATGATTCGATACACTTAAATTTTATTTAATGTGAGGGGTTCTTTTTTATTATATTGCAATTTGAGTTGCATAATTTTATAGTTTAGAGTGATCTATTTCTTGATAGGAGCCAACAGAACTATTAAACAAATTTATAATCAGCAAACTAATAATGTGGCAGTATCAATGCTGTTACAATTGAGGAAGTGGATAGCAAGGTGGAAGAATATTGTTTCATTTTTTTTTGGTATTTAGTGAGTTGCGATACATTTGCTTATTATGTGATAATGGGAAATACGAGTTGAGATTGTAGGTCCATCTTTTCGGATCCACTGGAGCTCCACCAACTACACAATTGGGTAGAGTTTATTGAGTCAATTTCAGAAGATTTAAAAAATAACACAAGTGGACTTTGGACTTGGAGAGTTGGATTGCCATCAAAACTAATGGTTTTGTCAGTCCAAGTGTACTAGTTTTCTGGATGAAACCATGCAAACCTTTTACTTAGTAGGACTTCAGGAAATTTGATCAGAAGTCAGTTGTGCAGCATAGGGGTTCCTCTGTTGTTTGATTTTTGTTGAAACTTTTGAGTTTTGACAATGAAACATGAATCTATTTACTTGTCTTTGTAATGTAATGATGCAAGTGTTGCATTTCTTATTACTTCTATCTTTCTTGATTTATCAGGATGCAAAGGAGCACCTTTTTGCACTGGTGGACAAGCTTGGTCCTTCCCTGAAAGACATTGATGTATGGTATCTTGTGATGGTTACAAAGTTAATTTGACTTCTCTTTTTTGTTATCAAACAAGTTAATACTGTGTCGTTCGCTAATATAGCTAATCAAGTCTTCTCCAGCAACAACTAATCCTTCTGAGCAAGGTATGTGGCACATCTATATCTCCATATAATCTGCATGTATTAGTTTTCATGGGTTCTTCGCCGAGCCCAATTAGTCAACAATTCATTATTTTCTGCTGTTTCTGACACTTTTGTTATTCTGTTCTTCCATATATAATTATACACAATAGTTGATGCTGGATCGTTTTGCTGTTTTGTAGACTATGATGAGAAGGCAGAAGATGCTGTTGACTATGAAGATATTGATGAAGAATATGATGGACCTGAAGTTGAAGCAACTACAGAGGAAGACCATTTGTTGTCCAAAAAAGATTACTTCTCTTCAAATGCAGCATATGCTTCGGTCAATAGTAAAGTTTCACTGTTTGATGATGAAAACTACGATGAGGACGAAGAAACACCCAATGATAATAAGTTTCCTGGTGGTAATGTGGTGCAAATTTGCCCTTCAGGTGATAGTTGATTTCTAATTGTTTCGTAACTTCATTTTTTGGGTATTGGCATTCAATTCATTTATTATCTCTACATCTCTACATGCTTTTTGTTAAAGCGCTTTATGCTCAGCGATCAAGGTTATTAAGTTGTAAAGTCGAGTCGAATCGCTTAGGGAGCGACTAAGGAGACTAGTCGACTAGTCGACCGACTAGTCTGGACTAGTCGCAACTAGTCAAGGAGATGAGGGGGGAAGGAGAGGGGAGGAGGGAGGGAGGAGGCTGCATTGACCGGAGAAGGCGGCACGGCGGCGGTCACTACAAAAGGAGGCGGCGGCCACTGGAGAAGGAGACTGTAGAAGATTAGAGCAGGGGAGGAAGGAGGGAAGAGGGGGAAGGAGAGGAGAGGGAGGAAGGAGAGGGGAGGAGGGAGACAGGACAGGAGGTTGCACTGACCGAAGGCGACGGTGACGGTCACTAGAGAAGGCGGTGGCGGCGACTGCTACTACTGCTTCGCTCCTCACCACATGGCTTGCGTCGGCTTGCACGAGAGAGGTCGCTTGCGGTGGCTCGCACGGGAGAGGAGAGTTGAGATGAGCCTCGCGAGTCATCGGCTCACGGCCTCAGGGGAGAGAATGGATAAGGTTAGGGACTTAGGGTTACTCCCCTGAGTCCCCTCGCACGGGATTTTGCTGGGCCAGGCCGAAGCTTACTCTCTCCATTGACTGGGCCTCCAGCCCTCCACTAGTCGGGCGACTTCAAATCTGTGACTAGTCGCGGCTAATCTTGGATTAGTCGTCCGGATGCTCGACTAGTCGCTCTAGTCGAGTCGGTCTCTCTAGTCGTCCATCCTGTGCCGACTCGACAACTAGTCGTAGATTAGTCGCCGACTTAATAACAATGTCAGCGATTAGTTTTGATTGTGGAAAACAAGTTTGAAAATACAATAAGCCAATCTTATCTGTTGAACCCAGCACCTTAAGAGTTTCTGTTTAAATTTTATTTCTATGTATCTGATTTAGCCAGCTGACATAATTCTTCTTTCCCTTTATATGGTTGGATGCAATTTCAGCTGAGCAGCTGGTTATGGCACCCTCAAATGGCAACCTTACCGTTGAAAATATGTCTTGTTCGTTATCACAACAAGATGAAAGTATGCACTTTGAATATGAGGTTTTTCAGGTATTCTGTATTTCTGTTGAATTTAGAACTGCATGGCATCTTTCGTTAGAATTTTTGTTCGATGAGAATTCGCTTCATGGTTATTGAAGTATTTCTGCTCTTGTCACATAATAGTATGTTTAGGTTCGGGGTGAGGAATCTTTGATGGGAATGAAAATTTCCTGCCAAGTTTATTTTGGGAAAATTAGATGGGGGGCACTGCAAAACTTGTTTATCGCTGAATGACAGTATGACACTAGATCCATGCTGACATGTGGGGTCTGGATCCACATTTCAGTGATACACCAGCTCCATATAGCAAATTACATACTTTTCATACCCTGTAGTCAATTGCCCCAACGTATTTCTATTATTAAATCTGTAGTTATTTCATAATAATCCCTATCTTAGTCTCACTGGACTACTTGGCTCTAATGAAACAGAAAGAAACGGACACTGATGAAGATCAGCTCGAGTCTAAAGCTGCAACTTCCCTCCCTGTTTTATGCATTGAGGATGGGAGTGTGATCTTGAGGTTCTCTGAAATTTTCGGTGTCTTGGATCCTGTGAGAAAACCCAAGACAGATCACCATAAGCGCCCGGTGAATAAAGGTATTCTTCATGCTGATTATAAGAAACAAATCTAAGAACGACCCCCCAACCCCATTGTCCTCTGTAGACCATGGTAGCCTTTCATGGATAGCTGGTAGGTGATTGGAGGGATATTACCTGAAAGTAATGGTTACTTAAAGTTCTTATTGTTTTGCTTATTTTGGCTGTTGAATTTGAAGCTATAGAAATTTTATGGCAAAATTGGCTCCTGGACACTACACTTGGTCCTTGTTCCAAAGTGTTATGACTTTTGGCTGAAATGACACTGTAGCGACTGTTAGCTTTTTCTGTTGTATTCAATTAGAGGAAAATGGAGAAAAATAGGAAAAATGAAAAACACCGTTCTATTTCCATGGATAATACAAAGAAAAAGGGAAAAAAAAGAGAAAAAAATGCCGTGTTAAGAAGCCAGCGCGTTCCATTTTGGTTTCTGGAAAGCTAGAAGCTATCGTTGTTTGGAACAGGGCCTTGGTTGGCATTTGCCGAGAGCCTGAGACACATCACATAATCAAGAATTGGCTGATGGACACTGCAGATTCGTGATTATTTATCAGGAAATGCACTCTGGCCATTAAAAGACTGTTTACACCCAACCTCTCTCCTGAATTTCATAATAATATTATTATAATGGATAGAGTGTGTTCTGGCAAATGACCACGGATTTGCAATGTTCATTAGCCATTTCACAATTACGAGGTGTGTTTCATCAAATGAATCAAGTGTAGTGTCTAGGAGCCAATTTTGCCAAATTTTATTAGTACCAACCATATCTATAGTATATGTCTGTTTTCTGTTACTGTATGTATGATGTCTAATCTAGATCATTTTATCAGAGAGCCTCTAATTAAAGGCTAGTTTTGAAATGTTGGCACTTCTGACCGGTGATAGGACCGAGTTAGGCACATGTTTGGTTCGTAGCCGTACCTGTGGCAAGATTCCTTTTCTGCCACATGGGTTCCACATGTCAGTGACTAAAACAAGTGTGCTAATATGCCCTTGTGCTAGCCAAACTGTGGCGCCGGTTTTGATGGCCTAACCTTAGGCAAATTTGGCAAGAAATTGTTGCAAACTTTACTAATATATGTGATGTCTTATCATGTTTTTTGTTTTTGTCTGGTGGTAATTGCTTCCAGAGCTCCAGATCACAAATACCAGGGATATTGTTGAAGAAGATGAGGAAGTATTTCTACGAAGTACTATTAAAAACTTCTCAAGTTTGAAGCATATCAAGATAAATGAGGATTTTATTGAGAGTGACAGTGATGAGTCAATTTCTGGTATCACTTTAGGGTTGAAAGTTTCATGTCTTTCTGAACAACCAATGAAAGATGAACATAAAGATATTCATACTGCTCAGCAAACTCCAGTTTGTCCTGATTTTTATCCACTTGAGCACGAAGATTGGGAAAACGATATCATTTGGGGTAATTCACCAGCAACTAAAATTCAGCCTTGCTTAAAAAGCTGTGCAATATCTGAAGAAAGCGTGGATACTCACAGCGAAGACGAGGAGAAGGATTATGGTTATGTCTCCGGGTGTTGTGATGTACATAGTAAAATTCATAGTTCTCCGGTAATAACCAAGCCTTTTGGTTGTACAGAAATTCCTGCTTCAGCTAATTACCATTCCCCTGAGAACAATTACCCTCTACTGAGAAAGGAGACTCCTCAGGAGAAGAATAACTTAGACCATGCAGAACCAAATAACATAAATGAAACTGTTAAAATCGACACCATGCGGAGTTTGAACAACTTCGCTTTACTTAACAAAGAATTATTAGAAGGATCTTGGTTGGACAGCATAGTTTGGGATCCCAGTGAGGATACTCCAAAGCCTAAGCTAATCTTTGACCTTAAAGATGACCAGATGCTTTTTGAGATTCTAGATGAAAAGGATGGGGGTCACCTCTGCTCTCATGCTCGTGCCATGATTGTTAGTCAGTCAACGAAGACTTCAACAGTGGAAAATTTTGACCATAACAACCAAGCGATTACATTGAGCGGCCAATTCAACATTTCCAACGACAAATTTTACTCTAACAGGAAGATGTCACAGCAAGCTAAATCTCATACCAAAAAGCGTGCTTCAATGGGCATAAAGGTGGTACATTCTGCTCCTGCGCAGAAGTTACAGACCATGAAACTGACGTTGAGCAAGTATGTGTCCCTCCACATCTATGTTTTCTCATCTTTTATTGGATTAACAAGCCTGTATTTGAATAAATCTAGCATGCTTTAGAAAGTTATTCATCGAGGTGATAAGTATTGGACATGGAGTGGCATTAGAAATAGTTAAATCAGGCATCCACATAACCAGAATTAAATTTTTACATATTCCCTTTTTTTAATCAAAAAGTGCGACTTATCAAATTTGTTTTTATCGATAATATCCGCTCAAGGGAACAACTGACAATTCTGTTCTCTTGAGGAAATATTTCTTTCAGCAATGGATATCAGTATCTTTTGCATGCATGATTTTTCACCCTAGACTTTTGGTTCGTGTAACTGGGCTCTCTGTACTAATGTTTCAATGTGGATTTTCAGAAAGCATAATATGCATTTCCTGCTTATAGTTGGATATATACAAATTTAGATCAATAGTTGGATATAGTTGAGAGCTTGCGATATCTGTTAATGTGGTATAGAGCCAGAAGTACACTACTTTAGAACTTGAAAGTTTGGAGATCAGGTTGTAATTCTGGTCACATGCATTTCCTCGAACACGCAGGAGAACTGCGTATCATTATATTAAGAAGAGAAAAAGGAGTCAAAGAGACTCATACAAGCCCAAAAAGGCCAGGACACATGCATTTTCACTGTGAGAAAAATCTCTTGAGTTCCCCTGTGGAAAATATTGTGTTCAATATTTGCAGGCTTGGGCTGCTTGTGTTTGTAGATTGCAACACTCCTTGCTCTGGATAACGATCAACATATGATTCACATTTTTACACTTTTCATCTTAGCTATATTCGCCATGTGTACTTCTGGGGCTTTAGTTGTCATGCGTACTTCACCTACTGAACTCTATTATCTTCTGTTCTTTGCTGACTTCAGTTTTAATAAGTTTGATCAACTTTTATGCAGTAAGGAAATTGCAAACTTTCATAGACCAAAAGTTAAATGGTATCCCCATGCAAATAAAATTGCTGCTGAGTTGCAAGGAGCTGCTTGTAGCCATGGGCCAATGACTACTATAGTGATGACTTTGGGAGGAAAAGGAGTGAAGCTTCTGGTCAATGCAGAGGAAACTCCACTCTCTGTCAAGTCGAAAGCTTCAAAGAAGCTAGGCTAGTATTCATCCGTAATCCCAGTCTTTTTGTTTACCTTGTGTTAGTTTGGAACATTCTTGTTCAATCTTCTGTTTATTTGTTGATCAGTTCTCGCCAATACCTCTGCTGGGTAATTTCAAGCCCCAGAAAGAGTGAACAAATGACCACATCCTGTAGTTTTAATACTTAATGAACAAATGGCCACATCCTCCAGTTTAATAATTACTTTGTGACACCTTAACTTTACTCTATGCAGAATTCAAACCATCCGAGAAGATCAAATTGTTCTGTTCCGGAAAAGAGCTTCAGGATGACATGTCCTTGGCTATGCAAAATGTGCGACCAAACTCTATTTTGCATGTTGTTCGCACTGAAGTACATCTATGGCCAAAAGCACAGAAGTTACCTGGTGAGAACAAGCCTCTACGTCCTCCTGGGGCATTCAGGAAAAAATCTGACTTGTCCGTTAAGGATGGACATGTATTTTTGATGGAGTAAGTCCAATTTACTTGATACTTCGCTTCATCTGATGGGAGTATGTCATAAACTTGTCCATATGCAAGTTATTACAATTGCAGTTTTATTCAAAATTTTACTGCTAGTTTAGCCAAGTGGTGAACATGATGTTACTATGTGCAAGATTGTTATTGGTTATTATGTAAAATGGGCATATGGTCCACTTTTTATTGTTTTGATTATGTATGTCTTTTCATTTAATAATGTGTCACATGTGTTATTTATCACTTTCCATGCAGATACTGTGAGGAGAGACCTTTGCTACTTGCAAATGCAGGAATGGGTGCTCGACTCTGTACGTATTACCAGAAAACTTCACCCGCTGATCAGACAGCTACTTCCCTGCGAAGCAACAGTGATGGACTGGGTACAGTGCTTGCTATTGATCCTGCTGACAAATCTCCTTTTCTCGGAGACATACGTTCTGGGTCCCATCAATCGTGTCTTGAAACAAACATGTACAGAGCACCTATATTTCCTCATAAGGTTTCATCGACTGATTATCTTTTAGTTCGTTCGGCCAAAGGGATGCTTTCTCTTCGTTGCATTGACAAGCTATATGCTGTTGGCCAGCAAGTAAGCTCGGCGCTGAAATACTGTATTCTGTATCTGCAGGATATGCAATGCTGTCATTTTTCTATCTGCTGTTTGTCCTAAGATGGTCAACATGAAACCGGTTAACATGCATTTGCTGGAAGCTTTGCTAAGCTATACATTGTGGATCATGTTCTGAAACATTCATTGTATTCTCTTGGTTTTAATTTTGTTAAAAGTGACTTTCTTGGATTTTCGAACATTCACTTGTAGGCCAACTAATTTAGAATTACTTTAGTGGGGTAATTTTGTTTATTTATTGGGTTGCAAATGTGTAATGCTGGAAAATTCTTCAACCAAGAGAGGGCTATAAGCGTGTAGGTTTACTGGAATCTGTAGTGAAGATAGTTTGAAGATTTATATTAGGGCCCATGTGTGTCGATATATATATGTATATTCTTTGTTATGTTGATAGGACTATGTGCTTGTTGATCGTGCTTTTCATTAATTTATATTAGATTTGTCATGGAAATTCATCTTGTTATATATTGATAGAAATCTGCTTGAAGGTTCAATAATGTAGTGTGTTTTGTTCTTGGAAGTTCAATGTTTTTGAGCTGTTTTGATATGGCTTGCCCTACATTTTCTGGAATATCCTAATTGTGGCAGTGTGTTGCCAATTGGAAACGTGCGGCCTCTTTCTTTCTTTTTCTTTTTTTTTCTTCCTTGAGGAAGAGCAGTAGGGGACTGGGGAGAACATAAGTTGTAACTTTATATTGGAGTATGTGTTATTTCTATGGAATGTAACTTGAAAATGGATTTGGATATTTTGCAATATGTAAAATTTGAAAAGAAATTATCGTCCATTATAATCGCTTTCTTTATCACTGAAATGTAAATGGTACTTTCTATTGGCCCTTGAGAACCGTTATATGTATTAGATAGAATAGTACATTAAAAACACATGTTGTAACTGCCATACATATAAACATGTTGCTGTTTCTTGCATGACATCATTCTAGGAGCGGATCTGTTTGCGATGATTCTTGAATTGTTTCATCCATAAAATGATAAATTTGCGCTCTCCTGGCAGGAACCTCATATGGAAGTATTTTCGCCAGGGACAAAAAATATGCAGAATTATCTTTTGAATCGAATTCTTGTATATGTGTATCGTGAATTCCGTGCTAGGGAGAAGCCTGGTGTTCTTCCTCAGATTCGAGCTGATGAATTACCTATTCAGAGTCCCCTGACAGAAGCTATTGTGAGAAAACGATTGAAGCATTGTGCAGACTTGAGGGTAGATCTGGATAACCCATATTACTTACTCCTGTAGACAAATCTGTACATCTTATTTATGATTTTCCAGTGCTTTTGTCTTTCAATAATGGGCAGGTTTAACCAAAATTAATGCTTTTGTGCGTTTATTTTTACAGAAAGGTCCAAAGGGACATTTATTCTGGACACAGAGACCTGATTTTTGGATTCCATCTGAGGAAGAACTGAGAAGATTATTGACACCAGAAAGTGTGAGTTTCTCAAAGTTACTTTTGTCACTTGTGTTGATCAACTATTTCTTGATGACAAGCCTTATCTCTTAAAGAAATGTGAATGCTGGACTGCTGGTCAGTGATCGCATTTCACCTGCTATATGAGGATTGTTAGATATGTATTATATAAACTGTGTATTTATCCTGTTGTGTGAGAGATTTTCTGCATATATGTCATACTTGTACGTGTATATATATTGGTCTGTTGGCCTTATAGTGAATACAAGCGCTATTCATAATATGGTATTAGAATGTATTTAGGGTTAGGGTTTTCTCGTTAAGAGCCACCTCCATTAGATCGTTTCTCCAGCCACTGCTGCACCTGGCTCTTCCCCTGTCGCGCTCGTCGCCGTCTGCTGCAGATTGTCATCAGGGCTTTCCCTACCGCCGCCGCCGCTTCAGGAGGCTTCAGCCACTGTTCTTCCGCCGCCGCCTTCTGATATACGAGCCACTGGGCCCACGGAGTAAGTTTGGCTGTTGCTCTTCCGCCGCCGCCTTCCGATCTACAGGTTTGCCTTGTCGAAGTCGCTGACCAACGAAGCTGCCTATTGTTGCCGGTCTGGTCCGCTTGCGCCGTCGATCTGGTTAGGACGCCCGCGCTGGCCTAGCTTCCGTGTCGCCGCTGGCCGCTCTCGCTTCTTTGGATCGACAGCCAACGACGAGGAAGCCTGATGCAGGTCGCCGCCACCGTCGGTGTGGTTGTCGGTCACTATCGGCCGATGCTCCGCCGATCGATGGATCTGGGAGCTGAGATCATCCCGGATCGGCCGCTTTCCATCAGGTGCTGCTTCGTGGCTGGATCTGGTTTGCCATTACTCTGGCCGATGGTGAGGTTGCCGGCCGTCACTCTGTCGTTTGACGGATCTTCGGCTACTTCATCGACCACTGCTCCGGCCGTCGGTGAATCGGGGAGGTTCCCTTCGTGACTCCCTCGGTCGGTCATCACTTGACCGACTGAGTCCACAGAGAGCCTTCGGTCTTTTGTACACTGACTGACCGAAAGCAAAGTAAAAAAAAGGAAAAAAGGAAAAAAAGGAAAAGAAAAAAGAAAGAAAGAAGGGAAAACAATAATGTCTTCTTTTATAGGCACCGTTTATGTTCCTCGTTGTCTGGTGATCTTCGATGGTTTCAATTATCGGAACTAGTTTCAGCACATGCGCCTCCACATGCGTGGTCAGCGCCTTTAGGAGTTTCTTACTGGCGAGTTGTCTTGCCCGTGTCGCCCTACTCTGCCTGCTGAGCCTGTACTCCCGAAGGATGCTTTTTAAGACACCCATACAAAGGCATCTGAAGCTTTTGAGGATGCCATGGAGACTTTTCAGACTCAGTATGCTGCTTAAAAGAAATGGTTCGGCGAGGATGCTCGTGCTTCTGCTATTTGGGTTGCTAGCATGGAAGAGCAACTCACTGATGATGTTGGTTTGGCTTCCGCATAGGCGATGTGGGCGTATCTGTGCAACCGCTATGAGCCATATGGTAATTCCTTGTACCTTACTGTTATGCGTCAGGAGCAGTCACTGCAGCAGGAAGATGTCGCTGTGGACGAGTCTTATGCTCAGTTCGCAGTATGGCATCAAATCTACTCTTTAGGGACAGATGTTTACCGCACCTATCAGTGTTGTCAGCATCAGCAGTCTCATCTGGTGCTTCGCCGCATCTATGACTTTTTGACACATGCTGCGGGTCTGCTGTTGTCACCGTCGTCTCCTTCGGCTTTGGCAGCTTCTTTAGCTTTTGCATTTGCTGCGCCGCCGGTTACTCCTTCACCAGTTGTGCCTTCACAAGTGACAGCTGCTGTTGATAGGGGACTTCACTGCACCTATTGCAATAAGGATGGACATGTGTAGCAGTTTTGCTACAAGAAGGATTTTCGTCGTGGTGCTCGTCTTCCGAGGGGCACTGGAGGTTCCTCCTCTCAGCGGGGTCCTAGTGCCTCTGACATAGCAGTTTCTGATATTGTTAGGTCGCATGATTGCTTCTGCATCGTTAGGTTCTGCTGCTCAGTCTTCCGGTGAAGGACCACCTTCTACTTCTCCTTCCTCGGGTATATCACTTTGGATTCTTGATTCTGGTGCATCTTACCACCTTCTACTTCTCCTTCCTCGGATATATCACCTTGGATTCTTGATTTTGGTGCATCTTTCCATGACATTTGATTCCACTACTCTCACTTCCATTAGTCGTTTATTTGCTGCTATCACTATTCAAATAGCAGATGGTACCTCTCTTTCTGTCACAGGACAATGCACTCTTTCAAATTTATCGTTTCATGTTCTTGCTGTTTTTCATGTTCCAAAACTGACCATGCAGCTCATATTTACCGGCCAGCTTACTGATCATGGTTGTCGTGTTATTCTCGATTTTGATTCTTGTTGTGTTTAGGATCACCGCACGGGGAATCTGGTTGGTACTGGCCCTCGTCGCCGTGACTCACGACCGCTATAGGAGCTTGACTGGTTTCATCTTCCTTCATCTGCCCCTGTTAGTCTTGTCGCCTCCACCACAGTCTCTGCATCTGCTGTAGCTTTCACTGCATCTTTTGCTCAGTGGCATCATCGTTTAGGACATCTTTGTAGGTTACGTATGTCTTCTTTATTTCGTCATGGTCTTTTAGGGTCTGCTTGGTGATGTTTTTCTAAATTGTCAAGGTTGTAAGTTTGGCAAACAGCAGCAACTCCCCTACCCTTCCAGAGAGTCAGTGTCTCAGCATCCTTTTGATCTTATTCATTCTGATATATGGGGACCAACTCCTTTTGTTTCGAAAGGAGTTTATCGATATTATATAATTTTTAGTGATTATTTTACTTGGCATACATGGATATACTTTATGTCATCTCGTAGTGAGGTTCTATTTATTTGCAAGACTTATGCCAGCATGGTCCATACTCAGTTTGACTCCTATTCGTGTTTTTCACGCTGATTCCACTGGGGAGTATTTGCTGGGAGTTCTTCATGGTTTTCTTACTGAGCAGGGCATTCCCAGTTTTCTTGTCCTGTTGCTTATACTCAGAATGGTGTCGCTGAACGCAAGCATCATCTTCTTGAGACAACTTGTGCTCTCATGTTTGCTTCTATTGTTCCACCACACTTCTCGGCTGAGCGTCTGTGGCAAGACTTCTGATTATTCCAGTCTTCGCCCCTTTGGATGTGCATGCTATGTTCTTGCATCTCGTGAGCGCATTAAGCTGATTGCTCACTTTGTTGAGTGCGTTTTTCTGGGCTATAGTGTTGAGCCCAAGGGATATGGTTGTTGGGATCCTGTTGGCCGACAGATGCGGATATGTCAGGATGTTACTTTTGATGAGTCTCGTCTTTTTATCCTCACCCTTCTCCTTTCTCCACGTCAGCATCTCTTGTCAAGCCACTTTCTTTTCTGACTTTTCCTTCCACTCCTATAGTCACCACTCCACCACAGCCTTTAGTTTCTCCGGTGCCTCTTTTCCAGTCGGCACCTTCACCACCGACACCCTCTTTCGAAGTTACTTTTGACCTTGTTTCTTATCCTCTCTACTATACTCGTCGTCCACGAGTTGAGGATTCTTCCGATGTGCCCTCTACTTCTAGTGAGTCATCCTCTTTGACCTCTCCTCCTCGCTGTGCTATTCGTGATTGCCAGTCTATTTGGTCTCCTGAGCGTTTTGGTTTTGTTGCCACTGCTCTTGCTGAACCGACTTCTTACCGTGATTCTGTTCATCAGAACTAGCAGCATGCGATGGCAGAGGAAATTGCTGCCCTTGAGCGTATTGGCACGTGGGATATTCTCTTCTTGCGCGTGTTGCTCCTGTCACGTGCAAGTGGGTCTATAAGGTTATGACCTGCTCTGATGGTTCTCTTGAGCGCTACAAGGTTTGTCTTGTAGCGTATGATTTTCAGCAGGAGCATGGTCGTGACTACGATGAAACCTTTGCTGCTGTCGCTCACATGACCACTGTTTGCACTCCTTGCTGTGACCTCTGTTCGACAGTGGTCTCTCTCTCAGTTGGATGTCAAGAATGTCTCTCAATGGCGAGTTGTGTGAGAAGGTGTACATGCAGCTTCCCCCTAGGTGTTCTGTTTCTGAGGGTATGGTTTGTCGCCTTCGCCGATCTCTCTATGGCCTCAAGCAAGCTTCTCATGCCTGGTTTGCTCGTTTCTCTTCCGTTGTCACTGCAATTGGTTTCTCTGCCAATATTCATGATTCTGCTCTTTTTTTGTCCACTTCGTCTCGTGGTCGGACACTTCTTTTGTATGGTGATGATATGATCATTACTGGAGATGATTCTTAATACATCATTTTTGTAAAGGAGCGTCTTTATGAGCAATTTCTTATGTTTGATCTGGGTCCTCTTTGTTACTTTATTGGGATTGAGGTTATTTCTACTCCTAAGGGTTTTTGTCCCAAGAAAAGTATATCCAGGATCTTCTTGATTGTGCCTCTTACTGATCAGCGCACAGCTGAAACTGCCATAAAGCTTAATGTTTATCTTTGTCCCACTGATGGTCAGCCCCTTACTGATCTTACTTGTTATCGTCACTTTGTTGGGAGTCTTGTTTATCTTGGTGTCACTTAGTTTGTTTATGCTCTCACTCAGCCTCCACTATAGTCATCTTCTTCGTGTTCTGCGATACTTTCGTGGAACTATCTCTCTTCTCTTTCTCTCGCTCCAGCTCTTTACAGCTCCAGGCATATTCTGATGCCACCTGGGCTAGTGCTCCTTCTGATCGCCGGTCTCTCTTTACTTATTGCGTTTTTCTTGGTGGTTCTCTCATTGCTTAGAAGACTAAGAAGGAGACAACGGTTTCTCATTGAGTGCTGAGGCTGAGTTTCGAGCTATGACTTTGTTGACTGCGGAGGTTACTTGGCTACGGTGGTTACTTGAGAATTTCGGTGTTTCTGTTTCTGCACCGACTCTTCTTTTGTCTGATAGTACATTTGCTATTAGCATTAATAAAGATCCGGTGAAGTATGAGCTTGCAAAGCATATTGGTGTTGATACTTCTTACATACGGACACAGGTGCAGGACCAGATTGTTGCTCTTCAGTATGTGCCTTTCGAGTTTCAGTTGGTAGATTTTTTCACAAAGGCATAGACCAGAGCCTAGCATAGCTTTTATCTCTCTAAACTTTATGTTGTTAATCCATCATAAGTTTGAGGAGGAGGGTGTTAGATATGTATTATATAAGTTGTGTATTTAATCTGTTGTGTGAGGGGTTTCCTGCATATATGCTATACCTGTATGTGTATATATATTGGCGTATTGGCCTTATGATAAATACAAGCGTTATTCATAACAAGGATCACCAGCATGATTGTTTACTTACTCCCTAGTTCCTCTGTTTCAGAATACAAGGCCTCAAAGCCTTGTGCATGCCATGCATTAATGAAGTGCAAACTGTAAAATCAAGAAAAGAGAAGAAAAGTTGGACCGTGTTATTCTTGTTTTTATGAGCAATCAATTGCTTAAATCTACCTCTTGTCTTTAATTCAAGGGTTTGAAGAGGAAAAATGTATTAATTACAACTCTTGATTTTATTGCAGGCCCTATATTCTGAAACAAGACCTTATATTTTATTCTAGTAAATAAAATAGTTTGTGAGATTCGGCACTTTTGCAAATTTTAGAATAATAGTCAAAGTTTAATAAATTGCATTAGAGGTCCTCAAACTTGTCTTACTAAGTTACTATGGTGAGTTGTTCTGTGTTGTGGCAGAAATTCCATGCGCTTGTATGGAGACTGGGAGATGAAGTGTAACTTTGGAAGATATGTCTTTCTAGGGATGCTTAAGAAGGAATGGATAGCCATGATTTGCTCTAGATTAATAGCTAGAATGACAAACAACTTTTGGTCACATTACTTTTTAGTTATAGATGACCACGATTTGTTTCATCCCATCCAAGGGCTGGAATATATATGTGATAGCTAAAGGGCAAACAAGTTTTGGACACTTTACTCTTAGAGCATCTCCAGTGCAAGAGGTGGCAGGTGCTTAGAAGCACATCACCAACCATCCATTTAAGCATCCAACCCTCCAATTCAAGCACCTATTCTTATAGGTGGTTACATGTTCCTGCAAACTTATGTGAGCCCATGCAAGCATTGGCTCTTAACCAAGCATCGTTGCTTATGTTTTGATGTATCATCTCTCCAACGTGGCAAGAAAACTACCTCTAAGCACGTGCCATCTTGGAGCATTGTAGTTGCCCTTAGGCAAGATGGTCATGGTATGTCCCTGATCAGTTCTAGTGGTTAGAACATTTATGATTTTGTTGTTCAATGGGAAATCAAGGTTTGGGATCAACCACTGAAGTATTTAAGATGCCATCTTAGATCCTTAAACTCGAATTTCTATCTGGGGAGTGCTTGAACAGTTGAACTTTCTTATTAGTTATTTGTAACACTTAGGGCCATTTTCCAGTTCGTGGACCCAACCATTGCTTGCCACGTTATTTTCCATTATACTAATTGACTGATGCACCCACTTGGTGCAATTAAGCAAGTTCAGGGACTTGCCGTACTACAATTCAAGTTTATGGACCAAAATGGCACAACCGAATCAGTTTTGAAGACTTTTTGGTTTATCATTATCGCTACTTGCCAGTGATGTAAACATTTTGCAAAAAGGAATGTAAACAAACATGCCTTTAGCAAACATTTTACAAGATGGGATAATGAAACTCATTTATACCTTACATCTTCAAAACGCCAAAAGCTTGAGCTAGTGCTGAAAGGTTGAAACCTTGAAAGAAATCATATCATTAGAACAATTTGATGCACACAATAGGTGCTAGAACTCCAAATACTGTTTTTTATTCTATTTGTAAAGGCCAAACTGCCGAAGTGTGCAACTATTTCTTAAAGATAGGATACCTAACTGTGTTCTTTTGTAGTTTTGGCGTTTAATAATCGTATTGTTTCAATCTGAATGTACTGTGATGGCTTACTATGGAGTTTATTTCAACTGAACCCTTCTCTCCTTCAGGTCTGCTGTTATGAGAGCATGCAAGCTGGTCAGTATCGTCTCAATCGCTTAGGACTTGTGAAGCTTACTCAGCCAGTGGGACTCGCTTCTGCAATGAATCAGCTTCCTGATGAAGCTATTGAGCTTGCTGCTGCAGCACATATTGAGAGGGAATTGCAAATCACTAGTTGGAATCTTACCAGTAATTTTGTTGCTTGTACAAATCAGGTACTTTACTACTCTCTCTGTTCATTTTTGTTAGGCGTGTTTTGTTTGGCAGTTTGTTGCGCATTGTAAGGTTCACATAGGAAACAATGCCAAATTTGTGATTTTTTCCCACTTCTGCCCCTTTACATTCTCCCAGTGCAACTTGCCAAATAACGAATGCCATTAGTGATTTGCTGCTGCATTAATGGCAAAGTGAAAACATCCACCTGCCTTCTCTCAGCCCTGTATGTTGTGTTTGCGTGGGGGGAGAGAGAGCATGATAAGCACCGAGAGCAATGCGTAATCACTATGGGTTGTGGGGTCTTTTCCTTTTGCTCAAAAAATAGATAAATTGGTAGTGAGAGGGAGGGATGGATCAGCCCTCTTGGTCCCGTTCCCTGTGAGCTCGGACACCACCCTCCACAGCAGCACCACGACCAGCTCTATTGGCCCTGCTGTGAGAGAGGTGGAGGGAGGGGGGAAGGTTCAAAAAGATACATTTTTTAATCTAGATGGTCGGGTAATACATTAGTACCCAAATTTAGTAGATGGGTTTGGGTAAGGGTAACGGATACCTAGTGGCCCAGTGGCAGCTCTAGCTAGACGGGGTATGTATGTTTCAATGCGTGTGTTTGTGCCTCCTTTAATTTAAAAGTAAGTACATAGGTATGATTTCAATGTTCCTTGTTTATTGTATACATTTTTCCTAGACTGTTTTAACTAATGTCCTTGGATGTATGCAGGACAGAGAAAATATAGAAAGATTAGAAATTACTGGTGTTGGCGATCCATCCAGTCGTGGGCTAGGATTTAGCTATGTGCGAGTAACTCCAAAGGCACCTGTCTCCAATTCAATGCTTAAGAAAAAATCGGCTGCTGCAAAAGGTACCACTGTAACTGGAACAGATGCTGATCTCCGCCGGTTGAGCATGGATGCAGCCAGAGAGGTACCATCAACCCTAATGATTTAGCAGTACTATACACAGGAATGTTGCCTGGGTTTCCAGGCGTTGACATGCTTTAAGATCATGGAACATGCTTCAGTGTGAACATATATGATATATATCTGCATTGATAGTCTTTCAGATGCTTATTTTATTGACTGGGGTAGAAGAAAGATATACGTGGATCAATGTAAACAAAAGGAATAATAGCTTCCTTACTACCAAAAAAGAAATAACAATTTTGCCAAAATACCATCAGCTGTGAAAAATGACAAGAGGGACCTAGTACCACATGTCATTGACACACACTGGTATTTTGGCAAACCATGACTTTTCCTAGTGGTGTGGAAGCGAATATCTCATGTTCATATATCAGTTCACTAATGCTTGCCATTGATATTGCTTTAAATTAGTTGCTTCTCAAATTCGGCGTTCCAGAAGATCAAATTGATAAATTAACAAGGTGGCATCGGATTGCTATGGTGAGGAAGCTTTCAAGTGAGCAAGCAGCATCAGGAGTTACTATCGATGAAATTCCAGTTAGTAAGTTTGCACGTGGACAAAGGATGTCTTTTCTGCAGCTTCAACAGCAAACTAAAGAGAAATGCCAGGAAATTTGGGACAGACAAGTTCAGTCACTTTCAGCTATAGATGGTGATGACAAGGGCAGTGACACAGAAGCCAACAGTGATCTCGACTCGTTTGCTGGGGATCTTGAGAACTTGCTAGATGCTGAAGAATTTGACGATGAAGATGCTGCTAAAGCAGACGTGAGAAGTGATAAAGTTGATGGAATGAGAGGTCTTAAAATGAGAAGGTGCCCTACTCAAGCTCACACTAACGAGGAAATTCAAGATGATGATGCAGAAGCTGATCTAGTAAAAAAGTTGCTTGAAGGTGCTTAGTTACAAGTTGTATATGTTTTGCTTTCTGAAGACCCACTTTAGTAGTTATGATTGATGGTGTATTATATTGCAGAGTGTGGTAATGATAAGAGGAAGAAGCAGACTGTGGAAACGACAAATTATGGCACCTCTATATATAATCAGGGTTCCAATAAAATGAAGCAGGGCAAGTCTGGGAAAATGATTAAACCATCTGGTTATGCTGGTGCATTGACCCCAAAGGAGAGCATGCCAAGAGAAGCAAAAGAGGTATTAGAAATTCCATCTGAAGTTCTGAGTCAGTCTCAGTTCTTACTTATTTTTTTATTTGTTGCTATACTAACAGAAACAAGCTCTAATAGGGTGCTTCATGTGACTGCATGCAGGTTGAAAATTCTTTTGCTGAAGGAGGTTTACCCTCAAAACTAAAAACCAAGATAATGTCTGATGTAAGTGATGTCATTCTACTTAAAAAGAAAAATGTTCTAGGAAAGGATGGGTTTAAGGTAAGTCCAGAGCATGACTGATTTCTGTAGTAATTTTGTCTATGCTGGATGCTATTGAATTTCATTTTTGTAATTCCTACTTGGGATTTTGCCGGAAGTTGTATTTGAATATACACATTATTGTTTGTCTTCCTGAACTAGCTTTTTTGTTTATACTGATTGTTGATATTGTACGTAAATCTGAGTCTCTGACACAAGTTTTGCTGAACTTGCACCTGTACTGTGTGTGATTATGTTGAACTGATTTAGTAATGATACTAAATGGTTTAGAGGTAGAGATCTTCACACAATGTTCTCAATTTGAAGGGTAACTATCTAGTGCAAACTACCCAGTACCATTGAAAAGTTTTTTTTGGGAAGTACATACGGGCAAGAGTGTTTATCTTACTCTACAACCTGATCAAATTTTGCCATGTAACTCTTTATAGGCCGGCAGAAACACGGACACACACACAACGATAGAAAAACCGGTTACTGGCCGGTAACTGGTAAAAAAAAACCTCCGGAATTTTCAAATGTAAATTCACATTTATAGCTGCATAATACACTTTCTAGGTTGGTTTAGACCTTTTTGTGCTAAATTACCTATTTTATGACTAAATATGCATCAATTCTATGTTTTTTTTATCGGGTTTTCCGGTTCTTTAGCGGTGTTTCTGGTAACCGTTTCGGTTACCAGTTAGCAAACAGCCCGAATTCAAATTTTGATATTTGAATTTCATCTTGTTTTTTTCCCGGTAACCGGCCGCCAGGTGGAATGTTTCTTGGTACCATTTTTCTATCCTTATGTGTGTGTGTGTGATAAAAATATTGAAGCTAAATATTTTGGTTAACTTGTATTTTCTGTTTCTTCCTTTCTTTCAATATACAGAGAGTTAGATTACTAATTTGGTATGGTTATAGAGCACCTGAACGTGCCAAGCACCCTTTATTTTGCAAATGCTCTTTAAAAATTTTCAATGGTACTTTGCACTGTAAGCTAACTATGCACTGGGTACCAACCCATGTTTGAAACCGGGCATAACTTGATTAATTTGGTCAGTGACCTAGAGCTTAGGCTTTTTTAGGACTACTGATTCGTAAAGTAGATTTTAGTTGGTTTGGGTTAGTGCATTTTGCTAAGTAAGCAATGGCATCTAAAAGCAGCGTTCTAAATAGCTATCTATATCTCCATGATAGCTGTGCTATAGCCCAAATGCCAAGCTACGGGCCAATGTTCCACTACATTAGCTACAAGCGCTATAGCTGCAAATAGCGCCGCTATTTGCCATAGCTTGTAACTAGTGATAGCTCCACTATCCTACATAGGTACCCACGGGCCAAAACAACAGGCCCATTTAGAAATCCAACATTACTAGAAAGATCAAATGCATCTCTTATAAGCTTGAACTATGAGGAAACCTAGCAAGAGAGATTGTCTTTCCCCTTTTCAATACTCTAGCGTTCATATTTCTTAGTGATTAAGTGCTTGCTGTTAAGAACATTATGATATGTTATCATTTTATGATCTTTTGGACATGTATTAGCATTTTTGTTGATTCTAGCATTCATATTCTGCTGTAGCTTTTTTGGGACCTTGCCATGAAAATTGTGATTTAAAACCTTGTCTAAAAGTTAGTTTATAAGTTACTGCTCTGTTTATTTTGGAGTTTTTTTGGTCAGAATGCACAACAACTAGCTGGTGAGTGCTAATTTAAGGGCCTGTTTGTTTCAGCTTCTGGCAGCTGCAGCTACTCCCAGAATCTGCAGCTCCCCCAAACAGTCCAGATTTTCATCCAGATTCTAAGTAGCCAGAAGCTACAGAATCCAGAAAATGAACTAGTAGCCAGAAGCTGGGGTTATCCAGCTTCTCCAGATTCTGACTAGCTAAATACTCACTAGCTGCTTCTCAGAATCTACAGCTGAAACAAACAGGCCCTAAGTTGAATAGTGAAGTACCAAAGTCCATGTTTGTACTCTTGTGGCAATTCAAGTAAGGAATTGCTGCCCACTGTTTTTTTGCTTTCTGCCATACCAGTAAGAGTTTTAGGTGGGAAGGTTTCTGCTTAAATTAAAAATATGAATACTGGTATTGAGGATTCTATGGTTATATGTTGAAGGACTGTGGTTATTTGTTGAAGGATTCTATGGTTATATGTTGAACACTTGAACTTCTCAGTTTTAGGTGGGAAGGTTTCTGCTTAAATTAAAAAATATGAATACTGGTATTGAGGATTCTATGGTTATATGTTGAAGGACTGTGGTTATTTGTTGAAGGATTCTATGGTTATATGTTGAACACTTGAACTTCTCAACTTCTTTTAATAGGAGTAATGTTAACATAATGCTGATATTCTCTTCCTATCATGTTTCTTATGTGGCATGCTTTTTCTTGTTTTAAGGAAAAGAGACAGGGCGGAAGGGGTGATACTCTTGTATGTGGAGCTTGTGGTCAGGTAGACATAGTAGAATGAATTCTTGCAAATGTTGTTCTGAAATGGGATTATGTTTCCTGACATCACTTTGTTATTGCATAGCTTGGGCACATGCGGACCAACAAACTGTGCCCCAAATACGGGGAAGATCAAGATACCTCAGAAATGGATGCAGCTTCCGTGAGATCTAATCCTCCTGATGTAGTGGGTCCTGCTCAAATAAAGACACCGAACAAGAGGTTGGTGGCCAAAGTTTCGTCTGAAGTCCCCGAATCTGAAGGGCCAGAAAGTATCGAGAAGATCAAACCAGTAAAATTCAAATGTGGGGCACCTGAGAAGTCCTTTGAGAGGAACATGTCACTGTCAGGTTCTTTAGTTTCTGATAAACGTATGATTGGTGCTACAGATCCGAAATCTACTGGAAAGGTCAATAAGATTAAAATATCTAATAATACGAAGTCTGAAGATTATCCTCCTGATACTCCTAAGCCATCTGTTGTGATACGGCCTCCTGCTGAAGTAGAGAAGGATCTACCTCGTAAGAAGATCATTATCAGGCAGCCTAAGGGGCTTGTAGACCAGCAAACACCTATTCAACATAGGAGTGGTCAGGAGCCCAGAAAGACAAGGAAGGTTGTTGAATTGTCAAGCTTTGAAAATAGAAACGGAGAGAACGGTCATTTGTTTGCTGGAGAACCCAGCCAGATGAATTCCTCACACGGTAGGATGTGGGGTCAGCAGGGAAAACGGGGAAGCAAAGGAGTAATGGAAATTAATGAATCCTGGAGAGCTTTTGAAGAGCAAAGAGAGAGACAGGAACAAAGGCTAATTGAGGCTAGGATGTATGAAGCAAGGAGGGATGAAGAGCTCCAGAAGGCAAAGAAGAAAAACAAGAAAAAGAAAAAACATGAATTTCGAGATGATTACCTACTTGATCAAAGGCCATACAGAAATGACAGAAGGGTACCTGAGAGAGATCGAGCAGCAAAGAGACGTAATCCATCTGATATGACAGAATATGCACCATCAACCAAGCGGCGCAGAGGAGGAGAGGTACTTGTTTTCATATGTTTAATGGCATAATGCATTGTAATAATGTTTGTCTATAACCCTTTTGCTGATTCCACTGCACTAGGAAAACCATGGCCACAACTTTGACTAAATAATTGTATGAAAGCGTTTTGTCTAGCTTTGTAAAGCTTTTTATCCAGCTTTGTGTTTTCTTCTTTCGAGAACTCCCTAGCTTTTTCTCAACTAAACAGTCAAATGAAATGTATGATCTCAACGGAATAGTATGTTTTGTTCTTTGTGAAGAGATGAAGGCACAATAGAATAGAAAATCACTTGGATCATATGTTCTGGTTCTTTTTTTTTGTGTTCTTGTTGTCTAATACTCAGTTTGATCATTGTCTTCACCATCTGTTATCTTTTAGTTTTTCAACGCGTCTTCTATGTAGGGACTGCTACTTCGTTAAATAGGGATGCGATACCTATTTGTGCTATTGTTCGTGAGACAATCAATTGATGTTTATTTGCTGCAACTAGAAATTTGATCTTGATTAATTGTTTGCATCCTGATGCAGGTTGAACTCTCCAACATATTGGAAAAGATAGTCGACCACTTGCGGGCAAACAAGTCTATATCATTCCTGTTTCTTAAACCAGTGACAAAGAAAGATGCTGCTGATTATTTTGACATAATCGAGCGCCCAATGGATCTTGGTACCATCAAGGACAAGGTGATGAAGATGGAGTACAAAAACAGGGAGGAATTCAGGCATGACGTGGCCCAGATAACACTGAATGCACACATATACAATGATACACGCCATCCTGCCATCCCTCCGTTTGCTGACCAGCTTTTGGAGATGTGTGATTATCTTCTTGACGAAAATGCAGAGCTGCTCGACGATGCAGAATATGCGATCGATGACTAGTAAAATAACCAGATATGGCATTTAGTTGCTATATCCTAACATAGGTGCTGTATTTTGCTGATCTGTAGGAGGGGAAAGGGCACCTGTACATTCTTGTTAGGTTCTGGCCTTGATATTGATAACCATGTGATCCCAATTCCAACTATTTTGCCTTGTTGGTATTGGGAGTAGGGAGTTGGAATGTACACAAGCTCTAGGTTAGTCACTGAGGGTCCGCTGTAAGTATTGGCCTCTTGCTGTAAAAATGTAGCAATATAATTTGTACATATTCTGATGTTGTAGCTGTATATCCTATGTTTATGGCCTTGAATCATATGGATCAAGATGCAAAAGGTCAAATCACGTGCCTGGTTGCACCCGGTCTGTCAGTCTGTCAGTTGTCATCTTTCATTACTTGTGTCGAGAGGTTGTTACATTGAAGTTTGAAATGCCAAGCTGATGGCCGAATTTCGGTCAAGCCAAAATTACGATGTGCGCGAGATTTGAGCCTTCTGAACCGGCCGTGATTGGTGAAGGTAACATGTTGCATAATTAGAGGCTACCGTACAAATGTCCAAAGTCAAAGCATGTAAAGTGACGACTGACAAGTAGGAGCTTGTATCGGCTGGACAAGCTGCTCACTAGCTAATGTACATAACCTTGGGATGTTAAATGATGTGTATGATTTGAATAGGTACTTATGGCTATGTCATTGGATGTACAGTTTACACTTAGATGGTGATGTAACAGAGCAAGTCATCATCGTCTTTTAACCAATACGGTACGTATTCTCTTGATGGCATTAAAGGAGGTACAAAATATTCGAATGTTGACCTACTACATAACTATGGACATACAACTAGATGCAACTCTGACGAAGGTGCTACTTGAGATGCTTTCACGTACCAGCTCCCTACTGCTGAGGAAGCTTCAGTAAGCTTTCTACTGCTGAGGAAGCTTCAGAAGGCTTTCAAATGTAGGAAGGGTGTTTGGATCGCCCGATCAGGACAAGGAGTGGCCTAGACACCGAGACCGTTAGGCAGCTGATACTTGTAGTGATCAAGTTGATCTACGCTGTATCACATATTACCAGATGACGTTGAAATAATTCTTTCATGGATAAACTGATGGTAACTTACTACTGCGAGTGCATTTTACATTTTTCTGGGTCATGTCTGGAAAGTGAGGATTTTTTTTCGAATCCTGCAGGAATTAAATTGTGTTCTTTGAAAATCTGAAATTCCAAATGGATCCTCCATGACCTAAAGCTAATTTCATCCAATTTTTTTTCCCTTACGGTGCATAGTCAGATACTCAGATCACATACATATAAACAGCTGAAGCGTGTTGCATTTGGCCGTGACGAATCTGCGAAATGACTTATGTTTCTTTAATCCGAAAGAGCGGTGCTTTACGCGGCTGCTCATAAACTACTAGTTATGTACAAAACTTGGCAACAGATGAAGGCCCGGCCAGTCTTTGCTTATACCTCACACCTTATGCCGTGCATCCACATCTTGAACCAGCAGGCAAAACATTATACAATTCCAAGACCGATTCCAAATTTACAGAATTTTTGGCCCCATGCGGCTTCGCAATCCCAAATTTAGCCCTCTGGATCCCGTAATTCCGGATTTGGCCTCTCTCCGAGCGCAGGAGGACGGGAGGCCAACTCATGGCACCTGCTGCGCCCAAGGAGCGTAGTAGCTCGTGCTGTGGCCGGCGAACATAGTAGGCGGCCTCACTGGGCCGGAGAGCGCAGGAGGAGGGTGCTGCGCCTGGGCAACATGCACCTGTTATTTTGTGCTTAGAGATGAGGGAATTGTACTAAAGGACCTTGATACCAAATGGGAACCTGGTGACCGAAGTGGGAAGTGGCTTAAATTAAAGCCTGGTTGTATAAACATTGGTGCTGATCTTGATGTTAGGTACCCTCCTCCTGCGCTCCCCGGCCGCATGTGGCTGCCTATTGCGCTTTCTGGCCGCATAAGGTTGCCTGATGCGTTCGTCAGCCGCGGCAAGAGCTGCTGCGCTCCCTGGCCGCATGTGGCTGCCTATTGCGGTTTCTGGCCGCATGAGGTTGCCTTATGCGTTTGCCAGCCACAGCAAGAGCTGCTGCGCTCCACAGGCACATCAGGTGCCACGCGTCGGCCTCCCGTCCTCCTGCGCTCGTAGAGGGGCCAAATCCGGAATTACGGGATCCGGGGGGCTAAATTTGAGATTGTGGCGCCATATGGGGCTAAAAATGCCAAAACTTTGAATTTATAATTCGGAATCCTATGTGATTTCACCGCATTATTTCTTAGATCAGTAGATAGTACTCACAAATATATTACTGATTCAACTCATATATCATATGAACCATATATTACATATCAGAGTTTAAATAACCCATATTAGGTAGAGTTTATATAATGAGTCAGTCAGGCCAAATGCTTACATTACAGAAGTAGAAGTAGGAGCGAACAATAAAAGGTGAGGTAACAACTTGTCACAAGCAAGCGACTGTGATGTGACCACGCCACATACTCATATAACCAAAGCTCCCAAGAATAAACAAATGGTGAATTCGTTTCTTCGGTTTCAATTTATTTTAATTGAGAATATGATGCTATCTAAAGATGAAAATGTATTTTTGTCTAGTCAGTATAAGGAGAATTGCATCAACGCTATGCGCTCATGGTTGGGGTCCACCAAAAGGGAAGTCACCAATATATCAAGACCACACCTTCCCCAACTCTTGCTCAAGGTCATCACGTTACTTTTGGATCAATTCAAGCAAGAGTTCAAGTGGGACACATTTTAGAATTCAATTCGCCTTCGGATCAATTCGAGTCACCGATAGGTCGGACTTCAAATGTGTATAACTATTGCATAAAAACTCCGTTTGTGGTTTGCAAGTACAGCAAAGAAAGAAGAGCTCATCCACTTTCCAATGGATTTGGCCCCACCTACAAATTCGTTCTCAGTGCGCATTGGAATCACCAAAGGAAGGCGACACGACTCAGCTGACAGTCCCACTTTAAATGCTCATAGATTTCGCATCAAGAGTCCAATTGGAATGTGTGAGTACAGCATGGAAAGCTTATTCCGTCCTCTTTACAACGGATCTGACCCCATCCAAAATTCCTTTTGTGCGCGACGCAATCAACAAAACAATCTTCGGTTTTGGAAACAGAGATAGAATCAGCTATGATTTGAATACTTTCCATGTGTTGAGAACTTTCCATATGCAAGGACCGCGTGTCCCTATAAATAGAGGCTCATTTGGCCATGTAACTCAGGCTTGTTTAGATTAGTTTTCCACCGTGAAACTTCGCCGTGTGTTCCTGTGTCGACTAGACCAACAAGCTGCGATTGCGTGCCTCAACCCTTTGTGTTCTTCATTCATATATGCAATATTCAGATTGCTCTTTATCTTGTTCTTGCTTATTCTTCGATTGCTTGCGTGAATTGAACTCGTGTTCAGGTCAACCGCGTTCTTGGCACGGTTGATAGCGACTAGGGTGTGGTGTAGCGATTGCGGGATCGGACTTGGTCGTCTCTGGTCAAGTAGCCTCTTCGTCAACGCCATATCAAATCGAATTTATCCTTCTCATCGGAAGATCGGGCCACACTCTCATCGCTTGGTATCGAGCACACGCTTGCCGGTGAGATTATCCATTTAGATTTGTTTTTCATACCTATAACCAGAAAATTACCCTACAAAAGAGTTATTTCCATTGTCCAAACCCGTTGTGCCTTTCAATTTGTTAGTTTCGGTTTGCTAAATTGAATTTGTGTCCCTTTTAGCTTTGTCTTGTTGCTGGTCATATTCTTGGTCCCATAAAACACCAAAAATAAAAATCCCACGTCCAACACCATCAAGAACACATCAAACTCTATTTCCGATTTTCGCCGAAGACTCCCTCTTGTGCAGCCGCCACCAAAAATAGCATAACTTTTGATTCATTGATCCTTTTGAGTGAGACCTCTTCCATTTGACTCTTAACTTCATTATCCATCTTCTTGCAAAATTTCGCTTCATTCCAATACTGCAAGTAAAAGATACATGCGGAGAAAGTTGACCCAAATTTCTGTTTCGAATCTGCAACAGTTTGCACTTGTGATTTTTGTGCGAATTTTTATGTCGGTTTTCAGAAGTTGGCCCCAAAAGAAACGTTCTAGAAAAAGCCGTCAGAAACCAGGAAATCATCAAAAAGAGGCAACTGACAAAAGTTACGCCAAAATACCGACAACAGTCCAGTGAATGTAAATCGACATTCTAATATTTTGGGTCAATAGTTGTGCTTTCCACTTCCAATTGCATTCAATTGAATTATCTTGTGTCTACCACTCCTATACTTTGATATCCACTTGTTTTAGCCTTCATCTATCCTTCTTTGATCAGCAACATAAGGCTAAGTGCTATATACGAACTATAATTCAATTCCATGCAATTTCTGAAATTAACCGATTGTTCTCCATTGCTACATATCTAGAGCCTTCCAAGCTACACCTACTACTAACTGTTACAGTGCCTTGACGCACTGGTAATCGCTATACTCATCACTCAAGTCAAGACTATCACGAACCACCACCGGTTGCACCACCCGCTTGCTTTGGTAAGAATTTGTAAGAGCTTGGTAAGAGTTTGAGAGATGTGTGACTTGTCAAGCTCCACTTCCTAGTAGTTTATAGGGACTTACATAATTCTTGTGTATTTCCTTGTTTTTCTACTAACCATGACAGTTCAAGATCACATAGTATGAATTTTCATGAGACCAACAACGTGTTGGATCGGCTTAATAAGACCCTCACCACCATCAACAACGAGTTGAGAACCTTGATAAACGTTCATCCCCACTACTCGACGTGCGCTGTTTCTCTCGAACCGCTCATCTCCAAATGACGATGATGATGCATTAACTAAAGTCAAGTATGTTTTTCCATTCTTTGTCGGTAAATTTGATCCTCGATGCCTATATTGACTGGGAGATAGCATTAGACAAAGAATTTGAATATTATGATTGGTCGGATAGGCAAAAGATTAGAGCCGCCACTAGTGTTTTCATGATAATGCAATAATTTGGTGGAAGTATCTTGGTAAACATGGTAGAGCACCCCAAACTTGGAATGCATTGAAGAAACTTTTGAGAGATGAATTTGTTCCTAAAAATCATGCCGATTATTTGCTAGCTAAATTGCAACATTTAAGACAAGGTAGTAGAACTGTAAGAGAATACTATCATGAATTGAAAACTTGTTTATTACGCTGTGGTTTTGAGGAACATGCTGAAACTACAGAGAATAGATTCTTATGTGGGCTTAATCAGAAATTCAGAAATTCTTGTTCACAAAGAATATAATTCTCTCTCTCATTTGTTTATACTTGCTTGTAAGATTGAGAGTCGATTGAGAAAGAATTGAGAATACTTGATAATGGGACACATGAGAGCAAACATGTAGTTGTGCCTTCTTCTCGTGACTAACAACTTGCAAAGTTGAGAACAATGCGGAAGAGAAGAATGAGTTACTTGAGCTACCGACTCCATTACTTGAGAAGGAAGATGAGATGAAGGATGCCCCTACATCATGTGAGGAGAGACAGAAGGTACATATAATGGTGCTATCATCACTCATGGTGAGTATGCTGTGAAGAACAACTATTGTCCACTGCTCATGCTACATTAGAGCAAAACATTGTGAAAAGTAATTTTGATATACACATGTTTCAAGTACAAAATTCCAATTGCATTGATTTAAGTATTGATAATGAGTTGTGTGCTAATTTCTTACATATATCTTTGCCACAACTGTAAGTTAAAACTGATTCTTCTATTTTAATTTTAAATCCATATATTGAAATAAATGGTTTTGATTTTGTCAATATGCTATTGATCCATGCTATAGATAAGTGAATGAGATTTCTTCTTCGCACACTTTCGGTTATATTGAGATTGATCATCCTTGTGAACTGAGTTGTCTAACAAAGAAGTTATTTGAGATTCCCAATTCGCTTTCATTATTTTGTTATAAATTTTACTTAATAGGCGAGTATGATGAAAAGAGAAATTATATGGTTCATCGAATTTGGATAAGTTCGAATCAAAGGTTCAACTTTGGAGGAGGAACATAATCATGTAGAGAAAACTAATGGCACTAACCTTATTATTTCTAGTTTATCTACTGCTGCTTGTAAGCTACAGAAACCTTTCAAGAAGGGGAGTGTTGTGGGCTGCTTCCATACACCACAACCATTTCCTATTTGCGCTAAAAGAATTTACCTCTCATTGAGATCATCAATATCAAGTCACACCAATACAACCTTTTCTAAAGAATGGGAGCAAGATGAAGAACATACGCCATCTAGTGATAATACTACCAATCAGTACAATCGTTTCTAAGAGAGTTCACTTTGTTTGATAAAGAACTTATGATATTACATAATACGAATTTGTTGCGTTCTTTGTCATGTACCGAGATTTATGATGAAGATCACGCAATACGTGAGACCACACATCTATTAAAACCGAGGACGGTTTTCGTCAAGAAGGGAGGATGATGTGACCACGCCACATACTCATATAACCAAAGCTCCCAAGAATAAACAAATGGTGAATTCGTTTCTTCGGTTTCAATTTATTTTAATTGAGAATATGATGCTATCTAAAGATGAAAATGTATTTTTGTCTAGCTGTATAAGGAGAATTGCATCAACGCTATGCGCTCATGGTTGGGGTCCACCAAAAGGGAAGCTGACCAATATATCAAGACCACACCTTCCCCAACTCTTGCTCAAGGTCATCACGTTACTTTTGGATCAATTCAAGCAAGAGTTCAAGTGGGACACATTTTAGAATTCAATTCGCCTTCGGATCAATTCGAGTCACCGATAGGTCGGACTTCAAATGTGTATAACTATTGCATAAAAACTCCGTTTGTGGTTTGCAAGTACAGCAAAGAAAGAAGAGCTCATCCACTTTCCAATGGATTTGGCCCCACCTACAAATTCGTTCAGGCGCATTGGAATCACCAAAGGAAGGCGACGCTGACTCAGCTGACAGTCCCACTTTAAATGCTCATAGATTTCGCATCAAGAGTCCAATTGGAATGTGTGAGTACAGCATGGAAAGCTTATTCCGTCCTCTTTACAACGGATCTGACCCCATCCAAAAATTCCTTTTGTGCGCGACGCAATCAACAAAACAATCTTCGGTTTTGGAAACAGAGATAGAATCAGCTATGATTTGAATACTTTCCATGTGTTGAGAACTTTCCATATGCAAGGACCTGCGTGTCCCTATAAATAGAGGCTCATTTGGCCATGTAACTCAGGCTTGTTTAGATTAGTTTTCCACCGTGAAACTTCGTCGTGTGTTCTTGTGTCGACTAGACCAACAATCTGCGATTGCAGCCTCAACCCTTTGTGTTCTTCATTCATATATGCAATATTCAGATTGCTCTTTATCTTGTTCTTGCTTATTCTTCGATTGCTTGCGAGGAATTGAACTCGTGTTCAGTCAACCGCGTTCTTGCACGGTTGATAGCGACTAGGTGTGGTGTAGCGATTGCAGGACGGACTTGGTCGCCTCGGTCAAGTAGCCTCTTCGTCAACGTCATATCAAATCGAATTTATCCTTCTCATCGGAAGATCGGGCCACCCCCTCATCAGACTGGGGGAAAATATATCTTACTACTTTCTAAGAGTTTGGATAATAGATGCGTATACAATCAATATCTTAGTCTGCCTATCTGAGGTAAGAACTAAACTACTAGAGAACGTCCTAATGTCCACCACCTTCTTCTTTGTCTATCTTCGGATTGTCGTAGTGGTCATGATCCATAGGTTCTAAGTTTAATTGAGTGAGCGAGGGTGAGTGCAAATAACCGTGCTCTGTGAGTCAATACACAAAATACAATAATATAGATACATGGCTTAATAAAGAAAGGCTCGAGTTATTTTATTTATTAAATGTATAGCTGAATTAAAATAAGTAAAAATTCTTAGAATTAGTTTTTTTAAACAAAACCATGTTTTCAAAAGAGTGTAAAAGTATGCAATAATAATAGTGGTTCAGGCTCCATCCACCTTTTACATAGTTCCTTCCACCATATTTTAATTTGATACTAGGGTTCTATTAACCCATCATAATCACTGGGTTTTAGCTACCCAGGGGGAATCAATACTCAGAGTTCTATCCACCCTTTGTGTCCTTTATCCCACCCACAAGGTTTCTTTTTGTAAAATAGATACTAACTCAAGGAGATTCCTATGCCTGACTTGATAGTGGGCACGGTTGTTCGAATAGTTTTTACTCTACAAATATCACACACTTTACCCATAAGAGATAACCAACTTATTATATTCTATATATTTTCTTAGACATGCAGATCAAGCAGACCAACAAAATACCTTCACAATACATCTTCCCAGTGAGGCTACACCCACTAAGATTTCTACTACCGTGGGGTTCTATCCACTCACTTTGGAAGCCCTTCTTGCGCCGCACTCAACCTGTATCCTACCAGATGGCACAACTTATTCTAGGTCAATGTAAATTAATTAGCTAGATTGTACCCATTGTAGACATGTGGTTACACTATTTTACATTGGAAGATTATCATAAAATTTAATCATTAGGGTTATCTGGACAGTTCTATCATAAATCACACTCTTGTACTCCCACCGCACCAGCCCCTCTTATCATCCACCCAGATATTTAAGCAGGTTTAGAATTTTAGGGATCAAAAATTTCTTTTAGTTCAAATACTAGCCATTTCTATCCAATGACTACCCAAATACAAATTTTTACATTCGAATTTATGTCAGGGCAATTTAATACCCCTGAGTATCTAAGCAAGACTAAGCACGATACTTAGATGCTGACTTATTACTAATATGTTTACCATTATTTTTAGGGTGACAAAATTTTATGTCCAATGTCAAGGAGTGGGATGTAGAAGCATAATTATTAATGACTTAACTATGAGCTCACGTGAATATAATTTTCATACCAAATTAAAGCATGTGTTTTAATAATTTTAAATCAATGTAACTTGCATTAAAAAAGGTATGTGTAATATGATCAAAGTATTGACTTACCTATGCGCTTGATTTTAGACTTCCCCTCGTGCCTTACATGATCAAGTAGTACATCATATATTCAAGTACCTTCAGGACACTCTTGACTTCTATTCTAGTATTCTTCTAATTCTGCACTCTCTATTCAGGATTTTTTATGCTGATTTTGTGGGGGTGTAGAATAGATAGAAAGAATACTTTTAGCACCTGTCACTTCTTAGGCATATATCTTATCTCTTGGTTATGTAGGAAGCAATTTATATTGCATAGTCCACTGCTAAGGTGGAGTATGTAGTTGTAGCTAATAGTTACTCTCATGTTCTCTGGATCTTATCTACTCTATGGGACTATGAGTTGATGTTAGATAGTATTTCTCTTTTCTATGACAACATTAATATCATAAACATTGCCAGTACAATGCTCTAGAACAAATCACATTAACATTAGATATTATTTTCTTAGAGACCACGTAGAGAAGGATGATGTTGTGCTTTACTTTGTAGAGTCGAAGGAGTAGGTTGCGGATATTTTCATTAAGACTCTTGATTCTTCTCGTTTTGCATCTTTGCAGGGAGATTTGGGGGGTTGTTACTCCTTTTGGCCTATTTTGAGAGGGAGTTTGACTCTTTTGCATTCATTGTATCATATTACATATTTAAATTCAGCAACTTGCATATGTAATATAACTACATGGAGCATTGAATATTATTTTTGTGTAACATGATACCTTGATTTGTATCTTGTTATGTCTTATGCTAGACTTATCATAGCTTTCTATGTGTAACTTAGTTTTTTCTATGATAGCTCTATTAAATATGAGAAACTTGAACTAAAATATGTTTTATTAGATCTTGTGACTAAGTTTGCTCTAGTGATTTTTTTTATGATTCATACCATGTCAAATAGGATAATTTGAGTCTTGAACCTAAATTGTGCTTTAAATTGAGGTATGCTTGTTATTTATTGAAGCATGAGTTTACTTCACCTAGACTTTTGTGGCTCGGTCAGGTATAACTTACAGACTAAGGAGTAGCTTATTGTTCTTGAACTAAAAATGAAATCTAAAAAATAATCTCTTTTGTGCAAAAACAAAAAAACTGATCTCACCAGTTCTTTCTCATGAGACGACTTACCATTGCACTAGGTATGAAATTAGGGGGAGTACTAGATGACCTAAACCACTCTTTTAAACTTCTTGCTTGGGATGGTCATAATAAGGTTTGAGATCTAGCACATTGCTAAGAAAGGAAAAAATGTGAAATATGGTTGAAACTGAGGAGGCAGTTATGGATCACTTCTAGTTTAGGACTTGCTTTGTTGAGATAAAATAAAAAAATTAGTAAGTGCTAAATACGATAATTATGCTCAATTCCAAGTGCTTGAACCTAATGACCCAATATTGAACTTGTAGCACTCCAAATAGACTCGATTGTAACTTCTTGGTTCTATTTAGTTGAGTAATATGGCTTGGCTCATTTTTAGATACCTTTAGATGAACTATAATTTTGGACAACTTGGTATGCTAAAAATCAATTTAATTTCAGAGTATTGCTCATTTCGCTTTACCTTTGCTACATATGTTTTGCTATGACCTAGCATAGCTACTTCACATAATATGGCTTGGTGTAATACTTGTAGAGTCACATTGGATAATTTTCATAGCTCTTTATGCTAAAAATGAATAAATTGCACCCACTTTATTTTATTCATGCTCTATTTTCTTCCATGTATCTAATGACTCTATTGTCAATGGCGGAGACATATTAGTAAAAATGTATATCTGCAATATGATTAGGAGTTTTTATGCAAAATCTTGCTAAGTTAGAGCTTTTATATCTTGTTATGATTCTCTTTATGTTTTCATCTCTTCTCACCATGACTATGGTCAAATAGAACAATTGTTTTTGTATATGGATTTAGAGTGAGATTTTTCAACTCATTAGGTGAAGTTGAAGGTTTTTGTGGAAAACATGTTATTATCAGTAGCTTCAATTCACTTCTGACTTAAATGGTTACTTTGAGCTCATTGCATTCTTCTTATGACCATTTAGAACTCTATTTGCAATTTTTTTCTCTCTATTGTCTAAAACCACCTCCAAATTGTATTTTTGAGAAATTACCAATGGGTTCATTAAGGGAGAGATTGACGAACTATGTGAGAGGGTGTAGGATTGTGTTGTGATGAACCAGTATAATTTTTGAAGGTTGAAATTTGGAAATTGCAATTTATCGGATTTGTGGAGTTGTCTGTAGCTTAACCGGCATTAGGCCGCCGACCAGCCAAAGGGGTGACAGTTGGACCAAAAATTCCCACCGATCTGATCGGTGTTTGTTTGCGTTCAAACCGCAGGCTACTAGTGGTCTGACTGCTACAAGGGTGCGGTTAGACCATTGGGTAGAGCGTCTCACCAAGGTTTTGGTTTTGGGGTTCTTAAGGTTTGCAATGGGTTTATGTGATTAAGGTCTGGGTTTATATGTTGCATGAGGTATGTTATTTCTAATGTAGGTTAAGTTATGAAGAACTTATGCCCACAAATGATTTCTTATCTTTGAATATGCAGAGTCGCTTGGAGTCAATATGGTCAAAGGCGAGGAAGGGACTACGCTTATGGAGGAGCCAAGGTCTAGAACGATTAAGGATATCGGTTGAGATGGTAAACTTAAGCATGATATAAAAAAGATAGAAAATGTTAAAGGGAAGTTCGAAAGGCGAGTTGCACCATGTGGCTTGGTTAGTTTAAGTGAGACGTGGTTTAGTAAAACCGAAATGGAAGAGACTTATTGATATGTGGCAAACTAGTGGTGCACTTACATATGGCAAGCATGGCAATTGGTTGTTATGGAAGGAGAAGACCGGGTCAAGAAATAGAATTTTGGTAATTTGACTAAAATACCAAAAACTACTATCAAAGCTGCGACACTTGAGCGGCGTTGAGGAGAGCAGTTTAGGTCAAGGAAAATCTGAGAAGATCAAGTTGGATCAAGAATAAGGACTTAGCAAATTCGGACTTATACGCTTTGAAAGTGTGCTAAGTATAGTGTGTGTGTGTGTGTGTAAAGCTCGTATGTGAGGTTATCGGGTTCCCCCCATTGTGCTAAGTAGATAGTATTCACTAATAATTAGATATGACTAATTAGCCTATCTATTTAATGGGTTGAGATTAAGACTTGTAGTTAACCAACCAACCATCCTCTCTTGAGACCAGGAGTTCACATGTTAGAGTTAGGGTTTGAGAGAAATTGAGTGTTGTGGTATGTGTCTTTGTCCTAAGTGGAGTGGCTATAAAACTTTCATTCTCAAGTATAAATATATCAATTCTTTCTCATCTCTGTGAATCTCTCTTTTGTTGATTGATTTGATCAAGTCATGATTGGTTTTTTCTTCTCTTCCTTTTCTTGATCTTGTTGTACCAAGGATGTATAAGAAATGAAGATATCATATAAAAATCAATCTCCACCTATTTAGACACTTTAATGGCAAGTTCATGAATAAACCCGATTTTGATTGATTTTGGCCTCACCAAGTGATTTATGGTCCAAGGATTTTTGGCTTGATTTCTTCAATGTTATTGCTTACAGTGACTTGTGAGAATATATCTAGAGCTATCTTGGTCATCCTCTATCCATGAGCAAGTCATATTTCTTGTTTTCATATTTTGATTGGTTTTGGTGCAATGTTACTTCAATCTCAAAAGGCCGATTTTTGACATGGATTCTTGAAATCTATGGGTGGAATAGGTTCTGAGACCTTGAACAAAGTGTGTGCAAATTTTTATAGAATTTGCACATGTATCTTGGAAGTTGCACCTTTTAGGATTTCATCGGGATGTTTCTGTTCAAGGGGCGGTCAGACCTCCAGCCATCGATCTGACCAACTTGACCCTAGCGATCTGACTGATGGCTTATTGGCAGTCAGACCTCTAGGGTTTGTGCTCTTCCATATTTTGATTCCTTGAGCTATTTGATTTGGGATTTTAGCTACTGATCCTTTTCTTGGTAACTCTATAGTTACTTTAGTAAAGGATCAAGAATACTGGGGAATTTTTGGGCGACACCATTCACCCCTGTTACCTATTTGATCCTACAAGTGGTATCAGAGTTTGGTTAACTTTTTTTTATAGATCTTAACTGATCTTAGAAGTTATGACATCAGATAAGTATTCAACCAAGCTACCTATTTTCGATAGTGTCGATTTCTCTTATTAAAAGGCTCGCTTGCATGCCTACATTGAAGATCAAGGGCACGCAATTTGGTTCAAAGTCAAGAATACTTATGCGGTGCTGACCAATGACAATATGATCACACTCGATGTAGAAGCAAACAATACGGCTCATAATTTTCTGATTCAAGTACTTAGTCGATCTAAGTTTGAGCGTGTCGCTCACTTGAGATCTCCTCATGAGATCTGGAAGACTCTCGCTAACTGCTATGGGGGCTCTACTGTAATCAAGGAAGTGAGATAGAACCAATTAAAGAAAAAGTGCTCAAAGATCGAACAGAGACATGGTGAATCTTTGAATGAGTTGTGGGAAAGGTTTTCAAGATCTTTCATGATTTGTGTGTTGTTGGCTTTGTATTTTCTGAGTCTGAGAATGTATGCCAGTTGTTGGGTGCACTTGATGTGTTTTCCAAGATCATTTATGATTTGTGTGTTGTTGACCTGTATTTTCTGAGTCTGATAATGCATGTCAGTTGTTGGGTGCACTTAATATGAGAATTTGGAGATGAAAATCACTTTCATCAATGATAACATTATCATGAGTGAGCTTATCATGGATAAGCCCTACTTAAGGTTGAAGATATATACGATTGACTTTATCTCACGTCTCCCCAAGATAGAGTATATGATACTTGTAATTGACCCTTCTCAGAGTAACTCTTCTGATTTTTTTGGACTTTGGTTCTTTTGGATTTTCATTGTTCGTCTTGCACTCCTTGAGTGATGAGCAGCTAGAGAAACTACCTAAGATGACATTAGCCTCCTATCCACAAAATTCACAAGAGGCTACAACAAAGTGAGGGACAAGAGGAAAAGTAGCCATATCACTTTGAGTGTGATGAGTCAAACCACATTTGAGTTAAGTACCCCAAGCTAAAGGGAAGGAATGAAAAGGACCTCCAAAGACGTCCTTAAGCTCGAGACGTGAAGGCTAAAAAGTACAACTACTGCAAGTTTGTCAACCGAGTCATTAACACTTTTGAGAACATTGATATGAGCGATATGAACTCAGGGATGGAGGATGGCAAGTATGACTTCCAAAGCAAGAATTAAGCCCAAGAACTAATTACTCCTTTATAATGATGTCCATCCATATAAAGGCCTTGTTATTTTAGACTCGATATTTGAAACCACGGTGCTACTACTGAAAGGTCCAAGAACTTGAAACATAGCGACACACTTCCAGTTGTTGAGTGGCTAGTGGCTAGAAGGCTGGCTTTTATCAGTTGGCGACCAAACTACCTCCGGTCCACCCACCTGGCAGTCGACAATGCATGTTCGATGGCAGACCAGCTTCATCGATTACTGATTGTAAACTGAACTTAGAATTATGAGGAAGTCCTACATCACGGTCAGTGATAGAGAAGGGGGCACAAATGTGGGGTAAAGAGGTAAGGCATCCCTCATCGCAACTGAGGAGTGCCTTAGGGTGAGGCCCCACATCCACGGTTTATCAAAATTGATCAACTATGGATGAGGGACGCTCACCTTGAGGCCATATCCTATAGACTAGTTCATCCGTTGCAAGTGTACCCCAAAACTGGGTGTCAGAATTTCCCCGCACCTGAACCTCGCGGCAGAATCGGCGGCCTCAGCCCACAACAGAGGCGACGGCAAATAAAAATGTCGAACAGGTACAAGTCACAGAACACCACCGAAATAATTCTCGCTTACACAGCACATGTCAATCCATATTGCTACATTTGAATTTACTAATTTAACTGCTATTGGCACATTTAAGTAGTGTAACAACAGGAGTATGGGCGTACCAGTCAGTATAGCATGCAGATGAGTTCTATTACACATTGACCATTTCATCGCCCTTTCATCTTTCACTAGTATGCGGATGAATGTAAATACATTGCTTTTGCGTGGGCACAAATCAAATCGGCCCCATTAAAATGATTGCAAGTCAAAAAAAAAGAAGAAGAAGAAGAAGGCGACGAATCACTCAAAATTGGGATGCTTCAAGCAAGAATCAAGAACGATTAGCCTGATAAAAATCCCCTACACTAAGAAAAACATGTTTTCCCAGCAGCAGATCAATTGCTGGATAACCTTCAATGCAGTCCACCGTAATCTGCAAGATCAAACATATAAGGACTGAAGAATACACATTCTGAAAAATTGTTTGAACGTTGCAGATTACTTACCTTGCCATTTCCAACCTGGAATTCGTTTTTCCATCTGGAAATGGACCTTGACAACAAATACACTCTTAATGCATCAACATGGTCAGTGTTGCCTGTTACATCAAAGTACATACATATTCGTTACTCACAGAATATCTCCCAGAGAATGCCATGATATGAATAACAAAAATTGCGAGTATACACAATGACTACTATGCAATTGCACTCTGGAGCAGAAACAACACTATTTACCTGAGGCATGGGGAAGGAGATCAGATGTGACCACAGCGGAGCACCTTGCAATGTAGATGACAAACGACATGTCATGTACATTGTGAGACTCCTCACAGATGACTACCTGCAAACCACACAGTGACATTGCAACTAAATGTTTTATGACCATTTCTAATTATGCCAGCACCACATTACCTTCAAATTTTCCATAAGTCAGTTTTTTACATCTATAGGCAAGTTGCGAAATGAACTCTAAAAAATAACAATGTAAACCTAGATCTATGGGTGGGTTCTTTTTAGCTGCGGTTAATGGCTTTTGGCCCTAGTGCAAATGTTTGTGCGAACAAACTGAATGCCAATAAGCCACTCTGAAAAGACGGCGGAGAAGTCGTCCCGTTTGTTTGTTAGAGGATAGGCTTCACCACAAAGGCACCCCGAAAAAACAGAAATGTAGACTGATTACCACAGAAATGTGCTATAATAGAATAGAGATAATCAAGGTAGAACTAAAAATTATTGTTGAACATATAAAAGCCGAAAACTGGTAGACTAGGATGCATCATTTAAGTTGAATCTGAAGATAATTGAAGGTTAAAGTCAGACATAGGTTGAAGATCCAAACTCACCACATCTGGTGGTGCCATTGCCTTTGGAATTAGTGAATTACCGAGTGCATCCCTAATATACTGATCCTGCACACAA
This sequence comes from Melocanna baccifera, assembly GCA_036346265.1. Taxonomy (NCBI): domain Eukaryota; kingdom Viridiplantae; phylum Streptophyta; class Magnoliopsida; order Poales; family Poaceae; genus Melocanna; species Melocanna baccifera. Next base: position 3,825,709 of record CM070692.1, read on the forward strand.
TAACCATAGATTTCGTGAAATGTTCTGACTTCTGAAATAAGAAACAATTATTTAAACCAATTTAGCTACCTGTGAGTAGAAAATTTCTTCGAGTGTATTCTTGCTGCTGTCCACAGATTTGTAATACACATCAACTAAGTCGGTAGGTTCCAGCTGAGCAGTTTTCCGTAATTTCTGGACCCTGTTTACAACCTGGGAAGAGATGTTCATGAATTATTAGACCGCATTATGAGTGTTCATCCAAGACTGAAGCACCAAGAAAACTTATGCAATCAAACGACCATGAATGTTCCTGACACAAAATGCTATGTTTTAATTTTCCATTTTTGCATGATTGAAGTTTCAGCTACTCCTGAGTTCCAATATTAAACCATCATGATGTACGTCAGGAAAAATTACCGAATTCAGGCATCGATAAATGAACATATGCAACGGCAGATAGCAAATATGTATACAAATTTCAGTACAGGAAACACTGAAACAATCTGTGTCAAACCTGAGAGTACCAATCCTATAAAAAGAAAGAATTAATCGACTACCTCTCGAGCCACTCCAGCTTCAAACAACGATTGATCAGCTCGGAGATCCAAAATGACTAAAACATCACCTGTAACAAAAACAAGATAGCGATGTTATCGACAGAGAGTAGTTGAACTACTAAGATGAAGTAACATATTTATGACGCACCATCTCCTGCGGCATCAATTTCGTTCTCTAACACATTTGCAGGACGCTTGAATTGTCGGACCACCTAAAGATACAAAGTTCATCAGGCAAATTTTGTAGAAATAAAGATGAGATAAATGTAGAACTTAAATGAAACTTCATGAAGGGTCATGAGCTCATGATAATCAGGAAGAATGCCCATATAGCAAAAGAAATGCCAAATATTATCTTGGCATTGAAGTTCTTGAAAACCATTAGCTAGATAAAGATACATTTTGGAACATTCAACACAGCACTCGGGACATTATTTTTGTATCATATGAAATACACAGAATAAACCAACATAATCTCACTGATGCATCTTCTTGAGGAGATAAACTAGCATTTTGTCACCCAGTGTGAATGTTCAAATAAACACCTGCTAGCGACCATTCGAGTCTTCAAATTAACAATCACTTGAAGCATGGAATATTACCTTAATATCATCTAGCTTCAAGCAATGACCATAGAATGAAATCTCTCCACTTTGCTCAAAGGCTAAGATTTGTTCTTGAGTCATTTTCTTCACTTCATTTGATACTTTGCCCATGTCTTTTCCAAGTCTTTTGCCTAGCACGCTAAGAAAATAACACAGGTACTGAGCAATTGATAAAAATGTGTAACGATTCTTATGCATATAAGTACACATACCTAAAATTGGGTTCTGCTCGCATAGAAGCATACATCAAGGGATCATTACATGTAGTGACAGTCTTAACATTCATCTCCTCCATGACATACTACACAGCCGAAAGTAGATGATCAACACTCAACACTGAAGAAACAAAACAGTCACTCCACATATAATGAAAACTAAGTAGCGAATATTGAAGAACAATTAATCAATCCAGGTGCTCGATAATTAGGATTAAACCAACTAAAATATGGATAAGCAGATTTGTTGACAAATATTAATCGCAAGCAGGGATGGATCAACAGTAACAAAGCATTGAATATGAAACATTGGGGAGGCACTGTTTACAAGCAATTGCAAAAGGCAGTTACATAGACACTGATACAAACCTCTCTTAGTTTTCCAGTTATGTCTTCAAGAAATTCATTGTCGGGATGAACAAGCACCATCTCCCTGAAACTCGAATTGGTTAGGCTACATGGAAAATTTGAATGCTATTAAACGGAACATGCTTTTTTAATAGTCTCATGAAGCAGAGGATTACAGGAAATAATATACATAATAAAATTCAAACTTATTTTTATATTTGAATTTCAACTTGAACCCTCTTGGTGTATATGTATATATATGCATACTTAAATACTAATTTTAAGATACTTCAATACGACATGGTTGAAAAAAATTTATCGGGGTCCTTTATTTTTGCTATATACTATTTTTTCATATATAAAAGGAGTATACACATAAATTATGATATAAAAAGTAGATTTTGATGAATGTTTTCATAGAACTCACTTTGGAGTATCTTATAATCATTATTAGAACATACTCAAAAGGATAAAGAGGTAATAACATCATTTAAGTGGTATATAACAAGTAGGAGTATATACTCCTAGGAATATAGAATCATCTTCATACACACACAAATATACACGCATGCACGCACGTACACACACACTCTTCAAGTTCCATATACAGAAGGAAAGCAAAAACACAACTAAAATCGCATCAATTTTATGACAACCACTACAACAAAAAAACGTTCCTTATACTTAACGGCTGTAAAGACAAAAAGTTTTACCAAAATCTGCAAATTAAAAAAAACTCCTTGAAGAGTCATTTGTCATTTCACTACATTTATAAGCAGGAAAATACACATCATATAATGCAATGTCAAGTTGTCAACTGCCTAAACTGAAATTCTCTACATAAATACATTGTCTTGGGCTTTCTTGCTGCAGGTTTTGAGATATTTGGGGTTTGGTCCAGTCTGGTGCAATTTAATTGCTAAGCTTTTGAGATCTTCTACAACTCGAGTCTTAGTAAATGGGGTGCCAGGGGATCTGATTCAACATCAACGGGGGCTGCGGCAAGGAGACCTCTATCTCCAATGCTATTCATTATAGTCATGGATGTGCTTAATGCTCTGATCAATAAAGCAAGTGACCATGGCCTTTACATTTCTATTCTCGAAGGTTTGGGTCAGCGAGTCTCTCTTTATGCTGACGATGTAATCCTCTTCCTGAGGCCTTGCTTGGATGATTTGGCATTGATCAAGGAGATTCTACGGGTTTTTGGTGAGGCATCAGGGTTGGTCACTAACATCACTAAATGTTCTGTGAGCCCGATCCAATGTCAGGACCAAGATATTGCAGTTGTACAAACCTCCTTTCCTTGCAAGGTGCAAGAGTTCCCTTGCAAGTACCTTGGGCTTCCTTTGTCTATCAAAAAGCTGTTCAAGACTGATTTCTATGCAATAATTGACAAGATTGCTGACAAGTTGCCTGGTTGGAAGGCGACCATGATGCACCCGACTGGGAGGGCCACCCTAGTTCGTGCAGTGCTTACGGCTATACCCATCTATCAGCTCCTAGCTTTAGACCTTCCTAAGTGGGTAATTAAAGCAATTGACAAAATAAGGAGAGCTTTCCTATGGAAAGGCCGCAAAGATGTAAAGGGCGGTCATTGTCTTGTTGCCTGGGATCGGGTCAAGAGGCCAATTGATCTAGGAGGTCTGGGAATTATTGATTTGGAGGTACTTGGATGGGCATTGCGAATGAGGTGGCTATGGCTTAAAAAGACTCAACCTGACCGACCTTGGGCTGGCCTTGATATCCAAGTGCATCCAAATTCTTTAGCCTTGTTCTCTATTTCAATTTTATCTATTGTGGGGGACGGCAGCAGAACACTTTTTTGGAGTGACAAATGGCTGCATGGACAATCCTTACGTGATCTTGTACCTGCTCTTTGTAAACATGTGCCTAAAAGAATTGCCAATCGAAGGACAGTACAGGAGGCAATGGCAGATGGTACTTGGATTCGTAACATTAGAAGTGGGTGGTCAAGTGAGTTCTTATCAGAATACCTCCATCTTTGGGACATCTTAACCGGGTTTGAGCTCACTCCCGGAGTAGAGGATCAACATATATGGATACCTTCTCCCTCTGGCGAATTCTCAACCAAATCAGCCTACCGCCGTTTTCTTGAGGGTTCTGTGGAGTTTGAACCGTGGAAGGCAATTTGGAAAACTTGGGCTCCACCTCGATGCAAATTCTTTGTTTGGTTGGTCTCTTTAAATCGTTGTTGGACGGCCGATTGTTTGGCCCGTCGTGGATTAGACCACCCAGAGCGTTGCCCACTGTGTGATCAGGAAGAGGAGAATGTGTAACACTTGCTCACTACTTGTGTGTTTGCAAGGAGTGTGTGGTTTTCAGTGTTATCTCCAATTGGGTTGCAGCACTTAGCTCCGAGTATGGCTGGCTGCATCTTTACAGATTGGTGGCGTCAAGCTTTACAGTGGGTTCCCAAGGCTATTCGTAAGGGTTTCAACTCTTTGATCGTGTTGGTGGTTTGGTGAATTTGGAAGCATAGAAATATTTGTGTGTTTGAGGAGGCTTCCCCTAATCTTACCGCTCTCATGCGGGATATTAGAGATGAGGCTAGTTTGTGGTGTATGGCGGGAGCCAAAGGGCTCCGTCAGATCTGGCATTGAGGGCCTTGTTGTGTTTTTTTATCCCCCCCTTTAAGGGTTGTACGAGTTGTCTAGACTCATTATTGTTGTTTTTCTTCTTCTTAATATAATGATGCGCAGTTCTCTTACGTGTTCGAGAAAAAAAAATACATTGTTATAGAAAATAAGATCAAACAGAGCTGAACATACTTCAGTGGTGTTTTGAGAGCTTTGTTATGTCGTTCACGGATATTGCGGGCAAGATCAATGATGGTCATCATCCGATTTACACTTTGCTCAACACGTTCATCTCTCTGAACATGTGGGAAAAAGAACATAAGTCATAAGTAATTCTAATGGAATAAAACATAGTAAAGACTATTTAGATGAGAACGAGTTACCTCCCCAGTTGTGGAAGGGAAACTGCAGAAATGAATGCTCTCCTCCGATTTATTTGACACCTTTCGCAGATTTTGATAAAGAACTTCAGTAAAGAAGGGCGTAAACGGAGCCATCGCCACACAAGTTGTTACAAGTGTCTACATTTCATGGATAAGATGTCTTAGAGAAGTGGTGAAAGAACCACCAAATGGCACAGTGTGCAACTGTGCATGATAGGGGATTATAAATACATAAAGTACTTCAAAAAATGTAATAGATGGTATTTGGAACAAGAAAAGATCATTCCAGAGGCTTAGATTAATTTTCTTATCAAAGTTAAGCAAAAGAGGAGAGTAGCATCCAAGTCATCACAATGCCAATTGCCAACTGCCGACTGCTGAAGCATACTTCCAGAAGTAACGGAAAGGTACATTAAAAATGCTATGAAGAAAGTGGCTCATCAGGAACAGGCAAAACACAAATACCTCTTGATACAATTCTAGGAGGCAGGAAGAGATGAAAATGCCAAATTAAGAGGTTTGATACATAAATAGAGCATTGGAAGATATTTTTTTCATCAATCCATAGACAATTTGCAATATCGTCAACCAGCCAAACTTACATGGTAGAGAGTTGAAAGAGAAATTCTGCAGTCTTCTTCTCCAGTACGTCCTTTTAACCGTTTGCGGTTGAAACGCACGTATATATTAGTAAGATTGTCGATGTATTTCACTAAATATGGCACAACCTGCAGGGGCAAGGAAGCTAACAAATTATATCAAGTGGCCATAACATGGAAAGAAGAATTGACACGTGCAGGGAACAAATGTCCAGAGAAATATGTTAAGCATTAAACCGTGTAAAGCCGGTATGCATCCATCTCCTGGCGAACAAAGCTAACTAGACTTTCAGTTGCAGAGTTTATCCAGTGATCTAACACATTGGATGACTTCAGAAGTGCTTGATCAATCGGAGAAAATGCTGTGAGACCCTCAACTTCAAGTCTCTTTGCATTTTGGACAAGAAATCTATAAGCATTATACCATGGGAGGAAGACATCTTTCACCTGGTCAATTTAAAACATGTTAAATTTAAGCAATGCCCTTTCGGAAACAATATACTCCAATTGGAGCATTTGGTGACATATGATCTATATGCAGACTAGTAGCATGACAAGCCCAAAAATATTGAAAAAAGGCACTTACAACACCATAAACACCACTCTTTTTGAATCGTAGAGACTCTGCACGTACAACTGGAGAATTTATCAAATACAGCCTCAAAGCATCCTGGAAATAAAAGAAAATTCAATTTAATTACAAATTCCAACGCAGACATACCATGCAATCACAAGCCTTAAAAAGTCGAAATGCATACACACTAAAGCATCAGTCATATCATGTGTGAAAAATGAATAACAGTCATTTACTTGTTCAAAGAAACACCACATACCGCTCCATATTCATTGATGACTTCTATGGGTGAAGGGTAATTCTTTTTACTCTTGCTCATTTTCTTACCATCCTCAGCCAAGACAAGACCATTGCATATAAGATTCTTAAATGCAGGCTTCCCAAATAATGCCGTTGATAACACCATCAGAGTATAGAACCTGCAGCATGATTTTGAATCATAAAGGTGAAATTCATATCTAACATTAATGATTAGGGCATGAAGCAAAGTATGTTAGTCAGGATTGCAGATTTTCATTACCATATACATTCTAGACCAAAATAAATAAGGATTCTAACATTATCAGCAGCAGGAACTGCATATTCTTTTTGCTCACCAAAATTTTAGAAAAAAAAACGGTGATGTCAACAGTATGAGCATGACAGTATTTAATAAATGAAAACAGATCATCGCCACAAACTAACCCAAGGATAAACACCAAATAACATAAAATATCAATTTTTTCCAAAAAAAAAGGACCACAGAAGACCATCGAGCAAAGAAAAGAAGAATATCAGAGATGATGCCAATGGAGAATGGACATAATTAATCTTAATTTTACAATCATAATTCATGAATGACAGCTCATGTCTTCTGGACAGGCAAACAGGATTTCAAGCCAAGTAGTGAGAATTAGGAGTGCATGGCTCTAAATCAAATGCAGTATCTTACTTTGACAAGTAGTGCTTGTGAATTTAATTGTGTTACCCGTTTAAAACCGTCTCTCGTGATTTGTACAAATATGCCGCAAGAAACAATGTATATGGTATATAACAATAAAACATTATCAAAGGCCATAAACGAACAAAAGAAGAAGAAAATGCACCCTCAAAATTATTAGTAACTAGCAAGACCAAATGGCTAATGCCTAATATAAAATAGCTGCCAAATATTCTTAAGGGAGTAACGAACCATCCGCGTGTTTGGTCCAAGCCCTCTGCCACAAAGTTGCCAGGAAAATTCTTTTCAAATAGTTCACAATTCTCAAATGGATAATGAATGTAGGCATATGGCATGGACCCACTCTCAAACCAGCAGTCAAACACCTGAAGGCATCACAACAAATGCTGAGTGAGAACCATTTTAAAACGAAGAAAACACTGATATACACGGACAGTCACATCCATGACAGTTGACAAGTCAAATGTTCACATACATAATCTGTAACATGAGTAACACTCGAACTACACAAGCAGAGATAGGACAAACCTTATGACATTCAGCAATTAGTTAGGAATTACTATCTCTACCCACATTCAAACTTTGAGGGGAACTTAAGTACTAGCAACCACTTAAGCAAAACCAATGTACCATCTAATGCTATGACAATTTAGGCAACAATAAAACAAATAGGTAGAAAATGGGTCACACAAGGGTTTCTCACCTAGACGCTTATGGGAGGTTACTTCAAGCCTAAAAAAGTAATTCAAAGACTTGGCTGATATAAATTAATTATCTTTTGAAAACGTAATTCAAATATATTGCTAAAAACAAAACTTCAACATCTGCCTTGACCCCACTTACTTTTAATACAAATCAAAAGGCAGGGGAAAATGTACACAGGCATCAATATAAAGTTCAAATAAGATGTAGTGCTGGGTCTAAAAGCAACTTACATCATCAACACGTTTGAGCACCCCATACTCTGGTCCTCTACTAGAGGGAATTGTAATATCATCAACATGGTGTCGGTGAAGATCCCTAACCTGATCACAGAATTTTAAAAAATGATTATTTCAAGTCTGCGGGTGGTATAAGGACATGTCTAACAATAGCAAGTGCCTATTAATATGCATTATGTACCAGAAGGACAAAAAACATTGATGCCCAGACAAAAAAAGAAAGATCAAGAGCATATATAACAAGTTCATTATTGTTTCAATTTTTCAATTAAAATACTTTGGACTTACAAGAATATGTATATGTCATCAACTGCAAATACTGCAAAAGAATGAAATATATATCTTGCACAGTAGAGATATTAACCTTGACACCAGACAGTATTTCAAGTTTTTCAATGGAATCCATAACAACAATTTCTTCACCATCTTGGCTGATCCACAATGGAAGAGGAGTACCCCAGAATCTACTTCTGCTAACAGCCCAGTCCCTAGCACCTTCTAGCCAGTTATGGAATCTCTTTTCCTGCACGCATTCATTGTTAACAAAGAAATCAAGGTAAAACATAAACCACTTCAACCTTATAAACCCATATTCTCCAAGCAGTTTCGAAACAATCTATTCAGCTATATACATGTATTTGATGCAAATATTGAAAAAAGGAAGTGATATTGAACACATGGGGGTGGGAAACGGAATTGACCTAGCAAAATAATGTGCACTGATGGCACATCCAAGCAGAGCAGATCAAGTATACGTATCCACATGAATATGAAGTACATTATCCAGATAGAGCTAATGGAAAGTTTTTACATATTCTTACAATAGCAACAGCCTACAGGTGTTGCATTTTGCTTTCACCCTCTAGTTATGTATGAGTAAAAATCACAGGTCAGCGGTCAGCCGACCTCATCTCTGGAAATAAGTTTTGAGTTTTCTTTTTGGCTTTGTCATATTGAGGTAACATAGTCAGGCCTAGTTTGAAGAATGCCAATACCAACTGCTGGGCAGCTCCTAGGGATTACCAGCTGCAATCTGGTTGTTTTCAAATGCCCAGAACACTTAGTGTTGAGTTTTGATGCCATGATTGAATTTTTTATATACAACTTAAACCTTTACAAGAGCCACTGTGAATTGGCCACAACTCAGTGTAACTTGGCAGGATATCCACCACGATTAGGTAAATCCTGCTCTCCACTAGCAAACCCAGGCACCGATCAGTTATTCCTAGAGATTCTATTAGACTAGAACAGTATTACCATGAATACCTGATCAACCCTCTCCTTTGCAAACCACCATGAACAGTATTACCTTGGGTAATGCTAGAAAACATGATACTGTTTTCTTAATCTTGAATGGGATGGCAAAATGGAGAAGCTCAAATGGTTTTTTTCCTAATAGACCCCTTGTGTTTCCATTTATATATAAAGACATCCAGACTAGTGTTGTGCTTTATCAATTGGAACCACTGTTCTCCTGTCAAAAGTGAATTTAATAGGATATAGGGCCCGCTCATTTCGGTTTCAGCTTCTTGGCTTCACCTTATTTTCCATTATTCCTAAATTTCATCTTTTTTTGGCTTTTTGGCTATTTTTGAGCTTTTTGCCTTTTCTTTTTTCTCGTATTCGTTTACATTGTCCATGATGGGCTAACCTGTCCTTTTTATTTTTAATTTTTTTAATTTAATTATGCCAAATAAGACATCATTAGCTACAGTGCAAAATAAGTCAACTACAGTGAAATTTCAGCCATAACCCGACTTAATAAGCCCAACTGAGCAGGCTAGTTCGATGGGTGCAACAAATTACCTTAACTTTTTATATTATTTTCAAATCTGTAATACTCCATAAGTGAATTTGAGATAACACTTATGAAGGATTTTAAACTTGCAATTGGCTCTGCCCAACAATGCACACTATCAAATGCATGTATAAAAGGTCATGTACAACCACAAGTCCTTCAAGGAGCATAGCTAAAATAACTACTAGGTCTGAAACAGTACCATACTAAACCATTGTACCGAATGTCTTATGATTGCACTACTTAGCATCGAGTGTCATTCATACATGGCTTCCGTGCATTAGATTTACATAAACGTAGGTATTGAAAGCACAGAAAGAACTTCTATGGGGCAATACCCCTAGTGAGGATGCCCCTCGTAGCCGTCCAATCATGATCTCATGAATCTCAATACACAATCGGGTGGCTACAAGGGGCATCTCCACATGGGTTACATCCCGATGAAACTTTCTTCCTGAAAGCACTGTGCCACGGGCAGGAAACGATAACATACCTTAACATAATCTGGAACCCAGTAGGTCTCCTTGTTACACTCCAGCAACTGGTCCCTAATCTTTTCAACCTTGACAAACCTACAGAAAAGCTCTTTCAGACCTACATTCCTCAATAAAAACATGTGATAGGAAAACCGTAATGGACATAAAAGCGGAGGAACAAAACTAACAAAAAGGAAACCCAAAAGATTCAACAGAAGCCTTATTTGCGCATCTGGATGGAACTATAACATGATGAAGTCAAATTTCGTAAAGTGATTGCTCCATGTGGTAAGAACAGCACATAAAAGATGGACTGGAGTGTCATGTGTACTTATTAGAACCAGGAAAGACAAAAGCATTAGTACTAACTTAAAGCAAGCAGTGCAATGAAAACATCAATTGTCCATGGACAAAATAGATTTACATGGTAGCAGCAGAAGATGTTTACCAGCTTGGAACAGCCCGGTAAATAAGAGGAGTACCCGAGCGCCAACAAAATGGATAAGAGTGTTCGATGCTCCCTTTACTAACAAGTCTTCCTTTATCCTGTTCATGTAGTTTATCATTTTCAGAATGCAATCCTCAGGAAAATAAAAAGCTATCAAATGTATGCGATGAATTTCATATAGGTGCCCTTGAAACAATGCACAAAATAAATATAAGATAATAATAAAGCAAAGCCACGCTTATGACAGTGCAGTCCACAGAATACACTGACATAGCCTGAGAACGTTCATGCTATACACCTAATTTCCTTGTGCATGTATCTCCTTCAAGATTATTCGGATAAACAGCATGATACGGCATGGTTATTAAGTCGTCGACTAGTCGACGACTAGTCGACAAGTCGGTGGCCTGGTAACGACTTGCGCCGGCGACTCGACTTGCACCGGCAAGTCGGGCGCCTGGTCGACTAGTCGTCGACTTGCCCGGCGACTAGTCGACCAGGCGACGGCAAGTCAGGCGCCTTGGGGAGGCGGGAGGCAAGCCTGGGAGGGGAGGTGGCGGCGGCCGACCGGATCCAGACCGATCCGGTGGCGGGAGCTCCGTCCGCGCGAGAGGCCGATCTGGCCGGGGTGACGCTAACGGCGGCGCGCCAACCGGATCTAGACGGATCCGGTGGCGGAGCTCCGATCCGGCGTGAGGCCGGATCTGGCTGGGCGACGCGGCGCGCGGAGGCGTCCGGTGGAGACGGAGCCGGATCCGCGATGGCGGCGGCGGCGAGGAGGCGAACGCGAAGTGGAGACGAGGCGGCGACGTCCGGGCGGCGGCGTCAGTGGAGGCGCGGCCGTCAGTGGAGGCGCGGCGTCCCGGAGGCGGCGACGTCCGAGGGAGGCGGTCGTCCGTGAGGCGGCGACGTCCGAGGAGGCGCGATCGTCCGGAGACGGCGACGACGGAGGGCGGCGCGTTCGGGAGGCACGGCGGAGGAGAGAGAGCCGAGAGTGGGGGGTGGCGCTCGGAATCGGATGAGAGGGAGCGAGGCAGTGGGATCTGCTGAGGCAGTGGGGTCACTGGGGAGTGAGGGGTATGTGAGGATGATTATTTTGCATTTTAGCCCTCTTTTTTAAAAAAATTACAATAAAGTCTTCATCTATATATACATATTCATATAACTAATACAAACAATACTTATCGACTAGTCAGCGACTAGTCGGCTGACTAGTCGACTAGTCGGTCACTAAGAGGGTAGTGTCGACTTGTCGACTTGATAACCATGTGATACGGCATCAAAATGCATGCACAACTTCTAAGGTTGTTCCAAGACATAACAACATTGGAAGCTCTATATAATGTAATGTTTTATCGCACTAGTTTATTACTCAGCTTCAAAATCTGTAAATAATAGTTTCCAGAAATGCTGAGTGAGCAAACAACTAAATGAAATGTGTTATTTACAGTTAAGAGCCCATTGAACAATGAAACAACTTGCCTTAACAGCACTGATGATATCCTTGTCAGCCTCTTTGACATGTCGCCCTTTGAACTCAGAAATCTTTTCTGTAAAACAACCATCATCATCCACAGCGACAACAAGTCCACTAGCCTGGATGTGAAGCAGCCATTTGTGATGCTTTTGGTTAAAAATGAAACACGTCATATGGCAAACTTGAATACCACAGCGATTAGAGTAAAAGCGCCGGAGTTAAAAGGCCAAGCTAACTAGAGATAACAAGCTGCAAAACTAGGATGTACCAGGCATGCCATAGTATAGTATGGGCATCCTCCCAATTGAGAAATAAGAGAAATGAATCAGATGAAACCAAAGAGATGGTTTGCATGGATAAAAGAAGCAATATGATCAGCCTATGCTCTCCGTTTCCCTTTAGATAATTGAACAATGCTAGGCCCAAAAAAACATATACATATACATGTTCTAGACTAGTAGACTTCAAGACAAACTGACATTAGGAGAACATTGCACTGTACCCTTTATTCAATAATAATAAGTAGTTTGACAGGTCTACTTTTTTCTCTCAACCCCCAAGGCCTGCCTGCATGTTAGTTAGTCTAACAATATTCGAATAGTAAAGGAGAATTATTCCAACCTCAATTATCCCAGCAGCAAGGCAGGCATGATGGTCATCTTCACCAAAAGCAGGAGCACAATGGACAACACCGGTTCCACTATCATCAGTTACATAGTTATCCACAATCACCCTAAAGGCAGTCTCTTGAAGCTCCAAGAAAAAATCAAATAGAGGAGTGTATCTGCAACCAGATAAAAGTAACAGTAAAAACACGGAAAAACTGCAGATACTCCAACTATCACTGGCTATGGCATGCTTGGAGCTGCTCAAAAACCTCTCAGTAATCAAGAATCAATATCAACCATTATTGATACCACTGGGAAAAAGTAATGTCCATCAATCATAAAACTATAGTTGACTATGGAAGCGGAACACATTGCTTGAGTAGACTAGCAATCAAATCAATCTCTCCAAATGCAGAAAATTATTAAACATTAACTAGAAAATCCAAATTAAAAGCGATGTGGGTTATTTAGCTCTGCCAAAAAATAGCAGTGAAGCTGACAAAACCAACACATGGTTAACAAAGAGATAAAAGAAAACCAGCTAGGTTTGAGGAAAAGCGTTATCTTCCAGGCCTCCAGCCATAACTCTCACATCCAGTTTTGGGGCTTTTAGTTCACTAGTTCTGATAAACACTTCCAAGTACAGATAAGTGATAATGTAAATGTAATTTCCATTATGTAGTAGATAACTAATCCCATGCACTATGAAAGAAATATAAGATCAATTAAAGAAGAGCACTTACTTTAGGCCTTCTAATGATGAGCCACGAATCTTTCCCAATAACTCATATGATTCAGTATCCAAACCGCCCTGAACAGCTTCAACAGTGCTTCTCTTAGAAGGTGCTTGCTTCTTTCCAGAAGCTTTGGCCTTAACTGGCAATTGCCCGAGCCTAGATTCTGCAACAATGTAAACTGTTCCATTTGACTTGTCCTTAACCTGTTTGCAACACAGTACATATCCTCAAACAAAAGAAAACAGCAGTTTACAAGTTGAGAAGGCCAGAAGGGCGTCAACAATAGAATTCTCTTGTGACACAATGACTTGTGTTAGTCAATATGCCTTTCTTTTGCAACCAACTTGATCCAGTTATCAGAAAAGGATAAGGATAATTTCATCAATACAACATTAAGTTAATTCAAAAGGGTTAAACAACCTTTGCCCGCAAACAATAAAAAAATGTGCCATTGCCATTGCTGGAATGACTGAAACATGCTTCTCCATACTGATACATATGGAATTAGCCAGGTGTGGCAATTAAATTATTGGTGGGCAACTCATATTAGACACATTAGATAACCACTAACATAAGGACAATAAGATGAATGCACACGCAAAATCATTACAGAGACAGAGAACACGGCATAGCAACTTAAGTAAGATAAAGTAAAGACTGCTAACCTACCATGTATAACATAATATGTAAGAAGCTAACTGACAGGCTCATGTCAGGCCTGCATCATGCCTTCGTTTAGGTGACGTAGCTGACTGGCAGGCCCATGTTAGGCTCACATCATGCCTTAGTTTAGGTGAAGTGGTGAGCATCGAAAGTTCAGATTATTGTTAGAGTGAGAAGATTCCTCAGTATCTTTACTGAATTTTCTTTGTTTATTTTCAGTGTGGCTCTGTTCCTTGTAAAATCAAGTTTTCAGCTATGAACTACTGCTAACAGTCAGGAAACTCGACAACTGCAGTTTATAGCATTACAAAATGCAAACATAACCCAGGAAAATAGAGAAGTACTAACCTTGGCATACACAAGATTGGCATTGACACACAATGCTAGGTTGCTCGGAAGTGTCCAGGGCGTTGTAGTCCACGCAACAAGAGCTGCATTGTCCGCATCACCAACAACAGGGAAAGACACCATCACCGCTGGGTCTGGAACAGTCTATGACACCATAAAAGAATCAGTTACTACAAACTGCAACACCAGAATATGAGCTGGAACAGGAACAAAGCCAATAACCAACCCTATAGTCCAGACCCGCCTCAAAGTTTGACAATGCTGTTTTGCAGCCTGTGCTGTAAGGCATCACCTGGAACAATAACAAGAGTTCATGGGGGTTTTAGCTTTTAAAGGATTCCTTACACTAGAATAAACGAGAAAACAACTCTGATCCACTTCCTCCTTTTAGACAGGACAAATAAGATCACCCAATACTTTATGCATGTCTTATTCTTTTCCTCTATGGAAAGAAGTACGAGGCAACTTCTACAGAAACAAGACTTGCTGTGCATTAGAGGCAAAGGGAACTTCAATGCAGCAACTACATTAGAATCAACACACAATTTAATTTAGTTCCTGCCATGATCCAACTCACCACACAAGAAATGGATCATTCCCTTAACAGAAGCAACATAGAAAGCTAAACAGTTGCAGCTCCAAGTCATCACAACAGCTTTAACTATGAAATGAAAAGCCATTTTCCACATAATTTCTAGACATTGGCTATTTAATCTTCCCATACGTAACAACAGTTTCTCATACAGAAATTGCAACGTAACAACAGTTGAACAATAGTTCCATATTTCGCACATACAAGTTCCAAATTCTGAATAAATCAAACAGTTTGTCATGGCCTACTGGCATAGTTCTGAACGTCATGAAATCTGCATTTCCCTGAAGCCTACGCTCGTCCAACTTCGCAAACCAAACTCAGAACTAGCTCCATTTTTCGCACATAGAAACTGAGAATTCTAAATAAATCAAACAGTTAGTCTCGGCATAGTTCTGAACACAATGAGATGTTCATTTCAGAATTTCTGAATCAGAAATATGTAAAGCAAATTCAGAATTTCTGAATCAGAAATATGTAAAGCAAAGCACAGACTCAAAAATTAAACATGGTGAGATTAGGAATTCGACCTTGAAACCCTTGTAGACGAGGTCCTTTTTCCAGAGTTGGGCGAAAACCCACCAGATGCTCTCCATGAAGTTGATGTCCATTGTTTTGTAGTCGTCCTTGAAATCGATCCACCTCCCCGTGCGCGTGACGACGGCCTCCCACTCGGCTACGTACTTGGTGACGATGCTGCGGCAAGTCTCGTTGTACTTGCCGATGCCGAGGTCGAGCACCTGCTGCCGGTTGGTGATGCCGAGGGCCTTGTCGATCTCGAACTCCACGGGGAGGCCGTGGCAGTCCCATCCGAAGCGGCGCGCGACGTGACGGCCGCGCATCGACTGGTGCCGGGTGACCACATCCTTGATGGTGCCGGCCAGGATGTGGCCGTAGTGGGGGAGGCCGGTGGCGAAGGGAGGACCGTCGTAGAAGATAAACTCCTCGCCCCCCTCCGTGCGGCGGAGCTGCTCGTGGAAGGCGTCGAGCTCCGACCACAGCTGGAGCACGCGCTCCTCCTCTGCCGGAAAGGAGAAGTCCTTCCCCTCACACACGTCCTCCATGGCCTCCGCAGCGGCGGCGAGTGGGGCTATGGTTTCGGGTGAGGTGGCGGCGAGTGGGCCTAGGGTTTCGGGTGAGACCGTGGCGGCTGTGCGAAGAAGAGGTAGTTATGCTTTGGGCTTGAGAGAAGGGTTTAGAGCTGCCGTTCATGTGCTGTGCGCGTCCTTGCTGTCGGATGGAAAATTTCGATTCGATCATCCGGACTGTGGGTGTTCGGTTTTATTCGGTTTATGCGGTTGGTTTATTAGATAAAAAATATTTTAATTTTTGAAAGGTGATAACCGAATTAAGTAAATTAAAATAGAAAATCAAACCTAAATAACTGAATTAATTTAGTTTTTTGGTTAACCGAAATATACATGACGCTTTATGTATAATAACATTCTTTAATTTAGTATTATCATATCGAATTTATTTTTGAGCGAATGATATCTCAATAAGCTACTAATATTCTTCCTTTTGAGGTGTAGAAAAATACCTACAAAATTAAATAAGAATAGTCTTTGTTTACTACAAATTCACATAAGGGAAAATAATATTTCAGTATTTGATTAATTCAATTTTCATAACTTAAAACCGCACAGAAAACAGAATAGCATGAAAATATAAACTACACCGAATACCATACACTGAATAAACTATAATTTTTTTCAGTTCGATTCGGTATTACGGTTTCGGTATAAAAATGCCCACCCCTATCTACAAGTGTACAGTCTACACAATTTGATTAGTAAAAGTCAGTGCTGATCTTTTAGATTGTGGCTAATGGTTTTTTGAAACAACTAAAGCAATCCTATTATATCTCTAATACCCTTAATAATATTATCCATCTACGTGAATCAATCATCCTGCTCCTAACCTGTTACAAGTGGAAGATTCACTTAAACAAATGCTTATGAGTTCAGAATAAGCCTAGAGTCAGGAAACATGATGCTTTGATGGGATCCTAATTCCTAAACTGCTTAGTATCTTATTTTTAGGCGGGGAAAACATCAAACACTGCAATGTTCAACAAAATTCACAAGAACACCATGATGTCAATGCAACACAACAACACAATCTCACCTTCCCACACAAATAGCAGATGAATACATGACGTGTTGGCTTTGAAGTCAGGAAATTGTCATGGGCGGCAGTGCGGCGATGTTGAGGAAACCCTGCCCCGACGCGCCGCCGCACATCGCAGCAAGCAGGCTTGAGGTTAGAGACCTCGTCGTCGTCAAAGGGGAGTGCGTGTGGAGTCGGTGCCTCCATCCTCACATGGACGGTGCCTGAGGCGGTCGAGGAATTCATCACTGCCGGCCACCTCCACCCACACCTCCCTAGCATCCGCGCTGCCATTGCCCTGGCCAGTTCGTTGGGAGGCATGGGAGTCAAAGAGCGAGGGTGTGAATGCACGATCGGATTCCATGGCCTGGTCCTCCATCTCTACGTCGAGCGTATCGTGGCCCACACGTCAGTGCGAATTGTTTTATGAGCCGCGCCAGAGCCGTAGGGAGAGGGAGCAGCAGGCGAGCATGAAACAACTTGAGGAGCTTGTGGGCCCCAACGTGGAGGTTTCCGGACTATGTGGGGCGTGGGGTCCTAGTGGTGGTGAGGCACGGGAGAGGAGCGCGACGAGGAAGTAGAGGCGACCGTGATAGAGGGGTTCATCGGGGTAGATACGAGGGAGGAGGTGAGAAAGGCTTGAATCTAACATCCGAGGAGGCGACGGTCACATGGTGGAGGGTGAGGCGACGACACACGGCATCGAGAGTGGCGTGGTGGAAGGCGGTGGCGAGCAACGGGGTGGGAGACGACCGGAGGAGGTGGCGGTAGCATAAGATGATACGGACACACATGTATCTTGTGCTTTTCAGTTAAATATTTTGTTCAACTGGAAAAATTATTGAGCCGCATGAAATATAGCCAGGTGAACTCATTTCAAACTAAACATAATGTTGTTATTCATAAAGATGGAATACTACCTCATGTTATCACATAGTGTATTATTAGGCTTATCAATGGTAAAGCAATGGAGATGCAAAAGGAAAAGGATAACCACATTATGTGCCAAAGACATGAAGGAAGAAAGCTCACACAGTGGGAGAGCAAAGGGAGAAGTCCAAGGACTTAAACTATAAGTTTTGGATAAGATTTTCAAGCCCAATTCGTACCTCCCACAAGCCCAACTGGATTCAAACTCAGATTCCACTCAGAATTCCATTCGGATTCGGTTCGGGACAACCCGATAGGCAGTTACTAAAAAGGCCATAACTTTCATAAATTGAGTCCGATTTGAGTGTTCTTGTACTCGTTGAAAAGATAATTTCAAGGGCTACGCAATAGATCTAGTCCCACTTTCAAATTCATCACGAACAAAAGTTATGACTAAAATAATATGATAGATGTGAAATCTAGTTTCCTTTTTTATGAGAGTTCGTATCTAAAACTATATAGGGTTGAGTTGTACTCGATTTGGGGACCATATGGATGTCCTAAGGGGCTATATAAGCTATGTATTAGCAGCCTTTAGGGCTCAGATCACCCTTGAGAAAAATCAATCTAATAAAGTTCGTTCGAGTTTATCATTGTTGCCAAAATTCCATAGGGAATTAGAAGTGTTCTTCAATCAAGATCGTTCACCTTTTCGATGAGAATTAGGTGTAAGATAGATCTTCGCTTGGTGGTCAGGTGAAATCGAAGAGTGTGTTTTGGTGGATTAAAGAGTATTCGTCCCTTACATTGACATTGGATGATCATTGCGATTCATCAAGACTCCCGTGAGTATCCGTCCTACGTTGAGAAGATCGGACAACCCCGTATCATAAGCATTCGGAGCGATGGGGTGGGACTAAAAGGCGGCGTGGGAAGCAGGATGGAGAGCGGTGCGGGATGAGTTTTGGGACTCGGAGAGCATGGGGGAGACGCAAAAATGTGTGAGGAGGGTGGGAGAAAGAGAGTTGGCACAGATAAGAGGCCACATCCGAAATTTTTTTTTGAGAAGGGGGAGGGGAAGAACGTACAAACCACCAACTTCAACTTTTAAGTAGTAGAGATTTGCTCCAATAGCATAGAAAGAGCCTACAAACACAAATACTTGTACATATGTCTACAATTGTACATGCATTTGATCAGGTTGGCTCGATGCCACCTGGTCAAGGTCGATATACATGCCCTATACCACTGTGTGTAATCATTGAACACCTGCACGCCCTAGGCTCCATGGCCTCGCTCGCGCCCACAATGCCGTCGCGCTAGACATGCATCTAGGACCAGCCAGGCGCGCCCTGGTGCAGCGTGTAGCGCAATCCCGACGGGAGCTGCAGGCACCAGCACTTCAGGACCTTCCTCTCGTCCATCGACGACGTGCCCCGCTTTAGCATGGGCCTGGTGACCCTCTTCGCCAGTGCCTACCTCACCCACGTCGTGGGCAGCATACGCACTTTGCCGATTTTGTGTCCACCGTTGCCACGCCTCCTCCTCTTGGCGTTGATGTTGCCATCACCAGGCGAGAGGCGCAATGACTGCTGCGACTTCTTGATGACCTTGCCCTTTTGCACCATCAGCATTTTCTTCACTACTGTAGAGAGCAGCGATGTTGCCAGTTGCCTTGACTCTGCCGTCACCGAGTCGTCATGCGCCAACCTGCACGTTGGATTTGGGACGCGCAATGGCTGCAACATGGAGAGACTAGTCGCCATTGAGCGCCCTAGCTCCATGGAAGAGAATAGTGATCGGGTACTTGGGCTTGGTTGCGGATGCGTGCGCAACACAACTCCAGGAATAGTGAGACCCTGTTCGTATTGGCTTGACTTTTAAACATTGTTTTTCTATTAGTAAATATCTTTTCTACAATAGCTAGCTTTAAATGGAATGTTTTTTAAGGCGGGGTCTACGAATCGACTTTAATACATGCTATAGTGATTTTATTTATTCCAAGGTTCCAGAAAATCACCGTGATTTCAGCCAAGGCGGCGGGCTAAGCGGAAGGGCCACATAGAACCAACTAGGCTGTCAAAGCCAGTCCTTGGCGGCACTCAGTGACTGTAGGGAGGCGGCGTGAGGCGTTGATAAGGCTAGAAGATAAGAAGGCACAATGGCCGATCGCCACGACGCCATCCAGATCCAGTCGTCACGCTAGGGTTCGGGGTTTTGTGCTCTCGAGTCGTGCCTCCCCCTCCGCTAAATCGACCTTGCCGCCTCTGAATTGCTATCTCCGCCGATGAGTCGACCTCATTGCCGTCGAATCGAGGTACTCCCTTCCCCTCTCTTCTCCGGTCCTTGCGCTGCAACCTTCCCCTTTCCCCTCTCCTCCGATTTCGTGCCACCGCCTTCCCCTGTGCCCTCTCTTCTCAGGCCTCACGCCGCCGCCTTCCCCTTTGCCCTCTCTTCTCCTACGCCGCCGCCTTCCCTTCTCCCCTCTCTTCTCCCACACCACCGCTTCCCCTGTCGGCTCTCCCCTTCTTCTCCCGTGTTGTTGCCTTCCCCTCTCCCTTCTCTTCTCCTCTTGCGCTCTCCTCTGCCCACAGACGCTCCAGTGTCTCTTATCCTCTCTCTGCTCCAATTGGCTAAGGATCTAGTCATTGCATCTTAAAAGCTTAAGGATCTATATGCATCAATTGTTGTTGTATTGCAGAATTTGCATATTTAAGCTACAACATGCAATAATATATTTCTTTGTGGTGTCTTCTATCTATATATTATTCTCTTTTTGCTAACATATGTTGATATGTATGAACTTTTTACACAATAACACGTGCGAATATTGATGCTGATTGAGTATTATGAATCTTTGTTCATTTAGAATTAGTTTATAATTGGCATGGTGCTAATTAAATCATAGAAGTCTTTGAGACGTGTGGTACATACATATATATGTTTCATATTTTCATTCATTCATTCATCAATCATTTATATATTCTTTTTCACACAATAGAAAAATAATTCATCATTGATTAAATATGTAGGTTTACATGATTATTTGATTACATACATATTTACATCAAGCTTTTGGAGGGGAGATAATATACATGACTATATCAAATTGTCTATAGCTTGCTGTTTCAAGTAAATATTCTTCTATATTGCTCAATTTGATGTCTAATGCTTGCTAAATTCATCATATTATTCTAGTTTTGGACTTATCTGCACCGTAGCTAAGCCGGTCACCTGGTCACTGCCTAGTCCACCTAGACGCTAGGTGCTGGATCATCGTCCACCTAGTACCTAGCACTTTGTTGATCCTTGATTTATATCGGTAAAAATCACGCGCAAGTAGAGGCAGAAATACTTTCTTACGCTACCGGTCAGACAAAGCGGGTCTTCTGGTAGTCGTTTCGTGTGAAGGACTTGGCAAGCCGGAAGCGGGGCTTTGGAGGCGGAAACCGTGCTTTCGTTACGTCTCCAGGCCTCCAGGGCCTTGCTCGAACACGCGAGCGCTGACGAGAAGAAACCGGAGGCGAGAGCTCTCTGCCGTCGTCGCCGATGGGTTCCGCCGTTCGGACGTGCCTGCTGCTTTTCGTCCTGGTGGCCGGAACCGTCGCCACCGATCAGATCTTCACCACTTCAGGTAATCTTATCAGAACCTGGCTAGATCTTTCGGGCGCCCTCGAATCCCTCCGTGCTTCTTTTCTTTCTGAATCCGATCTACCGCTTCTTTGATGCATTTACCATGTTTCTTCATCGCTTCCTTCTCGATTCAAGAAGCTATCTGATTGTCGAGCTGCTGTTGCGAGTTCTTTGCTCTCCATCTACGTTTCTTGGCCAGATCTAGCACTCTGTAGTTGAAAAGCCTCTTCCTCGGTGTGCTTGTGGTCTAAAATTGCTAATGGATTGGTAGTTTGTTGGGATTTGATTCGTTTTCCCCATGTTTTGCTATCGTTGCTTACTGAACTGCAATCGAATTGCCTCGCAAAAGAGGGGGGGGGGGGGGGGGGGGATTGCACTGAATTGTTGCTGAATGTCAGGTGTGCCGTTTGGGCGGAATTCGCGTGACCCGAGGTACCGTGTGGAGTTCCATCCTGCAGACTCGCCATTTCATCCAGTAAGTTTTAAGTTTTTTCCTGCTGTTTTCTAGTTGTAGCAAAACACGAGCTTTCGTTAGGTCTCACTAATTTTGCACACTTGGTTGTGGATAGCTCTTAGGTAGGTTTGTGAGGCTTATTGGGTACAGTAAATTACAATCGAAGCCACAATAAGATTCAGGTCAAAGAACCAACTCTTGAACTTGTCAATGTAGCTAGGAGTTGGAAAAATGAGAATATGAAGTTCTTCCTCTGTAATCTCTTTGTTTTTTTGTTGGTTTTAGCAAACAAGTGATTTTGTCATAAACAATGTTAATTCACCATGTTTATACTAAATCATGTGTATTTCATGTCATTTTCGTATGAAAACCTTACTGTACGTCTTCTACCTCAAGTGCTTGCTACAAAGGTTGCTGTTTGGCATAATTCAGACATGCTGTTTGGCATAATTCAGACATACTTTCTATTATCGTAACTATTAACTAAATATACTTATGGTGTATCTGCAGGAGAATGGCCAAGAATCTGTACCAATGACTAACCATGAGGGAAAACATTATAAATGCTTCCTACCAGTTGAAGAAACTAAAACCATGAAGACAATTCTCCCACAAAATGCAACTAACATTATCATAGAAAGTGAACGGAGAATTAAGCCAAAGGATCCAGATGAATTGCTGGAGGTTCTCAAGGATCAGTGCTTCTACAGGGTGGGCATGCAACCCTTTCTTTATGCATGAGCACGTGTGACGCATGGTCAGCCGTGTGCGCGTGTGCCAGGTAAAATGAATGCCTGAAAAAAAAATCTGATTATTACTATTCTTTTGACACAGCACGAGGGTTGGTGGTCTTATGAATTCTGTTATTATGGGAAAATCCGACAGGTTCATGTAGAGGGTGAGAAGGTAAGCTGTTTTTCCCCTTTCGTTAGTTTTTTGTACTTTTTTGGGCCAGCCCCATAATTATTGTATTTTTTTATCTTTCTATGTACCATCTAAAAAAATTTGGGATGTTGTCAGTCCAGGATTTGCTAGCTTTAACAGGAGACAAGTTCTGAACTCAGTTACATTGTGAAAAAAGAAAATATTTTACCTTTTACTTCGAATAATATAGCTATACCTTCAATTTTGTGTCTTCATGTTTTGACTTTTTTTTTTATATATGCATTTTATAGTTGCTAGAGCTCTTGAACTGCCATGTAAAGTGTGTTTTGTTTGTTGCAGGTTATTCAAGAATATGTTCTAGGTGAATACGATGTTGATGCTACTGATGCTTACCACGAAAATCACACCTCTGAGTCTGCTGATGAAGGCGATAACCTGAAAGATGTTTCTAAGAGGTACTGTACTAGAATTTATTGAAATTAAGGGACACTGAACAACAAATTATATCTGGAAGCAAAACTGACTTGAACGAATGCTTGTTTTTTATGCTTTGTTGCAGGTATCATGTCCACCTGTACACAAATGGGACAGTGTGTGATCTCACAGACATACCCCGGGAGACAGAGGTAAGAAAAGAAGAAATAGACTGACAATCCGTGTGGCTGTACTTTCTACATTCAAGCAATATGATCACTATAATGTGTTACCGAGTAGTACATTTGACTATGCACACCCTGCCCTTCCTACAGGTTAGATTTGTTTGTTCAGAGCCCAATGTACTGATCAGCTCAATTAAGGAGATCTCCTCTTGCAAATATGTTTTAACAGTTCAAAGCCCAATGCTTTGCAAGAACCCGTAAGTACTAACATTTTTTCTCATAGTAATCTTCTCTATATTTTTTGCATGATCTCAGCTCATTATCTTGTTCTGCTTGCAGGTTATTTCAGCAAGAAAAACGCACCCTCTCCATTCACTGCAACGAGTTGCTTGTTGAAGCCAAAGCCACTGCGGAGGATGACTCTCTTCCAAAAGAAGCTCAGATCTCCATCATTCCAGATCCAGATGAATTACATAATTTTGCAGCTTATGCTACTTGATTACTTGCCAAGTGTGTTATCCTCATCTAGTGAAGAAATCACCATTTTGGAGGAACATTGTCAAGTTGGCAACTGAGCAACATTATCCCTTACTTGATGTTTTTTGATCGTATATCTGTTCATCTGAAGCAGGTTGAGATAATCAGACTAACATTGATCTCAGAGGAATATATCAGTGGAGAGGGCTTTTCTGTATTAGTAAAGGAAATAATTTGCGAACTGAGATTTAGTGGCACGCTGTAGACACTGACATTTGCTTGAGATGTTTATAAAGATAATGCCGTGATCTTTAAAGGAGCGAGTGTAAGCAGCTTTTCTTTACAAAATATACAGATTGCTTTGAATTGAAGAATAATCTTGGAAAGCTGGCAGCAAATGATCAAGGCAACTCAGAGGCCAAAAGAGAATTGTTTAATGTTAGGATGTCTTGATCGTTTTTTTGACAACTTGACGGTGTCATACCAAGCCCAAGAAACATGCGCTTCAGTGCTTAAGAGTATAAAGTATCTCTAAAATTACTCGATCCTAATCTGTATAGTGATGAACAGATGAAGAAAGACTGAAATATGAGAGAGCAGGGAGGATTTGCATTCTGACTGTCGAGGGTAGATTCCAAGGCAATCTGGTAGTTAAACAAGGCAAAATGCTTACAATTACAATTTGACTAGGGGTGTTCATATTAGTATTTGACTTTGATTTATAAATAGTAATAGCTTAAGAGAAACAATACGGAGAGAAAGACGCTCATATACGATTTTAATTATATAAATGTAATTACTATAGTGTTTACTATAATTAGCTAGTAGATTTTGTCTTAAAAAGATATTTAGTTTTTAAGCTATTTACTATAGAATAGCTATTTATTATAAAAAATGATTTTTTAAAGCTAATATAAATAGGATCTAGAGCGGATGTTGTGCTTTGCTGCGCCCCACGCTGAGGATGGCAAGGAGATAGTCCTGCATGAGATATTACGGTCAAACACGTGGAAAAATATATGGCCAAACACATGTGAAAAAATGTTTGCACCCGGTCAAGCACATGACGGTAAAACTAAACGCGCAGAAAACATATTTGAGATCCCATATATAATTGACTAAATGTCTATATTTTTCGTATAGCAAACAGCGTGGGAACCAATAGTCTTCATAACTGACGACAAGCCATTTGTAACTGAATTATTTCAGGACAAATATTGGGAAAAAAATACATAGAATACATAAAAGTGATATATTTTCTTTATCTGAACAATAAAAATATTATCGGGCACGTTAGTCACATGCAGTGTAACACAACCAACATGTCTCGCAGGGCTAAGGATATCCATCTTCATGCACTGATAGCTGTTGTCTTGCTGATAGCATGATGCAAGCTTGTGGACATAACGAAGAGATATCCACAGCTAACAAACTGAACTTAATCTCTGTAGTCTGTACCATGCGAGGCTCTGACTAAGAGCAACTTCAGCAGGACCCCTACTTGAACCTTTAAACTCAGATTTGAGAACCAGAGCAAAAAAATTGAGCTCCAATAGGGCCCTTACTTGGCTCTCAAAAATAGGAAGCCTCTCAAATGAGACCTCCAAGCCCTCATTCCTGGGGCCCTGCTCTGGCTCTCATTTTTCAGTTTTCCTCGTTTTTTTCCCGCACCAGTGAAACCTCCCCGTGCTCGGCCTCCATTCCCCCATGCTCGGCCTCCAATCCACCGCGCGCCCTCTTCCCCTTCCCCCACGCTCAGCCTCCAATCCACCCCGCGCCGCCGCCTCCTCCTCCTCCGCCGCCCAACCCATCCCGCGCCACCTCCTCCCCATCTTTGCTAGTATATTTTGCATATTTTTTCTTCTGTGTTCATCTTTGAAGTTCTTTTGTTCTGTGTTCATATTTAGCTTGGAGAGACTGCCTATGTTGAATTTGTGATCATTTTTATTCTAATCCTTTATGTGTGTGTGAGCTGAGAGGTCAAATTTGTGGGTTTGATTCTCTTCAATTGATTGTTTCATTCTGCGCATATATCTTCTTATGCTATGTGGATGTATCTTACCAAATTCATGTGGTATCAAGATGTGTTCTTGATGTGGTAATTTCTATAGGTTGGATGATACAGCAAGGAAATTTATATTTTGCATCTTTTTTCTTCCAATCTTTGAAGCTATTGCCAATCGTATATTCAAGTGATCGGTATGTGTGTATATTCAAGTTTGTATGTATTATCAACGCCCTACGTTGATGATTATGTATGGTTGATGATTATGTTTTGATGAACTATGTTGGTGCTTATTATTCATGATAACTATGGTTGAATTTGTTCATGTTGGTCATTTAATCATGATAACTATGTATGCTGTCCATGATTGAATTTGTTTAATTAAAATTCGGAATAAATTTGAATTTAAATTTGAATATTCGTATTTGAATTTATAAATTTACATATCGTCCCTCATTGTGAAATCATAAATATTTTATTGTGTATTGTGCTTTTGTTCCATACATATACATATAGTGTGTGAGGAAATAGAGGGAATTAAGAAGTAGGGACCTTGTTTTGAGGGTTCCTGCTGGAATGTAGCTCAGAAAACAAGGTTCTCAAAAATAGAGAGCTCTCAAATAAAAAATAGGAGTCCTATTTTGAGAGCTACTGTTGGAGTTGCTCTAACCACGATCGGGCCAAGCATTACGGCCGTGCGCTAGTGCTACCTTCGTCAGCTCCTGGTTTGGCCAATGTCTTACCACAAACTACAGGTGGCACGTTTGATCACAAAACGCGTCCACAACAATAGCGGCCGAATCAGGAAATTGATTCTTCATTGTACAAGTTGGTGGCAAAGGTATTGGTTAATAGATTGAAAACCGTCTTGCCTGACATCATTTCTTCAAATTAGAGTACTTTTGTTCTGGGAAGAATGATTACAGATAATGTGTTAATTGCTTATGAAGCCATACATTAGTTACGAAGAAAGAAGACGGGTCCATTGGGCTTTGCAGCTATTAAACTTGATATGAATAAAGCTTACGACAGAGTGGAATGGCCATAAGACTGATGCTCCAGAAGTTGGGTTTTTGTGAAGAATGGGTGAATCTCTTAATGAATTGTGTCAGTATGGTAAGATACAAAATTAAAGTCAATAGAACCTATACTGACACGATTATACTGTAGCGAGGGCTTCGTTAGGGGGACCCCCTCTCTCCTTACCTGCTTGTTATCTACACCGAGGTTCTTTCCACAGCTTTATACGCAGCGGAGATTAATAGGGATATTCAAGGTTTGCAAATTTGTCAGGCTGGTCCAAGTTTGACACATCTATTTTTCGCATATGACTCTTTGTTGTTGATCAAAGCTAATAGGCAAAATGCACAAGCAATAAGGCATATTCTTGATGATTATGAGAAGTGTTCAGGCCAGTCGATCAACAGAGATAAATCAGCAGTGACGTTCAGTGCTAATACAAAGAACCAAGCCAAATTGGTTTTCAAAGAGAATATACAGATCCATAAGGAAGCGATGAATGAGAAGTATCTAGGTCTTCTTGTCTTTATTGGACGCTCAAAAAACAAATCCTTTGAATACATTAAAAAACAAAAGAGAGATGTTTGAGTCCGTATACCGCACACCTCCTCATGTGCACCCTGTAGGGCACAAGTGGGTATTTGTTCGAAAGAGAAATGAAAGAAACGAAGTAGTGAGATACAAAGCAAGGCTGATAGCACAAGGTTTCACTCAACGTCCTGGAGTTGATTATGAAGAAACCTACTCCTTAGTCATGAGTGCAATTACCTTTAGATACTTGATCTCAATGACAGTGAACTTGAATTTAGAAATGAAATTGATGGATGTTGTGACTGCATACCTTTATGGTAACTTGGATTCGGAGATTTATATGAAAGTCCCTGAAAGAATTCCTCTCCTGAACCAAGACAGAGCAAATAGAAATCTGTATAGTGTGAAGCTTAGAAAGTCTCTGTATAGACTGAAGCAATCTGGCAGAATATGGTATAATCGCTTAAGCGACTTTCTCTACAAGAAAAGCTACACGAACAATGAAGATTGTCCTTGTGTATTTATACGGCGATCCCAGAATGGATCCTATATAATCTCAGTGTATGTAGATGATCTGAATATTATCGGGACAATGGAAGATATAAAAGAAGCAAGCTCCTACTTGGAGTCAGAGTTTGAAATGAAAAATTTGGGTAAGACCAAGTTCTGCTTAGGCCTGCAGCTTGAGCATGTCCCTGGAGGAGTCTTGGTACATCAGTCGACCTACACCCAGAAGGTGCTAAAAAGATTCGACTTTGATAAAGCATTCCCATCAAAAGTACCGATGATTGGGAGATCTTTACAGTAAGAAAAAGATCCTTTCCGACCTAGAGAAGAGGGGGAGGAAGTCCTGGGACCGAAATTCCCATACTTGAGTGCAGTTGGAGCCCTCATGTACTTAGCAAACTGCAGTAGACCGGATATTGCTTTTGCTGTGAACTTGTTAGCAAGGTATAGTGTAGAGCCCACCAAAAGGCATTGGCAGGGTATAAAGAACATCTTTCGATATCTCCAAGGAAGTAAGGATCTTGGATTATTTTACAGAAAGAATCAAGATCTGAACTTGATTGGCTATGCAGATGCTAGGTACTTGTCTGACCCGCATACCGCAAAGTTACAAACAGGCTATGTATTCCTGTGTGGTGAAACTGCAATTTCCTGAAATCATCTAAGCAAAACCTTGTAGCTACCTCGACGAACCACTCATAAATAATAGCGCTGTATGAAGCCGCACGTAGATGCGCTTGGCTACGCTGAATGATTCACCATATACAGTAGTCATGTAGGATGAACATTGTGCAAACCCCCACAATTATCTATGAAGATAATGCCGCTTGCGTTGTACAAGTACAAACGGGCTATGTGAAGAGTCATCTCACAAAGCATATCAACCCAAGCTCTTCTATGTTCATGAATTGCAAAATATGGACGAGATTAAAGTATTGCATACTAAGTCTTGTGATAATCTAGCAGATTTATTCACAAAGTTCTTCCCCGCATCTAGTTTTGAAAAGTGCGTGCAAGAGATTGGTATGATGAGACTTAGAGAAATGCAGAATTCAGGGGGAGAATTCTCGCAAGCCCGTTAGTGAATCTTGATCCTGAAGATCAAATACCTAAAGAATAAAAGTCCTTAAGATTAAATGAAGTTGGGTGAATTGTACTCTTTTTCCCTTGACGAGTTTTCCTGAAATTTCTCGGTCAAGGTTTTTAATGAGGCAATTCGTGCATCACAGCATAACATGCATCATGTACTCTTTCTCTAAATTTTTCCACTGAGTTTTTATAAAGTTTTAATAAGGCATGAATATGTCGGTGAATGCCCAAGGAGGAGTATTAGAAAATCAGGACTCTTCGTTTAAAAGATCCTTATCTCTAGTGGGCACCTCACCACCCCCTCCTATAAATAGAGCCATATTGCTGATTTTGTACCCTAATAAATTGAAGTAATAAAGAAAGATCAAAAGTTCTCTCTATCTCTTTCTGTGTGTTCAATCTATTCTTCTGTGATTCTGTGATTGATTCGTTCTTATTCTAAACAGAGGAATCGTTCGGACTAGTCACCAGTGAAGGTTTCTCAATAATGGAAAATATTGTGAACGCATTTATAGGGCAAACCTACCACCGGCGTCGTCGCAATATTGGAGCCACGGCAGGAAGCAGTACCTTGCCATGAAGTACTTTCCTTGGGCGCAGAAACTAAAGAAGGAAAGAAACCCTTTCCTTAGCCACATAGGATAAATAAAGGCAGAGATAAATTAATTATATTCTTGAAGAGTTGGCTACTATCTTTAGGATAAGCTTTGTTAGGAAATATATTATGGCAGCATTAAAAATACTGTGACTTTTAGTTTCAATGATATTGTAGCGATTGTTAGTATTTTCTAATATATTCAATTAAAAAATAAATAAAAATAGAAAAAAAAACACCGCTATTTCTCTATAGGTAATGCAAAGTAAAAAAAAAAAAAGCGGCAATAAAAAACCAACATATCCTTAAGCTAAAAACTGTTTAGAACAGCGCCTATGTATGTCTAGTCATACTTGTTAGGAAGGCATCTCTTATATAAAGGTGGCCGGATACCCATTGAAAAGGCAGTAAAGTTCTTAGCACCGGCCAGATCAGAGCTTCGCAAGTCCTTGCTGCGGCTGAGGGCGATCTTCGCCAAACTTAGCCTTCCCCACCCTAAGCCATAACAGAAAAATAGGAGCGCAGCTTAGGCCACAGTGAAGTTACTAATTAATTTACAATTCCGTGAATTTACAACTACGTTTTCCAAAGCTGTATGGTGCTGAACAGCTGGAGTCCGTCGACCCGGATGGATAGTGATACCGCAAAAATGAAGATATTTCATGCTGCTGCATCTGCACAAAATTGTTATCCATTTTGCAGGAGCTACATGACATTTCCAAACTGCAAATCAGCTGATATCACGAGCCCATCGCTACCTCCATCTCCTATGCGTTCACCACAAAATTTACATGCTCTAAACAGATCCGAGTTTTCCACAGTTAACACGCCGACAATATTAACACAAACTAGGCAAGGCTACATGGCAAAACATGTCACAAGCAGCTAAACAAATGGAGCCTGAGCAGTGAACACATACAATCTACATCGAGAACACGCATGATCTCCCAAGTGATGAATCACAATGGGAGAAGAGACCGGACATACTTCCGGGAAGCACTGTTTCGTCCAAAGCCCAACCCTAGGCTCAATGGTGTCCTATCAGTCTTCTTACCGTGGTCGCAACACTGAGATGAACTTACTTGACTGTGAGATTTTGAGTTAGCATGTGAATCAGCACAAGCTTGGTCAGTACCATTACCATGATGGGAAGGACCCTTGCCATTCTGTGAGATTGCACTTGTCATCTGTATCATTCCCATTTCCTCATCAGTGTGCGATGTATGTTCGAGTCGCTCAATGTCCTCATTGTATCCATTTAACAAGAAGTCTGAGCAGTTCCTGCGCACCCCATGATCGAACGGGTTTCTAAATCTGCCACCTGGACCTCTTAGATAACTGTATCTCATGGAATTTGCCACCTCGTTTGTTGTAATGTTCCTTGCTATCTGCAATGGTAATGGAAGTAAGGCACGAACACAGCACATACAGTGCAGATACACATGCCCCTCGTATATTCTGGAAAGGCTATACCGCTATAGCTACTCGATGGAAAACGCTATCCCACACAAACCTCACAGAAAGCTAATTAGTAAATCAAATAAGCAGGCAACATTTCTCATCTCGTCTGACCTTGATTTTAGCTTTGTTCATGGTTGTCACGATGTAACTGGCGATCACGCCGCAGTGACGCTACGGCGAACGCCATACGCTGTAGCTTGTATGTTGAAGTATAAGTGAATTGCCCACCTTTCCTCATCAGCTTAAGTTTTTGGGTGAATTGGTTGGTGCATGCAACTCAATATGGTATCAGAGCCAAGAGGTCCTGAGTTCGAGACCTAGCTGGCGCAATTAAAAAAAATAATTACAGCTCACTTCTATTCCACGTCTTAGGCATGAGAGAGCCTACACGTGAGAGGGAGTGTTGAAGTATAAGTGAATTGCCCACCTTTCCTCATCAGCTTAAGCTTTTGGGTGATTGGTTGGTGCATGCAACTCAATACTGTACATGCATACGGTCACCTCTCTCTCTCTCTCTCTCCCGTCTAAAAGCCATACGCGGCCGTGGCGGTCCCCTCCCCCCCCGCCTCCTCTCCTCTCCCTACAGCCTCCCCTCCCCGCCACCTCCTCCCCTCCCAGGTGCCTCCCCTCCCCACCTCCCTCTGCCCCCCCCCCCCCCAAGTCGCGGTGAATGTCTATAGCATCCACCCAGCTCCGCCGCGATGCCTAGGCGATGTCGTAACAACAATGGCTCTGTTTAATAATTGGATCCTCAACTTTCCTACTGAATTCCAGATATCATAGCAATTTTATTGCCTAGCCTATAATGGTAGTTCTGCAGTGCTTAGTCATATACTCATAAACAAGCTGATAACGACATGTGGATTTGATAAATCCAGCAAGGCTTCACAAATTTCGGGGGCGAACCCTAATAAAGGAAGTAGAGTAGTTTCTTTTCAAGTTCAGGACCAAACAATATTGATGGCTGTACAGACAATAAACAGGTATTTCAGTGACTTCATGATTTAGAAACAAAATAACTATTTCAGTGACTTCATGATTTAGAAACAAAATAACTAGTTATCTCAGGTAAAAAGATCAAGTTAAAAAATAACAATAATCAATTTTTGCATACCTGCGATGCTTGAACTACTGCCAGAACTGCAACACCGAAGAAAAGGAAAAGGTCCATTACGAAAAAAGAAACCACCCCAGGATTGTGAACAGCAGAATATCTAATCCAAGCACCAAAGGATGCTGGAGAAGCAGGATCTCTTACAATCCCTGTAACAGAAACAGCAATGAAGCTTACATAAAAGTTCCAATCCAAATTATAAGGACAAAGCCACAAAGGACTTGGACAATACTTATAATGGCAGCAGAACCAGCAATGATCATTGCAAAAACTTCTAGAGTGATGAACATGAAGAATTCCCATTTGTTCTTCTGCAGTTACAGTCCACTATAGATCAAACCAAAGGACAAGCAGATATCCAAAAGAATACATTCAAACAAAAAGGTAAATATATATTAAAAAATCAGAAATTGGGGAGCACAATGCTCTTCGTAATGTTACAGTGAGCAACTTTCTTAAGAGAGATATAGTTTCATAATCTTCTATCTCAATAAAATTCAGCATGCAACCAAAAGAGATGATAATTGTTAAAGGTATTTGTGGTATTTCCTAATTTCTAAGGTTTAGTTTTGTGTCCCTTGAGTTTTATACTATATATTGCTCCTTTGGGCTGTGCAATAGATTGAGAACGATTCATCCTACTATTGTATCTTCACTCCCAGTGGTGGCCGCCTCTTTTCAGTAGCAATAGCCGCCGCCGCTGCCAAGTTGTTGTGTCCACACCCGCGCCAGCGCCAGATACTCGTCGCCCCGCTCGGATCCGACCACCTACGGCTCTCCATGCCCAGATCTAGCCTCCCTGACGCCATTCCAGTCGTCACCCCATCCAGATCCGGCGTCTCCAACTCGCCCACCTCTGCCTCCCAACCCGGTTCCAAGTGGATCGATTCAGCAGTTGCCGCCAGTCGTCATCTTCATCGTTGTGTGTCATCCTCTTCCTTTGCGCCGGATCTAGTCGTCTCCGCCTCATCCTGCCCGGTTTTGTGCTCTCGTCACGCCACCGCAGGTGGTCTTCCACCGCTCGTGCCGCTGCCGCCATCTTCTTCTTGGACCATTGCCACGGCTCAACTTTCTTGACGTCACTTCGCCCCAAGCTAACCAGATTTGGGGAAGAAGCCATTACCGACGACACCAGCGTCGTCGGCCGGCCTCCAATCGCTGCCCTCCACACTCGCTCGCACGCCTCCAGTCACGACCCTACTCGCTTGCCTCCCGGGGTCAAGTCATCCTCGCTCGCTCGTCATCGAGAGGATGTTGAGGAGATGGGAGAGCACTTGCTCGCCTCCCGAGCGTCGCCCTCGACTGGAGAGATGGGAGGATGCTGAGTGAGGAGACAGGGCACTGGGAGTTGGAGAGAGATGACAGTAATGGGTGTCGGTTGGCTTGGTTGGGTGACGGAATTTGGAGAAGTTGTTGGGCTGTTGAAGGATGTTACTGCTAGTGTCTGCTGCCTTTTGAGGGTGCTGGGTGAGGAGACGGGGCACTGGAAGTTGGAGAGAGATGACAGTAATGGGTGTAGGTTGGCTTGGTTGGGTGACGGAATTTGGAGAAGTTGTTGGGCTGTTGAAGGATGTTACTGCTAGTGTTTGCTGCCTTTTGAGTATTTCCCTTTGAGTCCTCCGTTACATTCATCCAAATCCACTACTCTCTATCTTTTAGTTCGTCAAAGCCGTGTGAGTCCACGAAATTTTTGTCAGTCAGCCTTTTGTTTTGTTAGCCATGATCTATCCTCTTGGATCAAGTATGGTCATCTCCTTCCTTTTGCATGACAACAACCGCTGTTCTTCTCTTTGAGCCGTTGTAGATCGTAGAAGTTTTTATGATGCTACCGTTTCTTTCTGAGCGGCTACCCCGAGTTTCAAAGGCCGCCGCGCTTCTCTTCCGCGCCGCTGCCGTCTCGGGTTTTGATCTATAGTGCCATAATTCTATCTATCCCTCTTTGGTTTGATTTAACATCTCTCTCTTTTTATTTATGTCATCTTCCACATCCTCTTCATCGTGTTGCCGTGGTCGACTTTGCTTCCGCTTATCTCTATTTTTTCAGCCCCTACAATTTGTGCTTTATGGGCTGCCGCACGATTCCGGATGGGAGATCTTTTGATATCCGACATAATTTTTCAAGAACTACACACTATGACGACATCTTCAAGACTTTGGATTTTTTCTATTTTTAATGTCAATCTTTTCAAATATAGTTATTGCATACACCTTAAATTTGAGAGGAGTGTTAAGGGTATTTATGGTATTTCCTAATTTCTAAGGTTTAGTCTTGTGTCCCTTAAGTTTTGTACTATATACTGTCCTTTGGGTTTAGTCTTGTACTATTGTGTCTAACAATAACTACAATTGATCACAACTAAGCAAGTATAAAATAACAAAAGAGCCATGTACCTTGCCAATGCAATTAGATACCCAGGGGCAGTGATGGTCAAACTGCTCAACACAACGATCACATGTAGAACAATGTTTCGAACGAACAGGTCTGATAATCTGTTGAATGACAAGAAGTTTGGAAATCAGAGGCCTAAGAATATCAATCAAGGAAAGAGACAACTAAAGTGCTGGATGCTGTGCTACTTACTTTGCACGTTATACAAAGCCGTGACCAATTGCTAGACAGAAGTGCGGGATCGTCTAATTCCATCTTCAACAATGGTTCCTAAAGGCACAAACGCTCATGATTAGGATGGCAAAATTTTGGATTATGGTTTGCCCTAAGTTTGAAAATGCATCAATCTAGAATCACCGAAGTCCAAACAGAAGATAAAGGTGCTTGCAGAAAATTACATTAACTCTGTTAATCTTTCAAACTTACATCATCCCTTTGATTTTGTGAGTCTCTTATGTTCGTTTTAATGTAGCCAGGATCTTTCCTGAGGAAAGCAAAAGACAATGTCATGGTGTTGCTAAAAGATAATTGATGAAGCCTGCATATCTCTATCTTCGTCTGTTCGTCTGTGTGTGTGTGGTTGGGGGGGGGGGGGGTGTAACGGTTTAAATGTAATGCATGTAACACATATAAGAGTTGGGATAAACAGGACGGCCAATGATGCTAACATGTGCAAATATGCAACAAGACATGCAATAAACTTTGTTACTGTCTCAAAATTTTGTCAAGTAGTAACCGGCAAGGATCAACTGCCTGGAAATATGTGCCTGACTGCTTGCCTTCGTTTTGGTTTTCAACTTTTCATAACTATTAACCAAATGATATATTTTCAGAAGTACCTGGTACATTTATAAAACATGACCAGCCCAGAAGTTGCAAGGAAAACTCCTGACCATGCGAATAGCCCAAACGGAGATGTCATATTCACGATATACTGTCCTGAAAAGAAGGAAAATATAGGAAGTACCACATTATGGAAGATCAAATTGAGTGGAAGACATTAAAAATGCTGCTTACCTGATATAACAGAGTGTATATATGTAGCAAGCAAACCAATAATAATACACCAAAGAAGAGGAGCAAGCCCTAATTTTGACAACTTCCCAAAATTGGTATTCCCATCACATCCTCTGTCATATACCCTTCTAGCATTGTCCTGTAAGGAATCAAGCAAATCAAATCTTTTGTGTCTTTTCAACACAACAAGAAAATCAAGTTTCAGCTAGATTTTCCCCGTTGAAAAATCAGCAAAACAAGTCCTTTCAGGTCAAGGCCAATATGATTGCTCTTATCCAGAAAATATACATTGGGCGTATAAGTGAAAACGTATTAATCTACAAGAACAACCACAAATATTTGGCACTAAAAGGTATTAATATACAAGTGCAATCACAAATCATTAGCTGATCATTTCAATTCTGAAGCTCACATGGAATCTACAAAATCTATATAAGAGCGTTTAAGCATCAGCAAGGTCACAACAACGAAAAATATTTTACCTCCTTGGTTACCTCTATGTATGTACTGTACTAGTTTATGATGTTTTAAAATAGTATCTGTTTGCTGTGGTAAGAATAGTCATGCCATCTTATACAAAGTCTACAGGGAAATTACCAGGTCCAGAATGCATATATATGCCACATTCAATAAATTCCATAATCCCTCATCATGAAGCTCAGTTATTCCTAATTGGTTTTTACTAATTTACAAGGCAGAAGACATACAAAATCAAAATTGATGCAAATAAATAGTGCATATTACTTTACTAGTGTATGTCTTTATGCAAATCATATTAAGAAACTTGGCAGAATGAGACTCTGAGGTGCTACAAAAGAATAGCTCAAGTAGAATACAAAAATAAAAATGGCATAGTTCATGTTACTCACGAGAAAAAATGCAACTTGCCGATGATTCTTATCAGCAGCAAGCTGCGCTGGAGTTAAACCAGTTTTGTCTTTCACCATCAAGTCATCCTTTTTGCCAGCCTGAACTAGCACAGTGCATGCCTCCAGATTCCCCCGAATAGCAGCCCAATGTAAAGGAGTACAACCTAGGGGCAGCATTTGTAGCAAAGAAATAAATCTCAAGCTCCAAAGTGAACCAATATAATTGGGGGGATATGGCTAAGCTGTTGTGTTCTGTGTACAGGTAATAGGAGCAGTAGATAAATGTAGCACGTGCCTTCTTTGTCCTGCCGCCCCCTATAAGCATCCAAATACAAAAGGAGGCGTATAGAATCTGCAAATCCCTTGTAAGCAGCCCTACAAGGTAGTACGTAAAAACAAAAGAAATTAAGAAGAGATATTGAAGTTCTGTGGGGCCATACGTTACAAAGTGCACCAGCAGAAATTACTAGTAGGATAATGAGCAACATAGAGTACAAGGTACAAACCAGTGCAACGGGCTTCTTCCATCATTATCAGGGACATCTGGATCAGCATTCCATTTTGCAACAATATGATAAAGAAATGCTGTCTGACCATACTGTGCTGCAATATGTGTGGCCTGCAAACAGCAGTATATCGCTTAAACAAATTCAATGCCATGTGTGAATGCCATTGATTCGACTTTCTGTTTATGTAGAAAAATCATATGGTCAGAGTAAGTTTTTCTGTCTACTGTAAATCTCTGATCCTGTAACTTGGAGACAACAAGATGTGAATAATCGATCAATTTGGCAAACAAACGTGCAACAATACATAGTTGTCTATCAGGAAAGCCATTCAGGTGTGAACCAATGTTGGACAAACAAAAGCAAACACAGGGGCTAAATAAGACCAAACACACAGAAGGGAAGTCAGAATGCAGACCTGATAGCCATATAAATCAGTAGTATCCACCTTAGCTCCTTCTTTTAGAAGTAGTTCAGCAACTTGGATATGACCACGTACAGCACTCCAGTGAAGTGCTGTTTGCCCAGTGTGATCCACAGCATTTACATCTGCTCCATGCTGTCCAAAGAACAGGCACAAAATCATCACCCAAGCAAACAAAGGATATTGACAGAATGCGCTTGCCAGCATTTACAAGAGTCACCAAACAAAACTAGCTATATATATTTCAACCACAACTACCTGAGCAGAATAACATATTTACTATTAACTATGGTATTAAGATAGACATACTCACTTACTCAGTATCATCACAATATAAGTATGCCGTGAGAAAGTTCATTCATGCAATTAATAGGCATACCACAAGTAATCATGTTGGAATAGACTCTAAGCTGTATAAGTGCTCTATATTGAGCCTACCATACACTCATTTGCTTAAAACTGAAAATGCAGAAGACCTAAATGGAAAAAACCGGTGGATGCTATACAAGCCATCTAAAATGTTCCTGAACTGCCTTGTTGCAACAGCCAGCAAGTTGATGTCCTCAATGATTCCACAAGCGACAAATGGACGCAGTTAACCAACTCGGATATACAGGCGCAAGACAATTTGGGATTAAATCATGTATTGCAAGGCCTCACTGGTACCATGGCTGTCCAAACCCTACCTACTACTGGCCACGACATTCAACTGATTACAGTCAAGACGCCAAATGAGCAACTGAAAAACCTCTCGTGGCAATATCTCAAGTTCATACAGACCCCTCCAAAGGCCCATATCAAAAGAACATGAACTTCCAGTTATAGTAACAACCTACACTGACTCAAATCGTTCTACATCAACCAATTCCAAAATCCAAACCCACCACCATGACAAGCATTCAGTTCGCAGCTGCGCATTTGTTATCAAACCGGGAGACACCGTCCATAGACATTGACGACCAACCAAAGGTGCAAACCTACCAAACACAACCTAGTAAGCAGCCCACAGTTCTGTTATATAAAAAGTGCAGCTCATAAAGTACACTGCTTCAATCACGACGTCACCTACCCAAACCCCCCAAATCTCTCACTAGTTAACAATGGTGGGTTCTTTTCAGCTGCGGCCGAAGGTTTTTGGCCTAGCATGAGCGCTTATTCAAATAAATCGAATGCCAGCATCAAAAAGACTGTCGCGATAATAAATTTCAATAAGGCGGCGACGTTTGTTTGTTTGGAGAAGTTATGAGCCATAAGCTGAAAAGGGCCACTGACTCGACTCTATAAAGCCAAATTGCGAAGAGCGTTCGGGCGAGAGGAACCTCGAGGATGTACTGCGCGGCGGCGACGCGGTTGTTGAGCGCGGCCCACTGGAGCGCGTGGTAGCCGAGGCCGTCGGGCTCGGTGACCAGCCGGCCCTCGTCCTCCACCAGCCGCTGCAGCTTCTCCAGATCGCCGTACGCCGCCGCCGTGTACACGTCGTTCTTCAGCGCCTCGTCCTCCTCCGCCACCGCCTCCGTTCCCTCCGTCCCGACCACCGGGGCGGGGGCCGTGGACGCTGCCGCGGCGGCGGCGGCGGCGGTGTCCTCGAGCACCTCGATCTCCGACGCCATGGGTGGGATCGGGGTGGGGTTTTGGGAGGCGGGGAGGCGAGGCGAGGCGGAGTTGGAGTGTTTGACTGGGTGTTGGGGTTGATGCCTTTTTCTCTCTCGTGAGCTGGTTTGGTTGGGCCGGAGCGGAGGACGAGAGGGAACGGGAAGGGAAGGTGGTTGGGTGGGTGCGACGGGAGGGATGAAGGGGAACGTGGGATTTTGCGTGTTTTCGCTTCTGCAGCATCTAGCCTGTGTTTTTGGGAAAATTCATCATTTGCACTTCAAAAGTGGCAATTATAGGATTTGCATTTTTTTTCAGGATGTAATTTCTGATCAGGTGTTTTTTCAGTTTATAGTTTATAGCTTATGATATTTTTTTAATAAATAAATAGAATGATTTCTTTGTTGTTTTTTCGAACCAGCTTAATAGAACAATATTTTTTAAAGTAGCTTATTGATATTTGATTCATGTGCTCGCGCAAGAACCAAAAGCTATAAGTCGCAACTGAAAAGAACCTATCTATTAGGATTTGCCACTTTTGATGTATTTTATTCACTTTTCCTTTTCTTTTAGTCCAAAAATCACTAGCGAGAAGACTGAATTGCCCCTATGTTTTTGGTGTATGAACGTTGTTTTGGATTTGTTGTTCGTTTGGTGTTTGGGTTGTAAGCATAGAGTTGGTTTGGATGTGTGCGTGATGGTGTTGCACAGAATTATGTTCGAAGTGGTGTTGTTTTGAATGCAAGTAAACACCCAAATTCGAAGTGGTCGAGGCAGAGGTCGGCGACGACAGGTTCCGAAGTGGGCGATACACCGAGGACGGCAGGATCTTCACCTGGCAGTGCACCGCGCTGGAGCTGGACGACTTCCTCACGCTAAGGCGTCTTCGAGTTTGGCTCCCGCTCCGTGTTGCCGGTGAGCGCCATCCTGATGTTGGCCAAGCTGACGAACAAGAAGCCATAGAAGAACAGGCGATCCTCCCAGGAGGAGGTGGGCGCCGAGAAAAGTGGCCACTCTCGAGAGTGGAGATCATCCTCCCAGGGACAACAACAACGGAAGTAGATTGAGATCGAGGTTAGGATTTTAACCTAAGCTCTGATATTATGTTATGAATATTATGTGTATATCGAAGAGTACAATAGACAATATATATGAGTATTAAGAGATATTACAGAGAATATGTTATATATAGATAAGAAAATCTAGACATATAAAGAAACAACTGAAGCAATCATATTATATCTCTAATACTCTTAACACAACTTACCCATCAGCGGCAGCCAAAAACCAAACCATCTGCCGTAGCAAAAAAAAAAAGGGCAACAGATAGACCTTGGCAGCAGTGGCGAAGCTTTGGGGTGATCTAAATCCAAATGGTTCAAAATTTTTGTTTACTCAAACCATCATAATTTCTAGCTGAGTGATAAATAGACAGTCCTTGCCGGGAACAGGAAAGGATATACCACGTTGAATCGTGCACACTGAGTACTGCAACTATGCAACCGTTGTGTTGTACACATCATGTCTGTTTCCGTCTACTCAGAATCTGCTGCTATCAGGCGAACTCAAATACATCAGTATGTTTTATGACGTTAGTCATGAGTGTGTGTGGGAATTCAAATCGTCGGGTTTCTTCATGTACAACTCGTCCATCGATCTCCATCCATTTAACACATCTTCTGTTCTATTATTTATGTTTGATGCTCTGATGGAAGTAGAGGGACCAATTGCACTGATCATACCTTCAGTGCACCCACAGATGTGGCCATTTCCTCCAAAAGTTCCTTCTGCTCCAGCGCGGCACAGGACTGTAGATGTCTCAGCCATAAAAGAAATCAACATGAGAGATGGATTTGTGCCATGCGCTACATCGTTTTTGCAGTAGTAGCATGCTGCAAAGTTTGCACATCTTGGTATATAATTGTACCTCAACAGCTGACTCGATATCTCCTAAAAGGAAGCTAGTCAGTTCAAAGTTCATCTTCAACCGATGGTCGGTCACTCTGTTGTCCTGTAAGCAAAAGTACAAGACCAAATTTACTACAAATATTTTCAATGTTCACAACATAAACATGTGTCAGTGGCATGACACCATGAGATGGCAGAATGTGCTGGTACCTTGTAATTGTAAGTCCGTATCTTCTCAGAGCGAGCACCAGTACCAACCTTCAATTACTAATAGTATTAGTAAATTCAACAGAGGGTATTCCAAACTTCACCATAAGAGAAACTTTTTCCCATATGCGAATTAAGAAAGGTATTTCCTTTTTTTAATCTTGTCATAGTGTCTGTTAGTCATAACCAACAATTAAATCTCATCTATTTCAATCTCATCATGTACATAGTTCATTACTATGTGAAGGACTAGTATTTCACACTGAGTTTGAACATTTATCATCTAGAAAACAGATTTCCATTGCCTTCAACTGGATATGGCACCTATGACCTTTGCAACGTATGACCCTAAGGAGAATGGACATCATACCTGCAGTTTCCTCTGGTTTCTTATCGACTCTTGTTGTTCCCTTAACTTTATCTCGTATCTGTAATGTTTATGGTAAATAATAATGGAAAATTTAGGTATATGCTACTATAGAGTGACCACTTCAGAAAAATACCACTGCAAAGTTTCATCTCACAAAAATGTCACTCCAGAGTCACCTTGTTCATAAAAATGTCGCTCATGTACGTCTTTCCCCAAATAAGACTATATTGCCCTATTCTTCTTCCTCTTGTTCATCTATCCTCCGTACTGCCGCCCCAAATCTGCTACAGCCGGCCACCATGGCGCTTCCTCTCCTCCAAGGAGAGGGAGTACATGGCGGTGCTGGAGGGGTGGAAGAGAAGCACATAGCAGGTGCTGTAGCAGAGATCATCATGGAAAAAGGTCGGATAAGAGGATTGGGTGGCTGGCTGCAAGAAATAATCGAGAGATTTTTTATTTGTTGTTGGCTGATTTGATGGATAAAGGTGGTATTTGATTTGAGAGCTCCAGATTTCTTGGATTTTCCATAGTTATGTTGTTTTCTTTGGGTTAGAAACTTAGATTGGATGTTGATTTTGTGAATTTGCTCCGTTGGTTTGGCTTTTGGCTGAGAAATTGATTTATCTGTGATGTAAAGTAGGAAAGATTCATTTTCTTGTTTGTAGAACGGATGCAATGGGGGTGTGAAGCTTGGTCTTCAACTCATGCTCGTGTTGTGATTAGGGGGAGAGGAGTGCTCGGTGAAGAGATGGAGGCAAAAGGGCCAACAAGTTGGACAACGCAGTGACAGACAACGCACCGCCGGGGGATGAGTAGTTCGGTGCTGCTGCGGCGCTGCTGCAATGGAGTCATTGCTTACCGTGCTCACCATGTACTCCGTGACTGCCACAGCCTACCATCCACAACAGCGAACTCGACCCCCGTCTTCCTCTTCTCCATGATGCGTGGTCGACACCACTGTTCTGGCCACTTTGGCAGCAGACTCAAGTGGCTGCCATGGAACTATGGAAGACACGTGAACACAAGGAAGAAGACAAGGGTAATATGGTCTTATGTTGGGAAATATGCATATGAGTAGTATTTTTGTGAACATAATAACTCTAGAGTGGCATTTATATGAGAAGAAAATTTGTGGTGGCATTTCTCTAAAATGACCACTTTGTAGTGGCATATATCTAAATTTCCCAATAATTATATCATTATATGGGGGTGTGAAATAAGATCACACAAGGATGAATGCAACTCTTAAACCACAACCTATAATTTGACAACAGTAACAAGTGCTTGGAGTAAATATAAGTTTAATCTATTTTGAAGTCATAAATCCAAATCGTTTCTTTGCAAAAAAAAAAATCTAGAACTAGCAATGCAACTATAGTCCTACTGTCTAAGAACATCTTTACAAGAAGGAAAAATGAGATGAAAGGGAGTATATGGATAAGATTAACACATAGATTTGAAGGCTACACAACAGCAAGGAGAATTTAGATGATTGAAACTTACAGTTTTGCTCTCAGTAATTGGAATGCACGTTCTCTATTTTGAAGTTGTGATCTTTCTTCTGTACAGAATATCCGTATTCCCGTAGGTTTGTGAATAAGATCAACAGCCGTTTCCACCTTGTTAACATTCTGCCCTGCGTTGATCGAGTGTAGAGGAAATACAAGAGTAAAGATCAGCTCTAATTTGTAACATACATTGAAATTAACAGCCGTGTTCCAAATAAAGCATAATAAAGCTCCAAGACCTGATGGTTTTCTTGCAGAATTCTACCAACATTTTTGGGATGTTATCAAGCATGACTTGAAAGCAATATTTGATGATTTCCATCTAGGCATCTTCCCTTTAGAAAGGTTGAATTATGGGACCATTACCTTGTTGCAAAAAAATAAAGAGGCTGATTCCATTCAAAAGTACAGACCTAGTTTGTAAGAACATGGAAAATGTTATGGCCTAACATCTCAGCGTATGCGCAGCAGGCGAGCGAACAGTACCGCAAGCACTACAACAACTATGAACAGTACCGCACGGTAATGTAGCAATGCGTGAACAATACCCACGGATACTATAGTAACAACACGTAAACAGTACCTGCGGGTATTGTATCGTGTTTCTTTATTATTTGGGGTTATTTTCTTTTAGATTATTTTTATATATTGGAGATAAGTTTTCAATTTTTAGAGATTAATTTTCTTAATATAGATATATGTTTTTAGGGGTCAAGTTTAGCCATTCCAATAAAAGGAACATGCATTGTATCTATTATCATTAAGTAAAAAAATAAACAGAGTTCTCTAATCTTCCTCTCTTCTTCAACAGGCCTCAGAGCTTTGGCGTCGGCATGACCAGCCGATCAAGGACGAGTGCCCTACCCTCGATCCTCGGACTCGTACCACAACATTTGGTATCAGAGTCACTCATCATGGCTTCCGATACTAAATTATCTCCTTTGGACATGTTGATAGCTAGCAGTGATAAAATAGAGTCTTTACTCGATAATATGATGGCCAC
Source organism: Melocanna baccifera (assembly GCA_036346265.1). NCBI lineage: Eukaryota > Viridiplantae > Streptophyta > Magnoliopsida > Poales > Poaceae > Melocanna > Melocanna baccifera. The sequence goes on from CM070692.1 coordinate 3,869,740, forward strand.
CTTGAAGAAAGCCATGGAGTTGATGGACAAGTTAAAGGAGCAGGAAGAGGCGTCGCGTGCCATTGCAATGGTTGAGCTGCCACCACCTTCCCTGGCGCCGGCGTTGGCATTGGCCACATCGCCAGCGACGACTCCTCTTCAGACTTCACCTTTGGTGCCTTTACCAAAGAGAAAGGTTGTCGCTATCCAACGGTTGTCATCTCCACGCGGCCGGCCGACACCGTGCCTCCGCAAGTGTTGAGCACAACGATTGCTATGTGGGGATCAGCGACGTCGTCACATCTCTTCCACAATAGTTAAATTTGAGGTAAGAAGGATGTTGCTGCCCCGTGTTGAGTGCCCATGCCCTCAACATCTCATGTGTCATCAAACCACGCCCAGGGGTTGCTGTCCATTGGAGCTTCACTGATTTTCTTCCACGAGACACAAGATCATCATCGTGCCCTCTCGTTGACATGGAGTTACGAAGAACTTCAACCATGGCCACCACCTAACAGTTCGAGGACAAGCTATCTCGCCACGAGGGGTGTAATGTTATGGCCTATGATCTCGACGTACCGCAGCAAGCGAGCAAACAGTACCGCGAGCACTACAGCAATCGCAAATAGTACCATGCGGTACTGTAACAATGCGTGAACAGTACCTACAAGTACTATAGCACGTACGAATTTGGGTGGTTCACCAGTATATCTCGGATTAGGAATATAATAATTAGTTTCTTTATTATTTGGGCTTACTTCCTTTTAGATTATTTCCATGTATTAGATATAGATTTTCTATTATTAGATATTAGTTTCCTTAATATAGAGATATGTTTTTTGAGGTCAAGTTTAGCTATCTCTATAAAAGGGACAACATTGTACCTATTATCATTAAGCAAAAAATAAAAAGAGTTCTCTAGTCTTCCTCTCTTCTTCAACAGACCTCAGAGCCTTGGCAGCGGCATGGCCGGCCGATCAAGCGCGAGTGCCTTACCCTCGGTCCTCAAACTCATACCACAACAATAAACTTAGGTTCCGATAAATGAAGCAGCACTCACCAGGGGGGGGGAGGCTCCTTGCTCATAATAGAAAGAACAAGACACAGTTCATAAGTGGTATACCTCCAGCTCCACCAGATCTTGCAGTTTTGAGCTCAATGTCTTTTGGATCAATAACCACATCAACTTCGTCGGCCTGTGATGCCATCGAAACAACGTTAGACTGATTCAGAAATAAGAAGAAAATTCAAGTCATAAAAATGACATCTAATAGTAACCTCTGGCATAATAGCTACAGTTGCTGTTGACGTGTGAACACGGCCCATAGTCTCTGTCTCGGGAACACGTTGAACACGGTGCACGCCTGACTCAAACTTCAGCTTACTGTAGACTTGTTTGCCCTTCACCTCCATCGCATATGTCTTATATCCACCCTTTTCTGCCTGAAAGGTTCAATTCTTGAGTAGCGTATTGTTATTCAGTAGTTAGGTTAAGGTTGCATGTGCATACTTCTGAGCTAGAAACTGTCTTAAACTTCCAAGAATTGCGCTCGCAATATTTTTGATACATACGTACCTGCAGAACAGCCATTACATATTTAGTTGTGGATTATGCGAATAAAAACATAAATGTGATGCACTAAGATATTGAGAGTGTAACTGCTGAAACAATAGTGAATGAACAAAGATGAACTTATGTTGCCAAAATTCAAAATCCCTCTTGCACATTCAGTAACTGTTAGGTTGTTGTCACATAACTCGTCAAAAGCTGTTCAACAAGTTTTGATATACTATTATCTAGACTAAACAAAAAGATATACTATCTCAGTTTTCTAAATCATACTCGATTTGCATAAAGTATCATCTACCTACAAGGTCACCGGCCCAAATTCCAGCTTCATCACCGCCAGCACCTGCTCTTACTGCAGAAACGAAGAAAACATAGTTCTCAATTCCAAAACTAGAACTAGAACTGAAGTAAGTAGAAGATTAGAAGTGAACACTCGTGGTATGGCACTCTTGCATAATCTCAATTCCAAAACTAGAACTAGAACTGAAGTAAGTAGAAGATTAGAAGTGAACACTCGTGGTATGGCACTCTTGCATAAGTTTTTCCTGAAGTGAATTGAAAAGAACGAAATAACTAAAAAATTCTAAAGCTAATATTTTTTGCCCACCTCAACAGATAGTAGTTATATCTCAGTTACATAAGGTGAAAAGACTGTCTAGCCATATCATTAAGTTGATGAGTTCAAATGTACAATTGAAAACCTGAAGCATACCTTCAAGTAAGATGTTACGTGAATCTAGAGGATCGCTGGGAAGCAGTAGTACCTGACATGAAAAAATAAGAGTAATGAGAAGCATTTCAACATTTCTTTATGTAATAATAAATCATACCCACCTTCAGTTTTTCCTCAAGCTCAGCAAGCTGGTTAGATAGAGACTCCAGCTCTGAAGCTATCATCTCTGCCATATCCAGGTCATCTCCATTCTCTCTTTGCAAAGCTATCATGTTGTCCAATACACAAAGTTTGTGAGAGTCTAGTACTTAATCCCAGGCATAAGAAATATTGCAGCATGCTAACCTTTTGTTTCTTCAATTTGCCTCTCACAATCCTTAAACTGCCTGTACGTAGTCACAACCTGAATATTATTCATAAAAATGTGATGAAACAGAGAAAAATGTTCTGCTCTAAGGTTCATTACATTCGCGTAGACATCTTATAACTGACCAAAAGCAAATGCCATTGGAATGATGTCAAATACCTCATCTAGTTCAGAAACAGATTGTGCAAGTTTTTGGTATTCGCTGGGATCTGAGACAATGTCAGGATCAGCCAATCTAACCTGAAGAAGATACTCATCAGATTTCCATGATCAAATTGGAAGCTTGCCATATCAGTATGAAAACATTACAGTGTACACTGTCTACATATTGCTCATCCAGGAAAGGGTTATAATAGGGCGAAATCAAAAGTTCAGAACTTCTTTATGTAGTTTTAAAGAATTGGTATTAGTTCTAAAAGTAATATTACACAAGATCAGGAAAGGTGATTACATAATCCATAGACGATTTCCTATTTAAAAGGGATAAAATAATTCAAAGCTGGACACTGAACAAAGAACCATACCGACATCTCTTTCCAAGCCTTCTCTGCAGAATCCAACTTTATTATGAGATAGGGCTCCTACACGAAGCATTGAAAAGGATTAGTCATAAACTACCGCATAATGGCTTCATTCCAGGTATTAAAGGCACGATATTTCACAGAGAATATTCACAACCCAAATATTGCAAAACTGAAGGTAAGGAATATTACGAGGGGCTACCAAATTAGACATCAATTGCACACTACTTGACATAGGATTAGTGACAACTACAATCACAAGTCACATGCTCTCTGCCACTCCCATTGTCTACAAGCCGAATCAAGAGCTGATCCTCATCAAACAATCCAACCCCGAAACGAATAAAACAATTCGACCCCCTCGCTATTCTCAACAATTGGCCACAAAAAAATGGGCCAAGATGACCGCGCAAAGTGCATACAGGATAAAAAAAAAAAAGACCTTACCGCCATGCAGACCACCGAGGAGGAAGAGGGCTTCTTGCGCCGCCTGCCGTAGAAGAACGGGTTGGGAGGCGGGCTCCGGGCGGTGGTGGATACGGTCGGAGCTCGAGAGGGCGCCCTGAAGCTAGCCAGGAAAACCTCCATGTTTTCTACGGGTGGACGGGAGAGGCGTCGCGCGCGGGGTCAAGACGACGCAAGATATCGTGAAGGAGGGGGAGGCGGCGTCACAGGGGCAGGCAGCGTGGGAGTAAGAAGCGGCGGCGCGGGGAGGGGAGGCGGCGGCGCAGGACGGAGTGGGGAGCGAGAGGTGGGAGGCGGCGGAGGCGGAGCGGGGAGGAGCGGGGGTGAGAACTGAGAAGATGGGGAGCGAAGCTGTGGAGAACACGCGCCAAGAGAGATGAGGGTGTAACAACCCTTTATCTTCTGGACAATGCTATTATTATTATATAATATTACTATTTTTAATAACTACTAATAAATTTAAACAAATATAGTTTTATTTTTATTGTAGCGACCTAACATACAACATACTATTTTGACTCTAGTTATCTTAGCATGCTAATAGAGTCAAAACATAGTAACAAAAGTTGATACATCAAATATTGTTGATGTATGAACTATGAAGTTATTCATGTACTACTTCTTTCCGTACATGACATCCTTAAGAATTACCTAAAAAAATAACAACAAAGTAATGATGAGTCTAGAGACTCAGCAAGCACATGATAGGACAATAAACGCTACCAAACATATTAGCAAGTAATCAGCCAGGTCATATTCCGCATAAAATTATCATGTTCATATCATCATATTCATGCTACAACATTATCATACATTTATGCAATACAGCACTATTCTACATGCTCATCTCATCGCATATACCGACATAGCATGAGTGACACTCATCGATGTTCACCCTATCGTGGGTCTATCCTCGTCGGCACGGGGTCTCTCCATTCCTATAGAGTTCTACTGAGGTAGGTCTTATGGAATCCATCCAAGTGGATTCCAGTTCATATCTCATGAGTGTACATGATGTGTATGCATGTATCCATTGTCATATGCATGCTCATCATTAACATCATCACAGTAAGTATCATTGCTCACCCTACTCCATCATCATTGTCATCATTTTAGCATGCAACATTATAAGGCATAAACATCACATATTTCGCAATATTTACCATCTACCACATTACCATGCACTTACTTGTTAACCAAGCATAGCAGAGTGATGTGCGGATGGCACTGCTCCCGAACCTCCACGTGGATAGGCAATCAACTAGCCTCAATACATCGTAGTGATACATGTACTTAAGCGAGCCTTGATGACCCTACGCACAAGACTCGACACTGGTGAACAAGTCGCACAAGGTTAAGGATCTCTTTTTCATAAAACCCTTTTTCCCATTTTTCCTATTTTCTTTTCTCTTCTTTTTTTCCTTCCCTTTCTTCCCTTACCTAGCCGAACTCTCTTCCTTCTTTTTTTTCAGCCAAGGCCCTATCCATTCGCCTCCCTCCTCACTACTCTCTCTCTCCTCATTTCTCCCTCTCCCTCCCATTCGGCCAATCCGCCTCACTCCCTCTTGCCCCTCTCTCTCCCTACTTCCCTCCTCAGATTCGGTTGAGAGGCTCAGTCGCAGCCGCCTCCCGCCGCCGGCCACCTTCCCTACCACCTCCTACCGCCAGATCTAGCCACAAAGCTTCCCATCCTCTTTTTTTCCTCCGACTAGGTCTAGAATGTGGCCATCCTTGGGTCACCGACTGCTGGTTCGCCGCCGCTCCCCCTTGATGACCATGGCGCCAGCGCCAACCCCCCGCATGCCCCCAATTGTCACCCTGGCTCTGGCACCTCGGTCATGGCTATCCGTCGGCTAGCCATGGCTGAGCCTCAGCTCAGTTGGGCTTAGGGCTGGGCAAAAAACTTAAGGTTCGCGAGCTACTTGGGCTCGTGATCGCTCGTGCTAAAGAACGGCTCGAGCTCGGATGTTTCTATTTTAAATTTCACCGGTCTTAGGAGTCGTTAGATCTTGAGAAAGTAGCAAGCCCATGTTACAACTCGGCTCACTAACGAGTCGAGCCCGAGCCACTGCGAGCCCGATCGAGCCGGGGGCGCTGATAACATGGTCTCGTGACTCACGGCTCACGCCATAATCTTGAACAAGATCGTCCTTCGAGTCCAAGCGGTTCATTCGGAAAGATCGAGAGGGCGGTATACCTCTAAAGTTTGTCAAGGTGCTCGGTCGCAGCCGACGCTATTTGCTCTCCATCTCCAACTCACATTCCTTTTTAAGATGCGCCTTAAACCGTTAGCGCGCCTCAGCCCATTCGAGGGTTTTACCTAAAATCTTGACAACTGGGCCGCCTCCCGGTCCCCCGCCCCTATCGCCGCCTCTCCTCCGCCCTAGCCCGCCTCCCCGTCCCCTGCCGCCTCCCTCCCGCGCCTCCTCCTCGCCTCCCCCGCCTTCTCCTCCCAGCCCCGCCTCCCGGTGGGCATCCCGAGAAATGAAGGGAAGAGGAGGATAGAAAGGAAGGGAAGAGGAGGAGAGAAAGGAAGGGAAGAGGAAAGGAGAGAAAGGAAGAGGGAGAGGGAAGGAACTCACGGGGATTAGTGGTATTTTTCCCCAAGGGTAATCCGGTTCTTCCCAAAAGATGCATTTTTGTTCGAGTAGATGTGTCGGTAATCTGCTGCTGGGTCCTCCGCTGTTTTGGGTTAGTTCCGTGGAGTTTCAGGTCCTGGGTTGGACGATTAGAAAACGGGCGAATCAGGAGGTCTTCATATTACGAAAGTTGTAGATAATTGTCTTAGCTTTCCAGAAAGGTCAAGAAATTATTTTTCGGGCACTCGGGCTGGAAGTTATGGTCTTTTTAGTGGGCTGTCCAGAGAACCCGATGTGAACGTTGATGTTTTAGAAAGCTGGATGGTGCGGGTAGAAGCTGGCCGAATCAGAGAGGCTCCCCAAATAGTTTTAGTTAGATAATTTAATTATCTTTCCAAAAAGTCAAAGAACGTCCCATTCGGACTCCTGTGCCAATAGTTGCGAATTTTTGAAGTTGACTGTCCGCGGAGGTAGGCGAGGTGACCGGTAGGATTTAGGATTTGGGACTGAGATAGACGAATTTGCTAGTTGTGTTGTTTTCATTTGGGCGAAGATTCGCCACTGTTATCTTAGCGAAAATTATAATGATGATTCAGGTGGAGGACGAATCCCCGAGGCAGCACCTTCTACACGTGCTCCGTTTTCTCCGTATGTTATTTCCCTCTTTACCCGGGAAGATTTTACCACATTACGCCCCCGGTACCTAGTGTAGTTAAATTTTTGTTGCCGCGTCCTCCTCCTTGCGGGATGTCCCCGCCCCGGTCTTTGCTGCCGCCTCCTCCCTCACGTCCCCCATCCGCCCTCGTCTGCCGTCACTCCACTCCCTCTGGTCCCCACCTCGTGTGCCCCGTGCGCCGCCTCCCCGGTCCCGCCCCGTGCCACCGCGCCTCCTCCCCGGTCCCCACCCCGTGCCACCGCCGCCTCCTCCCGGTCCCCTCCCCGTCGCCGCCGCCGCCTCCTCCTGTCCCCGCCCCTGTGCCCTTGTGCCGCTCACGCCTCCTCCCGGTCCCCGCCCCGTGCCACCGCGCCTCCTCCCGGTCCCCGCCCCTGTCTTGCCGCCGCCTTCCTCCCGGTCCCCGCCCCATGCCGCCGCCGATCTCCTCCTCCCGCCACCCCACCATCTATCCTCCTGCTGCCCCTCGCCGTCGATCTGTCCGCCCGCCGCCCCATTGTCGCCTCTCCTCCCGACTGCCCCCCGCCACTGCCTCCCTCCCCGCTTCCCCGCCGTTGTACTAGTGATACACTGCCGACCATTGAAGATTTCTGGTGGTACTCATCTCTGCTGTGTGTGCTGATTACAGAAGTTCTTCTGTAGGAGGCCTTCCAGCTTGAACCAGACCGAGGCTTATTGCTGGCTGGTTGCATCACTTCCATTTCTTCTGCTGGCTGATTGTTGATTGCTTATTGTCTTTCCAGCTTGAACCACACCACAACATGGCTATTGGCCCTGATGAATTTACAGAACACTAGAGGGATTCCATGTGTTGCTTTTGCTATCAATCTTATGATGAGCGTCATTATACCATATTGTGAAATATTTTCATCTGTTGTTAATCTTGTGATAAGCGTCATTATACCATATTGTGAAATCTTAATCTATGTTAACAGCTTAACATAGATGATACATGCATAGCATCATCACACAAACATATGTATTGGCTCACATGCATCTCACATGCATGTTCTGTTGGCATTTGTCATATGCATGTTCTGGGGGCTCACAAGCCATCCGAGCTAGCTCAAGCCAATATTCAAGCCGAGCCAAGTTGTCATTCTGGCTCGTTTCCAGCCCTAGCTGGGCTCCACTGGTACCGCCTCCCCCTATGGCGCCATCTTGGCTCGGGCGGCCAGCGCCATGGCTTGGCCCTCTGCACTCCAGCGTCGTCCCTCTGGCCCCTGCACCTCGGTTGTTGTCCTTGCGTCGGCCACGGCCACACCTTATACCATCCAAACGGTCCATTCTTCCTCCCCTTGCTACATTTTTATTGCTTTTACTTTTTATTAATTGATTTCTTGTTGCCTCGGTGAGTTAGAGGTCGTTGGTGATGAGTTACCTTGGTCGAGGTCTACTGTGTCGGGACTCGGGGCCTCCTTGTGCTCTGGTGCACCAAGGAGCGCCACCGGGTGCGCACAATGGTTGTGCTAGGCAAGCCGACACTTACTCTAGCTCACCTAGGGTATACTACTCTCATCCCCTTCTCTACACCTTCCTTTCCTTCTCCCTATTGCTATGGGTTGGCTTTGTGAGGATAACCTCGGGATGGTGTTGCATATGGTATGACTGTGAGGGTTTGTCTTTGCCAGTGATTGCTTTGGTCATGGTGTTATGGGTTTTTCAGTGTAGAAAGCCAGTAATAGAGGAGGATTCATGGGGAACCTTGTTGCTGGCCAAAAATCGATGACGCGATGCCGAGGGTTATGGTCTCTACACGGCCTTCCCTTGGCTCTTAGAGCTCTTCTCCTGTCTTCCTCTTGTGGCCTAGTCATGGGATGGAAAACAAGGTGGCTTACCTTGAGTTTATCTTGTGCTCGCCAACTAGAATGATTGAGTGGGAGTTGTATCAGTGGGGAACAAAAAGGGAAAGTGGTAGAGGGAGCTACTCTCTAGTGCTAGCTCAAGTGAAGAAGGTTTCTTTTTCTCTCCCCTTTGTTGGCTTTTGTTTTCTGGATGAACTCTCAGCTGAGGGAAGAAATGGAAGTGAGATGAGGCTTCTCGATTGACTGGCTTGCTTGTGTGTTGAGGCATGGCCATGAGACTCACTCTCTCTTGGCTTTATGAAATGACCAGGCTACCCCTCCCTTATCTCTACTTATTTTTCATGTCTTTGTGGCCTTTAAGAACTTTTGATCCAACAGGTGGGCTCTGCACTGTTTGATGGATTTTCTACTGTGGGAGATAAGTTGGTAAAAACAGGGGCCAAGAGTTTTCTTATTGCCGTATGATGATGGACACATAAGTGAAAGATGCCAACCGGCCTTGGATGGTCTAGGAACCTCAATGAGCGCTAAATAGCCTCGGCATTCTAAAGCCGATGCCTTCTGATGGCAAAACAATTTTATTTCCTTTATTCTTCCTTGGATTGTTTCATTTCTTGCTTTTCTTCTCTTTTGTGTTCTAATGGTATTACAGAGGGTGAGGAGCTGTTTTTTTAGCTCTCAGCCTATCCTGGCCTTCCGATTGCCATCCGATGTCCATCGAATTGTTGATGACGTGCATAGCATCTCCTTAGAGGAAACCTGGCAGGTTTGCGTAGACTGGATAATTCTCTATAGTATAAACTAGATGGACTACCCAATATGGTTAATTTTACTTCAAGGAATTAATAATGCTAAGAAAATCTAGTGATCTTGTTTACACATAAAAAATCCTCTTCTCGTAGACATGAAAAAACAGAGTACATAGAGATTTAAAAAAGCTCACTAACAAAGCAAAATTTGTAGGGAAATAGCAATATCTTCACATAGGCTAATCAACCCGTTGAGATAGCATGAAGACCCAACTAACACATCCGAGTTTTGCACTCATGCTTAATTGCTAGCTGAATGAAAAATATGTGATGAGCGTTTGAATTCATATGAGGAAATCCTCGTACAAAAGTTGGGTAGAATGGACCTATCAATCAACATAATCATCAAAACGTATATCATCTGCAAAATTAGCAAAACATGCTGGTTAAATAGGAATTACAGAATATTGGGGAAAACTAATGCGATAAAGTGTCAGTTTGAAATAAGAAGGATCAGTTATTTGTGTGAGCATCAATTGGACATATACAGATCTATGTACTCAAAGGGTATGAATACTGTGATCTACATGTAACTATCTTAATGAAAATCACACAGAAAAATATATAAAGATGTACACTTTGTTAGAAATTAGGCTCACATGAGTGTAAGGCTTATTTCCTATAATTCCAAAGCATGTATGATTTAATATCATATTGCTTAGCCAAATGGAGAGAAAACAATTTATAAGGTGGAGTCATTGTCACTCCATAAAATATGTGATATATAGATAGGGATGGTATAAGGACTTGGCTAAACACACGCGCGTGAGGGCATTTTTGCGTGAAAAATCATATGACCTGTGAGTTACAACCGTGCCATTTGGTAGATCAAGTCTACCTTATCTATGTTGAACTATGCATTTCTCTCTGATTGAATGGGATTCGAATGTTTGAATTTGAGGCTTTATTAGATGTTGATGACACTTCATAGACCAAGCCTCCTTATTTTTGCGAAATTGTGCATCTCTCTCCGTTTGAATGTGATTCGAACGTTTGAATTTGACGTTGTATTGGGTGTTAATGACAAGCAATTACAAGTGGGTAAATGGCTAGTTAATTGTATTAGTTACCAATGGGTAAAAGACTAATTAATCACATCAGTTCATAGTTTGCATCTATGTATATGCTTATAGACGTCTAAAGTAGAGGTGCCCAAATCACTATCTCCTCTGTTTCTTTTTCTTCCTCCAGCAAACTTCTGATGTTGTGTTGCGCCGCATGGACCTTGTTGACTCTTCTTCTCGGCGTGCACCGTAAAGGAGAGGAGCAGTATGTCCGAACCGTTGCTGCCATGAAGATCTGCACAGGGCGGTAATAAGGTTTCTAGGTAGCGTACACCTGCACGATCGCTCACTTCGCTACTTCATAAATGTTCTACACCACATCGAGCCTGCGTTACTTCCTATTCTTCATTAGACTCTACTAAGTCGTTCGTGTAACCGATCGACTCGATATAATTCTATTCTTGCGTATATTTGAAGTACAATATGATTTGCTTGCTACTATTACTTATGAACTAAACATCACTAGTTATTTACGATATTTTCTTTATAGTAAAATTTGGAATTAAAATATTGCCCACGTTTCCAACACACTTTCCATATGTGTACCTTACCCGCTCCTTCCAGATTGTTTCATCGTGGGCATCTTGTTCTTTCACTTCTTAGCAATTGCTTTGGATAAGCTGGCAATATAAAAAGATCAAATGTATAAAAGACACTTTCTCTACGAACATCTTAAAGATTCAAGAACATTAAACTACTTCGAATAATAAAGCATTAAGACAGAAGTATTTCACGAACTGGTGACACTGCTCCGTGAGTTATATAAGCATTTTCAGTGAATGTATCAGGGCATATTGCTCTCAATAATACAGAGAAAGCATATAGTCTTCAGATAAATTATTGATGTACAACGTGTCTTTTACCTGAAATCAGCTGTTAACATAATTGTTGAGCACAGCAAAGACCAATTTAATCATACTCCATGAATTTGTGATCAAATTTTGTTACTGTATGCAAACGAAAATACAATATTGTTAGGTAGGTAGTTACTGAAACTGCTTCTCTCAATCCTCACCATAAGCGAATGTCTATGTACATGTTTGGACAAAGAGACATCATGGAAAGTAAGCATGGGAATAGGCAATACACACGCTTCTCTTCCTCTTGCTTCACCTACTGCTCATAGTCAGATACCAACCGAAAACAAATAAACCGTACTGGCAAAAGTGCAAAAAGTGACGCAGTCCGACGAAATATTTGGGGGAAATGTACAAGGGAGTTCAAAATGTACTGGTGGTAGCAAGTAAGATTTCAATGTAAAAGAATATTTAGCATTTATAGCAATCAATCGAATCTGAAGGCAATTGGGAAAATTTTGATGTTGACATACATACCATCAAAACTTGACGTGCTGTATTATACCAAGCCAAGCTATGAAGAAAGCTTGTCCTATGAGGCTATACAGGGGATACAAAAGGCTAAGTAGAATTATATACAGCACAAATGGGTAGGACGGGGGGAAACCACAGAAATTATTAGGCGTGAACCGTATGAACAAAACAGGGGAAATATGACGCAGTCCTGCAAATTATTTGAGGGAATTGTTCAATTAAGGGAGATCCAGATGTACTGATTGAAGGCAGTAAAAATTGCAAGAATAATAAAGTGAAGATTCACCAATCAAATGCTGGGGGTAACACGCAGGGGTACATAGAACATCAGCATGAATGAAATAACTGCATAAATAACTGCATGAACCAACAAATGTATCCGAACTCTAGGAAATGGAAAATCAGATGATGCAGAAATCCATATGTTTTCAACTGCTAAGTAAAACTAAAAGAAGCAGCAAAACAACCAACGAAGAAAAAGGACCAACGCCATGTGACAGAAGACATGAGGAATCAGATTGGGATCGACCTCCTATGCCGACGGTTTGGGATGGGCTGAGTATGCGGACGCGATGTTAGGCGGATGCGGTCTGAGGACGGGCACCCGCCGCCGCACCCCCCAGCGAGTTGCGCATGCAACGGTCGGATCCGGTGACCTGGGTACGGGCGAGGGTCGTCTTGGGTGCCCTCGGCAACAGGTTAGCACAGGTTGGCGGCGAGGATGCGAGGAGGGAATGATGCTGGGCGGTGGCGAGGCAGGCGCCGCAGGATGTAGGTGAGGGCGGCGAACCAAGGTGCCGGCAAGTTTGCTGCGACGACCCAGGCTGGATGGAGTCGAGTGGAAACAGACTTCATGATACCGAAGGGAGATAAAGTTCGTCGTCCCCTCAGATGCTCGCCGCCGGTTACAGAATGCGAGAGGGAAGGGGAGCCGGCGGGGACGGGAGGGATAGTTCGCGTCACACGGTTATCAAGCTACTGGGAGGACGATGAAAAAGTTGGTGCCAAAGAGGTGGGAGTATTGGGCTGGGCTTGCAGGAGAAAGCACTGAGCGAAGATCCAGCAAATCTGGGACGCCAAATCTTAGGCCCTGCTGTTCTTTTGGGCGTTGATAGCTATTGACGGTATCTGATATCCTATCAGAACTCACCCTTAATCCGACGGTCATAATTTTTTGGGATGACGTGGCTCACTGTGAGAGGAGGAAATTAGCACTAATTGCAGTTAATGGGGACCAATTATACTGGTATACTGGATGATATCCCGCTGATTGCTGCGAGAATTTGTGTAGAAAGGAGAGGTACAATATGCTAGCTATCTGTGCCACTGAAAAGTCACCCAAAGGCTGAGAATAATAGAGATGATGTGGCTTCACAAGAGGGCAAGAAATTAGAATTAACTGCAGTTAGTGGTGACCAATTGTATAGATGTATAGGATATAGGATTACTGTGGTATATAAAATATACATAGAGGAAAGAACAAAAAAGGAAAAAGATCATGGGGTTAATCCATTTTTACTGGTCGAATGGGAAAATACGAATTAAGGACCTTATGTTGATTTAGTTGGGGAAAGGAGAAGCGCAAGAAAATTATATGAACCTTTCCTCCTTTTTTTTGGTTAAGTCCGACGAAAGTAATATTCGATAACTAACACATCATTTATTTTGAGACCGACCCAGTCCTCGCGCCTTGCTGCGGGCATTTAAGAACAGCAAGCGTATAAGGGCAGTCCCAATGCTTGAAATCATGATTAGTTTTTAATCTTCTAAGACACTATGATATAACTACAGCTCCAATCCATGGTTTCTTCGTGTGGGACCAGATCAAATCGTGATAAATCATTTTCATCCCCTTCCTGCACATGCATTGGCTGTTTCTTCTAAGACACTATGTTAAGAAACTAAATTCGTTGCAGCGCATCTTTTGCTAGTTTCCTCGGTTTTGGACCTCGTGAAGAAATAGTTTCTCATGAAGAAACCGTTTCCTTATCTCTCCTCTTTAATTACTATACCATGTCATCAAAATGCTTACATGATAAGCTTAGTTAATGTAAGAAACTATAGCATTAGAACTGTCCTAAGTTCATCAGAAAGTAACTTCCAGACCGGAAACCATGCCACGCCAAAATTTGGCAAACTCACCTCTCCTGACATATCGAGTTGCATCTCAGCACTGCGAAGTGGGACGTCGCTGCCAGATTCGAAATCGTCCAGGATGTCCTTGACATCATAGGCAGCATGCTCTAGAGTCTGGAGGCCCTGTAAATCTCTGGTGAACTTGAGCCGCGAGGCAATCTGCTTCCAGACGACGGACCCAGCTTGCCGCAGACCTCCTTCAGCACCGCAGAGGCAAGCATCGCGCCAACCCCAGCCATGGGAAGCTGGAGAAGTATGATTTTCTTTTCCGAATGAAGGATGGGCTGCCGCGTAGCTGCTATTCGATTTATAGGTGAAGCTGCACCGAAACAGAGATGACTAGCACCGGAGCAAATCATTGGTAATTCGGAGCCGGAAGCGATGCCTAGACGAAGACGAGGCTAGCCGCATGAGAATAATACAAGCCCAGCCCAAATGCTTTGGGGGATTTGGAGTTTGAGACGCAGGAAAGTTCAGTTCACGCACAGAAACCAACTGGTTAGCACGGAATCTGAGGATTTACCCCTGCAAATATTCTCACTTGAGAATTTACCACTCAACATCTCACTAAGGGCATCTGTAATGTATAAGATCTCAATGGGTCTTAAGATAGACTCCACCTAATTCTTAAGGTCCCCTCTGTTATGTTTAAGACCACCACTGGGCTCTAAGGAAGGATCCCACTTAGGAGAGAGAAGGATATAATACACAAGAAAAATTGTATTTTAATGCTTATAACCAGATCTTTAGCTTAAGGGCTGGTCTTAAGCTTTTTTTGCTTATGACCTTTTTAAGGTCAACCCTGTAATATATAAGGTTGACCTTAAGGTGGTTTAAGACCTCTTTTTTCATATAATATGGATACCCTAACATGAAAGTCCTAAGGCCATATATCATCGACACATTAAATGATAACTTCTCAAATGCACCCCTTTGTAGTGGCAAATCATCGATAATCTCCAATAGGAACCAGCATGGCACACAAAAACGTGAAGCAGACAAAATATCATTCTATTTTAACCACATATAATCTCCTGTTGCAGCCGTCCAATCATCCACAATGAAAACAAAAGCTCCCGGAGAAATGTTCACAAGGGGCAGGAAATCCGCACTGTGCATACTAGGCACATACAAGAATCATCGTCATCATCGTCCTATCTACAGGCAAAATGGAAGTTCCCAAGACACTTGTCCAAACCTGTAGAATGGCCGGAGAATTGCTCCCCTGCGCTACTACTACGAGTCGAAAAACTAGACAAAGGTATGCTGCTGATAAATTCAACATGAGCCCAGTGGAGGGCAAACATTCATGAGCTGTATAGATGTTTTGTCGCATAATTAAATACCATGTTAATTTTGTTAGTCGTATCCAAACTATAGAAAGCCCAAAATAATTATTTATGAGTATGGATGATGAAGTCTTTAAATTATGGTAACTGGGATTACGTGAGTAGGATTATACAGATTACAGAACCCGTAATGTTTGCTATGCTAGGTGTTGGGTTTGTGCGTAAGAGCGATATCATTTACTTGTATATGTATATATAACTTTAGTGATGAATTGAAATAGATGATATTTGTTCAAGGGTAGGCTTGGGACCCATGCTGTCTACACTGCACCCACAAGTTTACTCAGGCAAATACATGGTAGAGCAATAAAAGGTAAATTTTATGGAATACTAGTAAGGTGCCCGTGCGTTGCAACGGAAAATCAAATAAAAATGATGCATACTATGCAACAGTAGACCCTTGTGCGTAGACAGAGCTATGGATTCTGGCACACAATTAGCGCATTCGACGCAAATACGCCTCAACAGATGAGGGTTAAAACAATTGATCAACGAAAGAAGTTTTGGAGTTAAACAGAAGAACGGCAAAATCATCATGTTAAAACCAAAACTTGTGTACAAGAATCCACTTGCAAGTACAAAAATATTAGTAATTTTATGCAACTCAAACCAAAAACACATTAAAATTCTCTCGTAACGTGAGTTATCCAATAATGCTTAGGCATCTACTGTATCTTATATCCCTACTATATTGCAAGCAACAGATACACAAGGCCTTTCAAATATTCAACTATTTCAGATCCACCAAGTTTTGAAGTTCCAAAGACCATGTGAACAAAAGAACTCGGATAGGATAATAAAAATTCATTAGTCAAAAATCCATTGTATATATCTTTACTATTTAAAAAGATACGAAAATAATTAGTGAATCGCTTACGTTGCTTAATGTCGAAACATTCATCAAGTGTATCGCTCCTTATGTCAACGGTATTCATGATAAAGTTCCTTGCATTCAAATCATGCAACACTACAGCGCAGCTTCAGTATAAAGAGAGCATTATTTAAATTATAAAAGAATACATACTTGCATACATTATTTATTTTTACCTTCAAGCTCTTGTAGCCTATCATCTTGTGGTCCAAATATGAAATTTGTACAATCCATTGTCATTAAGCAACCTTTTCAATAATGTATCAATTAGATGAGGAACAGAATAAGATATAAGATGATAATGTATTCATATTAGTTGCACACATACCATATCGACTATTCTTCTTCAAAGATTGTCGCAGCTAAAATATAGTTTTGTTCCCAAAGTCTCCATTGTGTTAGATATCGCACAATAAGTCCATCCCAAACGCGCACAAATAATAAGTTCTTGCTGATGTACATTAAAAATGTACATTAAAAATGGACTCAATCAATAATAATTGTTTTCAAATAAATAGAAACATTCTATGCAACTTGTTGTCATCCATGAGGCATAATTCCCTCATTGGTATCTGACGTGGAAAGTCGTTGATGTGCCGACAATGACATGTACAACCAAACCGACCACATCTTACCAAAGTTACATCAATTGTAAGGATTGTTCAAAGCAACAAAAAAGTATATCAAATAAGAGGCAACATATGTGAAAAAGTGGAGATCTTACCAACAATTGACTTGTTTGGTTTTAAATAAACATCTTCAAAATGTGTATATTGGATAGGAGATCAAAAATTGAATGATATTGCTCAATTGCTCAACCGTAGTTTGGTATGTTAACTTTAATTCAAGCTCCTTTCCAAGAAACCAAATTCGTTAGGATTTGGGTCAACGATTCTTGAGTGGATCTCATACGAACTCCCTTCGACAAGTGTCGGTCAAATCTATGAGATTGTGTGCCAAAGCAAAATATTTCCATTTTCATGCCCTAATAATAGAAATGCGAAAAGCATATAAGTCATTGCACGAAATAATATTAGGTTGACAATTACAAGAACATATGGCGTAATGAATATTAAAGCAAATATCGATACATACATTCTCATCAGCAACTATTAGCTGAAGCATAGATCCAGTCATAATCTCTTGAATTGGAAATTTGTGCACTATGTGTACACGAAAGTTCCACTTGTAATGTATCTTTATGCGGGCCCAACTCATGAAAGTGGGTGCACCTATAAAAGGTAAATCATCAACGACATTACATTTTATAATAAATGTACATTAAGATTAAGATACACAAAGAATGAACTACAGAAAAAATAGAAATATACATAAATGTGTCTTCAAGAACACTTACCTAGACTGGAATGACATGTGTGCATCAAAGGGAGCATAGATTCTTCGCGTAGAAAGGCTCCTAACCGACATCATACTGACACAGCAAATAGTTTGTCAGAACGAAATCTAATACGACGTACATCTTTTGTGTTAAACGTTCCAATAAGACATACATCTGCACAAGAATGTCATTGCAAAAACAAAGGATAACAAAGAAAACAATTTTACATTTGGAAAATACATTTAGGAACTTTGACAGGAATTAAGTAATTGCCAAGCATGAATTTACAATCGAGTGATTAATACCTCATCTATGATGTGAGTACTTCTTTGTAGACGATGTTTTTTGTGAAGGTACCATGGGTCTTTCTAGACATTTTCGCCAAGGTATCACGAGTATTTCTAGACATGCGTTGCTTGTCCTCCTTATCTCGCAACGGCAAGGACCTTTATGTTGTTTCGCGGTGGCCCTAGATAGCGCGACATATAGTTGCCCATGAGAGAAGACCGGATCGTGGAGGTAGACACCAACATTCGGGATGGTCCGCCTTCGCCTTGTTGATTGTCATTGCGGCCGAGCCCGACCGGATTTGCTTTCTCTTGAATTTAAACGGAACATCTCGTCATCGAGGGACATAGAGGTATCCGAGGAGGAACACCCTCTTCCCTGTCTTGACCGAGCACAATCTTGGCATCAATCGCATTCTTTGGAACCCCTGACTACGGCCTCGTCCCGCTGCATAGTCCATTAGCGGGATCGATGTTCCGCAAATGATCACGGGACGATTAATCTTGAGCTTAAGTACATGCGGAGGTAGCCCGTTAGGGGTCAATGTGTTTAAGAATTCGGAGGGTAGTAGCTGTGGGGATCATCCTCCGCATACCAAAGCTATGGTACACCATCTCCTCCCGCGAAATAGGTCAATCATTTTCATATTGATCTTATCAATATACTCATTTCGGGTTGACAAGATGGCCCGAGATGTGATATAGCCGCATCCGATAGGTTATGATCTAACATAGGAAAACACTCAGTATAAGTTTATCGAGGTCTGTGTCCTTTCTCGTATACGGCACGCATATCTCGTCCGAAGCCGCATACGCCATCTTCATTGGTCTCCTCTGTACTCATTGCCGACACGCAATAGGTACTCGCAAACTCGTGATCACTTTGGGCCCTCATGTTACGCACAAGCCTTAGCCGTCGCATGCATTCCCATAGACATGACTTACGCAGTCCGCATCGCTTATCGTGGCTCAGTCCCCTTACGAACAACCGAAGCACTCATCAAGTCTCCACCGAACACGATCGTCTTCCCACCGAACGGCAAGTCGTGTCGATCCATGATGTCTTGCATGGTACCGTAGGGCCTCGACCGATCGCGCTCGCCATGGAGGCTTCGTCCCATATTATTAGCGATGCTCGTTGAAGAAGCTTAGCGGTCCCACTCGCTTTGTGAAGTTCTGATCGCCCCATTACTAATGTTGAGTGGGATCTTAAACCTCGAGTGCGCCGCCCTACCTCCGGCATGATGGAGGCGGCTACACCGATGTCGCGTTGCCACCGCAATATTCCTATCGCCTCGACCTTTGCGAGCAAAGCTTTATACAGAATGTCTTTCCCGTGCCTCCCGGGCCATCAACAAAGAAGACACCTCCGTTGCCGCTGTCAACCGCAGATAATATCTCGTCGTATGCTACCCTTTGCTCAGGATTGAGAGAGGACGACAGAGAAATATGGTCAGGGTCTACCTCAATCGTTAACTCCTCATATATTTCCTAGCTTCTCCATCGTTGCTTTCGCTCGACTCATCTATAGCAGGAGAGGGAATGATGTTATGTCCTTACCCATCGATCGAGCATATTTCGATGTCCAACAACACCATCCGCTCATCATGTGTGGGCATACATGAGAACGCGTAGTCGTCCGACATTCCTCAAGGTGCTCGTCCCATAGCCCACGCACATCGCTTGGCTCACGAACACCAAGATAATTGCGAAGAGCCTTCGAGCGAGGATGGCATCCGAATAGCTCACCTCCGCGGGCACTCTTCTAGGTGTTGTCGGCCTCGATAAGTCCCCTCTTCTCAAGCAAAGATCACTAAGAATGGGTAGACTACACTATCCACCGCCCCGAGGTCTTCAAAGGAGGTGGCGCCAGTGCACGTGGTTTAGTAGCACCACGAGATAGTACCGCTCCCCTCATTCGGCGCGGGACACACCGCCAACTTGTGTTCTTTCCGTCCTCTTCTTCCACTTCTTCAAGCCCGCCGCCAAACAAATGTCGCTGAAAATCCTCGCACAAGATGCCTCGAGCCTCCTCATTTGTTCGATTCATCTCAAAATACTCACAAGATGGACCTCTCGATGCCATACCGGGCGACCACATCATGAAGATCTTGACCCACGTGGAACGAGACCATGTGCATATTCGGTAGATGCAACATGATCCGCAACACCGTGGGGAGATCTTGCCGAGGTCAAAACTATAGATCCTCCAAAGCGCTTCGTGGAGTAACCCACCTAGCATCCTGTATTGCTTGATCTCATCGATGTTCCCATTGCTTTCGGCTCATCAAGAGAAACAGATGCTCGGTCATGGCCCTTATAAACATACTTGAAAAGGTATTTCACCGCCTTTATGCTTGAGCAAACCTCAACGTTTATGTGGCAATTATACTTCCTCAAGAGGTAAGGGTTGTATGGCACAACCCACCGTTGTCAAGCATCCGTTGTCGAACCTTTGCACGCGGCCATCGTCCCGCTCTCCGTACATTGGGTACGAATCATTGCCTTGTAGTGTAGCTGCGTTGAAAGAGCGTGGGTAGTAGTTCTTGCATCTACCATCATGCATGCACACATTTTTGGGGTTTAGGACTCGCAAGGGCCATGCATCATATGCTTAACGACCATCTCGCATACTCTGGGTACTTGTTTTTGTTCGGGAGCTCATGAGATGAGATACCATACCGCTCGGGACACGTGAGCTTGTACCTTGCCTTCATGATAAGAAGAAAGTGAACATGAGGAAGTCCTCTTCGGAACTCAATGACATAGACATAAGCGGCTACTACGCCAAGGATATGCCTCTTGAATAATCGCTCCTTGAGGTCCTCCACCTGGCTCAATACCCGAACGATGAGATCGGGCGATCCTGTGGGGTCCGCCCGTGCTCTAGCTCACGCCTTATGTCTTCCCAATTTGGGTTGCAGTCATAGTTAGGAAGATGTCCGCTTTCCATATTTTTGCACCAAGGCCATAGCGCCCATGAACCTTCGTTTCATATCTCTGCGCCCAATGAATGATGACGGAGCACAATCCTTTTGCCTACAACATGCGCACGCTCTCTCCGCACTCTATGCTATCAACCAATCCTTTATACAAGTCTGCGCGATCTCCTTCCAGTGTTGTCTAAAGTAGTCCACTTGTACCCTCCACCTTGATGTACATGTCGATCGTGATATCGCCGAATAGGCGCTGCGTATAATAAGGCATTGAATATCCCGTGACGATTTGGAATTTGTAACGAGTAGTCTCTTACGCACACGCAAAGTCGATTATTTGTATCTCGCGCACATGAGTGGGACAAAATGTGAGGTCAAGCATAATTAAGCAAGATATCAATAATGACCGATGCCATGTTCACCATAAGACTAACCTTGATCCTCGAAACTACCATCGTTGTTACTATTTTCACATGCTTGAATTACGACTTCAAGGGCACGCCATTCTTTGGAATATGTGGATGCCACCAGCTCTCCCGGAAGAACATTGATACGATGTAGGGTCGTAGCATCCGTAGTACGGCTTGATACTATATTTCTCATTATTGTTACCGCACGTGATTACGCTACGGTTGAAATCTTTGCGCAGCTCGTTGCCTTCAACCCACACGCCGCCACCTCCGATGTTATCGGGCCGTTGTAGACTCTCTCGATCCATCTTTAAGTCCGTGTTTAGTGAGACACGATATTCCTCGAGGTTTTCAACCTGCCTAGGCTCCGGAAAGTCTCGCGAGTAAGGGTTGTCCCAAGAATATTGACAAGCGCCCTCACGACTTCCGGTCGAGGCTAGGGAGTAACGAAACCGGTGATCGAGAGTGGGGTCGCCATCGAGAAATAGAGCCCGCATGCGCCGGAGCAGAGTCACTCGAACCAAAGGAATGTACATTGTGGTAAATTTGTCCATGGGCCCTAAATGTGTATACTCTGCACCTCATGTTGGTATAGTTCTTATCAAGACTCACACCTAGAGTAGTAAAGGAGAAGTGACCGCTGAAGAATCTAATGTTGTCTTGAAAATGCCTAGCATCGATCTCGCACTTGACCAGAGCCTACGGAGATCCGTGTTGGTGTGGGTTCGACACCGATTTGACCATTTCGGCAAGAAAACCCTTTGACTCATATCGAACTTCTTCGGCGTGGCGGGCGCGCATCCGTTCGAGCTTCAACACGTGTGTATTATTGGGTATATTGCTGTATACATGATCGTAGGAATCTAGGACATTTGATCCGACGGGACAGGCATTAGTTAGCTCATCAAAGTCAGTGTCTTCTATTGTGTCTCCATCTGCAATTATTTAAAGGGAAGGGGTGATGATATGTGTTGGATTCTATAGATAAGAGAGAAACAATGTTTCAAATACCTCCACCAAGGAACATGTAGTACTCCTCATCCATATCGTCCTCAACGGTGGTTTCTAGATCACACGTTATTTTGTGTGAGTAGGATAATAATGGTTCAATTTTATAGTTGGGACAATAAATATGAATATAGTTATTACCATCATCTGTAATAAATGATTGTGCTGAGAGATCGCAGATGATGATGCCGTCGAAATCAATGATGGATTGACATCCGATGAAGCTTCTAAATGTGGGCATTGCATTGCAATTGATTCGCATGGGGCATCTCTCCGTTGCGTAGTTTGCATTACGCTCATGAAGCAATGCTTGCCTCTCCTCGGATGTAATGCTTCACCGGCTGATTTTCGACGGCATTAATCTCACTCCACTCCTCCACCGTTAAACTTTGGACACGTGCTCACGCTGAGCTCTTTGACGGCATTAACTGCTCCTTTGTTCGGTGTTAATCTTTGACGCCGTGCTCTTTGACGCTCTCGCTTGCTAGCCTTTGCTCGTGTATTGTTGGTGCGTGGTTTCTTTGGACCACGACGCCCATCCACCACTGCTTTCTACTATTAATCCATAAAAACCACACATATTTATTTAGTACACTCGATTGTTGTAATATAAGCAATATTTCAAAGGCCCAAAGAAAATTGCAACCTTCTTTTCCTTTCGTGATTGGTTTGGATGATGCGACATCTTCACTAAAATACTTTGTGATCTATGGAGAAACCGATGTGAAAAGTGGAAAGGGATATTAGTGCATCACTCGTCCTATACACGTAGGTGTTAGAAAGGTTGCTTTTGAAAAAGTATACCCATCGAAGTACCAATGGTTGGACAATCTTTGCAGCAAGACAAGGATCCGTACTCAACCTAGAGAAGAGGGCCTAGTGATACTTACTACTTAGAAGTATATATATAGGAAGATATATATCGGGCACGTGGAATTCTACCATCAAGATACTAAGAATAAGTTAAAAAGTGAAAAAATGTGTAAGGGCCTACCAACTATCACTCAACAGTTCTACTATTTTGCTAAGAATTTATTCATTGTAATAAATTACCTTAGGTATATTCTGTTGTTGCAAAGAAGATAATCCCCTCTCTTTCAGATCACTTCCTGAATGCTTGTTGTAGTACTACAGAACTGAATAGACACACAAATTAATGTAACACCCAAATGAATATATTTATAATAGAAAAGAGAAGTGCAGAAAATATCGAATTGTGAATAGACTTTCTCAATTTAGAGACTTAAGAGCGTAAGAAAAGATGAAAAATTCCACCATTTCCTAAAAAGAGATGTATGTATGTGTGTGTGTAGAAAATGGTTCAATACTGCTAGGAGTATATGCACTTAATGGTATAACAAAGAGCAAGAAACCAATACCGGTCTAGCAAAGAACTTGAAATGTTTATTCTATGAACAAGAATTGCAGCCACTACCGAAAGAATCAATTAATGCACATAAGAATTATTTTAAAGCCACAATTGTGCAAACAACAAATGGTATTTTGAATAAATAGAAAGTCCCCCTCCTCTATATTCATCAATCAGCCTCGCATGTACTGATCAATCCTTTAGCTTGTTCTCAACTCAATCCTAGTGCTTTGTATTCATCAAAGTTGTTAAAAGAATTACACAATTGTGCAAAGGCACTGGACCAAAGAATACACCAATACATCAACAAAGCAGATTGTGCCAAAGAAACCATTTCCATTCAACGCTTCATTTGCGAGCACTTGTACAAGCAAAATTACAGAGCGCTGCGTTTAATGTTGTCTGGTGCACGAGTTATTACAGATGATTTCACATTACAAAATTGTAACAAAAAAATACTACTGGTAGCACACAGCAAAAACTGGCAGTATGGAAAGCAACAACTTGGTGCTAGCTGCTAACTGTTGCTGCTCGGCTAGCTTAGTGCTGGCTGCGGCTTCCACGAAAAAGAAGAAAAAATTAGCAGCATTACCTCAAGTACTACACAAGAAACCACTTTGTGAGCTGAGTTGCAGACAAGCGCGTTTACCGGATTGGTGATCCAAGTCGCGAGAAAAATTCAGCTATATTGTACGTAGGTATTTTCTGAAACCCAAAGAAACAAACATAACATGAGAAACATAACATGCTTGATCTCACAATAGCACAAATTTCGCATGTGTAACACAAGAAGGCAGCTATTCAATGCAGTTCATGAGCAGCATAACAACTGGCCACCATGATAGAGCCTAAACTACTCACTAACCAAAAAAAATCAATGCAAATTAGAATGAAGTAGTAAGGATAAGCCAAATTAGCAAATATGCACTTCTGCTTGTTTATTGTATGTACTAAAAGACCAATCACTTTGATCAGTATAGAAGTGAATTTAATTCACAGATCAGCCTCATGGTATGACAATATGGAGCACTCAAAGAGTAATTGAAAAAAGAGGGACATTTAAAAAGATAGGTTTGAACCGTTTCAAGAAATTATCAACTTGAAATCATATCAAACCATGATAGATTGAAAAGAGAACCATCTTGATTAATTGAAAGCGTACCAAGGAAGAGATGACGCTATTATGTTTGGGCGGATGATGATAATGGTTCAAAGATTCCTACTCGTGTTGAGACTCTTGTTAAGGGTGCCGCAACGCTGTCGCTCCGTAATACAAGCCACTCCCGCATCTAGATTACCCGCAGTGGCCTTTCCTTACCATTTTCATCTGCTTCTGCTCGGCTTTAGTTAAACTTTTGTGGCCATTAGTATCTGAAAGTTAGTTTGGGACCACCATGTTTTTATGCGGTTCAAACTCGTTATGAATGATACATTCCAAATACCGTATGAATTGATTTATCTTATGGAGTGGCTTCATTGAATTGGCGGTAATGCAGAGTTGCCGGCTATTCAAAGCAAGGACCCCGAGCAATAGGTTTTTTGGTACCGCAACATGGGGTTTATGCATCAACAACTTATTGAGATCCCGAGCTATGCTATGGTCATAACAAAGATGTCATCGAATTATATGGTATACTCGCTTGTTGGATCTTTGATTCCTCTACCACTCTAGTGAATGTTTTTGTGTTAATTGCGTAAAAATCATATATTCACATCCGTGCTTCGACTAATGCAATTGTTATCGTGGTGCTTTAAGGGTGAAAAGCCGAGTTGCTCATCGTAATTTTGCCTCAAAGTCTAAAGAAACAACCTCCTCAAAGCCAAGAGTCATATCTAAAGTAAGAATTCAGGTATTTCTATCCTAATTTTATTCCAAATTCTTAACTGGGAGCGACAGAGCGTACATGCACCAGCTTGCCTTTTGTGCTATTTTGTTTAGTCTTGACATTTTGTGATTTTGTATTGTTCAATTGCTTGCCATCAGAATAGACTTCCAACATATTGGCACAAAATTATGGGAAAGGTGCATTAGGTGAGAACTCCACATAAAATGGGAGAACATGAACTCATCAACTCATGAGTGAACCCTTCAATCAATTTGTGAATGAACTGTGTTTATTGGATCTATATCATGGCCAAAGTGATGGTAATCATCACCACACCGATTGAATGGCTTGGATTGTGAGTTTGCATGCTCCCATTATCCGGGAGTTCTCGCCGACATGTCTCCAAAACGAGGCACATTACATGTCTCCAGATTCGCAATCTGGGGCTAGTGCATGTTGCTTTGTATGTTTGGAAATCGGATACACATGACACATAACAAAGAATTGAACAAGCATCCCCACCTCAAAACCAAAGTGAAAGGAATGCCACCAATGCACTATAAATGACCATATTCAAACAAAATACAAATGTCATAAAAAATTAAAATAAAAAAAGTGCTGGCAAACATGATTATGTCTTCAAAAATCTCTCTAAATATTCTTGCAGCATTTTTTCCTATGAGTGCACATCAATAAATAGCAGAGGTGAAACAGGCATAGACCCTCCAACTTTGTCAACCCATTCAATAGCAGCAATCCGGATCGTAGGAATCTAGGACATTGCTGTATACATTCAATAGCAGCAATCCTCAAATTCAATAGCAGCAATCCGGAAAGATGACCATAAACAGAAAGCTAAACAGATCATATATGTAATGACAGCATGTACATATATGTTCTTGGCAAACAGATCATATATGTAATGACAGCATTGGTCTCATGGGGGAGGAAGGGGATCTCAGACCTGCAGCGACGCGCGCGCGGTGGCTCGATGGACGCGCGGTGGAAGCAGATGCGGTGGAGAATACTCCCGCGGAGAGGCGGCGGTGAAAGAGGTTCGCCTCGCTCCTCGGAGCCGTCAACCGCAGCAAGCCGGATCCGGAGGTGGGTGGGGTCGGCGGGGGGAGGTGGGCGGTGCGAGCGAGGGGCAGGCGGGGGAACCGGAGAGAGGCGGTGGCGCGGGGTGGGGGGAGGCGGCGCGGGGGAGAGCGAGGGGAGGCGGGCAGCGCGGGGAGAGGGAGGGGTCGGCGGGGGGAGGTGGGCGGCACGAGCGAGGGGCAGGCGGGGGAACCGGAGAGAGGCGGCGGCGCGGGGGGAGGCGCGCGGGAGAGCGAGGAGGCGGGCAGCGCGGGAGAGGAGGGGCCGGCGGGGAGGTGGGCGCGCGAGCGAGGCGGCGGGGGACCGGAGAGAGGCGGTGGCGCGGGTGGGGAGGCGGCGCGGGAGAGCGAGGAGGCGGGCAGCGGGAGAGGAGGGGCTCGGCGGGGGGTGGCGACGAGCGGCGGCGGGGAACCGGAGAGGCGGCGCGCGGGGGGAGGCGCGCGGGAGAGCGAGGGAGGCGGGCAGCGGGAGAGGGAGGGGGCGGGGGAGTGGCGGCGCGAGCGAGGCAAAGCGCGAAACGAGAGAGGCGGGGGGCGGGGATAGATGGATTAGGGGCGGGCGGGGATAGATGGATTAGGGGCGGCGCGGGAGAGCTAGGGTTCAGGAGATGACGGTTCAGATCGAATCCAATGGCTTAAAAACATGAGAGCGGGCGTGACGGCAACCACCAACTCCTTCTTTTAAATAGTAAAGATATACATGTTTACATTATGTGATGTTGCTATTTGATGATGATGATGGAACATAGTAAGTAATAATGCTTACTTACTGATGATGATGGAATATGTTTATGACAATAGGCATATGCATCAGCATCATGTGTGTTCTCATATGGTGAGAAATAGATCCACCGTGGGTGGATGAGTTAGACCTACTTCGGTAGGCCTCCATAGGATGGAGAGATCCCCGTGCAATGAGGGCGGGCCTATGATGGAGTGAACATCGATAGGTGTTTATCCGTTATACCGGTATATGCAATGAGATTAACAAATAAGCATGTAGAGTAGTTTTTGCATTACACTAATGGAAAGAGATGATAATGTGATATAAGAATGAAGATATGATTATTTTGGGATATGTGGAGGACAACATGTTTATGGTTATGTTAAAATATGTGGGAAATAACCTAGTTAGGTTAATGCTTATGATTTGGTAGTGTTTATTATCCTATTATGTGCTTACTGAGTCTTTAGACTCATTCTTGCTTATTTATTGGTTTTAGGTGATCCTTGGAGTCGTCATGCATCAGGAAGGGGAAACAAATGCAATTCATACTTCCTAGATAATCACTTTTGATTGTAGTATATGTAGCTCTTTTGTGGTTGAACCTTAGAATGTTGCATGCTATTGTGGACTTATTACTACCTAGTTGCGAGTGTTTCTCAGGCATGGGTGTCCTGAGCGTTCTTGGGTGAAGAGTCCTATGTTTTATTTATTGAGTTGTATGCACCCGCTAGTTCACCCAAAAGCTTAAATTGATGAGGAAAGGTGGACAATTCACTTATACTTCAACACTCCCCCTCACGTGTAGGCTCTCTCAGGCTTAAGATATGGAATAGAAGTGGGCTGCAATTATTTTTATTTAATTACGTCAACCGGGTCTCGAACTCAAGACCTCTTAGCTCTGATACCATATTGAGTTGTATGCACCACCAGGCTCACCCAAAAGCTTAAACGATGAGGAAAGATGGGCAATTCACTTATACTTCAACATTATTTATGTTATATTTATTAGTGTTATGGAAGCAGCTTGTCTTTAAGACAATTAGTTCAATATATGTTGATTGCCCCTATTTGTAGTCGATAAGCAAGGGAGGTGCTGCTGAAATTTTTAGTAGCAGTGCCAATTTGAGATTGTTAATGTGTAGTGGTAGCATTTCGGGCTCAGAGGATGGTCTAGAGTGTTACAGTTGATATCAAAGTGGGTGTTAGGTTTGTAGTGAAGTAAAATTGACAACTTAGCTTAATTATTCAACTAAAATTTAACTTAGGTTGATTAAATATTGAAACTTAAACTTAACATACTAAATTGAACTTAACATATTCTCATGCACAATAGGATGGAGTTCAGGTATAGTAATATATTTCCATTTCAGTTAGTCGTATTCTTGATTAGTTATGTGATAGATGTTTGTGAACTAATTATTCTATTGTTTGTTTGGGATAAGAAGGTATGCTAAGAGATAGAGGTTGTGGTGCAAATCGAGGCCGTGGAGGCCATGGGTTGTGGCCAAGTGGGGCCACCGCTAGATGTTCAACAGGAAGCACTTGATGCGGAGATTGTTTATACTGAGCAGTTTGTAGTTGGGAATCTGATAAGGTTCTCAGCCTTGCTGCAAGAGTTTATAGGAGAGGTTCGCACGCTTCACCGACAAGCACCTGCAACCCCTACTACGACCGTACATGTTGCTGACCCTCGTTCTGGTCGCAATGGAGGCAAGAATGAGCCTTTGGCTTTACGATTAGATATGTTCGATGGGTCGTGTACATCAGTTCAAGATGCGGATTGGTTACGTTATATAAGAAGGCAATGTGAAACCCTAGAGATGAGCACACAACTGAGAGCTCGCTACGTGGCTTTCCAGTTGAAGGGCTAGGAGGACATCTAGTGGAAAGGGGTTCTTTCAGCTAGAACCCCTGTCCAGGGTCCAGCTACCTTGGAGATCTTCGTTGAGTAGTTTAAGATGAAGTATTACCTGGAATCCAAGCTAGCCCACTTTCTTTCAATAGCCCAACTGGGCCCACTTGATGAGCACACAACTGAGAGCTCGCTACGTGGCTTTCTAGTTGAAGGGCTAGGAGGACATGTAGTGGAAAGGGGTTCTTTCAGCTAGAACCCTTGTCTAAGGTTCAGCTACTTGAGAGATCTTTATTGAATAACTAGTAAGGTGCCCGTGCGTTGCAACGGAAAATCAAATAAAAATGATGCATACTATGCAACAGTAGACCCTTGTGCGTAGACAGAGCTATGGATTCTGGCACACAATTAGCGATTCTGACGCAAATACGCCTCTCAACAGATGAGGGTTAAAACAATTGATCAACGAAAGAAGTTTTGGAGTTAAACAGGAAGAACGGCAAAATCATCATGTTAAAACCAAAACTTGTGTACAAGAATCCACTTGCAAGTACAAAAAATATTAGTAATTTTATGCAACTCAAACTGCAAAAACACATTAAAATTCTCTCAGAACGTGAGTTATCCAATAATGCTTAGGCATCTACTCGATCTTATATCCCCTACTATATTGCAAGCAACAGATACACAAGGCCTTTCAAATATTCAACTATTTCAGATCCACCAAGTTTTGAAGTTCCAAAGACCATGTGAACAAAAGAACCTGGATAGGATAATAAAAAATTCATTAGTCAAAAATCCATTGTATATATCTTTACTATTTAAAAAGATACGAAAATAATTAGTGAACCGCTTACGTTGCTTAATGTCAAACATTCACAAGTGTATCGCTCCTTATGTCAACGGTATTCATGATAAAGTTCCTTGCATTCAAATCATGCAACACTACAGCGCGCATTCAGTATAAAGAGAGCATTATTTAAATTATAAAAGAATACATACTTGCATACATTATTTATTTTTACCTTCAAGCTCTTGTAGCCTATCATCTTGTGGTCCAAATATGAAATTTGTACAATCCATTGTCATTAAGCAACCTTTTCAATAATGTATCAATTAGATGAGGAACAGAATAAGATATAAGATGATAATGTATTCATATTAGTTGCACACATACCATATCGACTATTCTTCTTCAAAGATTGTCGCAATTAAAATATAGTTTTGTTCCCCGCAAGTCTCCATTGTGTTAGATATCGCACAATAAGTCCATCCCAAACGCGCACAAATAATAAGTTCTTGCTGATGTACATTAAAAATGTACATTAAAAATGGACTCAATCAATAATAATTGTTTTCAAATAAATAGAAACATTCTATGCAACTTGTTCTGTCATCCATGAGGCATAATTCCTCATTGGTATACGACGTGGAAAGTCGTTGATGTGCCGACAATGACATGTACAACCAAACCGACCACATCTTACCAAAGTTACATCAATTGTAAGGATTGTTCAAAGCAACAAAAAGTATATCAAATAAGAGGCAACATATGTGAAAAAGTGGAGATCTTACCAACAATTGACTTGTTTGGTTTTAAATAAACATCTTCAAAATGTGTATATTGGATAGGAGATCAAAAATTGAATGATATTGCTCAATTGCTCAACCGTAGTTTGGTATGTTAACTTTAATTCAAGCTCCTTTCCAAGAAACCAAATTGTTAGGATTTGGGTCAACGATTCATCGAGTGGATCTCATACGAACTCCCTTCGACAAGTAATCGGTCAAATCTATGAGATTGTGTGCCAAAGCAAAATATTTCCATTTTCATGCCCTAATAATAGAAATGCGAAAAGCATATAAGTCATTGCACGAAATAATATTAGGTTGACAATTACAAGAACATATGGCGAATGAATATTAAAGCAAATATCGATACATACATTCTCATCAAGAACTATTAGTCAAGCATAGATCCAGTCATAATCTCTTGAATTGGAAATTTGTGCACTATGTGTACACGAAAGTTCCACTTGTAATGTATGCTGTCTGGGCCCAACTCATGAAAGTGGGTGCACCTATAAAAGGTAAATCATCAACGACATTACATTTTATAATAAATGTACATTAAGATTAAGATACACAAAGAATGAACTACGTAAAAATAGAAATATACATAAATGTGTCTTCAAGAACACTTACCTAGACCGGAATGACATGTGTGCATCAAAGGGAGCATAGATTCTTCACAGAGAAAGGCTCCTAACCGACATCATACCGACACAAAGAAATAGTTTGTCGAACGAAATCTAATACGACGTACATCTTTTGTGTTAAACGTTCCAATAAGACATACATCCGCACAAGAATGTCGGTTGCAAAAACAAAGGATAACAAAGAAAACAATTTTACATTTGGAAAATACATTTAGGAACTTTGACAGAATTAAGTAATTGCCAAGCATGAATTTACAATCGAGTGATTAATACCTCATCTATGATGTGAGTACTTCTTTGTAGACGATGTTTTTGTGAAGGTACCATGGGTCTTTCTAGACATTTTCGCCAAGGTATCACGAGTATTTCTAGACATGCGTTGCTTGTCCTCCTTATCCGCAACGGCAAGGACCTTTATGTTGTTTCGCGGTGGCCCTAGATAGCGCGACATATAGTTGCCCATGAGAGAAGACCGGATCGTGGAGGTAGACACCAACATTCGGATGGTCCGCCTTCGCCTTGTTGATTGTCATTGCGGCCGAGCCCGACCGGATTTGCTTTCTCTTGAATTTAAACGGAACATCTCGTCATCGAGGGACATAGAGGTATCCGAGGAGGAACACCTCTTCCTGTGTCTCGACCGAGCACAATCTTGGCATCAATCGCATTCTTTGGAACCCCTTGACTACCGCCTCGCCCCGCTGCATAGTCCATTAGCGGGATCGATGTTCCGCAATGATATCACGACGCTTAATCTTGAGCTTAAGTACATGCGGAGGTAGCCCGTTAGGGGTCAATGTGTTTAAGAATTCGAGGGTAGTAGCCGTGGGGATCATCCTCCGCATACCAAAGCTATGGTACACCATCTCCTCCCGCGAAATAGGTCAATCATTTTCATATTGATCTTATCAATATACTCATTTCGGGTTGACAAGATGGCCCGAGATGTGATATAGCCGGCATCCGATAGGTTATGATCTAACATAGGAAAACACTCGTATAAGTTTATCGAGGTCTGTGTCCTTTCCTCGATACGCACGCATATCTCGCCCGAAGCCGCATACGCCATCTTCATTGGTCTCCTCTGCACCATTGCCGACACGCAATAGGTACTCTGCAAACTCGTGATCACTTTGGGCCCTCATGTTACGCATAAGCCTTAGCCGTCGCATGCATTCCCATAGACATGACTTACGCAGCGCCGCATCGCTTATCGTGGCCTAGTCCTCTACGAACAATCGGAAGCACTCGTCAAGTCTCCACCGAACACGATCGTCTTCCCACCGAACGGCAAGTCGTGTCGATCCATGATGTCTTGCATGGTATCGTAGGGCTCGACCGATCGTCGCCTCGCCATGGAGGCTTCCCCCATATTATTAGCGATGCTCGTTGAAGAAGCTTAGCGGTCCCACTCGCTTGTGAAGTTCTGACGCCCATTACTAATGTTGAGTGGGATCTTAAACCTCGAGTGCGCCGCCCTACCTCGGGCATGATGGAGGCAACTACACCGATGTCGCGTTGCCACCGCAATATTCCTATCGCCTCGACCTTTGCGAGCAAAGCTTTATACAGAATGTCTTTCCGTGCCTCCCGGCCATCAACAAAGAAGACACCTCCGCTGCCGCTGTCAACCGCAGATAATATCTCGTCGTATGCTACCCTTTGCTCAGATTGAGAGAGGACGACAGAGAAATATGGTCGTGGTCTACCTCAATCGTTAACTCCTCATATATTTCCCTAGCTTCTCCATCGTTGCTTTCGCTCGACTCATCTATAGCAGGAGAGGGAATGATGTTATGTCCTTACCCATCGATCGAGCATATTTCGATGTCCAACAACACCATCCGCTTCATCGTGTGGGCATACATGAGAACGGCGTAGTCGTCCGACATTCCTCAAGGTGCTCGCCCCATAGCCCACGCACATCGCTTGGCTCACGAACACCAAGATAATTGCGAAGAGCCTTCGAGCGAGGATGGCATCCGAATAGCTCACCTCCGCGGGCACTCTTCTAGGGTGTTGTCGGCCTCGATAAGTCCCCTCTTCTCAAGCAAAGATCACTAAGAATGGGTAGACTACACTATCCACCGCCCCGAGGTCTTCAAAGGAGGTGGCGCCAGTACGTGGTTTAGTAGCACCACGAGATAGTACCGCTCCCCTCATTCGGGCGCGCACACACCTCGCCAACTTGTGTTCTTTCCGTCCTCTTCTTCCACTTCTTCAAGCCCGGCCGCCAAACAAATGTTTCTTTGGAAAATCCTCGCACAAGATGCCTCGAGCCTCCTCATTTGTTCGATTCATCTCAAAATACTCACAAGATGGACCTCTCGATGCCATACCAAGCGACCACATCATGAAGATCTTGACCCACGTGGAACGAGACCATGTGCATATTCTGTAGATGCAAATGCATCTGCAACACCGTGGGGAGATCTTGCCGAGGTCAAAACTATAGATCCTCCAAAGCGCTTCGTGGAGTAACCCACCTAGCATCCTCAGATTGCTTGATCTCATCGATGTTCCCATTGCTTTGGGCTCATCAAGAGAAACAGATGCTCGGTCATGGCCCTTATAAACATACTTGAAAAGGTATTTCACCGCTTTATGCTTGAGCAAACCTCAACGCTTATGTGGCAATTATACTTCCTCAAGAGGTAAGGGTTGTATGGCACAACCCACCGTTGTCAAGCATCCGTTGTCGAACCTTTGCACGCGGCCATCGTCCCGTCTCCTGTACATTGGGTACGAATCATTGCCTTGTAGTGTAGCTGCGTTGAAAGAGCGTGGGTAGTAGTTCTTGCATCTACCATCATGCATGCACACATTTTTGGGGTTTAGGACTCCGCAAGGGCCATGCATCATATGCTTAACGACCATCTCGCAGCTCTGGGTACTTGTTTTTGTTCGGGAGCTCATGAGATGAGATACCATATTGCTCGACACGTGAGCTTGTACCTTGCCTTCATGATAAGAAGAAAGTGAACATGAGGAAGTCCCCTCTTCTGGAACTCAATGACATAGACATAAGCAGCTACTACGCCAAGGATATGCCTCTTGAATAACTGCTCCTTGAGGTCCTCCAGCTTGGCTCTGAATACCCGAACGATGAGATCAGGGCGATCCTGTGGGGTCTGGCCTGTGCTCTAGCTCACGCCTTATGTCTTCCCAATTTGGGTTGCGTGTCATAGTTAGGAAGATGTCCGGCTTTCCATATTTTTGCACCAAGGCCATAGCGCCCATGAACCTTCGTTTCATATCTCTCGCGCCCCAATGAATGATGACGGAGCACAATCCTTTTGCCTACAACATGCGCACGCTCTCTCGCACTCTATGCTATCAACCAATCCTTTATACAAGTCTGCGCGATCTCCTTCCTCGTGTTGTCTAAAGTAGTCCACTTGTACCCTCCACCTTGATGTACATGTCGATCAGATATCGCCGAATAGGCGCTGCCGTATAATAAGGCATTGAATATCCCGTGACGCATTTGGAATTTGTAATGAGTAGTCTCTTACGGACACGCAAAGTCGATTATTTGTATCTGCGCACATGAGTGGGACAAAATGTGAGGTCAAGCATAATTAAGCAAGATATCAATAATGACCGGATGCCATGTTCACCATAAGACTAACCTTGATCCTCGAAACTACCATCGTTGTTACTATTTTCACATGCTTGAATTACGACTTCAAGGGGCACGCCATTCTTTGGAATATGTGGATGCCACCGAGCTCCTCCCGAAGAACATTGATACGACAGAGGGTCGTAGCATCCGTAGTACGCTTGATACTATATTTCTCATTATTGTTACCGCATGATTACGCTACGGTTGAAATCTTTGCGCACTCGTTGCCTTCAACCCACACAACGCCACCTCCGATGTTATCGGGTCATTGTAGACTCTCGATCCATCTTTAAGTCCGTGTTTAGTGAGACACGATATTCCTCGAGGTTTTCAACCTGCCTAGGCTCCGAAAGTCTGCGAGTAAGGGTTGTCCCAAGAATATTGACAAGCGCCCTCACGACTTCCTGGTCGAGGCTAGGGGAGTAACGAAACCGGTGATCGAGAGTGGGGTCGTCATCGTAGAAATAGAGCTCCAGATGCGCTGGAGCAGAGTCACTCGAACCAAAGGAATGTACATTGTGGTAAATTTGTCCATGGGCCCTAAATGTGTATACTCCAGACCTCATGTTGGTATAGTTCTTATCAAGACTCACACCTAGAGTAGTAAAGGAGAAGTGACCGTTGAAGAATCTAATGTTGTCTTGAAAATGCCTGGCATCAGGATCTGCACTTGACCAGAGCCTACGGAGATCTGGTGTTGGCCGTGGGTTCGACACCGATTTGACCATTTCGGCAGCAAAAACCCTTTGACTCATACTGGAACTTCTTCGCGTGGCAGTGCGCGCAGTCTGGTTCAGGCTTCAACACGTGTGTATTATTGGGTATATTGCTGTATACATGATCGTAGGAATCTAGGACATTTGATCCGACGACAGGCATTAGTTAGCTCATCAAAGTCGTTGTCTTCTATTGTGTCTCCATCTGCAATTATTTAAAGGGAAGGGGTGATGATATGTGTTGGATTCTATAGATAAGAGAGAAACAATGTTTCAAATACCTCCACCAAGGAACATGTAGTACTCCTCATCCATATCGTCCTCAACGGTGGTTTCTAGATCACACGTTATTTTGTGTGAGTAGGATAATAATGGTTCAATTTTATAGTTGGGACAATAAATATGAATATAGTTATTACCATCATCTGTAATAAATGATTGTGCTGAGAGATCGCAGAGCGATGCCGCATGAAATCAATGATGGATTGACATCCGATGAAGCTTCTAAATGTGGGCATTGCATTGCAATTGATTCGCGTGCATGGGGCATCTCTCCGGTTGCGTAGTTTGCATTACGCTCATGAAGCAATGCTTGCCTCTCCTCGGATGTAATGCTTCACCGGCTGATTTTCGACGGGCATTAATCTCACTCCACTCCTCCACCGTTAAACTTTGGACACGTGCTCACGCTGAGCTCTTTGACGGCATTAACTGCTCCCTTTGTTCGGTGTTAATCTTTGACGTCGTGCTTTTGACGCTCTCGGTTTGCTAGCCTTTGCTCGTGTATTGTTGGTGCGTGGTTTCTTTGGACCACGACGCCCATCCACCATCGTTTCTACTATTAATCCATAAAAACCACACATATTTATTTAGTACACTCGATTGTTGTAATATAAGCAATATTTCAAAGGCCCAAAGAAAATTGCAACCTTCTTTTCCTTTCTCGTGATTGGTTTGGATGATGCGACATCTTCACTAAAATACTTTGTGATCTATGGAGAAACCGATGTGAAAAGTGGAAAGGGATATTAGTGCATCACTCGTCCCATACACGTAAGGTGTTAGAAAGGTTGCTTTTGAAAAAGTATACCCATCGAAGTACCAATGGTTGGACAATCTTTGCAAAGAAGACAAGGATCCGTACTCAACCTAGAGAAGAGGGCCTAGTGATACTTACTACTTAGAAGTATATATATAGGAAGATATATATCGTGGCACGTGGAATTCTACCATCAAGATACTAAGAATAAGTTAAAAGTGAAAAAAAATGTGTAAGGGGCCTACCAACTATCACTCAACAGTTCTACTATTTTGCTAAGAATTTATTCATTGTAATAAATTACCTTAGGTATATTCTGTTGTTGCAAAGAAGATAATCCCCTCTCTTTCTCAGATCACTTCCTAATGCTGATTTGTAGTACTACACAGAACTGCAATAGACACACAAATTAATGTAACACCCAAATGAATATATTTATAATAGAAAAGAGAAGTGCAGAAAATATCGAATTGTGAATAGACTTTCTCAATTTAGAGACTTAAGAGCGTAAGAAAAGATGAAAAATTCCACCATTTCCTAAAAAGAGATGTATGTATGTGTGTGTGTAGAAAATGGTTCAATACTGCTAGGAGTATATGCACTTAATGGTATAACAAAGAGCAAGAAACCAATACCTGGTCTAGCAAAGAACTTGAAATGTTTATTCTATGAACAAGAATTGCACCACTACCAAAAGAATCAATTAATGCACATAAGAATTATTTTAAAGCCACAATTGTGCAAACAACAAATGGTATTTTGAATAAATAGAAAGTCCTCCTCTATATTCATCAATCACTCGCATGTACCGATCAATCCTTTAGCTTGTTCTCAACTCAATCCTAGTGCTTTGTATTCATCAAAGTTGTTAAAAGAATTACACAATT
Source organism: Melocanna baccifera (assembly GCA_036346265.1). NCBI lineage: Eukaryota > Viridiplantae > Streptophyta > Magnoliopsida > Poales > Poaceae > Melocanna > Melocanna baccifera. Next base: position 3,907,269 of record CM070692.1, read on the forward strand.
GTGCAAAGCAATGGACCAAGAATACACCAATACATCAACAGCAGATTGTGCCAAAGAAACCATTTCCATTCAACGGTTCATTTGCGAGCACTTGTACAAGCAAAATTACAGAGCGCCATGCGCTTAATGTTGTCCGTGCACGAGTTATTACAGATGATTTCACATTACAAAATTGTAACAAAAAATACTACTGTAGCACACAAAGAAAATCGGCAAGATGGAAAGCAACAACTTGGTGCTAGTCGCTAATCGTTTTGCTCGGCTAGCTTAGTCTTGGGCGCGCTTCCACGAAAAAGAAGAAAAATTAGCAAGATTACCTCAAGTACTACACAAGAAACCACTTTGTGAGCCGAGTTGCGCATAAGCGCGTTCTGGGATTGGTGATCCAAGTCGCGAAAAATTCAGCTATATTGTACGTAGGTATTTTCTCAAACCCAAAGAAACAAACATAACATGAGAAACATAACATGCTTGATCTCACAATAGCACAAATTTCGCATGTGTAACACAAGAAGGCACTATTCAATGCGCTTCATGAGCAAGATAACAACTGCCACCATGATAGAGCCTAAACTACTCACTAACCAAAAAAATCAATGCAAATTAGAATGAAGTAGTAAGGATAAGCCAAATTAGCAAATATGCACTTCGCTTGTTTATTGTATGTACTAAAAGACCAATCACTTTGATCAAGATAGAAGTGAATTTAATTCACAGATCACCTCATGGTATGACAATATGGAGCACTCAAAGAGTAATTGAAAAAGAGGACATTTAAAAGATAGGTTTGAACCGTTTCAAGAAAATTATCAACTTGAAATCATATCAAACCATGATAGATTGAAAAGAGAACCATCTTGATTAATTGAAAGCGAGTGCATACAAGGAAGAGATGACGCTATTATGTTTGGGCCGATGATGATAATGGTTCAAAGATTCCTACTCGTGTTGAGACTCTTGTTAAGGGTGCCGCAACTTCTGTCGCTCCGTAATACAAGCCACCCTGCATCTAGATTACTGCAGTGGCCTTTCCTTACCATTTTCATCAAGCTTCTGCTCAGTTTAGTTAAACTTTTGTGGCCATTAGTATCCGAAAGTTAGTTTGGGACCACCATGTTTTTATGCGGTTCAAACTCGTTATGAATGATACATTCCAAATACTTGTATGAATTGATTTATCTTATGGAGTGGCTTCATTGAATTGGCGGTAATGCAGAGTTGTTGGCTATTCAGCAGCAAGGACCCCGAGCAATAGGTTTTTGGTACCCGCAACATGGGGTTTATGCATCAACAACTTATTGAGATCCCGAGCTATGCTATGGTCATAACAAAGATGTCATCAATTATATGGTATACTCGCTTGTTGGATCTTTGATTCCTCTACCACTCTAGTGAATGTTTTTGTGTTAATTGCGTAAAAATCATATATTCACATCCGTGCTTCGGGACTAATGCAGTTTGTTATCGGGTGCTTTAAGGGCTGAAAAGCCGAGTTGCTCATCGTAATTTTGCCTCAAAGTCTAAAGAAACAACCTCACGAAAGCCAAGAGTCATTATCTAAAGTAAGAATTGTGGTATTTCTATCCTAATTTTATTCCAAATTCTTAAGCGGGAGCGACAGAGCGTACATGCACCGCTTGCCTTTTGTGCTATTTTGTTTAGTCTTGACATTTTGTGATTTTGTATTGTTCAATTGCTTGCCATCAGAATAGGACTTCCAACATATTGGCACAAAATTATGGGAAAGGTGCATTAGGTGAGAACTCCACATAAAATGGGAGAACATGAACTCATCAACTCATGAGCTGAACCCTTCAATCAATTTGTGAATGAACTGTGTTTATTGGATCTATATCATGGCCAAAGTGATGGTAATCATCACCACACTGATTGAATGGCTTGGATTGTGAGTTTGCATGCTCCCATTATCCGGGAGTTCTCACCGACATGTCTCCAAACGAGGCACATTACATGTCTCCAGATCTGCAATGGGGGCTAGTGCATGTTGCTTTGTATGTTTGGAAATCGATACACATGACACATAACAAAGAATTGAACAAGCATCCCCACCTCAAAACCAGATGAAAGGAATGCCACTAATGGACCATAAATGACCATATTCAAACAAAATACAAATGTCATAAAAATTAAAATAAAAAAGTCTTTGCAAACATGATTATGTCTTCAAAAATCTCTCTAAATATTCTTGCAGATTTTTTCCTATGAGTGCACATCAATAAATAGCAGAGGTGAAACAGCATAGACCCTCCAACTTTGTCAACCCATTCAATAGCAAAATCCGGATCGTAGGAATCTAGGACATTGTCAGATACATTCAATAGCAAAGAATCCTCAAATTCAATAGCAAGAATCCGGAAAGATGACCATAAACAAAGCTAAACAGATCATATATGTAATGACAAAGATGTACATATATGTTCTTGGCAAATGATCATATATGTAATGACAAAGATTGGTCTCATGGGGAGGAAGGGGATCTGTACCTCAGCGGCACGCGCGCGCGGTGGCTCGATGGGCCGCGTGGAAGCAGATGCGGTGGAGAATACTCCCGCAGAGAGGCGGCGGCGGAAAGAGGTTCGCCTCGCTCCTCGAGCCGTCAAACCGCAGCAAGCCGGATCCGGAGGTGGGTGGGTCGGCGGGGAGGTGGCGCGAGCGCGGCGCAAAGCGGGAACCGGAGAGGCGGTGGCGCGGGGGGGAGGCGCGCGGGAGAGCGAGGGCGGGCGGGCGGCGGGGAGAGGAGGTCGGCGGGGAGGTGGGCGCACGAGCGAGGCAAAGCGGGGAACCGGAGAGGCGGCGGCGCGGGGGAGGCGCGGGAGAGCGAGGGAGGCGCAGCGGGAGGGAGGGGAGGGCGGGGAGGTGGGCGCGCGAGCGAGGCAAAGGGGAACCGGAGAGAGGCGGTGGCGCGGGTGGGGAGGCGCGCGGGAGAGCGAGGGGAGGCGGCAGCGCGGGAGAGGAGGGTCGGCGGGGAGGTGGGCGGCACGAGCGAGGGGCAGGCGGGGGAACCGGAGAGAGGCGGCGGCGCGGGGGGGGGGGAGGCGGCGCGGGGGAGAGCGAGGGGAGGCGGGCAGCGCGGGGAGAGGGAGGGGTCGGCGGGGGGAGGTGGGCGGCGCGAGCGAGGGGCAGGCGGCGGAAAACGAGAGAGAGGCGGGGGGGCGGCGGGGATAGATGGATTAGGGGGGCGGGCGGGGATAGATGGATTAGGGGGGCGGGCGGCGGGGAGAGCTAGGGTTTAGGAGATGACGGTTCAGATCGAATCTAATGGCTTAAAAACATGAGAGCGGGCGTGACGGCAACCACCAACTCCTTCTTTTTAAATAGTAAAGATATACATGTTTACATTATGTGATGTTGCTATTTGATGATGATGATGGAACATAGTAAGTAATAATGCTTACTTACTGATGATGATGGAATATGTTTATGACAATAGGCATATGCATCAGCATCATGTGTGTTCTCATATGGTGAGAAATAGATCCACCGTGGGTGGATGAGTTAGACCTACTTCGGTAGGCCTCCATAGGATGGAGAGATCCCCGTGCCAATGAGGGCGGGCCTATGATGGAGTGAACATCGATAGGTGTTTATCCGGTTATACCGGTATATGCAATGAGATTAACAAATAAGCATGTAGAGTAGTTTTTGCATTACACTAATGGAAAGAGATGATAATGTGATATAAGAATGAAGATATGATTATTTTGGGATATGTGGAGGACAACATGTTTATGGTTATGTTAAAATATGTGGGAAATAACCTAGTTAGGTTAATGCTTATGATTTGGTAGTGTTTATTATCCTATTATGTGCTTACTGAGTCTTTAGACTCATTCTTGCTTATTTATTGGTTTTAGGTGATCCTTGGAGTCGTCATGCATCAGGAAGGGGAAACAAATGCAATTCATACTTCCTAGATAATCACTTTTGATTGTAGTATATGTAGCTCTTTTGTGGTTGAACCTTAGAATGTTGCATGCTATTGTGGACTTATTACTACCTAGTTGCGAGTGTTTCTCAGGCATGGGTGTCCTGAGCGTTCTTGGGTGAAGAGTCCTATGTTTTATTTATTGAGTTGTATGCACCCGCTAGTTCACCCAAAAGCTTAAATTGATGAGGAAAGGTGGACAATTCACTTATACTTCAACACTCCCCCTCACGTGTAGGCTCTCTCAGGCTTAAGATATGGAATAGAAGTGGGCTGCAATTATTTTTATTTAATTACGTCAACCGGGTCTCGAACTCAAGACCTCTTAGCTCTGATACCATATTGAGTTGTATGCACCAGCCAGTTCACCCAAAAGCTTAAACTGATGAGGAAAGATGGGCAATTCACTTATACTTCAACATTATTTATGTTATATTTATTAGTGTTATGGAAGCAGTTGTCTTTAAGACAATTAGTTCAATATATGTTGATTGCCCCCTATTTGTAGTCGTATAAGCAAGGGAGGTGCTGCTGAAATTTTTAGTAGCAGTGCCAATTTGAGATTGTTAATGTGTAGTGGTAGCATTTCGGGCTCAGAGGATGGTCTAGAGTGTTACAGTTGATATCAAAGTGGGTGTTAGGTTTGTAGTGAAGTAAAATTGACAACTTAGCTTAATTATTCAACTAAAATTTAACTTAGGTTGATTAAATATTGAAACTTAAACTTAACATACTAAATTGAACTTAACATATTCTCATGCACAATAGGATGGAGTTCAGGTATAGTAATATATTTCCATTTCTGTTAGTCGTATTCTTGATTAGTTATGTGATAGATGTTTGTGAACTAATTATTCTATTGTTTGTTTGGGATAAGAAGGTATGCTAAGAGATAGAGGTTGTGGTGCAAATCGAGGCCGTGGAGGCCATGGGTTGTGGCCAAGTGGGGCCACCGCTAGATGTTCAACAGGAAGCACTTGATGCGGAGATTGTTTATACTGAGCAGTTTGTAGTTGGGAATCTGATAAGGTTCTCAGCCTTGCTGCAAGAGTTTATAGGAGAGGTTCGCACGCTTCACCGACAAGCACCTGCAACCCCTACTATGATCGTACATGTTGCTGACCCTACTGCCGTTCTGGTCGCAATGGAGGCAAGAATGAGCCTTTGGCTTTACGATTAGATATGTTCGATGGGTCGTGTACATCAGTTCAAGATGCGGATTGGTTACGTTATATAAGAAGGCAATGTGAAACCCTAGAGATGAGCACACAACTGAGAGCTCGCTACGTGGCTTTCCAGTTGAAGGGCTAGGAGGACATCTAGTGGAAAGGGGTTCTTTCAGCTAGAACCCCTGTCCAGGGTCCAGCTACCTTGGAGATCTTCGTTGAGTAGTTTAAGATGAAGTATTACCTGGAATCCAAGCTAGCCCACTTTCTTTCAATAGCCCAACTGGGCCCACTTGATGAGCACACAACTGAGAGCTCGCTACGTGGCTTTCTAGTTGAAGGGCTAGGAGGACATGTAGTGGAAAGGGGTTCTTTCAGCTAGAACCCTTGTCCAAGGTCCAGCTACTTGAGAGATCTTTATTGAATAACTAGTAAGGTGCGTGCGTTGCAAACGGAAAATCAAATAAAAATGATGCATACTATGCAACAAGAGACCCTTGTGCGTAAACGAGCTATGGATTCGGCACACAATTAGCGCATTCGGACGCAACCACGCCTCAACGGATGAGGGTTAAAACAATTGATCAACGAAAGAAGTTTTGGAGTTAAACAGAAGAACGGCAAAATCATCATGTTAAAACCAAAACTTGTGTACAAGAATCCACTTGCAAGTACAAAAATATTAGTAATTTTATGCAACTCAAACTGCAAAAACACATTAAAATTCTCTCAACGTGAGTTATCCAATATGATTAGGCATCTCTCAGATCTTATATCCCCTACTATATTGCAAGCAAATGATACACAAGGCCTTTCAAATATTCAACTATTTCAGATCCACCAAGTTTTGAAGTTCCAAAGACCATGTGAACAAAAGAACCTGGATAGGATAATAAAAAATTCATTAGTCAAAAATCCATTGTATATATCTTTACTATTTAAAAAAGATACGAAAATAATTAGTGAACTGCTTACGTTGCTTAATGTCGAAACATTCTGTCAAGTGTATCGTTCCTTATGTCAACGGTATTCATGATAAAGTTCCTTGCATTCAAATCATGCAACACTACCTGGCGCAGTTCTGTATAAAGAGAGCATTATTTAAATTATAAAAGAATACATACTTGCATACATTATTTATTTTTTTACCTTCAAGCTCTTGTAGCCTATCATCTTGTGGTCCAAATATGAAATTTGTACAATCCATTGTCATTAAGCAACCTTTTCAATAATGTATCAATTAGATGAGGAACAGGAATAAGATATAAGATGATAATGTATTCATATTAGTTGCACACATACCATATCGACTATTCTTCTTGACATTGTCGCAACTAAAATATAGTTTTGTTCCCATAGTCTCCATTGTGTTAGATATCGCACAATAAGTCCATCCCAAACGCGCACAAATAATAAGTTCTTGCTGATGTACATTAAAAATGTACATTAAAAATGGACTCAATCAATAATAATTGTTTTCAAATAAATAGAAACATTCTATGCAACTTGTTCATCATCCATGAGGCATAATTCCCTCATTGGTATCGACGTGGAAAGTTGTTGATGTGCCGTATTGGGCCGACATGTACAACCAAACCGACCACATCTTACCAAAGTTACATCAATTGTAAGGATTGTTCAAAGCAACAAAAAAAGTATATCAAATAAGAGGCAACATATGTGAAAAAGTGGAGATCTTACCAACAATTGACTTGTTTGGTTTTAAATAAACATCTTCAAAATGTGTATATTGGATAGGGAGATCAAAAAATTGAATGATATTGCTCAATTGCTCAACCGTAGTTTGGTATGTTAACTTTAATTCAAGCTCCTTTCCAAGAAACCGAAATTCGTTAGGATTTGGGTCAACGGTTACTGAGTGGATCTCATACGAACTCCCTTCGACAAGTAATCGGTCAAATCTATGAGATTGTGTGCCAAAGCAAAATATTTCCATTTTCATGCCCTAATAATAGAAATGCGAAAAGCATATAAGTCATTGCACGAAATAATATTAGGTTGACAATTACAAGAACATATGGCGTAATGAATATTAAAGCAAATATCGATACATACATTCTCATCAAAGAACTATTAGTCAAGCATAGATCCATCATAATCTCTTGAATTGGAAATTTGTGCACTATGTGTACACGAAAGTTCCACTTGTAATGTATCTTTATCTGGGCCCAACTCATGAAAGTGGGTGCACCTATAAAAGGTAAATCATCAACGACATTACATTTTATAATAAATGTACATTAAGATTAAGATACACAAAGAATGAACTACGTAAAAATAGAAATATACATAAATGTGTCTTCAAGAACACTTACCTAGACTGGAATGACATGTGTGCATCAAAGGGAGCATAGATTCTTCGTAGAAAGGCTCTAACCGACATCATCTTGACACAAAGAAATAGTTTGTCGAGCGAAATCTAATCGACGTACATCTTTTGTGTTAAACGTTCCAATAAGACATACATCCGCACAAGAATGTCATTGCAAAAACAAAGGATAACAAAGAAAACAATTTTACATTTGGAAAATACATTTAGGAACTTTGACAGAATTAAGTAATTGCCAAGCATGAATTTACAATCGAGTGATTAATACCTCATCTATGATGTGAGTACTTCTTTGTAGACGATGTTTTTGTGAAGGTACCATGGGTCTTTCTAGACATTTTCGTCAAGGTATCACGAGTATTTCTAGACATGCGTTGCTTGTCCTCCTTATCCGCAACGGCAAGGACCTTTATGTTGTTTCGCGGTGGCCTAGATAGCGCGACATATAGTTGCCCATGAGAGAAGACCGGATCGGGGAGGTAGACACCAACATTCGGGATGGTCCGCCTTCGCCTTGTTGATTGTCATTGCGGTGAGCTCGACGGGATTTGCTTTCTCTTGAATTTAAGCGGAACATCTCGTCATCGAGGGACATAGAGGTATCCGAGGAGGAACACCCTCTTCCCTGTCTTGACCGAGCACAATCTTGGCATCAATCGCATTCTTTTGGAACCCCTTGACTACGGTCCTCGTCCGTTGCATAGTCCATTAGCGGGATCGATGTTCCGCAATGATATCACGACGCTTAATCTTGAGCTTAAGTACATGCGGAGGTAGCCCGTTAGGGGTCAATGTGTTTAAGAATTCAGGAGGGTAGTAGGCGTGGGGATCATCCTCCGCATATCAAAGCTATGGTACACCATCTCCTCCCGCGAAATAGGTCAATCATTTTCATATTGATCTTATCAATATACTCATTTCGGTTGACAAGATGGCCCGAGATGTGATATAGCCGCATCCGATAGGTTATGATCTAACATAGGAAAACACTCGTATAAGTTTATCGAGTCGTGTCCTTTCCTCGTATACGGCACGCATATCTCGCCCGGAAGCCGTACAGCCCATCTTCATTGGTCTCCTCTGTACCATTGCCGACACGCAATAGGTACTCTGCAAACTCGTGGATCACTTTGGGCCCTCATGTTACGTACAAGCCTTAGCCGCCGCATGCATTCCCATAGACATGACTTACGCAGCGTCGCATCGCTTATCGTGGCCTAGTCCTTACGAACAACCGAAGCACTCGCGAAGTCTCCACCGAACACGATCGTCTTCCCACCGAGCGGCAAGTCGTGTCGATCCATGATGTCTTGCATGGTGCGTAGGGCCTCGACCGATCGTCGCCTCGTCATGGAGGCCGTCCCATATTATTAGCGATGCTGTTGAAGAAGCTTAGCGGTCCCACTGCTTTGTGAAGTTCTGATCGCCCCATTACTAATGTTGAGTGGGATCTTAAACCTCGAGTGCGCCGTCCTACCTCGGGCATGATGGAGGCGGCTACACCGATGTCGCGGTTGCCACCGCAATATTCCCATCGCCTCGACCTTTGCGAGCAAAGCTTTATACAGAATGTCTTTCCCGTGCCTCCGGGCCATCAACAAAGAAGACACCTCCGTTGCAGCCAACCGCAGATAATATCTCGTCGTATGCTACCCTTTGCTCAGGATTGAGAGAGGACGACAGAGAAATATGGTCAGGGTCTACCTCAATCGTTAACTCCTCATATATTTCCCTAGCTTCTCCATCGTTGCTTTCGTTCGACTCATCTATAGCAGGGAGAGGGAATGATGTTATGTCCTTACCCATCGATTGGAGCATATTTCGATGTCCAACAACACCATCTGCTCTCGTGTGTGGGCATACATGAGAACGCGGTAGTCGTCAGACATTCCCTCAAGGTGCTGTCCCCATAGCCCACGCACATCGTTTGGCTCACAGAACACCAGTATAATTGCGAAGAGCCTTCGGAGCGAGGATGGCATCTGGAATAGCTCAGCCTCTGTCAGGCACTCTTCTAGGGTGTTGTCGGCCTCGATAAGTCCCCTCTTCTCAGCAGCATCACGGAAGAATGGGTAGACTACACTATCCACCGTCCTGAGGTCTTCAAAGGAGGTGGCGCCAGGTACGTGGTTTAGTAGCACCCTGAGATAGTACCGCTCCCCCTCATTCGGGCGGGCAGACACAATTCTGCCAACTTGTGTTCTTTCCGTCCTCTTCTTCCACTTCTTCAAGCCTGGCTGCCAAACAAATGCTGCTGGAAAATCCCTGTACAAGATGCCTCGAGCCTCCTCATTTGTTCGATTCATCTCAAAATACTCACAAGGCATGGACCTCTCGATGCCATACCGGGCGACCACATCATGAAGATCTTGACCCACGTGGAACGAGACCATGTGCATATTCGGTAGATGCAGCTGCATCTGCAACACTGGTGGGGAGATCTTGCTGAGGTCAAAACTATAGATCCTCCAAAGCGCTTCTGGTGGAGTAACCCACCTAGCATCCCTGTATTGCTTGATCTCATCGATGTTCCCATTGCTTTCGGGCTCATCAAGAGAAACAGATGCTCGGTCATGGCCCTTATAAACATACTTGAAAAGGTATTTCACCGCCTTTATGCTTGAGCAAACCTCAACGTTTATGTGGCAATTATACTTCCTCAAGAGGTAAGGGTTGTATGGCACAACCCACCGTTGTCAAGCATCCGTTGTCGAACCTTTGCACGCGGCCATCGTCCCGTCTCCTGTACATTGGGTACGAATCATTGCCTTGTAGTGTAGCTGCGTTGAAAGAGCGTGGGTAGTAGTTCTTGCATCTACCATCATGCATGCACACATTTTTGGGGTTTAGGACTCCGCAAGGGCCATGCATCATATGCTTAACGACCATCTCGTCTGACTCTGGGTACTTGTTTTTGTTCGGGAGCTCTGCGATGATGAGGCAGTCATCTTGCTCGGGACACGTGAGCTTGTACCTTGCCTTCATGATAAGAAGAAAGTGAACATGAGGAAGTCCCTCTTCGGAACTCAATGACATAGACATAGCGGCTACTCGCCAAGGATATGCCTCTTGAATAAGCGCTCCTTGAGGTCCTCGGCAGGCTCAATACTCGAACGATGAGATCGGGCGATCCCGTGGGGTCCGGCCTGTGCTCTAGCTCACGTCTTATGTCTTCCCAATTTGGGTTGCAGGTCATAGTTAGGAAGATGTCCGGCTTTCCATATTTTTGCACCAAGGCCATAGCGTCCATGAACCTTCGTTTCATATCTCTGTCGCCCCCAATGAATGATGACGGGAGCACAATCCTTTTGCCTACAACATGCGCACGGCTCTCTCCAGACTCTATGCTATCAACCAATCCTTTATACAAGTCTGCGCGTATCTCCTTCTGGTGTTGTCTAAAGTAGTCCAGTCTTGTACCCTCCACCTTGATGTACATGTCGACCGCATACTGCTGGAATAGGCGCTTGCCGTATAATAAGGCATTGAATATCCCGTGACGCATTTGGAATTTGTAACAGTAGTAGTCTCTTACAGACACGCAAAGTCGATTATTTGTATCTGCGCACATGAGTGGGACAAAATGTGAGGTCAAGCATAATTAAGCAAGATATCAATAATGACCAGATGCCATGTTCACCATAAGACTAACCTTGATCCTCGAAACTACCATCGTTGTTACTATTTTCACATGCTTGAATTACAGCTTCAAGGGGCACGTCATTCTTTGGAATATGTGGATGCCAGCCGAGCTCCCCTCCCGGGAAGAACATTGGATACGACAGAGGGTCGTAGCATCCGTAGTACGGCTTGATACTATATTTCTCATTATTGTTACCGCAGGATTACGCTACGGTTGAAATCTTTGCGCAGCTCGTTGCCTTCAACCCACACAGCGGCCACCTCCGATGTTATCGGGCTGTTGTAGACTCTCTGATCCATCTTTAAGTCCGTGTTTAGTGAGACACGATATTCCTCGAGGTTTTCAACCTGGCCTAGGCTCCGGAAAGTCTGCGAGTAAGGGTTGTCCCGAAGAATATTGACAAGCGTCCTCACGACTTCCTGGTCGAGGCTAGGGGAGTAACGAAACCGGTGATCGAGAGTGGGGTCGTCATCGTAGAAATAGAGCTCCAGATGCGCTGGAGCAGAGTCACTCGAACCAAAGGAATGTACATTGTGGTAAATTTGTCCATGGGCCCTAAATGTGTATACTCCAGACCTCATGTTGGTATAGTTCTTATCAAGACTCACACCTAGAGTAGTAAAGGAGAAGTGACCGTTGAAGAATCTAATGTTGTCTTGAAAATGCCTGGCATCAGGATCTGCACTTGACCAGAGCCTACGGAGATCCGTGTTGGTGTGGGTTCGACGACTGATTTGACCATTTCGGCAAAAAAACCCTTTGACTCATCTTGGAACTTCTTGGCGTGGCGATGCGCGCGATGCAGTTCGAGCTTCAACACGTGTGTATTATTGGGTATATTGCTGTATACATGATCGTAGGAATCTAGGACATTTGATCCGACGGGACAGGCATTAGTTAGCTCATCAAAGTCAGTGTCTTCTATTGTGTCTCCATCTGCAATTATTTAAAGGGAAGGGGTGATGATATGTGTTGGATTCTATAGATAAGAGAGAAACAATGTTTCAAATACCTCCACCAAGGAACATGTAGTACTCCTCATCCATATCGTCCTCAACGGTGGTTTCTAGATCACACGTTATTTTGTGTGAGTAGGATAATAATGGTTCAATTTTATAGTTGGGACAATAAATATGAATATAGTTATTACCATCATCTGTAATAAATGATTGTCTTTGAGAGATCGCAGATGGCGATGCCGTGCGAAATCAATGATGGATTGACATCCGATGAAGCTTCTAAATGTGGGCATTGCATTGCAATTGATTCGGTGCATGGGGCATCTCTCCTGGTTGCGTAGTTTGCATTACGTTCATGAAGCAATGCTTGCCTCTCTCGGATGTAATGCCGCTGGCTGATTTTCGCGGGCATTAATCTCACTCCACTCCTCCTTTGTTAAACTTTGGACACGTGTTTCACGTTGAGCTCTTTGACGGGCATTAACTGCCCTTTGTTCGGTGTTAATCTTTGGCGTCGTGCTCTTTGGCGTTCTCGGTTTGCTAGCCTTTGCTCTGGTGTATTGTTGGTGCGTGGTTTCTTTGGACCACGACGTCCATCCACCACTGTTTCTACTATTAATCCATAAAAAACCACACATATTTATTTAGTACACTCGATTGTTGTAATATAAGCAATATTTCAAAGGCCCAGCAAAATTGCAACCTTCTTTTCCTTTCTGTGATTGGTTTGGATGATGCGACATCTTCACTAAAATACTTTGTGATCTATGGAGAAACCGATGTGAAAAGTGGAAAGGGATATTAGTGCATCACTCGTCCTATACACAGAAGGTGTTAGAAAGGTTGCTTTTGAAAAAGTATACCCATCGAAAGTACCAATGGTTGGACAATCTTTGCAAAGAAGACAAGGATCCGTACCAACCTAGAGAAGAGGGCCTAGTGATACTTACTACTTAGAAGTATATATATAGGAAGATATATATCAGGGCACGTGGAATTCTACCATCAGTATACTAAGAATAAGTTAAAAAGTGAAAAAAAATGTGTAAGGGGCCTACCAACTATCACTCAACAGTTCTACTATTTTGCTAAGAATTTATTATTTGTAATAAATTACCTTAGGGTATATTCATTGTTGCATAAGATAATCCCCTCTCTTTCTTTCAGATCACTTCCTCATGTGATTGTAGTACTACAGGAACGAATAGACACACAAATTAATGTAACACCCAAATGAATATATTTATAATAGAAAAAGAGAAGTGCAGAAAATATCAGAATTGTGAATAGACTTTCTCAATTTAGAGACTTAAGAGCAGAAGAAAAGATGAAAAATTCCACCATTTCCTAAAAGAGATGTATGTATGTGTGTGTGTAGAAAAATGGTTCAATCTCGCTAGGAGTATATGCACTTAATGGTATAACAAAGAGCATAAAACCAATACTGGTCTAGCAAAGAACTTGAAATGTTTATTCTATGAGCAAGATAATTGCAGCCACTACGAAAGAATCAATTAATGCACATAAGAATTATTTTAAAGCCACAATTGTGCAAACAACAAATGGTATTTTGAATAAATAGAAAGTCCCCTCCTCTATATTCATCAATCACTTCGCATGTACTTGATCAATCCTTTAGCTTGTTCTCAACTCAATCCTAGTGCTTTGTATTCATCAAAGTTGTTAAAAGAATTACACAATTGCAAAGCGATTACGGACCAAAGAATACACCAATACATCAACAGCAGATTGTGCCAAAGAAACCATTTCCATTCAACGGTTCATTTGCGAGCACTTGTACAAGCAAAATTACGAGAGCTGCGTTTAATGTTATCCAGTGCACGAGTTATTACAGATGATTTCACATTACAAAATTGTAACAAAAAATACTACGGTAGCACACAAAAGCGGCGGTATGGAAAGCAACAACTTGGTGCTAGTCGCTAGCTATTCTTTGCTTTCGGCTAGCTTAGTCTTGGCTGCGGCTTCCACGAAAAAGAAGAAAAATTAGCAAGATTACCTCAAGTACTACACAAGAAACCACTTTGTGAGTGAGTTGCGGACAAGCGCGTTCTGGATTGGTGATCCAAGTCGCGAGAAAAATTCAGCTATATTATGCGTAGGTATTTTCAAACCCAAAGAAACAAACATAACATGAGAAACATAACATGCTTGATCTCACAATAGCACAAATTTCGCATGTGTAACACAAGAAGGCAGCTATTCAATGCGGTTCATGAGCGACATAACAACGCCACCATGATAGAGCCTAAACTACTCACTAACCAAAAAAAATCAATGCAAATTAGAATGAAGTAGTAAGGATAAGCCAAATTAGCAAATATGCACTTCTGCTTGTTTATTGTATGTACTAAAAGACCAATCACTTTGATCAGTATAGAAGTGAATTTAATTCACTGAATCGACCTCATGGTATGACAATATGGAGCACTCAAAGAGTAATTGAAAAAGAGGACATTTAAAAGATAGGTTTGAACCGTTTGATAAAATTATCAACTTGAAATCATATCAAACCATGATAGATTGAAAAGAGAACCATCTTGATTAATTGAAAGCGGTACAGTCAAGGAAGAGATGACGCTATTATGTTTGGGCCGGATGATGATAATGGTTCAAAGATTCCTACTCGAGTTGAGACTCTTGTTAAGGGTCTTTGCAACTGTTGTTCGCTCCGAATACAAGCCACTCCCGAGATCTAGATTACTGCGGTGGCCTTTCCTTACCATTTTCTCAAGTTTCTGTTCGGTTTAGTTAAACTTTTGTGGCCATTAGTATCGAAAGTTAGTTTGGGACCACCATGTTTTTATGCGGTTCAAACTGTTATGAATGATACATTCCAAATACTGTATGAATTGATTTATCTTATGGAGTGGCTTCATTGAATTGGCGGTAATGCAGAGTTGTCGGCTATTCAAAGCAAGGACCCCGAGC
Organism: Melocanna baccifera; assembly: GCA_036346265.1. Taxonomy (NCBI): domain Eukaryota; kingdom Viridiplantae; phylum Streptophyta; class Magnoliopsida; order Poales; family Poaceae; genus Melocanna; species Melocanna baccifera. Next base: position 3,922,285 of record CM070692.1, read on the forward strand.
AATAGGTTTTTTGGTACCCGCAACATGGGGTTTATGCATCAACAACTTATTGAGATCTGAGCTATGCTATGGTCATATGATATGTCACCAATTATATGGTATACTCGTTTGTTGGATCTTTGATTCCTCTACCACTCTAGTGAATGTTTTGTGTTAATTGCGTAAAAATCATATATTCACATCCGTGCTTCAGGACTAATGCAGTAAGTATCGGGGTGCTTTAAGGGTGAAAAGCCGAGTTGCTCACTGTAATTTTGCCTCAAAGTCTAAAGAAACAACCTCCACAAAGCCAAGAGTCATTATCTAAAGTAAGAATTCAGGTATTTCTATCCTAATTTTATTCCAAATTCTTAAGCGGGAGCGACAGAGCGTACATGCACCAGTTGCCTTTTGTGCTATTTTGTTTAGTCTTGACATTTTGTGATTTTGTATTGTTCAATTGCTTGCCACTGAATGAGGACTTCCAACATATTGGCACAAAATTATGGGAAAGGTGCATTAGGTGAGAACTCCACATAAAATGGGAGAACATGAACTCATCAACTCATGAGTGAACCCTTCAATCAATTTGTGAATGAACTGTTTATTGGATCTATATCATGGCCAAAGTGATGGTAATCATCACCACACTGATTGAATGGCTTGGATTGTGAGTTTGCATGCTCCCATTATCCGGGAGTTCTCTTTGACATGTCTCCAAAGCGAGGCACATTACATGTCTCGGATCTCGCAAATCGGGGGCTAGTGCATGTTGCTTTGTATGTTTGGAAATCGGATACACATGACACATAACAAAGAATTGAACAAGCATCCCCACCTCAAAACCGATGAAAGGAATGCCACTAATGGACCATAAATGCACCATATTCAAACAAAATACAAATGTCATAAAAATTAAAATAAAAAAGTCTTGCAAACATGATTATGTCTTCAAAAATCTCTCTAAATATTCTTGCAGCATTTTTTCCTATGAGTGCACATCAATAAATAGCAGAGGTGAAACAGGCATAGACCCTCCAACTTTGTCAACCCATTCAATAGCAGCAATCCGGATCGTAGGAATCTAGGACATTGCTGTATACATTCAATAGCAGCAATCCTCAAATTCAATAGCAGCAATCCGGAAAGATGACCATAAACAGAAAGCTAAACAGATCATATATGTAATGACAGCATGTACATATATGTTCTTGGCAAACAGATCATATATGTAATGACAGCATTGGTCTCATGGGGGAGGAAGGGGGATCTGTACCTCGCAGCGACGCGCGCGCGGTGGCTCGATGGACGCGCGCGGTGGAAGCAGATGCGGTGGAGAATACTCCGCGGTAGAGGCGCGCGGCAAATGAAGAGGTTCGCCTCGCTCCTCGGAGCCGTCAAACTGCAGCAAGCCGGATCCGGAGGTGGGTGGGTCGGCGGGGAGGTGGGCGGCGAGGGGCGGCGGGGAACCGAGAGAGGCGGTGGCGCGGGGGGGGAGGCGCGCGGGAGAGCGAGGGAGGCGGCGGCGTGAGAGAGGAGAAGTCGGCGGGGAGGCGGCACGAGCGAGGCAAAGGGGGAACGGAGAGAGGCGGCGGCGGGGGAGGCGCGGGAGAGCGAGGGAGGCGGGCGCGGGGAGAGGGAGGGTCGGCGGGGAGGGCGGGCGAGCGGGCGGCGGGAACCGGAGAGGCGGTGGCGGGGTGGGAGGCGGCGCGGGAGAGCGAGGAGGCGGGCGCGCGGGAGAGGGAGGGTCGGCGGGGAGGTGGATTTAAGGTGAAGTATTATCTGAAATCTAAGCTGACCTACTTTCTTTCAACAGCTCAACTGGGCCACTTTCTTTCAACAGCCCAACACAAGCAAAGCCCACTAAATCCAAGCCCAAGCGGGAGCTATTAATTGCTTGCCGCCTCCGACTCGAGCCCGCAAAAAGAACTTTTCCGTCTTCTCGAAGGCTAGAACGCCTAACCGAGCCGGCCGAAGCTAGAACGCCTAACCGAGCCGGCCGAAGCGAAGGGAGCCTTCTCTCCTTTACTTGCGCGACCGCGATGACGACCTCCGCCGCGCCCCTCCGCCGCCTCCTCCTCGTCGTCCTCGCCGTCGCGTCGGCGTGCCTCGGCGCAGCGGTGGCGCATCAGTCCGGGTAGGTGCCCTCCTTGCTGCTCGTTTTCCTCTGTGATCCAATCCGCCGGAAGCTGACCCTCTCTCCCGCTTTCCGCCTCCAGATCCGGCGAGGGGTACACGATCGCCGGCCGCGTCAAGATCGATGGTAGGTCGTACTGCTCTGCTCGCCTATGGTTTGACTGAATTTCGGTGGAAATTTTGCGAGATGCGTATTTGGGTTGTTGCTATGTTTGGGATCGCCAGGAATCGTGTCTGTGTAGCTCGGTACAAAATTAGAAGCATCTGGTATTTTATGTCTCACGGTTGTTTGGGGATAATAGCCTTCTACGATTCGATTTAACGCTCGAGTCGGGTCAATTTGGTGGAATTACTTTCGAGATCTGTAGATGTGCACGTGATTGAAGTAGTGCTATCTGTGTAGATATTGCAGATCAGTGGATAATGAGATATATGTGCATGGTGCAATGACGAGGGTTGACATACCCCGTTTCTTACTCAACTTAGCCCAAGTTGGTGATATTTTTACGTGAGATCTGGCTTTAATGTCCAGTGTGCTGGTCTTGTACGAACTTTGAACTACTCTTGCGTCTGAACCAGTGGGTATTGTAGCATCTCCGGTTGCTAGAAATATAGTGGTATTTCAAGCGTTCACAGGCTACATTGCATTGATGCAATTTGATGAGGACCTGGTTTTGGTTGGTTTAGGGATCAATTGGCCATTGCTTAAGTGGTATTCATATATTGATTGATTTTAACCAAGTTTTGCACTTTTGCATCCCTTAGGTGGTCTTCATAGTAACTGATTTTAGCCAAGCTTTATCTAAGTTTGAAAGCTGCACTTAGGTGGACTTCTTAATAGCAAAAGCTCATGTGCTGTGACTACTCACTGCTGTCTATTGTTCGCAACCTTTTGTTTTGAGTAACAGAAGCAACATATTTAGGAAACTATTGTCTATTTCTTAAGTAGTCTTTTGTGTTTCTACTTTTCTAGTAGTCAGGGAGGCACTTTAATACGTTTGTGCGGACCGACTCTCTCTCTCTGCTAGAATAATTGCTTTGTTGGGTAAATGTTTTGGCATGAGTTCAAGCCAATGTTTCTTGGCCAGGCTAACTGGGAACAATTCAAAACACAGTAAGCTATCGCTGTTGCAATAATGTTTCTTGACCAGTTTTGAGTTGTCTTGCTGAAAGCATTTTTAGCTTGTGGGTGGAATCTGGGATTTTCGGTGCTGGATTCTTTCATGTGATTATATGTTGCTAAGGCGGGTTACTTGGTTAATTTCTTTGCATCCAAATCATTGATTAGGATTTAGGTGTCTTGCACTTTGCTCCTTGAAGTGCCTTTGGAGATTAAATTTCTATATTTGTGAAGCTTAAGGGTACTGATTTTCTCCAGTGATGTCCACCTGATGTTATTTTTACGTGTTATGCTTATAGCTTCCAGTGCGAAGGCCTTTGGTCTTCCAGCCAAGACACCAAACACAAAAGTGATACTTAATGGTGGTCAGAGGGTTACATTCACCAGGCCAGATGGTTACTTTGCATTGTATCCTACAAAACTGCAATAACACAACCTTTCAACTCTATTTCTAATATTCTAATGTGGGAAATTTACTCTTTATTTTAATTAAATCTACTTAGTCTTTTCTAGTTTCCTTTGATGGATATCTCATTATCATACATTTTCCATTTGTTATCAGCAAACTTTGTTTTGAGAAAAGGTACAAGAGAATCTGTGGCATGCTAAGTGAAGAATTTGTAGCTCTCATCATGTGGCTTGCTATAATTTCTTGTCTTTTTCTTTGGTGTAAATGTTTCCTTGTAGGCTGCCCTAGTGCAATGTTAGCAGAGCATGCTGTGTTGCTTTATTTCTGTTCCTTGACATGATATTCTTAAGCCACAATGTGCCAGCTGGGACTCATTTGATTGAGGTCTCCTCAATTGGCTACTTCTTTTCGCCAGTAAGTATTTATTAGTTAATTTTGTTGTAAGATGAGCAAAACGGACAGACAGCTGATTCTCTATTCTGTGCATGACAGGTTCGAGTGGACATCAGTGCCAGGAATGCTGGGCACATTCAAGCAGCATTGACTGAAAACAGAAGAGTTCTAAATGAGCTTGTGTTGGAACCTCTCAAAGAAGAGCAATACTATGAGGTGGCTAAAGCTACATTTTTTTCTTTACCCATTTCTCCATCACCTGGTGTTGTCAAATACTTATTTAAGCAAGCTCTTTTTTTTCTTCATTTTTCCCAGATAAGGGAGCCTTTCTCCATTATGTCACTTTTGAAGAGCCCCATGGGTTTGATGGTCGGTTTTATGGTTATAATGGTCTTCGTTATGCCCAAGATGATGGAGAACATAGGTAATTTGCTCACCTTTAACCCTTTACATCCAAGAATGGACTACAAACTTTCAGTTAGTACATTATACTTAATGCAAGCAAGTAGCAGCTTGGCATAGCTGCATAGCAGGATTCATGCTTAATGAGCTTTCTGCACCAGATAACTCTTATCAAACTTCTGTAGCAAGATATTAAGTTTAAAATTGTTGCTCATTTTGCATTTCCCATTCTGTTACATTGGTTATAGAAACAGTAACATGTAATCATATTTCATAATTTTTTTTCCAAAAATCTACTCATCTGTTTGTACTATTTTTTAATCTCTGTAGTGTTAACATATGCACAACATGTTATCTACCTTTTCAGCTTTTGTATCTACAGTGCATTGCTTGTGCTAAATGCTTTTATATTGGGTCCTTTTTATTTTCATTTTAATACATTCATTTGACAGCAGTGACATTTTGTCAAGTAGCTCCCCTCAAGGGAAACCATAGTGGGTTAACTCATTATTTCTCTAATGAGTTGTACGGTTGCAAAATACTTCCGTACTGCTGACATGAGAGCCTGAAACACCTTTTTAGTTTGGTGATGTATACAATATATTTTCAATAAATATTTCCCTGCAATGATTTGTGTTGATTTCATTTTTGTATCTACCTGACTGTCTCTGTGTTTTGTACTTGAAGATCCTGAGGAGATGAAGCAAGCTCAAGAACAAATGAGGAACTCCCCTGTGTCCTTCTCTGGCTTACTCGCCAGAGCAAACAGCTAGAGATAGAAGACGGGGACAATACATGGCTTTAAGTTTATGATGTGATGAACAGCAATATTAAACAGCTTCATGCTTGAATCAAATTATCTTTCCCTGGCACAAGGTGGATACTCTTTCCCCGTTTTTACTGTTTTTTAAGATGTAATTGGTCTGTAATGTAGAACCTTCTGAAACACCTAGCCTAAGTAGTCATGCATTATTAATTTGTAGCTCAGATTAAGTGTGTGGACTTTTGAAGTATTTGTATATTTCATGCTTTGTTGATGAGTGGCGTATGGCGTAGTTTTCTACAGTAACTAGGTTTCAAACAGAGTGTATTTTTAAGGTAGAGTCTGCAAATCAATTGCAGTAGCACTATCTAACTTTATTTATATTGACTAAAATTACGCATAAATATCTCTTTCTCCGTACTTTTTTGCGAATAATCAGAATTCAGGATTTTAAGCTAAAAAAGTTATAGCCTAAAAGAACCCGTCAATTGGCTACGGTTATAGACACTTGATGTTGACCTGTGGTTAGTCACAAACTTTATCAAACTTTAAACAAAAGGATATATTCTAGTTATAAAAACACGTTGTTTTAGACATCGATATAGTCAAAAAACGTAACATTGATCATTAATTTCTATTATAATATATTTATAAAATCTAATAAATTATAACATTATGAAAGTGCTTTTTGAGATAAATTTACACACATGATTATCGTGTATCCAATCTAAATATCTAAAAAGATATAAATAGCTAATGTTTTGAAAGTTTGGCTGTATATATCCCAAAATGTCGTGTTTTTGTGACCACAGGATACTATCAGGCACCTATCTCAAGGCATATAAATGTATTCAGCGTAATGAACATGATGGCAGGTCCATATGTTTAACTCTTTCCAGGTTTATGTAGGATCGTGATTTCTTGATAAGGTTTAGCAGGCACGGGTTTGACTCCATCGATGATGGTTGATACGAGTTGTCTCAAAGAAAATAGAGTCCATTGTGAAGCCTTATCAATCTGTTGTGGTTTTGTGCTTTTCTTTTTGAAAACATCAATCTGTTATGTTGAATTCCTACATTGATTGAGCCTTACCTGTATGGGAAGACAAGAATGCCTATCCTAGATTGATGACGGTATGGAAACTTGGTACAAACTATAATGATTAGAAATTGATATTCTAATTGATTTTTTGAACTTGAAAAATGTGTAATCATCAGTGAAACTTAATGCTGCCATAAAGATGATTAAAGATTTAGGACACGTGCACATATCTCCCAGAGAAGAATGGTTTGCCACCACCTGCATTGGATTTGTGCACCTCTTTCTTACTGCTGAAAACGACCATATACTTTAGGACGGATCGAAATGTAAAAATGTGTAAATTCAGGCTTTCACGTCTCTCCTAATGGATGCTTTATTTTTATACAAAGCTTGTGGTTATCCGTCAATGTCTCCTTTTGTTTTGTTAACAGTCTAGATTACCATTGACACTTAATACGTAGTCTCTAGAGATCTGGAGGAGTGTGTTTAGGTTAGGAATAAATCTACTTTATCCTTTGAACTTGTATAAAAGTCTACTTTACCTTCCTAAACTCGTACGAAAGTCTAAGTTTTAACCTTAAAGTACAAAATCAAATGCTTTACAATCTTCATATCATAATATCGGATATATTTCCTTCTGAGACCGATTGAAGGTGGTTTAGCTAACATGATGCCAATATGAAAGTGGTTTTTACCACATGGCAACCATATGCGAGTCCACGTCTTCCTCCTCTTCATGGTTAAGCACTTCCTTTCTTCCTCCCCTAATCTCTGTTGAAGACGCATCATAAAATCAAATCAACGAAGATAACCTTAGGGCATTTTCCTATTTATGGAATCGATCTGTAAGAAGCTAGATCAATCTGAGAGGAGAAAGCCCCAAAGGGACTATTACCAGAGCTAATTGGAAAGGAAAAGGATTGGATAAACATCTGACGCCAAGATTAACAAGAAAAAGAGGAGACATGATCGGATTACGCGCCCCATCCCTCCCTAATCCTGAACTCTCAAACCCAAATTCCCCATCCATCCCGTGTGACGCCTCTCTTCTCTTCGTTTCGGCGCCGACTCCTCCCTGCGCTCGGCGTTGGCCTCCTACGCCGCCCCTATCTCCAGCATCACCCTACCTTCCCTGCTCTCTGGCGCCGCCCTCTGCGCCTCCCGCTCGGCCACCGGTGCAAACTCAGCTCCCCGCGCCGTCCAGCTCCTTGCCGGCTGGCTCGGCTTTCGGCCGTCTCCAACTTGGCCTCCATCCTCCCTAGCTCGGGCCCAACCTCTAGCGTCGCCCAGCCGCTCCACTGGGCCAGCCCCCTCACCATCGCGCTTTTTATTGGACTGATTGTTGGTGCCATGCTCCCATACTGGTTCTCTGCAATGACCATGAAGAGTGTTGGCAACGCAGCACTTAAGATGGTGGAGGAAGTCTGGAGGCAGTTCAACACCATCCCTGGGCTCATGGAGGGCACCACCAAGCCCCAAAATGGGATGATATTTTGAACACCATCCCTGGGCTCATGGAGGGCACCACCAAGCCTGACTCTGACTCCCCTTCACTCAACGCCGATTGATGCTGCCTCAGCCCTCCCTAGCACCAGCCCTTGTGCCGCCTCTACTTAGCCTTCGGCTATCGCGCCACCAGCCACGAGCCGTGGCTCCTTTGGCTGCCGCTGCACTGCCCCTTTGCTCCAGCTCCCTCGGCTCGATGTGCCTCTGCCCAAGCCCCCTTGGGCCCAGCTATGGCTACCTCCTAGGTCTCTCGGCACCAACCACCTCATGCGCGCCCTACCCTCTAGTGACTCCTCCCCCTTTTCTACCTTCTTACTACTCTATGTGATGGCTTGTGATGCTTGGTTGATTCTATGAGGTGCTCTGATGATGGTTAAGTGATGCTCGGTGGGTGATTGTTGGGTACGTGGTGTTCACTGTGTGGTCCCGAGAAAGCCATGAAAATGCTGAAAATAGTTTTGTGGGCTACCTGCCTACCTTTGTTGGATGCTTGTCGGTTTGATTTGTGGTGGGATGGAGATAGCTGTGGTGGTCTCTTTCCCTTGTCGGTTGTGCCAGCTGTGGCTTATGGAAGCTCCTGGTCATCTCCTCTTAGGGCTTGAATCCTTGCCTCCTTGCTCTCTGTTGGCTAACTTTGAGCTCCCCTTGTGCTGGCCGAATGAATGTGGGTTTTGTGGGGGTTGGGTCTGGAGTGGGAAGGGGGAATGGGGAATGAACTAAGTGAAGCTCTCGATTGCTTTGCTTGCTCGGTAAATGATGTCGCTCTCTCTCATTGCCTGACCTGGTTGGGCTTATCTCTTGGCTGTGCCCTCCTATTTTCTCACTGTTGCTACTGTCTAATGGCTTTGGCCTTATCTCTTTCTCCCTCTCTTTCTCTTGCTGGCTTGGTAAAAATAAGGTTTTACTACGTTGACCATAGGTCTGTGAGGGTGAAAATAGCATTATGAGTTGGATTGGTTTTATCCATATCTCTCTGGTACTACAAGAACATTGCAGCACGACCCTTTCAGAAACATTAGTAGAATAGCTCTGTTACTTGTGCCTGGTCCCTTTTGAGGCAGAGCCTTGATCAACCGAGCATAGCTAGGCGGGCTATCAGATTTCATGCCAAGGATCTTAACTCGTGAACGCTCTGTTATATGATGAAAAAAATTCTGAAAAGTTAATTGGCACACATGTAACATTTCACAACGAACTACAACCTTTCCCCCCTCCTTTTCAGGATACTGCTGCCGTATTGCTCATTGTACTGTAAGGTTGATTAGCTCAATACCTTTAACCAAGGGTTATGGACAGAGAGACTTTCTCACAAAAGTCAAACTAACTGATAGACTTTCCCTAACTGGTACATAGCCTAACAGTGTGGCACACCGTCTATCTACCAAGCAATACTAACGCTTGGCAATGCAACACCGCGAGGGGATTGCCACACAACGAAGAAGTCCCTTTTCTGCTTAGAGAGCAATGGCTACCGTTAGGGTAGGGAAGTGGCCCTCATATTGACCCAATCAACCCATCAGAGCAAAGCCTAATTATGTGTATAACTAAAAGTTAACCTCATTAAGACTATACCAAGGAATTAACATACTTGCCTTTAATAGTGAAGACCTCAATAGGGTATTTATGTAAACACCCTCTCCTATAGCTATAAATATAACTCCTACGGTACCATAGGGAGGGGAAGAAAATATTTTTTAGATGTCATAGACTGAGCTGAGATTGAGTACTAGTGGCATTCTACACCTCTCTTCTCCTTTGAAATTTAGGCTCTAGGTATCTATTTTTGCCTCCTAATGCTTCATTATCTACTGTTTGCAGTGTAATCACGACATTTAGGTTTCATCGTTGGTGTTGAGTTGCTATGATGCATGCTGGTGATAACAAACTTGAGAACTGCATTTGGTCAACTGAACCATTCTTAAACGCCGAGCTGGCCCAATCATATGAAGGCATCATTCCCTTGGCTTTATTACGAGGAATTGATAATAATGATCCTACTCGACCTGTAGCTTTCGACATCTTAGGTGGTGATCGTTTTAGCGATGGTTTTTGGTTTTTGGCTGAAATTTTACTGTAGCCGAGTTAGTGGATAGTGTAGTGAATAGTAAAAAAAAGCTGAAACTAGAAGCTGAAGCTGAAAAAAGCCGAAACGATCAGTAGGAATACTTGGTGCTCTGCCAAGCCGACAATTTTTCGTATTGGCCGTATGCCATCTGAACAGTTTTTTAGATAAATGATTTATAAAATCCGGCCTCTATATCCACAAGGGATATACACAGCCAAAAGTTACACGAGCTCTTAGGCTCAAAGCCTCAACACTGAGGAGTACACAACAGTAAGAAAGATAGCTTAAGGACTATGAAAAAGCTAGAAAGACTAAGCTTCAGAACTTCTTCCCCGTCCTTGCTTTCAACCAAGCCCCTAACTTTCTCCAGTTGAGCCACCCAAACTCCGGTCTATCCTGTGTGAAGATGAACCTCCAAAGCGACGTCTTCAAAGAGACGATGAGGGTCACCGACGCCGCCCGCCTCACCGAGACAAGGCTTTCACCTGGAGAACCGAATACATGATGGCTATGGAGTGCCAAGACAACCCTTCAGGAAGGAAAATGGTGACCATATGCGTCATAGTTATCGAGATCGGTAGGAACACCGACAAGACTTTCGCCAGCACAACCACAGCAAACCACGCATACCGACACACAAAAAACCTCCACCAAAGACACCGGGGTTCTCAGACGCTCAAGGCCACTCGCCACAAGCAGAGAATTGCATTCCACCTCTTCACCCTCCTCAATGAAGCTCCAACTCGGCAATCCGAATCGAGATCCACATCCATCTCTCCTAACCTCGGCTAACGGGTCGAGGAAGCACGCAGGCTTTATTACGAGGAATTGATAATAATGATCCTACTCGACCTGTAGCTTTCGACATCTTACTTGGTGCTCTGCCAAGCCGACAATTTTTCGTATTGGCCGTATGCCATCTGAACAGTTGACTTCCATCCATGAATTGTCCAAATCAAACACACAGGGAACATATCAAACGAGAATATGCTTGTTCTTTTTGCATGATAATTAGTAGAGTTATCATTCTATGCCACGGGGTTGAGCCTAGACACAAGATATGTTATGTTCTTGTTCCATGTAATAAATTTAATCACCAAATTCATACTTCAAAAAAAGGGACAGTTTTATAAGCACAACCAGTTTCACATACGAAGAAATCCTCCCACAACAGCCATTAGAGAATTCAGTTGTAATATCCCATCACACGCAGCCATCAGGGGAAAGAAAGTTCAACTCGAGAGCAAATTCAACTGCCACACAACATAAAACTATCAGTGAGCTTCGAGCCGTACTAGGTCACACGCGCCTACTGATCTACCATCGATCCTTCCTTGTCTTAATAATCGCGCTAATATTCGTTCAGGATAAGATCACCCATTAATTAATCGCCCACAGGTGCCACATGATAAGGTCACGTTAGGCCAGAGCCGAAATCTCGAGATTAATATTGTCTTCCTTAGCAGTTACTAATTTTTCCTTGGATCTGACTTTTGCTTTTTTTACTATTTAGTATTTCATCTTTTTCTGAATTTTTAAAGATATTTTAGGTTTTTTTGTATTTTCAACTCATTGTCCCAGCATATTTTTTCTTCAGGACAAAATTAATTATACGTAAAAGTCAAAACGTTGGCTGGGTTCAGCGTTTGCTTTTCATTTTTCTGAACAACACCTGATCGAGTCGAACTGATCAACTCATCCCCAGCTTGTCTCAGGAAATAAAGGGAAAACATTGGCTGGGTTCGGGGTTTGCTTTTCACTTTTTGTTATAATAATTCATTTTTAAACGGTGTGTTTTTTTAAAATAGAGTCTATTAGTCGATTATAGTAGACAATATACCAAGTTAAGTTATACTAATCAAAATCGTATACGAATATTTTCTTCTTGTAATGTTTCTAGTGAACAAACAGAATTTAAAAATTATAAAACAAAAAGACATAAGTTATAGATTAATAGAACTCACCTGCCACTCGTGCATAGCAAGGGTGGGAGAGGCGTGTGGATGGGATGATGGGATGGAGAGTGCCTACTGGCTTTTGCTCTATGGCGAGTCGTGTAGTAGTATAAAGAATAGCAAATGGAGGGGATATCTGACGAGAATGGCAACGAGACGGCGATGGCGACCGGTATGATATCATTGGTTGGGGGTCCTGGGGTTGCCGTTTCTCTTCGCCACTTCGCTGGCGCATTTGTCTTTTGCCCCTCTCGCAACGAGACGTAGATTGGTCCCCCGGAAAACACAGGGCCGTCCAATAGAAATCAGTGTACGGCAAATGGGATACAACTTATAATACATTGTTGTGGTTAGTTTCAAATGATTGCTGAAATATTATACATTGTTTTCTTTTTTGCAAGGAGACACTATTTTTGGATCCCCTTAGAAAAAGTTTGCTTAGAGACTCTCTAGGATTGGATGAACCGAACAGTACGTGCCCTTTGAAGCAATGAAAGAACGAACTAATCACTGTCTAGTTATCTACTTGGATTACGTGATGTTGTTCCATCACACGATAATATGCTATTGGAGTGCTTTCCTTATAGGGTATGTTTCTTTTCAGTTTCTCAAAAATAACTTTTAGTTTTTATTATAGTACCTAACTTTCAAACAAATATTTTTTAAGATGGAGTCTAGAAGTTAATTATAGTACATGTTAAAAGTTCAACATCTATACTATCCAAAATCGCAAGCGAATATCTCTCTCCGTAATCTCTGTCACAAACAGCTAAAATTTAAAAATTTTAGCTAAAAGTCATAAGTCACAGCAAAAAAAACATGCCCTAGTTAGACCCGTCACTTTGAAGAATATTATTTCGTCTACAAATTAGACTCGCCTTTCCTTCTTTTTTTTTTTCCTACTTGGGACACGGTAATTGATGACAGGGGTTAGCCTATAGGTCAAATTCAATTTGTCAGGAAGCTGGGAAAGAAAAGCAGCAAGTGGGAAGGTAAAAAGAAGATGCTTACTCTAGGTCTTTACCTGGAACTGGAAAGTTTCCAAATATGTACACACTACTAATAATGATTGAATCTCCAGAATATCGGATGAGTTAAGAGGAGGATCATGGTTAAACACCCAAATATCTAGACAAATTAAAGTTTCTCCCCAAATGCCTTTTCCTACAGAGCAGGGAACACATTATGAACTTGTAAATAAATGCTCATCTAGTAAATGACACCAGCTGTCCTAGCAAGAAAGAAAAAGAATTTTCTGAAGAAACTAAAAATAAACTCCTAGTACATCATTGTATTATACTCCGTAACAATACCACATGCTCCATTATTGTTGACAGACACCAACAGCTAGAACCAATTAAATTTCTTGTACACGAACTCCTTGAAAAATGATGTGCATTTTTCGTCCTTAGGGTATCGGCTTTGACTTAACAAACGGATTTAGCTATTTTAGGGGAAAAGGATTTAGTTGGTCCAGACACAAAATTTAAGTATTTCAAATTTTCAATTCCAATGCGATGAGAAGCCCACAGATTCGGCTATTGGTACACGTAAATAGTAACCAACTAATAGAAGTTGAAGGCAGAAAGTGGAAAAGAATGGGCCATAAATCAAAATCCATTTCTGAATTTTTCTATCCATTAGTCTTATGTCCGTGCGTTGCAACGAAAACCCAAACTATATAAACAAATACCTCAATGAGTTATCCTACCATTTTGTCTCCACAAAAACTTATATTAGAGGTTGCTGCAACTAGACAAACATGCAAACTATCATGAGAAGTTAATAAAAGTGTATGAACTGCTAATACGAAGCAACCCTCTAATGAAAGCTATGCTCATGGTTAATGACGACCATAATGGGCAAAAGTAGAAAACCACACAAAGCTCTACAGAAGTGCGTGTATAGCACTAATCTCACAACAAACTAACTGGAGCGGTCTCTACACATATTATAGTCAACCAATTTGGTAATCTCTTGCTGCTAATTTTGCTCCAATCATAGGAAAAGATCACCTGAAATTAAGAAATTATTGCATGCTTAGAGATGACTATTGGGGGGGGGGGGGGATCAAGGAGTATGCACATCAAACTGATGTGGAAGGCAAACCTGACATGTTGATGTTATTAATCTAGTGGCCAGAGAGGCAACCATAGTTGACCTTCCCCAGAAACAGTGTCATCCTCTATCTATGTCATCGTAGTGAACTCAATAGAAGGATAGACCTGTGGCCGGAATGATGTGCTCAATGCCTTTCTAGCTATGTCACCGTGTTGGTTATCTCCACACTCGACTTCACGAAGAACGGTGCGATGGCCTCCTCGATCCCTCGCATGCTGCTGGTCACAATAGCCACCTACCCATCCAACCTACACACACGGAAGTTACAACAATCAGTCAAGAGTGACATCAGCACAAGCCAACAAATAATTCAAAGCATCAGAACCAAACACAATGTGAATTTTCTACTATTTTTGTGCAAACAATAAAACAACAATTTCATATATGCTTTGACTGGGCCTAAACAGTTTGATATCATCTCAGCCATAAAAGAGTGATCTGTCATTCATCAGACTATTGCTCAGACGGTCGATCTCAAACTGCTCGTCGACTTTGAGTATTAATGCCACGCTTTCTTCCGATCATTTAGGTAGTGTTCGGAATAGCGATGATTTTAAGATTTTAGTTGAAATTTTATTATAACTAGCTTATTTTTTATTGTAACTGAATTGACTTATTAGACATAATTAAATTTAAAAAAATATAAAAATAAAAACGACATGCTAATCTAGAGCGGACAATGCAAAGTAATACGGCAAAAAAACACAAAAATTCGAAAAAACAAAAAAACACTACGTAACAAAATGCTACAGTGATTATTGCCGATGTGAAAATCGGTGAACGCTGCCGCTGCAGCATTGCTGAGCACGGCCTTAGGCTTTCATCATTGCGGCAAAACTGGTCGACGATCATCCAACAGAGCGGTGTGAGGAGTGGTGGGGGAGAAGGAAGGTGTGGTGTGCCGATTGGCACGGAGTTAGGCGCGTGTGGCGCGGAGCGGGAATGGGCCCACATGTTGTCATGTTTTGTTTATGTGAGGAGGAGAGCGGAAGAATAAATATATGTATCACCAACTTCTCTTTTTAAATAGTAGAGATTGTCACATTTGTTTCTTGAGAAATGCTATATAACATTTAAGTGTTTTTTTGAACTCAAATTAATCAGATTTTTAGGACGTTGGATCCTATCCAACAGATCCCCTGTACCCCTTAAAAAAAGACTTGAACGTTAAATCTTCATCAGGCCTGTTCTTTTTAGTTTCTCAAAACGGCTTTTGTTTTTGTTACAGTACCTAACTTTCAAATGAAGTATTTTTTTAAGACATATTATACAAGTTAATTATAGTATATATTAAAAGCCCAATATCTGTACCATCCAAAATCGCAAGTGAGTATCTCTCCGTAATATCTATAGTAAACATGTAAAATTCAAAAATTTCAGTCAAAACTATAAACCACAGCCATATCAAATATGTCCATCTAATGATCCTCATACCTTAAAAAAATAATAATCAAATCTACGGTGCTAGATAGACATAGATAAGTAAAAAATGAGTGACCTGACCCAGAAAACACTTTTATATGGACACTTTCTTCGCCGCCACCTCTCCTTCGCCACCACTTCCCTTCCCACACCCACACGGCCACACCCGCCGCTCCTTCCCATTTCGCCTCGCGCTCCTTGATTTGGCCGGCGAGCGGACGCCTCTTCCTTCCCTCCTCGCCGCCGGCGAGCGAGCCAGCGAGCGCGCCCGGCCGCGATGTACGGCAACGACAACTGGATCAACAGCTACCTCGAGGCCATCCTCGACGCCGACATGGGCGCCGTCGCCGCCGCCGGCGGCTGCGGGGACCGCCCCTCGCTCCTCCTCCGCGAGCGCGGCCACTTCTCCCCCGCCCGATACTTCGTCGAGGAGGTCATCACCGGCTACGACGAGACCGACCTCTACAAGACATGGCTCCGCGTACGTACCCGTAGCTCACTCCATGCACGCACCCCCGCGCACGCGGATCCTGCCGCCTTCCTTCCTCGTCGCTGGTGAATTTGCAGCTCTTTTGATCGATCTGTGTGCGACCGTGTGTGCGTGCGCGTGCGCGTGTGGCCGCAGGCGAACGCGATGCGGAGCCCGCAGGAGAGGAACACGCGACTGGAAAACATGACCTGGAGGATCTGGAACCTCGCCAGGAAGAAGAAGGAGGTGTGCCTTTTCGTTTTTGGTTCGTTTCTTCCTTCGTGCTAGTTCTTCAGTTTTCGATGTGGTTGGAGGGGGGGGGGGGGTGATAATTCTGTGCACAAGTTGGGCTCAAGTGGAGCTGTGGGTTAGATTAGTGTGGTTTTGCGTTGCAAGGACTAAAGGCTGGATTGATCTTGGCATAGGTGCATTTTTGAGAGCACCAGGATCTGTTCGACGGAATGCGTTAGTGGAATGCTCATTGATCTCTCATCCTTCTCGATGAACTTTCGGAGGAATTGAGTCAGAAGTACCGCATGAATGTGGTAGCATGCCTACAATGTTAGGTTGGTTCTTGCCTCATCTGATTACGGATTATCTTGGGACAACATACCACACCAATGAAATTGCGTGCACAGTAGGATAATTTTCAAGTTTGCTGTCATCATTACTTGGTCTCCGGCTCTTCGTCTCTTTCCCCTGGTTACTTTGTCAGTTTGTCAAATGCTGCTTGATAAAGTAGTGCCATGTGAAGGAAGCGAGCTCAGCCATCACAGATGCTGGGAACACGGCAAATGATCGGTATCTATTGGTTGCACTGATACCAGAGTCGGACATGCTGCACTGTGAAAAGCTTTCTACTGAGCAATCCTTCAAATGCAGTCTATTTTTATTTTCAGTAGCCACAGATCAAATAGATGACAGAGAGAATGCTGAAGACTAGCATGAAAGTATTATAGATCTAGTTGGATACATGGAGCAAGTGTGTGTCGCACCACTGTCCGAATCACAACACATAAATGGTGCTGATGATGGAATAATCTGTTCTCTTTGGCAAAATCTGTAATAATTCTGCATTCAAGTCGTTTACTAGCATGTGGCCCATGTGGTGTCCTCCAATGCATTCAAAAGGGGCCCTCCCCAAATAGAGAACGATGTGTGGAGAAGTGCACTGAGCATCAGGGTTTGGGAGGAGTGTCAGGTCCATTTAGGTTGTTTCAGGGTAGTAAAATATCCCAAACCTTGCATTTTGTCAAAAGAGAAATTTTCACCATAGGTCGCAAATTTTCTCTGGTTTGCACATGAATCCTACATCTTCCAATTTCTTTGATCAGGTCCCACATTTCTTTACTTCCACATTTTATTCTACCCCTTCAGTCCATTCACCACTCAATCTCTAACAGAGCTGATGCGGTGGTGTCCTAAAAAGACCATGCAAAGGATTTGTAGGTTTCTAAAAACGCAGGAATAGGAAAAACGTAAGATTGCAATGTCATGAACTGTTAGGAATAATCCCACATTGGTTGTGGGAGAGGAGAAAATACAACTTATAAGTGTGAGGAAGCCCCCACCTATTGGACTAGTCTTTTGGAGGGAGATGGCTCAATACCACTTATAAGTGTGTTGATCCGTGGGCTTAGTTGTGTTCAGCCCATTTAGACCTGTGGCCTGAGAAGTAAACCCGGTTGAACCTAGGTATGCGGCCAGAGTCCTAATCTAACAAGTGGTATCAGAGCCCAGGCATCTAACATCTCCTTGGACCTCATGGTTACAGAAGTGTCCAACCAATGTGTGAGGGGGAGATTGTTAGGAATAATCCCACATTGATTGTGGGAGAGGAGAAATCACAACTTATAAATGTAAGGGACCCTCCACCCGTTGGACTAATCTTTTGGGGGAGAAGACCCAAAATCACTTATAAGTGTGTTGCTCCATGAGCTTAGTTGTGTTTAGTCCATTTAGACCTGTGGCCAGAAGTAAACCTGGTTGAACCTAGGCATGCGGCTAGGGTTCTAATCTAACATGGACTCTTGAATCCTATAGGATTGAAAACCACAGGAATTTGCAACAAAGAGTTTTTGATTACACCATAGGAGATATGTAGGAATTTTGAGATTAAATGTTAATGACAAAATTGGCTGTGTGACTCTAAATTCATGGTGTTTGCTTTAGGACACTATCTTTTTTGTGTCTTTGCTGACAGGCACTAAACTTTGGTGGCTCTTTACCGAAACACACTTCGGTTATTAAATAATATATTTAGCTGAGAGAGGAGAGAGAAGGTGGATGAAAAGTTTATTTTACGCTTATTAGTCGATGGCAACCTATGGTGGACGGGGACGTTGAAGGAGGTGAAGGATATACTCAGAGCGCCATGGAACACCTCGGGACGGGTGAGGTAGCCAAGGACAAGTAACGGATCGGCCTTTTAGAGTAGTAGGTAGACTAGTAGTGGTAAAATAGATTTTTCATCCATATTCTCTCTCCTCACTCTGGCGAATATATTATTTTAATGGTGGGGTGTGTTTGAGCAAAGTGTCACCAAAGTTTAGTGCCTTGTAGCAAATATACAAAAAGATAGTGTCCTAGAGCAAACACTACAAATTTAGAGTGTCTTGTAGCCAATTTTGCCAAATGTTAATTGATTAGAGAGAATGGAGAGAGGAAGAGAGAATGTGCATTGGAACTCTCAAAGGAATTGGTAACATGAGGTTAGACCGCTAGAATTCCTCCAAAACTTGTAGGGCAGTTTCTTACCATAAAATTCCTTTGAAGCAATCCTACAAACCAAACACCTCTTATAGGAATTTTTCCTTTGGATTGAATTCCTCCATTTTCCTTGAAATTCCTTTGAATCAAAGAGGCCAGCAGTCCTAGACAGGGACCACCAAACTCACAGGTCTCAGACTAAAAAGCCCTGGATTTTGAAACCGTTCCAATCTAATCTACCTTTCCCATTCCTGGCAGCCATTAGTATCCATCATCAAGCAAGCCAGTTTGCTGAGTTCCATTGACACCTGCAACTGCAAACGAACCATCTAATCTTTTTCCAATTTTTCCTTCCAAGCTCAATTAGCAATTTCCATTTGCCTCCTCTTAAGCTTGGCAAAGAAAAACACATACAGATGAGAATATTGCTGTGAAATGAAATTAACTCAAATCAAGATGAGGTGGACTGCCCAATCGACAAGGAGATCCACACAAAGGCAACTGTTGGATTCAACTGATTTATGGAAAAACTGCATGTATGTAAACTGGAATATAAAATCTGTATGAAAAAGGTGACCGATGGGTGGTCCCTACTGTCAGTCACTGTTTCATACATTATTAGCACATGATGTATTGGCGTGTTCATACACCAAGCAGTCTTTTTCTTTGTGGTTCTAACAATCTGTTGGTTGTTTTGTTGACCCAGAATCATTATTACAGGGTAAGATTTGAATTGTTCCAACATGTTAAGAAATAAACTTGCCTTTTGGGCTCTCAAGCCATCCTATTTTTCCATCTGTTTCCAAAGTTCTCACTGGCAGTGGTCGCTACCTGTTATGATGTGGGCTTATGGGCCATATATACACATGAGACAATATGCAATGAGCCCCCTATACAATGTGATAACCCTGCAACTTATATATGTCTAACACCATCTCTCAAACTCATAGTGGATCAGAAACACTGAGTTTGGAGAGGTAAAAACTGTGATGAGCGCTAGTTTGTGCCTTGGTGAAGAAATCTGCTAGCTAAAGTTCGGAAGGTACATGTTGAAGAGCAACCACCTATGCTTGCACTTGCGATTTCATGTAAGAAGCATCAACACTAATATGCTTTGTGAGCTCATACTTCAATGGATCACAAGCAATACTAATCGCACCCGTGCTATCTGACAAGAGAGGAGTTGGTGCAGAAACAGAAACACCTAAGTCCACAAGGAGCCAACGTAACCAAGTGATCTCAGAAGTCAGCGACGTCATAGCACTCAACTCAGCCTCAGTACTCGAACGAGAAACTATAGTTTGCTTCTTAGTTTTCCACGTAATAAGAGAAGAACCAAGAAAGACACAGTAGGCAGAAAGAGATCGATGATCATAATGATCACTGGCCTAGGTCGCATTAGAGTATGCCTGGAGCTGTAAGGAGATAGAACGAGGAAAGAAAAGATGACGAGAGATGGTCACACGAAGATATTGCAGAACACGAAGGTGGTTGTAGTGGATTTGAGTAGGAGCCGAAACAAACTGACTCAAAATATGGACAGAGTGGGAAATATCTGGTCTAGTGATCCCAAGGTAGACCATACTACCAACAAGGTGACGATATCGAGTGGGGTCTTCAAGAGGCTTACCATCAGTAGGTCGAAGGTGGACTCTAAGCTCCATAGGAGTATCCACCATGCGCTAATCAGCGAGACAAGCACGAGCAAGAAGATCCTGAACGTACTTCTCTTGTGAGAGGTAGTAGACCTTAGGCGTAGAAGAAAACCGACAAGCTCAAACTCTGACCAAAGACGTGTGAAGAACTTGTAGAGCCGGTGAGTCTCTAGGTGAGCACGTTGACGCACATAGCAGGACAGGTCCGACAGACATCTGGTACTAGAGAGTCAAGCTGACGCCACACCGTAGACATTTGTTGGTAGAAGTTGTGCACCGTGGCATCAAGCTGTTGAAGAGTGCGCACCTGATGTACGATCGAAAGATACATAGCATCACTTGTCGGCTGGTAGTGGGCACGAAGGCGCTTCCACATCAGTTGAGATGTCGGCAGCTCCACCACATTCATAGAGATATCGATAGTCATGCTACCCACTAGGATGGATGGCAGAAGTATGAGCCTCATCGTCCTGCTACCTCTCGTAGGAGTGAAGCTGAGCCTGGTACACCTCCATGGCCTCCTCAAAGGCAGTGATCGTAGCTTTCTAGGTTGCCTCATCGGCAGTTGCAGGGATATGAGGGGCAGCCGACAGTGAAGGTCAGGGCGGACATGTCCTCTCGCCAGTAAGAAGGCCCTAAAGACGCTGACTCCTCATTTGGATCCGCATGTGCATGGCCCACTCATGATAGTTCATCCCATCGAAAATGATCTTCGGAAGTGGGATAGCAGTATGGGTGGCCATCATGTGCGGGAGACGACCGGCTTGACACATGCACAAATCTGACAGGGGCGGCAATAAAGAGATAGTGGCTAGATTTGGCCAAGGCAGGCAGCCGAAGCTGATCGAGGCAGGAGTCGGGCTCTAGCCGGGAGGTGGGCGGCTAGGAGGAGGCAAGCTGAGGCGACGTCGGGAAGACCCTGGTGGCGCTAGGAGGAAGGTAGTCGGGTGGCGGCGGCCGGAGGCACGAGCTGTGCGGGTGGCCCGACGCGGCACAAGGTAGTCGGGCGGTGGCCAGGAGGAGGCAGGCCAGGGCGGCGTCAGGAGGAAGGAAGTCGGGCAGCGGCTGCTGGAGACACAAAGCTGCACAGGTGGGCCGGAGGCGACGACGCATGCGCAGGGGCGCGGTGCGGTAGCGGGAGGCAGCGGCATGTGCACAGGGGCACGGGGGAGGTGTGGCAGCGGTGGCTAGGGTTGGGAAACCCTAGCCCTCTCTTGGTCTGATGCCATGTTATGAAGTGGGCTTATATTCCAATGGGCCAAAAGGTTATATCTATACATGAGAGACAATATGCAATGAACCCCCTGTACAATGTGATAACCTTGCAACCTATACATGTCTAACACTACCTATGCTAGGTACATGGGATATATCCCACTTTAAGTAGCTTGTTGGTCATATTTTGATTTTTGTAATGAGAAATTAAATGGGGTTTCCCCTCGTTAGAAAAAAGCTGGTCACATTATATAAGGGTTTTTTTGGCATTGAGCATTTGATGTTACTTTCACTTCTATTCCTATCCACATTGATCATCAAAAAGCAACTTTTCCTTGTTCAATTTTAGTGTCAAGGTTTCAACCTTGTTCAATAACTTCATACTTACTTACATTTCTACTTCTATCTCTTCCATCTTTTTTGTGCGTTTCTTTATTACCTAAGTGTTATAATACTCAGTTTGAGGAAGCCAACCGCTTGCTAAAACGGCGTCTAGAGACAGAGAAGCCACGAAATGATGCTACTGCAGATATGTCTGAAGATCTCTTTGAAGGAGAAAAGGGAGAGGACGCTGGAGACCCATCTGTTGCCTACGGTGACAGCACGACTGGGAACACACCTAGGATCAGTGCAGTCGACAAGCTATACATAGTGTTGATCAGGTATGGAATGGTTTTTTAATAACTTCCTATTGTATTTTTGTAGGCAAGTTGTGCAATGTAAGAAAATTACATGTTAAACACTCCTTAAGCTGCAAGAGATTAATACATTTTGCACTGAGCTACTATTCACAGATGCAAAATGACCTTGCAGTTAGTGCACAAGACTTTATTCTAATACCTGCATACCGTTGTGCACCAAGAGCTCCCCCATTCTGTAGCAAAAGAATGATATAAAAGAAATCACCATTCACATATTTAGCCTACCTACTAATAATCAATCCTTTAGACTCAGAATTGGTGATATGAGTCATATGACCTCTTGTTCCTATTCCCTACTTTGATATATGATGTAATTTGCAGGTTTGTCGGTATTTTGTGTTCAAATGTATTGGCCATTTAATTCCTTTATGATGTATTGTACTGCAGCCTTCATGGCCTGGTACGTGGTGAGAACATGGAGCTTGGCCGTGATTCAGATACTGGTGGACAGGTATTGTTGTTGCATATACTTACATAATTAAGTACAGGTGCATAAATAACCCTAACCTTGTACTGTACTTAACTGTGGTACCTATTACTTCCATTGACCTTGTAAAAATGTCCAACAAAAAGGATCATATAATGACATAATTTCACTTGCATCTGTTGTGTGCCATTTGATAGGTTAAATATGTTGTGGAACTTGCTAAAGCATTGAGTTCATGCCCTGGAGTTTACCGGGTTGATCTACTGACAAGGCAAATCTTAGCGCCGAATTTTGATCGTGGCTATGGTGAACCAGCAGAGATGCTGGTACCAAGAAGCTTCAAGAATTTTAAGCATGAAAGAGGAGAGAACAGTGGTGCCTATATTATCCGAATACCATTTGGACCGAAAGACAAGTATCTAGCTAAAGAACATCTCTGGCCTTACATTCAAGAATTTGTTGATGGCGCACTCAGTCATGTAGTGCAGATGTCGAAAATCATAGGTGAAGAAATCGGCCGTGGGCATCCAGTTTGGCCTTCTGTGATTCATGGCCATTATGCCAGTGCAGGAGTTGCTGCTGCTCTACTATCTGGAGCACTTAATGTTCCCATGGTATTTACAGGGCATTTTCTTGGGAAAGATAAGTTGGAAGGGCTTCTCAAGCAAGGGAGACATACAAGGGAACAAATAAATATGACATACAAAATAATGTGCCGAATTGAGGCAGAAGAATTATCTCTTGATGCATCTGAAATAGTTATTGCAAGCACCAGGCAAGAGATAGAAGAGCAGTGGAACTTGTATGATGGTTTTGAGGTCATACTTGCAAGGAAGCTTCGTGCGAGAGTCAAGCGTGGTGCTAACTGCTATGGCCGTTATATGCCTCGTATGGTTGTGAGTATACTGTATCTGTATACATTGTAACTTTGATTCTTTTTTGTTGTCATAATAATCACTGGTAAATATTTCATAGTCAGGTAGTAAGCGTCAGCTGTAGTTGCTGTCCTTATTTGTTGTAGTGGTAATATATTTATTAGTTTTGTACCTCTTGCTCTGCAGATAATTCCTCCAGGTGTTGAATTTGGCCTTATGATCCATGATTTTGATATGGATGGTGAAGAAGATAACCCATCCCCAGCTTCTGAAGATCCACCTATTTGGTCTGAGGTCACGAAATTTCTTCAGATTTGCACATACAAGATCTCACTTACTAGTTTACATACTCCTTTTTCGATTAAAGCTTACTAGTTTTTATATCCCATAATTGATAACAGTTATTACTTGTTAATGCATGTTTTCCTGCATCTTTAAGTTTGTGCGCTGATAATTTGTGTGTGATGACAGATAATGCGGTTCTTTACAAATCCTAGGAAACCTATGATTCTGGCTGTTGCTCGTCCTTATCCTGAAAAGAATATTACAACACTTGTGAAGGCGTTTGGTGAATGCCGGCCATTGAGGGAGTTTGCTAACCTAGTAAGATAAAACTTAAAAACCTAGCACTTTGATGTTCTGTATATGTGAATATCATAAGTGTAATTAATTGAGTTTAGTGGCTGCTACTGCTAATAATCTGAATGCTCTTAGCATTTTATTTTGTACTTGCTTCTTGATCTTGCATTTCAGACATTGATAATGGGTAACCGTGAGGCAATTTCCAAAATGCATAATATGAGTGCAGCTGTTTTGACATCAGTACTTACATTGATTGATGAGTATGATTTGTACGGTCAAGTGGCATACCCAAAGCATCACAAACACTCCGAAGTTCCTGATATTTATCGTTTGGCAGCGAGAACAAAGGTATGTCATTTCTGAGCACAAAAAACTGGTGGTGCCATTCTTTCCCTTGTTTTGAATCACTAGCACTCGAAGTTCTTCTCTTCAATTGTCTATCTATTTTGATCTGTTTCTAATAGGTAGAAAACTCACGACTTAAGTAAATTAAATTGTTCAAATGGCTGAAGGATTCCATAACTGATTCTGTTAAGTTAAAATATTATAGCAACAATTTTATGTTAGGTAGCATTCGCCAGTGCTACTCTAGTTCTTGTCCTGTAGTATTTTTATGTTGATGCTGATCATCCATTGAACATTTGTAGGGTGCTTTTGTAAATGTGCCTTACTTCGAACAATTCGGTGTCACCTTGATAGAGGTCGTGATCATTGAAATTTAAATTACATTTTGCAGCCATTACCATTTTTGCATTCTAATCACCTCCTATCTGTTCTTTTCGTGAGCAGGCTGCCATGCATGGTTTGCCTGTAATTGCAACAAAAAATGGAGCTCCTGTTGAACTTCACCAGGTTCGTGCATCATATTGTACCATTGTTAAATTCAAATAATATTAATTTTTTGGAAGGAAAATCATACCAACTCATAGCTGGAATGAAGGTCACTGTCTCCTTTCCGGTGGATGTTGATGCAGGTGCTGGACAATGGTCTCCTTGTTGATCCCCATGATCAGCATGCAATTGCAGATGCACTTTATAAACTTCTTTCTGAAAAGCAACTTTGGTCAAGATGCCGAGAGAATGGGCAGAAAAATATACACCAGTTTTCGTGGCCTGAACATTGCAAGAATTACTTGTCAAGGATATTAACTCGTGGCCCAAAATATCCTGCTTTTGCCAGCAATAAAGACCAGATTAAGGCACATATTAAGGGAAGGAAGCATATCATTGTTATTGCTGTAGACTCTGTCATTAACGAAGATCTGGTCCGTATTGTCAGAAATTCTATTGAGGCTACACGTACGGAAACTTGGTCAGGTTCGATGGGTTTCATGTTGTCGACTTCCTTGACAGTAGCGGAGATACATTCTCTATTAATATCTGCAGGCATGCTTCCTACTGATTTTGATGCTTTTATATGCAATAGTGGGAGTGATTTATATTACCCTTCATGGGCTGGTGATACACCAAGCAATTCCCATGTGACATTTGCATTAGACCGTAATTACCAATCTCATATCGAGTATCATTGGGGAGGAGAAGGTTTAAAAAGGTATCTAGTGAAGTGGGCTTCTTCAGTAGTAGAAAGAAGGGGAAGAATTGAAAAGCAAGTTATTTTTGAAGATCCAGAACACTCTTCGACATATTGTCTTGCATTTAAAATCGTCAATCCAAATCGTGTAAGCCTTTTCTTTCCAGAATCTTGTGTTTGGTCGGAATTTTGTTTGTTTATATATTTTGTGGATTGTTCAAGTGTATCATTTTACAATAGGTCTTTACGCAAGGTGTTTTTAATTATCGCTTGTTTATTGTAGTTACCTCCTTTAAAGGAGCTTCAAAAGTTGATGAGAATCCAGTCACTCCGTTGTCATGCTCTGTATAACCATGGCGCTACCAGGCTATCTGTAATTCCAATTCATGCATCACGGTCTCAGGCTCTAAGGTTTTCTTTGATTTTCTTACTTCTCACTTATTTATTGTTTCTTTGTTCTGAACTTCTTATGTACAATTGTTGCAATATTATTGGGCTTGAAGCATTTTTTAACTTGGTTGAAAATGTGATGTGGTTTTTGTAAATGGTTTTGGATCTTGTATTGTAAGAGGATCAACAGGCCAATATATATACATCCATTGTACAAGTGCAAATAAGCCTCTATACTATACACATATCTAATACCCCCTCAAACTCATGGTGTATTAACAACACTGAGTTTGGAAAGGTAGAACCGATGTTGAGCAACCGTCTGCGCCTTGGTGAAGAAATCTGCTAACTGAAGCTCTGATGGCACATACTGAAGAGCAATAACTTTGTTTTGCACCTGTGAGCGCATATATGAAGCATCTACTCCAATGTGTTTAGTGAGCTCATGCTTCACATGATCTTGAGCAATGCTGATCGCGCCAGTACTATCTGATAAGAGAGGAGTTGGTGCAGAAGTGGAAACACCAAAATCCTCAAGTAGCCACCGAAGCCAGGTGATCTCAGCTGTCAACGACGCCATAGCTCTCAACTCAGCCTCAGCGCTTGAATGGGAAACAATAATCTGTTTCTTGGTCTTCCAGGCAATCAAGGAGGATCCAAGAAAAAACACAATAGGCAGAAAAAGAGCGGCGATCAGAAGAATCACTAGCCTAGGTCGCATCAGAGTATGCCTGAAAGTGCAATGAGCTAGAGTGAGGAAGGAAAAGACGACGAGTGATGATCCCATGAAGATATCGCAGAACACGAAGAAGACTATAATAGAGTTGAGTAGGAGCAGAGATGAATTGACTTAAGATGTGAACTGCATGAGAGATGTCAAGACGAGTGATACTAAGATAAACAAGACTCCCAACAAGATGGCGGTAGCGAGTGGGATCCTCAAGAGGCTCGCCATCGGTAGGTCAAAGATGAGCACCAAGCTCTATAGGAGTATCCACTATACGCTGATCAGTAATACAAGCGCGAGTAAGGATATCCTGAATGTAACGCTCCTGAGAGAGATAATAGCCCTCGGGGATAGCAGTAATCTCAATGCTAAGAAAGTAATGAAGAGGACCTAGATCAGATATCAAGAACTGCTCACGGAGACGCTCATTCACAAAAGCAATATAGTGAGAGTCATCACCAGTAATGATCATATCATCAACATATAGAAAGAGAAGCGTCCGACCTTGAGAAGAGGTGTAAACAAAAAGAGCAGAGTCATGATTACTGGCAAAGAAACCAGCGGCAGTGACAACAGATGATAACCGGGCGAACCAAGCACGAGGAGCTTATTTTAACCCATAGAGAGCGACGAAGGCGACAGACAATATCATCAGGAACAGAATACCCAGTAGGCGGCCGCATGTAGACCTCCTCGCGCAGTTCGCCATTGAGAAAGGTATTCTTGACATCTAACTAAGAGATGGATCACTGTCGAACGGAGTCGACAACAAGGAGAGTGCAAACGGTGGTCATGTGAGTGACAGGAACAAAGATCTCATCATAGTCACGACCATGCTCCTGCTTAAAACCACGCGCCACAAGACGAGCCTTGTAACGTTCAAGGGAATCATCCGAGCGAGTCTTGATATTGTATACCTACTTGCACGTAATGGGAGTGACATGTGCAGGTAAGGGAACAAGATTCCAAGTGCCAGTGCGCTCCAAAGCAGCAAGCTCCTCAGACATCGCAATTTGCCACTCAGGATGAGTAACAACCTCACGATAAGTCAGAGGCTCAGAAGAGGCAGTGGCTGCAAAGCCATAGTGCTCAGGTTGCTTAACAGTGTAGCGATCACGAAGGTCGTTTCTGGGAGCAGGATTGGACAATGACGGAGAAGAAGAACTGGGAACAGAGCCCAGCAAGGAGAGAGAGCTAACTGGAGAAGGAGGAGGTCGAGGACGACAAGAGTAGTGCAAGGGAAAAGGTGAAATCTCAACAAAAGAGTGAGAAGAGTCCTCCGACGTAGGTAGAGGAGGATCAGTCGAAGACGAGGCCGAAGGAGATGGACGAGGCGAAGTATTAGTGAAAGAAGGGGTGGAGGAAAGGAAGGAAAGGGGAAGGATTCCGGAGGCGGCGGCGGCTGGCGGTGGCCAACCAGAAAGCCCTAACCCTAACCACCTTACTCTGATACCATGTAAATGGTTTTGGATCTTGTATTGCAAGAGGGCCAACAGGCCAATATATATACATCCATTGTACAAGTGCAAATAAGCCCCTATATTATACACATATCTAACAGTTTGTTCTATTTTATTTTTTTGTGTGTGGACTATCATCAATACTTTTCCATGGAAGATTAGACATTGTTTTAGTGAGGAAAAACATTATTCCGCTCCGTTGCTTTGTTTGAAAATCCCAGCTATAGCAGGCATTGTGAACTAAATGACGTGTAACTTCAAAATGGAGGAACTCCAGTGCTACAGACTGCAGTAAATATTTGAGTTAGATTATGCATTGCCTGCTTATTTTTAAAGAAAAGGAATGTATATTGGATGCTGTTTAGGCCAAATATTTGCTGCTGTGTAAAAAAGATCAGCAACAAGCAATAGATAGTAACTGTTTTGCAGTGCTCATGTGCTCGGTGAATTGCTTTTCATATTTGATTCCCATATGCACCTACCAGCTATTTGTACTTCTGTTAACAAAATTTTATGTTCTTCTAGGTACTTATCTGTTCGCTGGGGCATAGAGTTGCCAAATGTTGTGATTCTTGTTGGTGAAACTGGTGATTCAGATTATGAAGAACTTTTTGGAGGTCTTCACAGGACAGTCATCCTGCAGGGTGAATTCAATACTCCTGCAAATAGAATCCATACTATCAGACGGTATCCTTTACAAGATGTTGTTGCACTTGATAGTCCAAACATCATTGGAATTGAGGGTTGCAGCACTGATGACATGAGATCTGCTCTGAAACAGCTTGGTATACCAACAGAATGACACTAAACACCATCTATTTTGTGTTAATACGAAGAAAAAAAATGGACAATACACAGATAGCAAACGAATACGATCATTTCCATACTTGATAGAAATGCCGATTTTGCCTGTAAGTCATGTAGTGTATGTGTGTGGTCCTTGAGCTGTGAATAACGTATTAAATCCCATTGCCATTTTGAGACCCTGGTATGTGGAAATTTTGGAGTAAACAATGAGTCCATCCAGGAGTATAGTTGAAACAAACTAGTTAAAATGTTGATAATGGAAACATTAATTTAGCATAAAAAGGTTCCAAATACTACAAAAGTTGGTCAAACTTACTTTTTTCCTTTTTAAAAGGAAGTTTACTACTGTCTATTGTTATTGAAGGGTGGAGCATATGATTCCTCTGCAACCCTCTTTACTCTGTTTTACTTAAGAAGTGCTGCCTTGTGATTAAGTATTGTTAGACACGATTTTTCATTCTATATCTAAAGTTCTGAGATTGATGCAGTTTTGTAGTTTTCTCCTTGAATGTGCAAAGATCTACTACTCCGTACATCCAAAAATGTCTTGGTGTGCCCCTCTCCCTACGGAAGCTGACAAGGGTTGAAGTTCAACCTACTATTGATAGGATTGCTGATCGTCTTTTAGGCTGGAAAGTAGAGTTGCTAACAAGGGTGGGCAGGAAAACATTGATACAATTTGTGTTAATCTCTGTAGTGGTCTACTTGACCATGACAGTTGACCTCCCTCAGTGGGCTATTAAAGAAATAGACAAAATCCGTAGGAGATTTCTTTGGAGAGGCAGAAAAGACTTTAAGGGCGGCCATTGTCTTGTGGCTTGGGGCAAAACTTGCCGATCTTTTGAACTTGGTGGTCTTGACATCTTTGATCTCCAGCGGATGGGATGGACCCTTAGAATGAGATGGCTTTGGTTTCAGAAGGCTGAACCTGACAGACCTTGGTCCCTCTTTTCCATCCAAGTTCACCACTGCGTTCGGTCCTTCTTCTCTATGGCAACATGCATTGAGGTCGGTAATAGCTCTGCACCCTCTTCTGGACAAATAGGTGGATTTATAGACAAAGGATCGCTGATCTTGCACCTTGCCTTTTTTGCTTTGATTTCCAAGAGATGTGCCAATAAGCGCACATGAGGAAGGCACTCACTGGTCACAACTGGACTGCGGATTTGATAGGAGCGATGACGGTTGAGGTCATTGCTGATTTTCTAGATCTTTGGGATCTCCTATCACAGGTGGTGGTGCAGCTGATTTAGAAGATAGATACATATGACGCTTCATTGCTAATGGAAACTACTCAGCAAAATCAGCATATGAAGGCTTCTTTCAAGGGGTATTGAGTTTAGACCCTATGAGCGAATTTGAAGAACTTGGACCCCAAATAAATGTTGATTCTTTATGTGGTTGGCTGCACATGATAAGTGCTGGACTGCTGATCGTCTGGCACGTCGAGGACTACAACACCTTCCCCACTACTTGTTTTGCGATCAGGAGGAGGAAACTATTAATCACCTTTTGGTATCATGTGTGTTTGCCCGCCAATTTTGGTTTGACCTCGACAAAAGGTGGGGTTACAGAACCTTTCCCCTCAGCCGGGTGAGCCCTCTTTAGAAGAATGGTGGTCCAGATCACACAATGCAGTCGATAGCCAGGTTCGGTAAGGACTCAACTCCATCATCATTTTAAGGGCATGGTCTCTTTGGAATCTCCGCAATCGCTGCATCTTTGATGGGGTTGCACCGGATGTTAGAGCTCTCTTGTCATTTGTCAGTGAGGAGATGAGGATTTGGGGACTGGCTGGAGCAAAGGGTATTTCATACCTAACTGCTCTGTCATAGGTTTTGGTCTAGATCTTGTCTCTGGTCGAGGTCGATCTTGTTCTTGTACCATAGGCGAGTTTTTCTGTTATTTTTCCTAGAGCAGGTGTGTGTTTGGGTGTGTATGTAAGGGTTTTCTTACCCCTTTTTCCCCTTTCTTAATACAAAGATACACAACTCTCTTACGTATTCGAGGAAAAAATATAGGTCGCTAAGCTTTCCAAACTTTGACTATTTATATATGTTAAATTATATAGATTGACTACATAAAAATAATGCTATTTGATTTGTCTTTCAAAATGCTTTAATAATATGAAGAGTATATCTTGATAAAACCATATTCAAAGTCGTGTGTTGTAAATAGTCAAAAATAACTTATATTTGTGGACAAAGGAAATACCATGTAGGCGCCTGGTTGATCTGGAAGAAAAATAACTTTTCTATTCTTCAAATAGTCTGTCTTGTGGTTATGGAATTATTGTGACAATTGTAATGCAAACACTAATTCTTTTTTTTTCTTGAACTCGCAGGAGAACTGCGCATCATTATATTATGAAGAAGAAAAATGAGTCTAGACGACTCGAACAACCCCTAGTGGGGGACCAACAACCAAAAGGGCATCAATGCCATATCCTACGAAACCCTTTGGCTCCCACCATACATCATAAACATGCCTCATCTCTAATATCCCGTATGATAGTATTATGGTTAGGTGAAGCTCCCTAGAAAACACAACCATTTCTATGCTTTCAAATCCATCATGCCACCAATACGACCAAGGAGTTGAAACCCTTGCGAATAACCTTGAGAACCCACTGTAAAGCTTGACGCCACCATTCTGTAAAAATGTAGTCATCCAAACCCAGAGCTAAGTGTTGCAGCCCAATCAGAGATAACACTGAAAACCACACACTCCTTACAAACACACAAGTAGTGAACAAGTGTTGCACATTCTCCTCCTGATCACACAGTGGGCAACGCTCTAGGTGATCTCGTCCGCGATGAGCCAAATGATCAGCTGTCCAACAACGATTTAATGAGGCCAACCAAACAAAGAATTTGCATCGAGGTGGAGCCTAGGTTTTCCATATTGCCTTCCATGACTCAAACTCCACAGATCCCTCTAGAAAATAGTGTCCATATATGCTGATCCTCTACTCCAGGAG
Organism: Melocanna baccifera; assembly: GCA_036346265.1. Lineage (NCBI taxonomy): Eukaryota > Viridiplantae > Streptophyta > Magnoliopsida > Poales > Poaceae > Melocanna > Melocanna baccifera. Next base: position 3,954,125 of record CM070692.1, read on the forward strand.
TGAGTTCAAACCCGGTTAAGAGGTCCCAAAGATGGAGATAATCTGATAATGCCTCACTTTGCAGTCCGCCTCTAATGTCACGAATCCAAGTGCCATCTGCTAGCGCCTCCTGCACTGTTCTTCGATTAGCAATTCTTTTGGCACATGTATACAAAGAGCAGGTGCAAGGGCATGTAAGGATTTTCTATGCAGCCATTTATCACTCCAAAAAAGTGTTCAGCTGCCGTCCCCCACAATAGATGAGATTGAGATAGAGAACATAGCCAATGGATTTGGATGCACTTGGATATCAAGGCCAGCCCAAGACCGGTCAGATTGAGTCTTTTTAAGCCATAGCCACTTCATTCGTAATGCTTATCCAAGTACCTCTAAATCAAGAATTCACAAGCCTCCTAAATCAATTGGCCTCTTGACCCGATCCCAAGCAACAAGACAATGGCCTCTATTTACATCTTTGCGACCTTTCCAAAGAAAAGTTTTTTTATCTTGTCAATTGCTTTGATAACCCACTTAGGAAAGTCTAATGCTATGAGCTGATAAATGGGTATAGCCGTAAGTATTGCGCGAACGAGGGTGGCCCTCCTAGCCGAATGCATCATGGCTGCCTTTCAACCAAGTAGCTTATTAGCAATCTTGTCAATTATTGCAAAAAAGTCAGCCTTAGAAAGTTTTTTGATAGACAAAGGAAGCCCAAGATACTTGTAAGGGAACTCTTGCACCTTACATAGAAAAGAGGTTTGCACAACTTCAATATCCTGGTCGTGGCATTGGATCGGGCTCACATAACATTTAGAGATGTTAGTGACCAACCCTGATGCCTCATTAAAAACCCAAAGAATCTCCTTGATCAATGCCAAATCATCTAAGCAAGGTCTTAAGAAGAGGATTACATCGTCAGCATATAGAGAGACTCACTGACTAGAACCTCGCGAGAGTAGGGGCTGCAATATTCTATTGTCACTTGCTTTATTGATCAGAGCATTAAGCACATCCATAACTATAATGAAAAGCATTGGAGATAGAGGGTCTCCTTGCCGTAGCCCCCGTTGATGTTGAATCAGATCTCCTGGCACCCTATTTACTAAAACTCGAGTTGTGGAAGATCTCAACAGCTTAGATAATATATTGCACCAAACTGGACCAAAACCCAAATATCTCAAAACCTGCAGTAAGAAAGACCATGATACCGAATCAAATGCCTTTGGTATGTCCAATTTGAGAAGAATTCTTGGTTCCTTTTGTCTGTGCAGCAGTTTGGCTGTTTGCTGCACCAAAATAAAATTGTCATGGATGCATCTTCCTTTAACAAATGCACTTTGGTTGGGGGACACCAAATCCTTAAGCTTGGGAGTCAACCTGTTGGCTAACAATTTGGTGACAAGTTTAGCAAGACTGTGCACTAGGCTTATAGGTCGGTAATCCTTGATTTCCACAGCATCAGGTGTCTTTGGCAGCAGGGTGATGTAGGCTGAATTGAGAAGAAACAACCTGCTGATATCTCCCTGTAATATTCAGTTTAGGGCAGCCAAAAGGTCTACTTTAATTATATTCCAACAGATTTATAAAACACTCGGTATATCCATCTGGACCTGGCGCCTTATCTCATGGTAGAGACTTAATTGTTGCCCAAACCTCCTCCTCAAAAACTCAATTCAAGAGATAACAGATCAGTAGGCTCTTCATAAAAGGATTCCAGGTTTAGTGTGCATTCTCTTTGGGCTATCGTGCCAAGAAGGTTAGAATAGAATTCCCAAGCTACTTCCTGTTTCTCTTCTTGACTAGTAACAATTCTATCTTCCACTTTAATCTTGGCCATGAAGTTCTTTCTCTTTCTGTACCAAGCCTACTGATGGAAGAAAGCTATGTTTGCATCCCCTTCTTTTATCTAACTTAAACTAGAGCATAAACGGGCAATCGTACGCTCAAATGAAGCTAGCCTAAGTGCATGCTGCTTCAATTGCCGATGGGCCAATCTTCTTCATTGGACAGTAAGCGAGTATCTTGTGCAATCTCCAGGCGATGAGTGATTTCCTTTGCAAATTTTGACTTCATCGCACAAAAACCTATATTATATCTGGATAAATATCATTGTTGTTGGATATGACTTGCACTCAAAGCAGCTGTAGTTTGGTGTAGTAGCTACAACAGTTACCGTGTTTTTCTTCTTTCCACTCCTTGTGTGATTACTTCCATGCCTCTTCTTTCCATGGAAACCCGCACATTTGTTTTACTTTTCCTGGGGAAACTTGCTCGGTCTTTTATATTGCTTGTATTAGACATGTATAGTCCTTGTATACGCTGTATCTGGACATCTTGTACTCCAAGCCACATTGGGCTATATATATGAAAGGTCATCCCCCTTAAGAGGGCGTGTGGTGTTTCCTAACCTCTCTACATGGTATTAGCATAATTAGATCCTAATTTCACGCTTCCGCCTCTCCCTTCTGATCGCACGCTCGCGTTCGACGCGCATCACCGCGCGGCCGCCGCCACCCCACCCGCGCGCGCTTCCCTCGCGTTGCGTCCACCTCCCCGGCGGCATCCGCGTGGCCGCCGCCACCCCACCCGCGCGCGCTTCCCTCGCGTCGCGTCCACCTCCCCGGCGGCATCTCCCAATCTGCGCGCGCGCTCGAGCGCCCGCCGCTCGCCTCTAGGGTTTTCGCGGTGACGCCTTCCCGACGCGTCACCGGCCGCGACCGGGCTCCTCTTGCGTCGCGGCCCGCCACCTCCCCACGCGCTCTCCCGGCCGCCAAGCGAAGACCCCTGCGCCGCGCCACGCCGCCCTTCCGATGGCCACGGTGCCCGGCGCCGCCACCCTGCCTGCTGCGGGCGCCCCCACCTTGCCTGCCATCGATGCCGCCACCATGGGTGCCATGGGCGCCAGCCCTGCCGCACCGCCGCCTCCGATCGTGGTTCACCCCTACGCCACAGTCAACGTCAAGTCCCACATTCCGATCACGTTGGACCTTCACCCAACTACTCGGCTGGCGTTCTTCTTCAAGTCGCCAGGCGGCAAATTCGGACCGCCGCGACATCGACGGCTCCGCACCTCCCCAACTCGATGACCCTCAGTGGGACGCCACGGAGTGCTGCGTCCGCAGCTGGCTCTCCGGTTCCGTCGACGACTCCGTCCTTGACCTCGCCATGGACGACGCCGATCCAACCGCCCGCGATCTGTGGGTGGCCATCGAGAAAATCTTCCACGCCAACAGGGAACCGCGCGCCATCTTCCTCCTCAACGAGTTCCATTCCATGGTGCAAGGCGACTCCACCATCTCGGCGTACTGCCAGCGCCTGAAGACCAAGGCCGCCGCCCTTCGCGACGTCGGCCATCCTGTGGAGGACTCGCACTGCCCTCGCCCTCTGCGTGGCCTCAACCTCGCTTCTCCAACACCGCCGACGACATCGCCAACTCCGCCGTTCTTCCCACGTTCGCCAGAGCCCACGACATGCTGGTTCTCAAAGAACTCCGCTTGGCCAACGACGAGAAGACCGTCGTCAACACCGCCCTTCTCACTACGGCCGGCTCTGGCTGCACCAGTCCGGGCGGGTGCCGCTCCACCACCGCCGGGGCCAACTCTGGAAGCTCCTACAACCCCCACATCAGTGGCTACGGCAGCGGCAACAAGGGCGGCGGTGGCGGCGGGAAAGGCAAGGGCAAGGGCAAGCGCGGCTCGGGCGGCGGCCACCGCGGCGCGGTCTTCTTGGCGCCCTCGAAAGCCGGCCAAGACAAAGAAGCCGCCAAGATGTGCCCATGGGTCCCTGGATCTGCTACAACCCGTGGGCTCCACAGGGCCCCCCTCCGACTCAGCAGGGTCCCAGCGGTTGGCGCCCAGGTCTCCTCGGCGCGCCCCCTCAGGCTCACACGGCTTTCGTGCCTGTGCAGCCCCCCACGACCTTCGCGTCGCTCCAGGTCTCCTAGCCGGCTCCTATGTGGAACCAGGCTGGCCTCGTCGCCGCCCTCAACCAGCTCAACGTCCAGGATCAGACTCCCTGGGTGTTGGACTCCGGCGCTTCCTCTCACATGAGCTCCTCGGATGGTATACTCCTTTCTCGCCATCCTTCCTCTCATTCTTACATTACCGTTGGCAATGGTCAAACTGTTCCTATTTCATGTCGTGGCGAGTCTATCCTTCACACACCCGTGTCAAATTTTCCACTTCATCATGTTTTGGTTGTTCCATCTCTAGTGCACAACTTGCTCTCAGTTCGTCAGTTCACTAGAGACAACAACTGTTCTATCGAATTTGACGCTCTTGGTTTTTCTATCAAGGATATCCCGACCCGGCGCGTGATTCTTCGCTGCAATAGTGCTGGCGACCTTTACACCATCCCCGCAGCACCTCCCGCTCCACACGCCAGCATCGCCACATCCACCAACCTATGGCATCACCGTCTCGGTCATCCCAGTTCCGCCACCATCGACATCCTTCGCCATAGTGCATCTATAAGTTGTAATAAAGTAGAGCATACTCTCTGTCATTCGTGTCAACTTGGCAAACATGTGCGGCTTCCTTTTTCAAAATCTAGTTCGTTTAGCTCTATGCCTTTTGAACTCGTTCATTGTGACGTGTGGACGTCCCCTGTTGCTAGTATCTCGGGTTATCAATATTATCTTGTTTTACTCAATGATTTTACTCATTTTTGTTGGACTTTTCCCCTCGTTCGCAAATCTGAGGTTGCAGCCCACATCACTAATTTTTGCAACTATGCTTCCACGCAGTTCAGCCTCACCATCAAAGCCATCCAGGCCGATAACGGCACTGAGTTCGTAAACAATACCCTCCACACTCTTTTTGCCTCTCGTGGTATTCATTTATGCCTCTCGTGTCCCTACACTTCCCCACAAAATGGCAAGGCCGAACGCATTCTTCGCACACTAAACAATATCAGCCGCACCTTGCTCATCCATGCGCACATGCCTGCATCTTACTGGGCTGAGGCGCTTGCCACAACAACATACCTGTTGAACCGGCGCCCGTGCTCCGCCGTTCACAATGCCATTCCATATGCTCTACTCTACAACAAAACACCCGATTACTCTCATCTTCGTGTTTTTGGGTGTCTCTGCTACCCCAACCTGACCGCCACGACTCGCCACAAGCTCGCTCCTCGTTCGACGACTTGTGTCTTTCTCGGCTATCCCTCCTCGCATAAGGGGTACCGCTGTCTTGATCTTTCAACCCGGCGCATCATCATCTCGCGCCACGTTGTTTTTGACGAGACTTGTTTTCCCTTCGGGCTTTACACTTCTGGGTCCTCGACCAGCGACCTGGATTTTTTGCTTGCAGGATCTACCGTGCCGACACGCCTCCACGCGGTCGCTCCGTCGTATGACGACGTTGAGCAACCGCGCCCTACTCAGGCGGTCCTCGAGGAGCTGCAGGACGACTCCGCGATCCTATTTCGCGGTCCTGTGGTAGCAGCCGCCCCTGTTCGGCCTGCGGTGGCTGCAGCTCCTGTTCCTCCGGCGGCTGCACCACTTCCACCAGCAGCCGCCCCAGCCCAAAGAGCCGGAACTTCCACTGACGATGATCGACGTCCCCGGCCCGACGCGTGGCCGGCGATCCGCACCACCGCTGCCCAGCGGCTGCTGCGGCGCGCCGAGCGCACTTCTGCACGCCAAAGACTGCCGCCGACCTCCGGATGGTCACCGGTCACGCATCGGACTCTTCGTCCAACTCAAGACTACGGCTTCTCGCCACCCACTCGTCTCTCTCGCGATGCGGCAAATTACCGGAGTGCCTTGGCCGATCCTCAGTGGCGTGCTACCATGGCTGACGAGTACAAGGTGCTTGTTGACAACGGGACATGGCGCCTCGTTCCTCGTCCTCCCGGCGCCAACATTGTGACGGGCAAGTGGATTTTTAAACATAAATTCCACTCGGACGGTTCCCTTGCCCGCCACAAGGCGCGATGGGTGGTTCGCGGGTTCTCTCAACGCCACGGCATCGACTACGATGAGACGTTCAGCCCCGTCGTCAAGCCTGCCACGATACGAGTCGTCCTCAGCATTGCTACTTCGCGCTCCTGGCCGATTCACCAGCTTGACGTGCAGAATGCTTTTCTTCATGGCAACTGAGGAGACCGTATCGCCAGCAGCCTCCGTGCCGTCGACCGCTCTCACCCCGACGATGTCCGCATCTTCGCAGCGCTCTCTATGGCACGAAAAGGCTCCTCGGGCTGGTACGGCGTTCGCCACCTACCTCCGGCAACTCGGCTTCGTTGCTTCCGTCTCCGACACGTCCCTCTTTGTGCTCCACGAGGGGGACGCCACTGCCTACCTGCTCTTGTACGTCGACGACATCATCCTTACGGCGTCCTCGACTGCACTCCTGCAGCGCATCCTGGCGCGCCTTCACTCCGAGTTCGCCATGACGGACCTCGGCGACCTGCACCACTTCCTCGGCATCTCCGTCACGCGCTCGCCGGAGGGACTCTTCCTCTCACAGCGCTAGTACGCTGTGGATCTCCTACAGCGGGCGGGCATGGCCAAGTGTCACCCTACAACCACACCGGTTGACGCTCGTGCCAAACTCTCCGCCACCAACGGCTCTCCGATTCCGACCCTTCACAATGATCGGCATTGCCGGTGCCTGCGATGCCAGACGCCACCGCCCCGAGCTCGCCTACGCCATTCAGCAGGTGTGCCTCTTCATGCACGATCCCCGCGAACCTCATCTCGCGCTGATCAAGCGCATCCTACGTTACGTGAAGGGAACATTGTCCACCGGCCTCCACCTCACCTTTGAGCCGGTTGACTCTCTCACCGCATACTCCGATGCGGACTGGGTAGGCTGTCCAGACTCCCGGCGCTCTACGTCCGGCTACTGCGTCTTCCTCGGTGACAACCTGGTCTCTTGGTCCTCCAAGCGCCAGACGACGGTATCTCGTTCCAGTGCTGAGGCTGAGTATCGCGCGGTTGCTCACGCCGTGGCCGAGTGCTGCTGGCTTCGTCAGCTTCTCCAAGAGCTTCACGCGCCCGTTGCTTCTACGACAGTCGTGTACTGTGACAATGTTAGCGCCGTCTACATGACCGCTAACCCTGTCCACCATCGTCGCACGAAGCACATCGAGATCGACATTCATTTGGTTCGCGACAAGGTTGCCTTGGGACAGGTTCGGGTGCTCCATGTCCCTTCGACTCATCAGTTCGCGGACATCATGACCAAAGGCTTACCTGTATAGTTGTTCACTGACTTTAGGTCCAGTCTTTGCGTCCGAGATTCTCCCGCTGCGACTGCGAGCGGGTATTAGACATGTATAGTTCTTGTATACGTTGTATCTGGACATCTTGTACTCTAAGCCACATTGAGCTATATATATGAAAGGTCACGTACCCCCTTAAGAGGGCGTGTGGTGTTTCCTAACCTCTCTACAGCTTGTTCTTATGTACTAGTTTTAGAACCTTTTTTCTGTTAACTTCTTATTTGATTTCTGAAAAGAGAGTTTGGAAAAAAACTGCAGTGTAGTTTAGTGATTGGTTATCGGTTTGTGGTTGGCCATCTGTATCGGATGCAAATCGTCTGCCGTTGCAACTGTTAAGGCACAGCTGTGCCGTTGCAATAATCGTATCCGTTGCTTTCCTTTAGACGGCCAGCATTTCCTATTCCTGTATGATGGTTTCGATTCATAGGCCTTGTAAGCCCACGTCAACCCCATGACAGCTCCTTCCCCTCGTTTGAATCAATTTCGGTACGGTTTATACTGGTTTCTGTTTAGAGGTATCAGAAATTAATAAGAATATTTAATTTTTAAAATAGTTTTTTATATTTTTATTCTCGTCTTTCTTCAAAGATAGGGTAAAAATCACGGATATATCATGCATCTCACTTCTTTCACTTCTATCTTGTGTACAAATATCTTTGCTTTCTCTACTGTTCACGTTCTCCTTACTCTACTGCTCACACCTTCATTCTAAAAATCATTTTTGGTTACTAACTCCCCTTGCCAATTGATTCTGACTTGTTTTATCTAGAGTAGAGGCGAATTGTGCAAAGGCTTGTAACTCTGTGAATTGAGCTAGTTTCAATTTTGATTCGCCAGCTACTTGTTTCATGGCTTTAATTTGAGCCGCGGATCCTACTCTGGAAACAGAAATACCCACATTAATAGTAGATCAAATTCTGACATTGTATAGATCCACGGATAAGAATATTTGTCCATCTGTAATGGAGATTCATGTTTAGTTAAAAAATTATTAGCCACGACCAAAAGCTATCCGCTGCAGTCAAGAACATGCCTTTGCTCCGACCCTTGGTTTTCTCACTCTCTCACACCAGGGCAGCGACGATTCTCGCCGGTAGTGGCCGCAATTTGCACCCCGAGCACACCCCAGGCCGTTTCCCATCATTTTGCTCACCCAATTTGGCCCCTTGTGCCTACTGTGAGCGAGCGTGGAGGCCTGGCGAGCATGAGCGGTGAGAGCGCACACTTGTAGCTCCAGCAAGCCGGAGCAGCAGCGGTCGTGCGCGAGCTACAAGTGGCAGAGCACAGCAGAGGAAGGGCGCAGCTTCGACGGCGACCAGCGGGTGAGCACGAACAGTGAGGGCGCGCTGTTGCGGCTCCAGCAAGTTGGCGCAGCAGGCATGCATGAGGAGCGAGTGGGTGAGGGCGGGCAGCGAAAGGGCGTAGCGTCGACGGCAGCAGGCGAGCACTGCACGGGTGACGAGGGTCATGCGGACATGACAGCCGCGGGTGAGCGCGGCGGCGAGTGCCGACAGCGTTCACGGTTGCCGTGGGCTGTGCGGCAGCACCAGACCAGCTGGCTTCGTGCGCACCTTGCATTCATTGGGACTACGGTCGGCCTTCAAGGCCTGGGAACCGTAGCCATCTTGGAAGGCATGGACATCTTGGAAGGCATGGAAATCATTATGGTCTAAATTGAAGCAATGGTCATTGTTTGTCAAATTCGGATTTAGTTAATTTAGAATTCTATGTGAAATTACTGTACTATTTTCTGAATCAGTAGATAGTGCTCATAAATATATCACCAAATCATTTTATACATAACGTGAACCATACCATTTATTAATATTATATATCAAAGTTTAAATAGACCACATTGGATCAAATTTACAATAAGACCAATCAGGCCAAATAGATACATTACATGAGATGGAAGCAAAAGCAAAAGGCGAGAGCATATCTTGTCATAGGTAAGAGACCAACTGGGGTAAGAGTTTAGACCATTGGAGACTATCCTAATCTCCTATCTTCTTCTCCACTATCTCCTGGGTGTCGTAGTACGCATAGTGATTTTGATCCACCACAGGTTTTGAAGGATTTAGTGAGCGAGGGTGAGCATAAACAATAGTGCTCCACGAGCCAATACACATGATGCAATATTATACATACAAGGCTCAACAAAGGTAGACTCATATTCTTTTATTTGCTAAAGGTATTATTTGAAAACTACAATAAATAAAATTTTCTATGACTTTGCATTTTAACTAAACCTTGTTTTCATTAAAAAGAGTAAAAGTGTGTAACATTAATAGCAGTGTAGGTTCCATGCACCAGTTACATGATTCTATTCACCATATGCTAGTTTTTGCTACTATTGTAACATCTACCCATTACCATCATTGGGTTACATCCACCCAAGACAAACTAAATTCAGGGTTATATCCACTCAACGAGTTTTCATCCCACACATAAAGTTTTAGAAATAGATACTAACTCAAGTAAGTTACCATGCTCGCCCATGACTATGGGCACAGTTGTTCAAATAGTTTATACTCTGCAGAGTTCATACACTTTACCCCAAGAGATAATCAACCTGTTATGTTTCACATATTTTCTTTGACATATGAATCAAGAAGATCATCACAATGTTTTTATAATGCATCACCCAATATAAGTTGCACCTGCTAAAGTTTTATCTTAGTGAGGTTATGTCCACCACACCAAAACCCCATTTTGCGCTACATGACGGTTTAAATCTAGTAACACGACTTGTGTCCACAATGACTTAAGACCAGCGATACAACCTGTGGGTCACTCCAATGGTGCAACCCGTACTGGTAGATGCAAATTAGTTAGTTAGGTTGTATTCATTATAGACTTATGATTGTACTATTTTACATTAGGAGGTCATAATAGAATTAAGTCCTTAGAATTATTTGGGCGCTACCACAATTATAATTTCTCATGCTACATCCACACCAACCCAGATATGTAAAGCAAGTTTTAAGGTTTTGAGAAGTATAAAATTAAGTTATCTTAATATACTAGCCATTTCCCTTCGATGGCTACCCAAAATTTAGTTTTATGATTAAAAATGATGATAAGGTAATTTAATATCTTGATATTTAAGCAAGACTAAGCATGACACTTAAATACAACTATAGCTAATATGATTACCCTTAAGTTTGTATGGTGACTATGATTTGATGATTCAAGTGTCCAAAGGATGGTGTAATAATAATTCAAATGTTGAATAGGCATATATCTATAACCTTAAGATGAATATACATTTGCATAACAAATAAAGCATGTAACTAGATAATTTAAACAAACATAATTTGCATAGAAATGTATATTCAATATGATCAAAGCACTAACTCACCTAGCTCACAAGTGGGTTGATCTTGAAAGTCTTAACTCGGCTTGAACTATGACTCTTCCATATCCTCGTACTCTATTCGGATGATTGTAATGAAAAGTAAATAAATATGAAAATAAATAAATAAATTCAAATAAACTCTAAATTAAATAGTTTCACTACCATTAGACATATCTTAAATTTAAATGAATTTAAAAATAAGTTTCATTAAATTAAGAGTAAAAATGAGTGAGAATTGGCTCTTCAAAGTTTAAATCAGGATTTAATCCTAAAATAAATAAAGGAGAGAGTTCTCTCTCACTAATAGGTAGGGTCTACCATAATTAATTTGATTTTTGATTGATTTCTTAATTGAAAAAGGTCACAAAGACTGATAGGTGGGGCCCACAAGTTTTAATTTATTTTTGAGTTAAATTACAAAAGGAAAATGGCTCAATGACTGACAAGTGGGGCCATTCACTATAGAGCACAGTGAAATGGGTCCGACTTGTTAGTGTTTCTTAAACAATTAACCAATTTGAACATGTTTTTTAAACATACGGGGCCCATATGTCATAGAATCTATAGTTAACTTAATGAAATGGGCCTATAGCGAGGGATTAACTAAGCTAATAATGGTCATTAACATAATTCATTACATGCCTTAATCCTAATGATGGGTGAATAGTGTCATCTTCTTCCCGCCGAGGAGCCGGGTAGCACTGGCATGCAAGCGGTGGGCGCAAGCCAGGAGCACGCACATCACGTAGACGTGACCGTTGAAAGCATCTAGGTCCCTAAAAATTGTTTTAATAATTAATAGCAAAATATGAATATGAGACTAACATATTTATCAAATGTTACAAGGTTTAGTCCTGATTATGAATATGACAACCTGAAAATATATGCTAAAGGTCAACATGAAGATCAACATTGTCCAAGAAAGGTACATGTAGTCTAGGATCTCTTTTTGGTTTTACCAATCTCTGAAGATTTGGTGAAAGACCAAATTTTAGATTAGATGTCATACTATTAAGATGGATCATTACTATTAGCTTGACAGTATGTTCTTGTATCATTTAGATCAATTTAAGATCATATATGCACTTAGAATTTAATTTGAAAGTCAATTATGCATTCTAAGAAAAACTGATTGTACTAGAGGTTTCATGGCGATACTATCACACTACGATATGACCGGGCAGTAGTGTGGTACTACCGCACCCCATTCAAACCATTTTTTAGTTGGCAGAACATATTTTCTAGAGAGGTTCTTTTGGAGTATGTTTGTTCCCTTAGAAAATGGTAGTACTGAGTTCAATTAGCGGTACTACCGTATTGCGGTATGATCGCAAATCTTGAGTGGTACTATCTAGACCGAAAGGACCAAATTCTAGACGGCATTATGTTTTTTTCTAAAGAGGACCACTTTTGGTCCTCTAGAAAAATAGTAGTACCGCCCCATAGAAATGTTACTACCGTAATATCGGAACTACTGCACTTGGTCTCTCATTGATTTAGACTTAATCGTTTAAGAGAGAAAAGGATGGCTAGTGAGAGAATTGCTATAGGAAAGACACCTCTATTTGATGACTCAAATTATTCACATTAAAAATTTTGAATGTCTATAAGGTCATTTGGCAATTGGGACGGTCCCTAGTTTTAGGTTAATAATGAACTCTATATCTTGGTCTGGTGTAATGCTAGATGATTCCTCTGAAAATACTTCAGGGCAATCTTGAACTGCAAGCATTCTAGAGGCACATCTTCAAGATAATAAATTGCACATCCCCAACGATAGGGCTGATCTACATTAACCTTTATTGTTAATCCAGGGCACTTGGTAGGTATTACCTTTCTATTAGAACAATCTATCATTTCTTTGTATTTGGTCAACCAGTCAATCCCTATGATAATGTCCAATGTTTGGGATAGTAGCACCATAAGGTCTGCTAAGAATCTAAAGGTTTTTCATGGCAATCTTTACCTTGGGACTTACTAATATAGCAGTTAAGAATCCCCAAGTGAGCTAGGAACCAAGGGGTTTTTAAATTTATAAGTTAGCAACTTAAGTCTTTCAACAAACTTCCCGATATGAACAAGTGAGAAGCCCTAGAATCAAAGAGAACATGTGCAGGTACTAATTTAACAAAAAAGGTATCCATCAGAACTCTGCTAGCTTCTTGTGCTTCTTCTACCGTGACATGGTTCATACGGCCCTAGGTTGGTGTCGATGTTGCTCTAGATGCTTATGGGGTCTAATAGCCCTTGTTAGGTGTTGATATTTGTCCTCGAGTTGGATTGGTTTTCCGGTTGAACTTCACTGGTGAAACTTGGCAGTGTGGGCGACGGCTGACAAAGTGTCATTTCTCTCCATAGCTCAAACAATGGAGATTGGTTGCAGGAGTTGGTTACGGTGGGTTGACTTGTGGGACGAGGGGTACGAAGTACATTGCCACTTTGGGCATGATGATGGAGCTAGAGCTTTAGATTGTGAGGCTGCCACTTGCCTGTATGAAGGATTTCGATGAAATGTTGGCCTCTAAGGATAACCTCCTTGTGGCCTCTGTGCTATCATCTTATTGTTGTGGCTTGCCTCCATATTCCTCTCATTTTCTAGAATGAGAGTCTTGTTGACCAAGTAGTGGAAGCTAGAAAATCTTGAATGATCACTTGCACCCTCATCTCTTCATGCATACCTTCTAAGAAGTGATCAATCTTCTCTTCTTCATCCGCTACATCTCCGGAAGCATAGCGAGCCAATTGGTCAAACCAGGTGAGGTAGTCATTGATTGACATGTGTTCCCTGCTTCAGTGCTCTGAACTCATTTTTTCATATGCATGATGCCGACAGGTACCAAGGGATAGCGTGCCTTGCTGGGTCGGCTACGTCTTCTGCTTGTTCTTCAACATTTTCTTCTTCTACTTGCCCTTGCTGTCCTTCAGCTCCTTCTAATTGTCTTTGCTGCCCTTTAGCTTCTTTTGTTTCTTTCTCTTTGGATTCTTCATCGTCTACTGGACTTTCTCCACCTCGAGTAGCTAGATAGTTCTCCTACCAAGCAGCTACGATTCCCCTATGTCCACCACCACATTTGTTGCCTCGCTGCACCACCTTTGCTCCTCGGCTCTTGCTTACTGGCACCGCTGAAAGCATTTAGGCCCTAAAAATAATTTTGATAATTAATAACAACAATGATTAAAAGGACTAACATGTATGTTAAAATGTTTGAAAGGTTTAGTTCCGAATTTTGAATGATGACATAGCAAAGGCATGCAAAAATGATAAAGGATTGACATGGCTCAAGGCCATGTACAATAGTGTGACGTCAGCTGTTTATAAGTCTTACTACATAGGACACGAGATGATGTGGAGAAGAGAGGGAGTATAGAGAATTGGATTATCTCTTATGCAAAAATCGATTGTAACACGAGATACAAGACACATTATGTCATAGAGAAGCTGACTATAGAGATATATAAAAATATAACCTATTGTATGAGTTGTGTTTAGTACCGCCTATAGATGATATAGATGGTATTATAGACAACCATTGTTTATATCATTATACATGCTCTAAGCTAATATCAGTTCTACTGGTTTTCATCATGTGGAAGTGCCTATTTTTAGTGATTTTAATAACTGAGTTAAAATTAGGAAGAAATAATGATTGGGACTTAATCTGAACTTATTGCCTAAAAAGTATTATGTTAGGTGTTTACTCAACATTTTCCATATTAATCTTTGGCAAGTGTGTGCTTGCTTGCTTGCCTCTAATCAATCCCAATGTTTTGTGCGTATAGGATCAGGGCAGGGCACAGCCATAGATGAATGTTACTAAAAACTCTTGAACAAGCAGAAGCAACACAACGTTGGGAGTTAGATTTTTTTAGTACCAAAGAAGTTGTCCTTGAAGGTGTTGATAGATATTTTAGTACCAAAGAAGTTATCCTTGTGGATGTTGGTGCCCAGGAGAAACCGAGCAACTTTTGTGTTGATGCCCCCAATGGACGCGCGGGTGGCCATGCGTGTTGCTGTGCGGGAGGCCGAGGCGCTGGCGAGGATCACCGCGGCGCCGGCAGCCGCGGTGGAGGGCGACGGAGCTGCCGCAGGGAAGGTGGGGAGGGTCAGCGGGAGGGGGAGGGGCAGCGTCGCGCTAGTGGGCGCCACTGTCAGTGTCGTGTCGCTCCAGTCGTCGCTGCCTCTTCCTCAATGTGTGGGAGGTCAGCCCCCACGACTTCTCCCAGCTCACTGTTCATTTTTCTGATCCTCGACCCCAGTGGCTCCTCAAGTTGCCCTCGATATTATGATCCGGAATTCGCGCGGTTGCTTCGCGTTTTCCTTTTCGCTTCTGAAACACTGGCTTCTTTTTGCCAGCATTTTGGAAATAATAATCTGTTCTTGATTTCTTATCCAGTTATCCCCATGTAAGTAGTATGTGGAACGTGGAGGACAGTTTAGTGATTATTAACAGAAGCAATTATGATTAGCTACCAATTTGATTTTACTCCCTTCCATACTGTGTGTTCTTATTGTTCCCAAAAGAATTAAGGGATTGTAGAATGCTATGTTTTTTAACATCCAACTACTCGGTTTAGGTATTGGATGCTTCCTGGTACATGCCAGAAGAGAATTGGGATCCATGGCAAGAATACCAGGTTTCTGGATCGTTTATATTGTGCTTTGTTTCCCTTTTTGTGGTAATGTTCCCTCAGCTCAGGTATTCTAATATATTCAGGTGGCCCATATTCATGTTGCACTGTTCTTCGACATAGATGGCATAGTTGATCAGACGACTGATGTGAGAAACATTTCTAGATATTTGTTACTTTCTCATTTATATTATATTGCTTATTGTGGGTGTGCAAGTTTAATTCAGGTGAAATACACAATTTTAAGTTGGTTTAGTGCTCAGTTTTGTCTCCATTTGGCTAGCTTTGGGTACCATGGTCCATGAAACCGCAAATGTTGTAGTTTTGTGTTACTCCACATTTGATTTGAGGCTATCTAGAAACTTAGGGAAAACTATATTAAAATCAAATATCATGCACACAATTGAAGAACCAAGTTTGGCGACATAGTATTTGGTCCTATTGTCGTCAGTTTCTCAGTGCTATTGGCTTGTCTGTGTGGTGTTATGATCTACATAAGATTTTGTGTGCATGTACATTCATGTTTTTAAATTAGAGTAGTGTATATGTCCAACTATTTGAATGGACATAGTTTACTAAAATTCTTTTGGAATGGTAAACTATTATGTAACACAATATATTTGTTATTTTTACATGATGTCTCCAACATAGTTTTTGTTTTTTGGACGATCAACATTTAAACTAAGAGGTGATATTATCTATTAGAGCTGACCCAATAGGTTTAATAATTTGATGTGGTGCTAGAGTAAGGATATAGTGCAAGCCAAGCAAGACGACAAAATATGTGATGTGAGCTACAGAGAAGCTTCGCTGGACGCCATGGCAAAGCCGAGGGCATGTGTTGGCCGAGCCTGGTCACAGTGGCTCTACATGTTAGAATGGTAGGATTCTTTTTATTTATCACAACGCACGGATATATAGCCAGTATTACCTCCCTGAAGCATCAAGATCAGACCCATGCCTTGCCTATTTATCAGCACATGGCATTGTGAGCTTTTGTTTACCCTGTTCCATGCTTTGTGAGTTTTTTTATCAGCCATTATTCATGATCCTATTCAATGTTGTCTGAAATCTGAACTTTTAAGCTAATGCTAGTGTGCGATGAAGCTGTTGTAATTTCTTCTTTTGTTTCAGTAGTTCAAGATCTGTATTGTACAGATGTACAGTGATAAGATGAACTTTGCAATGGATGAAGTGATACTTCACATAGTGTCGTGTTATTCAGAAAAATATTTTAAATGGGAAATTTGTGAAGTGCTCCAAATTTTGGGTATACTGTATTATGATGTGTGATATGAATTCATGAAATAATGCACACGGATTGAATGAATGCAACAATTGGCCATAGGTGTACCCTCCAACGCTATTCGCCCCATGCCCTTATGTTTCATGAAATAATACAAAGGGATAAGATATAAACCAAAATAAAATGTTACAACTAGAGGTATTATGGTTTATTTGCTTTTAATCTCCCTTTTATGTTTTTAAAGTCAACCTACTAGCCAAACATTTTTTAGAGGTTGCTGTAAATTTTAAGAGAAGTGGATTATCAGAAAATCTAGAGTAAAAATTGAAAAATAAGAATTTAGAGTTCTACAAAAGAGGCCCTATTTTTGGTATGTAAGATGTTGATGTTAGGATGATCTAAACAAAGGATCAGGTTGTTCAGATCCATCCATTCACATGTTGTTCAGTTCAAATGGCTAGATACTTTTCTTCTATATTTGTTGAGATCAAGTTGGGTCTTTTTGTACTTACTAGTTACATGCCCGTGCGTTGCAACGGATAAAAATAATCCTACTATTACAATATGTCAAGCCACTGTTACCAGGCTTGGCTAACACCATGCTCTCGGCTCCGCCACGGCACCTAGTGAAGCTCTTTTATAGCTCATCGCACACCTTTTGTCTTCTTGGTATACACTACGTTTTTACTCTAGTACCATGTCTAACTTAGCTCTGTTGTAGTACTTGGAAAGGGCATATAAAGGCTATCACTTGTGAATTTTAGTTCGTGCTATAATCTAAACTATGAATTGTGGTCAACTAATTAGAAATTATTGTGTTGATGTAACCTTTTGTATTATTTGGATCTGGTCCATCCTCAAAAGAAAGATATTTCTATTGCAAATTATATTTGCTTTTGTTGAATAGCTATTACAAATTATAGAAAAAGAAAGAAAGAAAAGAAATCAAGAATCTAGGAGGTAGCAAGATCATATAAAGAGAAACATGTTGAGAAACTTCTTGTGTTTACCTATCAGGAGTGATAGTCTTACAATGACCCAGAAATCGACAATGGCCCTCAACAGCTCTTGCCATATTGCCAATGTGTGATGGAACAAACACGTCACTTTCAATTGAAATAATGTAATGAAGGGCTGCAACGTGAGAAGGGTGGTTGTCAAACTTCTCAAGCTCTTCTTTTATCACTAACACCTCCTGCAAAATTATATTTACTTTAGTGGAATAGCTACAAGATGGTGGGCAGAATCAATAAAAAAGGAAAAATTTCTAACAAACTTTCTAACCAAGTTTGGGAAGCACTATCTCAATTTTGATATATACTTATCACCACCATAAATTTCACCATCTACAAGGTAGATCCATGTGGATTCTAGATAACCCATTACCCGCAGAAAAATCCCTACCTCATTGGGAGTCGGTGGACAATTATCTCCGGATGTCCATTAGTGGAGTTTGTCCTTCAATTTCAGTGGCTTGTTCTCTCTCTGTTGAGATGCAAAAGCGATTAATATAACTGCATGTAGAAATAAAAGCGTATTGATTTGGATTGATTGTTCATACCACATAATTCTCACTCGTCTACTTCTGATTCACTAAGACCATAAAGTGCAGCCCGTGAATGCTAGCATATTGTTTTCATATCTTAGATGAAGAGCAATAAATTTTTCAAGTGATCGTAGATGCTCCACAAGCTTCAGAGTGTAAGTGTTCCGTTGTACGAAGCTAGTTTTAGAAAGTGCCATAAAACTCCAAATGCAAATTGAAGATCAGAACACAAATCCCGAGTTAAAGAAAGGTTCGGGTTACTAAGAGAATGTTCATGCCTTCCCAAGGTCCTCAATTGGATCTGAAAAATGCGAGCTTTGTAAAGACAATGACATCTCAATCTTTGGATATCAATTGGAAGAACATTGTTAGCAAGCTGCAAATCAGATTTTGGGATGTGAACTACCTGTAAAAAAATATTTGAGGTGAGTTCAAATAAATGATTTTCAGACTTCATTTCCCAAGTAATACTTTTAAATAACTCATATATTTTTTTTCTGTAAATCAGCTTTTCAACATAAAAGAGTACTGCTGCTTGAAACAATTTGTATCAAGTTCAGAATCTCTAATGCAAGTTCCATATCAAAAACAGCTACTCCATGCACTTATGTTAGTAGCACAGGAAAGACCAACAACCATGAGAAATTATAATGTTAAATTGCATGTTGGAAAAAATCATGAAGATGCTTTTCATATAGAATAATGTAAATGACTGAAAAAAGAATTGATGCTGTAACATTCTTAACTCTCTTCACAAGAACTAAAACCAAAATATCAGATCACATCAATTCAATATCTTTAAGAATAAGCTAGTTCAGCTAGTTTCATTAAACAGAAAAGTCATTGTTTATTTTTATAACAAAAGCAAGCATTTTGACATATAGCTACAAGTCTGGAGTATTGAGGGAATTAATTGAGAAACCGAATTGAAGAATTACCTGGTGATCCTTCCAAAGTTCTTTCACCTCTCTCGTAATAACTTGCACCAGACCATGATGTAAAGTGCTTTGGAGCTCTTGGAGCAGATTGCAAACTTTTAGGCAAGTCACTCACAATGTAGACATCCCCTTCTAGAGCTTTAACAATACGAGGCTCACTGAAAATATCTTTAAATGTACTGTAGACAGTGGTGCAAATTGTTAAGCACAAGAAATAAGGAGGGAACAATATATGCCAATGAACCAACTATATCCTAACAGTGAACACCTGGTATCTTGCCAAACGGGCAACAAACCGCTTATCTAACTGAGGAACAACAAGAGTTGCATTCACCAAACGGGCCACTGCTACCATATCACAGATCTGCAGAGGAACAATAGGCTCATCCGAATCTTCGCAGAGGTCGGATTAATTTGCCCACAATGCAAACATGCCACTATTGTTCAAACTATTCTTCCTTATGCACGATCGCAAAGAATTACATCAAACACTCAAAAATGCCATACCAAGTGGGCCAAGAGGCAAGACCGACGACGGAAGAGTTGGGGCGCCGCCCGCGGCGGCGGCGTTAGGGTTGCGGGGCGGACGCCGGGCGGGCGCTGCAGGTCTGCAGGCGCGAGGGCGGACGCCGGAGGCGGGCTGCAGTGCGCTGCCGGAGCCGGGCGGCGCGGGCGAGCCGCGTGCTGGCCGGCCGCGCGGTTAGGGTTCAGAGCGTGGCGCCGCCGGAGGCGGCCGCGAGCGAGGCGCGTGGCCGGGCCGAGCGGTTGGGCGGCCGCGGCGCTAGCGGCGGACTCGGCGCGTCGGCGCGCGCGTCGGGAAGAGGTTCTCGCGAGGTCGCGGGAGGGCGAGGAAGGTGGGGCGGCGGGGAGGGCAAGGGAGGTGGGGAGAGCGAGGGGAGGCGGATCGAGGCGAGGAGGAGCGAGGAGGAGGATCGATCGGGGGAGAGCGAGGGGAGGCGGGTGCGCGAGGTGGCGGCGGCGGGGGAGGGGGGAGGAGGGGGCGGCGGGGAGGCCAGGAGGGGAGGCGGCGGGGAGAGCGAGGAGGGCGGCGCCGGGGAAGAGGAGGCCGAGAGGGAGGGGGGAGGAGGCGGCGGTTGGAGGGTTTTAGGGTTGGCCGAGAGGGGGATGGGAGGGAAGATCCGACGGTCTAAATTAGATAGAGGCTTCGGCAACCACCAACTTCTTCTTTTATAATAGTAAAGATAATTTTTAGCTTATGTTATAGTAACTAACTTTTTAAATGGTGTGTTTTTTAAAACAAGGTCTACAAATTAATTATAGTAGATATTGTATCAAATTCATTTATATCGGTTAAAATTACACATGAGTATCTCTATTTTCGTATTCTCTCTTACAAATAGCTAAAATTAAAAAAATTAAACTAAAAGATATAAGTTACAACTTAAAAAAACACACCTAAATATCTAGATACCTCTTTTCTATAAGTAACGGATCAAACTAAACTATATCTAGATGGGCCGTTGCTGTGCCGCCCATTTAACCACCTCTAGCTGCACCTTGTTGCTCAGCAAGAAGCCCTTAGCCTCACAAGCCCACCTCTGGACCTATTCCTATTCCCCTTTCCTTGCTTCCGATCGACCTCAGCGCCTCCACCTGGACCTCCTCCGCGAACTCACAGCTCCGGCCATGTCGGTGAGCTCCCCGGGCGAAACTCGGCCCCCCAAGCCGTCCCCTCGCCTCAGATCTCAATTTTCTGATGGTCCCCCCCCGGCGGCTTGCAGATCTTTGAGTACAATGGCGCCGCCGTGGTGGCGATGGTGGGGAAGAACTGCTTCGCGATCGGCAGCGACCGGAGGCTGGGCGTGCAGCTGCAGACCGTCGCGACTGACTTCCAGAGGGTTTTCAAGATCCACAACAAGCTCTACATCGGCCTCTCCGGCCTCGCCACCGACGCTCAGACGCTGTGAGTCGCAGTCAGAGAGCCCCACTTTGGGCTTTTCTTGGTTTAGTTACCGCTGATTCGGCGGCTTGGGGTTGGGTTTTTGTGTAGGTACCAGCGCCTGGTGTTTAGGCACAAGCTGTATCAACTGCGAGAGGAGAGGGACATGAAGCCCCAGACCTTTGCCAGCCTCGTCTCCGCGCTCCTCTACGAGAAGAGGTAAAGGATTTGGATTTTACTAGCGCAACACGAGTTGAATTGTGTAGTATACGAAGTAGAGTAAGTGGGGGGTGATGCGTGTATATGAATTTAAACGCCTGTCGAGATCTTGTACTATGCAAAAAAAGGATGCAAAACTTAATAGATATGTTAACTGTTTAGTGTTATATAGGGCATAACAAGAAAGATTTGCATGATGTTGCATGACACCTTGATTATAGAAGGAAGATGTATTGGAGGCAGCTAGTTTGATGTTTCAGTGTAGATATACGTAGTGTTTTCTGGAGCTGATCAAAAAAGTATTACGACCATACAAATTATGGTTAAACATTCTTGTATAAACATGTTGCTCGATTTGTGCTAAATGGGCATCCTAAGGAGTAAAAACCATAACAGCAAAGTTGTTGCCATTGCCTTGATTATTGATTGGTCATTTAGCTCATTTAGAGCCAGGAATTAACACATAGTAATCTTCAGGCAGGGTTACTAGCTTGCTTATTGTTCAAATGTATTCACTATCTTATGCCATGATGATTGTTTGGGGATGTAGCACGTAGGAGCTACATGTGGATTTGCAATGCCTTTTACATCATATTGGTTATATATTTGTGCAGTGGTGCTTCTAAAGTATTAGTTTGTGCAAATGCTTGTTTTTTTTTGGGAGGCGCTTTTGCTTCAATGCTCTCCCTAGAAGTGAAAGGACACAAATTTCAAAGCACATCGGTGGCCTGATTTGCATTGCTCATTACTCCACTACTGATTATAGTGTTTTAAAATTTGTGCTTTTCACTTCTAGGGAGAGTATCGAAAACTATGAAGTTAGGTGAACATCAATCAAGTTTGTAGATAACTTCTAAAATAAAATTTTGACACAACTAGAACAATATGCCCAGAGCTTCCTGTTTTCCAATAAGGAAAAATGTTGGCAATTATCTGGGCAATTGGGCTAGGCTGAAGTAATTAGCCTTTGTATGATTGGCATAGTGGTAATTAGCCTTTTGTAATAATATTGACCCATGTCTTATGTATGTTAAACCATGTTTCTTCATTTTGTTTGATTGGATTATGGAGAAGGTTTATCTAACTTCTCGTGCTACATGAAAATTTCAGATTTGGGCCATACTTCTGCCAGCCAGTTATTGCTGGACTTGGAGATGACAATGAGCCATTTATCTGTACCATGGACTGCATTGGTGCAAAGTAGGTATCAATTTAATTTTGTGCTTTTTTTCCCCCAGAAATATTTTTCTTTTGGATGTGTTTCGTACACATCTGGTTGGATTATCTGCTTCTCATGTTCTGCCGTTTACTCACTAAGTACTATGCCTGTTTTAGTTTCTTCTTGTTCATCTGGGGCAGATACCACATTCAGGGTGTATTGTAGAAGAAAGTTTCTTTTACAATTTTTTAGATTTTTATCAAATTAAACAAAGGTAGCCTGTAATTTTTTTAAAACAAATCATTAACAAATACAAAATGCCCCATAAGAATAATATAATTTCTGGGTTCCCATTGTTCACTTGATCCACCACCCCGACACACTCGAACACAACACACACAATCTCTTTGTCTCAGACAAATGCGTGCTCGCTGGGCATTGGTAACTTGCTTATCAGATTGGAGATGTGTTTTTTTGTTCCTTTACCGAATTTGATCATCCTTTTTTTCTTTTCCCCTTTTTCATTTCGTCATGTACTGAAACAAAAGCGTGATAATTTCATAATACGCCATTTGTTTTTGATATTTTCTGGGTATCTATACCTGCTATGCCTTGCACGTTTCATTCTCTCTCATCATCTTGTGAGCTGATTGAGGATATTTATTCCTATGCAGGGAACTGGCTAAGGATTTTGTTGTCTCAGGAACAGCATCAGAGTCTCTATATGGTGCTTGTGAATCCATGTACAAGCCAAACATGGTATGCATTTTGTGGCCAATTTGAGCCAGTGTACCATGCTTTATTAACTTGATTTCGTGAGATGAAATTACGGAGACATCAAATTTGCATTTCTGATATGTTGCTTTTCTCCCATTATTTTGAATGATACAAATCGCATGACACCATCTTATTTTTCATGACAAAGGAACCTGAAGAACTCTTTGAGACTATATCACAAGCTCTGCTGTCATCAGTTGACCGTGATTGCCTTAGTGGGTGGGGAGGCTATGTTCTGCTTGTGTAAGCTCGATGCACTCCTCAAATACTGGATGAATAACTTTATTTTGAATTAAGTCATATATGCTGGTCTCTTTAGTGTTATCCACCATGACTGAAGAAATCGATTGAGAACAATACAAGAGAATTGGAAATGTAGAATTTATTTGCCTAGATAAGATGCATATTTGAATAACATCATTTGGTTTTGCCTAATCAAGTAGAATAGGAAGCTTGAAATTCTATCGCATTCAATATTTAAGTCATTTCACCACTTCATTTGCTTAAGTATCAATCTACTTTGACATCTTGTTCCTTGGGTTTGCAGGACACCAACTGAAGTACAAGAGCGAGTGCTTAAGGGCAGGATGGACTAAACTATCACCAAGAGTTCTTCAGCCATTTCCGATGCTTTGATGCTTGCTGTTTCTGGTCTCAGAGCATTACATCCGTGTTGTGTGTGGGTTCGTAAGTAGCCTTGTACTATCGAAGTTGATGTTATATTTACTCGTAGAAGAAACATTCGATTTCGTTATTTTTACTTTCTATCTCTGGCAAGAGTTC
Organism: Melocanna baccifera; assembly: GCA_036346265.1. Taxonomy (NCBI): domain Eukaryota; kingdom Viridiplantae; phylum Streptophyta; class Magnoliopsida; order Poales; family Poaceae; genus Melocanna; species Melocanna baccifera. Next base: position 3,977,889 of record CM070692.1, read on the forward strand.
AATTGTTGCATACATTGTGCACTTCGGCGCGGTCGTTGGCCTTGATGATGGATACTGATTGATATGGATGTAGGAGTTTATACCTTGTTAATACGCTTGTCAACATATGCTGAATGCGCTGCATGGCAATTTGGTGAACTTTTTGAGAGGCTAAAACTGTATGCGGCACAAGTGATAGGGCGGCGGCGGACGCGTGCTCTGGGGGAGGAGCGTGAGGCAGAGGAAGAGGGGAGGAGAAAAGAGGGGCAGAAGCGCATAGCTGATTTGGGCAAAAAAAAGAAAAAGAAAAAGAAATACTCGATAAGCTCACGGTGGCAACACTCAGCTATTTTTATTTGTGGCTTTTTTTTTTTTTGAGAGGGTACAAGGTGAACGTACACTTAGCTCACAGTTCAGTTACACTACCCAAATGCACACAAGAGTGCGTGTCTCCTACACGTTGGGAACTTTTGTGGAGTCATAAGGCCTCATGAAGCGTGAATATGTGTTTTTTTACTAAATGCATACACGTGTGTACCCCATTTCTAATTATTTGTGACTTATTAGTAGCACTTCAAAGTGGTAATACTAAACCGAGGGTCTTAGTAGTTGTAAATTCTCAAATTTTTTTTCCAAAAAATGACATTTTAGGATAAGTGCACCTATCGATATCTTTACGTGAGACTATATGGTGGTTACCACATATTGTGTGATGAATATTTAATTTTGTTTGAACTCCATTGTCGAAGTTTGATTTGTATCATTTATTTTATGTTTTTTGTTGTCTCGCCCATCAACTGACAATGCAAAGGAACGCTATCTTTGAAGAAAAATGCAAAAAGCTCAAAAATCTAAAAATGTCGGTGTGACTTGATGTGAGAGCGGTTCGACCGGAAATACGGCATGATCAATTTCTAGTTGGCGATACATTTTGTTTCAGAGATGTGCTTATTGCGTTGTATGGAGATTTTGGGAGTAGTTTGACCACCTATGTGATGGCGGTCCGATCGGAGGTCGTTGAGTGGTTTGATCAGTATAGGTGCCGCGGTCAGACCTGTCCCCTGTAATTGAGAGGTTTTAAGTCGGTTCATGGCAATTTGATCACCCTTTAGGAAATTCAGTGAATTGAGTCGGTTTCGGTTATGTCGGTCATAGTTGAGTCCTTGTAAGTGTTAGTCATGATAGGAGTTCATGCATTGTGAGAATCTTGACATGGGCATCAAGTGGTGATATTTACATCAATTTTGTTGATGAGATTCAAGTAAATATCCTTTGTGCTTAGAATGATTGATTGTTCCTTGATGTGCAGGGTGTTTAGCGATTGTTGCGGTCACCCAAAATCTTATATAGCATATGATTACAGATAGCTGACATGTATCATTATACATGCTCCTATGAGAAGAAGCGAATGGAGAGTAGGATGCAACGATTTGGATGTGGGGGGACAAGTGGGGTGATGACAGTTTGGGTCTTCGGGTGGGAGAGCGCCAGGGAAGCCAAGAGACATGCGCAGGTGCGCATGATGGTAATTTACTCCGAATGAGTAGAAAATTTTATGTTGTCTCCTTCTTGCATCGCTAATGTGACATTGCAATTTGTCACCAGAGTTCGTTCCATACAACACATGAGAAATCGTGGAAGGCAGTGTGTATGATGTTTGGCTTTGTCAACCTACGCAAGCAAGCGGTCCTTCTCCGAATGAACTGAAAATTTCACGTGTGCTGGACATGAGGAATCGTGGAAGGCAGTGCGTACGCCATTTGGCTATATCAACCTATACAAGCAAGTAGTCGTTCTCCGAATGGGCTAAACATTTTACGCTAGGCTCCCACTTGCACCGCTGACATGCCATTGGAATTCACCTCCGGAGTTCATCTTGTACTGCACATGAGGAATCATGGAAGGCAGTGCGTACGTCATTTGGCTGTATTAACCTATATAAGCGAGCAGTCGTTCTTGAATGAGCTGAAAATTTTATGTTGGACTCCCATTGCACTGTTGACGTGCCATTAGAATTCACCGCCGGATTTCATTCCATAATGCACATGGGAAATCGTGGAAGGCAGTGCATACGCCGTTTGGTTGTACCAACCTGTATAAGCGAGCAGTCGTTCCCTGAATGAGCTCAAAATTTCACGTTGGACTCCCACTTGCACCACTGATGTGCCATTGGAATTCACCGCTGAAGTTCATTCGGAAAACGTGAAAAGTGGTACGTACACCATTTTTAATATACATGGAAGAAACAATATTTTCAAATTACTTATTTGAAGGCTACTTTTAATAGCGGTATTTATTTTATTATGGTCTGATCACTCTAGATATAAAAAAGAATCAAATTTTTGAATCTATATCTTTTGAATGTTAGTCATCAATGTTGTAAATAATGCATAGAAAAGTAGAGACGAGAGATACGAATTTTTATGTGAAAAACTCTTGTGAAAAAACACAGACGCTCAAAGACAAATCACTATAATAAGAGATTACAATGGAACACTTGCTTTTCCTATGAGCTATTGGAGTACATATATATGGTGAGCAAATTGAGTCTCACACATAGAGAAAACCGAATCAGAATCGATTACTACAGATTGACATCACTGTGATACAACTTGTGTATGTACCTGTCATGCCACGTCTGGTATAAGGCGACGAGTGTCCAACATGAACATAGTACGGATTCGGACCACCTTTTAAATAATTTTCACCTTAAACCGAATTCTCTCCAGTAATCGAAAAATGAGATAAACTTTTCCAATAAAATCAGCACATACACCTTATATGCCGAAAGTCCAAAGGACAAGTGAGTAATACCAACTAAATCTGAGCTTTGTCAACATATCAGCATGAACTAGTTTTGTCAACATATTAGCTAGATTATCATGAGTACTTATCTTGTTGACTTTAATATCATCTTGAGTAATGACACCTCGGATGTAGTGATAGCTGATATCAATGTGTTTTATTCTCTTATAGAATATTTGATCTTTTATAAGACAAATAGTACTCTGACTATCATAAAATATTGCAGTGCAAGATGTACTTTCACAAAGTTCAGTAAATAAATCTCTTAGCCAAATGGCTTCTTTGTAAGCTTCAGAAATAATCATATATTTAGCTTTTGCAGTAGACAAGGCAACATTAGCTTACAAACTCGCTTTCTAGCTTACGGCACATCCTCCAACAGTGAACACATAACTAGTGAGAAATCTTCATTTATCCAAATTTTCAGCAAAATCAGAATCCACATAATCAACGAGTCCATCTCTAGTCTTCCCAAACTATAAACAAGCATTAGATGTACTCCACGAATATCTGAAAATCCATTGAACTACTTTTTAATTCTCTTTTCTAGGATTAGCCATGTATCTACTAATCACACTTAATGATTGAGATAAATTGTGGCGAGAACATACTATGGCATACATAAGCGAACCAACTGCACTCGCATATAGAACTTTAGATATATACTTAACTTCATCATTTAATTATGGACATGATGTTGAAAGAAAGTCTAAAATGTGTAGCTAAGGGGGTACTCATATGTTTGACCTTATGCATGTTGAAACGAAGAAGAACTTTATCAATATATCATTTTTAACATAGATATAATTTGCCAAACTGTCTATCTTTAATGATTTCTATACTAAGAATCTTTTTTGCTGCATCGAGATCTTTTATCTCAAATTCACTGCTTAATTGTGCCTTTAAGTTTGAAATTTTAGCCTTGTCTTTTGCAGCAATCAACATATCATCAATATATAGGAGCAGATAAATAGCTGAACCATTAATAGTTTTCAAATAAACACATCTATCATAATTGGATCTTTTAAAATCCTGAAACATCATAATGGAGTCAAACTTCTTGTACCATTGTCTAGGTGACCGCTTTAAACCATAAAAAGATTTCTTCAATTTGCAAAAAATTCTCTTTTCTCGGAACGACAAAACCTTTTGGTTACTCTATATAAATATCTTCTTCTAATTCTCCATGTAAAAATACAGTTTTCACATCCAATTATTCAAACTCATAATCATGCATAGTCACAATGTTAAGTAAAGTACGAATAGACTTTTTCTCAATTGGTAATTTGACCAGCTCTCAAGTGCTATTCTTCTCAAGAGATTTCATCTCATCATGCATAGTAGCCATCTATCTTTTTGAATCACTAGAAGATATTATCTCTAATAAAATGAAGATTTTGTAGGACCTTTAATTTCTTCTACCATATTTAAACAATAAGCCATAATATTGGCTTCTTCAATTAACCTCTTAGGAGGATGAATGTTCCTCCTTTCTCTATTAATTGCAATGGAATGTTATATTGGTAGCGCAACAATAGGAACTTATAGAATATTTTTCTTATTGGTTGCTGGTGTAGATCTTAAATCAATAATATGCTTCACTTGCATGCTTGATTGCTTCTTAACGGGAACACTAATAGATGGTTTATAATACAACATAGCAGACTCATCAAAAGTAATATCTCTGCTAATAACCACCTTTCTAGTTTTAGGATTCCACAATTTATATCCTTTCACACTAGTTTTATAATCAAGAAAGCTGCACTTAATTGCACTAGTCTCTATTTACTAACTACTCTAATCTTTAATTTACTAATTGCTTTAGTCTCTAATTTACCGCTGTTGACATTAGTATAAGCATAATAATCAAATATTCTTAAGTTTGAATAATCTGCTGGAGAGTCAGACCATATCTTAATTGGATTCTTCTTATCAATAGCCAAATTAGGTGACCGATTAATCAAATAACAAGTAGTGGAAGCGGCTTCAACCCAATAACTTTTAGATATTTCAGAATTTGATAATATGCAACATATCTTCTCCATAATGGTTCTGTTTATGCGTTCGACCACATCGTTTTATTAAGGAGTGCTTAGAATAGTATAATATCATAATACATTCTGACTTGCATAAAGTTTCAAATTCTCCTGAACAAAACTCTACGCCATTGTCAGTAGGAAGCTTCTTGACATGCTTGTTAGTTTGTCTCTTAAATTATAATCTTACACTTCTTGATAGTCTTGAATACATCTGATTTGTACTTGACGAAGTACGTGCAAACTTTTCTTGAGTAATCATCAATAATGGTTAACATGTAGCTTGCACCACTAAGTGACGGAACGCCAGATTCTCTCTACAAATCAGAGTGAATATAGTCCAATATGCCTTTATAGAGTGAGTCGCGGTACTGAATTTTACTCTCTTTTACTTGCCGAAAATACAATGTTCATAAAACTTCAACTTGTCGATACTTTAACCGTCAAGAAATACTCTTTTGCATAATTTCATCTTTCCAGCTTCACTCATATGCCTCAGATGTATATGCCAAAGATTTGTAGCATCAGAATCGATTAATTTATTCGAGGCTACAGTAGTATTATCTGAAATTGTAGTGCCTTGCAGATGATATAAGTTGGAAAACTTCATATCACTCTTCATCACAGCAAAAGAAACTTTGGTGATCTTTAGCACTCCACATCCACCTGAATACTTATACCATTTAACAATAAAAGTACACAATGAAATAAGATTTCTCTTCAAATTCAAAATATGACAAACATCTAATAAAGTTTTGATAGTGCCATCAAGCATCTTGATCTAGATAAAACCAATGCCTGCAATCTTGCATGGTGTATTATCGCCTATTAACATGGATCCACTTCGCGTAGCTTCATAGGCAATGAACCACTCACGGTTCGGACTCATGTGAAAAGTACATGTTGAATCAAGAATCTATTCATCGTCAATTTTGCAATCACCAGCAAAGGCAACAAGAATATTTCCATCAGAGCGTTCTTTGGTGACAACGATGGCTCTATATTCATTCTATTGTTGATCCTTCTTAAAATTATTATTCATCTTCTCCTTGTTCTGTAACTTCCAACACTCGGATATGTCATGACTCTTCTTCTTGCAATACCTGCATGACTTCTTGTTCCTAGATTTAAATCTGCCTTTGTATCTGGTTTTGCTTCTGCATCTCGAATTGTTGTTTGAACCCTTCTCACATTATCTGCTAGAGATAGACAAACATTCTATATGCGTACTTAAACTTTCAGCAGGAACCATAAGTTTTATCTTTTCTTTAGCACACAGAGCTTCATAAACTTCATTGAAAGTAAGAGTATCTCGCCTATATAGAATAGTATATCTAAAAATAGAGTATGAATTAGGTAGAGAGCATAGAACAATAAGAACCAAATCTTCATCATTATATTTTATCTCTATAGACTTAAGGTCAGCAACAATTTTCTTGAAACCTATCATGTGGTTTAACAATAAAGCTCTCTCCGCCATCTTGTAAGAATAAAGTTTCTGCTTCAAATGCATCTTACTAGTCAAATCTTTGGTCATGCAAATCCACTCCAGTTTCAGCTATAATGTGACGGCAAATGTCTCCTTCATAACCTCCTGTAAAATATTATTAATAGATGAAGATATATTTAAGATAAGATCTTACGATCTTTACATTGCTTTTCATCGGTGAACAGTATCGTTGGTATTTTGTTCTCTAAAAGAGCATCATCCAAATTTAACTGTGATAAAACAGCTTGCATTTTGACTTAGCATAGAGAAAACATCATATCGCGATTCAATAACGGAAGAGTCACCATGTGAAAGAAATCTAAAATTTTTGCTCGTATAAATTTGTGTGTAACTAACAAAATTTTCGCAATTGAAAACTCCAGGTATCCAGAAAAATCTTTACCAACAGCACTCCTCTTCTCTGCTTGGGTTCTGCGCTATTTTATTGTCTCTCCTGCCAATTTCTTTGCATGGGAAGCTTGCTGCACACCTTCACGTGTTGCTTTGTGCCTCTTTTTTTTATTTCTTTGCTAGGTGGTTGACTGCTGCTGTACGCCAACTAGATGTGTGCCTCTTTTTTTATTTCTTTGCTAGGTGGTTGACTGCTGCTGTAGCCAACTAGATGTGCTATGCTGCTGCTGTTACCCTTTTGGATTGCGCACAGACCGAGGGAGAGGGCGCACGGCTTTTAGTTTTGCGTGGGCTCTGCTTGGACAGAAGCGACGAAGAACGGGGCACTGCCTGCTAACTCTGAGGCGAAGACAGCTCTTGGTACCGCTCGGATTCGGCAAGAACACGCCGAGACGATTTTTTCGATCAAATCTCTTAACTCAATCTCCTGTACTTTGATATCACTTGTTATAAATAATATATAAAAATTAAATATATAAATTTTTACGTGAAAAACTCACGCGAGAAAAAATCATAGACACTTGAAGTCAAATCACTATAATAAGGAGATGTTACAATAGAGCGCTTACTTTTCCTATAATTACTGGGATATATATATATAGGGTGAGAGAATCGAGAACCTACATAGAGAGAAAGTTAAATCAAAACCGGTTGCTACAGATTGACATCACGTCTAATACAACTTATGTATGTATCTATCTTACCACGTCTAATATAAGGCGACGAAGTGTCCTACATAGATATGATACGAATTTGGATCACTTTTTCAACAGTCGCATAATAACCGAGATTGTTTGCCACAATAGTACCTTCAGAATCATGTGAACAACACAATATTTCAACGGCCTGATACAATTGGAAGTTGTTAAGGCTGCAATCATTACAGCTTCCAGACACGGTGATGGGCGATATTTCTACTGTAGCAGTGATTTTGGCACTGTAGCATTTTTATCCTTATTCAAAATTTTTTTGCGTTTTTTACTATTTTTGTGTTTTGTTTTTTTCCCGTATCCCTTTGCATCGTCCGCTCTAGATTAGTGTGCCGCTTTTATTTTTACATTTTTTTAGATTTAATTATGCCCAATAAGTCAACTCAACTACAATAAAAAATAAATCAGTTATAGTAAAATTTCAGTAAAACTCAAAACTATCGCTATCCGAACGCTACCGCTAGCCTCATCGTGTGGCTTTTGCCGGCTATATAAACCAGTAACGCACGTTCTTTCCGAGAAGCCAGTTGGTAGCCCGTAGCTTTCCGCACTAAGAAGTAATTTTGCTACAGTGTTTTCTTCGTTACAACGGCTGCTTACATGTGTACGTAAACAAATTATTACGCACATCCAAACAACACCTTAATTGAATAGCCCTGGCCTTCTCACGATTGCTTTTACACAATGTTTTCGTTCCATGCAACTTCATCAACTGCAAACACAAAAGGCCAAGGTATGTGTAACTGCATCAGCAGTTCCTAAACTTACATCAATCTACTAAGTTATACCTAGGAAATTAGAACTTCTAAGGATTAGTACTGGAATTTTTAGGTAGTCAATTGAATTTTTGAAAACAACTCGAGTAATAAATTCGCATAACTCAAAAAGTTCGAATCCTGGCAGCAACATAGGTGAAGCCTTAGGTAAACTAGCAATTAAAAAATTTTGGCTCAACAAAGTAAACATACTATTTGAACAAACACGCATCAATCTTCTAAGTGCAGTATGGCGGCCAAATGCTCCTTTGTATGAATGGGCTTCATCAATGACAACATACCTGAGTAAATGATTTTGCAAGCACCAACTGTCAACCGACAAGTAAATAGGCAAATCATGTAATAAAAGATAGCACTCAGATCACATAACAGACCGGCAAATAAAGTGGTCACACAGAAATCATGACAAGACTGACGATAACATTCATTTTTCTTAAAATTCTAGCATCGTTGTTATCTTAGAGAAGAACCAGGTGTGTCCTCTGTTTGGCCAGGTCATTCAAAAAAAACAGTCCCTGACCCAAGCCACTACACCACCATCGAAGCATAAGTCACACAGTTACTTATTCGCCTGCTTGTTGTCACACAGTTCCTTGTTCACCTATTTGTTTTCCTGGTACCAGTGTTAGACTACTGATGTGGTTTCTGCATCTCAAATAGTATTTGTTTTCTTTTATGAGCTAAGTGCTAACACAAGTAGCCCAAGGGTGATTGGATGGGGTGTTTTGTTCCTCTCAAAGAAAGAAAGAAAGAAAGATAGAATAGGGATCCTTGTATTAAAAATGCTCTAAATAGCGGAAGTGCAGAACACATTTGACCATTCAAAATTTTTCATATCGTACCCTTTAGCCTAAACTGATAACAGAAGGACAATCAAATATTCTCTTATGTTATCAAGGACGTTTAGACATCCAAGATAACAAGGATCATGCTACATTTGGAGAACAAATAGCAGATGCCATGCTAAATTTCAGAAATTCAAAATTCTCAATTGTTCAGGACAGTATTCAGTCACAGATCAGTGCTTGACAGTTCTTGAAATTCAAAACAGAAACAAGAGCAATCATTACCAATCTGCTCTAAGCTATCCAATAAATAATTACTTGCAAATTGGCATTTAATTAAGTGCAGACTATAGAACACAAGTCACTTGATTGTCCTATGGTTGCAACTTGCAACTACCTATATATCCGAAAATTTCTCTCATAAGCCAGCCAATCTTTGAGAAGGCAACTTAAGCTAGGAAGATACTTTCAGATTCCCTAAGTTAGCTGACGCACCCTCACTTGTATTCTACTCTCCACTTCTTTTATTTCTGTCATTTTCAGTAGCATCTTGTAGCCGAAAGAAAAATGTTTAGATACAATTGAAGAAACAATATATTGGTGCTTAGTATGCATGCGTGCATCCAAGTTGCTTAAATTATAGTAAAAATAGCTGGTTAGCATAACAGCTATTTAAAGAAGATATTATACTAAATACTGTAATTGTCAAACGACCGTGATTTTTTGACAATACTGTAAAAAAACTATATTATTCATAAGTATTTTCTTTTTTATTTTTCTATAGCAAAGTGTTTTCAAACAAACATCTATTTAAGGTGAAATTTATTTATTAATTATAATAAATACTATAATAATTTTATCTATATCAACGAAAATATACAACTCTTACTCCCTACTCTCTCACTTCTCCGCCGGCTGTTACTATTCATAAGCGGCCTTAGATGCGACCGCGGGAGCGTCCGGTGTGCCTCGGCTCTCGCCTCCCCAATCTCGGGAATCGTCGGTGCCACGCCTCGGGAGACTCCACCTCCGCCGCATCGATTCCTCCCCTCCCGCCCCAGCCCACCCCACTCGCCTCGATCCCACCACCCCTTCCCGGAGGCGAAGGTGATGGCGACGTCGGCGGCGAGGAAGAAGACCCACAGCCCCCCGAAGCACCGCCACGACGGCACCTCGCCGCTGCCGCTCGGCATGGACTGGAGCCAGCCGCCGAAGAGATGGGTAAGCGCGATCCCCTGAAATCCTCAACCCCGTCGGGTTGCTCCACTCGTTTCGATCCAGCTCTGTCGGCTTGGCTCTGGCCCCCCGCTTTGATCTGGAGTTAGATGCGGTTCCGGCTAGTTGGCTCTGGAAACTCGTGATCCTGCTGTGTGGCGATTACCAGAGCTAGATTTGGGGCTGGTTTGGTCAATTCCGCGAGGTGTCGGTGGATTTGTTGCGCTTGTTCTCTCGATCGCTCGAGTGGGCAAGCGATTTCGAGCTGGATTTCGTTGCAGCTGCCTAGTGCTTAGTAATACTAGTAGTAAATTACATGAGCCAATGAATTTAATGTGTGGGTTGAGTTCTGCATTGGAATTTGCGGATTAGAGTGCCACGTGTGTGCTGCTGATTCAGTGGTTTAGAGCTTACCCTCGATTAGGGTTTTGAATTCGTACTGTTTCCCGTGTAAGGAGTTGAGTACGTGTTTCTGGAATTAGTAGTTTGATGGGAGTGGGTTCGGAAGAATCTATTGCAGTTCAGCTTCAAATGATAGAATTACTTGGTAGTACATGTGATGCCTATTGCTAGCGTAGTGGGTTTTGAGGAGTCTATTGTTGGGATACGGGTAGACTACACTAGCGCGAATTAAAAAAATTTTTATCACGTAAACTAGGAAGCCATGCGAGTAAAGAGATCATAGATTGTTACCACAAGACGCGCAGTGCAGCGGAAGTAGAGTTGAAGCAGCCGATTCAACGAAGAGCGCATCGGTGTAGGCGAAAGTAGTCGATCGTCCTCCGGCCAAACGTCTCCTCCTTGCGATCGTCCCGATCGCGCGCGATCGTAGCAGCGCCTCTACCGAGGTCCACACGTCCTGAGAGGGAACACCGTGCGTCGGTGTGCTAGCACCAACGCGCACGGCAGGGGTTATGAGAGGTGGTGGCTAGGGTTTCTTGGGATATCTCCCTTAGCCTCCGCACCTCCTATTATATAGCCTCTAATCGGATCCATATCCGATACGAGTGGATATGAAAGCCCACTCGGAAACCATCATCCAGACCCTTATCGTTCCAGCTCATTAAGTGTGTGACCCTGTAGGTTCATGTACATTTCGCCATGGGCCGAAAACTCCTTTCCGGTCCATAGGTCGGTAGCGGTCCCTAGCAGGACATAACGACCCCCAAATATACATAAAGATCATATCGGACGAGCCTATATAATGCTTATGTACGGATCCCTTTGTCTCACAATATTAGATCGAATTCAAGGCGAGAACCGTGCCATCCTATGATAGCTCGATCTTTTACTCAAACCTGTGATGGATTACTCAGTTGTGATTCACTCTTCAACCACATTCGGCATGGCCATGCACTTTCTTAATCCAATCACATCGATGGGTCCAGAGATATCTCTCCTGTTATATAGGAGGGGCAAATTCCAACTTGATCGCTCATATTCCTTCGCATGTTTCATAGTAAACTTGAAAGCTACCTTTATGACTACCTAGTCACGGAGTAGTGTTTGGTAACTCCTAAGTAAACTATTACACATGTAGAAAACAATGACGATCTCAGGTCTAAGGATCTCACATACACTATATATGAGACCAACTGATGACACTTAAGAATATAACAATTCCCGCACTGTCTCATGGTGGGTCAATTCAACACCATGTTCTCTTACATGTGTCCACATTATTAATTTGATATCCCATATCCATGATCCGTGAAACATGATCATCAATCAATACATGTGCTGATCTGTAAATCATAATTGTCCCATATAATGATATAAGATCAGACATAATTTAGAATAATATCAAAAACATAAACAAAGAGTTTCACGAACAAGTCACATACTTGTTGATCAATATCAAAGACATTTATTTAAGAGACAAAATAATATATTATTCAAAAGGTCATAAACATAGAAGTGATACAATCATCTTCATGATTGCCTCTAGAGCATATCACTAACATCTATCAGGCTGGACGGGCTGTAGCTTCGCTTAGACCTGTGTTGTGCCTAAGTAGGTTTGTTGATTTCATATTCACATGTGGGCTGGCTGATGATTTTATCCTCTTGTTGTTATTCCATATGTGTGATTAAACCGACCTTTTTGACCTGCTTATGTTGTGTCACTGATCATGTTTTGTACTTGGTGTGATTGGCGATATTTTACCACACTTTCACCTGAAATGATCCTAGAAAGGAAATTGAAGAATAACTTAGCTTGTTCAACATCACTTGAGATGGTTTGTACATCTCCAATGAAGGTCTCCTGAGGCACCGGTGCATAGTAGAATTTTAAGATGTACTGAAAGCGTAAGAAGAGATAGAGATCAACCAAAACTGACGTGGGATGAAGCAATTAAAAGAAACTTGAGGGATTGGAATGCATCTAAAAATTAGATTTGGATAGAAGTGCATGGAGGTTAATGATCCACATACCAGAACCATAAGAAAGTTTAGGGGCAGTGTTTTAGGCTCTCGGCTCAGTTGGTAGGTTGTACAGTTTAAAATTTTAGCATTATAGGTCTTTAAGGCTCTCTTCTCTTTGACCTTGAGGAGGTTTTATTCCTAGTCTACCTTAACTTATTTGGGACAAAAAGTTTTGTTGTTGTAACTTAGTGTTGAAGAAGAATACGATGACTAAGTAGATCGCATGTCTGATTAACAAAATTAAGTAGTTCCATTGTATATAATAAGTTCCATTAAGAGTGTATAATTTGTTTCAGACCAGGTTTCTCTGAAAAGATGAGGCAATACCAATACAATGCTGTGAAATTATTCACTGGCTGATGCTTCTAACGGGCTTTTTTTTCTCGAACACGCAGGAGAACTGCGCATCGTTATATTAAGAAGGGGAAAAACACTTACAGACCCAAAAAGAAAAACCACACACACATCACGCTTGCTCTAGGAAACTAGCCTATGACACAAAAACAAGATCGGCCTCGACCAGAGGGAGTCTAGACCAAAGCCTGTGGCGGGGCAGTTAGGTATGAAATACCCTTTGCTCCAGCCAGACCCCATATCCTCATCTCCTCACTGACACAAGACAAGAGAGCTCTAACGTCTGGCGTAGCCTCATCAAAGACGCAGCGATTGCGAATATTCCAAAGAGACCAAGCCCCTCAAACAGGCTCATACTTGTTGATTTCATGCAGGAGGGAAGGAACACCATATGGCCACATAACCCTCAAACAGGCTGGAGTTACTGTGTGATGATACCTTCTTGGATTGCTCAAACACCTGAAGCTGCTGTGACAACTGACAATTTCTTGAAATCTGTAGTTGTGAGTATTGTTTATCTTGTATCCTTCTTATTCTTTCGCACTTATATATCAGTGCATAGAGGAGTTTGGTCAAGTCAATTTAGTTGCATGTCTAGATAGGAAATGTGTTTTCGTCGTTGGTATTAACTTTGTGCTATAACAAAATATAAGCTAGGAGGGAATAAAAATGAGGAAACTTTAATAATAATAATAATAATAATAACTGTTAAGCATTTGTCAAGGCAAGAACTAAGTTTTATTCGAAGGCCATCTCCCTTTATATTGTGTAGACACATTAACATATTATTGACTTTAAATTCTAGAATAGCGACGTGTTGCTAATGTGTTACCTGTTTTATTATTCATTTTTGCCCTCATAGGTTTAGTTGTGATCAACAGGCAAAAGGCACTTCTGTTATATATACTGCGGAAATCTTGATTGATCTGAACTTTGCTATTTTTGTGCTTATGTATCTCTCTTAATGCCCATAAAGGACAGTTTTACAGAATACAAGCTGGTATACAATCTCCAGAAGGTGTTAGCTCTAGCCATGGAGTTCTTCGAAGGTTTAGTGACTTTTTAAAGTTATCTTCTGATGTAAGTTGAGGCAACTATCGCTATTTTATTGTTTCACACGTCAAGCATCTTACAATTGTACTATTCTTCTTCTGTAAGTAGAGATCTGCTAACGCTATCTGTTGGCATCGACATCTCTCAGCCAAGAATAACTAGTAGTATACTCTTTCTCTACGCTTAGCTTTATATGCTAAAAGCCTAAAAGCAATCTTGTTTTTTAAAGAAGAATAGTCCCCTTTTTATCCTAAGTGTACTAGCAAACTCCTCAAGTTGGTAATGGAAGAACTAACGAAATCTTTTAAGAATTGTGCTGTACTTAATTGAAAATGCCTTCATTTTGCACTGTTCAAACTGACTGCCATTACAACTTGGTGCAGTGTCAGTTGCATTGCATCACATATATATAGCCAGTGATACATCTGCATATACTTGCAACAGAATGTTGTTTCAAGTCTTGACTACCTGTTTACTCTATGCTCGTCTCGGCCAACATTAGTTTGTACATATTTTTGCATTATTCGCCGCTTCCATGACTTCAAGATAATGACTTGGCATTTCGCTAATGTTGACATGTTGGATCATTGCTGCTCCCCCCCCCCCCCCTCCCCCCTTCAATTTGTCATGTTGAGAACCCTGGTGATTTCTTGAGTATAATAAATGTATTGGCATTGACCCAAAAAAAGTAGATGTGTGCTTTCTAGTATTACTACAAGATTTCATTTGTTTCCTCGTACTAAAATTCTCCTGTATTGCAGCTTAAGAGGGCATTTCCTAGAAAAACATCCCCCCTGCTCCACCGAAGCATGCCTTCTTAAGAATAAATTCAAGCAGGTTGCTTCTAGAAGAGGTTAGCTGCAATATGAATCGATTCACTATTTTTTTAGAACTCTGAATCGATTCATTATAGATTTATCCACTGTCAAATACTACATTCTTTTGTGCTCAGCCTTTTGGACTTCTGGTTCTTAAAAATGTTGTGGTTGCAGAGAAGGAATGCTCTGGAGGAGTGGATGCAAAATCTACTTTCTGACATTGATTTGTCAAGAAGTGCTCCTGTTGCTGCTTTTCTTGAACTTGAAGCTTCCGCATGCTCATGTATGTGCTGCTTGACATATGCCACTTAAGACATACTTTTTCCTAACTGTGCATACTAAACATCTTAGCTGATAATTTAATTCTACTATTTTACTGAGTTCAGATTTCCAAGATTGGAACCAGCGTCCTTCTGAAGCAGGTTCTTCTGCAAAAAGTAGTACAGACTCTTCTCCACATCCTGATGAACCTGGTTCAGCTGCTCTATCTGAGTCCAGTCAAATAAATCCAGCACTTGCTCGTGGTACCAGTCTGACAGGAGCAACTGGTAATGGTGTGCTGGGAGAATCCATCTTAGATCAGCCCGATCAGCATGTTCGTAGTGTGTTGAATCACAGGAAAGAGAATGTTGTCTTTTTGGAACATGATTGTAGTAATGGTTCGGTGGATACTTACAAGGGAGTTGTTTCTGAAGAAGATCGTGATTTTAATCCCGGTCATACTCGGAAGGACTCTGCTGAAAGTATAGGGAGTGATTTGAGTTCTTTAAGAGGCAGTGAACTATCGGTTCCAGGGGTTAGTGGTTCTCTATGGGATGGTCCTGTGGATCTCCCAAGTGGTGTGGATGGACATAGTCAAACAGAACATCTTACCGGTTTAGATATGCAGCTTTTGTATGATGTGGATGCACAAGTCATCCTTCCAACTGATCAAAGGCAGAAGTTGACTAGACTTTTGATCACCATGCAACGAAGAATAGGGACAGCAAAAACCGATATGGAGGATCTCATAGCTCGGCTAAATCAGGAAGCGGCTGTCAAAGAATATCTTACCACAAAGGTATCACTTTCTTTTTGTGATATTGATTTTTTATGCTTTATCGTGCATCAGGTTACTGTGTTTTGTTGTTTTTGTGCTTTCTTTGTTGATGTTAAATGGATATTTGTGTGTTTCATAACTATTCTGTGAACTCTAGGCAATTTGCTTTCTGCTTATGATTTCTGATGCAGGTCAAAGATTTGGAGGTTGAGTTGGAAGCTACCAAGCAGAAAGGCAGAGAGACATTACAACAAACTACCTTGGCTGAGAGAGAGAGGATTACCCAGATGCAATGGGATATGGATGAGCTTCACAGGAAGTACTCTGAGATGGAGTCAAACCTGAAGATTGAGCAAGTCACTTTTTTCTCTCTGTTCCTGTGGCTTAGTGTTTTTTATTAGCCATATTATAAGGATTTTTATTATCTTTTTCTCTACCTATGTGCAGAATGAGAAAAATCGTGTGGAGTCAAAGAAAGCAACTGCTAGTGGTGAAAAAGAAATATTACTGGAAGAACTGGAAACTAAACAAAAAGAAGTTGAGAGCTTGCAACAGCATGTTGGAGAAGTTGAGGCAAAGTCTAAAGCAGATATAAAGGTTCTTGTTAAAGAGGTCAAGTCTCTTAGGAACTCCCAAAAAGAGATGAAAAATGTGCTGAGTCGGTATCTTGAGGAGAAAACTGAGTTAGAGGTATAATACTACCAATAAAATTATAACCCTTTCCTCCTTGCAGAATTATAACACTAGCAATATTGGTGGTCTTCCAACAGACATCATATTCAACATTACTAGAGGCTTGCTGCCACCAGATTAATGAACTACCCTTCCTCTTGCTGGCCAATCCCACAAGCCACCAAGCTAGGAGCTTACTTCAAATTGTATAGAACTGTTGCTATGTCTGGCCTGTCATTGCTTAGCTCAGGACCATCGCACTTATTAATTTGCAAATTCAAATTTGGTTCGTAGCTAGGAGAAAGTGACTTGTTGAAGTTGTTAGACCAAGGCAGCCTTTGGAAGCTTGCAAGATATCCTGAACATTTACTTTTTGGCTTAAAATGCTCCTGGTTTCAACATTATTTCATGCAACAGGTCATCCCATTTGGGAATACTATCATGAAACATTATGATTTTCATCTTGATCAACAAAACAGGAAATATTTGTTATTCCCAATGTTATTCCTTTTGTTGAACTAGGATGGATAAAGATTTCTCTCTATATGTATATATGACTGACTATGGAAATTTGAACTTATTGCAGTATACTACACTTCAGAAGCTTAGAAAAAGGGGATGAGTCCTTTTATTGCATGTTAACAACTTCAAACTAATCAACCCCTTATCGATTCATTTTATGTTTTCTTAAATTCAAGCATTTATTCGCTATTGACAATATCTGAAATTTCATGTGATCAACATTTTCTCTCTCTAATCTTTTTATTGTACTATTTGTTCCAGAGGGTTATTAATAGAGAGAAGCAGCGGTCAGCACGTGCAAAGTTATCCCGTGAAAAGATTCTTCATGAATGCAGGCTGCTCCGTGAGCGTCTACAAGAATGTAGTGCTAAATTTCTTGCAGAAGAACAAGACAACTTGACTATTGATCCATCATCTTTGCCTGATGCGTTAGATCTTCTGGCAACATCAGATAACATAATACGCCTATTTGTTGCTGAGGCAAGTTTTTTTAATCTTCTGGTAGGTTATTGTTATTTATTTCGGTGTGCTGCTTGGCCAAATTCCAGCTCTAGCCAAAGTCATATAGTGGTGCTCCAACTCTAATTGAGAAGTCAGAGCAATGGAGCCATTTGGAAGTAAATGCTGTTTTTTTCATAGAAATTGAAAATGACTTTTTTGTCACATGAATAAAGGAGAAATTGAATAAAATATGAATTACAGATTGAGTAGCGAGAACAGCACCTAGTTCTGCAACCAGGGCTTGGACTCCGTGATGCTAGCTCTTATTTGGAATCACAGCTACCTGACACTAGTTTCTTCATAGACATCAGACAGATTCAAAGCCTGACAAAATCATGGCCTAAATTGCTTTATAGTTTTCTTGGGTTCCATTAGAGTTTGGAGTTTGAGCCACATTGTTTGGCCTTCTAGCTTTGATCTGTTTTACCTTGATGGCTGTAGGGTGTTGATTCTGCAAGGAACAAGGTGTAGAGTTTTGTTCACTCTGGAGAACAATATTCATGCAAATTGATATCATTTTAAAATGAGTCAAACATCTAGTGTTTTTGTCACTAAAAATGTTGCTGATTTTATAATATCTCCGATTTTAATTGCTTTGGATCATGTGCTGTCGCTATTAGTTATTGACATTTATTATAACTTACCAAAGAAAGTCTTGCCAAATATACCCTTTTGCCTAATTGCCGACTTCCTAGCTACAGAGGATATTATTCGCAGTGTTAGGAATTTGTCCATTCATTAATGGGATTTTGTTTATTCAAAGTTATGCTTCAGTTTTTCACTCTCTCTGCTGTTGGTGCTTTGCACCTGTGCCCATGAAAGCATTGCATCAGTCAGTTAATTACTCCATTTGGAACATCCACAATCAATATCAATTTTCTAATGTATTGTATTCTACTATTTATCCCTGCTGAATTTGTGCTAAATCTATGCTCTGCATTGATCTCTCTAGGCTCAACTTCTTGCACGAGATGATGAACAGGGCTCTTCCGATGACGGCAACAATTCTGATGGTAAATCATCAATTACCATGAGCAGCGAAGATGCCAACCCCACTGATGAAGGGACAACAAAAATGTTGTCCGATCTGCTTATTGACAACGCCCAACTGAGGATGCGCCTGAACTCTGTCATCCGTAATTCTGTAAATACTGCCGTGAAGCCAGAGAAAGAAGATAGTGATGGAGTTGTCCCAAGAAAGACAGTCCTCAACTGGTTGTTGGACAGATAGAAACACCAGTGTATATTCTTGTGAATTAGCTCGTCTAGTTATGCGGCCTGATCAAAGTTATATGATGAGTATTCTAATAGCAACAGAGTTACAGCAAGAAATATGAAAACCTTCCTTCCATGTGGAGGCAGCATGCCGTGGTGTTGTGTTATTGTTTGTTTACATGGAAATTCATCGAGGATAATATGTTTAGTGGGCTTCGGAGCCTGGCCTGTCTCGAGAACAGTAGGCTCGGCTGGCTATGGGGAAGTTTTCAATTGGAGTGATAGAGAAACATAATAAGCCCCCTTTTTGCGCCATACTTGTATGTGTAATTGCAAAGCTGATGATAGCTGTATCTTTGTATAGATGTTTCGGCTCGTGAGATCAGCACTCCAGCAGGAGGATTGTACACAGTTTACTCTAGATTAATCTTCTCCCATGGTGCTTTCCACTGTTAACTGTAATTTCCTCCCATGGAGAGCATTCCACTGCTCAAACTTCAGAATTGTGTCCTTGTCATGGTGCATTTCACTGTTAGAATTGCGTGGGTACGGATGCTGGATCCTGAATTCCCGAGACAAGTTAAAGCACAAGCTTCGTCCGAAGCTGAAACGCATTGTGCGGATGCTAGTCGCCACCAAGAAGATTTCAGGTCGTTTTCTCGTCTTGTTTACGGTTGCTCCGTTGCTTGATTAAATCAATGTAGTGCCAATATGCGTTTTGCGACGATTCCGACGGAGGAGGTGTTACGGTTTATCAAACCCATCAGTAGCTCCGGGGCTCTATTATGTTCTCTACCTCTCGATGCCCCATCGCAATTTCACCGAGAGGTGGAATCGCCTCGGCACGGGACGGCGACGGTCAGAAAAGGCGTCGGGGGTGTGGGCCCGCGGAAAAGTTTTCAGCGGGGCCCACCTGTCACCACTCACCAGGCAGCACTGCCAAGAAAAGAAAGCAAAAGGCAGCGTGAGCGAGAGGAAACAGCGCGATAAATAACCTCGCGAGCACGAAGGCGTCACGAACCGACCCAACCAACGCAGCCCAACCCTTCACAAGAAACCAGGCGGATCGAACGAAACCCGCGGCTAGGCGAGGCGGCGACCAGGAGGGGGAGGAGGAAGGCGAGCCGGGCTCCAGCCGTGGATCGCTGGGGGAGGGGAAGACCGGCCGGAGCGCTTACCCGATGGGCGGCAGCGGCGAGTAGGACGGCGGCGAGCGGCCTGAGGCGGCGGGGGGCAACATGTCTGCGGTAGTCTGTGGCAAGAGGTCCTCCTCCATCTTCGCCGACGAGCTCCTCACGCCGTCCCCTCCCTCCCCACATTCCTCCCACCATCACCATCCGGCCAAGAGGTCCCGTTGCTCGCCGCACCGCGCCTTCGACGCCCACCGGCGGGAGGCGCTCCTCCACCAGCTACTATCCTTCTTCCCTGACATGGATCCGCAGGTCCCCCTTCTCATCTCTTACTCTCACTTTTCCTCTTTTTTTAAAGATTTTTAGGTGGTCGGTGGCGTTCTTTTTTGCTTTTGACGCGGAAAAGGTTGGCCATTTCTTGGGATTGCGTATTGATGCTGAGGCGGGTGGATGCGGAAATGTTGTGATCCTTGGTAAATTTCCGGTCTCTGTGATTTCCGGTGACCATTTTGGGTGAGTTAGGTACTTCGATGAGAAGATGCGCCCCCTTTGTTGCAAGATTTGTGATCTCAACGATCTTGTCATGTGCTTACGGGTTTCTGGGTGTGGAATTGGTTATTCTGGTGCTGGTGTCTGGATGCTGAAAATTGGCTCCTTTATTCAGAATGGGGACATTTTTGTTTCCTTACTTGATGTGGAAGTGGAAGTGCGGAAGCTATCCCAATCTGGATTAGGATCTCTTAAATATCCCTGATGAGATGATAACTAAAGTTGTTGTCTGTGCTGCACTGGGGAGAAAGAGAGCAAAATTGTGTGGCTTTGGGAAATGCTGTTACATAAGATCCCCGCGCATTGCATCTACTGCTATCCTGTAGATGTTTTCTTTACAACTCTTTACTTATGGGTCTAGTGCACCGATGTTTTTAGGTAGGAAAACCGACTAGTTCTACGGATAGGTGTCAAATTGAATGATGGCACATGTTTATCGGATCCAGCATTGGATGGGCAGTGTTATGGCCTATGAGTGTGTCTTTTCTTTTGCGACTTGCAAGGAAGTCTGGGGTCAATTCATGCATCTATACTTCTTTAGTAATGCCCCATTTATGACAAATGCATCTTCTGAATGCTATAAGGTAGCCTTCATGTATGGTAGCCTGGTGGATTGAATTGCTTCTGCACTGTATGAACTAGATCTTCCTTGTACTACTAAGCGCTAACTAATTATGTAGATATTTACTTTCCCTGCTAGTATTGTCTCTGCAGTGTATAGCTGACTGTGGTTGCTCTTTTATGATTTAGCTGCTTGAAAGAGCTCTTGAAGCATCTGGAGATGATTTGGATTCTGCAATAAAGAGTTTGAATGAGCTGCGCTTGGAGTCGGCAGAAGCTATCTTATCAGCTACTGGTTGCAAATCTGAAAATGGACTTCCCACAGCAGTTCTGCCATCTATCGGAGGTTCTTTTTCTACCAAAAACTATTGTATTAATGTATTTTTAGGATAGAAGCAGTCACACATACTTCCTCACGTGTTTGTCCCAGTTATACTAATGATATACACCGATAATGCATAGCGCTGGAGGTGTGGGTCTTGATACTCTTTCGAAATTGTCCATCAATATTTCAGAGGTCTACTCTTGCAGGTTGCATTTATATCTATATATCTATTTGTATTGTTATATTCTACAAGGCCATGTATCATCCAATTCAATGCACAGAACACGATTGTATCATGTCATATGAAGTATTCATGCCGCTGTGTGATTTAACTAGACATAGACTCGAATCACCAAGATACCGCATAGCCTATCTATTAGAGCAGTAATGCATCTTCCTACTCAGTATGACATAAAGCTGTCAAGTTCTTGCATTGCATTTTGTGGTTAACATACTGGAGGATTGCTTTGTGTCAGCTACTTACACAGCACATCAATTGGTTGCATCTCACACTTGGTGTAAATTTCTGAAAGCTAGAGTGACACAGGCAATGTAGCAGACAGTATATATGACAGGAGCAACAATTTTGCATACCTTGGCAGGTATCATTACCAATGGTGGTGTGGATATAGCTAGTGAACATCCACCTGTTGCAGATAGCCATCAGACAAGTAATAATGGCACCGAATGGGTTGAACTTTTTGTCAGAGAGGTGCAAAATGCCTCTGGCATGGATGATGCACGGGCTCGTGTGTCAAGAGGTTTGGAAGTTTTGGAGAAGTCCATTGTGGAGCGTGCAGGAGCTGAAGCAGCGCAGAGCTTGCATAAGGTGCCCATGCGCCACTGTAATCTCTCATGGGGAAAGACTTGTAGTGTTTGTCCATCCTGTAGAAAACTGCATGATTAAGGAGGAAATAATAATGTTTAATAGTTACATATTTTTCTTGCTATATAGGAAAATATGATGCTTAAGGAGCAATTGACAATCGTTCTGCGAGAGAATGCTGTCCTGAAGCGGGCAGTTGCCATTCAACATGAGCGCCAAAAGGAGTTCGATGAGAGGAGCCAGGAGGTTCAGAGCTTGAAGCAACTTGTTTTGCAGTATCAGGAGCAGCTGAGGATTCTTGAGGTAATAATAATCCCAGCCCCTTCTGCAAGTTCGCTTTTTTCTGTTTGACATATGAACTGAAGAATCTTTTGGGATAAACCATACATTGCAGATAAACAACTACGCGCTTACGATGCATCTCAAGCAGGCTCAGCAGAACAACTCTATCCCTGGGCATTTCAATCCTGACGTCTTCTAACTTGCAGGGCAATGTCCTTTAGGTTAATAATAATCTACGAAGATGTCTTATGTTGTGACTTGTGAGTGGGATTTTTACCTACTGCCTCTGCGATGGATGGATTCACCACAAATAAGTCCAAGATTTTCATGCTACATGTGTTGATTTAAATGTGTTGCTTTGATACAATTTGCGACAATATATTACAACTCTTTATATGGTGTTCTTGTGCGGCTCTCGGCAGAATCCAGAATGCTTCATGATATTTATTCTTTTTACTAGTTCGATGCCAGTGCGTTGCTGCAGATTAAAAATTTATATTACTCCAGCACATCTTACCATTGTCACCAAGGTCGGCCCACGGCATGGCCTTAGCCAAGGCAGCGCCCGGCAAGAGCTTCGCTGGCCTGCATCGTGCCTCCGCCACACCTATGGCTCCACGGTTGTGCCCAGCCAAGCTCCACCGTGACCATTGTTGTGCCTCAACGATATGCTCGACCTATCGTCACTACCTTGGCCCTGCACCCACGCCCGACCTACGTCTGGCCCCACCTGGACTTGGAGAAGTGGCCTGCATTTAGCCGGACTAAGTTTGAGTGAAAAAAGAGGCATTGAGGCGATGCATATTGAAGGGTAGTAATGTTCTGCCCGTACTGAAAACCATAGTTGCTAGAAAAAAACCATAGTTACTAGAAATGCGATTCGTCCGATTCGCGGTACAGGATTGGGGTTCGCAGTTCGCGACTTTTTCTTCCAATTTCCATTGCGAACATGAACGCCATACCCTACACCGGTTCGGGTTCGGTGAATCCGGTTCACAATTCGTGGGGGTTTATGTCGAATCTGGTAACTATGGTAAAAACTAACCCATGAAGCCCATTATTTTTCCCATTCAGTTATCCACATGGTAACATCTGACATGATGGAAGAATGGTATATTCAACATAGCTTGGAAAACAAAACAATAAATCCAGGAGATAAATACGATGATACATAAAAGAACAATCGAACAATCTAACTCACCCAAAATACAAATCACATCTTGCGATGGTTCCAAGGGTTTAGATCCACTTCTGGACAATGTCACATGAAGCAACCACTGGCTTTTGACAGTGGCGATTGAGAGCATGTCATTCTACAAAATACAAATGTGAAATTCCTATGTAAAAGATGACATTTGCATATATTAGAAACTTGGCAGGATTATCATATCATTATGAAATGGATGAGGTAGGTACTATCTATTGGTAGCAATTTAAACATAGCATGATAAAAAAGGGACCATCCATAATGCTTAGTCATGTGATTTGTGGATAATAGAACCTCAAAATTACTGAACATATTCTTTCGAGGCTATCATAAGTCCTGACATTTATAGCTGAACAAAAGGTTCTGAGCGCAAAGACCACACTAATTTCATCTCCAAAACATTATTACATTTATGAATTTCTTGTGGATTATTTTACATAAGGATGATAAGATGACTTAAAATTGTCATACAACATGGCAAAGTTGAGAGAGAAGTGAAAATGCTCTATACAAATGCAATACAATGCCTGACATGTATAGTATAGATGGTAATGGAGAGTATCATACACTTTTGTATGTTGCGTTAGACACAAAACAAACCTTAGTACTTACACTGCAAGAAGTAGCATTCCTTTGTTTCAAAAGTTCCTTAATTGGTAGATGTGCTCTGCTCTCTACTGAAACAAATCCCATGATAGGAAACGCACCATCAGTTCAAGTCTCAATGGAATCCAAATTTTCTGAACCAAGAATTGTTCAATGTGAAGTTTGAACATGGAAAAAGCTCACCTGACGTAAGGAATGAAGGGGAAAAGCAACATTGTAATCCAACTGTTATTTCGGTTGCAACTATACTCAACACTTATGGCATATATAATGTCAGCTGAAAACATAATACATAGAAAGGTCTACCGTGGTAGCTCAGGAGAAGGTTGTGAGATAGCAACTCACCGCACATACTCAAAGATGATTGAAAAGGTGAAAACACATGTTTGCTTCAGGAAAAGAAATTTATGATAGTAAACACCTTCATTTCATTGAATTTTCAATGATGTTGAAGCCATTACCACATTGAATACATCTCAATCATCCACAGATTGGAGGTGGAATGCTGCATCGTAATTGCTAAGAGGTGTTTGTGAGGAAATAGCTAATGACCGCACATCCTTGTAATGAACTATGACATAAGTACATGTTTTTATACAAAAACTACTGAATGAAGGCAAACGCAACCTGCAAAATTAGGCAAAATTGCATTATTAAGGAAATATATATTTAGCACAGCTTAGGCGCTCAACATCAACTGATAGTAGAAAATGTGATATTAGAAAAACGATTACCAATGGCACATCGTCCAAAGAAATTTCTGCAGTTTTGCAACTTGCAAGGTAACTGCTTCAGAGATATTGTCCAATGGTATAGGATACTAATATCAGTGGAGACTTTATGCAATCTGGAAAAGAATTTGGAGGAAATGAGTAATCTGTGGCCACAAAAACATATGAGAGAGAGATCGGGGAGGACCTTGATTTGGATTTTGCATAGGGAGCAGACTGGGGCCTGGCGGTGGAGGCAATAGCAGCTTGTGGGCGCAGGATTTGGATAGTGTGCGTGGACGAAGGTTCATCCACGAGGCGATGGGGACTGAGGTTGCCGTCGGTGCAGTAGTGCAGAAGCCATGGCCGTCACCTCGTTCTAGGTTTGGACGGTCTGCGCATTTCTGGACGTCACTGGTGGTAGGAGTCCGAAGATCCTAGGCGTGCACGTGGGACACGGCAGCCGGGCTACTGGACGATGTGCTCAAGCAAGGTGGAGTACAGGAAGACGATGGGAGGGTGAGCGACGCTGACTTGAGGCCGAATCATAGTTCACAATTTCGTACGAAATTCGTTAGGCAGCGAAACAAGAACGATTCGGCCCAATTTTGGCCGAATTTGATCTTATTAGAAATCTATTCAAATTTCAAACCAAAATCTAGTTAAATTTCATCAAAATTCAAATGCTGGTTGAAAATTTCGTTCAAAATTTTAGACAAAATTCCAAAATCCGTTGCTTTTGGTTCTTTCGCTGCTTGGTAAATTTCAAAGCCAACAGTGCTTTGTCAGAAAAACCGAAAGTACCAAAATGTGTTAGCGGAATAGCGGACTCCAGAAGTACCGGCGTGTACACAGCGGTACTACCAAAACTCGAAAGCACCAGTACTTTGAGCGGTACGTTTTTTCCAGAGAGCATTTATTAGAAAACTTAGGCTCCTTGATATCGATAGTACCAGAAAATAAATAGCAGAACTACCACAAAGCGGTACAATCACACTCTAAAACGGAACTACTAGACCTTGTAAGTACCGAAAATTTAGACGATATATTTTTTCTAGAGAGGACCAACTTCTGGTCTCAAAGAAATCAAAAGTATCACACCATAAAATCGGAACTACCGCGATTTCAACGGCGGTAGTATCGCGCCGACTTTTAAACGGCTAGTTCTGACATTTTGACATAACCATTACTACTTGCTACAGTACAATGCGATAGTTTCGCAATTTGCACAACGGTACTACCGATTTCACTGATTTTTCAGAATTATTTTATGTAACGGCTATATTTGGTTGGTGGAAGTATAAATACTCCCCCACCAGCTCAAGAACGAAATGAGAGACTTCATTGAACATTTTGAGCATTAAGCATTTTTCTCACACCTCAATTTCTTATTGCGCATTCATTTGAAGTAGTTGAACCACATCAAATGCATTTCATCTCTAGATTGATACTCTGGCACTTGATCACCGTTAAGCGAAGCTATGATCTGTTACTCTTGATACTTACCGATATCTAGACAGTTTGGTGGAAGATTGCGATGTAATCTCTTTAAGAAGATTATGAAGAAGCCTAGCGTCAATTTGTGAGTAGCTTGGTATCTACCATCTTCGAAGCGGAGAAAGGACAATCAATAGTGGATTGAGGAGTTGAGACTTAATTTGTAGAACTGATCAAAGTCGTTGGGGCTTTGCTCAATGTGGATTAGGAAAATCGGCAAGTTTTCGAACACCATGGTAAAACATCGTGTGTTAATTGGTTATTTCTTTGTCTCTCTTTTCGCACTTATATTTCTAGCATTTTTGTGGTAATTGTGATAGTTTAAATTTGCTTGGGCTAAAAATATTTGTAGATACTAGTTCTTGTGGTGTCGTAGATTTACTAGAATTATGTAGGTTTTATTTACATTAAAATATTATCTAGCTAAAAATTGTGATAATCAGATTTAGAAAAATAATAATGTTTATAACATCCTATTCATCCCCCTCTAGTCGGTTATTCTTGATCTTACATGAATCGAGCTCCACCTCTGCTGCTGCATCCTAGAAATTAGAAGCAAAGAATATAAAGAAAAGAGTATGGAGTAAAGGAAAACAATGAATAAAAGATAAAAGAGAGAACATTGCACTAAATCTAAGAGAATTTTGTCCTAAATTTCCCACCTCTAAAAAGTTACAGAGAGTCCCCTTCTCCTCCTACCATGGCCTCTTCCTCCTGCTCCACCTCGTGGTCACCACCGCTTCCTCACCTGACAAGTTCTTCACCGTGTGATAGATACCAAAAAACCCTACCTCTCGTTTGCATACTACAGGACCAAGAACCAAACCTTTGGGCTGCTGAGGCATCGGTGCCACCGACACGGGTGACAACAATGGCACAGGGTTCGGATCGGGAAGATATGGGGAAATGGCATACCCGCTCGCCTCCGTCAGAGTGGTGGTGGTGGGAGGAGGAAGCTTGGCCCAACGCCGTCGCCACCACGGATGACATCGAGAATGAAACCAGTTAGGCGCAGAGGAGAGGGCGTGAGGTCGAGCGTGTGGTGGTGAGAAGGGAGATGGAGGTCATGCACAAGCGGCAATGTTGAGGAGCACAGATTGGGAAGGGAGGAGACCAGTCGGGCGTGGAGGGGAGGGCACGAGGTCGACTGCATGGTAGTGAGTGGGGAGATGGAAGCAATGCACATAGCGGTGGCGTTGAGGAGAGGGCGTGGCCGCCATGCATGACCGCGAGATGGAGTCGGAGCGTGTTGAGAAAGGAAATCAAGTTATGGGCCTACATGTCGACACACAGTTTTTTGTGAGGAGGAGAGGAGGGGCAGATGAACTATCACTAACTTCTCTTTTTAAGTCGTAGAGTTTATGGATGCGATTGATATGTGTTGTTTTAGATATAGGTATAGTTAAACTTTCAAAACTTTGATTATCAATATCTTTTTAAATATTTAAATTGATACATAAAAATTATAGTGTAAACTTGTCTTAAAAAATACTTTTATAATATTATAAGTTTATTAGGTTTTATAAATATATTACAATAAAAATTAGTGATCAAAGTTATTTTTAGAGACCGTGTCAATATTCAAACAACATGTATTTTATGACCGAGAGGTGTAACAAAAATTCTATTTATATTTGGAAAAGAAATTGAAACGGAACCGTTCTTCTATTGTGCACGAGTCCTGTAACACCCCCATTTTTGGGAACAGGGGCGCCGTACATCCAACAACAGCCCAGGAGTTCTGTTGCGGACTGCAGTAGTATCAAGCCTGCTTACGAATAGTTAAAAGGGATTAGAGCAATGAAATTAAAGACCTAACGGTCAATTTTATAAATTTTATGGCGTCCAAGCCAAAAACTTACAATCAGAAGAACTGAAGAACTCCCACAGGAAAGCTCGAGTGCGGCCGTAACCCTAATACGAAACTTGTAACAACCTGCCTTCTTCCGACTTACGTAATGGGAAAATATAGCAAGCTGAGTACAACCAACCGTACTCAACAAGTCACATGGGAGATACTATATAATTACATGCGAGGATTTCAACGAATGGGATTATTGAGATTTTAATATTTTGTGGATGCAGTTTTATTTCACAAACATTTTGGGTTTAAACCAAAAGAATCAAAAGCTTCTTAATAATCGGGGTTTTCAAACTTGATTAACATTATTCAACATTTCCAAACTATTTCCAAAATTACTTATGCCTCGTTATTGGATTCACCCACTAGACACGACTTCATTAACCGGAAGCACGGTGTATTCGAATACCATTTGTTATAGCTTTGTAAAGCTGCCTGCTTACCCACAAGATCTCTTAACTCCCGCTAAAGAGTTAAGACAACAAGGATGTTCATTTGCTCAATTCTTTGTGTAGACTCGCCCGATGAGGTGTTTAGCCTCGACAAGCTCGGATGACCCCACGGATCTCGTCCAGGCTCGTCGTGGTCCTACCGTTGTATGGTTAACCACCTCCCATCGAGACTCTCCCAACGACTCCCCCTTCCGGTTGCAGAGGTTCAATTGAAGTTGGCGGTTACTAAACCAGGTTTGACCAAGTCAGCGCTTGTGGTTGGGCGGTTACTATGTCTTTTACTCGGCACAAGGGTCTAGTCCTTACATTTTTACCCGAGGCATCATCCACGCACAAACCAGTTCGATACCCTTTGTCATCGCCACCAATCCACTACGGCCTCCATCACAGATAAGGTCTTGGATCCATCTCTGCGATCCTCACTTACCCTAGTCCCAACTTTTCAAAATTCTAGACCAAAATCATAAATCTTAACGGTATATAATGTGATCCCTACACTACTTTGATATGTTAATAATGTATTATTTTATATAACTATGTCTTGTCAAGGTGAATGTGGTCATCAAGTTAAATGAGCTTTTGGGTGGTAGGACATAGCTAAGATCATGTCATTACGAGCAGTACTTGTACATAAAATAACAACGTAAAGTAGCATAATGAAAATACTGAATAATAAATGAATAACAGAATTTAGGTTCAATATGCTAAAAAAAACATGTGACTTGCCTTCTTGATCTCTTTAGTTGCTTGTCGATCTTCCGACGTCCAAATTGTTGAGTTCGTATGCTAACGCAAAAGACGAGCGAGTTCCTTGCTTTGCGAAATGCAAGCTGGGAACAAAAGACAAATAAATAACAAAAGAACAAAATGAAAATAGGGTCAGGCGGCTGGGGTTTAAGTGGCGAGGTTTGGCCGATTGACATTGGGTTTAGGTTTAGTGGTTTCGGGACGATTAAAGGTATGCTTTATGTTTTCAGGGTTCTAAGTATATTGATGGCGAAAGTTATACTAGACGGGTTCAAGCTGTCATTGGGTTAGGGTTTTGGTCAAGTATAATTGGTTTAAACCAAATGGGAAATATATTTTATGGTTCGGAATGGTTAGGACCGGTACCTACATATATTTAAATTGGTTTAAAAAAGCGATAAGAGTTGGGACTACATTAGGTTTAGAATTTTGGATGATATTTTAATGGTTTGGATTATCAATGTCGGGTAATAACACGAGTGGGAGTGGCGATGTGGCTCATGGCAATTAAAGGGGTATGAGTGTTTTTAGGGTTTCATGGACGATAAGGATTTTCGGGTTGTGTCGGTTTAAGGTTTGAAGTGGCTCTTTAATGGTTTTAGATTTTTAGAGGTCCGGTATAAGAAATGGGTCTCGGAAATGGGTTCATGGGTTCGAGATGGTGAAATGAACATATGTTGTATTTTTGAGTATTGATGAATAGTAACGGTATTTTACTATTCATTGCGGGTTTTACTATTCAAACCGGGTCCGGTACTGTTCACTAACGGGTTGAGCGCTACAGTACCAGGGCGGTACTGTTCATTGTCTTCTTCCCGCTGCTACAGTACCAGGAGAGAGAAAATGGAAAATTGAGCTGTTCTTGAGCTATAGGGCTTTGCAGCGAAAACCGAAGATATGGGCGGGTTCATGGGGCGAGGGGTTCCATTTATGGCCTTGGGCGGGGTTGGGGATGGTCGGAATCTCGCGGTGGTGAGATTTCTTTGCTCTGATTTTCACGGCAAGATTGAGCATCGGGGCTTAAGGGGCGGTAGCATTTGCAATTGAGCATCTGGGATGGCGAGGCTCGGAGAAGCGGTGAATTGGCCAGAGGAGGCTTGGTTTGGGCCGTCCACGGTGGCTATCCATGGCGGGCGGGCGTTTGTGGGCGAGCCGATGGGGGCTATGGGAGCTACGGGAAGGTTTGGGGCGGGTTTAGGATGTCCCAAGGAAGCTTCACACAAAGCAATTGAAACATAATTGAGCGAATCGCGGATTGAAATTTTATGCTCACCTCGGGCTTCCTTGCGGTTCTCGACGGTGGAGGAGCTCGAGCAATTGGGCGTGGGTAGGAGCAGCTGCGTGTGTGCGCTCTGTGCAGCTAAGGGATTCGGGGTTTAAATAGAGCTGAGTTGGCGGCTTGAGATGCCACAATCTTGGCGGTCGAGAGAGAGCAATCGGCTCGGGAGGAAGAAATGGCGGTGGTGGCGATTTTGGGCAAGAGCGGCGCGACGCTGGCGAGGACCGTCGGTGAGAAAGAGGTGCGGGGTGTGAGTACGGTCCTTGACACGAGTGGCTTGGTTGGAAAGTGGTGGAAGGCGCGAGAGGAGCTCGGTGGCGGAAATAGCGACAACGGTGGATTTTGGATGCGCTCTGATGTTCGCGTGAAAGCAACAGCGGCCAGTCGGTTGGCGCTTTGGTGGGTTGGGTGGGTTGAGAGCAAATTTGACTGGTGGGCTTGGGATTGGCAAAACCAAAGAAATCAAGAAATTCAAAGTTTTGCAAATTTTCAAACTTTCATCTGTTTCAACCTACCTCCCTTAAAAAGAATCTCGACCTCGAGATTCACCCGGATTAAAAGAATGGGATGAAAAACAAAATCTTGTTATATTTCTGATTCCTTTCCTTTAGTTTTGTACATTTGTACGGGGTGATCTTCACATTACATTTGCTGATTGGCGTGTCTGTCGATGTCCTCTTTCTGGGTTACATCCAAGTCCTCTTGTTTTTTTTAATGTCCCTTTCGAAACATAGGTGACTTGTACCATTTAGTTTTTTTTTGCTGGATTTATGGGCATCCTTACGGTCTCAGTTCAGGATTGTCCTGCTGACTTTGTTGTAGACTTGCTTGATTGGTAGAGAATGTGCTGCTTTAGTCATTCAGTATATCCATAATCTCTTATCTTTCTTATGGGTCTTGGGAGTCCGTGTCAAAATTTCATATCATTGCTCTTTCCTTTTCATACGAGGGCTTGTACTGACTGAAGTAATCTTGATGGGTTTCTGTGACTCATTCTCCGGCACATATTACAGTGTATCGTGTATTCTGAGACTTCTTTCTTCATATTACTACTCGAGTCCTTCCTTTTATATCTTCGTTCTGGTTAAGGTGTGTAAAGGATCCTGATTTGTAAGCTCCTTTCTCTTGAAATTGTGAAGGACATTCTGAGATGATGATATACCATGATATGCTTTCTGACTCAATGTATCTGGTATAACATTTAGTCTTTCCTGGGTAATGTTGAAAATTCACGTCACTGTTCCTGTATATCATCCTTGTCATATAACTTTCCTCACTATCTTCTTTATAAATTGCTTGATGTGTTTTACTGAACCTTCTTAGTTTCATATCTCAATATTCTTTATGATTTCCTTTTGTATCCTTTGAGGTGTCTGGTTCATCTTGTACCAATGTTCTATGTGTCATGGTTTTATCACGTCCCATTACTGATGTTTTTCATTTTCTATAAAACTGAATTAGCCTTCGTCATAGTATAATCTTTGTATGCAATCATTCTGATTCCTTCTGTCACACACTCGTGGTACACAACAATTGACACCGATCATCGCATGCACCTTTTTATTCCATATATCTTTGTACAAGTGGTGACATATACTCTCACAGTCATTACATATCTTGGGTTTCAAGTGCTCTACTTCAAAACCTACTCAGTAAAAGTGGTACAAAACAGTTTTGCTCTTTCTCTTACTCTATCTTGGAGATGTGATAGCTTCATGTTATCCTTTAGTGCTTACTCATTTGATTCCATCCTGGACTTCCTAAAAGTGGTGCCTTTCTCCATCGACGGTTGAAGTGGTGTCGATGCTTGTGTTCTTGCTTGTATTTTGGCCACTTCCTTAGGTAAATACTTCAATGGACATTTATGACAATAATGCCCATTCTGTGGCGATGAAACAAGTTGCTTCATCTTGATTTACGATTCATTCCTTTCATGGGTCTTCACGTATCCCGACATCTCTTCTTCCATCCAGAGGGTTCGATTAACGGGGTTCATAAATCTGAAAATTGGGAGTCTTAACATAACGGTTTAGATTGGGTCATAAGCCTTTTATAAAGTATACCATTCTTTTGGCTTGATGTTAAGTTCTCCTTGAGCAAACGAGAGAGGTAATAAAATTATTGTAAATATTCCATAACAGATCTCTCTCCTTGTTGAAGGTCAAGAAATTCTTGATATTTTTCTTAGACAACCCGGAAGAAATGTAGGTCTTGCGGAATCTCTTTACAAACTCCTTCCTTGTGATTTCGTCCTTATTTGAGTAGGTCCAACGAATAGCATCCCACCAATCAATGGTCAAGCCGTTGGTAGTAGCGGCGAATAGAACTTTTTCTTTATCCATACATTGGATGACGTTCATTCTCTTTTCAATTTCTTGCAACCAATTATCTGCACTTAGTGGTTCTGTTGGTGACGAAAATTACAGCGGTTGAGTCTTCAGGAAAGTTGCAAATTTGAGTGATGTTGTATTTGTGGCTGTCGTTGGTCCTTCTGGTGACATCATTATTACATCCAACTATTCTATTATCTCTACTTGCTGCTCCAATGTCTTGGTCTGTTCCCGATTATATTCAATCTGATTCCTCGTTATGATAGCCAAGGTCTTCATCATGCTAAGTTGTCTTTCCTGATTTCCTTTCTCCATTTATTGAGCTGTCAAAACCTTTTCTCTTATCAGTGATATCTTGTCTTGCAGTAACTAAAACTTTTAGGAATCAGTCTATAACATCTTTGAGCTCAGCAAGGGGAGAGTAAGAATGAAATAGGGGTGAGAGTAAAAGAAAATGAGAGAAGAACAGAGAGAGATTAAATGATTCTCTGATTGCTTTCTTAAAAGTCCGATATTCGGAATTATCTAGAAATCTGCAAGGATATTCAAACATTTTCAGAATAATCAAAGGATTATTTAGTGCTTCACACTACTTCTATACATAGGCTTAGAATTCAATTGCCTTATTAACTCAGCTTCTACTTCTTGCTACTTATTTTCATACTATCTTCTTCAACCGCTTAGCCTTAACACTATTTTGTCTAAAACTCCAAACAATGATTATCATTTAATCCACAGAGTAAAGAATTAGTATTACATTGTCCCTAAATTCATTGATCAAGTCATGGCCATTTAATTCATACATAGTTCTTAACTTCTACCATGGCCATATAAATCCGACCTCTGATATATTATGATCCAATATTTTCATTTTGAATCCACCGATAAAGTTTTGTATTAAGCTTTTCCTAAAGGAAATCCAATTCTTTCTATTATTGATTCATAGTCTCAACTTGTTCATCTAGCAATTCGACTAAGCTTTCTAGCTGTCTATGTCAAATTTAATTCATCAACACATATATCCACCAAAATTGCCATTATTAATAATCCAATAATCATTATTATCAACCGAAATTAACATCATTAATCAAATCAACAATCCAACGACCTTTATCATTTCCACCTAAAACAATATTAATAATAAAATTGTAACCCAATGTTCGCTATTATTAAAGATCCACCGAAAACATCATCATTGTCTAAATCTAAAATCCAATCATTATTATATCTCCTATTTCTCCAAAATTCATTCCATCCATTAATCTAATTAGTCAATCTTTCATACTCCACGATTTATCAATCAAATCTCATGCTATACATCCATGCGATCAAATATAAATCCACGATGTCGTTAATTATTTATCATCTCACATTTCAATTTCTTATGGGTTTGTCTACTTCCTCCATCTACAAACCTTATAGGTGTCGCTCAATCCATTATTTGTAATCGAGGATTTGCATTTAATTTCCTTGAGATTTGAAATCGATAGACAAGAAAAGATCAAAGCAGAGCGAATATAGGTAAGATTTGAGACGATATGGGGTAGAAGTAAAAGCTTTTCAACATAGTCTTATTGAAATCAAAATTAATTTTGCACAAATCGCTTATATAGCAGCCTACTAGCTAATAGTGCAATTTGGCTAATATTACAATCAGGGAAATTCGACTACTCTAAATGGTCTTTTCCCGTTGCATCAAGGAAATCAACAGGTACTATTTACTAACATTCGAGCGGTGACCTTGCAACTTTTCGGAAATAAAAGTCTTGGTCGGGGTATTCGCACTATTCTCTGCAGCACCATCCTTAACATTACTTCGACTAAGGTTAGCTTTCGTTCCATTTGGTCAAGACTTGCAGTAAGAAGTTAGTCTACACGTCTACTCGTGTTTTTAAATTTTGACAATTCAAAAGAAAAGCCTTTAATGCAAGTCTAAGCAAGGTAAGACAAGAATAGGAAAGGTGAGATAGCAACAATACTTATGATTTTCGAAATTTTTTTTTATTTGGGAATAGAGTTTGGAAAACCGTATTCTTATCGTAACCAGATCTATACCTAGGGTTACAACCTACAGCCAAGCATAGCTCTGATACCATTCTGTAACACCCCCATTTTTGGGAGCAGGCGCCAGTACATCCAACAACGACCCGGAGTTACATTGCGATGCGGTAGTATCAAGCACGCTTACGAATAGTTAAAGGGATTAGAGCAATGAAATTAAAGACCTAACGGTCAATTTTATAAATTTTATGGCGTCCAAGCCAAAACTTACAATCGAAGAATGAAGAACTCCACGGAAAGCTCGAGTGCGGCGTAACCCTATCTGAAACTTGTAACAACTTTGCTTCTTCCGACTTACGTAATGGGAAAATATAGCAAGCTTTGAGTACAACCAACCGTACTCAACAAGTCACATGGGAGATACTATATAATTACATGCGGGGATTTCAACGAATGGGATTATTGAGATTTTAATATTTTGTGGATGCAGTTTTATTTCACAAACATTTTGGGTTTAAACCAAAAGAATCAAAAGCTTCTTAATAATCGGGGTTTTCAAACTTGATTAACATTATTCAACATTTCCAAACTATTTCCAAAATTACTTATGCCTCGTTATTGGATTCACCCACTAGACACGACTTCATTAACAGGAAGCACGGTGTATTCGAATACCATTTGTTATAGCTTTGTAAAGCTGCCTGCTTTACCACAAGATCTCTTAACTCCGCTAAAGAGTTAAGACAACAAGGATGTTCATTTGCTCAATTCTTTGTGTAGACTCGCCCGATGGGTGTTTAGCCTCGACAAGCTCGGATGACCCCACGGATCTCGTCCGGCTCGTCGTGGTCCTACCGTTGTATGGTTAACCACCTCCCATCTGAGACTCTCCCAACGACTCCCTTTTGGTTGCAGAGGTTCAATTGAAGTTGAGCGATTACTAAACCAGGTTTGACCAAGTCAACGCTTGTGGTTGGGCGGTTACTATGTCTTTTACTCGGACAAGGGTCTAGTCCTTACATTTTTACCCGAGGCATCATCCACGCACAAACCAGTTCGGTACCTTTGTCATCGCCACAATCCACTACCGACCTCCATCACAGGATAAGGTCTTCGGATCCATCTCTGCGATCCTCACTTACCCTAGTCCCAACTTTTCAAAATTCTAGACCAAAATCATAAATCTTAACGGTATATAATGTGATCCCTACACTACTTTGATATGTTAATAATGTATTATTTTATATAACTATGTCTTGTCAAGGTGAATGTGGTCATCAAGTTAAACTGAGCTTTTTGGGTGGTAGGACATAGCTAAGATCATGTCATTCTGAACAGTACTTGTACATAAAATAACAACGTAAAGTAGCATAATGAAAATACTGAATAATAAATGAATAACAGAATTTAGGTTCAATATGCTAAAAAAACATGTGACTTGCCTTCTTGATCTCTTTGAGTTGCTTGTCGATCTTCCGCGTCCAAATTGTTGAGTTCGTATGCTAGCATAAAGGCAGCGAGTTCCTTGCTTTGCGAAATGCAAGCTGGGAACAAAAGACAAATAAATAACAAAAGAACAAAATGAAAATAGGGTCAGGCGGCTGGGGTTTAAGTGGCGAGGTTTGGCCGATTGACATTGGGTTTAGGTTTAGTGGTTTCGGGACGATTAAAGGTATGCTTTATGTTTTGGGGTTCTAAGTATATTGATGGCGAAAGTTATACTAGACGGGTTCAAGCTGTCATTGGGTTAGGGTTTTGGTCAAGTATAATTGGTTTAAACCAAATGGGAAATATATTTTATGGTTCGGAATGGTTAGGACCGGTACCTACATATATTTAGCTGGTTTAAAAAAAACGATAAGAGTTGGGACTACATTAGGTTTAGAATTTTGGATGATATTTTAATGGTTTGGATTATCAATGTCGGTGGTAATTACACAGAGTGGGGAGTGGCAGTATAAGGCTCATGGCAATTAAAGGGGGTATGAGTGTTTTTAGGGTTTCGGCGGACGATAAGGATTTTCGGGTTGTGTCGGTTTTAAGGTTTGAAGTGGCTCTTTAATGGTTTTAGATTTTTAGAGGTCTGGTATAAGGAAATGGGTCTCGGAAATGGGTTCATGGGTTCGAGATGGTCGAAATGAACATATGTTGTATTTTTGAGTATTGATGAATAGTAACGGGTATTTTACTATTCATTGCGGGTTTTACTATTCAAACCGGGTCCGGGTACTGTTCACTAACGGGTTGAGCGCTACAGTACCAGGGCGGTACTGTTCATTGTCTTCTTCCCCGCGCTGCTACAGTACCAGGGAGAGAGAGAAAATGGAAAATTGAGCTGTTCTTGAGCTATAGGGCTTTGCAGCGAAAACCGAAGATATGGGCGGGTTCATGGGGACGAGGGGGTTCCATTTATGGCCTTGGACGGGGTTGGGGATGGTCGGAATCTCGCCGGTGGTGAGATTTCTTTGCTACGGTTTTTCACGGCAAGATTGAGCATCGGGGCTTAAGGGGACGGTAGCATTTGCAATTGAGCATCTCTGGGATGGCAGGAAGCTCGGAGAAGCGGTGAATTGGCCAGAGGAGGCTTGGTTTGGGCCGTCCACGGTGGCTATCCATGGCCGGGCGGGGGCGTTTGTGGGCAGGCCGATGGGGGCTATGGGAGCTACCAGGAAGGTTTGGGACGGGTTTAGGATGTCCCAAGGAAGCTTCACACGAAAGCAATTGAAACATAATTGAACGAATCGCCGGATTGAAATTTTATGCTCACCTCGGGCTTCCTTGCGGTTCTCGACGGTGGAGGGAGCTCGGAGCAATTGGGCGTGGGTAGGAGCAACTGCGTGTGTGCGCTACGCAGCTAAGGGATTTCAGGGTTTAAATAGAGTGGAGTTGGCGGCTTGAGATGCCACAATGCTGGCGGTCGAGAGAGAGAGCAATCGGCTCGGGAGGGAAGAAATGGCGGTGGTGGCCGATTTTGGGCAAGGCGGCGCGGCGCTGGCGAGGGATGTCGGGTGAGAAAGAGGGTGCCAGGGTGTGAGTACGGTCCTTGACACGAGTGGCTTGGTTGGAAAGTGGTGGAAGGCGCGAGAGGGAGCTCAGGTGGCGGAAATAGCGACAACGGTGGATTTTTGGATGCGCTACAGTGTTCCGCGTGAAAGCAACAGCAGCAGCGAGGTCGGTTGGCGCTTTGGACTGGGTTGGGCTGGGTTGAGAGCAAATTTGGACTGGGCTGGGCTTGGGATTGGCAAAAACCAAAGAAATCAAGAAATTCAAAGTTTTGCAAATTTTCAAACTTTCAGTCTGTTTCAAGTCCAAATTTGCCACACGAGCCCGAGCTGCGCCGGTTGCCGACTACTACGGAATCGGACGGTCGCGATCGGCTCGGTGTCGCATCACACCTCACACGGCACCCGGCCGTGTTCTCCAAGACTACCCCGAGTACCGGCCGCCGCCTGCTAAGCTTCGCTATATAATTATCATCAACGCACACGCCTCACCGTGATTCACAGTCCGCCTCTGCTGTCTTCGTCTGCTCCGTGGAAACCACGAGGCTCTTCTTGATCCTCGCCGAAGCCCTAGCTCTAGCTCTAGCCCCATGGCGGCGACCGTAGTGGAAAGCCGGAAGCGCGGGCTGACCGCCTTCCTCGACGAACCCTTCCCCGTCCCGCCGCACTCGGCAAAGCGCGGCCGGTGCTTGCCGGCCGCAGACCTGGGGATAAGCCTGGATTTCGACCCGATCGACGCGCTCCAGCTCATCTTCCCCGGCGCAGACCCTCAGGTTCGTGCGCGTCGATCGATCTCTATTTTACTCTGCTTTACTGTTCAAGTTCTGAATCGATCACGTCGTACAGACGTGAAGAGCACCAATTGACCAGACGGACGAAACCAAAGCTAGGGATTGATGAGTCAAGTGAGCATCGCAGGAATTAGCATCAGATTTCTCATGTGGGCACCGATTGCTGGTTTACATAGACATATCAAATTATCAATCTGTGACTAGGCTTAAGCTAATTAAGGTCTCCCTAACCCCCTGAATTTATTTTTGTATAAGTCACAATGGAAGGCTTCAGGCGTATATTGCACTGTAAATTGGTACCAGTTAGGGCACTCCCAATGGTCTTACGTAAGTAATGTCTATAGCATTAATTAGCACGGTAGGTATGTATGACTGAGTTGGATGGAA
The DNA here is from genome assembly GCA_036346265.1 of Melocanna baccifera. Lineage (NCBI taxonomy): Eukaryota > Viridiplantae > Streptophyta > Magnoliopsida > Poales > Poaceae > Melocanna > Melocanna baccifera. The sequence goes on from CM070692.1 coordinate 4,017,239, forward strand.
AATTAATGAAGAGAGGGAAGTAGTGTCTCATACAAGATATTACTTGAGCAAGTAATCTAACATGGAGACATTAACTAAGACATCTATTAGGGAGGAAAAGGACATTTACCACATTACAAGGGTGTGCCACTGTATTAAACGGTGCATTGGGAGGCAATTGAAAATAGATATTAAATTACAGTATTGATTAGGTGGGCAAGATGATAAATATAGTGCATTAGGAGGATGATATCTAGTTTGATGTCTATATAAGGTGGCAATCTATAGATATTGCTATATAGTGTCACTGTTGAGAATACTCTTAGGATGTCCATGTCTGACGTTTTGTTTCTCGAAACTTCCAGGTTCTGCGAGACTATTTCGAAGCATCGGGAAATGTCTTGGACGCTGCAATCAGAGGCTTCAAGGATTATTTGGCATCTGGAAGCACAGAACCAGGTTCTGCTACGGCCAACGCTCCATCCTGGAATACAGGAAACGATGTGGTTTCCTCTGAAGGTATGACTGCGTGACAGTTCTAGTATATGATTCAAAATTACGAAGCTCTTTTCATTCCTTGCTGTGATCACAGTTTTCAGTGATACTTTGTTCAGTATCTGCATATATTTTCAGACCAACACTGATTTTACCAGTGTGCCTTACTGAACTCTAGCCGTGATATGTCAATGGTTATTTCAGTTTCACCTGATGTCCCGGCGATAAACATTCCGACCAACGGCTCTGAATGGGCAGAGCTACTTGTCAAGGAGATGTCCTCCGCTTCGGATTTGACTGACGCCAAGAATCGAGCCATCAGGATACTTGAATTGTTCGAGAAATCCACTGCGGAGTGCAGTAGTCCATATGCAACGCAGAAAATGCTTGAGGTAACCAACATATCTCAACTTGCTTAAAAACTGCTTAATTGCCAATTACTTCTGAGCTGTGGTTCTTGAAAAATACTTTCGTGCTCACCTTTGTGGCTGTTATGCTTGCGTGGTTCATCCAGGAGCACAGGATACTGAAGCAGATGCTAGGAGGCCTGCTTCACCAGAACAGCATCCTGAAGCGAGCATTCCTTATCCAGCACAATCGGCTAAAGGACTACGAAGATATGATGCAGGAGCGGTCTCAGTTCAAAGAGATTGCCGAGAAGTACCAGGAGCGGATAAAGGCGCTAGAGGTTTGTGAACTTATCAAACTATATCGCTTAATTTGCACCCCCCCCCCTGTTTTAATTAATCTTGTTCATTCATCTGTTGCCTTGCAGGATAGGAATTATGTCCTGTCATTTCATCTCGAGCAAGCGAAGCAACAGAACAGCATCTCTGGGCGTTGCAACCCTGACGTCTTCTAGGTTTACTTGCAGCCGTGATTGCTAGCTTCTCATCTGCAGTTACTTCCCTGGAATTTATGCTACTCCGATCAAGATTCTGAAGCTGCGACATCCAACGAAAAGATAAACAAACACAATTTTTTTTCTAATTTACTGTAACGAGTTAATGTCTGGCTTGATCCGTTGAATACCATAGTTACTCTTGTCAATAGGTGGGCCAAAATTGAGTGAATCCAGGGACTTGGTGTCGGCCTCAGAAGCAATGTCCAAACAGCTAGCCTAATAGCATCAGTGGACCGTGCCTAGGTAGCGAAGAGCCAGACTAGCCTGAAAAATGTATTACAAGCTAAGGCCCGACCGGTAAAGGCCGCCTGGGCAGCGACTTTAGTACGGAAATGTACCGGGCTTTTGTCGGCCTAGTTCGGCTTTTACTCAAATCTTAGATACTAGTATTGGACCCGTGCGTTGCAATGGGACATAAAAAAGAATTTCTAGTGTGTGTGTAATTTATAAGTTAATCTTTTAATAGCATATGGAAGGATTCAGTGCATACAATATCATTGTTCACATTAGAAAATTGAAAAATAGTTTAATTGTATATATTATCAGGAGAATATGCTAATTCAAACCCAATTTAATGGACCAACCTAAGCCCACCCTCGCCCCCAGTCTAAACCCAGTTAGCTAGGCTAGATCTGGCCCAATGTTGAGCTCAATGTAGGGTCTGTTCTTTTTTGCTTCAATTTATAGTTTTTGGCTACGGCTTATGCTTTGGACTATTCACAAGAGAGAGAGTGCAGACTAACAGAAACTCACATGCGGTTTTGGTTTGTTGGAGGAATAATTTTAATCCTCTACTAATGGGGCCCACTCTACAAAGGATACCCATACATGCAGATCAAGAAATGCAGTTATGCTCAAAAAGGACGATTATACCTCCTATTTATATTTATAGGGTAGCTATTGCCTCAAGGGGTATTTTGGTCATTTGTACAGGCATAAGAGCTTATAAATACCCCGTGTAACCCTTATTTTGGAAGAGAGCTATCTTGAGCTCTCATGAGCAATAAAAAAACATATTCAAATTGGTGAGCCCCTGGGGGCTCTCTCTCTGACAGGAGTAAGGCAGTCCTCTCAGACCCCCGAATTTGTATAAATTCCCATGTTATTTTTACTCTTATGTACGATGGCCTGTTATATGGCTGACGTCCACCCTCACTTGTGTTTGGGTTTTCACACCTATAATATTGGCGTTGTCCGTGGGGACCATAGCTAATTGATGAAAGGCTATGGCTCCTATCAATAAATACTTTAAGTTTATGAAGCCTTCTCTAGCTTTGGAGTGCAATGAGCTCGTGGATGACAGGTCCATTTTCCAAAGGAGCCCTCGGGACGCAGCATCGTCGGGGATCAGGGCCCTCCACCCCGGGATGGACAACATCCTACGTGCCCCAGGGCTTCTAAGTGCACCCTACTCCCTTGCGTTGGTTGATACAAGGTCCAATTGACGAGAAGCTCAAGACGCCCTTGCAATCAGAGGGCTAAGGGTTTTGGGGCCAACCATCACTCCTGGGATGCACAACGTCACACACTACAAGGCAGTGAGAACCTTAGCACTCTTCTTTGCCCCTCAGACACCTTAGTTCAAGGGGGGCTAGGGGCAAGGCACGGGGAATCCTACCACCTCCCATCTAAAACGCTCTATGCCTCGACAAGTCTATGGTGAGGGCACATGCGAGTCCATGCCCCGACACACCATGCTCCAACGCCTCGCGCCATACAACCCCCTAGCGCCCGCGCCATGGTGCCCTTGCATGGCCCAATGCCCCTCGTGCCACAACATCTTCGTGCCCCGGCGAGCATGAGGGATCGGGGGGAGGATATTGGAATTCTAGGCCCACAAGTCGACGCCCAACTTATGTGAGGGAGGGTGGGAGGTAGATGAACCACCACCAACAACTCACTCTTTTAATTAGTAGAGATCATATATCATACTTCAATTATGACTTTTCAAAATGTATTTGCTACATATTTTAAAATTTTAAAATACTTTTCAAAATGTATTTGCTACATATTTTAAAATTTTAAAATGTTTAAAGCACCTAAAGAACCTAAAAATATATTCGAACTTTGGGAGTTCACCTATCTTAAGCCCCAAAAAGTGAAAAAATTATTCAAAAAAAATCAATTGATAAAAAAGTCAATCAAAAATATTTTGTTTGAGAAGAAAATTCGACTCGAAAAAATCAATCGAGAAAAAAAAGGAAAGATCCAAAAGATTTCAGTTTAGAAGAAAATTTCAGCCTAAAAAATTCATCTAACAAAAAAATTCGTCAATGTACAGTAGAAGGCGTTGGCAACGGGGGAAGGCACGCGGCAGGGCACGAGAGCACATCGCGTGGAAGGGGTCACATGTGAGCGACGCTCAGAGAGGTTGGAAATTTCTCTCGACCCGTTGCAAGTCAGACACGTGGAGTCGGCCTCCTTGCTGCATCCAATGGCTCTGTTTTGTTCTAGGGTGGATCTGATGGCTCGGAAGTGCGTCCGTGAGCTGTCCAAGTCAAGGACATCCATAAATTAGCAATTCTAGAACTTTTGGTTAGAAAATTCGTAGAAGTATGAAAAAAACAAAGAAATTTGATGGGAACGCAAGTGCAAAAGCATATGTTGGAAAACAAACTAAAATTGCATTACTCTGATCGATTAGGAAGTAGAGATTGATGAGGAGTAAAGATATAAGACGATTGAAAAAGAACGGATTTATAATCACTAACTCGTTATTTTATAATAGTAATAATAATATAGCGGGGGCAATAGTTAGGCACTAGTAATATGACTGTGGGTCTCATGTTGGTAAAAATCACACGTTGAGATTCTGATTGATAATTTTTATTTATACTTTTGAGACGTCAGAAGTCGTTATGTTTATTTGGACTTTCAAATAAACCAAGCACACACAAAAAGAGAGACTATCGCATGGTATATGTGCGATCTAGAAGCACTACATCTGTCGGTCGGACCCTTCTTGGAGGGATGGCCTAGGCCCTAGCTTGTTTAAGAAAGCTCAAAATTGAATAACGAAATAAAGTGAGATGGGCTTGGCCCAAAAGCAAATGCAAGCAAATGGGCTTGTACTAGTAGGGCCAGCACATAGCCCCGTCTTCTTTCCCATTGCTGGAAGGCGAGAGAGGAGGAGAGAGAAAAAACAACTCCCCCGTTACCATGGCCGCCGCCGCCGGCGGTCCAGGAGGCCAAACCCTCGGCAGGAGCAGTTTCTCCCGCGCTACCTCGCCTCAGGTGGCGTCCTCCTCCAACGCTTCCGGCGTCAAGCTTGGTCCTAACGGCGCTGCTTTCGTCTCCTCGGGCATCCCCGACCTTGACAGTAATCTGATTCTTGCCCACAAGCCTTCCTTTTCCTTAGTTAAAATCTTGCGTTTTTGTGCTCCCCAATTTCTATCTAGAATACTATCTTTCTAAATGTACTGCAAGTAGCCTTGTTGGGAAATAAAGAAGATGCTATGAGATATCTTGATCACAAGTGTGAATTAGTTAGCTTAAGAGTAAAAATTTCATACAATCTTTTGTGTTTAGTCACGTATAGATGCACGGACGAGGAAAGTTTGTTCTTGAGGTGAGGAGGGCACAAGAACGAAACTTTTAAACTGAAAAAATGAGAAGTATGCTCTTATGAAAGATGGTGATGTGCATTGGTGCTCATCAGGTCGTCATGATTTATCCGTGTTCCTCGCAACAAAGAAAAAAATATGAAAGATTTATCCGTGTTCTGTTGCAGGGATTCTGGGCGGGGGTTTCCTCCTGGGCTCAGTTGTAATGGTCATGGAGGACTCTGATGCGCCACACCACCTTCTTTTTCTTCGAAGCTTCATGGCGCAGGGCGTCGTGCACAAACAACCCCTGCTCTTCGCAGGGCCTATGAAGGAGCCCCGCTTGTTCCTCGGTACACTGCCTGCTCCGGTTTCATCCTCAAAGGAGGCTGGACGGCAGAGAGTGATAGGGGCTGGAGCAAGTGTACGTCTTGTGGAAGTTTTTTTTTACAGTGAATTTGACTTCTGAAGAGTGTTCTCATTTTCAAATCGATCTGGCTATATAATTGTGCAGGATGAGGGTTTGAGGATAGCTTGGCAGTACAAGAAATATTTTGGGGAAGAGAAGACTTCTCACGCTGAAAACAGAGGTGATCCTTCTCTTCCATATTTCTTTTTACATTTTGTCGGTTCATTTTAGACTTCTCGTGTTGAACACAGAGGTGATTCTTCTCGTTCTTCTTACATTTTTTATTTTTTTTTCTGCTGGTTAATTTTCTTCAGTATACACAAAGTCATGCTCTTTGTGTATGTTTTCTTTACGGTTTTGCTGATGCAAAGGCAACTAAAATTTTCTTACGTTTCAGTCGATTTTCCTCACCCTTGGATTGACGTGGAGATTCATGCTCTCACAAACTCGTCTTCCTCGTCTCTGGAGCCGTTGCCGGGTTAGGGCTCGGGTTCTCCGGTTAGGGTTTGGGTTCACCAGAACCGCTGCCCAGGTTAGAGCTCAAGTTTACTTGTTAGGGTTTGGGTTCACCGGAGCCCTGAGCTTAGAGGGGGGAGGGGGCGGCAGAAGCACGACGGTGGGCGACAATGGTGGTGTGGCAAGGTGGCGGTGGTGCCACCTCGGTTGTGGAACGGAGGAGGGCGGTGGACGGCGCTGGCCGGCAGGTCAAGGATAAGCTTCAATGAGAGGCGGCGGGAGGTGGAGGCGGATCCAGCGGCGCCGCCGCCGGAGACAAAGAAAGAGGTGGTGGGGGAGGTCGAGGTGGTGCGGAGGAGGATGAGGCTGGTGGCATCGGTAGCCGTATCAGGCAGTGAAAGTGGCAGAGGGTGGAGCTGGCTGGCGGCCTCGCTGAAGACGGTGGTGGCGCCGGCGAGGCAGTGGGAGGTGGTGCGCCGGGAGGGATGGGGGCGGCGGCGGCAGCTGGTGATGGGGTGGAGTGGGAGTTGAGGTTAGGGTTAGGGTTAGAACTGGCTAAGAAAATTGATTGAAAGTTAAGAAAATTTCAGGCAAGTGTGCAATAGACAGCCTCTTTTTTATGGAAATCCTGGAAAATAAAACAAAAAAGAGATATATTGCAATTAATAGTGAAGTGATATCTTTTTTGTGCTTAGCTTTTGTAATCCACGCATTCCTGAGTATCAATGGTGTAGCTGCTGCCTGATGCTGACAAGATAATGATTATTCTTGTAATATCTATTAGCTTGGTTGTATAAGCATTATTTCTTTTACCGATGTTTAAGCTATCACTATAGTCTTTGAAGATGTTTGTGAAAAATGTGAGTCATTTAGCATTATATTGCAGACAATAAGCAGGAATTTAGCAATGATTTTGATTTACGGAAGCCCTTGGAAAGGCATTTCCTTAAAGCACAGCATATTGAATGTGTAAGCACTCAAGCTGCAGACAGTCTCAGTGACCTCCAGGATCTTTGCTCCACTTTCTTATCAAAACTTCCAAGGTGAGGATAATTCTTGATTTTATGTTCAAAATTGTTTCTCTCAAGGAAAATCATGCTATGGTCGCAGTACCCTGTTATCCCATTAGGCTACCTTGTGTTAGACCTCATACATTATGCTGTATTGCTGGTGAAAGTGTCTCTTGTGTTCTGCATTCAGAAAAGATGGCGGGAATCTAAATGCTGGACGGATTGCTATACAGTCACTCTGTGCACCGTCATGTGGATACTTTGAGAAGGCAAGATTCAATTCAACTGATGTCTATTGACTGGTTACTGCAATGCATCGAAATTTTGAAGCCAAATTTTCCCCTTTTCTAATCCAATTTGATATAGTTGCAAGTCATTGTATTCATGCATTGCAGGACTGGGATATGGTCTCATTTATCAGATCATTGAAGGCCATGGTTCAGTCATCTAATGTGGTTGCTGTTATAACATTTCCATATACAGTTCTGTCAAATTCCTTCTGTAAGAGATGGCAGCATCTGGCAGACACGCTGCTGTCAATCAAAGCAATTCCAGGCAAGCCTGACTCTTCAAATTTTGTTTCTTGATCCTTGATCACCAACTATGTCCAGCCTTAAGCATCCATTTCCTTGGTCACCAGATGAGGACAAGGACTTGGCAAAACTCCTCACAGGATATCAGGATATGGTTGGTTTTTTGCATGTGCATAAGGTGGCACAGACTAACAGCCAGGTACCAAAGTTTTCAGAACTGTTGTAAAATAAACTGAATGATCTGTTGTCTTGACGCCTTTTACATCAATAAGCAGGTCCCTGTGATATTAGAGGCATCCACATTTTCTCTGAAGCTGCGTAAGAGGAGGTCGTTGGTGTTAGAACGGTTGAATCAGGCTCCAGTGGATGGGTCAAGCGGGTCTTCGTATGCTGCATCAGGCAGTTGCTCCTCATCGTCGCAAGGTTCACAGCTTGATTTCTAGTTCAGATGGTATGGCTAGTTTTGGAGAAGATAGGAAAGCATCATCTGGAGCATTACCTGATGACTAGCATCCATATTTCAACTTAGAGGATACTCGAAAGAAAAATTACCTCAGCAGGCTTGTGGTGTTGTGCATTTGTCACTCTCTGCAAAAATGCAATTCTAGTGGATTAGTTCATTGAACAGGAGGCAGCTTTGGTGGTTCACACTCTCCAGTCCTATCTCATGTATCATCCAGTTATGCTGTATACCGCTTTCAGTACTCTTGTATTTCGACAGATTTAAAGTGTATATCATATGCTGATGATGACATATAATTTATCATGTTGATCGAATTGTCTTCAGCACATTAACAGATGGCAACTGTCAGCCCGTCCTTGCGTAGCATAGTCGATCATGCTGATGCAATTGCAAAATTGGTGGTCTGTAACAAAGCCCAGAAAAAAAAATTCGAAAAAGACTGTAGTATAGTGACAAAAGCAGAAGACCATACCAGGCTTTGAGCTAGTCTACAGGTAACGTGTAACATCCTGGCCCAATCCTGATCCTGAAATGCTACCATACTCTAAAACACTAACATTTACAACCATTATTGTTAGATCTAGGCAACATGTAACACCCCGGTCCAATCCTAAACCCAAAATGCTACCATACTTAAAAACACTAACATTTACAACCATTGCTACTAGATCTAGGCAGCAACTCCTCTGATTAAAACTTAACAATACGATAAACAACATATTGTTTAAACACTAACTATCTAAACCAGTGTTACTAGGACACCTGAGTCTTAAGTTTTTTTTTGTGTCAACACATGTCAGACACTTTCGGACACTCTTAGCAGTGTCCTAGGTAAAGGGCGAAGAGACTAGATGGGGAAAGGAGGCAGCAGTTGTCTCGACATCCCTGTTCATGACTATGAGTAGGCGAAGCAAAGCTGGAGGAAGACTAGAAGAAAGAAATAATGCTGATCTCCTTCTCTGTCATAGCTTTAGTAGAGTAAAAAGAGGTGAAGAGCAGAAGAAGGGAAGACTTCGAATGGAAGAAATAATAGTGCGGAGGATGTCAGAGATGGGGTTATGGCCATATAGGTTTGGAAGAGGAAACATATTCATTTATTAGTATATATTAGTATATAGTAGTTGAGTCTTCGAATCCTATTTTTTTGTTCGCAGAATCGGACACCCGAATTCAAGTCGGATTCGATTCTGTGTGCGTGTCCAAGTAACATTGATCTAAGCATGCCCTTAGAGTCTAAATACATCAACTGGAGGCGATGTGCAAATTACTGTTTGCATGTGGAATAAATGTGCTACTCCCGTCAGTGCATGTTGTCTTCAATATTCACCTAAAAACCAACAAATAAACAAGGATAAGTCCAAAAACTAAGTAAGCACATAATAGAATGATAAACTCTACCTTAGCATAAGCAGTAACCTAGCCATATCATTCCTCACATGTTTCAACATAATCATAAATATAAATATATCGTTTTCCACATGTCCCATCATAATCATATCATCATTCTCATGTCTCATCATTATCATTCTATTAGTACAAAGCAAACTACTTTACATGCTTATTTGCTCATCACATTACATATACTAGTATAGCCAAGTGAATATCCATCGATGTTTACCCCATCATAAGCCCGTCCTCGTCGGCACAGAGATCTTTCCACTTTTGTGAAACCCCTTCTAAACTAGGTCTTACATATCCACCCACGATGGATATTTTTCTCATTATATGAGTGCACATGATGCAAATACATATGTCCATTATCTTAACATATCCTCTCAGTACCATTATTAGCATAGTATCATTAGTGCTTACTCTGTCCCATCATCATCAGACTAGCAACATCATATAATATAAACATTGCATATTCCATAAAATTTAACGTCTACTGCTCTACCATTCACTTGCCTATTTAATCTCGAAGACGATATGTGGATGATATCAAACCAAAGCCTCCACCTATACAAGCATAATCCAATCTCAATACATCATAGCCATTCATGCACTCAAATAAACGACATCGTTACTACGTGCAAACCTGACATAGGCATAGAAATGCTCAGGGTTAAGGATTTGCAAAAATAAAGATTATTTTATCGCGCACACGTATTCCCTATCTTTTTCTGTCCTTTCCTTTCCTTTCTTTCTTTTCTTTTCTCTTCTTTCCTTTCTTTCTTTTCTTTTCGCTTCTCACCCATTCTCTCCTCTCTCTCTCTCTTCTTTCCACCCAGCCGAAGCCTTCCTAAGCCACTTGGTTTTATCCCCCATGTCGTGTCCTCTCCTTCTCTCACTACTCCTTCTCCAATTGATCCAGATCCATGGTGCCCCTACTCCCTTGCGCCGCCAGCCACCAGCGTTGTGCGCCTGGACTCTAGCCACCAGCATCGTGCACCGGATTCTGGCCCTCCTTGGCTCCTTGGGCCTTCGCCCAAGCCACCTTGGCTCCGGCCTTTGGCCCACGACCATCCTTCGCATCAGCTCTCTCTCTCTCTCTCTCATTCTCACTCTCTCTTCTCCCTCACTGATCTACTTGCCATCGCTGCCTTCTCAGGCTCATCGGTCATGGTTTACCGCTAGCTGAGGGATTGGCACCCCACCTTCTTCTGTCAATGCCGCACTATCCCTCGGTTTTCCCCATAGGTCTTGACTCATTCACGCCTCTCCCACAGCTAGGGTTCACTGGCACGTCGGTGCCATGGGTGTGCCGGTTGTCCTCTTGTTGTCAGTAGCTCTCCTCACCATCATCTACTTCGGTTCATCCCATCTACGGTGCTCCTACACATTCTACTAAGACTCCTTCGTGCCTCCCCTCTGGTTGACCTTGGCACTAGCCCGCCAATTTGACTCACTCTCCCCCTACTTTACATATTTTGATTTAGCTACCATTTTTTGCCTTGTTCTATTCTTTACCATGAACAATTTTGAGAATGCCTACGGTGGCTGCCGCAACGGAACTTGGTAGGAAGGGCATGCGCCAAGGAGCATGCTCTTCCATCCAAGGGCACGTGGTGGCTTCTACGGGCTTGTTACCGATGGCGTTGGTGTGCCGTGTGGCTATGTTGTGCTATGTTGCCACAAATGTGTTGTGAAAAGGTTATGAGGACCTTATTTGGTTTGGGTTGGGTGGAGACGGGAAGGCAATGACGATGGCCGTGGTGGCGGTGACGCTCTCCATGTGTTTCCGTCAATATTTCTCGCCTCCTTGTCTCGGACCAGTTCGCAATGGTCACGGTGGTCCTTGGCGACTTGTGGTTACCGCGGCCTCTATCTCCACGCCGTTGGTCTTTCACAACTCCTTTGAGCCCCTCTCCCATGGGCTCCCTCTCTCTCACTGTCTTTGTGTGGTCATTGCACTTGGTGGGGTGTTCACCTAGCTCTTTATTGGTGGCTGAGCAAGGCAATGGCTTTGGCTTGTGCTCTTGGCCGAGGAAGAAAATGAGAAGGATGGAATGAGGCTATGTGGTTGGGTTGCTTATGAATAGGGGCACTGTTGGCTTGCTTCTCTCTCTTGGCAGTGCAATGTCTTGGGAGCCTTTGTCTTATCTCTTTGGCTCTCTCGGCTAAGTATTTGCCCAAGGACCGTTGGTCCATGGGGTTTCTCAACACTATGCTTTGGATTTTTACGGTAGAAGGTAAGTTGGTAGAATATAGGTGTTGGGTTGCTTTACTGTCGAATGATGAGGCCCACTTAAACGAGAGGTGCTGACTAGCCTCGGACGGTTTGAGAACCTCAATAAGTGCTATTGATTTGACATTCTAAAACCAAAGAGTTCTGACGATAAAATTTTTCATTTTCATTTATTCTCCTTGGATTGTTTTCACTCTTCACTTTTTTTCTACTGGTATTACACAAGCTAGTAATAATGCATACATGTAGATTGTAGTAAACCAGTGGTAAGTAATGAGCACAAAAACATGAGGTATCAGTAAATTAGTAATAGGGCATGCCTAGGGTGTGGGATGTCACAAACAATGAGCCATAAAAGAAATAACACCATATAAATACATGTTTCTAAGAACACCTGGAGACAATTCTAGAGTAGAGATGTACATGATTCAGGCATGCTGAGTTGCAGAGAGGTAGATATATTTACAATTTTTTTTGGTAAGATAAAATGTTTCAGGCCTAAATATGCACACCTATGATAACTTTGAACTTTGAAGAGTTGCATAATCCAGATACTTCAGGAAATTTCCATCTTAACATTGATTTGGTGATTTTTTTTATCCAGAAGGCGTCGGACCATCTCGGAAAAGTATGTTTGCCATTGGTGGAGGGAGCCATGCTGCATTGGCATTGTTTTGCACTTCTTGCTGCTGTAATTGCTGATGATCACCACTCTAATCAGAGATGCTGGCAACCTTTCGACTCCTTGGCTTAGCAATGCTCTTCCCAACAAAGATACCTAGCTTCAGAGCAGTAAAGAAGCCTATAGCAATGAACAGAGGCCTCACAGCCCAATGGAAGTCCTCAAGGTGCTCATACTTCTGCACAATCCCCTCACACTTGTCAAAGCTCACCACCTCCACCTCAGACGGATCTACCAAGCAACCGCATGCTTCACCAAGGCTAAATTTGCCACGAAACTTCACAACAAGACACCCATTCAGCAGTATCTGTGAAATCCGACCTATAGCCCCTCCGCCTCTCTTTTGCTGCCATTCAAACCATGGGCTGGAAATGTTGGTTTTCAGCCTCACAAACTGTAACATCCTGATTTTTAGAGATTTTTAAAACCTTGAATTTAAAAATAAATTTCTGGGATTTTCCTGAATTTAAAAGCAAGCTTAAAAGAATTTTCAAAAATTTAAAAGAATTTAATATGATTAAATCATACTTCAACATTAGCTGAAAATAGTTTAATTAAGTTCCTTATGTCACAAGAAATTTTCTAGGATTTTCTGGAATTAAATTAAGCCTCAAATGAATTTTTGAATTTTAAAATGATTTAATATGAGTAAAATAAACATCAACATAAGTTGAAAATATTTTATTTGAGTTCTTCAGGTCTCAAGGAATTTTCTGTTATTTTTGGTGAATTTTTGGGATTTATTTGCTATTTTCTAGAGCCTCTTGAAGTTTATTTGAATTTCCTGGAATAAAAGAATAAAGGGAAAAATCTCAGCCGCCCGATCCTCTTTCCTCCGCATGTCGGCAATCCCAGCTGCCCACGCGTTGGCCTCCCGCTCCTTCCCGCGCGTCCGCCCCGCCTCCCTCTCGCCCACCCGATCGCCGCCGCCTCCACGCGTCGCGCATCCGCGCTGACACGCGGTGGCACCAGCAGCACCCGCCGCCCGCGCCTCGCCTCCTCCCTCAGCTGCCCGATCCCGCGTCGTGGCTCGATCCCAGCCGTCGGATCCGCCCCGTGCCGCAAACCCTAACCCTAACCCTTTTCCCGCGGCCGCCGTCCGATCTGGCCGTGTGGCCGCATCCTAGCCGTCTAACCCTGCGCCGCTGCCACCCCGAACCGTAACCGATTGGAGCTCCTCGGTTCGCGTGTTAAAACCCGCCGGCCGTCCTCGGTTCGCGTGCCCGTTCGTCGTCGCCGCCGCCGTTCCCATGCCGCGCCGCCGTCCGCGTCGTCGCCGGAACCGCCTCGCCACCGGAGCTCCCTCCTCGCCGTCGTCTCCGTTGTCGGTGAGCCCAGTCGCCCGCGTCGCCCTTCGCGTCGCCGCACCCCTCGCCTCGCTCCACCCTCTGTTGCCACCCCCGGACACCGCGCACCCGCGCCCGCGCGCGACGCTTCGCGCGGCGCACCGGAGCCACGCGTCGATCATCGCCGTTTTCCCGCCTCCGCGCCTGCGCATCTCCGCCGTCCGCCCCAGATCGGAGCCGCGAGGCACCAGCTGGCGCCACGCGTCCCCGTCTCCGCCGTTGGATCCCGCCGACGCACCCTCGCCTCGCCTCGCGCCCGCGCCGCTCTATCGCTGCCGCCCATCCGGATCTAGGCTGACGCCCTAGATCTTGCCGCGTGGCTTGCCCTCAGCCGTCAGATCCCGCCGCCGCCGCCCGCGCTCGAGCCGCCCACTTCAGCCCTAGCCGACGTGGCATGCCACGTGGACATGCCACGTCAGCCCCGAGGCGACCCCCGAGCCACGTGGCAGCCACGTCACCCACGTGACACGCGGCAAGCCGCGGCAACCGCCACGCCGCCAGCCCCGCCCGTGCCTTTGTTTCAAGCCAGCGCGTCCCCACCGTGGACCAGCTTCTACTGTGGACCGGGTTCACGCGACACGATGTAATGTCCGATTTTCTCTGATTTATTTTAGGGTTTATTTTCCGAGAGCCCGTTCTCCTCCGTCCTAACTCCGATTGACCCTGTTTTTTTCTAAATTCATCTAAAATCGAGCTCTAGCTTTTGGTTCTGGTTTAGTGATTTTTGGAGTTCATTTGCTTATTATGTTATGTGTTTCTTTGGTTTCGGTCATTTTCTCTCTTGCTAGATTCGGATTCCGGAGGAGCAGGTTCCGCGCCCGAAGACCAGGAGTACCTCACTGAGCATTGCAATCTATTATTTAATTATTTTATTTTTCATTACATTGCATCGCTAGTTTTATTCAAACCCTTGTACTGGTAATTATTAGCCCAATTGATTAATCCCTCCTTGACACTTTGAGATGCCATGATTCCATTGTCACCATAGGTTGGGAAACATACTAGTGATAATAGATTAATTGTCATATGAGTTGGTACGATAGCATTGCTTAGACTTGCTTAAGTTTACGATTGGGTTATCATCACATGTGATTTATCAATTTGATTTAATGAGATATGGAACTGTGGTTGGTGCCACGTATATTAAAATTTGTGCCATGACGTTAGTGCTTCATCGGCGGTGGTTAAACAAACTGGTTTTGCACTCGGGCGAGTGATCGTGCAGTAAAGGGGGGAAGTGTTCGTGCACTTCGAGGGATGTGGTAGTCTCGCCCGGGTAATGTTAAGGACTTAACTTTGTGCGCCATTGATCTGAGATTTACCGTGCAAACCACATGTCTGGTATGGGACGGACCTGGTTGACTAATTTGGGAGGTTTCAACTTTAATCTTGCCATTGAGATGAACATGGTTGCTGATTTCCATGTGGCGCAAGGGGGGATTGAGTTGTAACTGAACTTTGTAAAGGTCTTGTTGTGGTTAGCTTCGGCCGGGGTTAATCACATCGTGTGGGTACAGTTGTGCAACCTCCGCAGAGTGTAAAACTATTCGAATAGCCGCGTCCTCGGTCATAGACAATGCTCGGTGATTTCACACGAGGGGTAGTTATTTCTGAAAACTTGAGGATTGTGGTTGGTTAGTGGATGGTTAATCCACTGTTGGTTTAGCTTGTGGATGGGAGGTCCGTGAGCAGTTGGTTTAGCTTGTGGATGGGAGGTCCGCAAGCGGTTATTTCAATTCCTTTGATTATGTATTTATTATTGTTTTACTTAAAGTTCGCTTTCAATCTATTTACTGTATTTACGTTCAACTGTCATTTATGCAAATTAACCTTTCAGCCCTCTTTTGGTAAGCCTTGCATACTATATTGCATTCATTTGTTACAAACGACTTGCTGAGTACCAATGTACTCACGGCTTTATGCCCAATGTTGCTCAGTTGAGGAAGAGGAGTTTCACCAGCGGGAGGTTCCAGAAGGAGAGTACTTCAACGACTTCACGGATTAGGCTTCGTTCTCCACTCGATAGCCTGTGGGCTTGTCGTTTAGCCACTACGCTTTATTTTTGGTTTTCCGCTGCTACTTTTGTTAAGCCTTCGGGCCAGTTTATTGTAAGCTTGACCATAAGGTCGTACCTTTTGAGATTTATCGACATTTGAGGTTTCCTTTATTTTATCGTGTATATGGTTGTGATGACATCTATATTTAACTGTGTGCACTAGCATGATCCTGGGACTAGTGCAGAATACACAGGGAGTCCGGATTTACATATTCGGGTCTCGACACAAACTGCCCAGCGTAGTAGGCTTCAGCCATTTGTAGGTCTGAATACTCCCCCTTCCAAAGGGTGTTCATTCCTATCAAACCAACATACACAGTACCATTACGGTCAATGCTGTGAAGAATTCCAACCTGAGACAGCTTCTTGTCGTCCTCCCTAAGCTGTACCCAGTTTCCAGCAAAGAAACCATAGGTTACCCTCTCCAGGGAGCGAACCTTCAAGGGATCACGTAGCCCATGAACTCGTACGAGAAGGTAACCATCATGTTCTCCATCATCCTCCATGACAATTATGGTTCCATCAGGGATTTCCATTGTTTCAGGACTACAAGTGTTTTTAAGCTTTCTCGAGCGGACCTTGTTACCCACTTGCAACTTAAAGAGCGACCAATTAGTGTGACTTGGTTGAGTTGACCTATCTGCCCTTAGATTTTCATAACTACCCTAGCCAGTGTTATCGTAATCTGCATCTTTAGCACTAAGCAAAGAAAAAAGAAAATACTTAGGGAAACAAACACTTCAAAGTACTGCTAGGACATGATAAAAATAATTGCAGAAGAAGAAAAAATAGGATATTGACCAAAGATATACCATATACAAAAAAAATTAAGAAAGCATAAAAGCATTAAAAAAACACAGTTATTGGTGAGGATATGACCCCTATGGACACAACTATATTTGTTATGCTTATTATTTCAACTACATGAGCTCATATACTTCACTTAAATTATCAGATGAGCTCGTTTTTAGGAGTGCATTTATATTATATGAACTCTATGATGCTACCTAATGATTAAAATATATATTGGTGCAGCACCACATCACTTTTTGTACAAGCCTAGCAAGTGTTCAAGTAAGACATATTTTGGAATTCAATTCGGCCTCCAGAGACAGCACCGAATTAAAATATATATAACTTTCACATATGAATTTTTTGAAGTCCACGAGCACTTGATGGAAACATTATCTCGTTATCTTTCCAACGGATCTAGCATCACCTACAAATTCCTTCTAAGCACATCGTAATCATCAAAAGAAGGTGCTGTGTTACTCTGGAGACAACACCGACTTCAAACGCATATAAGTTTCACTTACGGAGTCCGTTTGAGCTTCACGAGTACTTCATTGAAAGCTTATCTCGTCCTCTTTTTAACAGATCTAACCTCATCTCCAAAATCCTTTTGTACATACTGTAATCACCAAAACAAGGTGTTGTATCACCTGTTGAGGCCAATTTGGGTCATGTAATTGTATCGGGCTTAGCCCATATGGTAGCTACTGTTCACATGTGAATAGTACTATGAATAGTACCATCTCACCATCTTTTAGCTATGTGCGTCTCCTCTCCTATTTAAGGTGGTCGTATCCCTCTAGTCTCCTTAGATTTCGTTTATGTTTGCCTTCATTACAACTTGTATTTTCTGCGTGTGTCGACTAGACCACTGGTCAAGATTCTTATTCGAATCCCATTTTTATCAGTAATTCAAATATTTATAATTTCATATTGATTGCTATATTATTCTTGCGTGTTCTTCGGTTGTATGCAGGAATAGACTTTCAAGGTCAGGTCAACCGTGTTCTTAGCATGGTTAATAACAACTCAAAGTATGGTTTAGCAATTGCTTAGTGTTATGGTCATAACCGGTTAGAAGCCTATATCAATAAAATCGTTCTCTTCTAAATCGAGATTATCATCATATCGGAAGATCGGGATGCCATTGCCTTATCAGGTGGTGTCAGAGCTAAAGTTGATCGGTAGGATAGCTTGTATCTCTAGTTAGTATATTAGTTTTTCTTTCCCATCGTCTAGGAAAATTGCCTTACAAAAAGAGTTAATTTTCGTTGTCCAAACCACATTGTGCTATTCAATCTATTAGTTTTGGTATGCTAAATTGAATTTGTGTCTGTTTTAGCTTTGTCTAGTTGCTGTCATATCCTTGATTCTGTAAACTCCAAAAAAATATTTCATATCCAAAACCATCTAGAACACACTAAACCCTATTTCTCAATTTCTGCTAGAAGACTCCCTCTTCTGCAGCCACTACAAAAATGCCATATCTTTTCATTCTATGATCCTTTTTGAGTGAAACCACTGTCATTAGATTCATAATTTCATTATCCATCTACCTGTAAAATTTCACCGCATTCTAGTAAGGCAGTTAAGAGATATTTGCGATGAAATTTGACTTAATTTCTAGTTTGAATCTGCAATAGTCAACACTTGTGATTTTTGTGTGAATTTTTCTAGTTTGAATTTTGATGCAAAAGTTGGTTCCAAAAGAAAAATTATATAAAAAGCCATCAGGAAACAAATAAAAAAAGAATCATTGAAAAATAGGCAACTAACAAAAAGTTACGGTCGAAATACCGCCGTCCTATCCAGTGGATAGAAATATGTAATTCTTATATTTGGGTCAATCCTTGTGCTTTTCAATTTCTGATTGTATTCTATTAAATTATCCTATGTCTACCACTCCTATACATTGTTACACACTTATTTTAGCCTTTTTGCATTCTTGGTTGATTAGCAACATAGGCTAAGAGTTAGATACGAACTATAATTCAATTATGTGCAATTTCTGAAATTAACTAATTGTTCTTCATTGCTACATATCTAGCCTTCCAAGCTACACCTTCTACTAACCGAGCAGATCACATCAAATCGGCCCTTGCAATATCTTTACTTATCACTTAAGTGAAGTTTATCATGAACCCGCCACCGATTGCACCGCCTGTTTGCATTGATAAGAACATGCCAGAGCTTAGTAAGAGCTTGAGTGTGAGTGACTTTGAGCCTCCAAATCCTAATAGTTGATAGGAACATATATTTGTGATTTGTTTTTTTGTTTTCTACTAACAATGACAGGCTTTAGGAAATAGTAGATTATGATGACATTGCGGGCAGATTTGAACTTAAAGGGAAACAACTATCCGTGTACATCTTGCCACTCACCGCTAAGAGTATGTTGTCGGACTACTTCTTGTGGGTTACTATGTTGGATAGCTACTTTGAAATATAAGACCTTGATCCTTATGAAAAGATAAGCATGGCAAGGACGACACTGATCGGTGATATTTAACATTGGTGGTGAAATCTCAAGTACCACTAAATGTACACATGGGAGGAGAAGAAGAAATTATGACGTCGTTTTGTACCTACACCACCCACGGTCACAAGCAAGGTGCAACATAAGGTAACTGAAAATACTGACATTGTTTTGGCTCCTACTCTATCTACAGATACCGATAAGATGCTTGAAAAGATGAAGGATGATTTGGTGCATCTTATGTCGTTAGAGGAGAAATTTGAGGTACCTATAGCATCTGATGAGGACGATAATGACAAAGATACTGATTTGGTACTACAGCAAGATATAGAGCAACCTTGTAAGTATATATCTGATGTAGTGCAATCTTTTGATATCCCTTGTGTTGACTTGAATGAACCATGTGTTGATCTGAATTCTCATAATTTTACATATGTCGAATTAATTACATATAAGAAAGTATTTGATAGAATATCCCCTACTGAAACATTGTGCTATATCATGCTTAATAAACCCATTAGTTTGAAATATGCTATGGAAAAAGTTTCTGAAATTTCATCTATAAATTCTCTTTCTAGCACCTACACATACTAGTTTAAAATTAATTGGAGATTATGGTGTAGACAATCAATTTCTGGTATATCAAATATGCATAACTTGTGATCACATAAATGAATTGAAGCTTGCCATTTTGAACAATAATTCATGTGTACTTAATCTTGTTCATTATGAGAGAAAAATAGAATTTAGTGATCTTTCAATCCCTATATGTTCATCTCTTATTGTACCATTTAGTATGAATAATTTGAATAATGATGTTGAAATATGAAAGAACTTACAAATCTTTTCATTTTTACTAAATGAATTTGCTATTGCTCGATTGAAATCTAATTATACGGATGAACTTTCTTTGATTTCAAAAGTAGTAGATTTGCCCATATGTGCTACCTCTATAAGTTTACAACTTTAGATATTTGAATTGCATAAATGTTTCACTTACATTTGCAAAACAAATTGCAATAGTTGCTGTGTGAGAAATTTTAATTTACTATTAATATATATGATTACTTTTGGATTAATAATACAATGAGCTTTTATGATCGTTACTGTTTTATAATATTAATTGTGCAACAATGAAGAACTATTAAAACGGATGATATATACATATATCATGTATACACCTTGTCTTCTTTGTTACCCTATTTTTAGCTTATCAAAAGCCAAGAACGACTTTGTTTTTAAGAAGGCTGTCAAACGCCCAGGTCATGAAGCCATGCGCATGACGAGCACATCACTAGGAGTTCTACCGATAGCTTAGCTGCGGGAGCGGTCAGAATGATATCGGTTTATGATTTTTTTTATTGTAGCTAGCTTATTTTTTATTGTAGCTAAGTTGATTTATTTGACATAATTAAATTTAAAAAAATTTAAAAATAGAAAAAACATATTAGCCCATCACGGATAATGCGAAGGAATACGAGGAAAAAGAAAAAGCAAAAAAGCCTAAAAATTAAAAAAAGACGAAATTACTGAATATTGAAAAAAAAAGATAGAAACAGAAGCTGATTTTAAGTTAAAATAAGCAGTGCTTAATTCCACGGCATGCAAGTTCTTTGACTCGGTCATGTATCTAGCTTTTAGTAGTTGAGTCTGAACCTTTTTGAGTTAATTGCGTCCGAGTTGTTGGGTGTAATTAGATGACTTAGTTTCGGTTCCCTTTGGGCCGAAACAGAAAGTTATGGCCTTAGGCCCATGATGCCGACGTGGGGAGGTTTGGAGGGTGCTTTAAATATTGTTGCCACTCCATTGTATCGGGCCGAAACATATTGTTTTGTTCTTCTTGATGCCCGATGTGTCAATGAGAAAAATTAGAAGTTCTTCGTTCAACTTTTCTACTGAGAATTAGGAATACGATAGAATTTCATTTGATGGTTATGAAGTTCGATGCATATGTTCTTACGAATTAAAAAGTATCCGTTCTTATATTAGCAATGAAAGATCACTACGATTTAAGAGAGAACATATGAGTATTTTAATCCTATGTTAAAAAGATCAGACGACCACGTATCATGATAGGAGGCAGATTGATCTTCTATAAGCTTAAACGAGGAAGGCTACTGATTTGGGAAAGAGGTACTATTGTATGTGTGTTTGTACCATGAAAGATCAGGTAAAACAACACGATTCCACTAGTTCACTAGTTAGATCTTTATCACACTCATAGCACAATTTAACTAAATATTGTTGGTCTTTTTTTTAGCACTATAGCGTTGCTGCTGATACTATTGGTCTGCTGATTTTAACCTCTCCAGCTTAATTACAATCTTATCCAATAAATGCTAGTCTTGCAGAGCGATGCGAAAAGGGAAAGAATGCAGGAGATGTTGAACTCAACAGAGGATGCTCTGAAAACTAGATATGCAATGCCTTGTGTAAGAAAAAAAAAATGACCAAACAACATTAGGAGCACAAACGAGTGTAGGTTATAGACTGCCCCGCTCAGTGTAGCGATGGGTGATGGGCTGAAAAATACTGTAGTAGGTACTGTAGCTACAGTACTTGCTACAGTAAAATTTATTTTTTTTGGTTTTTTGGTTTTTTTTAAATTTACTTATACTTTTTTTTCGTTTTTTGTTTTCGATTTTTTTATATTTTTTTCATTTAATTATACTCAATAAACCAACTCATTCTGATGTTTTTTCAGGTTTTTTCAAAAGAAAGCTAAAAGCTATCGCTATTCCGATCACCCCTTAATAGCACGCATCCTTCCCACCAGTGTAATTGAAATGCTTGCAGCGAGCATGAAATTGTTCTTATCGATTATTTGGCTTTAATGCATATTAAGTTTTATACTTTTATTCCTCCCATTAAGTCAAACCTTCTCATTGGACTTGGAGGGATAAATTGTGGGTGTGAGGCATTAAGTAAAAGAAGGGAAGGAGTGATCAAAAGCATTTAGGTAATTCTTATGTTCCTCTGACCAATTTGATTTTTGTATGTGAATATTCACTTATGATGGTGGTTGCTAATGCATGTCAAACTTGAAACTTGAAGCCTCAAACTATGTTGCTGAAAGATGTTTGGCCAAACACACCACGTGAAAACTCCAATGAGTGCCTGGAAAGTGGGAAATGCTAATCAGGATTTATGTCTCCTTTCATCAAAAGGATACTTTTAAGAGTTGAGTTGCAATTGCCAAAATGTGCCATTTTCTGAATTTGGACATTTGGTGTTAACTGTTAGCCCCATTACAGGAGACACTGAGTTCAGTTAGATGATATTTAGGTTCTTTTTAGAGGAATGGATTTGCCTTTTTCTCTCGCGATGGCATCTGTATTTGAGTTCAGTTAGATTTCTGAGTACCAAAATATCTAATACACAAGTTCCTTGCAAGTTATAAGTAATTATAAGTCCTTGAAATGACATCTGTATTTGAGTATTTGAGGCCTTGAACTTAGTTATTGATCAAGTAGGTCCTGGCCCAGTTCGTAACTGTTGTCAAACCTAAAACGTGCTTCCTTTTGTAGATAATGCTGCTTCATTATGCACCGCAATGTGATTGTCTGCCATTCCTTCAGAAAGATGTTGTAACATCCCAATTTTTAGAGTTTATTTGGAGTTTTTAAAAAAAATTCAATTTGAATTTTTCTGGATTTAATTAAAGCTTAAATTAAAACTTTATAAAGTTAAAGGATTTAATATGATTAAAATAAATATTAACATTTGTTGAAATATTTTATTTGTGTTTTTTGTGTCTCAAGGAATTTTATAGAATTTTCTATAATACCATTGCTTTCAGCATGTGCCATATTATGTTTGAATTTATTTTCTTTGCACATCATGAGCTCTTTACTTTCTTTTGATACCAGCTATTAAAGGGTCTTTCTGTTAATCTTTACAGCTTAAAATAGTTCCTATCATTCAAGAAACCAAAACAGAATGATTTGAAGATTTGCTTAATATCCACTAAGGTCCCGCTCGTTTTAGCTTTTTTTCAGCTTCAGCTTTTAACTTCAGTTTTTTTTTCACTATTCAGTAATTTGTCTTTTTCTGAATTTTTTTAGATTTTTTGAGCTTTTTTGCATTTTTCTTTTTTTTCCCGTGTTCCTTTGCATTGTCCGTGATAGGCTAATATATTTTTTCTATTTTTACATTTTTTTAAATTTAATTATGCTCAAAAAGCTAACTCAGCTATAGTAAAAAAAAGTCAGCTACAATGAAATTTTAGCCAAAAGTCAGAAGCCATCGCTAAAACGATCACCCCCTAAAATCAAACTGAATTTTAATGTTTAATATCATTTTTTATGTTCTGCTGTTTCTCTTTGCAGTTGAGAAGCGCTGTGGAGTTGTACATTGTTTCTAACTCAAGACTTTGGAACGTTGTTTGCACCTTTGGATTCAGGTACAATCACAACAAATTCAAACAGGATCAGGATTAGCTATGTTCCAAATGCACCCTGTGGTACATTGGGTTTGGTGGACAAATAAATGAGCTTCGTACTGTTGCATTGGCTACTTCTGGGGAGCTCCTCCTTTCGTAGCATTTGATTCCCTCCTTGCACACACTTTGCACATTTCATGGCAGAGAGCATAAAAGCACACTGCTCTCCGTTTTAAGTGCCCAGCGACTGTTACCTCCACTGGGTCCTTGCCATGTTCAAGTTGAAGTTTGGATAGAAGTTGCAGATCCTACAAAATCCTACTGAAATAAGTACCAGAATAGGCCTATAGGACTACTTGGCTGGCAGAAGCCAGCCAGTCAACAAAGTTTCTTCTTGCAACCTCACATATACCTCGCTCATTTGAGCCTAGGGGCGTTCGGAATAATGATGACTTTTGATTTTTGCTAAAATTTTACTGTAACTGGCTGATTTTTTTACTATAGCTGAGTTGGCTTATTGGGCATAATTAAATTTAAAAAAATAAAAAATAAAAACAGCACGTCAATTTAGAGCGGACGATACAAAGGAATATAGGGAAAAAAATCAAAACACAAAAATACCAAAAAAAACAAAAAAAAATCACTAGAGGACAAAATAGTGTACAGTTGCTTCCATCGCCGCTACAGTGTTTCTCATCACCACCGCGGCTTCTCATCGCTATAATGAGCGCAGCCTTAGTTTTCTGGCTTATGGCTTATTTTTTACTATTTATAATTTTTATTTTTTTGTTTTCGGTATTTTTGAGCTTTTTTACTAGTTCTTTTTTTCGTATTCGTTTACATTATACGTGATGGGCTAAACTATTTTTCTATTTTTAGATTTTTTTAAATGAATTACGCTAAATAAGCCACCGTCAGCTATAGGCACCACTCAATTTGGTTTCTGGCTTCTGTTTTTTTACTATTCATTAATTTTATCTTTTTTTATTTTTTTTGTCTTTTCTTTTTTCCCGTATTCCTTTGCATTATTCATTGATGGGCTAACATGTTTTGTTCTATTTTTAAATTTTTTTAAATTTAATTATGTCAAATAAGCCAACTCAGTTACAGTTAAAAAATAAGCCAATGTCATTCTAAATAACCCCATAGTGTGATTTTAGTCACTAAACAATATAAGCCAACGCCATTCTGAATAACCTCATAGTGTAATTTCAGTCAACTATAGTGCAATTTTAGTCATAAACCACCAAATTCTAGCCTAACCGAGTGGCCTCTTAAACTCGCAATGTGGTGAATCTGATCTTGTGAACATTGTTCTATATAAATAGAGAAGATGTTCATAAGATGTAGCATTATTTGTTCATGGTGGTTCTAGTTCTTTTACTGGATGCCAAAAGACAGGAAGAGATCGATTTACAACATTTTCGACTAAAGTATATAATGTTACAGTTACAACCTCATTACTTTTTTTAGGGTTTTGCTGGATCTAAGTTGTATGTAGCTTGACAAGGAGAACTGAACTGAAATGGGATTGAAGTGATTATTTTTGCTGCTCTAGGAGCAAGAAAGGGGAGTGATTGATGAGTAGTAAATAAGGACGATAGCAACCTTGCAAGTCACCTCAAGGGAGGCGGAGAGAGAGAGACATAGCATATGAGCGGAGGCAAGAAAAAAAGGAACAAGGACCTACAAGGTACTCTTGGATTGGCCTCTTATGGAAATACTTTGTTGCTTACATTTGATTCCCTTCCCTTCCCAGCTTGTTTATGATGGACAACACTACTTGGAGATCCATCACAATAAAAGCCCTTTCCCTTTGGTATCATCTCACATAAATACATGATACTCTCTTACTCCTATTTACTTTACTCCTCTCACTTTCTTCATCTTGCAATTTATGCACTGCATCTTTCTTACGTAGAGGCTGTTTGGTTTTTCTAAGGAAGACTTATCCTGCAAAAAAAGTGTAGGAGGATTCATTACACTCTCTCTTATAAATGTGTTCTAGGTCTCTTTTTCTGGTCTTGCTTTTCTTCTTTTTAGCCTTTTGCATTTAGAGAGAACATAATTGGAGATACCTACCACAATGTTGACTTCACAAGCTAACATCTGAATGTGCCTTCATGGTTGCCTTTAGATTGAGAACAATAAATACAAAATCAATCAAATTGGTTAGTGGAAAGAAATTGGTGATGGATTGAACAAGTTGATATCTCAAGTGATGTTTTGTTCATAATTGGATAGGCTTTGCGCCAACTGCTTGTTTTTCATATGCTTATTAATAATCTTCAACTGTGCCTCTTAAATAACATGTCACCAACTATTGTCAATCCTCAACTACAATCCTCTATGGCAAGTTCAACAACTTTGCGTGATTTTAGTATCTATATATTAGTTGGACAATTCATCCCCAAGCAATCTTACTTGTTTACTTCACTTTCTGCCAAAAAATTGCTCTTTTAGGCAAGCATGTTTGGACACCCTCATAAAAACATCATTTAGCTTTCTATGGTGGTTCATTTTATATACCCTAACACTGCCCAAAAGAAGACAAACACAAGTATGCCTCAGTGTTGCAACAAGGAATTAAACTAATCTAGGACATGAGATCATCTCATGAAACTTTCTCCAATCAACGTATCTTAGCGGTAGTCACATCTCAATGTGCTCACAAACATTAAAGGAAAAAAAGAATATCTCGACCACTTCCCTTTTCTATACAAGCAACCTCTGTTCTTATCCCTCTCTTATTTATTACTTTCCATCATGGGAGGCAAGCATGCACAACTCCATATACTTTACACCATGTGTATGTGACATGCTTCCCAAGAAAAGCTTACTGTAAAGCGGGCAATATACTCAGACATATTTTTTTTGCTATAGTTGATGGTTTTTAGGTGTAGTTGATTGCTTTTAATTGTATTTTTCAAGACGACGGATAGTGAAGACGTCAACACATGGCACACAGTTTTAGGTTTAGACAATCATTTAGAGAAGTAGCTTCGAGAATCTACTTAGAGAAACCACACCATTTGTTTCAGTTTTCCAGAAAAGTCGAAGTCAAAAACTACAAAAAAAAAGCCAAAAAAATAGGTCTCATGCTTCAATTGCATGCATATGCATACATATGTAACTCGCCAATGGACCCCAAAAGGGCAAACGGAGAAAGATACATCACATGCTCGAATGGATGATGCATCATGATGTTTTTGATCTGGTTAGCATGGGATGAGGAGCCAGGAGTATGCGATGCCTTGTCGATCTCCTCTCTTACACATGCAGAGGTGAACACATGACTTTGCTTCCATATTAAAACCTCTTTCACCGGCACAAGCAAGTGGAGGTGGATGGTGGGGCCTTTTATGCAACGAATTGAATGCTGACAATGGCTAGCTAGCTTGCACCTACATGAGGCAGCCAATAGTGTTGGTTGAATGCAAAGAACTTACGAGTCGATTTGAATATCTACTCCCCACGTATGCTTCATGGGTGTTCAGCTGAACACCTAAAATTTTTGACAAAAAATCAATACATACTAGGTACAATACATATGTATACTCTCAATTGAGCCAGATTCATCATATTTGTATCCCATCAACCCAATTCCACCCCACTTCCTACTTCATGTTAGCCCATTTGCATTTGACCATCCCATCCCGCTAGCCCACTTCATGTTGGTCCATTTGACCATCCCACCCAAACCCTAAGTCCCTAACCGGTAAGACTATCAGAGTCCAGACTAGAGGAGCCTCCCGCGATACAACAGAGGCGCGTGTGGTGAGCGCAGCAGCAAGCAAAGTGTTGAGCCCGAGGAGGCCACTCGGCTGGCAGCAGGTGGTAGGTGGGGCCACGCCTAGCGCAAGCCACTAGGGTGGCAGCAAACGTGTGGCTGCCAACAACGGAGCAAGGTGGTATGCCGGCGGAGGGCGCCAAGCACAAGAGAGGCTGGTGAGTTGACGATGGCACAATGCAAGCATGATGAGCAGCAATTAGCGGAGCAAGGTGGTAGCTGGCAGACGCCAAGTGGGCGGCAGGCACCGAGCACGAGGGAGGCCAGCTGGCAACGACGGCCTACCTAGCCCTAGGAGGTTGAAGAAGAGTTGAAGGGGATGGAGTGTGGCCAATCACCAATCCCAAGTCAACCACACTACCATAGGTATTCCCAAATCTCCCATCCTTAAACTAGCCAACCCAAATCCCAAATGGCCAGTTTTGTTTGTGCTATTTTGAATTGAGATTGATGTATCTTGTATTTTTATGATTTTGTAGATCTTAGAACTTTAAAAATGAAGAAGTTCTGTAGATTTGAAATCTTTCGACACCAAAATTTATTTCTAATGAAAGCCAAGTTCAAAATTAGACAAATTCTCCTTCCAATGACAATGAGCTACAATTGGTAATGCACCCACACAATAACAATGGCACCCCAAGCACAAAACCTAAGGTAGGCTCAAGCATAGAATCTATGATGAATTGCCCATTATCCCCAATCACAGAAGATGTTGAATCGAATGATTAAGCCATTTATGATGTTGATTTGCTTCCACATGATCTTGGAAAGAGAATTCCCATCATCACAGGCTATGATGTCAATGAACAAGATGTAGTGAGAAGGGGACACATTGCATGGGGGCCATGTCAACCACGGGCACATGATTTGCCAAAAAGAAATATTGGAAGTATATGTTGCTTCTTAGCTAGTAGATTTGACCAATATAATTGGCTTGATATAGTGTGGGATGAGATGTTGCTTTCTGCTTTGTTTGTTATTTATTCAAGAATAAAACTAATTATGCTAGTGGAGATAGGTTTATGAATGGGGGATTTAGAAATTGGAACCATAAAAATAAATTTGACAAACATGTTGGTGGTATTAATAATACCCGTAGTGAAGCTCAAGGGATATATGATTTCTTCATTAAACCTAAAGCATCAATTGAGAAGTCTTTCGCTTCAAACTCCAAACAACAGAAGGTTGTGTATAAATCCCATTTGACATATTTACCTAAGTTTTTGAGGTTTCTTTTGCATCAAGAGTTGACTTGTCATGAATATGATGAAAGTAAAGACTCATAAAATAAAAGAAATGTCCTTGATCTTTTAAATTTTCCAGCAGAAAATTTTGAGGAAGTTGACAAGGTCATTGTAAAAAGTGCTCCAAACAAGCCAAATGACTTCTCATAACATACAGAAAGATCTCATTAAATCTTGTGTCAAAAAACTATTAAGCTTATTATAGATGAGCTCGGTAATGATTATTTTGCAATACTTGCCGATAAATCTAGTGATGTGTACCAACAAAAACAATTTGCTCTTTCCTTATGTTATGTTGATAAACAAGGAAGGGTAGTTGAGAGGTTTCTCGATGTTTTCCATGTTGAAAACACTATTGCTTTAACATTTAATCATTGAGCTTGTCTATGGTTCGTGGGCGGGATATAATGGAGCTAGTACATGAAGGGTCAAGTGAATAGTCTAAAGAAAGTAATTATGGATGTGTCTCCTTTTGCATATTATAGTTATTGTTTTGCCCATCAACTTCAATTAACTCTTGTTGTTGTTGCTAAGTTCTTTCAATAACTTACATATTTGTTGAATGTTCTTGGTATGTCTTGTAAAAAGATACAAATACTTCGAGAAGCTCAAGCTCAACAGATTATGAAAGTATTAGAATTGGGTGATATTGAAACTGGTCGAGGTTTAAATCAAGAGATAGGCTTGGGTAGGTTGGGTGATACTCGTTGGGGGTCTCACTATAAAATTGTTATGCATGTTATCTTTTTGTATCCTTCAATCCAATGAGTTCTTATAAAGATCGGAGAAGATCACTTTCAAGCATGGAGGGTATATATGCTCAAACTGTGTTGACATCATTTGAGTTTGTTTCAATAGCACACTTGTTGCTAATCAAATTTGGGTACACAGATGACTTAAGCAATGCTTTTGCAAAAGAGGGATCAAGATATTGTTGTTGATCTCATTTATTTGACAAAGACTCAATTGCAATTATTGCGGGAGGATGATGCATGGTGTTTTTTCTTAAAGATGTCACTTCCTTTTGTGTGAAGCATGGCATCAAAGTTATTAAAATAGATGGTTTCTATAAGTCGGTTGCAAGATCCAAAAGGTTCTTAAAAAAGTAAGATTCTTTTACGCTTGCATGTTAAAATGCTCTAAAGTGTCATTGATAGGCAACTTTGAGAGCTTAACGGCAAGTTTAATGAGGTAAATACACATTTGCTTCTTTGCATGGCGTCATTCAATCCTACCCATTCATTTGCTACTTATACAATGACAATTTGGTTGGGCTTGCTCAGTTTTATTCTAAGGATTTCTCAAGCACAAAATTGATATATTTTTCATTTTAACTTACACACTTTATTACTAATATGCATAGAGATGAAAGATTTAGAAAAGTGAAGAATCTTTCTAAGCTTCCCATTATGATTGTCCAAACAAAGAAGAACCTCAATTATTCAATTATACAATCTTCTCAAATTGGTTCTAATTCTTTCCGTAACAACCGCTAGTGTTGATAGAGTGTTTTTTCAATGAATTATGTGAGGAATAAGCTAAGAAATAAAATGGAGGAGCAATACTTGAATGATTGCTTGGTTACATTTCTTAAGCGAGAATTTTTTTCTGCGAGTTAAGGATAACGATATTATATCTTGTTTTGAAGGCATGAAGCATCATCGAGTTAAATTGTAGCTTTCTAAATTATTTTGTAATTTGTTTATATTATTTGAAATGATGTCTTTGGTATGAACAATTATATTTTAATTTTTGCTGTTGTAGACCTTTATGTTTTATATTGAATAATATTTTTATAAGTTTAAACACATATTCTAGAATTCCTGAGTCCGTCACTGCACAACAATGCTTGATGTGATTGTGATCTTGTGGGCATATCTAAGTAAATGTGCACCCACGAAGAGACACAAAAAAGGAGTGATGATGGTTTAGTGAGAAGCCCAAAGCATAAAGGTATAGAGCGAAGGGTCCCTCTCCCTTGTGGCATGGTGTTCTCTTCCCTCGTCCCAACCCCCATAAAAAGACGATGCATGACATGAAGTGATAGCCTGCTCAGAAATCTTTTCCTTTCCTTAAGCAGGCTGATCCCAACCTCAGCCATCAGCAGCAACCCACCACCAGGCACCGAACCCTGCACTGCAGATTCTTCAACAGAGCGCAAGGAACTGCAACAAGACACACACTCACAGACACAATGGACATGTGTGTGAGAGAGAGAGAGAGAGATCAGCCAGTATGTCTCACGTAGCAGCGTAAAAAGGAAAGTTACAACGATGCATTCCATCACATAGAACTAGAAGAAGCCCCGAGCCAAGAACATTCGGACATACACTAGCAGTAAACATACACATGCACCCGGCGGCCATGGCGTCAGCCTTCTACGGCGCCGGCGGCATTGCACTCGCCATGGACAGAGACGACGCGTTGGTGGAGGAGGAGGAGCTGGGCGACCAAGTGGAGGAAGGTTCAAAAAGGATCTTTGGGATCCCTGTGCCCGCCGGGGGGCCTGCCACTCGGCCGGTCGTCACCCAGCAGTTCTTTCCTACGACGATGGCGCCGGCGGCAACGCAGCAGCAGCAGGCAATGGAGCAGTGCCACATGGCTGCCGCGGGTGCTGACCAGTGGGCCCGGCCGCCGTCGAGGAAGACCCGACGGGGCCCGCGGTCGAGGAGCTCGCAGTATCGCGGCGTCACCTTCTACCGGCGCACCGGCCGGTGGGAGTCCCACATTTGGTCAGTCACCCCGTATCCGTGTATTTATACGTTTGCTTTGCTCATATAAATCTCTGATTATTGCTGACTTTGTAAGTATGCAATCTTCTTTTGATTTTGTTATTTATGTGTATCGCTTGTTTGTGTTTCAATTTGAAGGGATTGTGGAAAGCAAGTGTACTTGGGTGAGTTCTTGTTGTGTGAAATTTCTTCTGTGATCTACTGATTTCTTAACTATGTGTCAAAGTATGTTCATGAGGGTTTTTCTTTTGTGTGTAGGTGGATTTGATACAGCACAGGCTGCTGCAAGGTTAATACTTGATAGAATTCTGCACATTGTTTTGTCTTAAAAAGTGAGAGAAATGTGCATAATTTTATCTGATTCCCTTCTTCTCCGATCCATTTCAGGGCCTATGACCAAGCTGCAATCAAGTTCCGTGGTGTGGATGCAGACATAAACTTCACCCTGGATGACTACAAGGAGGACATAAAGAAGGTGATCATATATCAAGAACAATAGTGAACAAGAGCTGTTCTGTTCATTTGCATCTTTGTCTGTACTGTTTGATTTCTAATAGCATGTTATTCTCACGGCATTGGCAGATGAACAACTTCAACAAGGAGGAGTTCGTCCAGGTTCTCCGGCGACAGGGCGCCGGATTCATCAGGGGGAGCTCGAGATTCCGGGGAGTCACTCTGCACAAGTGCGGCAAATGGGAGGCCAGGATCGGCCACCTCATGGGCAAGAAGTAATCCACTCATTCATCAGAACAAAACCAAGAAAAAATAGAAAGTTTCGTTAGTTCGCAAACACAAAAGGTTTAATCTTGTACTGATATGGCTTGATCCCCTGATCATTTCAGATATGTGTACCTTGGCCTGTATGACACAGAGTTGGAGGCTGCCAAGTATGTGCACTCCTCTGCCATATTCATCCTGCATTTCTATGACGTACTACTGGCCGTTGCAGAATTGGTTCTTCATTTAACGATTTCTGCTTTGCGCCATTCTTAGGGCTTATGACAAGGCTGCGATCAAGTGCTATGGCAAGGAGGCAGTGACCAACTTCAACCACCAGACGTACGAGCACGAGCTCAACCTGCAATGTGAGCTCCCTGAGACCCTGACAAGTGAATGCTCCTTTATCACACTCGCACCTCAGATGTTCTGAAGTGGAAATTTTGTTGACACTTGACACTCTAGCTTGGGGCAGTGAGCTTGATCTTGAGCTCAGCCTGGGCTGCTCGGGAGGCGAAAGGACCGGCGATGCTACCACCGTCAGCGGCGACATATTCCACGGCGCATCGAGCAGCCAGAGAACGAGCCTGACGGTACACCAAGCACGCTGAACTTGTTCACATCCGTTACTACACCTGATCACTGAATTACCCCTGATTATATGACACTGAAACTGTTCCATGCCGGATTACTAGTTCAAGATGCCCGACGAGGAGGAAGACATAAGGCTCTGCTACCCTCAGAGGAGCAGCAGGAACACGCTTCTCAAGCTCCAGATGGTATGATATTAATCAATGATCACCTCGCTGAAACCTCCAGACAACACTGCAAAAAGATTCATCATGCGTACTAATTAAGCACCTTCCTTTCGTTTCGTTTCGTTTCCTTTTGTGACGCTCTGACCAACCCTGCAGCATCTGACTGATGAACAGGACCAGATCAGCAGCAGTGGAGGCAGAGGGAGCAGCAGCAGGGGCGAGCGCTGCAGAGCTACACATGCGCCCGCGCGCCGGCTGGCCCAGCCGAACGGCGGCAATAATTGGATGCCGTACGCATCCCTGTCCCGGCTGCCCGTGCCCGACGACGACGCCAACGCCGCTGCAGCATCATCAGGATTCCCACTGGGGCTGAGCAGCTGCTGGGCGCAGCAGGCGGCCACGGCGTGCAGGCCCAGCAGCTGAACTGAACCACCACCCAGCACCCAGCAGCAATGCCACACTGGCGCTGACCACCGAGCCACTGGTAATCTGCCATGGCCTATAATTCTAGTAAGAAGCACCGTTCCCCTCGGGCGCCGCGCCTCGCCTCGCCGGGTTCCCTTTTTTGGTAAGCAGTGGCATGCAGGCATGCAGCGAGGCGAGCAGCCTCAGTGCATCGCTGCGCCATCGCAGGCGCCCCGCCACCCCGGCCATGAACAATCATCATGCTGGGCTATCCTATCCCCATGGACGTTGTGCTGAGGTGAACGGATCATCAGGGTGCCTGGAAGATTACAGCGTTTTTGAGCATTTAGTGAAATGCTTGGAATTTCGGCTCTGGTGGAAGTGTAAAAACTGTGTGGGATGTTCCAGCTGAAATAGTACTGCTATGGATGCCTGCTACCTTTGCTTATATTTCTTCGGGAATCCCTTTTTAGCTCGTTACATAATGCTATGTCACGTAATCAACAGCCAAAAAAACTGCTCCTCTCTCTCTCTCCCCCTCTCAAAATATTGCTCTTATCGATGAACATGGTTGAATTGGACTTGTATCCCTCTTGCACAGGCCGGGTTTACAAGACAAGAATCTCACCGTTATTTCAAAAAAAAAAAATCTTTACTACTTTAAAAGAAGGAGTTGGTGGTTGATGAGTCCTCTCTCACTTTTTCTTAGCCATTCGATCTGATTATTCATAGCATCTCAACCGTTCGTTTACACATAAAACCTACCCCGCACGCCCGCCTCCCTACCTCACCTCGCTCTCCCCCGCCGCCACGCTCTCCCCGCCTCCCCTCGCTCTCGCTCTCCCCGCTGCCTCGCTCTCTCCGCGCGCCACCCCACCCCCCTCCCGCCTCTCTCTCCCCCGCCGCCTCGCTCTCTCCCGCCGCCACCCCGCTCCAGTCACCCGGCCCGACTCGCCCTCGCCTGTCTCCCTCACGCGGTCACGCCTGACTCCCTTCCCTCGCGCCGCTCGCCGCCTCGCCGTCTCCTCTCGCGTTCCCCACGCCCGACCTCGCACCCTCCCTCCCCACGACCGACAGGTCTCTCCCGCCTCCCTTCCCTCGCGCCGCTCGCCGCCCTCACCCATCTCCTTGCTCGCGCGCTCGCCGCCTCGATCATTGCGCGCCCCATACGCCCTTCTCTCCTTCCCATCCCCTGTTCAGCAAGCAAGAAACTCAAGCGGCCAAGGGCAAGAAGAGGCCACGGAAAGGCTCGCCTGAGGAGGCGGTGGCGGTGTACGACGAAGACAAGAACGGACCCGGGAAAGCCGGCGGCGGCGGGTTTATATTGTATAATATTATAGGCCTCGAGCACGCACGTCAGAGAGAGAGAGCACCACGAGCCTTCAAGATCCAACCCTTTCTCCCTCCAATATCTGTTCTACCTCTCTCCGATCTCCGCTTGCTTCCCCATTGTAAGGTTCGTTCCATCCAATTGAGATCCCTACGCATCCGCGTCTCCTCTTCTTTAGGGATTTCTTCATCGATTCTTCTTCCTTTTGGTTTATTTGTTTGATTTCTTACAGCTGGTTGGTTGTTGGCATCCCGACGAACAACTCCGCGCTGATCACCATCATAGCTGACGAGGTGATCTTAATCCTCTTTTTGACCTTAATTCTTTTTGCTTTAGTTCCAACTCCGGAAGTCGTCCTAGGGTTGAGCAGTAATATTCAATGATCATACTAGCTGACGGTAGACGGTAATTTAGGCCTACCTGCTGGTGGCGTGGTAATTTAGGACATGATATTCTGAAGTAAGGATGATCCAATGAAACTCAGTAAATAAGGATTGATCATGTATGGCTTTGCAACTATCAAATAGATAACCTTTTGGATCATTCAGAAATTGACTTCTTACTGTAACGCCAATTCTTTGTACAAGACCTAACATAGCTCATGTTGCTAACATAGCAAGAATAACCAAAAAAAGTTGTCGATGAATCGATAATATATTATTAGGTTCTGCTTTGACATCAAGGGCATGCTTTCTTATTCTTGCAGATGTTGTCACTGGTTTTTGATGGTCGGAGTTGGCAATGTTGATCCGCACAAGAAAACAAACTACCTTCTCGTGGATAACAGAATACCTTCAACTTGTTAACATAACAAATTTTTAATTAGCAATCGACATGAGTGCCATAAAAATCATATCCGTTATCCACAAAATTAACAAATGCCTGCTCCATATCATATCCCTTTTCATGTTAGTGATGTTTTCATCACCTAACCCTTAGATGCTCCAAATTTCCGCTTGTAATGAGCTTACAAAATTTAAGTGGCTAACACATCCGAGAAAGTCGATATTGAACTACTGATGAAAGTAACTTCAATTACTTTTCTAAAATCTGAACTAGGAAAGAACATGTATTTGCCGCAGATTCATGAACATGCACAACACCATTTGTTAATTGGTTTCCCAAAGATTTATGTGATAATGTCCAAAAAATTCCTTCTTAATGTCTGCTTTCTTATGCATTTCTTGGTAATGGATCTTACAAGATTATCATCTACTATCTTCTATTGCATATCATGTTTTTCTATTCCACTACAATTGGGAGTTTAATGTAATTCATTGGACCAAGACAAGATTGCTTTAATCAAAATTTTGTTAGGAAATATTTAATCTTCTTTTGCACTCACTGGTTTCTCGGTCATGAACTACTGTTCTCTCATCACGAGCTTTCATCTATTCTAGACAACCTTGCATGTCACTTTTAGCTCATAAGCTTACTAATAACACATAGCTCCAGTTATTATTTCTTTCAGCAATGCTTGTTAGTTGTGTTGCTTATTATTTCATACTTTTGTTACATGTGCTGATCCTTAGGATTTGATGTCACTACTTTTTGTTGTGTCATGCTACATAAACGATAGTAAAACAGATTGAAGATGCACTTAAAGAGTTTACTGCGAGGGAGGATATTGCTATTGTGCTCATCAGCCAATATGTAAGTGAACCATCACATGTAGATGCATATTCTTTGTGTACTTCGAAGAGATCAACACAATGGTAGGTTAGAATCAGTAAATATGTCAATCTAAATAAAGAGAGAAGGGAGGGAGGAAGTCACGTGTTTTGAGGGGTTAGTCTTGATTAGTGTCTTTGGAGACAGCCCCTGCTGCCGTAAACAAAATGGATGAGTTTGTAATGAAACCTGATATATTCTCCTGTTCTTGATTTTACTTGTGTATTAAGAATGGAGCACCTAAACAAGTTAAGAAAATGTGCTTTTAGACTTGATTTAGATACCTTGTTTTCCAGCTTTTCAAGTTCTATTCTTTGTTACTTGCACAAGAATTTACAGAAACCTCTCCTTGAACTACCTATTCAAATCAAATCATATTTGTAGTTCGTTGTCGACATGCCAACTGCTAAGCGGATGACTTTTGCATACTTGTATATGTGCATGCATAACTCAAAACAAGTAAAACCATTTTGGAAATCATGTACCACTAGCATCAGATAGCTTATAGAAACCTTGTATCCTCGCAGATCTGCATAGGACAATCAATATCCAACTAATGCTATTAGACGATAGCATAGCTACTAATGTGTTTCTTGTTTGTCAAACATGATAAGATTTTTGGTGGATAGCTACAACAAACCAGTGGATCCAGCACACGATTCATTCCTTTCTCGCGTGAAGTATCTATTCTCTCGCTTGAATCGTTGGCTTCCACAAAGTATATAAAAGCACCCTTGTTATTGATAAAAATAGGGCATCGCTTTTAATTTAACGCTGTAATGCTTCTATTTATGTGTATTAAATTACATGTACCATCGTGAATCTTTACTACTTTAAAAGAAGGAGTTGGTGGTTGATGAGTCCTCCCTCACTTTTTCTTAACCATTCGATCTGATTATAAGATAAAATCCAAACCGTCTATCTGGTAGTCCCGCCCTCCCACCCCGCGCCGCCTCCTCACACCCCGTGCGCTGCCTCCCCTCCTCCCACCCCATGCGCGCCGCCTCCTCCCCACCCTCCGCTCCTCCGTTTCTCCCCACCCCTACCACCCCGCCTCCTCGCTCTCCCACCGCCTCGCGCGCCGCTCCCCCGCAGCGACGCTCGCCACCACGCCGCGCGCGCGCTTAGCCGCCGCCACCAATCGCGCTCTCGCCGACTTCCCCTGGGATCAAGGTCCGCCGCGCTTACCGCTCGATCGTCCATCTCCCAGCCTCGCTCGGCGGTTGGTTGGATCCGCGAGCCGCATTGGTGATCGTGTTGCGCTCGTCCGTCATTGTCGGTGCATCATGGTTGTGTTTGTTGCCGTGGAGCCGGGCGCCGTGATGCGCGAATGCGGCGAGGCGCAGAGAGATGTGGGCTCGGACACGGTGGCGCCCATCATCCTCGCGGCACCGGTGCGCGCTCTTTCCCGCTCACGCGACCGCGCCAAGCCCGCGATAATCACCTAAACCTCTCTCTCTCTCAATCGCTCACAAGTCACATTTCATCATAAATTTGTTCAAGATTACATGAATGGTGTGTGCCAATTGGGGACTCTTGTTGCAATTGTGCCATTGATTGCACGGTGACAAGGTTACGATAGTGATTGAGTACTCTTCGGTGGTGTCGTGTGCGGTTGGGGATGTTACAGTGATCAATATCCCGAGGAGCAGCTGCATAAACAGCAAGATTAACAAGATCTACGTTCTCACCCAGTTCAATTCTCAGTCTCTTAAACGCCACATTGCGCGAACCTATAACTTTGGCGAGGGAGTTGGATTTGGTTATGGGTTCGTGGAGGTATACCCTTTGAAGACCACTCGATTCGTTTTGTTTGTTTTCTTTGTTTATGGAGAATTGCAAGCATTCTTGATGATAGGATGATAGAGTCCCTATCCTGATTTGTTATCTTCCTTTTGTAAGCAAGTATGCACCCAGCAAATTCATGAAATAAGGAAGAAAGACAAGGAATACATCAGATTGCAGGTAAGTTATTGCATTTTTTACATATCGATGTGCCAAACTTAGCATGGAGATTTAATCCAAACTCCAAAGTGATGCTTATTGGATGGACCTATTTCTATTTTGCAGAGAGACTAAACCAGAATTGTTGGAGAAGAAAAGGAATAATCCCGTTCAGGAATGGAAGTAATGAACTTGCTGGAGGTGCTATGCTTAAGAATCTTCTCAATATTGTTAGTCTATAGTAATACTTTATTTGTTAATCGAGGCTTCTGTTTGATGATTCTGTTATTTAATTATGGCAACGTGGTACTTGTGGGAAAAGAATGATAATGATTATTACAAATGATTGTAGCGCTATGCCACTTCTGTGATACAAACCTGATTGAATATATTCTGAGTTAACTTGAGTGCTCATTCAGGTTGATGCATATAAAGTGTGGAAGCATGAGCTGGTGCAGGAGAATGCTGATTTATGGTTACGGGCGTTGTTACGTTCGATGTAGGCAAAAGATTGTGATGTTACAGATTTCATCCTTTGCTTTTGTTTGTAATGTGTGAATATGTAATATGCTAATAGGATTCACATTGTACCAGTCCTTTCGTGTTAGACATTTATGCGTTAGCATTCTTTTCGAAAATTACGTATTAGATCTCATAATCTGCTTTTGCTTATTTCAAAGGTCCGCTGGAAAAACAATATTTTGCTGCTATAGTTTTCCTTTTTTGTATAAAGTCTGAAATGCCATGATTTGATAGGCGAAGAAGCTGTAGTAATATTTGTAGTCATCAATATCATATCTCCTTATGAAGTATTGAAAAGTGTGCTTATCTGAGTAATGATGTTTTACTTTAGATGGATATGCGTGAGTTCCTCAATGCTCCAAATGGAGCATCACAGCCTGTTGTTGCTGGCAATGGAAGACAGGAGTCAGGTTCTCCTCAGTCCCCACTTGGTGGCAAGGCGGTATGCATATGCCCAATCATCTTTTGGAGTTTATTGTTGGTTTCCTTTTTTCTTTTGAAAATCTGCATGGTTTTCTGCCATGTATGATATCACAACAAAACATAAAGGTGCAAAAAGTGGGGAAATGAATTGGTGTTCCCGCTTTCTCTTTTCTTCTCGTTACATAACTTTTGCTTAGTTGGAACTCATGATCACTTTTGATTTCTTTGTGGTTCCTTTTGCCAGGACGTTTTTAACTTGCTCTTTCACATGGCTAGAGACTAGATAGAAGAGAGTTTGCGAACAAAAATGGCTTCAATAAAGGTAGGAACTACTCAATAGACACTGATATCCCCTTCTTATGATTAATGTTTCAAGATGCAAATTGTTACTTATTGTCTCAGATTTACGGTGTTAGATAGAATGATTATCGCTTTAGTTCATTTCATCGCTTTGCCAATGTATATATTGCTTGGTACTTTCTTGTGCTTACGTGTGGTTCGTTATGTTGCATTTGTGTTTCCATTGCGTCAAGCCCTTCCAAGATTCCCTAGGAAAACACTTCCCTAAAAACGCTTATTTCAAAGACAGCCAACCGATTAGGCTTTCAAAAGGAAATTCACGACACGCTATCGTGTCGGGCATGCTACTGATCCCTATTAGTGCTTCACAAGCTAGCCAATTCTCGATGGGCAACGTTATTTATCACAAAGACTTAGCAACCGCCTCAACAAGATAGTGTCCATATTCTATGTGCTACTCATGACGGTTATCGTTGTTTAATACAACGCTCTACAATCCTTGTCACCAATATGGACTATGCTTTATTCTATCTTCACCTCCGTTTGCCGCTTCACATATATATGTTGTGAAGTGTAAGGAAGAACGGTGATACATTATATTTGTTCGTAAGGATTTGAGATCATATTTGATAGTATGCATCATTTTTATTTGATTTTTCGTTGCAACGCACGGGCACCTTACTAGTCATACCAAACAGTTCAATTCCCACGCGAGCCTCGCAAATTTATTGCATTAAGAAGGGAGCCTTAATTGTAACCTTTTGGATTTAATTAGAGTTTTTTTTCTGGATTTTCTTTCCCTTTTCCCCTTATCTTTTATTTTAGCCTAGAGCAAGGTTTAGTGGAAATCGTCTTCGGTTGCAGCTAAATAAGGTTGGTTTTTTTTTTTTAGTTCCACTGGTTGTTTAGAATTTTTCTAGAATTTTTTGGATTTTTCTGTTATTTTCTAAACCTTTTTCCTTTTAGCTGACAATTATTTAAAAAAAAATTCAATTAAAACGCCTTTCCCCTCCCTGGGTCAACAAGTGTCTAGCCTAGATCTTTCCCTGCGCCACACATCGGCGGCCCGACCTGCTCCGCTCTCTCCCTCCTCTCTCCTACTTCTCGGGCTCGTCTGTCGGTCACTCCCTCTCCTCTATCTCTCTGCCCGTCGGCCCCATGCGTCAGCTCTTTCTTCCCCACCCATCTTCTTCTCTCTTCTACCCCTCCTCTCTCTCTTCTTTCGCGCCGTCGCCGCCTCTTCCGGCCACAAACCGTCCGCCTTGAGTTTTCCCTCCCTCTTCTTCCACCATACTCCATGCACCCGCCTCCCTCTTTTCTGCACCCGTCTTCCTCCCTTTTTGGCACCCGCTTCTACCCGCCCCTCTGCAACCGCCGTCAGCTACCGAGAATCTCAACGAGCGATTGCCGCCGAACTCTCCCTCTGCCAGCCTATAAAAGGCGCCCCTCGGCACCCCCTCTCCCCACTCCACCCCGTGCTCGCCTCCACTCCCTCTCCCAAGCGCCAGAACCCGCCCACGCCATCCACTCCCACTCCGAGCTCTGACTGACCCTCTGACGAGCAATTGCCAGCGAGTCGTCTGCCCCCTCAGCAAGCTTCTTCGCGCCACCGGGACCATCGCTCACCCCTTCCCCGTGCTCGAGCATCGCCGGAGGCCCGACTTTGCCGGAGTCTACGTGCCGCCACCGCCTTCCCACGTTACCGGTCCTCGAGCTTCTCGCCAAGGTGAAACCGCATCCCCTCACTCCCCTCTCCCTCTTGAAATCATCATCGTCTGCCACCGTGCACCTCACTGCCAACGCCCTTGGTCCCCGTGCATAGTCATCGCCCGATGAGGCCACGTCAACGCGAGTGGTCTAGTGGCCACCACGTATGGCCACATGTTGTGCCACGTGGGCACCATCTCACCGCGCAGGCGCCACGCCACCTCAGCCGACTTTAGGGGTGCTCGTTTTAGCGATGACTTCGGCTTTTGGCTTTTTTACTATAGCTGATTTCACTTTTGGGTATAATTAATTTTTAAAAATGTAGTTGGCTATTTATCTAAAAATTTCAGAAAAAGATGAAATTAGTGCTTTTTGGGGGCCTATAATTAATTTTAAAAAAATGTAAAAATAGAAAAACATGTTAACCCATAATTCTCAAAATCTGCCACGCTTGTTGACACATAATTGCCTTTTCCTTTAGAAAAATAATTCTAGAAAATCCAAATTTCCCTATTTCTTGGAATTTGAATTTTCGAGAACCCATTCTTATTTATCCTAGCTCTAATTGAGCCCATTTAAATTTTTAAAATTCATCTAAAATCATAATCTATCCAAATCTGCCACGCTTTCGAATTTTTGAGCAATGATTCTGAAGAATTCTACTTCGACGATTTTCACCAATCCGCGAGGCAAGACAAGTTACATATTTTGACCATGTTGATCCTAAATTGTAAATAAAATTATATTATTTTAAATTATTATGTATGCATATGTTTATTTAATATATTTTAATTTCAGTTTTCAATATCTAGTTAATATCTACTTATTATGACACCTTTGACATTGCAAATCCTTATACCTTATCACTCTAAAACAAAAACTCTGATTAGTATACTAATATTGGTTGGAAAATCTTGTAGCAAAGTTTAGACCTTCTTAGAAATAATTCTAGGTTTGGGATAATTTTTTCACATAAAATGATGAGTTTTAAAATACATTCTTCACTTTGGTAAGTCAAAAAGTACTATGAAATATTTCAGAAAGTAAAATATAAAACAGGATTTAGACTTAAGCAATTGGTCAAGTGGTGGGTGCTTGCTAGCATACGTTGTTACTCGATGGCTCAATGGGGTGTTGAGCACAATGGGTATGTGGTAAGTCTGCCTAAGTCAATTAAGGACCGGTCTGTGAGCTACTGTTATAAAGCCCTATCGTACTACCACAAGGTTGGTATGGGACAATCCTGGCTCTGTGAGCTACTGCTACAAATTAAAGCTCTATCGTACTACCACCAGGCTGGTATGGGACAACTGAGTAATTTGTGGGTCTCAGCCTGACTCTTGCTATAGGTTGAATGTGAGCGTGGAGTAGGCCACGAGAAGTCTCACATGATGCAAGAGGGGCTCCGATATAGTGGATTCTTTATTAGGGTAAACCTTAGCGGGGGCGTGGCTAGGTTGACAACTTTGCATTGTAAAGATATTGT
This sequence comes from Melocanna baccifera, assembly GCA_036346265.1. Lineage (NCBI taxonomy): Eukaryota > Viridiplantae > Streptophyta > Magnoliopsida > Poales > Poaceae > Melocanna > Melocanna baccifera. Next base: position 4,059,417 of record CM070692.1, read on the forward strand.
TATGGGTAAAGTTGTCAACATCAGGATTGTACACCTATGGGTAAAGATATAATTACTATGTTGCACACCTACGGAAGCGTGTAGTAGTCGACATCAGGAGTTAATCATATCTTACGGGTAAAGTTGTACCACTTCTACAGAGTGCATAAACTATCCTAGCTAGCCGTACCCACGGTCATAGATATTCTAAGTAAAATTTTTCATAGATTAGACTTTGATTTCAAAATTTGGTTTAAAGGGAAATGTTGAAGGGCGTGGAGCCTAGGAGGAGAATGCTGGTCTAAAGGTTGCCAAACTCGTCGTCCTCCTCCATGGTGATGACGAGATTTGAGGAGGTGGATGCTAAAGGCGATAGCGAGATGGGAGAGGAGAAACGGCAGGATGTGTCGTGGAGATGAGCTAAATAGGCTATCCATAGCCCATGAAATAAAACTTGCCCAGATCGGCTCGATCCGATCCGTTTAGTTAAACAGGCCAACAGGACTACATCTAAACAGGCTCATGCCGGGCCACCCATTTAGATAGGTCTAGTATATATACACCTCCACTTACCCGGCCCATTTAGATTGGACTCCTTTTGAGCTACTGGTCATTGTACCGATGAGGGTGCCTATTGAGGAGAGCCCCGTTTTTCTATTGTATCAGGATTGGGCTCTTGGACTAATATTCTTGAAAATATGGACTAGACTGGTAAGATTACAAATATCTGATTCTTGTGTCCCACATTTAAACCCTCAATGTTTTGAGGTTAGTTAATTTATTAATAGTTTGGCCCCGTTTGGAACCCTGGAATTTTTCCCGATTCTTGTGGGAATTGAACTTTTTCTGTTGAAATTCCTGCGTTCCAACTACCAAACAGGCCTTTTATCTTGATATCCAGGGGTAGTCACCTATTTGAATTTTGTTTGCATTGGAATAGGTTTGGGTTGATTGTTTATTTGTTTTCTCTTGTATACTATTTCCAGGTTATGTTGGATCAAATGACCATTAGGGATGACCGCTACCTGGTTGGCCGGAGGCTGCACAACTTTGGTGAGGACACACCCCAATTGAGTGAACCTGGTACTATTCCGTGGCCAGGTGAAGAGGACCAGGCACTGATATTTCGAGATGAGGAAGAAGGTCTGGGGCTGAGGCTGAGGCACAATATCCTGCGTGCAAACCAACAACAGAGGCTGGTTGGGTAAGCAGGAATGAGTTTTTGATAAGGAGGTGCATAGCCACGTTATAACTTTTTTGCACCGCAGCTTCTGCTTGTGGTTTGTATCCCGCATTGTAGAGTTCTCTAGCGTTAGGGAAGGTAAGGATATGTTGTACAACAAAGCTTGGGAGCACGGGAGAAGCTAAAAGCCCAAAAGGGTTCACGCCAAAAACTGATGGTACCCTTCGCCGTGGTAGTCGTTGCTGACTGTAAATATGGACAGAACACTCGTAAATCGTAATCCCAGACAATTTTGATTTCTGATGTAATATAGGCTAATGTATTGGAAGACTGTTGGGTGGCTAGAATGCTAGATGATGTTGTTCTGCAACTTTTTCGTGAGCTCAATCGGTCATCAACTTCGATGTGTAGCAAGTCTGATACTCTGATGGTACCCCTGAAGTCGGGCCGGTCCATCGCGGGGGCAGAGAAAAGGCCCATGCAGAAGTGGGACTTGGGCCCCGCCTGTTGCGTCGGCTTCGGCAAAGCCGGGACGGGGAGGTGGGCGTTAGTGGTGAGACCTGGTGGTTTGGGAAACATGCGGCACCAAGCGGCAGCTCGGCCTCGGCTCAGGTACGAGTAGGAGTAGCGCAGCGCGATCGTCAGGGTGTGCTCGGCCCATGCGGACTGCTCTCTTGCTTGGTTGACTTGGGAACGTGGAGGTGGATGGGTTGTCTCACGTGACCCATCGTGGAGTGATGGCAATTCTTTTCTAGAGGCGGCCCCATGGGCGACATGGCCTGGCACCACACAGGTTTGTGACGGGACGCCTCATTTAGGCATGAACCCCACTCAATCTGTCAGCCTACACGGGCTGTGGCGTGCTGATCCGTTGGCTCAGTCATAGACCTAAGTATGATCCATTGAGTTTATGGGCTGTGCCGTGCTATCATGGATCCATTTAGCCTGACAGGTTAAGGAAGTCAGTCTAGCCTATTTTAGTCTGAAAACTTTTGAAAACTGTAATAATTTCAAAGAACATGTAGAATTCAAAAAACACAAAGTAAATTGTAGGAATGAATTATATATGGATATATTCATAAAAGAGACAAATATTTCAAATGTAATAATGAGCTTTATTAATATCTAAATAACTGCCTCGTTAAATACTTTGACAAATAAAAATTCAACTTAAGAAAACCTTATCAAAGAAAAAAATAGTATAACTTATAGCTCTACAATACATTTAAAAATGAGAAAATATATAATGTATATTGATTCTCTAAGTGTCATCGTCTAGATAAACATTATTGAAAGTTTTATGCCAACTCTATATTCTCCACAGAGTATTGAGCTTGTGAATCAGCTTATTCACAGTCTTTCACTATTAGAATCCTCCAATATTCTTCCAGAAAGACTGAAAGTAGACTCAGAAGAAACAATTGAGACAGGAACAGTTAACATATCATGTGCTAATATGGATAACACCAATATATATTATCTTATGCCCATACCACTATTCCAAAATATTTATCTTCCTAGTAATCCATGAGATCGCTGCCCAGAAAGGTGGACAATTCTCCACTGCTACGGTGATTGTGTGTTACTCTAGTACTTGACATTGTAGAATTTGATCTTTCGGAGGAATGTGGTGCACCAAAGATTTTGCCTCACATAGTTTTTTTCTTACCTGCAGTAGGTGCTGTTGGAGGTCGTTACAAGTGAACTCCTTGAAATTTTACTTTGTACTTTTGATTAAACATCGAACAATTTAGTACAAACATCTGAAAAATAGTTAGAATAATTTATCTCTGTAGCCTCACTTAGAAGTCCAAGAATATTAGTGAATCCTTGAAATTTACCTCTAGAATATTTACCCTATTGTATAAGGAGTTTTCTGCATATATGCTATCCTGTATATGTATATATATTAGCCTATTGGCCTCATAATGAATACAAGTGGCAAGTGCTATTCATAACATGGTGTCAGAGCCATACTTAGGGTTTTGCCTGGCCGTGGATGTTCTTCCTCAGCCGTTGTCGCTTGTCATCTCCAGCGTTGCCGCTGCCTGGGGCTCCTCACCTCCTAGGCTTCTTCTGCCGTCGCCATTTCGATCTCCGCTGATCCGGGCTACGCCAGCTGGATCTCCACTGATATAGGCTTTTGCCGCTCGAATCCACGCTTGTCCGGTCGTCGCCACAGTATCGATGTCCACGCCCATTCGGCTACAGCTCTTCACCGCCTAGGCTTCTTCCGCCGCCGCCATTTGGATCTCCGTTGATTCGGGCCACCGTTGGCTGGATCTCTGCCGATCCGGCCGCTACTACTTAGATCCACGCCCATCCGATCGTCACTGCCAGCATCGGTGTCCATGCCCATTCGACCAGCCGATCTCCATCCGGATCACCGTCACCTCTATGCAACCGATCTTCATCTGGGTCGTCGCTGCTTGGATCTCTACCGATACGGGCTGCCACTGGCTAGATCTCTGTCGATCCGGGCCGTTGTTGCTCGGATCCATGCCTATCCGACCATCGTCGCCGGCGTCCATGCAAAGTATCTAGGCCCCTAAGTTTAGGGTTTTGGTAATTAATGAAGAATTATGAACATGGGACTAATGTGTGTGCCAAGATTGTATAAATAAAGTCTCATGTGTGCAAGATAAAGAACAAGCTGTAAAAATTATTGACGCCAAAAGATCGAAGATGAGGTACACAAATTTTGGGTCTATTTTAGATTTCACCAGTCTTGGGAGTAAAGGTGGAAGACCCGATTATAGGTTAGATGCCGTACTATTAAGAGGGATTATTGAAAGTAGCTTGATAGCATATTTTGGTGCAAATTGGATCAATCTAGGAACATGCATGAATTTAAAATTAAACTTGAAAACTCTCTGGGCTCTCTCAGAATAATCGGTAGTACCGCACACTCAAACGGTATTACCGCTATGCGGTAATACCAGCATATACACAGCGGTATTACCGTTGGGCGGTAATACCGGATTATGTGCGGTATGGAAATTCCAAAGAGCACCCTCTTGAGGACTTCAACTCACTGAAATCGGTAATACCGAAAATTGAACGGGGCATGGTACTGCGGTATTACTGTTTTACAGTATGGAAATTCCAGAGAGCCTCCAAGTCAAGACTTAGCCGCATAGAAATCGGTATTACCGGTAATAGCATGGTGGAACTACCACAGTGCGGTAATACCGCAGCGACCTACGGTATTACACACCTACGGTATTACCGCTGAGTGGTAATACCGCACTTATAACGATTGTAATACCGCACAAAATTCCAACGGCTAGTTTTGTTTGTCTGACATAGCCGTTACTGTGTGCTACAGTAAAGTGCGGTAATACCGCACTTTGTACAGCGGTAATTCTGATTTACTTGAATTTTTAGCATTAATTTTTAACAACGGCTAGTTTTGGTTGGTGAGGGTATAAATACCCCTCCACCTGCACTTGGACAGGTTGCTGAAGTTCCATTGACTACATTTAAGCCCTAGAGCATTCACTCCACACTCTTTTCTCTCTTGAGCATTGTTTTTGAGCATTATTCACCCCCTCTAGTCAGTTATCCTTAATCCTACACATGCCCATCTGACTGCAGCCGATCTCCATCCGGATCGGCGTCGCTCGTGTGTCCGATGGACTTCACGAGTAGAAAAGACGGTGGTGTTCCGGTGAGTCGTCGCTTGGCCGAAGTAGGCGTCTCCCTAGGTGGTGACAGCTGCAGCTCAGAAGCAGGTGACCCGACCGCTCGAGTCTTCTTGACCGAGCCAGTTAGTTTTATTGACTGACCGACCGAGAAAGCAAAAAAGAAAAAAAAGAAAAGAAAAAATATCTTCTTTTGTAGGCACTATTTCTGTTCCTCGTTGCCCGGTGATCTTCGATGATCTCAACTATTGAGACTGGTTTTAGCATATGTGTCTCCACATGCGTGGTCAGCATCTTTGAGAGTTTCTTACCGACGAGTTGCCTTATCCGTCTCGTCCTACTCCACCTGCTGCACCTGTATTTTCGAAAGATGCTTTCAAAGACGCTCGTACAAAGGCATCTGAGGCTTTTGAGATTACCATGGAGACTTTTCAGACTCATTATGCTGCTTACAAGACATGGATCGATGAGAATACTCGTGTTTCTATTATTCTGGTTGCCAGCATAGAGCTACACCTTACTAGTGATGTTGTTGGTTTGGCTTTCGCACATGCAATATAGGCACATCTGTGCACCCACTACGAGCCATCTAGTGATTCTTTGTACCTTGCTATTGTGTGTCAAGAGACACTTTCTTTCTTGACTTTTCCTTTCACCCCCATAGTCGTTACTCCGCCACCACAGCCTTTGGTCTCTCCGGTGCCTCTTCCCAATTGGGACCTTCTTCACCAGCAGCACCCTCTTCCAAGGTTACTCCTAGCCTTGTTTCTTTTTATCCTCTCTACTATACTCGTCGTCCGCGAGTTGAGGATTCTTTTGACGTGCCCTCTTCTTCTGATGGGTCATTCTCTTCGGCCTCTCCTTGCTATACTCTTCGCGATCACCAGTCTATTCGGTCTACTGAGCGTTTTGGTTTTGCTGTTGCTGCTCTTGCCAAATTGACTTCTTATCGCGATGTTGTTCTTCATTAGGAGCGGTAGCATGCGATGGCAAAGAAGATTGCTGTCCTTGAGCGTACTGGCACGTCACTCCTATCATGTGCAAGTGAGTCTATAAGGTTAAGACATACTCTAATGGTTCTCTTGAGCGCTACAAGGCTCGTCTTGTGATGCGTGATTTTTAGTAAGAGTATGGTTGTGACTATAATGAGAACTTTGCTCCTGATACAAGCGTTATTTATAACAGTTAGCAAAGCTGCTGCTTGCTGGGTCTCTTCTTTTCAGCTTTTAAAAGTTGATTTTCGGTTTTTTTTACAGTAACAAGCTTTCAAATAAAGTATCTTTATAAGACAGAGTCTATAAGTTGATTGTAGTACACACTGGAGCGACTTTATTTATATCGGTCAAAACTACACGCAAGTTTCTGTTACTCTGTACTCTCTCTCTCTTATGAACAGTTCAAAAGTTATAAGCCGCAGTCAAAAGAAATAAACTAAAGCAAAAAAAAAAGGCCACTAGCTTGTAGAGGATAACAAATCTGGTTAGGTTTTTGGTGAAGCTGAGTTATTATATACGACAAAATCTCTCTAATCTGATTGTCTGAATCTGATCGGTCATGTACTTGGTTCCTTTCATTCTAGGTAATGAAATGGTAGGTTAAGGTCGCGCTCTACATAACGGTGGTGTTCGGCGTTGGGTTTTTTACTGTTCATTTTTTAATTTTGTTTTTTTGTTTTTTTCTAATTCTTTTGTATTGTCCGTAATAGACTACATGTTTTTTCTATTTTAAAATTTAATTATGTCAAATAAACCAACTCAATTATAATAAAAAACTATAAGCCAACACAATTCTGAACACCCCTAATTTGATGCTCACTGGCTTTTGGAGTTACACTTGGACTAGTTACCTTTTGTCTTGCTTTCATCTTTTCAAACTACGCAGACCATGCCAAATTGGAGCAACACTGCCCCTCTTCATATAGAAAATAAAGAGTGTATATGTCTTGTTTTGCAACTTGCACCCTTGCAGTTTCTTGGGAGGAATAATTCCTCGATTAGTTGGCTCATTTTTACTGTTTTACAATGCCATGTACAGATCTGTGTACATTTCTTGAGCTCCAGATCCGTGTACTGAAGATATTGTTTGAAAAGAATAAATGGATACCAAACTAAACACATGTGTTGGAATGTAGATCAATCAGTGAAGTCCTAGGAATTCAGCACTACGTGCAAACCAAACCGACTTGAGCAGTCCAAATCTATTCACCAAGTTGGGGGCATCTATTGCCATCCACTTGGCAAGAAAGCATCTATTGGGTATTCGATAATGTCGGTCGACCTTAAACACGCGGCTTTGCAGGTTGCGGCACACACATGACACCAAAGCACAAGTGCGTAAAGCCGGAACGCGCTTGGGCAAAAGGCCCTGCCTTTCTGTGTTTTGTCCATTGCATTTGGATCCTCGCAACGTACCGTATGAATGACTCAGATGCCGTAGCAAAAGTTGCCCATATTGTTCAGCATCATCCGCAGTATAATTACTCATACGTTCTGGGGTTAATGTTGGGCCGTTTGTTCCTAATGGTCTTTTGCTTTTCTTGCATTTGTATTGCACTGGGGTTTACCTTTTCCTCGGTTGGTATGGAGTCTGGCTCAGGCCCCAGGGTTCTTTAGTTTACACAATATGTAAAGATGCTGACCAGATCAGAGAAACATATATAGGCAGAAATAGGCGTAGAGAAAAAAAAATATAGAGAGGAAAACAAAGGATTTGTTATCTTTAAAAAAGCTTTTTTTCAGCTTCAACTTCTAGCTCAAAAAAGTTTCAGCTTCAACTTCTAGCTTATTTCAGCTTCAACTTCTAGTTTCAGTTTTTTTTTTACTATTAAGTAATTCGTCTTTTTCAGTTTTTTAAGATATTTTGGGCTTTTTTTGTATTTTCTTTTTTTCCCGTATTCCTTTGCATTGTCTGTTATAGGCTAACATGTTTTTTCTATTTTTATATATATTTTTAATTTAATTATGTCCAATAAACCAACTCAGATACAGTAAAAAAATCAGCAATAGTAAAATTTCAGTCAGAAGCCATCGTTATTCTGAACACATATACCACTCATTATGCTTACATTTTGATATGGCGCAAAAAACCGTGCACATCACCTTTGTTATTTCGAGTGTTACTTTCAAGTGGCTAATGTCCGATGGGCCAATGGGTTACAAATACAATAGGTAGAAGTTCTATTCACCATAGGCATTATTAACCTGCCATTAATTACCCGTGACCCCATCTTTTACAGGTGGTTGCGCTCACCGATCTGTACTGTGCGTACATTTATGTATTTGCATCATATGACGATTTTTAGACCAGATGGTACCCAGAAGGACTGACATGCCAAGGACTCAGGGGAGCAAATGCTATATAACTCTCAGTTGCTTGTGCAGCTGTGCAAGCTGGAGGTCACTACCACTGGTACTATGGCAGCTGGTAAATCCAGGCACCGACGATCTCTCTTGCCAAACAAGGCCCAGGACCATGCGTGTATACGTCTAGCCTCGAGAAGAAATAACATGTCCATGAAATCTCTCGCCGGCAAGCGTGCAGGCTCGAAGTTACCAGCCAAGGACCACAGAGAAAAAAAAATTGCAGGAAATGGTGAAAATCCAGGAGCTGTGACGCCTTCTGCTACGTCCCTGTGCAAGTCACAGGGTGCGTCTGGTTTATACAGCTCTGGCCGTGACTGACTTCCATGAGAGCATGGAGAGTTGGTTACTTGGTAAGTGCACATCCATTCCATATTTAAGACTTGCATGGGTATATCAATAGGAGGTCACGGGATCAAATTCAACGAATTCCTAATCTGTAAGGACCCATCTGGAATGGAGGAATTCCAAAGAAATTTCATAGGATCTGTACTACTTGTAAAATTTCTATAAAATTTCTATGAAATTTCTGCGTTTCAAACAAGGCTAAGTAATAAGAAGTAAAGCTAAGGCCCCACTCAACTAAGCTGCCAATGTTCGCTTGGCTTCCAAAACACTGTAGCAATTTTGTTGTTTTGTGTTTTGTTTTTTCCCCGTATTCCTTTGCATTGTCTGTGATAAGTTAACATGTCGTTTTTGAAGATCTACGGGTAGGCTATGCAAGCATAATTTCAAAAATTTTACCGCGTAAAAGGGACCTCCTCTAGTAATAGATCACGGGATTACCTCTAGGCGCACGCACTGCGTGCGGAGTAGAGTCGATGTAGCGCGTTGATGCGATTGTAGTCGTTCTTGCGACGTCTCCTTCAAGTCCTTGCGTTCGTCACAAGTTGCGGATCGTCCTAGTGTTGAAACTCGCATCAACACCTCCAAGGTATCCACACGTGCACGGCGTAAAACACCACGCCGGAGTGCTAGCGCGGCAGCAATGCGGTATTAGATGGGGATGGTGTGGCAACTAGGGTTTCGGAATTCAAATTCTCTTGGCAAACCCTATGCCACCTCCTCTATTTATAGGCATCCATCGTAATGGGTCTCAATCGAGGCCCATTAGGAACTCATGGCCCATAAGAATTCGGATCACTATCCAATTAAGTCTGACCCTTTAAGTGTGCGACCTATAGGTTCACATACACTTAGACATAGCCCGAAAGTACTCCTACTCGTCCATTAATCGGCAAATGCCCTTAGCAAGACATACTGACTTCTAAGTATATGCAAAGATCATATCGGACGAACCTCAACAAAACTTATGCATTTCCCTTTGCCTCACGATATCGGTTAAACTCAAGGCGAGTACGTGTCATCCTTGTTTGGTTAGCTCAACCACTCTTTCTCGATTATGTGACTTGAATTCCCGACTACGGTTAACTCTTTAACCGTGAATAGCATGGCCATGCATTTCTGGAATCCAATCACTCGAGAGGCCTAGAGATATCTCTCCTGTTGCTTGGAGGGGCAAATCCTATCTTGATCGACCATGCCTCAATGCATGCATCATAACAAAACCCGAAAGCTACCTTTATGACTACCCAGTTACAGAGTAGTGTTTGGCAACCCCTAAGTCAGTCATTATGCATCTTGAGTACGTGCGACGATCTCAAGTCTTAAGGACATAGCATACGCTTTGTGAATGAAACCAACTGATGACGGTAAGAATGCAATATTCTCGCAGTGTTTCATGGTGGGTCGATCCAATCCCATGTTTGCTAACATGTGTCCATATTATTGGTTTAATATCTTTATATCTATGACCCGTGAAACATGGTCATCAACCAATACATATGCTAGTCTATTAATATGTGTCCTCATATGTTTGACTAGGGATCATCTAAGAATAATCATCGCAGCAATATAGAGTTTCACAATGAAGTCACACACTTGATAATAAATATTGACGATGTTATTCAAGGAACAAGATAAATTATCCAATAATTCATGAACATAATAAACAGAATCATCTCTATGATTATCTCTAGGGTATATCTCCATCAGTTTTTTATTTTTATATTTTTAAAATTTAATTATACCTTATAAGCTAATTCAGGTACAGTAAAAAATCAGTCAGTTATAGTAAAATCTTAACTAAAAATCATAAACCATCGTTATTTCACGATGATTGGGTATATATGGCCGTATGGGTGGCGCAGTGGCTCGTGAGCACGCTTTTTTGCTACAAAAGCCATGCAATAATGTTGTTCGTTTAGATGCCAAAGATTTTAGGGAGGCGGCATCTTTGGGCAGGAAGGTGGCCAAATGCAACGGGCTAATGGTGGCTTTGTCGATTCCCTTGGCCTGGAACTTGGTACTACCACTACGGAGAGGAAAATGAACGGCATGTGACTGCGTGAGACCGACCACGTATGCGTGTAGCTTACGTTGCTGTGTACGGACAGCAGCTCATGTGAACTTTAACCGTTGGCTTAGGTTCGGAGAGATGGATCTCGTAATCTTGCGTCATACACTAGACCTATACTTGAAGGTATACTTGTCTTCAGGTGTATATATGCATCTGCCGCATCTTTTTTTAATGTTGTTACTAGATCTAAACATATAAATCGATGTATTTATTAATCAGTGTACGGTGTACCTGTTAATGTAGTGTTAAGAGGATTGTAGTTCAACTTGACAACATCAAAGGTATTCCAAGTGATCATCCAATCCACCATAGGATGGAGTGAAAAACACCCTTTGTTTTTTTTTAAAAAAAATACCTGCCTTAGGAAAAAAAGGATGATGGGAAGTTGTTGGTAACTTTCATAGTAACAAAATTACTCAACATGTAGAGCTAGCCAACAGCATGCTTTCCACCTGAAGGACAGAATGTTGTGTGTTAAAGTAGTTTTTAACTCTTGTTTTTACAAAGAGTACTTTTGGATAAAGTAACTGGAACAAGGGATCTTTTAGCTCTAAGCTCTAATGTTCAGAATAGCTTTTACCTACCGTTTAACTTAGTTTTTTTTTCAGTTTTAGTTTCTAACTTCAGCTTTTTTTACTATTCAGTAATTCGTCTTTTTCTGATTTTTTTACATATTTTGGGCTTTTATATTTTCTTTTTTTCTCGTATTCTTTTGTATTGTCCGTGATGGGCTAACATATTTTTTCTATTTTTATATTTTTTAAAAATTTAATTACACTCAAAAGATAACTAATTACAGTAAAAAAAACTAACTACAGTAAAATTTCGACCAGAATCTATCGCTTTTCCGAATGTCGGGACAACATTGACCATAATCAGCTCACCTTTCATTTCATTAGGAGCAAAAGTCCCCAAGACAATGATAAACCCTAGATATAGATGTTCCAAGTCTAAATAATTTGGTGAGTGCACTCACAAAGGACAGTACTTCATAGGAATCTCAGACACTTTTTTTGCTAACGTTTGCCAGATGGTTGAAAATGCCAATATCTCCCATCCACCGCCCTCGCTCTCGCATCATGATGACATGATCCTGTGGTCCATCGTGCACATCTGTTCTTTTCAACTTTTAGGTGGTGCTAAGTTAGCTTATACTTTTGGTTTTAAATTTTTGTGATACTATTTGGTATTATTTAAGATTTTTTATTATAGTTGCTGGAAGCTTTTTTGATGTAATTAAATTTAAAAAATAAAAATAAAAATATGTTCTCTTATCACGGATAATACAAAGAAAGATGGAAAAAGAAAAGACAAAAGCCCAAAAAAACCAAAAAGCTAGAAAATGACAAAATTAAGAAGTTAGAAGTTAAAAGCTAAAGCCAAATTGAGTAGTTATTTCAGTTTATGACTTATGACTTCTCTCGAACAAACAAATTGGATAGTTTCTCTATCATTATTTCAAAACGGCTTTTTAGAAGTGACTTATTAGTTTTCAATTTTTTCGTACAAGCTATTGCACTAGAGTTAAAAACCATAAGATACAGCCTACAAGAATAGTTACAAGCAACGGCCAACGTAGCCACACTGAAGAGTGAAGACCCTCAATACCACCCTGCATGAGGACCAATTAAAAGCATGGATCCAGCAGCTCCACCATACCATATTCACAAACCAACACCTCCTTTCATACATTGCCAACTCCAAATTGCATTCTAGCTAGTACTATAACAATTCATATTAGTTCTCAGTTACAAGTGTATCACAGTAGGATTGAAAGATCTCTGATGTAAAATGTACATGTGAGAACTCACCTGTCATCGAGAAATCTGATCAGCGTGGAGAAAGAGTGAAGACCTTCTCCAGCGGCACTAGTGCCCCGTGGTACAAACCCAATGAACAGACATCCTCGCCATGGTATAGCTAGTCAGAATATGGCTTCCATTGTAAATTTCTCGCGAAAAATGAGTTATTGCCTAACACACCCCCTTTGACCTGATAGCAATACATGTCTCACATATATGTGCATGCTGTCACAATTTACACTTTGTTTTCTTGTACGTAGACTTCTAGTCACCAAGTACATATATATTTGTTTGATTCTTCCGAAAAACCGATTGTTACACATAGGATTAGCCCCATTACAACATGATTATGACCCAACACTGTCATATATATATATATATATATATATATATATATATATATATATATATATATATATATATATATATATATATATATATATATATATATATATATATATATATAGCATCTTAATTCTTGCATGGATTTCATCAATCATGCACGTCTAAACTTCGGCTTGACAAGCTAATTAAATCATTTCCTTCTGAAAACAACAACACTAGCTACTCAACACAGACTTAATCCTTTTGTCGGGAGGTATAAATGTGACCAGGTCCATGGAAAATCGAACGGTGGAACGTGTGCGCCCACCCGACAAGCGCACACACCATGTCAGAAGAATGCACACATGGCCATTACAGCACACACACACACACATCTGTACGACAGAAGGTGTTCACTTCACTGGTCATCTATATGGACACAAGAACAGCTCCAGCTCCAGCTCCAGCAAAGTTGCATGCATGATTTGGTCACCATTAGCTAGCATGCATGCATCAAAATTCGGTCTCTTTCTGTAGCCACTTTCTCGGAGTACCCCATTGGCCTGTTTGCACAGTGAGACGACAACTGGTTTCTCCTCCTGTGAGGGACATCTGCACTTTTTTTCAGAGGGGGGCCTCTGCACTTACAACTCTGTCATTCATATGGAAAAAATCCCCATTAATTGAATGGATCACCCATTTATTCCTGAGGACCCCAAAGCCTAACCAATCTTCGTAATAGGAAGGTTTCTGTTGAGCTGCAGGGAAGCTGTTGAAGTGTTAGTACATTGCCCTTCTTTCTGGCTTAGGTTTTTAAGGTGGCAAGTGCATGATGTGTTAGCGTGGTTTGAAAGATTCAGAAATCTTGAGTTGAGACGAACCTGGTGGATCCATAGGGGTTCGATGGGAGACCATGAAGGACCTGAACGGTGGGCAGTGATCCTAGACTTGTAGTCATAGGGAGCATTTTTTTTCCAGTTGTGATTGATGGCTTATGGTTACAGATGATGCCTTTTTTTCCTAGCACAAACGATTGTGCGAATGAACTGAATGCTGATAAGTTACTTTGAAAAGCTTATCTCGATAAGCCACTTCAAAATAACGATATAGAAGTCGTTCCATTTATTTATTTAAAAGAATTCATAAACTATAATACATAAGTTAAAATGAACAGCCCCATAGCCTATGTGGAGTCCATCTATAATTTGGTTGATTCGAAGTGTTGAGGTATGAATTCTAAAAACTGTTCTATTCCATAGGAATTAGAAATTCCAAAAAAAAATCAATTCTTCAGGAATCAGGACGAACAGCTACAGTATCAAGCTTTAACGAAAACTTGTGACATCTGAACCATCGTTTTTTCGGCACATTACTGAAAACAGGATAGACCAGGGACGAAGACCCGCAATTCCAACCCCAACAGCCTCATCGACAATCCAAAATCAACAAACCATAAATACATACATTACCAATAATCACTCGAGAATGCAGGTCGCAACTCAACGTCACGCTTTACGAGGCATCCATCCACGCACACACACATCCACCCTCTTTTCGTACTAATCATCTCGTACGTTTCCACCGTCTCCTGTGGCTCATCACAAGCGTCGTAGAAACGGACCACCAACAACCGCTTCTGAACCATACATGCACACACAGGTATCAGATAACGACCTGCGCACTGCTGCTGCCCTGGCCAAACTAGAAATTTTATAGCGGCCGGCAGACCTTGGCCAAACGCGGCCGCCCCGCACAACGCACAGGTCCGGATAGGTTAGCTGGATTAGGCCCGACGCGGCTAAGCTGAGTCGTGCCTTGTCGATCCATGGATCTATCTTTCCATCTAGACATGGTATGAAAAGAGATTGAGCCGGCCTGAGTAAGTTTATCTAAACGGGCCATCGTTGGTATTAATTTTGCTATCAATTATAAGTAATTTAACTGTAAATTGTTGAGTCATAAGTAATTTTACTATCAATCATAAGTAATTTTACTACCAAGTCACATATCCGTGCTTAAAACGTATAGTAACCTTAACATAAGTAATTTTATTGTCAATTACAAATAATTTTATTGTACTACCACGTATGTTATTGGTCGTACCGTGCCGACCCAAACATAGCATGCTTAGTCGGTCGGGCCGACATGGCTTATTTACTGTTGTGCCATACAATATCTGGATCAAACTGATAGACCGTATCTCGGATCGGCACGATTGGTTTGGCCTGTTTCATCAGGTCTGATGACCGGCGAACTATCGGACATCAAATCTACGCAAAAACCAGTGTTTTCTGGCCATTTTTTGGCCTCGCTCATTTGGACTTGAGCTTCTAGTTTATTTTTTTACTATTCATAATTTTCTAATTTTTGGTAATTTTTTGAGCTTTTTACCAGTTTTTTCTTGTATTCATTGCATCATACATGATAGGCTAATCTATTTTTTATTTTTAGATTTTTTTAAATTAATTACATTAAATAAATTACTATCAACTATAACACAATTCTAATTAAATATAATATAATTTTAATTATAAATCATTAAATATCAGTCTATCTTAGCCCCCACCTTCCCCGCCTTTTATTCCCTTGCTTCCCCCGCCCCGACCTCACATCCCATTGCCAACCTCCCGCTGCTGCTTCCTCCTACTTGCTCTGCACTCCCTTTCCACTTTCCACTCCTCATCCTCATCACCTGCTCCTGACCAGAGGAAGCGATAGAGTAAGCGGCCAAGAAAGCTACGGGTGGTCAGGTCAACCACCCTCCTATCAGGCTTCTTGTGCCGCGGGAGTCGCGACGCCGCCCAAGAGCTCACTCATGTCGCCGTCGGTGCTGGTTGTTGTTTAGCTTGGACGGCGGAGGTGGCCATGGAGGGCAGAAGGGGCGGCGAAATAAGAGGCGGCGCTGGTGTTGGGGTGGTGCTGCTCGTGCTATTCTTGCTGTGCCGTGTTGCGTGCGGGCTCAATGCCGACGGGGTGCTGCTGCTGTCGTTCAAGTACGCGGTCACCGCGGACCCTCTGGGCGCGCTCGCCGGGTGGAGCTACGCCGACGAGTCGCCGTGCGCCTGGAACGGGGTCGTGTGCAACGGATTCCCGCAGGCCGACGCGGCGGTCAATGTGACGTCGGCGTCCGCCGACGGCTACTCTACGACGGTCCCCGAGCTGAGGTCGAACGGCTCCAGCGGGGTGCTCGGTGTCAACGCGTCGCTGGCGGCGGCCACGGTGTCGCGGGTGATTAGCCTTGTGCTGCCCAACGCGCAGCTCTCCGGGTCGCTGTCCGCCGACCTCGGCCGCGTCGAGCACCTGCGCCACCTCGACCTCTCCGGGAACAGTCTCAACGGCAGCCTCCCGGCGACGCTGCTCAACGCGTCCGAGCTCCGAGTGCTCTCTCGCCGGCAACGGCATCTCCGGCCAGCTCCCGGACGGGTCCGCGTACACGGGCAGCCTCCAGGAGCTTAACCTCTCGGATAATGCGCTAGCCGGGCGCCTCCCCGTCGCGCTGTGCAGGCTGCCGAGCCTCGCCGTGCTGGCGCTCGCGAATAATAACCTCGCCGGCGAGCTCCCCATGGGGGGGTTCGGCGCTTTGGAGGTCGTGGACTTGAGCGCCAACTATTTCGATGGTTCCCTCCCGTCGGACTTCGGCGGGAGCCGGATGCGGTTCTTGAACGTTTCGTCGAACAAACTCACCGGCGCTCTACCAACTGAGCTATCCGCCGTCGTCCCGGCGAATGCGACGGTCGATTTTTCGAATAATAACTTCACCGGCACGATTCCGCAGGCCGGGCCGTTCGCCGTGCAGCCGGCGGCGGCGTACGAGGGCAACCCGGAGCTGTGCGGGCCGCCGCTGAAGCTGATGTGCTCGATCCCGTCGTCGCCGTCAAACCCGCCAAACGCCACCGACTCGCCGCCGGCGTTCGCGGCCATCCCCAAGAACCCTGCCCGCGCCCCGCCGGGCACCGAGGGGCAGGGGAAACTCCAGCCCGGCACGATTCTTGCCATCGTCGCCGGCGACCTTGCCGGCGTCGGCCTCCTCTTCATGCTGTTCTTGTACGTTTACCACATCAGGAAGAAGAGGCGGCAGCGGCGGGAGCAAGACCCAACGCCGCTGCAGCCGAAGGGCACTCGAGGAATCGGCGGCGTCAAGACACTAGACATCGCCCGAGGCAAAGAAGACAAGGCGTCCACATCCACAGGGTGCTGCATTGGCGGCAAGAACGACAGCTCGGACAGCTCCGACTGCTCGGTGTCGTCGGACGCGGAGTCCGACGACGGAGAAGACCTCAAGAAGAGAGGCAGCTTCATCGGCCGGAGTACCCCGCAGAACTACAGCAAGAAGCACGAGCAGCCGCATCCGCAGGCGCCCCCCGCGCCGGCGACGCTGGTGACAGTGGACGGGGACGGCGAGCTGGAGATGGAAACGCTGCTGAAGGCGTCGGCCTACATCCTCGGCGCCACAGGGTCGAGCATCGTGTACAAGGCCGTGCTCGCCGACGGCACCGCGCTTGCCGTCAGGCGCATCGGCGAGAGCGGTGGCGTCGACAAGCTCAAGGACTTTGAGGGGCAGGTGCGCGGCGTCGCGCGGTTCCGGCACCCGAACATACTCCGGCTGCGGGGCTTCTACTGGGGCGCCGACGAGAAGCTCCTCATCCATGACTATGCCACCAATGGCAGCCTCGCCAACATCGCATTCAGCGGTTAGTCCTACCACTCGACTCCATTGTTACATACTTACAGTTGGTGTGAAAATTTTCATTATTTTGCTACAATTGCATTGGATCGTTTGCAAAGATGGCACCTTTTGCTCAATTGAATTGGTAGTTGTACCAGTGACAATGTTAATCATGATCTTGGCTGCAATGGCATGAATCCTTTGCAAATGTGGTACCTTTAACCAGTGTTACCTGGACACATGTGTCCGAAAATTTTTCCCCGTGTCGACGCGTGTCAGACACGGGCCAACACGCATTGAATTCTTCTTTGGCGTCGGCGCAAAGGAGTTGGGGTGGGCGCCAACGTGTCTGGCCCGGAGAGGTGGTGGGAGAAGATGGCAGCGACAGCAAGGGCGGACGGAGGCTCGAGGTGGTGGTGGACGGAGGCGTGAGGTGGTAGGGGACGGTGAGGTGGCGGCGGACAAAGGCTCATGGTGGTGGGCGGAGGTGCAGAGGTGGCGGCGAACAGAGGCAGAGACGTAGCGGGGGATGGAGGCGTGTGGTAGCGGGCGGAGGCGCAGAGGTTGGAGGTGAGCCAGCTAGCATTTGCAGCTAGGGTTAGGCTTAGAACTTAAAGAGAATGGTCTTTTTATGATTGAGTCCTCTCAGAGGTTCTAAAAATTATGAATAGACACCACCCTTAATTGATTTCTTCTGGTTTTGACCTCCTATTTCTAATATATATACCTCTTGTGGTCTGTTTCTAATATATATATCAAGCGAATCCTAGAATCTTATTTTTTTGAAGTTTGCCAAATCGGATATCTGAATCCGAGTCGGACTCCAATACCCATGTCCGAGTCCTAGTAACACTGCCTTTAACATAGTATTGTACCGCAGCTTGAATGCGTATTAGTCGTAGTGATTCATTTGCTACCTAGAGCTGTGCTTAATTGAATGGAATAAGTCTATTTTACCCCGTGAACTCTTGCTCTTGTGATGGTTTAAGTTTTAGCCTCTAACTATAAAACTAGATGTTTTACCCCTCTTCAAGTATCAATACTGTTTATTTTACCTCTAAAGCCATCTGAAGCCGGTTGGTTTTGCTCTGATGTGGTGCCAAGTGATAATGTGTGTCCACATGTCAGTCCCTTCTTAGGTTCTTCTTTGTCCCCCTCCTACTTTTGTCTTCCTCTGTCTTCTCTCACCATGGACGTGCACCACTACCACACCATCTATGCAGACGTGTGTACCACCACTTGCCCAGGTCGCCGCCGTCACACCGTGCACCCCGCACTACCCAGCCCGCCTCAGTTCATCTCCGTCCCCACCGTCCACTCCGGTGAGTTACCCTCATCTTGTAGATGCCCGTGAGGCCGTGACACGCTAGCTATTGCCGCCATGACAGTAAGTCATTGCCACCTTTGTTTGTAGCGTCCACAAACCGTCGCGTACCGCGTTGTCGCCGCCCTCGAGCTCACGCTGGCCTCTGCAACCCATTTTGGCACTCGCACGCAGCCGCCTTCGCTTGTCGTCGCTGCTGCCGAGCTCGCCCATGGCCTCCCATGGCGACTCCGCAGTTTCAGCCAGAGAGAAGAGAGGTGGAAGAAGGGAGAGGAAGAACTGTGCTTAGACTGACATGAGGAGGAAAAAGGGTGATGAAGAGGGGAGCTTAGGCTAACGTATGGGCCCTACTTTGTCACATATCAAAACCATTGCCGCTTTAGCGCGCACGTTTTGGCATTGACTACACAAATCATTAGGAGACTTAAAACTATCGTAAGAGTTCAAAGGGTTAAAGTAGATTTTTTTCCTAATTATACTGGTCATGTGTACTAACATCTCATAATTTGGCATTGATTACCCAAATCATTTGCAACTGTTAGCACTAATTCTTCTTGACTCTTTTAGTGCTCTTCACTTGCAAATCAAGCAAAACCTGAAGGAACTGTAATACTGTACTATGCAAAGATTGGAATTTTTTAGTGGTAGTTCTTGATTGCTCATATGGTGATCAACGGCATGTGAGTGCAGGGCGGTTCGGCACGTCGTCGCCGCTGCACCTGAGCCTGGAGGCGCGGCTGCGGATCGCGCGCGGCGTGGCGCGCGGGCTGGCGTACATCCATGAGAAGAAGGGCGTGCACGGCAACCTGAAGCCGAGCAACATCCTGCTCAGCGCCGACCTGGAGCCGTGGATCGGCGACCTCGGCCTCGACCGGCTTATGTCCGGCGAGGCCATCTACCGGAGCACGGGCGCGTCGGCGCGGCTGTTCGGGAGCAAGCGGTCCATGCACTCGACGAGCAGCCTGCCGGACCTGTCCCAGATGCCCGGGGCCGGGGCGAGCCCGTGCGGGTCGTCGGCGGCGGCCGCTGCCCCGCAGCCCTACCAGGCCCCCGAGTGCCTCAAGAACCTGCGGCCCAACGCCAAGTGGGACGTCTACTCCTTCGGCATGGTGCTGCTCGAGCTACTCTCCGGGAGGGTGTACTCGGAGGTGGAGCTGTGCCAGTGGCACGCCGGGTTCGTCGTCGAGGAGCGCAGCCGCGTGCTGCGGATGGCGGACCCCACGCTCCGCGGCGAGGCCGACGGCAAGGAGGACGCGCTGCTCGGCTGCTTCAAGCTCGCCTTCGCCTGCTGCGCCATGGCGCCCAGCAAGAGGCCCGCCATGAGGGACGCCGTGATGGTTCTCGAGAGAATACCTTCCTCCACATCAGGCGCTTCCAGCACTACCGCCATCCCTTGAGAGTCACTTACTAATGGCAATAATTAAGGATGGTACAATTCGATCTTACCAATGGCAAAATCCTGTGTGCTAGTGTTTGTAGATTCGTGTCACTAATTTTGATCCTGTGATTAATCCGCTGGCAAACTCGGCTGATGCTGATCTGTTTCTTGCTCTGCTTGCGATGTGATTTTTACAAGCCTTGCATCCCCTTCTCTCCCTGGCTCCCTTGGGGAGCCAACGTTGAATGTTCAGATTGCCCCCCACATTTTTTACAAATCTTGTGTGTTACTGTGTATAGACTCTGTGAGGCACTCTGGCCGGTTCAATGCACTGCCATTGTTGCCAAGGACTGCCGCTGCTTCCAGCGTTAGCGGCGAGTACCAACACGTGTCCCTGGAGCCGCCGGTCCCGTGCACCGACGCGACAAAATGTGATGCCCCTGCCCCCTTGCATTGTTTGCTTCCCTCCTCCGCAGTGACCAGAACAGTAACAGAGCAGACCACCCATGGAATGCGAGATCACTGCTCCAATGCTCCTGGCTCGTGGTCATATTCCATCATGCCATGGCTCTCAAATGGACCCCAGAGAGAGAGAGTAAAAAAAAGACAACTATAGTGAAATTTTAGCTAAAAGTCAGAAGCTATCGCTAAAACGAACGACCCCTAATTTCTTTTGGGTGATGCAGAGTAAAAAGTGTTTCGAGCATACAGCCCCGTGTCTGACGGTTTGCATGGACTCCTCTGCCACCTCACCTCGTTGCATGTGATGATGTGAGAGATAGTTAACATGGGGTAAGGTTTTTTATCTCCGTTAAATCAGTGGCGAATCCAACTGGTGACGCAGGTTAACTGACAACAGGTCTAGAGACCAGATATTAAGAGCTTGTTAAACTAGGACGCGGCTTGCCGTTTTTTCCGTTTGCCTGTTTTCCTACCTGTTCCCTCCAGGTGGCATAACTGTATTGGCTCTCTTTTCTTTTGTGGATGTTGCAGGTGCCCACCCTTCCGTAGATTTAAGGACGTCAAAAAGCCAATAGAGTAATAGACTTACACACCAAAAAAAGAGTACTTACGCAGCAGGCTCAGCTTTTTCATAGACTTTGCACTTTTTCTTCTTTTTTTTTCCTTCTCGGTTTCAGGCCAACTTCTCCATCTGATTCCTCCATGAGCAGCATTGAGGGCTTATCTAGATCCATTGTGTCACTGTCACCTTTGGCTTTAGATTTCTTTTTCTTACTTTTCTTGATAGATACATCATCTTCTCATCATCTGCAATAAATTATTCAATTGATCCTTTAGGAATGACGCAATGGCTTTAGAAATGAAACATTTTTCTGAACTGCTTTATGTTTAGTAATGCAAGAATGCGACTACCATCATATACTTGAAGATTTCTTTATAGAGTTCTCAAGCCATAAATTATCTCTAGTTCTTTCTAAGAAATTTCCATAGTCATCAAACTAACACAATCCATCATGTTTACTAATCCAACTTAATAACTCGTGACATGGCATCCAGTTGTTGTAGCTCCAGCTCATATAACTGTAGAAGATCGTCAACAAAGCGCACCACTAGAATGTGTAGCCCTGCAACGAAGTAGGTGGCGAACACTAGTGTCTCGCCCTTCCGCAGTCGCGGCTCGATCTCCTTGGTGACAGGAAGACAAACCGCTTCGTGTGAAGCAATCTTAATCGCGCACAAGGGATTCCACTAGCTCCACCATCACAATTGACGCCACCATACTTCTCCGATGCTCTCCATCGCTTGCCGACGCCAACCTCAAAGTGGTCACCCCTGCCAGCTCGGTTGCTCGACGATGTCGATGCGCCGCTATGACCACTGTGGTCACTCGCACAAACCATGTTGTAGACTAGGGGATGGGGCCAAGTGGCGGAAGGATCGGCAAAGAGGAATAGACGATGGCCAGAGCACCGGTGAGCAATGCAAAGGAGCAACACAAGAAGCAACATAAAAAGTAAATAGCGGAAAGGAAATAGGGGATCAAGGTGTGCTTAAAAAGGATGCGGGGCAAAACCATTTAATGCCCGTGCAGTGCGTGCGGGAATTGAGGGGGCGTCGTTGCGTTGGGACCAGCGGAACCCCTCGACTCACACGAGTCGAGAAACTAATCGCCGCCATGTGCACATAGGTAACCATCGCCACGTATGCACCAGCCTCAGGGAGCATGTGCACCGACTCGGTTGGCAACAATTTCAACAGGAAGATAAAGGAATGGTATTCCAATGGGCCAAAGGGACGGAGGGGGCCAAGGCACACCAGGCATGGTCTTGGCTCACAGGAAGCTATGCCCCTCAACCATGAGATGCTAATGTTGGGGGAGTGGTCCCCACCATTGGCCCAGTCAGCCCATTGCGCCGATGACAGATTGGATTGGCAGATAGGTCAGGAACTTTGGATCGTGGAAATGGTGGGTTTACCCCCTGTAGGTGTAGGTCTAAATAGGGGTATTTTATATCTATAGATAAGGGAAATGGCAAGTTTATCCCTGTAAGTATAGACCCAGATAGGGGTATGTATGTATGTAATAAGCTTCGTCATAGCTATAAGTGTCTTTGGGCACCGTGAAGAGAGCACTCTCTCTTTTACGCAAAAGGAAGACAACACAAACTTTTATCACACTCGCACAGACTTCTATTGCCATCTCTATGGTGTGTAAGGTTATGGGCAGTCTCTCTACGGCCATCTCGTAGCCTCCTTCACTATTTGGTGCGTAACCACAACAAATATAATGGATAGTCATAGGATGGCATTTTCCACTAGTCACTATCTTCTTCAAATCATAAAAAGAAATGTTAGTTTTTTTTCCCAAATTTCACCCTTTTTTAGGCCTTTCCGAACTTCACCTGACCGAATAAGACCATTGATGTATTATAAACTCATGATCTGTTGGTCAGATTAATTCATTAGTGTTAGAAGTAATCTTGTTTTTGGTAGGTTTGTTAGATATGGTAAAAGTCTGAGTTGTATATGAAGAACAGTTGCCCAGTCCTTCCCTTAATTGGTAGTATGAGTCTGTGTCTTGATTGGTCAAGTATGAGTATATAAGTAAGGATAATTTATGTGTTAATAGATAAGCCATCGGGAGCTGAGGGCGATCGATGTGATCGAGAGGAAGAGGAAGAAATAAAAGAAGAAAGGGTGGAGTGGTTGGTGCTCTAGAAAAATAATTGTGTTGTGTTACGGCAAGTCAGAGTACTACGGCAAAACATGATCCGAGAGCAAGAATCGGAAGAAATTGCAATAAGTAGTATCAGAGCTTGTTGATCTTGGTGGTGCCTGAAAAATATGAGCGAGAAGGCAAAGTCCCAGGGTGGGCTAATCTCCCTCTAGTACCCTCTCCTAATGACCGATAATTACCTAGTGTGAACAATGAATATGAAGGCGAACATGCACGCCCAGAGAGTTTAGGGTGCAGTCGATCCGAAGGAGAAGGACAAGGAAGTGGATGACAAGATAGATCAGGCATGTTTGGCTATCATCTACCAAGCGGTGCCAAACTTGATGATGCTTTAGTTCATCAAGAAGGAGATGGCACAAGAAGCATGTGAGACACTTTAGAAGATTCACGAGGGAGTTGATCGTGTGAAGGAGGTGCGGCTCTAGAATTTGTGGAGCGATTTGAGAATCTCCAAATGAGAGAGGCCCAATCAGTGGACGAGTCACCGATAAGTTGACTTCGCTATACAATCAGATAATCTCTCTTGGCAACAAAATGGAGGAATCTATGGTAGTGAAAAAGTACCTACGCGTGCTACCAAAAATGTACGTGCCTGTCGTCACCACACTCATGTACTCCCCCGACTTAGAGAACAAGAAGATTGAGGAGATCACTAGCTCTCTCAAGGCGCACGAGGAGCTACTAAAGGGGTTTCAGTCCTGTACTGAGCAGGGGTTTCGTTCACATAACCAGCAGGTGTTGCTGATAAAGGGAGATAAAAGGAGCGGTGGCTCATCAAGCAATCGTAGGTGAGACGGCTATAGTGGTCGAGGCGGCAGATATGGCCATGGAGATAAGGTTGGGCAAGGCAGAGGTGACAGATCCTATGACAAGTCACATATCAAGTGTTTTGAATGTGGTGAATATGGGCACTACGCGTCAGTGTACCGTAGCAAGAAGAAGAACGGGGAGGCAAGCCTCGCCCAAGACGAAGAACAAGATGATGAATCAGTACTATTTTTCTCATCATATGTTGAAAAGACGCTGGTCATGGTGATGCTAAATGAAGATAACGTAGTTCAAAATTACGCATGAAGAAAGACAACCACGATCACTCGAATAAGTGACGGGAGATAGTTCCATGTTTCATGAGCTCGGCGAGAAGATTTGGGGCAATGTCAAGTTTGGCGACGGCTCTACGGTAGAGATAAGAGGCAAATGGACGTTGCTCTTGCGATGTAAGAATGGAGATAAAATATTGTTGACAGGGATTTACTATATACCAAGTCTGTGCAACGATATACTTAGTCTCGGCAGATGACTAAAAGAAGGTGCAGGGTGGTGCTACAAGATGAGTTTTTGCGTGTCTATAGCAAGAACGAAAAGCTATTGATAAAGGTAAAGAGATCCCTGAACTGGTTGTAAAAAATTTCTTTGAAAACTTGTAAACCGGAAAGGAGAGATCGGAGTGCAGAAAATATGAACAGAGAAATCTAAGCAGCTAGCATAGGAGGTGCACATACGCATGCAGGTGTGCATGCAGATGGGAGTAGTGGAGATGCTCGGCAGCACAGGTAGACGGGATGGTGGGTCCCATGCCAATGGCACAGACGCGCATGGAGGTGGCTCGGTTGTTCAAGGCCATGAAGTCCACATGCTTGCATTTGGTGCAGAAAGTTTGTCCCAGTCAGATGCAACTGACATAGGTGTACAGATTGGTGCAATTTTCTGTGGTTTTGCAGAGGGAACGCGATCAGCGTTAGAGATAGTACGCACAAGCATGGGAGTTAGAGGTGGTGCAGCCTCAGCTGAGATATACGAAGAACAGCAATAAGACAAGCGTCGATTGTGTGAGGCTCGGGATAGAGCAAGTGCAGCGGTAGGATGGTGACAGTCTAGGAAAGAATGGTGCACGGGAGTGCAGGTAAAAGGAAGAAGTGGAAGCAAGAGAGAAGATCGGCGATATAGAGAAACAAGATTAAGGAGGTGATTGTTAGAATTTATCTTGTTTTTGGTAGGTTTGTTAGATATGGTAAGAGTTTGAGTTGTATACGAGTAGTTGTCGAGTCCTTCCTTTGTTGGTAGTATGAGTCTGTGTCTTATTCGGTTATGTATAAATATATAAGCAAGGGTAATGTATGAGTTACTAGATAAGCCATTAGGAGCTGAGGGTGATCGATGTGATCGAGAGGAAGAGGAAGAAATAAAAGAAGAAAGGGTGGAGCGGTTGGTGCTCCGAGAAATAATTGTGTTGCGTTATGGCAAGTCAGAATGCTGCGGCGAAACGCGATCCGAGAGCAAGGATCGAAAGAAATTACAACAATTAGGAAGGAAGTCGAGCCTAACTATTCGCTACTCCATTATGGAAAATCCATTCTTGATTTTTTTTTCTTGCATGGTAAGAACGCTGTCACAAGCGCATCAATCATTTAAGTGTCACTATTTCTCATAGTGCACAGGCTTCAGCCAATACGATCCTCTCATTTTCTTGGACTGTCGAGCCCGTTGGACTACTACGATCTGTAACCCTGCCTCAAACTGAAGCTGCCCCGCCCCTCAACTGGCATGATCTATAGGCAATAGCATGTCTAGACCTGTGTTCCTCGGCTTTAGTTTTTTTCTTTTTCATTTTGGATTGTATTCTTGTGCGAAGTTTTGTGTATGGATGGATCTTTTCTTTTGGTGAAGCTATCATCGAATCTAGCTGCCTTAATTTTGCTTAGGTACAACTTTTTTATTTTATGAACAAATTCAGGATCTCTTTGGAACATAGGAAACTCAAAACACAGAAATAGACAGGTGCTCTCTCACAACACCTATTGCGATTATGGTTGTTGTGTGAAACACCCCCCCTAAGCCGCTCCCTCGGGCGACTCAGGGGGTGAATCAACCCGTGCCGCCAAAGTCCCTCCGCGCCGACATACCCCTCGTCGTTGTCGCCGCTGGTGCGGACGGCGGCGGGTCCCTCAGTTGCAGTTCCGCTCCAGTTCTACATCGAGCGCAGCGTCGATTCCTGAACTGCGTCAAGCATGGCGTCGTGAAGCATGACAGCCAGACGCGGTCAGATTTGGCTGTCTTTAAGCCGGATCTGGCCGCCTCTGGGACGGATCCATGTACGTCGCTGATTCCCACCTTCAGTCTCCGCACGTCGCCCATTGCCGCACCGCTGCTGTAGCCGCACCATGCGAGCTGCAACCTCCTTCTTTGCACGCGTCGGCCACGGCGCACAACTCAGGTGGGCGCAGGTTTCGGCACGTGTGAATCCCCCACCCCCTCCTACCTTTGTACATCGTCGGATCTGCCGTCTCCGGGCCAGACGTGGGGGGAATCCGTACATGGTCAGATATACCCGTCTCCGGGCCGGATCTGGCCTCCTCCGAGCCAGATCCATGATCCCCCTCCGGCCTCTGTACATCATTGACTCCCGAGCCACCGCGGTCGTTGCCCCCTGCGAGAGGCACTTTCTTCTTCTTCGCGCACGGTGGCCACGGAGCACGACTCGGATGGGCGCAGGCGTCGACGGTGGGCCCCTCAGCTCCAGCTCGGTGCCAAGGCGCTGGCTCGGGCGACCGCTGGCGTCGAGGGTTCGAGCAACCGCTACCATACGATTGTAAAGACGCTCCTTACGAGGAAGCATATATATTACGATCCGTGCTAAGGATGTAGTTGCCCTCGGTCGGAGGCTTCGGTGTAGGGTTACGATTGTAAAGACGCTCCTTACGAGGAAGCATATATATTACGATCAGCCTTTGAAAAGACCCAAGAGGACATTTGCTCACCTAACTCTCCACTACCATACACATCTCTCTCTGTTTGGTCTGTAGCCACAACAGTTGGCGCCGTCCATGGGGAAGACAAGAGCAAGCCTCAAAAACTCAAGAAGGATGGCACCGAAGAAAGCTTCATCATCGGCGGCGAAGAAGAAGGAGGGGGTCGTGGCGAGGCCCCGCGTCAACACCAGGGCTTCGGCATCGGCGGTCGGGGTTGAAAATGACGACACTCATCGCGCGACCATCGACCCCGCCACCACCGACGCGACCATCGATCCCGCCACCACCGACGCGACCATCGACCCCACCGCCACCTACGCGACGGCCGACCCCACCCTACGCGTCACACCCCACCCCGCCACTGGTGCCACAGTTAGTCCCGACGACACCGGCCGGGTGCTAGGGAGCGGTAGCCCCGGCGCCCGCCGAGGCACGACCACCGTCCCTACATCCGGTGCAGGAGCACCAAGCGGCCTCGCTGGCGACAGGGACCCCGCCGTCGACGTCGGAGTCCACCGTGTTGACGTGATGAGCAACCCAAGGACACAAGCGGTGGTTGCGACTACCTCGACTGTACACACCCATTCCCCCATCTATGCCCGCAGTGGATAACGCCCTGCTGCCAGCCCTCGGCACGCTCCAGCAGGAGTTGGCGGATCTCCGAGGGGCTGTGCGGAGAATGCAAGAGGCTAGGAGTCAGCCGACCCTGCCGGTGGCCGCACCGGAGCCCACGCCCAAGCGTGCGCATAGCCGGGACGCCCCCACATCCAGTCGCGCTTCGCTGCGACGCATGGACCCGGAGTCCCCGCTATCGACGGGCCTACAGCAGACAGCATCGAGGTCCGCCTCCGCACGCACTCTACGGAGTATAAATAAGACGTAGCGTCGAGGTCCGACTCCGCACGCACTCTACGGGGTATAAATAAGACGCAGCGGGGGGACGCCTCTGCGCACACTCTGCGAAGTATAAATAAGACGCGGATGTTTTCCCTGCGCACTCTACTGAGTCTAAACAAGACGCGGATGTCCCGCGCGCGCGTTGGCGTACCCTCCGGAGATTAAGTAAGCCGTGATCGATAGTCCCATGCATTCTCCGGAGTACAAACAAAGACGCGGATGTTTTTTCTGCGCACTCTACTGAGTCTAAACAAGACGCGGATGTCCCGCGCGCGCATTGGCGTACCCTCCGGAGGTTAAGTAAGCCGTGGTAGATAGTCCCATGCATTCTCTAGAGTACAAACAAAAACGTGGATGTTTTCCCTGCACATGCTACAGAGTCTAAACAAGACATGGATGTTCCACGCACGCATTGGTGTTATCACCACGCGTACTCCCTGGAGTATAAATAAGATGTGGACGATATTCCCACGCACTCGTCGGAGTCTACATACAACGGCGCACGGGCACCAGAGGCTCCCCACGCGGTCAAAGCTTCCTCCTGCCGCCATACCTCTCCACCAGCTTTCTCGCCCGACAAGCTGGTCTTTGACGATGGGGAGGGGCGGCGCACGAGCTCAATGGCCTGCGCCTCTGCAGAAGAACCGAGAAACCAAACGCGCTCGACGAAAGTGCCCCAGCAGATGCCCGGGACCGAGACGGAGAGCGCCCAAGGGCGCCCCCCAAGAGCGTGCCGCCCGAAGCCGGGAGGAGTCGAGCGTCCAGAGCAACACGGCCTCAGTATCACCGCAAGCGCAACACCCCTCCTCATCCCAAGCATCCAGCAGCTATGGAAGGAGACTGGGGGAGAGGACAAGCGCCTACACGGGACAGCGCGGCCGGATGCGACCTCGCTGGCGCGACATAGAAGTCTACTCCCAAAACTATGAGCGGTCTTGATGAAGTACAAGTGAATTCCAACCACCCCACACCAGTCGCGGCTCTTCGACGCACGGGTGAGGGGAAAACACATCGCGACGCCGCATCCCCCCACATGGGCGGGATGTCCGACCGCGACGCCAGCGGCATCGACCACGCCCGAGCCCTCGACGCCATCGGGCGGCCCAGGGCACACCGGGACGGTACTTTCGACAGGAGAAGTTGCGGGGGTGCAATATCTGGGAAGGCGAGTGCCGATCCACTTGGCCGCTTGCCCCTTTTAAAGCGCCCCGGAAGCAAGACCGCGGACATTACGCCTCAAGAGTCCCATCGCCTGCCCCAGGGGCACGTGGTGCAATAGTGTTGCCCCACTCCAGCTACAGAGCTCCGCCAACTACACTCCACGCGTCCCCCTATCCCAGGGGGCCCAAAGCAACGGACGAGGGGCAAAGGACACCTCCCTCGCAGCCGTACAGCGCCATGTACAGACCTCCGTTGATCTCGCCTTAGCCGTCCGTCGCTTGTCCGGGATCAGAGCGCAACAAAGGGCGCCCGTGAGGTCCCCATCGACCGCCGGGGACAGGACCTACGGAGTTAGATCCCTGTCACTCCCAAAACCTATCTTATCCTTATCCTGCCCAGCAGTACAAGATGGAGCGCTCGCGCGTCTACTTCGACTAGGCGCCAGATCCGCTGCCACCACTTCGAAAGGTAGGAGACGGAGCGCTCGCGCGTCTACTTCGACTAGGCGCCAGCTCCGCTGCCACCACTTCGAAAGGTAGGGGACGGAGCACTCGCGCGTCTACCTCGACTAGGCGCCAGTTCCGCTGCCACCACTTCGAAGGGTAGAGGACGAAGCGCTCGCACGTCTACCTCGACTAGGCATCAGCTCTGCTGCCACCACTTCGAAGGGTAGGGGACGGAGCGCTCGCGCGTCTACCTCGACTAGGCACCAGCTCCGCTGCCACCACTTCAAAGGGTATTTCGCGTGGGTGCCTGCTCCGCGCCTACCTCAAGTGTCTACCCCAACTAGCCAACACACTTTACAACAAGAGCACAAAGCGGGTGCGCCCAAAAATGACGGCGAGGGCGAACGTTTCGGCTTATCATCACACTGCTACACAGTGATTACAAAGCCCACCAGGCCAACGCTACTCGTCCGGCTTCGCCTGGACGACCTCCCGCGCCGTAGCCTCATCCGTCGAAGGTCGATTCGCCCAGAAGTTCAGCGAGTCCTCGGCCCGCCACCAGCGCCGGGTCACGGCGTCAGAAATCAGCAGCCGGTCCCCATCGGGCAGTTGCTCGTAATAAAACGGTGCGGTTGGTTAAAGAAGGACGGCAATTCCCACTTCATTCGCGGCATGGGGTACATAGGTTACAACGCACAACGGCGCACAAAAACCTCGGGGTCACACTTGCTTCGAGCCGTCGGCCCCGTCATCGTCGCGCCGGGCAACTCCATCTAGCCACTCGCCAAGGTTCCCCTCGCCGTACAGTTCCGCCGCAGCTCCACTTTCGCCGCGGCCTCCCCGATGTACTCCCAAATTCGTACGTAGAAAAACCGAACGACGGGCGAACAAAGCGCGCGCGGCATCGACATCACGCCGCCCCGCAGTAACTCCCACCGAGAGTCACCCAATTGCCGACGTGACGGCACCCGATGTCGAGAAGCGCACACGCCGAGCATGCGATCCACGTAGGAGCAGTGATTGCCAAAGGACGTCGCGGCGGCCTGAGTAAGATCGGCCGCTTCCCCAATCCGTCGAAGGGTCCGCGAAGCTCTTCGGGTCCGAATGAGCGGGGTGGCACCTCGGCAACAAGGTTTTCGAGGGTATCCTCCAGGGCCAGCATAGCCTCCCAGGCCGTCGCCGAGGCGACACCCAGCGCCTGATCCCGCTCCCTCAGAGACGCAACAAGGCGGCCGTTCTCCTCCTCTAGTACGGCAACCTGCTGGAGTAGGCCATCCCGCTCCTCCACTGCTGCCTGCCGAGTCGACGCCACAAGCTCCGTGGCATATGTGACGACCCCCGCGCGTTCCACTTCCAGGAGCCACACGTGTTCGTCCTTAGCGGAATGCGCCTTCTCCGGCGCATGAAGGGCCCCTTCGGCGACACGCAGCCGGTCCTCCAAGGCCTCCCATTCCCGGACATGGGCCTTCTACAGCGCCTGGCTAAGGGCGAAGGTCTACGCGATAAAGCAATCAGTACACCTCCCAAGGGCCGCGTGCTGCTTAGGGTCAAACACTTCCCTCAGTTCAGAGACCTTTACCACTCCCTCAAGCAGTCCAGGACCGCAAATCTGCAGCGCATCACAGTCCAGGCTCGCGGCCGTGCTATCCGCGGCCCCCCGCCACGTCGCCAGCGCCTCTGCTCGGGGGATGAAGTCCGCTAGACGTCGGGCAGCATCCGCGGCGATAGCCTCGGTGGCGCCGGACGCCCCTCCCAAGTGACCGTCCTCGGACTCGGGCTCCCCGCGTTCGGGGAACCATATTGCACCAAGGGGATATAGCGGTCAGCCCTATGACGACACAGCGGGTCATACCCAACCAATGTAAGTTTACCTTCAGCCCCGCCCAAATCCACAAGGATCTCGGCATCCCCCGCCTCCGAAACCGCCGCAGGAGGAAGTTCCACCGTGGTAGGAACGGATTCCGCACCAGCACCCTCCGAGGGCGACGGCTCCGCCTCAACGCCGGTTGGCGGCGACGCAGCACCCGTGCTCGCCACCAAGACGACATGCTCCGCCGAGTCGGAACCCGCGCCCGCTGGTACTCCCTCCCCCACGGAGCCGCGGAGAGATGGACTCGGGGTCGGGACAGCGCGCTTTGGCACCCTAATACCCAAGGCTTTGCACACGCGTTCAGCCGCCCCAGACCTGCCTCCGCGGTTGCAGCTGCGCGCAGCGTGTGCTACCTGGCCATATACGGTCCGAGGAACGCACCCATCGCACGCTCCACGTCCTCCAGGGAAGCACCTGCGAGGGGCACGGGGGCACGTCATAAACAAAACAGCCCCAAGGAATAGCACACGAAAGCAAGCTCCAGCGCAACTTACGCGGACCGGAGGGTTTTGGCAGCGAACACACGGACGGGCGGACGTTGTCGCGCCGAAGCTTCCCAGGGGTAATACGCCACTCCGCGGCAAGTGGCGCCATGCCATACATGACGAACTCCTCAGCGAGGTCGCGCATGTTGAAGCGGGCGGTGATCCCCACAAGCCTCTGCGCTATTCGCTCATCCTCATCATCTATCGGCGCGCCGGGCGTGGTGTTAATTGCCACCGACCGCACCAACCATTCAAGGCCGCTACCGCTCGCAACGCGGTGGTAGAACCACCGCCTCATCCAGTTCGGCTCCCACTCCGCCCGACTCGACTCCGCGGGAAAAATCTTCCCGCACTGCGGGCGCAAGGCGAGGTCGACGCTGCCGAAGTCACCCAACGCCCCGTCCTCCTGATCCTCCGACACGCACCAGACATCATGAAGAAATTCGAACAATGACGCGGTCGGCCAACATGCCTCCATGCGCTGCGTCCAACTATACACGGTAAGACGGACTATCACATTCGGTGTTGTCTGCGCCAGCTCAAGCCCAAAGGTACGCAGGACGTCCCTGACAAGATTGGCGGTCGAATCGCAACCCGCCTCGGCAGGCGAAGAACACGCACCGCCCGACGCTTGGTGCAGTTCGGTCTCGTCGCCCGCGGGCAGGCGCACCTCTCGACGGTCCGACAGTTTCCCTTTGCGCAGAAGGCCACGAATCGTCTGTTCCTTCACCAGCGTCGAGCCCAGGATGCGGGGGCGCGGACCCCCCTACTCTCTCCGCCGTCGTCCACCATCTGTCCACCTGTGCGGAGTCGCGCCCCTCGAGTGTGTACCCCACCTCGAGCGGCGACGGCACTGCCATCGGCCGCCTGGCCGCACGCTCCATCGTGTGCCATCGCCCTCCTAGAGCTCCGCGACGCACAAGGCAGCAAGGAAGACAGGAGATTGAGGCGTGTGACCGGGAGCTAGAAGGCAAGGCGACGAACATGCAAGCGGTGTAACGCAAGGAGTATTTAAAACCCATGTGTCTCCCACGCCATCGATGAAGCATAACTGCTGGGAAGTGAACCGCCCACCTTCCCACGATCGCCACCGTAGTGGCACACCAACCCATGCGTGCCACGCACGGTCCGCTCGGGAATTTATGCAAAGCAACCTAGCTCCGCCACGTGTCCGCGACATCTTCGCCTCGCACGATGAATCCCGCCCCGCCTCGCTTCACACACACCCGCCACCGGAGTGGCGCGCGAGAGACGCCCGTGACGGGAGCGTTCACGAGCAGTCCGTTTAGCGGAGTCTGCGCCGATCAAAGCAGATATTGCACTCGAAAATAGGCCTCCATCAGTTCATCAACATGGCAATATTCCTCTGCATGTTCATGAACTGAAGAAGGTATATTTTCGAAATCAACACCATCTTAACTACGCCCGGAAGCCGCTACGGCCCTCCTGGTATATATATACATCTGTCCCCCGCGTGGAGAAGCGCAACCGGCGGAGGTTGAAGTGACGCGGTCGCCCACGCGGAGAGAGGCGCAACCGGTGGAAGTCGGCGACGCGGCGCCACGCCGCGAGGCGCAACCGCGAAGCCGGCAAAGACGATCGCCCATACGCTGCGTGCGACGTCTCAACTCGATTGCACCTACGCACAATAACCCCAGCTTCGCCTTCCGCGAAGCCTTCGCCTCAGCGGAACGACTCCGGCCCCGTCCTCGACGAGACCTTCGCCTTCCGCTCCGGTGGCTCGGGACATCCCCGGCACTTGCTGCACATCATGTATCTTCACTCTTAGCACAACTATTTTCGCACCCTAATGTCCCATGCCTTTCCATGGATACTAGATTGCAGAACGCGCTGGCGCAGCAAGTTAGTCGGCAGGAGTCCACACCGACCGGCGCGAAGCCAGCCACTAGAAAGGCGCGCGAACTCGCGGTCGTCCGACCGCGCCGCGCCCCGGCCGCCATCACCTCGGAAAGCGCAATCGACGCAGGTCCAACCGTCGCGGCCGACCACACGCGCCCAACCGGCGGGAGTCGAACCGGCGCGGCCGCTCATGCGTATGCGACGCCCCAACCTACCACGCCTGTCTGCTCCTCCCGTATCGACGAGGTCTCCGACTCCGCAGCGTGGATGCGACTCCACCTGCGACCACCCAGAGCGAGACTTCGACATCGGCTCCGCCGCGGAACCCCCGCTTCGACTCCGCGGAGCCACGCCGACCTACATGCGCCAAATCGTCTTTGCCCACAACTACACACCATCACAGGCCGCAGGGACGGAGGGGGTCAAAGGGCTTGGCAACATGGTTTCGGCCTGTTAAACCCTTCACCATGAGAGACTCCTATTGTAGGGGTAACCCCCATCTAAACCCGGCTAACCTGTTGAAAAAGCTATAAACCATGTATTAAGGATATAGTTGCCCTCGGTCGGAGGCTTCGGTGTAGAGTTACGATTGTAAAAACGCTCATTACGAGGAAACATGTATATTATGATCAACCCTTGAAAAGATCCAAAAGGACATTACTCACTTAACTCTCCACTACCATACACCTCTCTCTATTTGATCTGTAGCGTAGCCACAACAAAGCCTAAATCTTTGTTTGATGGTGTAAGTATATGAACAGTGCCTGAGAAACAAGAGCATGTCCACTGTTGTGAACTGTGAAATACTCCTGGTCTTGTTGATCATCTAAGCAGTAGTTGTCTAAATATGGTTCAAGTACAAAACAGGCATAATTTATCAAAAACAGATGTTTAAGGCAAGCAAAAAAAATGAACTTACATTTCTTCTTTGCATGTGTATTATCGTTTTTTTACATTCAACTCTGGGTAATGTTGACATGCGTAATACAGCAAGTCACACACACTGCCTGTACCATATGCGACCCGTATATGTACAAGATGAACGAAGATCGAGTCGTCAAAAATGAGAAGATGAAACAAGACACGTTTTCCCTATATCTATGTAGGTATTGAAGAAAGAGAAAATACAGTAAGCGCCTTAGCCTCTGAGATAAGAATGAATAGCCCTGAAAGGCTGAAACAGAAGGTGCACCAAGCTGTACCAACAGGGGTATCCAATCAAAGAATTTGTCAAACTCTCGCTGTTCTCATAATCCAAAACGGCTTGGTTAGTTTATTAAGATTATCAGTCTGCACGCTGAAAACTTGAAATCCCCCCTGTCCAATTCCATCAGCTGTCAAACTCTCGCTGTTCTCATGATCCGAAGCGGCTTGATTAGTGAATCAAGATTATCAGCCTGCGCATTGAAATCCCCTGAGTCCAATTCCATCAGTTGTATGTCGTCTGTAGCATCTACGTCTGCAACATCTTCATCGGCATCGGCATCAAGTCTGATGAAGTCAACTAAGTCCCCACCAGAGAAAACATGTTGAGGTTTCTGTCGCTCTTCTTCGTCTGTAGAAACTTTCCTTGTCCCACTGTCATGGCCAATGCTGGTGTCAAAGTACCGGCCCCAACTACTGTTTTGGAGGATGTCTGGTCTGCTTCTCTTGGATTTGATTTTCTTCTTGGGGTGGTGAAGTTTGCATCTAGATTGTTGTGGGCACTCTCCTGTCGCCTCAAAGACGGGGCATACATAGCTGTGCTTTTTATGACACTGCTCGTAACAGAGATTATTTCAAGACCATGAAAAGATTAGTGATCTAGGTTCAGAACATAAAAAAGTTTGTGGAAGCCCCGAAGTTCAAAAGGTGAACAAGCTCTCTGTTTTAATGCAAACT
Organism: Melocanna baccifera; assembly: GCA_036346265.1. Taxonomy (NCBI): domain Eukaryota; kingdom Viridiplantae; phylum Streptophyta; class Magnoliopsida; order Poales; family Poaceae; genus Melocanna; species Melocanna baccifera. The sequence goes on from CM070692.1 coordinate 4,095,043, forward strand.
AAGTGCACTGCAAGCTTATCTGGCATAAACAAGTTGCAACATGAGAAAAACTACTCTACTAACAAAATCTTCATCGGCTAATTACCTATCAACAGTTGAACTTTAAACCATACTAGACAAGCCACGTTGACAGGACTAAAAATATGCATATCCTCCTAGATTCCAACAAAAAGCTCCTAGGTCTCATGCAGTGAATTACATCTACCGAGAATTTTGGATTGAAGAAATGTTATTTGATTGATGAAAAAAATTGAGAACATCCTATCCTACTGGACTTGTAGTTTTATATGCTTCTAACAGATACACCTTGCACAATATTTCATTTTTGATCTTTTTGAAAAGTTTATCAGCTGACCAAGACAACGCTGAATTCCACCGTTAGACATAGTGATAGAAAGATGAACAAGCATGCATCTACATTATTTTCCAATTCAAGGTTAAGGTGTGCAAGCGGAAACTTGATAAGATCAATATATTTCTAATAATATCATTAAGTACCTCATCACCATCAGCACAATATCCCTTTAAAAAGTCTTCACAAACAGGAGCATTGGAGTTCACTTTCACATGCCTATAGGGACAGGCTGTGTTGGTGCAGAGTCCTGCTAGTGAGATGCCAAACATATATGTAATCAAGACAATGCTTGCAAGAAAGAAAGTAAAAATGATGCGGTGAGACTGAAATGAATCACCTCTCAGGAAATAAGAACAATCTGGCATTCTTTCCGGAAGGACCTGCAGGACAGACTCTTACAATGAAAAAATTGTCAAATGCAAGATCAGCAGTAGAATCAAGAGAAATGTCTTACCTTGTGAGTCAGTTTACAACTAGTATTAGAACACAAGCCTTTAAGAAATTTAGTGCAAATAGTCACTTTAGCTTGGTCATGAACGTAAGGACACTTGCCGCCAGGTTTTTTGCACTCGCCAAACCGAGTGAAGAATTGACAGTACTGTTGTTTCTTTGCCAAGCGTGATCTAACAGTGTGCAAGCTCCATCGAACTTTCTCACTTGCTAGCATACGGATTACTTTCTTTGGATTTCTAACCAGTTGGTTACCTTTGTTAACACGCACATACCTGCTTCAAAATAAGACGATTAGAGAATGAGTTAAAATTAAACAATCTAAGAATAAAATATTTTTTACTTATAAGATGGCATCATGCAAGAAATAGCATGGTCAAAACATACTCATTGCAAGTTGATGACCTCAAATCTGAAGATGCCTGGTTGTTGTGTCTTAATTGATTGCCAGCAACACATACAGAGTACTGATCTGCAAATTTTGACCAACGTGTAGTGAAAACAGAATATATCTAATGGGCAAATGAAGATCAGTACTACATATATTTCCTAAGAAAGGCAATTCTAGGTGATATGCTTCCACATGAAAAGGTACACCCATTCGCTGCACTACCTACAAGCAATTACTAATTAATAAACCAAGGTGCTTACGCTAGGGCAACAAAGAGCAGGTCTCATGTGCTACACATTCAAATGGAATCGCTACTAAGCCATATTGTTTTGGCTAACTAAGCACCAGTGCAGTAAAATGTTCCTCCAGCAAATAACTCAGCGTTAAAACTTTTAACATGGAGGAGAATGGAAGCTTTACGAAAAAAGCAATCGAGTAGTCAAACTTATGTATCTCAAATGTATATTATTTTAGCAGCTCAACCATTCTTCAGTAGTGGCGACAAAAGATTGAACCATATCTATTTCACAAGTTAACACATTACCATTTCTTCCCTTGTCACGGAGAGACTGCCGCTTCCGTTTTTCTCTTTTCTTTCTTTCAACTTCAGCAACTGCTAGTGTAGCTTCCTGCAATCCAGATTGCAATTTGTTTTTGTTTGATCATGCCAAATTAATGCACCATAGAAGCACTTGTCTAAATAAGCTTAATATTTAACAAGTGAAACTGCGTATTCAAAAGTTGGTTGCATAACTGCTCTAATGATTGTGCTGACAATCTAGCCAAGTATACTCAGCACAATACAGGCAACCATCAAGAATCAGCATTTCCATTAGAGAGTAGCCAACAAACTTAGTAAGAAACATCTAGAGACAACAAGGGTTCCACCAGTAACATATAAGAAATCCTAAATGATTTCTCATGGGCTTCCCATCAGAATATAACAATCTGATGAATAGAGCTCCAGAACTGATTCACATGGATTACTGAATATGAAAAATTAGGAACAAGAATATAACTGAAGTCGGTTACCTTGTTGACCTTTTGAGAATGTTTCTCAAGGGATCTTGACCATTTCAAACTTGATCCACAAACACTTAACACACCAGATTTCCGTAGAGAGAATCCATCAGTTGAGACAGTATAGATCATATCTCTATTCCTTGTGTGCAATAATTTTCTGTCAAACAATAGAGGATCAAGACTTGCTAGAAAAAAATAAAAGGGAAAAAATTCAGACCAGTCTGCTAACAGTTACCTGACTATTCGTAAGGAGCTTGTATTCAATACTGAAGTGTGACTTCTTCTAAAATCCTTGTAGTATATTTTTCTTTTCCATGGAAGTATACGTGGGAAGGCCTTCATATGACTAGTTCCCACAAGCCCTTTCCTCTCTGGTTGTTTCCCACTAAGTGTCCACACGTGAGAGAAACTTCCCACATTATTTGTTGTCTGAAGAGCTGCATTTAAAAAGGTTTATGCAAATGATAGTTTAAGGAATTAGCATTGCTTTATTATTCCAGTATCAGGTTGTAGTGTACTACTGTCTACTAGTGTTGTATGCCCTCAAAAGACACAAGTGAAGATGCAAGAGCAAAGAATACAACAAAATAGTTCAGAAAGAAATGTCAGCTACATACAAAAGGAATGATGAATCCAAAAGCAAAATGCAAGGTAATCAATTTAAGAAGCTTAAGGAGGATAGTGCTCATGTCTAGATCTTCAGGAGGTGAAGGGTAGGAGGGTAGGATATCAAAGGGAAGGCCTATTATAACCACGATTTCCTAGCTTGGTGAATAAACTCTCAATCAGGTTTAGTCATGATTCTCGATATTTGATTTAGTTAAAAGTCCCATATGCTGATAAAGTTCACATTCATTGAACTTCAGAAAAACAAAATACAAACACAAAAGCTTGAGAAGTGCATAATCCATTACTGTTTAGGGTTCTAAACAAAATTCCAGTGCGCTAGAAAATATTGGGCTGATAATTAAATGACAATTTTAGAGGAAACACAGCATAGACTACCTTCATGTGGTCTGTCCTTTACTCCAGTGATACAATTCTTCGAGGATGCGATCATTAGACCTTTATTCTCACCTGAATTTAAACTGTCGGTAGGTGTCATATCTTTTGTATTCTGACCATCAGAAGGTGAGGAACTCAAAATAATCTGATTTTTCCTTTTCTTGAAATATAAATCAGATGTTGTGGGTGGCTGCAGTGATAGAACCTTGTCCATGGAACTATTAATCGAGTCACCAGGATGCTGCCTCTGTGCAGCAACCAGTTTATTTGACTTGGGTCTGGCATAAACCACTTTACTAGCATCTGAGGGTTCAGATTGTTGTGCATTATTTATGCTTGGGTTATCAGCACCTGAGTTTAGCTGCCCAATAGAATCTTCCTTTTCGGGTTCAGGAACATGCTGCTTCTGCAAAGTTTGAGACAACTGCTCTGGAAGGTTCGTGGTGCAACTGATGGATTTGGTGTGAAGTGGTAAAGGAGGAGTTTTGGGTCTTTCAACAGAAATGTTAGAATGTACTACAAAATCATTTGAATCAACTTTCCTGACAAAGTTCATGCTTCTCCTCATCACAGGCTTAACCAACTTATTTTGAGTATCCAGACTAGAAGACGAATGAGGATGATTTCCAGTGGCTGGATTTCTAATGAGGGCATTACCCTTGCGTATATAAGAGTTTTGAGTTTTACCATTCTTCTTCAGTGGTAGTTTAGGGGGCAATCCCGAAGGATGTAAAGCATGCAAAGATGAAGTAGAAGATGCCATGTTGCCACGATGCCATGTCCTGTGCCTTGCATTCTGACTTAGGTGAGGCAGCTCTCGGGATGAACTGGGCAGATTCACCTGTTTAGGAGCTACCTTGCGGAGCATGGAGCTTGTAAAATTCATCTGAGAAGATTGTACTACAGAGTCAAATACTGCTCTCCTGCTGTCCTCCTTAGGTGCTAATAACTTGTCTGGCGAACTAATAGGAGGTAGAGTAGATTTGCATGGTTGATGCTCCTTTTTAGCTTCTGACACAATGGTTTCGATCCAAGAAGACAAATCCTGCTTTGTGCTTGAGTCAACCCCAGGATCCTCGGTATTACTGTGATAGGTGTGATCTGGATCAACATATACCTTAGAAGAAACTAGCTCTGCATCCATAACGTCAGTAGGTTCTAAAGCTAAGAGAATGGGTCCATTGGGGTTATCCACAGGAATATCCACCATTTGATAGTTATATCGATCTAAAACATTTATTGAACTAATTGGGTGCAAACCTGAGAGAGCAATCCCACTCTGATTCTCAACATCCCGACTGCTTTCTTTGGGTGCCAATAAATCTGATTGAGGCATATCACTACCACATAGCCTAACACTGAGATCCTCACTAAAGAAAGCATGAACACCTCCACGCTGGTCCATATCTTGTGTAACATCATGATCCTGACTAACAAAAGTATCATCATCCACACTCTGGTCCAAACCTAGCCTATCCTTCCTAACGGTAGCATCATCATTCAAACTTTGCCCAGACATTGCAATATTGTTGACTGCTGGAGGTAAAGTCAGCCAATTCTGAACACCTGCACTGATGAAGTCATCACCAGCTACACCTTTTCTTTTGCCAAGACTATCAAATTCTGTCACTGTGGCAACATCTAATCCTTGATGTCCTTCCACCAGCTCATGATTTTCCTCAGGCTGTCCCTCACTTTCTGCTCTACTGAAATAGATATTACTGCCAAGTGTCAAAGCTGTAGGAACAGACTGCTCACTATTACAAGATACAGATGAAGATTCCCGGGAAGGTACCAAGGTAAAATCATTCTCAGGAGACAGATAGGCTCTATGAAGATGCATCAGTTCTTCTGCCTGAGATGTAGCGTTCCTTCCTACACCATTATTCAAAATAATATCACTGGTTGAATCATCCACAGGACCATCATCTAACGGCAGCGCATTTGTGCTATCCACATTTCTGGAAGATGGCGGATAAAAGATATATGTATCTTCAACTTCCAGGGGCGCGTCTCTTTCATTTAAAGCAGTTCTGTCATTGAGGAGAAGATCTTCCATGCGGTTATTTTCAGTTCCACCAGCTTCATCAAATTCTGGAGTATTCCCAGAATTATTTGTAGTGCCAACATGTCTTTCATTTGATCCCACCAGACTCTTACCCGCTTCGCTGCCAACAAACTTACTCATAATAGCTTTTGTTGTATTGGGGGCTTCCAAGTGGTGTATTATTTCAAAATTCTTAGTTTCACATGATTCTATGGGCATTTGGCTCTCCTTCTCCTGGGTATCCTCATCCACACTAAGTTCCGTTGTATTAGAAGCCTTTGCATGATGCATCACAGAAGTATTAGCTTCACTTGATTCTGTGGGCATTCTGCCCTCTTTCTCCTGGATACCCTCATTGACACTGACTTCCACAGTATTAAGAGTTCCCCAAGAGCCAAAGGACACAAAATCCTTTTCACTTGGATGGGTGAGCATGTTACCTTCTTCCTCCTGATCATCCTGACTCACACCGACTTCTTCTGTTGTCCTAGGAGTTCCCACAGAGTCACCTAAAGAAGCAATACTCTTTTCACCTGAACCAATCGGAATTATACCATCTTTTTTCTTAGCACCCTCTCTCACACTCACGGTAACTTTTGTTGTGCTAGGACCTCCAATGAAAGTGTTCACAAGAACACCCTCTTCATTTGCGCCAACTAAGATTTTACTGTCTTCCCTCCTGGCATCCTCACTTTCACTAACTTCTGTTGCATCATGATTCACCTTAACTCTATCCATGTAAACAGCATTATTTTCACTCACATCCTTAGCAACTTTGCTCTCTTCTATGCTGGAATCTTCACATCCATCACAAATTCTCACAGAATTACTTACAATTGCAACATTCATTTCACCTGAAAGAGCCAGGATTTTACCTTCCTTCTGCTTCTGAGAATTATCATTCTCAGACACAAAAGAAGCATTCCTAAAACCTGAATCCACAGAGATCCTATCCTCTTCTTTCCCAGGATGCTCACTCCCACTTGTATCAAGCACTTTGGTAGATTCAATGGCTGAAGCAGCATTATTATCTCCTGGATCCATAGAGCTTGTAGCCTCTTCCTTTCCAAGATGCTCACTCCCACTAACACTTGTTGGATAAAGAATTTTCGTATATTCAATGACTGAAGCAGCATTCATTTTACTTGGATTTGTTAAGTTACTATTTCCTTCCTTCTGGACGTCCACACCATTACCAGCTCCATTTGTATCACTAGAGCTAACCAAATTGTGTGCAGAGACAACATCCTTTTCAAAAGACGATGTTGTGATCTCACCCTCTTCTGTCTCACAAGCATTTGCATTGCCATAAATACTATCCCTCTTTTCTGAGACGATTGAACTACTAATTTGTTTATCTTTGCCGCCAATCTTCCTAACAATCTTCTTGATAACTATCTTCTTCACTTTCTTCGCACCAGCCCCAGGACAAGCAGTTGAGCCCACACTTTTACTAGTGGAACCCACCACATTCTTCTGAACCTTATCAGGCTTCCTGGCAACCTTCTTAACAGACCCTTCTTTTTCCTTGGACTCTGGTGAAGGCTTCACAAGAATAGAGGCCAACACCTTCTCATTCCTTCCAGCATTCTTCTTCATTCCTGCATTACTATCAACATCATTACCACCAGCACTCTTCCCCTTACAATCCACAGAAATCACGCTGACCAGTTCCTTTGAAGCAGACCCAGCATTGTTCGACTTGCACGGCGAAATGTGCACCTCCTTTGGCAGCTGCGGTGGAGAAGATGGAACATAAACCGCAGGGTTCTCCTCTATCCGCTGCCACACAGACACTCTAGTAGGGGCGCTCTTCTGTGTGGTGCGCCTCGGATACCCAGCACCCATGGCGTGTGGCGAGCCAGGCAGTGCCATCTGCGAAGGCATCTGCATCTTCCTGTTACCCTTGCTGTCGGTGTGCATCGAGAAGCCCTCGTGACCGATGTAACCCAGATGGGCGCTGGTCCTATCTACAAAATTGTCATCCGGAGCGTAGTTGGGGTGGGGCTGCTGCCTTGAGCGGCGGGGAGGCGGGCCGGAGCTGGAGGTGCTCTCGAGGTCTCCGCAGTCGTGCACGGCGCAGCGTTGCCTCTTCCGTAAGCCGGACGGCGACAGCCGGAGCTGGTGGGCGGCGTTGTAGCGGCGCCTCTCGTCCTCAGCCTCCTCCCACGGGAGCTGCTGCTGCTGTGGATGGTGGTGGTGGTGGTGACTGGCAACGCGGCGGATCTCGTCGACGAGGCGGAAGTCGTCATCACAGTGGCGCTGGTGGTTGTGGTAGTGGTGGTGGTGGGGAGCGGGGTTTTGGTATGGCGGCGAGGAGTAGGCATCGGGAGGAGCGCGGAAAGGGAGGCCATAGTGGGGGGCATCGTGGCGGTGCAGCGGCGGCAGGGGAGGGGGAGGGGGCGGGGGCGGCTGGTGGTGGTGGTCGGAAGGGAGGTGGTGGTACGGGGAGGGGAGGGGCTCGTAGGAGTCGTACTCGTACCTGGAGCGCACGGGAACAGCGCCCCAGCCTCCGGCGCCATTTCCCCCGGCCAAGTGGTGGTGCTGGTCGGTGTAGTGGTGGCCGCGGCGATGGTGGGGGTGATCGAAGGGGGGAGGCGGATCCATGGCGCCGAATCGATGCACGGGACGCGACGCGCTCGACGAATTGCTGAGGAGGCGGAAAGGCTGGGTGGGGATTCGCTTGGGAAATTGCGATATTTGGGGGCGGCGGCGAGGGTGTTCTAGGGTTGCGGAGGCGTGGGAATCGTGCGCGTAGGGTCGGGTGGGTGGGCTGCTTTCCTTGCGCAGCCGGCAACGGCGGCTCCATCGGCTGGCTACGCGTGGCGCTGGAATCTGGCTGGGTTTGGTTGGGTTAGGTCTGATCCGTGGCACGCACCAAGGTTATCAGTATGGAGGTGCGTATTATAACATTATAACATTTGATGATTTTATCAAAGATAGATAATATGGATTGTAAAATAAATTAGAACTAGGTAGTATTGTAGTGAAATTGTGATTCAACTCGTAGAATCATTAGGATTGGGTAGGATCACAGTAGAATCATAATCATAATAATAAACTATATTAGCATATAAAATTTGATATTACCTATTGTTAGTTTAAGTTACAACAGTTTAATTTATTTTATTTTTATTGTTTACATATTTTTCTAAAGTAAAAATATTATCTTTGATATATTATATTTTTAGATTATTAGTTTATTAAAAATAATTAAATAAGTTTTCAAAATCAACCTTAATTCAATATAATATGAATAAGTATATTCGAAGTAGAAAATTAAATTCAAAAAACTACTATGGACCTATATATTTAGAAATATAATTTAATTTTTATATGAAAAATATATATATATTTAAAAATTTAATAGAATCGTGATTCTATTATTTGATTTTGTCAGATAAAAATGATCCTAACTGAGATGGTGATACAATCTTGGTTCTCACAGGTTGAGGCGATGCGGTGCCTCGTGGGGCGGATGATGGGATTTTTCACCGTTTTGGGTGCAACTTCTGCACTTGCAGTAGGCACCGTCCCTTTTTTGGCGCAGCACTGCGGCCCGATGGGGGAAGTACGCACGGCACGATCTCTTTTGACGTTCGAGTCCACCAGCGAGGAGGCACCTGGCCGGCACGAATGTTCCGGTTCTGAAAAAACAACAACAAACTATTCGTTTCTGAAAAAAAAAACAACTATTCGTTCCTCTCAAAAAATCAACTCTTCGAACTAGTTTAATATGCTAGGGAGTCGTTTATTTCGAGTAGGAGGGGAAAAGCAGGAATATCACAATTGCAGGTCATACAACTTTACAAGTAGAGAGGAATAAAATATTAGAGGATTGGGTATGACCAGATCATATTTGTATTTGTTACCAAACCTAAAAAGTTACAGTGTGAGTAAATATCATAATTACCTCTAATATACTTAGACAATAAATAAACAAGCTATTGTAAAAATGTAAACAGATCCAAATTAATAAAGACTTCGCTCTTGTGTTCTCTCTCAATTGGTGTCTCCTGTGATTAATCTATGGTGTTCTTGGTGATTGATTGCATGAATTGTATTGTTATTCATCTATTCTCCATCGATTTTTCAGTATGTTATCAGCATAAATCGCTCTACGAGGTGCATGGTATGCAAATCACGAACCAATCTATTATACATTGTTATTCATATTTTAATCTAGATTGATTCTATATTCTCTAACAATACCATGATTAGATCAATTATATCTTAATTGTTACAAGCAATAGATCGATCTGAATTTTGCATATTAGATCTAGAATAACGTAGATCTGTTAATCTAGTCTCTATATCAGATTGCATATCAGTTTAGAATCTATATCAAATCAAGAAAAATTCTACAAGCCGTCAACCACCTCACGACTCCGCCCGCCATCGATCGGACGCTTGGAGCCGCAGCAATTTGAACCCTCACCGGTAGTCACACCTGAAGCGGATCCCAACCACAGCCGCCCAAGAGTCAACCCTGCCGCCACCACACAGCACCGAACCCGGCACCGCCGCGCAATGCCCGAAGCACACCCAAAACAATCGGTGTCGTACGACAGCATGCGCCTAGTCAGACGCCACCACCCGCCGATGCTCGAAGTCGCTGACCGTTGCCCGCCCCAGCTCGAAGCAACCGGAGTCGTACCGACCGGACACGGCCGCTCAGCCAAATGCAACTCTCCGCTGTTACCCAAGGCCAACATGCCCACCCGTGGCCGCTCAGCCATCGATGTTGCCGCCGCTCCCCGAGCCACGCGCACCGCTGCTGGCGCCCCATCTCGGAGGGCGCTGGGACCCCGCAGCTTCACTCGAAGCGTCGCGTCGGGCTTCACGCGCATAAAAGCCTCGCTGCCTTGAAGGCCGCCGCCGACTATTGGCACCACCAGCGCAGTCGCTCGAAGTCGTGCGCTAGGCTTCACACGCCCAAGGCCCCCCCGATTCGGCTCCTTCCCTCGTCGACCATGCCGGCCGCTGTTGCTCCCAACCGCCTCAAGTGGCTGCGTAGCCACCGCCACTGCACCGTTTTTGACACCGCCCATAGAGGACGTGGGCTAGGGTTTTAACCCAAGCCCCATGTGTTATGTGGGCCAAATCGTCTATCGCCAAAGGTGGCCCAAAAGAAATAGAAAAAGGGGAAGGAAAGAAGAAAAATGTAGCACATGAAATTTTTGTAGTTTAGTCCCTGGACTCTTGGAAAATTAGGAAGTATTGCTGAGAAGTTGAAATAATCATAAATTTAACCCTAAAGTTTGTAATAAATATAATTAAGTCCAGTACACCAATTTTCTTCACACATGATTTATTTCCTAGATTATTTAAGCTTCGTTATAATCTAGTTAGCTTGTGGTATTATTGTTTTATATTTCTAGAATTATTTTCTTTAGCATAATATTTTTGCTTAATTAGAAACTTCTAGAAAAATCCTAAATAATATCTACTGAATAGATAAAATCCATACCTTACTGATTTAGCAATATTCATATTATTTACCTATAGTATACTTAAAATTATGCATGAATAATGTTGAAAATATCTAACATCGTTAAGAAGGAGTTTGCCGAGCTTACCCTAAATGGTAGCAATTATCTCACATGGGCTACGGATGCTAAGATCAACTTGACGGCTAGATCACTCACTTCTTGAGGCGCCATAACTTGAAGTAACTTCTAGAATAATATCTGCTGGCATAGGCTCCTAGACTTGGAGCTGATTACCATTCTTCTTGAGGCAGATAAGAATGATGAGTTACTAGTGAAGAACTATCAGACTCGTTCCACTGAGTCACAACCATTGTCAAAAGCTCATGCTAATTCCTAAATGATCAGTGGAAGCTAGGGCCATTGAAAGGGACCGATGTAGAGAGGTGGACAATGGAAGAAACTGAATGTGTAAAAGAGAAATGGCAAACCCCGTTGGACGGGTGTAAAAGAGAAATGGCAAACCCCGCTGGACGGGACAAGAGAGAGGCAAACATCAGAAGCCAGACTTAGTTAGCAAGAAGACATACCCTCCTGCACCTTGCTACAAGTGTCATTGTATGGACCATTGGTCCTATAATTGTCGCACCCTGAAACATCTAGCAGATCTCTACCAAGAGTAAGTTGCTGAGGGCAAGAAGACAGTAGTGAAGAAGCCTGCAGAGGCACACTTTGTTGACCAGCCTAATGCTGATAAGAGTGATGCCCTGAGTACAGTGATAGAGCTCAACACTACAACAGAGGTGATCACATGGAGGTTGACATATATGCTCGGGACGAACAAACGGAGCGTGCCAGGAGACCACCACCCCAAAACAAAGCCCCAATACCTCCAACCCCAACCATACTGGAATGTTCCCACTAGGGCTGTGCACTTTTGAGCTGAACCGAAAAAACCGGATTGTAAAAACCGAACCGGTCAACTCAGTTTGATCGGTTTTCGGTATTCGGTTCGTTTATCAGATTTTTGGATTTTTTTGTATTCGGTTTTTTCGGGAAAAACCGAAAAAACCGAACAGGGGGGAAAACCAATATTCGGTTCAGTTTTGTGTTGGGTTGCCGACTTGCCGTTAGGCTAGGCCAGGCTACCAGCTACGGCCCACGGGCCAGCTCGATTGTAGCAATCCTTCGAATATAGTAGAACTAGCGGACAGTGATTACATGCTCTTACTGCATGGCTTACTAGCGGACCGTGATTACAAGCCGCTGATCAACACACCCTATGGTTTACTGCATGCTCTAATGCTCTCTAGTATTTCAAGTTTTCAACTTCCGATTTGTAATATCAACATTGCAAGACTTGCGTGGCCCAATTAGGCAATTAATATAAGCCCTTGAGCTTTTGAATTCTATTTGTTAGCTCCAATTTTATTTGCTAGCTCGTCTCGCTAGTCGCTATATCGTTAGCAGTTAGCAATTCGCGTTAATTTCGGTAAATATGGTATTTACCGATATCGCACCGAAATAAATTGGGATTTACCGAAACCGAACCGTACTTCTAAAAATACCGTATATAACCAAACTACTAACACCGTATCTACCGTATATACCATATATACCGAACCGAAAAAACCGATTGCACAGCCCTAGTTCCCACTAAGCGTTCACCACACTCGCTTGTAGGGGGAGACACCCCCTTTGCTGGTGTAGGGACGTATGCAGGTTTATCAAGTCCAAGGATCTGTTGAGTTTGGACATGCATTATTAGGGTTGCAGTAACTATGCCTATGACTATCCCGATCGGTATTGGGACAAGGCCCACTATTGGCAGCTGATAAGAATGGGTCATAATATATTCTCTTACCAGTCACGCACTAACAAACTCTCCTCTTCCCACGGTCTCTAGATCCGTTATGTGCGTATCATAAATGGATCGATCGAGAGATCTACCCGAACGACCAGTGACAGATAGACTGCAAGTAGTGGGAACACAGATGACACATGAGAGGATAGAGGAGTGGGATTGCTTGGCGAGGGACGCAAGCTCACCCGAGGCGTGAAGGTGTAGAGAGTGCGAAGCTCACGAGGAGGAGCGCGAGAGAAAGCATGAACCGATGACTAAGGTTAGGGTGATAGGTGAGGACTACAACATCGACCTCATGAGGAAGGGCAAATAGTCACAATCCACGCAGTAGTTACACCCTCTTGGTTCATAAATCTCTTTTCGTCCATATATCACATGTATTTCTAACTCACTAAAGGCTTGTGTGTACTATCCTCGGTTCGTTAGCCTACCTGACATGTAACAACCTTGTTAGATCAACAGTTATGTTGTTATCATTACATCATTTATCAAAAATCACCGTATATGAATTCCAAATTACATTGCAATATCACTTACCTTCGTACATACAAATCATTGCCGCCTCAATCGTCCGCATAAAAGTTTTCAGAAATTTATCATACTATAACAACATACGGTGATTACAAAACGCTATTGCAAGTCCAATAGATTTCGTATATTTGAGAATCTACGAAAATCACAAATAAACCAACCTAGCTACCTTGTCTGCCCTTTTATTTCCAAAAAAATAACAACCTGCGAACAAGATTTGATACATGTATTACCTACAAATATGGCTCTTTATTTTCCTATAATTATTTTCATTGGATCAATCAAAAATTATTATTATTATTATTATTATTATTATTATTATAAATTTATGAACTGGTGAACTCAAAACCTTTCGATGCGTCCAACATGCGATGTAATCTTACATAATTAAATCTATAACTCTTTTTGATATACATGTAATTCAAAATTTAATGTGATAGACATTCTTTTTCTTAATTAAATTTCTAATAGTAATAGCTACTAAAAATTAAAAGTAGGCTTAAATTTTCTATAGAAATTTCCACTAAAAAAAGGCAAGCGGAGGCGCGGTGTTGGGGCACGCCAGGTGGGTGGCACAGAGCACAGGCGCGCCAGTCAGCTCGCGTGCTGGGTGGGCACACCAGGCGGGCTCGTGTGTTGGGCGGCCACGTCAGGGGGGCAAATGTGTCCTTTCGCATGAGGAAGGGTCAAAACTGATATTGCTTTGCACAGAGGGCTATATTTGCCCAAGTCTCTCTAGAGACGGCAAATTCAAGCCCTGCTCAACTTAGTTTCTGCTTCTTTCTATTTTTTTCACTATTCAGTAATTTCGTCTTTCTCTGATTTTTATAGATTTTTGGGTTTTTTGTATTTTTTTTTTCCATATTCCTTTACATTGTTCATGATGGGCTAAAATATATTTTTTATTTTTAAATTTTTAAATTTAATTATGCAAAATAAGCTAACTTAGTTACAGTAAAAAAAATAAGCTAAGTACAGTAAAAAAAAGTTATAAGCTATCGCTATTTTGCACACCCTATGAGGAAACCCGATTTCATTGTTAAGAAACAGGGGATAGGCGTGCCTTCTTGCATATGCTGATATGCCACAGGCAGCTAGAAATATTATTATGCGGCAGCCATCAAAGGTTTATGGAATTATGGTCATCCGCAAATCAGCTAAAATTAAGTATGATGATCTATTGAATTGATTTGACAGGTCGCAATATTAGTTTTATGTCAAATCTTATGATACATGCATAATCATCAAATCTTGTCTTTGATACATGATGAATTGATGACGTATGAGATAGCAAAGATTCATATTTTATTAACAATAACTGTTCACTAGTCTAATATTCTCAGTTTCTCACAAAATATTCTTTTTTATATGTATATACTATTCGCCTATACTATATGTTTCCGATTCGAAGCCGTTATATACCCGTCCATTGTATCCGAAACTCCGAATACAAATTCGTATCCAGTTTATCATATCTGGTTCCAAATTCAGAAATAAATAAATTAAGATACAATTTAAGCAATATCTATACGAATTTGATCCGATTACACCCCAGTAAAAACCAATACGGAAGGCTATTCGTCACGCTACCACGACTCACGTGAACCGCGACATGCAAGCCCATCAATGCGTAGAAGAGAAAGTACCACCAGGGCAGCGCACTCAGGCCGGCCCACGTAAAAGCCCGTGTTTTCTCGCGCGGAGCGTCCACTTTCCCTCGCCCGTGCCATATTTCCAGTTGACCTGTACATGGGCTCAATTCTCTTTGGTTCACCGTGGATAGCTTCCCACGACCGTTTCCTTTTTTTGCCCATAGCTTATCGTGAGTCGGTGGCCCATCCAGAAGGGAATCTGGAGACACGCGACTACGTGGCCAGTTGCCTACCGGCTGAATCTTGACCAGCTGCCTGACCTACCCTTCCCTTTCCAAAAGCAAAACCCTTTTAGTTCACGAACGGAACGGCCATCTTGCGAATCACGATGCCCCAGTACCAGCTAACCTCGGTCTCTATTCTCAGATCTATACCAGTGCATGCACAACAATACATACTAGTAAAGTGCCCGTGCGTTGCAACGAAAAACTAAATAAAAGTGATGCATACTATCAAATAAATGTACGGAAGTATTTTGGCTTCATCGAAAGCCTGTAAAGAAAAATTTAGCAAATCCATAATACACATAGAATGATTAAAGAAAATTTTAGCAAATCCATAATGCACATAGAATGATTGGTCCAATCGAAATGAAAAACAAGAGATGTTTGGGCAACTTGAGCATAATCATGCTAAGAACAAGGAACTCTTGCAACAGCTCGAGTGGAATCATGCTAAGGAAAAGGACCTCTTAAGGTCATGATACCCTTGATAATAAGCTCACTTATTGTCACTAACCTAACAATTAACCGACAACTAATACAATGGACGACATCTCATGTTCAAGTTCATATTCCAAAATAAATTATTGTGCGTAAAATATCATGGTAAGTTACCAATAAATCATCCCCACACAGCTTCACAATTAGCAAACCAATATGTCCAACAATGACAAGAAAGAAATATAGACGTTTGACGTGAAGTAATGCCGAAACCGGATGAGAACTATATGACTTCCACTACAAACAATGTACTCAAATTACACAATTGTAGCATGTGGTGTCATGAGATCACAACAACGTTTATACTCCAGTAAAAGTACGCTGTCTTTATAACCAAATATGCACATCTATAGCCTTAGCTTGAGCAACGATGTCATCAAGAAATGAGCCCGCCTATCATCCATAAAGTAGAAAGTGGCACAAACTCGCTTTACAAGGTTGCAAGCCTTGTCGTGAGTTCGTAATCTCATAATAGAACACTGAGAAGTTGAGGCAAGCCCAAGTCCGATGGGATGAGTAGGAGCCGTTCAACAAGAGCAATATCCTCACGAAGTACATTGTACAACAAACTATTTCAGATAAACATGTTATTTACTTTAGTAGACCAAAAATAAAGATCATAAAGATAATCCAACAATTACCACAAGCAAGAATCATAACAAATCTACCATTGGCGATAAAACTACAAGGCACCTGATAGCTCAAGCAATTATTGTACAAACATTGTAATGATTAACAACTAACTGGGCTGCCTTGTAGGCCGCCATTGTGCTCTCAATGCTTCCTTCCTCTCTGCATCAGCCTTGAATTCAGAAAGGTACCTACATAAAGTTAGAAATTAACCTATCAGAATTATTTGAAACTATTTTTCAACTACACTGGTACAATATGTGCACCCCCAACTCGTGGTAATCTCCTTCATCTTGAGGTAAAACACCTTTGATTCAAAGAAGAAATGAGGAGGAAGGTACAAGGTGTGAGTCAAGCAACTTGAGGATACCGTCACAGATCTTGCCGAGCTCACCTCAATCTTGCCACGGTACTCCTTGATCGCACCGACGTGATCCTCGCTCCCACGGTTCTCCTCCTTCGCTCAATGGATGAGACAATACGCCATGAGGCACCGCGAGCCCCAATCACATTCTTGTAGGCAACAGAGAGAGAGGTTACGCTCCTCCACAAGAAGCTCCTCGACATCTACTGCCTTAGCCACCTTCTCCATGTATTCAACCATCTCCTCATACCTTTCCGCCGCTCGGAAGCTTGGCCATGTAGACATACTCTCACGTGACATCTTGATTGACAAATCAATTCACTACAACCACAAACAAAATACATATAAGCCATGTATACAAACAGCAAATGAAGATACATTATAGTGTTGCTAAAAATAAGCATTACTTGCATTAGAAACGCTTATCCCATTTCGATTAATCACATCCTTCGATTCATATTTCGAATGGAACAAAAATGTATTCTACGCAGTTCGTAATCCAATCAAACATGCCATCCCCATAAAAGGCTTGTGCTCTAATGAGCACAAGAATAACCAACTTTAGCATAGAAAAAACAGATTTGACTCGTTGTAAAACAATAAAATTGGCATAAATTTTAAACAAACCACTAAACAGAAAAGAATGTTATTCTATGCAACAAATTCATCCGTCACTCATCACTTTGTCGTGGGGGCGGCGGGGGGAAGAGCGAGGGGTAGGCGTGGGGGCGGAGGGGTGATGTTGGGATTTTAGGGTTTAATCAGATCGTGTGGTTGAGAAGAGAGGAGAAAGATCGAATGGTTAAGAAGTGAGGGAGGGTGGACGTGACGGCAACCACCAACTCCTTCTTTTTAAATAGTAAAGATATCCACCGTACCATCCATGAGAACTCTGTATTCTAATCGCGGCTAGCGGCGACCCTGCCTCCGTGCCAACCGCACCGCGGATCCGGTGGTCCCTCCGCTGACGTCACCCCACCTGCCTCGTGCCCCGTGCGGCCTATTGACAAATATCAGAGACTGTTTGCTTGATTAGCTTATTTAACGTAATTAATTTTAAAATTTTAAAAATAGAAAAATAGGTTAGTCCAATACATATAATACAAACGAATATAAAAAGAACCGATAAAAAACTAAAAAATATCAAAACCAAAAAATATAAATAATATAAAATAAACCAGAAATCTCGGTTCAAATGAGCGGGTTCCAACGCGCGAGTGCGATCGGTGCAGTACCATCGCCCGCACGGCATGACATGACAGCGCGATTAGGGCTGGATCAGCAGGCAAAGCGTCCTCAGCTTAAGCTAAACAAATGACGATTCACATGCACTGCTCACAGGCAAAGATCTCGTCGTCGCATTAAAGAAGGCGTCCCAGGAAGCTGCGAGGAAGCTGCCTGCCGCGTGCGCCAACCAACCACCCGGAGCAACCGCACCCAGACCGCGCGCGGGGCTACTCCACCGGGGGGGGTGGCGGTTAGTTGGGAACGGCAGTTCGCAGTGCCGGCTCGTGTCGGTGGGACGGGGTGCCGTTCGAGCGTCGCCAGCCTGGCCTCCCCGCGGGAGCCGCGAGTCCACCACGCCTGACCGGTTGACGACTCCGCACACTCCCCCTTTCACCTTTCCACGGGCACACTCGTCGGCCGCACAAAGACCCGCAAAATACACGTACAAGGTGGTGTATGTACAAAAAATCTATGTCTAAACCTATAAGTTTGATCTATTATTAATAGATACTCTTTATTTAGTCAATAAATAAGATTCTAACTTTCTAAGGTTGTATGTGAATAGATAACATAATAAAGAAATGATTTTCTCATCTCATCTCTCTGTATTCAATTTATTATTTATATTATTACGTGTTTGATCTATCTTTTTGTATAGAAAGAATCAATTGAACTGAACTAGCAACGGTTCATCAACACGTTATCTAGATCGCTCAGCCACACCGGCGCCGCCCCGTATAGGCTCACACCAAGCTGGTCTCCCGACCGCTCGCATGCGAGCCGTTGCCGCCGCATGGCGTGCCGCCTCCGTCGGTCTCCACGCGAGCCGCTGCCATCCCACGGCGTGCTACCTCCATCGGCCTCCCTAAATAGAACATCAATATGAAGTGAATAGGGGTAGAGGCAATCCTACCCCTCTCTTTTGAATCGGTCAAAAGAAATTTAGACTATCCAATCGGCTATGAGAAGTTCGGATCAACCTAATCGACCATAGAAAATATGGATCATTTGATCAGCTATGAACCGTTTGATCGGCAATGGTATGATCAATCCGATCGGTCATAGGACGTTCGAACTAGTCCAATCGATCATAAGAAGTATGGATCGTCCGATCGAACATGGAACGTTCGGACCAATCCGATCGGCAATAAGAAGCATGGGCCATCTAATCAGCCATGGAACGTTCAGACCAGTTGGATCGGTCGAGAGAGATAATCGCTTGCAAAAGAAGCATGGGCTGTTACAGATGTTTGTCTTTTAACGTATTCTACAATTAACTTGTAGACCTGTTTTGCAAAAAAAAATACTCCGTTTGAAAGTTAGATACTATTGTAAAAGCCAAAAACCGTAAAGAACAGGCCCTGTGGTTTATGATTTTTAGCTTATGAATTAAGAATTATGACTATTTGTAAGAGAGATTACGATAAGAAAAACAGTCGTATATGATTTTAGTCGATATAATTAAATTCGATACAATATCTATTATAAATCAACGTATACATATTATCTTAAAAAGATATACTATTTAAAAATTAGTTATTATAAAACCGTAGAAAAGCCAAAAGGGCGTGAGCGGAGACGAACCCAGCCATCCACTCGCGCGTCCTCTATACATCTCGAACATTTTTACCAAGGCATCGAGACATCACGAAACATAGGCACTGGATTTCAATCCCCTCGTATCGAACCCGGACGGGCTGCAGTCTCGACGAGGATGCTAGCCTTGCCCCGTCCTCCCGCGCCGTTGCTTTCATTTATTGCGCAGCGGCAGTGAGCGAGAAGGGCGGTGTCACGTCTCACGATTCAACGAGCAGGGCGGCACAGCGCGCGGTGGGGGTTGGAGACGGCCGCGGCGCACCCACACAGCTGTGCTGCACTGCTGCCTGCGCCCCCTTCCGGCTCCCACGAAACCGCTCTGCCTTTAAAAACCGTGCGCTCCAGCCTGGCCGTGGACCGTCCTTATCCCCTCCCGCCCCCGCGCACAGTACGCTAACTGCCGCGCGAGCTCCACCCCTCTCGCGGGCCCACCCGTCATGGGCACGGGAACGACCGGTCGCGCAGGGTGTTGCCGCTCGAGCGACAGGCCGAGCCGGGACGCGATCGCTGCGAGGAGGGAAGGGAGGCATGTACGGGGCGGTACACCTGTACGGTGGTGCGGTGGGGCCCGCGCGGGCGGGGTGCTTGGGCTTGGACGGTTCGCGATGGATAAGCACGGCACGGCGCACCGGCGGACAGTCGGGCACGCACACGCACCTCGCTTTGGTTTGTTAGGCACGCACAGTACGTAGAGTTGTTTAGAAGTACTACCTTGCTTTTTTTTCCCGCCGTGGTTCCGAGTCCACTCCACTTTCCCTTTCTCCTTTGTCGTGTCACGGATCGCAAAACGACGGAATAACAAACTTGTGGTTCGAAAGGATGAGTCACTCCCTCCCGTTCAGTGGCTGTTCAGGATCACGGACCTTTCTTTTTCAGCCTACGGGGTGTTCTTTGATAATCTTTACGTTTACTTTTTTGACACGGTAGCTGATTACGCTTACACAGACAATGAATAGGTGTATATAGTTTTAGAATCAGAAAGCTGTTTAGAAATTTTACTTTAGAAGGTTATCTCGTTTCAATGTTTGATTTTTTCGTGAAAAAGCTAAGAGCAGAAACTAAAATGAGCAAGTCATATAAGTTATAAGTTATAACTTTCTCGAATAAATAAATAAGATAATTTCTTCGTTATTTTTCAAAAATAACTTATCAGTATTTAATTTATCCATGTAAATACTCGCGCTGGTGAAAACCATATCGATCGCAAGAAAAAACCCAATGTACGTTTAATTTTTGAATCGAATTGGCCCGTTCAGGAACAGGGTCCCGTTGGGTTACCAAAATCACCGGATCTGCAGTTTCGCTTTTCACCCATTGCGGTGCGTTGTTGCACTGCTGGTACTAATCCGTTGGCCCTCCCCCACCCTGGCCACCTCTCAACGGCACCTGCCGTTTTCCACTGCCCCACGTACGAAAACAAAAGACACGGTTCCTTCAAATTTCGAATCCACGAGGCCAACCTCCCCCTTACATATCCACCCGGTCAAGCGCGGAACCCTCACTGAGCGAAGGGCTCCACATGTAGATGATCCCGCGTGGCATACAGTTACGGAAAACGACAAGAGCCCCGGGTCTCGCGACGCATGCAGCGGGTGCCAGCTGTATTGCCGGTCAGCTCACCGGCCGCGTCCGGTCGCCCAGCCGCTATAAATAACCTCCGCTTCCTTATCACTATTTCTCCAACCTTCCCACCACCCACACCACTCGCGACTAGACACAAACCGCAAGAAACCAAATACCGTTTCGCTCCGCCACTAGCAACTAGTCGTGGTCGCCTTAGTCTTCTTTGTGACGCTATGGGAGGAGTGGAGGCGGAGTGCGACAGGATCAGGGGGCCGTGGAGCCCCGAGGAGGACGACGCGCTGCGGCGGCTCGTGGAGCGGCACGGCGCGCGGAACTGGACGGCGATCGGGCGCGAGATCCCCGGGCGGTCCGGGAAGTCGTGCCGGCTGCGGTGGTGCAACCAGCTCTCGCCGCAGGTGGAGAGGCGGCCGTTCACGGCGGAGGAGGACGCCACCATCCTCCGCGCCCACGCGCGGCTCGGGAACAGGTGGGCCGCCATCGCGCGGCTCCTCCACGGCCGCACCGACAACGCCGTCAAGAACCACTGGAACTGCTCCCTCAAGCGAAAGCTCGCCGTCGCCGCTGATGGCGCCGAGTTCGAGCGGCCGTGCAAGCGCGTGAGCCCCACGCCGGACAGCCCGTCGGGGTCGGGGTCCGGGTCGGACCGCAGCGACCTCAGCCACGGCGGCGGCGGCGTCGGGCAGATTTACCGCCCGGTGGCGCGAACCGGTGGGTTCGAGCCGGCGGACTGCGCCATCAGCCGGCGGCACGAGGAGGACCCCCTCACCTCGTTGTCCCTCTCCCTGCCTGGCATGGGCCAGGGGTTCAAACACGCCAGCCCCTACAGCCACTTACAAGAACTGCCGCCCTCGCCCACGCCCTCCCCGCCGCCACCGCCTCCTGCTCCCGTGGTCGCCACACCGTCTTCGTACCCGTTCAGCCCCGAGTTCATGGCGGCGATGCAGGACATGATCCGCGCCGAAGTGCAGAAGTACATGGCAAGCGTCGGCGTGCGCGCCGGGTGCGGCGGTGCCGCCGGCGCGGCCGACCTGTTCATGCCGCAGCTGATGGATGGCGTGATGCGGGCGGCGGCGGAGCGCGTCGGCGGATTCGGGAGGATGCAGTAATTAAAGAATCAAAACAAAGTGGGGTGCTTTGTCTTAATCAATCTAGGACAATCGCAATCTGTTCTTAGCAAATTTGCTTCATTTGTTAGGATCTGTACCGTCGTTCCAAGTTTCTTTTTTCTATTTGCCTACTGCTGTGAAACTGAAACAGCAGTCAGGAACGGAAGGGAAGGGGAAAAGGCGAGAGAAGAGAAGAGGGCAAAGCCAAGCTGATGCTCTGCTTCTTCTGTACAGGAAAGAAATGGAAGGAAATGAATGGGTGGTGAACTGTGCGAATCAGAATTCACCATCGTTGCTACTCCCAGTTACCAAATCGATCCCGACGGATCTGAACGGAAAACTGCCGTTTCTGTAGTCGAACGTGTATATGGACAGGACAGCCACGCAAGTGGGAAGTGGAAGGCAAGTGGAAGATCTACCTCCCTGAACAGAGAAGCAGGTGTAAATTATGCACAAATCGGGAGGACGAAGCAGAGCTATTCACACACCAATCGACCAAGATTGATGTTTCTGATCCAAGATTGATTTGACCCGTATGGCGTTGCTGAACACCTCCTTGTTTGGTAGTATCTCTCCTTTCCCTTCACCCATCACAAGGGCCGCGGGGCCATCCCTTTGTTGGACTGGACTTTAATCATGAGAGCCCAAGCCCAATCTTGAAGGAGCACGGTTCGGTTCGTTTTTAGCAAATGAACGTGCGTTCTCCGTCGTTGAAAGCTACGTTCTGGCGAACGTGGTCGGTTGGCTAGAGCGTTGTGCTCGCTGGCGCTGCCTATCTGCGTATGCCAGCCACAAAAAGAAAAGAAAAAGAAAAGAAAAAAGAAAGCTACGTTCTGAGTGGAGCGGCGAAAGGGTTTGTTGCTTGTCGGCACATGAGAAATGACCCAGCTTCCCACGGTTCGTTCTCCTTTTAGCAAGAAGCGTTACCAAAGTTGGACGATCGGTGATGAGGCCCAGGAGCAAAGTTGATTACTAGCTAGAAAGAAGGCCATGACTCCGTCAGTAGTCAAGCGAGCCAGGAAGACACAGCCGCATCGGAAGGGTACAGATCGCAGGATACGAGAATATTCTTGCACGAGCAAAAATATCTGGTTGCTTTGAAACAAAAATAGTCCAAATATTTTGGAGGATGATTTATTTACAACTCAAATATATTTTTATTTTACATTTTCAAAAGCAATAGAACCAAACAAATAACCGTGCCACACCTAGCTATAGCCCAGATGAGCTCGCTTATCCTAGCTTAGCTGGGCAAAGCTAGCTAAGGATCCAAACATACCTTAATCTCCAAGACAAGCACGGTGTTGAAAAGGAATCGCGGACGTCACCGTATTATTATGCATGTCTACACCAATTTGTCTATACAGAAAATTGATGGTCACCGTGCTTGGGGAGTGGGAGGCTGGGGTTTGAATTCTCTCCCAGGACTATTTTTATTATTTTTGTTTCCCAATTTAAAAAATCAATTTTGGATTCTACAATTTCAAACAAAATTTACCAAATTTTTCTAAAACCACAAAAATTGAATCTGCGAACCCCCTTTAGAGTAAGAATTTTTTAAATAATATATATTTATTAAATATTATATAAATATATCATCATTTGAAAAATTATATAAATAACTTACTGTTGTGATAAAAATATTTGAAATGATGACAGAAAGTTATTTATGTAATTTTGTAAGCAATTATATATTAATATAATATTATTAAAATGTATTATTAAAAAAATCTTTAGAATAACATGGCCGGTAAAAAAAATTGTGCTGCCTGCCACAGCCCACGGGAAATAATTATACGGCACAGGTGCGATGTACTCTACTATGGCACCATCTCTAGAAATTGGACACGTGTCAGCACTCCTCAAAGCATGGCCTTCTTCCTGAAGGGCACATCTACGCCTGTGGCCACGGCAGCCAATCACCATGAGAACTCCGGCAAGCTCTGTTTGGCTAATCTAGTTGCATTAAGTTCCGATCACATGTCTGTTCGGATACGATCTCGTATTGGTTTGGTATACGTATATCCGAGTCGTATTCTCGCGCACAACTTGTGTCCGAGTCTCATGCGTAGTAGTCTCCTATAAAAGGAAGGAGGCAGCGCCTCTTGTATTTACCCCATCAAGTAGCAGTGCTTGCAATATCAATAAAAGGCAGCGCTTAATAGAAGGAACAGGGGCAGCACAAAATCAAAGAACTAGCAGCACCACATCTAGTTTCTTTCGTGTGTATTCTTGTGTTTCGTCAACATCTCGTGTCGCTGCGCTCTGCTGGAAGTTTCTGCGTTCTGCTGGAAATCTTCGCGTGGTCCAAGCCGAGTTTAAGGTTTGGCTCCAACAATTGGTATCAGAGCAAGGTTTGTATACACCTTCATCTATGTCGTCTTCGAGCTCGTCGAAAAACGTCACCACCGATGGGGGCGTTCTAAAGATCAGCGATAGGAGCGTGCCGAAGGCGTCGGCGCGCGAGGGCAGCATCTCCCTCCTGTATCCCATGCTCACGAGGAGCAACTACACGACGTGGGCCGTGAAGATGAAGGTGCTCATGCGCGCTCAGGGCGTGTGGAACGCAGTCGTGGATGAAGAGGTGAATGAGCGGCAAGATCAAATGGCGCTCGCGGCAATCTTCCTCGCGGTGCCGGAAGACATGCTACTGGTCCTAACTGAGAAGGAAACCGCAAAGGAGGCCTGGAATACTCTGAAGGTGATGCATCTCGGTGCCTATCGCGTCAAGGAGGCGCGTGTACAAAACCTCATAAGCGAGTTTGAAAACTTGCGCATGAGGGACACCGAATGATTGATGACTTCACGATGAGGTTGACGACAATCGCCGCAAGATACGAGGTCTAGGCAAAAGATGGAAGAGGCCAACATCGTGCGAAAGTTTCTTCGTGCGCGTCCTAAGAAGTTCTCTCTCGTCGTCACCACGATTGAGCAATTGGTGACATAAAAATATGTCGATCGAAGAGCTAATCGGGCGCTTGAATACGCAGAAGAGGAGAACGTCACCAACGATTGAGCAATTTGCTGACATAAAAATATGTCGATCGAAGAGTTAATCGCGCGAATACGCAGGAGGAGAACGTCGCTACGGCAACAACGACGCGAGACGAAGAGCATTTGCTCTGACGTGCGCATATGAGAACTCCGGATTGACAAGGCAAAAGTAAGGTGTTTTAATTGTAACGATTATGGACACTTTGCTTTGCTCCCAACAAGAGGAGAAAGCGTAGGCATATCTCATCGAGACAGATGCATCCAAACGCAACAAGATTAAAGGGGTGAATGTTTGGCTAATCTAGTTGCATTAAGTTCCATCACATGTCCATACGATCTTGGTTTGGTATACGTATACCGTCCTATTCTCGCGCACAACTTGTGTCCAGTCTCATACGTAGTAGTCTCCTATAAAGGAACGAGGCCGCTGTATTTACGCAAGTGCAATATCAATAAAAGACCTTGAAGGAACATGGGCAGCACAAAATCAAAGAACTAGCTCTAGTTTCGTGTGTATTCTTGTGTTTCGTCAACATCTCACTCCGCTGTTTCTGGCTGGAAATCTTCGCGTGGTCCAAGCCGAGTTTAAGGTTCGGCTCCAACAAGCTCCTCTTTCTCGTCACACGCATCCAAACGTTGAGCTCCTTCCACCCCACGCTGCCGTTGAGCCATGCCGCTGAACGGTGCCGACCTTGATGCTTAGCTACGCACCCTCATGTGGTTGCGGCGAGGGCGCACGGGTCGCGACGGGGAGTGGCGAGAGCGAAGGATGTGGCTGCGCGACAATGAGTTACGACGTGCGCGGAGCAGGTGCCCCGCGTAGCGAGGCTGGCATGGGGTGCAATGAGGTTCGAGCACCCTCATCTTATAAATACACATCCAAACAATAAGAATGAACATGGTGATGTACTTCAATTATGGCATCAAAGAATGGTCCTCCCTTTTTTTAATCTTTTCAACAGTTTTTGGTTTTTTTTTCTCCTCTCAACAATTACTATTTATTAGATTAATAAAATATAGTCAAAAGCTATAGGGCTTATTCTTTTGACTACGGTTTATGACTTTGAGTTATTCATAAGAAAGAGCATGAAGTAACAGAAACCTGTGTGCGATTTTGGTTGATATTAATAAAATTACTACTCCTGCTCTAAAAAATATTATATCTAAAAGCTACTATAAAAGAGCAAAAAACAGTTTTTAAAAGTTAAAGAAAAGAGACTCATAAGCTATAGTCTAAAATAGCATGCCAATATCCGTAAGTAAAAAACACGTTATACATATATTACATAGACCCTGATTTCTTTCATTTTGCTCGTTCTTTTGGGAAGTTGGCCCTGTTTACTAGTGCGCGAGTCGCACTGCAGCAGCTTCCCGCCCTAGAGTGGGAGGTCCAGCCGGCCCCGCCCACCTGATCCCGTATTCCCGTGGCGAACTGACGACCCAGTTCGGCGTGCCGAGGCCTTGATGCGGCGTACGTCGGCCGGAGACCGCTAAGCCCATCTAATTACAACCCGTCCCAAGTCCCAGCCTATTTCCGGGTCCAGTCCGGCCCGTCCCACGCAGTGAGAGCAAGACCGGCCGGCCGTCCCGCCCGCGCTCGACATGGCCCATCTTCCGTGAGGCACCGCGCCGCGCACGGCAGGTTCCGTCCTCGTGGCCCAACGGGGAGAAGAGGACGGACACCGTGCCGTGCAGTGCGGCAAGCTGCGGGCGTTCTCGCGACCGAGCGGAGCAAAACCAGTCGCGGCCTGAGGTCGGCCGGGCCGGCCGACCAAGACGGAAGACGAACGCGGCTAGTCGGCCACTACCACTGGCGGCACGACGACTTGGCGGGATCGATCTCGTTTGTTGGAGATCCGCAGCACCTACCGGATCAAGGATTATCTCGCGCGCAAGCGAGCTCCCGGGAGGGAAAATCTCCGCCCGATGCATGGCTCCGTGCCGCGCCACGGCAGCAGCCCACGTACGTACGCCGGCGTCAAAAGCACGCGAGGACTCGAACGTGCAAAAATGGGCATTGCATGGCGTCGCTGGCGTGCTGCGCCGGCCACCAACTTCCTGGCCCATAGTTTCTCTCCCCCTCCTTTTTTGCAAGGAGCCCTTAGGGTCCTTCCTGTTTATTAAGAACAGTAAGGATAACCGCTGTGAGACAATTCTTGGATCCAAGTCTTGGAAATTTGTTTGTCTATTTGTCAATTATATAACTGCAGGGAGACAATTTGATGCAGTGATTGCTTTAGAAAATGATCTTATTTACCCCCCATGCGATCTGATATCTAGTGCCGGTTGTACTGACAGATATTGATGCTATACGACATGTGCCATGTACCAGTAATGGTTTTTGTGGAGCCTGAAAATGCATTGTATGTTTTCATTGAAAAGGCTATTCATGGTACAAGTGTCAACATTGTTAGACTTGATCCAATAGCTGCAGCCTTATTCCTAAACATATTGCTGCTGGTGACTCTTCACCTTTGTTTAGGAAGAAAATTAGTATATATGTTTCATGAAGAATCTTCAAAGTTTCTTCCTTTCACAGTTAGGATCTGGACAAGAAAGACCGAAGCAATTGCAGTCTGACACTTTACATTTTTTTC
This sequence comes from Melocanna baccifera, assembly GCA_036346265.1. Classification (NCBI taxonomy): domain Eukaryota; kingdom Viridiplantae; phylum Streptophyta; class Magnoliopsida; order Poales; family Poaceae; genus Melocanna; species Melocanna baccifera. The sequence goes on from CM070692.1 coordinate 4,122,610, forward strand.
TTGGCAGCAAACAAACATCAAAGATCCTCTGAACATATTTAGTTCTCCACTTTGAAAATTGTAGCATTTATGTATGTGCTATAAAACAATGCATGGACTAAAACACCTTTGCTTTCTCTATGCAATTACCAGTGGAAAGTAGATCTAACTTGTCAAGCTGGAGTCCTGTTTTGTATATAGATAGCCTAAATATGTTTTATGTATAGATCAAAATTTCAATTATGTATAAATGGTTGCTCCTTTCTATACATAATTAGTTCACCAATGCTTTATTTGTTTTCTTCTAAATCAAACATGATCAGGTACTAACTTAGCATTACATTGTATGTCTCCTTGCAATGGTACTAACTGAAGCGTTTTCATTTGCTGGGTTGGACGGTCCGGTGGCGTTGATCAAGTCTCAACAATGGCGGCATGGCAGCAGAGTGCAGACAAGGCTACAGAATATCTTCTTGGTAGTAGAAAAATGCAGTCATCTCTCGAGCTTTTAATTAGCAAATGCAGATGGGGAGAAGCCCTTCATAAACCTTCTCAGCTACTCCTCTCTTAACCTTATTGTACCAAAATAGATAATTTTCACCTTTTTTTTTTGTAAGAATTGACATGTTATTAAGATAGATCCTGGTCTGTTTCTCTAGTAGGAACAGAGAGAATCAGATGATGTCCTCTGAGTTGACAATTGATCTTGTTTCCTTCTAAATCGTACTGTAGCTGTTGAAACATGTCTATCATATTCTAGCATAGCCGTCCTCGGCACCTCAAGTATTAATTTCTCGAGTTAAATTCTATATCAAATTATTTCCTATCACATGTATCAATAATATGTGAATAATTTCACATTGAGTTAAATAGATAATAACCACAATAAATATTGAAAGCCATATAAAAATTCCAACACTAGGCAAGTCATCCAGCGTCCATATCAGTGATCCAATGCCCTGATTTTCATCCACCAGTCTCAGGCATAGGCTTCCAACCAAACACAACATCTTCAGGCTTGCTTGGCCAGCAAAAATCATCAGAATACCAGGCTACCTCTAAGCATCACTTTTTGCCAGGCATGGAGCTCAGGGCACCAACCAAACAAGCCCTAAATCCTGGGTTATCTCAGGCATGTTGCCGGATTAGTTTTTTTTACATTTTCTTACCAATTTTAGTATTGTTCTCAAATTGTCTTATGTAGGCAATAATCTTGATAAAATAGTATTGCAAAAATCAAATCAAATTTGTCACAGACAACAGGGTGTGTTACATCTTGATTTTTGAATTCTCCAGTGCATTACCTACATCATTACCTTTTATGAAAGTACAGTACCATCTTTTTCCTGCAAAGTTATTTACTTATACTCAGTAGATGAGTTCGATATCTATCTTTTTACCACCCTTACATGTAATGAACAAATCTAACCATCAGTTACAAGATTACAAAATTAAATGCAACAGCTTGTCAATACTTTTTTAATCTTTGATGCTTCTGAGTTCCACATTTTAGTTTGCTAATGTTTTTCTTATACTTTGACGAAATGAAAGCAGTGTACTTGGGGTATTATTCTTATGAAATTGGTTCCTCTATTTTTACTGCTCAATGTAGTTGTAACTCATGAAACATGCCTATCTGCAAGCTAGTTGTCAATATGGTGCCATCAGACATTCAGACTTTCTAAACGTTTATATTTCTATTATCTTGCTTCAATTTCAGTGCACATATCTGTTTAGCGCCTAGTTACTCACCATTGTTTTTGTGTTCTTTACAGTGAGGCTGTCCCATAATGCATATATGTGAAATTTTGTCCAGATTCTCATGTCGACAACCTAACCTGAATGCTTGAATGTGTTGATGGCAAACTAGAGTACCTTCTCTGATGGAAGTACTTTATTTTGTGGTGGAGAAAGTTCAAGACAAGTAGCCTCATATTTAGCTGGAAGTGTTCTACTATGTTATTTCACTAGGAGCTATGTAAATTATTGTAAGGGCATCAATTGATGGCCAAATAATGCTTGTGGTGGTGTCGATTGATGACCAATTAATTGTTTACTAGACTTTTTAGATGGAAATAAATGAAACGGGTCGATGTACCAAAGTTGTTTGTACAATATTGTTTATTGATTGTATTAATAAAGAATTAAATGAATTGATTCTATGTTCATTTGTATTTTTGCTATGAATTTATAAAAAAGAAAAAACAGTATCATGCTGAACAGTATCTTGCTGCAATACATGTTGCTAGAAAGTGTTGTTGTGCCATGAAAACAATATGTTGGTACTGAGAAATGTGTGTTGCTAATTGCTACCTTGCAACACTGTTTATTCTATATAGCATCATTTACTATGTGTTGCAGTAGATCTATCTTAATTAGCAACACCAGCAATAACAACACTTATATGCTGTGTTGCTAACACTCCTAGCATTACTTTTTTTAGCATATAGCAATACATGTCTATGTTGTTGTAGCTCAGTCCTCCTGTAGTGACTGAAACCAGACAGCGAGAGCTTATATAGAGAAAGCTCCTGTCACTTCCGGCGTCTAATGCCCGGCGCCGGGGCTCGGGCCGGAGACCTTGATCCCGCCGAACATGCCGATGCCCGGGACGCCGGCGCCGGAGGCGCCCACATCGTGCTCCACGGTCCCTACCACCGTCTGGATATCGACGCCAACCGGCGATTCCACCGCACGCGCACCGTCTTTCTCCAACAGCGCAAGCGGCCTGGCCCTCGCGACTGTAGCCGCAAGAACCAGCAGGCACATCGCCACGAGAAGGGTAACCGCCGGTGCTTGTGCCCTGAGCTTGGCAGCCATTCTTGCGAAGCGAGTAAGCAATATATGCTGCACTCCCACACGTGTGTGTTGTCAGTGTACAGTGTGCTGTGATCCAATGCTTAGTTTGCAGCTCAGGTGTTGGGTTCTGGGGTTTATATAAGGTGGCCCGGGATGTTGGCATTGACGGGGCGTTGAAAATTGATCGACCTGCAGCAGATGGATAGATGATCGAGCACGAGGCGTCGGTCCGAAAGCGTCGTGGAAACGACAGGTCCGAAAGCGTCGTGGAAATGACACCAGTCAGTAGAGGTGAAAACAGATCGGTGACTGATCCAGATAGTTTTTGAATATGAATTATATTAACTTGGATATTTGTTAGATAGTATCAGATCAAAAACGAATACAGATTTCCTCTGTTGGATACAAATTCAGTAGCTTACTATCCGTCGAATACGAATACAGATCCAGATTATCCGGATATTCAGGATCAGATATCCACAACCTACATACTCTATTTCATCTCAACTCATTTACAAGATACTTTAGTAGCCCATCATACATTAACATATACATTAATACACGGAGTTAGAGAAGAAATCTTAACCTATATAAAGAATTCATAAATGTTCCTGACAAATATTTAAATCAATAAAGTAGTTATGTTTTTTCATTCATTTTATACGTACGATTTAAAGGATTTTTATGGTTTGAAAAATATTCGTGACCGTATGCGATTCGATTCAATTTGTATTCACTCCGTATTTATATTCGATATTATTTGTATTTGTATTTATATCCAAAAAATCCATATTTATATATATATTTACAAAATTATAAAAATAAATATAATAGAGCTATTAGCCGTACACCTCGTCGGCCAGTCAGCCAAGCGTACGAGGTGGTCGCCGTGCGATGTAATTTTATTGTGGAAGTTGGAACCTTGAGAAATTTTGTGCTCTGGAAGTGGACTTTGAAAGTGCTGAGGCCGACGTGACGGTCGAACAGATTGTGGACGGAACATTCACAGTTAAAGAATGGTGTCGTCTAAAAAATATTTATCAACTATTTTCAAACCTTTATTCAAGTGACTATAGAGTTATAGAGCTCAGATCAACAACCAAACGCTCAAAAAAAAAAATTACTCAAGAAATCAAACTGAAGACACGCCACACATCTGGCGGCCTGACTGGCCTACCGAAGCCAGTCAGATCAATGTGGCAGTCTAACTGCCGGTTCAAGGTTGGTCAGACCGGTGGATACAGTTTGACCGTTCCTGTGCAGAATTAGCCCAAAGCAACTCAAGAAATAGTGCAACTTCTAAAATACAAATCTAAATGGCATAAAATTTTGTACACACATTGTTTAAAGTCTCAAGAACCTATTCCATCCATGAATCAAAGAAACCCATATCAAAATTCAGACATTTTTAGATTGAAGCAAGATTGCACTAAAATCGGGTAAAATACAACAACACTAAATATGATTTGCACGTGGGCAGAGAATGGCCAAGATGGCTATAGATGTATTCACACATATCACAGTAAACAAGAACATCAAAGAAATCAAGCTAAAAATCCTTGGATCATGAAATCACTTGTTGAGACCAAAATCAAAAAATCAAATCTTTTCATGAACTTCCTATCAAAATAGCTAGATAGGTGGAGATTAATTTTCAGAGAATATCTCAATCTCTTATACATTCTTAGCATAACAAGATCAAGAAAATAAAATAGAACAGAAAAAACCAACCAAATCAAGTGCAAATCAATCAACATAAGAAATAATTATAGAGATAAACAAAAATTGATATATTGTTATTTCAGAAAGAAAGTTTACAACCACTCTACCTTGGAGGATAGAGACACATCACAACACTCTTCTCCCAACCCTAACTCTAACACTTGTGAACATTTTGTGTCAAGAGAGAATAGTTAACTATAAGTCTTCATCCCAATCCGTTAAATAGATGGGTTAACCAGCCAAATCTAACTTTTGGTAGATACTATCCACTTAGCACAATAGAGAAAACCTGATAACCGCACACACGTGGGTTTTAACTCACATACTGTATTTATATACGCTTTTCAAAGGGCATAAGCCTGAATCCACTAAACTCTTAGTCTTGATTCATCTTGATCTTCTTAGATTTCCTTAACTTAAACCACTCTCCTAAGCGCTGTAGTTTTGCTTCAATGTAGTTTATGATATTTTGATTAAACTACTAAAATATATTTTCTTGAGCCATTCATCTTCTTTCATTGCAAACAATCGCCATGTTTACCACGTGTTAGTGCACAACTGGCTTGTCACGCGTTGACAAGTCTCTCTTATTCCAATTCCATCGGATCACGCTGTACTTAAACCGACCAAGCCATATAGTGCAACCCGCCGCTTGAACCCCCCTTCAATATTTTTCATGTTTCTTGTGCTATGTTTACCACCTCACCCGACATCCTCGATTATGCTGAGCCTCAGCTCTTCCAATAACATAACTCTAATTCTTGCCGTTGACTATAGTTGACTCCAAACGACCCATACAAAAACTAATATATTATTTTCAGACACAAGTTCTTCATAACATGATCATGCAGCCCATAATCCCAGACCTAAGTCACTCAAACTCTTCCCATGACTCAAAACCACAAAATTCGAAACTTGACCGGAGAGCACATTCTAGCCAGTCTGAGTGCACCCCTGTAGCGGTCAGACCATTGACCCCCTGATGTTGGTTTGACCAGCAATACCATAGATCGACCGACATACTCGATAAATGCGTATTTCACATTTCCAATCTTCACATATTATCATGGTTCATCACAACATTATTTAAGACCCTCTGAAATGGTTCTTCAAATGATTTTGTGGCTAAACATGTTACTGCCGGTAATTTTTTGCTTTAAGTTATCGTTTCCGCATGGCAATTAACATTACTAGTAGTCAAAGAAATTCTGTGTTCAGAAATCATAATCCAAATGCATCTGAAGATGACTACAAGAAAGATCGTTACGTGTAAAGGCTGGATCGATGCAGAGAATCTATAGGTGGCGAAAGTGACCAAAAGTTCAGGCGAAGTCAGCGGCAAAATGGGAACCCAGGGAGAAGAGTTCAGGCGAAGTCAGCGGCAAAATTTGAACCTAGGGAGAAGCTACACGCACCCGGGTCGGGTCGGATGCTGGCGCGTGGATCGACCAATCGACCGAGCCATCTCTCGCCCGGTTTCTGGTCTCTCCTGGTCGCTGCACCGTGAGTCACCACTGCATTTCATTCCAAGTCACGACCCAGTCGGTCATTAGCTAGCTCGTTCAACACTTCTGCACCAAAACTTCAGAGAAGTTCAGGCATACAGAACAGAGATTAAGAGCACACGCAACTCAGCACTTTGCCAATGGCATGCAAGCTTATATACCTCTGTTCTTGTTCTTTTGATGGTTATATTGCTTCGCATGTTGTTGTCGCTTAATCTTGGCAATTTTAGAGTGACAGATGGGACCCTGAGGTAAGGCCAACGAGGAAAGCGAAGGATGCTGAAGACATGATCCGCAGCCGAAGCCGAGGCTCAAAAGGTCATATAAAATTAGTGCCGCACTATACGTTACGGTAGAGAGTTGGACAGATCTTGTGCTCACACATCAACAATTGCACGGAGCTCACCACTTGCCACCGCCTTGTCGCAAGGGAAGGCATGTAGACTCGCATTTCAATTTAGCATACCATCCGTGACGGACTTTGAACAGAGCAAAGAGATAAATCAGAAATCAGCAAGTTACAAAGCATGCAATACAAACTAAATATATTGGAAAAAATCCTTTAGTTGTATGCATGCATGGATGCTTGGGTCGGTTTGCTTTTGATATGGTCGCCACGGTCACTAAAAGAAAAAAATAGACAGACCCACGTAAAAAGAAAGTGGTAGTGTCACGTGGACCCATTAATGCTAAGAAAGGAAAGCTAATCTCCTACGTGCAAGGCAGTGACGGATCCGGGATAAAACTTTAGGTGTGAACATGATAGTAAAAGAATTACGTACATAAACTATATTGTAATTACACACTATATTAATTTATCCTGTTACAACAGATTACTACATAAAAGACGGTTCGATTCTCTATGTTCTCTCTCTCATCTATATTATCTCGTATCCTATATAATAAAGTTTGTAGGTAGCTCACACACACTATTGTACATAGCCTAAATAGAGACACAAGTGGTTCTACAGAATATGTACTTGATCACCTAAAATTGACCTTTTTATATACCTTTACTTTTTCCGTACCTTAGAAGTAGTCAATAGTTCTAGCTGGTATATTCAATCTACCTTCTGTAATTTGATGATGATCAATATTGCTTCTAATCGATGTATTGATCTTCATCGGTTTATAACTATTTAAGAATTATTCTTTTTTTTTATATTACTTTGCATCGACGTATCGGCGATTGTCGCCCGTTTGCATTTCCTTGCCGACCTTTGCACCCTCCATAGTAATGTACCCGTCCTGTCCGAAAATCTTCCGTCGGCAGCTCATGTGATCTTACGGCAGCTCGTGCTTTGGGTGGGTCGATCGAGTGGCTTGTTATCGATGCATGCACCAGGACAATGGCCATTAAAATTTTGGGTCAAGCTAACCGGCTTTCTGGTTAACTGCACGATCGACCAGCACTCCCTGCTGCGATGGAACATAAGAGGCTACAAACGAAAGGATGCACTTACTGCCACTTGCACTTGGAGAAGCTTGTGTTCAAAAAAATGCACTCGGAGAAGTAGCACACATGGGTGGCGAGAGGTTCGCAATGTCTCCCTCCTCCAAAAGAAGAAGGAAATGGACTAAGCTCCCACGGGCAGGCTTAGCCCGTCGACATGCAAAAGCACACACGTACTGGCTGCTACATTTTAGTCCTACCCTTTTTAGCTTTTAATTGTTTTCTAATAAATAAACAGAATAACTTTTTACTTTTTCAAAGCGGTTTATCAATATTCGATTTATTCGTACAAACACTCACTTTGAGGATCTCTAAAAGAGCAATGTTTCAATGTTTTTCTCTCTAATAAGAGTAGAGGATAAAACATCTATCAATCACAAATTGTGTAGATCATATAAGTCCGAAAAAAATATGTATTTTATTTGTGGGGGAGAGCTGGCTAAAATACGTGGGAAAATATATACAGTGATTTTCATCGAAGAGCGTTAAAACGCGTAAATTACGAACCAAGAAGTCCTAGGATCAAACATCTGCACTATCGCATAGGGTTGAAATTTGAGCTTTGGATTTTCTCTCTCTCTCTCTCTTTTGCACGAAGATGTGTTGGGCTGCAGCTAATCTGCGATCACCATGCGGTAAAATGTCGGTAGTGGGGGCGGTGGTATCGCTTGACACGCTGCGTGTTAGGTTGTGCAGTCGCTTGCGCGCCGTGCAATCGTGCGTCGCTCGACACGCTGCGTGTTGCGTTGCCGGGTCATGGAGATGTGCGGTCGCTTGCGCACCGTGCAAGTCATGCGTCGCTGTCGAAGCTGCGTGCCTGAAGAGACGAGAGGTCGGCGTTAGATGATTCGTTAGACCACTACCTCCTGACGAAATCTTTGCCATTTGGCACTGTACTTGCATGGGAAGAAGAAGAAGCCACTGCCATGTGAACCCCCTTTTTTTTTTTACCCTGATCGGGCCTGGAAATGTCCAAGGCCCAGACAGACGTAACACATCCCATGATTTCACACAACTGCCCCTGTGACCCAACTGAACTTAAAAGTTTTAAAACTCAGAAAAGCCCATGTCAGGCCTCACGGCTCAGAGGCCATCGAATCTAGGCCCAAAACTACCCCCAAAGGCTGTTCTTTTTCTGATTTTTCTTGTTCTACAACCTGTTCTTCCTCTCACAGGAATTTTTTTTTTCACCTCGTTATCTATTTGGAGTTTCTCCCGTGAGAATGACGGCTCAAATATTAACCTACTGATCTTTACAATGATCCTGCAAGAACAAGCACGAACGATGCTTGTTTGAGATGACACGAAACAAAGGATCGTCATTCGTGAAGAAGGAACTAAAATCATAGAAAAATGGATTGAGTTTGTATTGTTGGAATTTTTATGTGGTTTTTAATATTTATTGTGTTTATTATCTTTTTAACTCGATATGGAACTGTTCATATTATTGATGCAAGTGATATGGAATAATTTGATACAAAATTTAACTAAGTAATTAATACTCGATGTGTCGAGAACGTCTGTACTAGAATATGGTAGACATATCTATTGAGAGATCAAGTCTATTGAAATTTAATATGTATGTATATGTTTAACCTAGATACAGAGCACAAAGCGGAATAGTTGTTTTTGTTTTGTAAGATCATCTCTATAGGCTATTGACCCACATGATCATATTGGAGTTAATCTCATAAACAATTTGATCATAGCACATGACTCACACATGTGTAATAGGGACTAATATATTTTAGACTTATAAAACTGGCCTGTTAAATTGTTATTGGTGATATGATTCAGGAGTCACACGATGTACCGAAAACAGGTGGGTTGCTTTGTAACACCTAAAAATAGAGTCTATAAATAGGTTCATACTATCTAGCCTCATAATCCAATTATAAACAGCACCACACAAAAAGCAAAAGAATAAATGATAGACCAAAAAGCCTCCACAAAATTAATCTATGATTTAAGAAAACATAACATTTATATCAGAACCAGGTTATTGCACGCATGGCGAGCATTCACGCGGAAGCAAAGACGATGACTTCCACTCCTTGCCTCAGTAGCCTCGGTCTGAGTGCATCTCACTGACTTGAGATACGTCTCCTTTCCGCACGCTAATCAAGGCCGTGAGGAAGTCAATCAGAGGTCATGCAGCATCGACATGTCCTCATTTGGCATGCTGTGATTCCTCATCTTGCACAGCATGTCTCTCCGTCCTTGGCACGTCGATCATGAAGATCAATCAGCAACAAGTCTTCTAGTTCCTCGGGGTGCAAGTGGTTCGTGGTTTCTTCTCGACGCAAGTGGCACTTCATACCACTTCTTGGGAGGAAGACAAAGATTGATGTGACATGACGTTGTGCGACATTGATTAAGCCAATTAATTGTTTTTATGTTAGAATTAAAGACTGATTCTTTAGCTGCTAAGTATGAGGGTGAACAGAATACGTGAAAAATAATATGTAGTCTGGAACAATATGTTGGTGAAGTATCCCTTATTAAAGTGTTTAATCTTGTTAATCACTTTCTCTCTACTTAAATATATGATAGCACTTAAATTAATGAGCATATCAATAAAATTTATGTTTAAGTAGAGGAATTAAAAAATATTGACTATTCTTTTTTTCTCAAGAAGTGCAGGTCATAGTTGTTCTAAACTCTTTGCTAAATTCATTGGAACAATTTAATATATCTTTCTATCATTCTGCAAAGATACTCGGTGTGCACACTCTGAGATATCATTTGCTCATGGAAGAAGATGAAAAACTCTCTCAGGGAAAGAAAAGTACTCATAATTCTGATTTACACCTTAGAGAGAAAAAAGGTAATAATAAATAGAATTGGCAAAAGAGGAAGTCTAATGGTGACTTGTGAGAAAAGCTTAACAAGAAATTCAATCGAGATTATCATAGAAACTATAAATCAGTTTAGAGGAATGATAAGTATAGGAATTTCAAGTGTTACAACTATGGTCAGTATGGGCATTTCAAAGCTGACTGAAGGAAAAAAAAGTAGAATGAGCAAAAGAATAAAAACAATCAACGAGTTGAGCATAAAGGCAATTCTTCGCCTAACAATACATCTAATATTTTTGTATACACTGAATCTATACTTACTACATCTCGTATTACTAAAGATCATAGAGCTTTTATTTCTATGCAAACAATTTCAAAGGGAAATAGATATGTCTTTTTGGGTACTAATGCTAAACCTGATGTACTTAGAATTAAAAATTATGTCCTAAAACCTTCTAGTAGAGGGAAACTATTGTTACATGACACTTTATATTCACCTAGCATGAGAAAAAATTTAATCTCTGTTGCTCAGTTAGAATCTGTTAGTTCTGATATATTGTTTGGAAAAAGAAGAGTTAAAATATTGCTCAATAAAAAAATTAGTGGATAGTGGTACTCATCATGAAGGTCTTTATTTTCCTAATAAACTATCAAATGATGGCAATATTGATTACTTAGTTGGCGAAAATAACTTTATAGTGAGGAATACTAATGATAGGAATACATACTTAAAATCTTATTTATGGCATTTACGGCTGGGTCGCATATCTAAAAATAGAATTAAGAAGCTTATTAATTCTAGAATTTTGTGCTTTAAGTGGGAGGATTTTGGTATTTGTGGGACATGCATAATGGGTAAGATGACCTATGTGCCTTTTCTAAAGGCAAAAAGATTTAATGAGTCTCTTGCTATTATTTATTATGATATTTGTGGTGAGATGTCTACTCTCGTTAGAAGTTAAAAGATTTATTTTATCACATTTATTGATGGTTATTCTAGATTTGGTTATGTGTATCTTCTTAAATATAAGTTGGAAGGGTATGATATATTCAAGACTTTTAAAATTGAAGTAAAAATGAATTGAATAGAAAGATTAAAGTTTTGAGAACTGATCGTAGAGGAGAATACTTCAGGAATATTAAATAATTTTTATAAAAGTATAGAATATTCATCATTGAACCATACCTTACATTCCGCAATAAAATAGTGTTGCTGAGCAGAAGAATAGAACACATAAGGATATGGTTAGGTCTATTTGTCTTTTTGGGTGAAGCTTTACATATTGTCGTTTATTTATTAAATCATTCAATATCTAAGTCTCTAACAGTCACTCTTTATGAGTTGTGGACTGGAAGAAAATCCTCACTTTGCCACTTAGCCGTTTGGAGTTGTAATGCACAAATTAGAGTGCCAAATTAAAATCGTACTAAATTTCAGCCTAAAAGCATGCCAGGAATTTTTAGTGGTTATTCTTTGAAATCAAAATGGTACAGTTTTTATGATCCAACAAAGGATAAACTGGTGACAAACAGGGATGCCATATTTTTAGATGAAAACACACATCGTCGTGCTAAGAGGGAGAAGGTGGAATTATTAGCAACTCCACCAGAAACACAGATGGATACATCTAAAATTAATTCTCATACTGAAAAAGGCTTAACTCCTGAAGAAAATTCAAATCAAACTCCCAACACTAATGTGCTTAGGAGAAGTGAGAGGAATTTAAGTACACCTCAATATCTAGATGATTATTATTTGTTCTTGGAGAAATCCACTCTAAAATTTCAGATTTAGAGGAAAAACCAAAGAAGCAATAAATTGCTCACAATCAAAACTATGAGTGAAAGCAAATACAGAAAGAAATAAAACTGAAGAAAAGAAATAAAGTTTGAGAACTTGTTGATCTACCAAACAACCGTAAGCCCATATGTTATAAATGGATTTTGAAAAGGAAATTAAATGCAGCAGGTTTAGTGGAAAGATATAAGGGTAGACTTGTTGCTAAAGGCTCTATACAAAGGGATATTATTGAATTCATGGAAACTTCTCTCCTATTAAATTACTTCAATTCGTATTATAGTGCTTCGATGGCTTATTATGATCTTGAACTCCACCAAATAGATATTAAAGCTACTTTTTAATGGTCTTTTGGATGAGGAAATATATATGAAATAGTCTAAAGTTTTTGGAGAAAAAAGAAATGAAAATAAGGTTTGCAAATTAAATAGATCAATTTATAGTTTTAACTTTTAAACAAACTTCACGTCAGTGGTATATTCTTCTTGATAATGCTATCACGTCATGTGGTTTTTCAATGATGGAAAGATGATCGTTGTATATATATACACAAAAGTTATGGGTAAATATTTTATCTTATTGCCTTCATATGTTGATGATATTCTCATTACTTCCAATAATAAAAATATATTGATGGAAGTGAAAGCTTGATTGTTTTTTAAATTTGATATGAAAGATATGGGAAAAGCTTCCTATATTTTAGGAGTTGAAATATATAGAGATCAGAATAAAAGGATTCTTGGGTTGTCCCAAAAGGCATACCTTCGAGGTATTTAAAATGATTTTCTCTGGATAATGGCAAACCTGCTAATGTAACTATTGTGAAGAAAACTAAACTCAGTCAGAAATCATATCCAAACACTCCTGAGAAAAAAAAGCTAGAATGAATGAAATTATTTATTCTTCAGCTTTGGGATGTCATATGTATGCTATGTTATTTACATGACTTGATCTTAGCAATGCCATTAGAATTCTTGGTAGATATCAAAAGAATCCTAGAGAAGAGCATGGAAACAAATCAAATATGTACTGCATTATGTCAAAGTAACTATAAATTATTCATTATATTTTAATGGTCATAACTTAGTACTGGAAACATGTACTGCATTGTGTCAAAGGAGCTATGAATTCTTAGTACTAGAAACAACTCAGTATCGTGGATCACACCCGCACTTGTGCCCTAACCAAAAACTCAGTACCATGGGGGTATTTTTATCCTCTGGAGTACTGATGCTATCCACATATCCAACTACACCAGCTGTGAGTTTTCCCTGACAGTGGACGTCAACATCAAAGAATGTTCCACAAACTTTGTAATGACAACGGTATACGGTCCCTCCACAGATAGGGACAAGCTAGGAAGGTTCCTACAGGAACTCCATGATGTGCAGCCGTCAAATGGCACCTCTTGGCTTCTTCTAGGATATTTCAATCTCATATATAAGGCAGGTGACAAAAAATAACCAAAACTTGAACAGATGATTCATGGGACAGTTTTGAAATACCCTAGATAATTGTGAGTTGAAAGAGGTTCACTTACAGAACTGCAAATACACTTGGAGCAATCAAAGAGACAATGCAACCCTCGTCAGACTCGATATATTCTTTTGCAATAACGCGTGGGACACCACCCTCGACAGCCATGCCTTACATGCCTTATCCACATCCATCTTGGACCGCTGCCCCTACTCCTATCTATCACAACTGGGCCATGACCATCGAAAAGCTTTCATTTTGAAAATTTCTGGACCCAACTACCTCAGTTCCTCCACGTAGTTTAGCATGCCTGGGGAGAACTAACCCTAGCTCTAGATCCAATATGAGACTGCATAACAAATTGATGAACACAGCCAAAAGGCTTAAAACATAGAGCAATAGGTTGTTTCTGATACTAAAACTACAACTCCACATGGCTTAAGAGATCATCCTATGCCTTGACATTGCACAAGACAGTAGGCCACTATCGGCGGAGGAGAGCCAACTATGGATGCGCCTCAAGACAAGGGTAATGGGGCTGGCTATGGTCGAAAGGTCCTAGAACAAGCAGGCATCTCGAATCAACTAGCTCAGAGAGGGAATGTGAACACAAAAATTTTCACATCACTATAAACGGCCGTAGGAGGAAAAACTTCATCCAACGCCTAAGCAACGACCAGGGGTAGGCCGTCTCACATGAGGACAAGGCAAGCGTCTTGTCTTCTCACTTTCATTAGATCTTGGGGTAAAACTCCCTGGCTGTCACCACCTTCAACTGGGACACCCTCCAAGTACCACGATAGGATTTGCACACCCTGGATGTCATGTTCACTGAATATGAAGTGCATGAGGCGATTTTGGAGCTGCCACCGAACAAAGCCCGATGAGTTCAATGGAATCTTCTACTATGCATGCTGGGACATTATAAAGGATGACTTCATGGCTGCCCTTTGAGCTTTCTTCACCTTGAGAACAACGAACCTCTCTTACACAAACACCACAAATCTTGTGTTACTACCGAAGAAAGATGGGGCCCGATCTACAGGGGATTTTATACCTATTAGCCTCGTTCACAGTGTTCCAAAATCGTAGCCAAAATCTTGGCACTACACTTTGTGCCTTTTATGAACAAATTAGTCTTCCTAAGTCAGAGCATCTTCATCAAAGGGAGATGTATTCAGGACAATTTCCTATATGTGCATAATTTGGCAAGAATGTACCATATAAACACAACTCTAGCTCTCCTGCTGAAATTGGATATTGCGAAGGCCTTTGACTCGATCTAGTAGAACTACTTCCTAACCCTTTTGGAAAAGAGAGGGTTCCTGCCCCGGTGGAGAAATTGGGTCTTCTGCCTTCTCTCTGCTACCAGCTCCATGGTATTCCTCAATGGAGTGTCGGGGGACAAGTTACAACACCTCAGAGGCCTACGATAGGGAGATCCGTTATCTTCATTCCTCTTCATCATAGCGATGACCCATTGCAAAGGATCCTCAACATTGCAACAAAACTACAACTCTTGCACCCCTTGGTAGGAAGTGTGGCTGTCCTTAGAACATCCCTCTATGTGGATGATGCTGCCATCTTCCTCGCGCCACAAAGTGATGATGTGTGTACATTGGTCTGGATCCTAAACAAATTTAGTGACATAATAGGACTACAAACCAACTTGTAAAAAAAACCAAGCCGCGCTAATTAGGTGCGAGGGCATCGACCTGCATGAGGTTTTGCATGACCTATCGGCCCAACAAGCAACCTTCCCCTTCAACCACTGTGGCTTACCACTTGCCATCAAAAGGCTTCACGGGTGGACTTCCAAAAACTCAATGACAAATACGCAACACGCTTGGCAAGATGGCACGCAAAATTGCTGACACTTGCGGGTAGAAAGTGCCTCGTTAAATCCGTGCTCACACCATAGTCAACCTATCTCTTCATAGACATCAAGGCGTCGAAGAGCGTAATTACAACCCTCAATAGGCGAACGAGATGCTTCCTCTGGGCTGGCTTAGACTAGCTAACGGGGGAAAATGTAAGGTCAATTGGGATACTGTTTGTAGATCGACAAACCTTGGGGGACTCGAGCTCCTAGATCTTGATAGCTTCGCCAGGGCACTCAGACTTCGATGGCTCTGGCAAGATGGGGTGCACAAACCAAACCTTGGCAAGGAATGAAATCCCTTGTGATCGTAAGATTGGATGCTTTTTGCAGCGGCAACCATCATAGAGATTGGAAAGGAGACAAGGCGGGGTCCTGAACTTCTACTTGGGTGGGAGGAAATAGATTATGCGACATTGCACCTACTGTCTTCCGACATCCAGGAGAAAGAACTGCACCATACGAGCTGCGCTAGCAGGGAACACATGGCCGTTAGAGCACCACGAAAAGCAACAACCACTCTCATAATTCTTGTCACTTGGCAGATATGGAAGAAGCACAACGCCTGGATTTTTTGATCCATCACATCATCATCGGGCCAATTGATCATCAAGTCTACTGGAATTTAATATGCATATATATGTTTAACCTGGGTACAACACAGACGGAATAGCTGGATTTGTTTTGCGGATTGACTCCGTAGGCTATTGACCCACATGATAAGATTAAAATTGATATCATAAACAATCTAATTATGGTGCATGACTCATACATATGTGCTAAGGACTAATATACTTTAGACTTATAAAACTGGTCTGTCTGATTATGGTTGGTGATATGGTTCAAGAGTCCTATGGTGTGCCAAAAATAGGTGAATTATTTTGTAACACATAAAAATAGAGTCTATAAATAAGTTCTTATTATTTAGTCTCATAATGTAATTATGAGTGGCATCATGGAAAAAACAGAGGAATGGAGGATAGATTAGAAAACCTCCACAAAATCAATATAGTATTTGAGAAAATCTAACATGTATTGAGTGTCACTTTGATCAAAATAACCATGCTGAAATCCCACGTACAATTTTTTTTTGAAGTAAGCAAAAGAAATGTATAACGAACTGAAAACCTACTAAGTTCCATCCTGAATGCTTTGACCATGATCTATCCTGCGCTGTAGGTTGATCTGAAGTGCTGATGAATGATTAACCAAATAATTAATGAAACAAGTAATACACTTATACGATATGAGCTTAAAGCGCATGCTCTTTATTCTAGAGGAGATCGTGTCTTACATGTGCATATGCATGTATGCACGTATCTGTTCAGAGCCGGTTTATTCATGAAGTAAATTAGTTCACCGCTTGAATTGTTTCAAAGAATAGTTCAGAACCACTGCCATTATAGTATATCCAACCACACATGCGACATAAAACTTGCTTAGGAAATACATAGGGGGAATTTGGTAACGCAAGTTACCTAGAATAATAATGGATTATCTAACAGTAGACAACAACTTACTAATTGCATGGTGTCAAACTGTCAATATGGATCGAATAGAGGATGCTTACCTGCCATTCATGGATGACACCTTAGATCGGGAGGAAGCAAGATGTAGGAGGAAGAGATATTGGCGCGGCTCAATCAGATACTGATCTTACCACTGTTTGTAAAACCTATGATCGGATTGAACCTCACCAATATCGCTCTTTCCATTGATCAATCATGCAACCCATGTAGACCATGCTCCATGCATGATGCACTGCATACATGAAGCTCATAAGGTGATCTCACGCAAACAGATTGCCTCTGCTCTCTCATCAGCCTGCACTCTAATTAAGATGAAAGCCCCATCAAACAGCAGAAGTATTCAAGTCAAGGGATAAATGAAAATTAAGACATGTATATAATGATCTATGCAAGGATATACATACATACATACATACATACAAGATCAATCGCCTGGCTCTCCATCTCAGCCGTGAATGATCGATATCAGGATGATATATAGAAAACGATGGCTAGTGGGGAACCAAAGTGACTTTTGGCGGTCAGTGTTGTGTTGCTAGGGTTAATTGGAAGCGTCATGTATCGCACTATCCTTCCAAATGACATACATGCAGATCTCACGAGATATTGGTGTACTCCATCTTTCTCACATAATCTACGTAGGCCTGGGCGCCTGGCTGGCTTGCTAGTCACAGCTTAACCTGCATTTAGCCACGCAAGATCGAGACAGAGAAGGCCAAGAACACAGCCGTGTGAACTGTAGGGGAAGAAGAGGTTGGGGGGAGGGGGCACAAAATAGGAGGAGAGGCATGCCGCATGAGTCGGAGTTTTAAGCTGCATCTCCATGGGAGAGGGTAGTGAACAGAATGATGAGGAAGTGCAGACCAAAAGATATATGCAGATCTCTCTCTCTCTCTCTCTCTCTCTCTCTTATGCATGCATGGTCGGCATACAATAGTGGGGTAGGTTAGAGCGTTTTGCGGACGAACCACCATTAATTGATCCATGCGGTTCAGTTAGGAATTAGAGAAAGAGAATATATACTGCCTTGTATTTTAGAGAGAGGAGGAAGAAGACGACGACGACCACTAGCTAGCTAGGTTAATTAGTAACAGCTGGGCATCGGGAGCAGGAGCGCAGAATGTGTGTACCTAGAAAGGAGCCTCGGAGTTCCGTACGAAAGGTGGCCAGTTTCTTAATCGGGAGCACCTTGCACGTAAATCCGTCTGCGATCTAATTAAATCCCAGTTTCTTAGCGAGCTAGCAATAAGAACACCTGCTACAAAGCGGGAACAGCGGCGTCAAAGCGGCTCTGCCGTGACACCGCGGCAGGGAACACCACTCTCATGGGGTTGCTCCAGTTGATCACTTCTTTTCCCTATCACCATTATTGTTTCTTATCGTTTGCATGCCTTCTCTTCCTTTTGCATCTCTCTCTATCTTAAAGATCTTTTTGTACTACATCATACTCTCTCTCTCTCTCTCTAACGCATACAAATGAAGAAAATACAGGGCAACTTAGCCAATTGAAGGATGATGGTACGCAGTTAATCATGTTTTTGAACCATAGCATCAACATTAGAATCATACACACACCTCTAAGCTAATCCAAATATAAGCAAAACTGATTTACAGTTAAAAAGAAAGTCAGGCAAAACACAAATATATCAAAACCGATATTTGAACAGCTCAAATGACAGGTTAAGCATGTATTCGATCCCTCAGTTTAACACAAATAGGAGCATATAATATCTTGCACTACTACAAAAGGGTCATTACATACGGTTTAAAAACGTCATCACAAATAGTTTCCTAACTGTTTGAATTTATGTGTCAGTAATAATAGGTGGTTATCACAGACAGCTTCCAAACCGTATGTGAAAAATTAAAACACATACGATTTTTTAACACTCTGTGATATGTCGGTATCATAGACAATTTTTTATATTAACCATCTATGATAGCGGACATATCACAGATGATTTTTCTAAAAAACTGTCTGTGATAACAAAAATATCACAGACGATTTATTTTAAAAACCGTCTGTGATACATGCACATACATCACAGACGGTTGTTTTTCAAAATTGTCTGTAATTTGTAGATATCACAAATGATTTGGTGTTCCAAATATATAATTTGAAAAATTACATTATTTTCTTTTTCGGCAAGCATCAAGAAATGCTAGCCATATCCTCTGAAGTAAACAGAAGATCTTACAAATATATAGCATAGGACAATCATCACATAGATCTCACAAATGAAGTAAACAACGCAAGTAAATCACATATATAGTACATGACAATTGTTACACAGATCTTATAAATGAATTAAATAATTGAATGAAGTACAATTGAATGAATTATTTGATTAAACACAATTGAGTTATTACAATTGTATCTAATGTTTCAATATTTAATTATCATTGCCGGAGTGGAACTCTCCAATGTTGTTTATGACCTTCGCTATCAAGAATTGAGAGAGCTTTCCTCGAATTTCGGTGAGTTTGTCCAAGATCAATTGCACTTTCATCAAATATCACATGTTGTCGCTAGTAGTGTTAAGTCATTATATATATATATATATATATATATATATATATATATATATATATATATATATATATATATATATATAATCATAAAATAATTATTATTGATATGTTGACAAACCTTTAGATCATTCGTCTTAGTGTCTATCAAACCCTCGAATTTACCAAACTCTTTCTCACTATAATTCTCTTCTGCATCCCGTAGTATCTGATCCAGATTGTCATCCTACAACCTATCCTCATTGAAAACACAGTCCATAATCAGCATATCGTTGTCTCCTCAACGATGTTATAACTATTTTCCTATATAATCTTCTCTTCACCATAACTGGTCCAACATGTATATCCTCTTTTGAAACCCTTTCGAATCAAGTAAGTTTTGATTTGTGTTAAGTTGGTAAATATCTTCATATTATCGTAATCAATACATGGACAATACATATATTCTATTCCCTTCTTCAATATATCATGTTCGGCTGCTCTTCTAAAAAAAGACATGTCATTAATGTATATTATCGCAATCAATACATGGACAATACATATATTCTATCCCCTTCTTTAACATATCCTGCTCGACTGCTCTTCTAAAAAAGACACGCCATTAATGTATTCCTCATTCACACGATTCTCAACGAATATTCAGTTTCGGTCCATCTATGCTACACATTTAACAAATTAATTAGTATCAAATTACATTATTAATGCTACTATAGCTAACCAGCCTCTACATACACATATAATTATCATTTACCTTATAATAAATTGTTCATATCTAAATTAAGTAGCTAGCCACATATTCATGGAGCAATATACACACACATATATATCAAGTAAGAATATACTAAAGTAAACTAGAAGCACTGACCTATTTTTAAATTAGAGCAAACTACCATCTCTCTCAAATCTAGATACGTAGCTAGATCTAAAAACCTAGGAAAGCAGCGGTATAATCACTACTCCGTATATGTCCACTTGGAAATTAAGCAGCGGTGTAGCACTTACTGGGCCCCTGGCAAGCTAGGGGGACAAAGCTACAAGCAAAAGGAGGAGAGAAAGGAAGTGGTGGTGGACTGGTTGACGTGATGATAAGAGTGGCTCTGGTGGCGTGCCAGTCCCTTACTAATCAGATTCCCACGCGCTAACCCAATCCCCCATCATCATCATCGTCTCCCTCCACCTTTCTAACCCTATGCAGCAGTCAAACTCAAAACTAACAGCATGCTTTTACGGACCACACGATAGCGCGAGCCATGCATACATGATGCATGCATGCTTACAAAGTAACAAATGTGTATGTGTGTGTGTGAGAGAGAGAGAGAGAGTCGACACATGTGATTTGGAGACGACAACATCCTGTAACTAGGAGACGACAACATGCTGTAACTGAATCCACGCACGTCGAAACCGCCTTTTCTCATGCCCGGCCTTGTGTTTTTTTACATCCTCGGAGTTGCGACCGGCCGGCTGTCCTGTGGCCCATCCCATGCGTTCATGCGTGCACATGTGCGGGCACTGCTTATTATACGCGCCCTGTAAACCGGCGTAGCTTTCGCGGCCCGCGAATACGCGGAATTGTGCCGTCTGACTCTGCCCCGCCGCGTACGTAGGCGCGGCGCGCGCTCCCCGCTAGTCTCACGCGCTGCGCTGCGGCCGGCGCCCCCGCATCCACGTCGCGCTGCTCCGCCGCTTTGTGGGTTGGGCCAGCCGACGCGCTCCGCGCAGCGTGCCGTGCGTATGCCACCAGCTGGCTCGCCTCTATTACTACAAAAATCATCATTACTTATGATTCAAAATATCATCACAGACGATTTTTTTGAACCGTTTGAATTTATAGATCAGTGATAATCGAAAGTTATCACAGACGGTTTATGAGCCGTCTATGATAAATACAATACAAACGGTTTGTAACTAGAATCGTCTGTGAAAAACACTACCACAGACGGTTCGTATATAGATTTGTCTGTAATGTGTGAGTATCACATACGGTTCTATATATAGAGCCGTCTATGATGTTCTTCACAGACATTTTATACTATAAAATCGTCTGTGATAATTCATTCTATACCTAAATTTTTTTTCTATTTTTGAATCAATCTTAGAAAATATTAACTATGCCGTTTGAAAATAAGCAAATACGATAGCAAACATAGCAGAGAACATTCTATTTATATTACAATCCATCATCACAATATTACAATTCACCATTACAATATCACAAGATTACAATCCACCATTACAATATCACAAAATATATCTCTCATTCCTGATGCAGCTCGGGTAGACCCTCTTGGTGGCCGTATCACTGTAAGTAGAAAAAACAATAGAGAAAGGAAGCCCTAAACATCACAAAATAGCAACACAAAGTTACATAATCAAATACTAGAAGAAATGGAAAGAGCCATAACCACAAAGAGGTCGATTGAGGAGGAGACAGTAAGGAGTCTGGAGATATTTTGAGCATATAAAGGGTAGGAGATGGGTTCAGGTAAGTATTTATAGGGGAGGGAGAGGTGGGACGATCTGTGGGGTGTGGGTTGGTCGATTTCTATTGGCTGAAATTGGGTTGAGGAGGATTGACGGGCCTACCGGTTAGATTTATCACAAACAGTTCTTGATAAAAACCGTTTGTAAAAGCATCACAAACGGTTCTTATTAAGAACCGTCTGTGATATTGGCTATATATATACTGATACAATATAAACAACTAATATCAAAATATGAAATAACAAAGTTCTGTACAACTTATATATACTCATTTCAAAGGTTTCGACGAGATCTACAACTATGCAGTTGAGACAAACCTCAAATTTCAAAGGGAAGATCAAAAGTTTTAGCAAAAATAGAAATAAAAAATTTGCGATGCAAATTTGAGGCTAAAGATGACCGATTTTGGATGTCTTTGAGGGCGACTAACGCAAACGGGTTATTTTTTTGGATCGGACTCGTCGTTAGCTTTCCAACGAGTACAAGAACGTCGAAAACGGACACCGTATGCAAATATTATACCTGTTTTATTGAAGGTGTGTCAAAACAGAATTCTATTCGAATTCAGGCGGAAAATTATAAAATTTTAGAGATGTGCAAGGCGAAAAATATATCACATATGGTTCTTATTAAGAACCGTTTGTGAAGTTATCACAGATGGTTCTTAATAAGAATCGTCTGTAATAATTTCACAGACGGTTCTTACCAAAAATTATCTGTGATTTTATTTAATACTAGCAGTTTTTAAGAACCATCTGTGATGAGGCGTCTAATATAATTTTTTTTGTAGTAGTTCTCATAGCTAGAGGTGGGAGTCCAGCCGAACTTTTTGGGTTAGCCCGAGGCCCAGCTGGCCCGTCACGGCACGAACATGTCACATGACGGATTGTGCTGGTATAGCATGAATGATGAGCCGTGTTGGGCCTAGAAACCCTGCCCATCGGGCGGCCTGATCCGGTCCCGCAAAGCATGCCGTGCTTTGCCTGGCACGACGAGCACGCTGCAGGGAGATGAAATGCTTAATCCAAGTCACACGCAGCAAGCTCCTTGACGAGCTCGACATCCCACTAGCGGCTAACCATAGCTCGGTACAAACCACCTTAGCTCAATTCCCTTCTCACACTCACTGGCCATACGGGCGCACACACACATATATAGTAGCTAGATCAATCAGCAATGGTGACGCAATGACGTACGCAAGTCGACGGTGGTGGGCCTATGGGGACACCGGCCAATGACGCCATGTACCTCCTCTACGCTGAGGACGCCTCCGAGGCCTTAGAGCTGGAGACCGTCGAGGCTGAGGTAATGTCATTGACGACATCGACAGCGCTGGCAAGTAGTAGCGTTGACGCCAAGGGCGACGTCAAGATCTTGGCCGGCGACGAGGCGACAGAATCCATCGAGGAGGAGTCCATCATGGAGTTCATTGGCAGCAAGGGTGAGCACTCGCTACAGGCTAACTACCCTAGGAGCCTCAGGGGCTGATCAGTCGACCTGACCACTCTTGTCGAGTCTGTCACATCAGTGTGATGGTCTGATGGAAGTGGGCAAGTGGGAAGGAAAAGGAAGGTTGGTGTTTGTCTGTGTTTGGTGATGCTGATTACTAAGAGAGAGAGAGAGAGGAGTTGGTATGGCCGACGACGTTGTGTACCTCCTTTATGCTGAGGACGCCTCCAGGGCCTTCTAGCTAGAGATCATCAAGGCCGAGGTCATGTCCTTGACGACATCGACAGTGGGTAGTAGTATTGACGCCAAGGGCTACATCGAGATCTTGGTCGACGACAAGGCGGCAGAATCCATCGAGGAGTCCATCACAGAGTTCATTGGCGGTGAGGGTGAGGACTCGCTGTAGCCTAACTACCCGAGTAGCTTCAGGGTCGGGTCAGTCGACCTGGCCACTCTTGCCGAGTCTATGGTATCAGTGTGATGGTCTGATGGAAGTGATCAAGTGGGAAGGAAAAGGAAGGTTGGTGTTTAAAGATATCGTATCTGTGCCGTGCTGATACAGCATGGCCTACTCACAGCGTGGTTGCACCCCCGCAAGCTGCTCCGCCCCTTCGTAGGTTGGGCCAGCCGACGCGCGTACGCCACCAGGCCACCAGCACGGCCGCGCGGGGCATCGTGCCTGCCCAAACGTCGGATTTGACGGGAAAACAGTCTGGTCTCTCTCCTTTTTTCCTCTTTTGGAACGGCCTGGCCTGTCTGTTGGCCATTCTGGGGCCCAACCAAGTGGTCAAGTACTCACGCGGTCTAGTGGCCTGGTGAAATCCACATTGCTGGCGTACACCAGCCCGGGCCACAAGTGAGCCTGGCAAACTGTGACTCTGCTTAGAGGCACGAAAGCAAGTCTACCTTTTTTTGGTACAAGGAAGATCCATATAGCCCGCATACAACATACTTATACCACACGATACATATGTGCGTGTCTTCTATATATGCTAGAAAATTAATCGGAGATTGTAAGATCTCTGGAGCACAAGCAAACATTATCTCACTTACACGCGTACACGTGTATGTACCTATAAAATTATTGGCGGACGCGTCCCAGCCAAATGAATGTTAGTCTATCTTGTTTGAGTGTTGGGAGTTATTTGCAACTAGCATATTTATCTATGTAATTGTATGACTAGATATTATAATATAATTATTTTAGTATATAACTTTACTGTTTATAATTAAAATATAATTAAATTTGCTATACAACTCTAATATATATATATATATGATTAATCTGTAATGTTATAATCTAGCCCCTTCAAAATAAGTGGCGGAGATGTTTCTTTTTTCTTAATTAATATGAAAATTTCTAGAATTTTTTTCTTTTTAAGATTATCGAGAAATTTTCTTACCCCTAAAATAAAGGAGGTGTCTTGAATATTATCTGTTATTTTTATTTATATAAATGTATACCTACCTTAGGATTAGGCACCTTGCTTTCTGGCCAAACAATCCACGTAACATGTGTTACTAGTAGTCGAACTCTTACGTCTGGCTAGACAACCGAGATAGCCAACGATTGAGACACAGCTGAAATAAGGAAACAAAAGGCTTCTCGCGCAAAAAAACAAGACAGAAAGGTCTCGAATTCACAATCCACATGGTTATTTATAAATGTCCTCAAGTTCATAACTTTTTATAAGATCATCGATGGCAATCAGAGAAGGTGAATGATTACAGTGTGTAGCGAAAGCTTTTTCTAAAACTTACTATTTTTTTGATTTTTGACCAGCGCACAAGAACCAGAGAACAAAACAAAAAACAAAAGACACAACCGAAGCAAAATAATGATAGAAACTAAATTTCCTCACGTTGAAGTTTTGAGTCGTTTCAACCCATGCATGCACCCATACCCATCAGCTTAATATGTGTATATGCAGCCCACATAAAAGGTTTGTACGCACAGTCATCCAGTTAATAAATCTGGTTTGGTGGTATCTGCATGCTGCGACGCCGCCCGGACCAAACCAGAAACCTTTACGGCCGCCTCGCCCCGCAGCACGTAGCTTGCCTCCGTTTTCCCTTTTTCTTTCCAAAATCACGCACTAACGCAAAAACGGCCGCCGCAGCCTTTTTCTTATTTTCTCCGCACACAGCCAATAGCCACGCGCTCCTGTAATTGATTATCTAGGGTCTATTTATTTTAGCTTTTAACAGCTGCAGCTATTTTTAGAATCTACAGCTCCCCCAAACAGTCCAGATTTTCATCCAGATTCTAAGTAGTTAGAACCTACAGAATCCAGAAAATGAACTAGTAGTCAGAAGCTGGGGTTATCCAGTTTCTCCAGATTCTGACTAACTAGATACTCACTAGCTGCTTCTCAGAATCTACAGCTGAAACAAACAGACCCCTAGTCTCTCTCCCTAGTTCCTTATTTTTCTACACGTGAACTCATCAGATAAAAAGTTCAACATAAAAACTCTCAGCCGCCGGAACCCACAAAGCAAAAACTAATTAGCACTCTTAATTAATCACTTCTCCAATCATAAGATTTTTCACTGGTTGCAGCACATAAAGAATCCAACAAAGATGCACAAATCGGTAAACTTCACTCCATGCAAAAAAGCACTACTACTAGATGAATTCGGTGACCACGCATGCAAACCTGTTTGATCCCGGCTTCGGCCACCGCTACGCGTGCTCCCGAGCTTCTCCGGCCGCGTGCTCGGAGACCCTTGTTTCCCGCCGCCACTACAGATTCTTCAATTTGCACTATTCACCGTTTTTTTATTCCACGGCCTTTGTGTTTGTTTTCTCTGGAACTCTCGATCAAGCCAGCACATGCACTCGTCTACAATGCATTAGAAAAGATTGCGTCGCAAAGTATGCTATCCCGCCGATCCTCTATTTTCTTCAAAAGCCACGGCCGCTGCTCTGTTATTTCTTCTAAAGAATTACCGTACAAAGCAACAGTCGCATAGCATTTTTCCTGAAAAGCACGGCACATGACACAGCCGTCGCCCCCTCTATTTATCTAGTCACCCTTTAATCCTTAATCTATTTCAATACATTAATAACCCTAATACAGTTTATCCTGAGCCTTCTTATCTTAATTAGGCTTTTTGGCCTACTACTTTTCAAGAAACCCAAAGCCCTTCAAAATATGGGTTTCTTAATTCTTTTTACGCTTCCGAATTTTCCAGCCTACCACGTATCGAAGCCTCTAGGACCGCACCTCCTGTATCTTCTCCACGCATCATCTCCATGCGTATTGTTTTCTAATCTGAACATCCTGCATGACATCTTTGACCGGTAGGACCTCAGTTCGTTCCTGAACTTAGTCCCGAAACCTCAGTTCCACCCGAACCTAGTTTCAGTCCCGTCATCGACGACGTTCCGCCTCAAACAACACCTACACATGAATAAACACGCAACCGTGTACGAGCACAAGTCCACAACTTGACTCAAGTCAATCCGCATAATACCTCACACGAGCGTATCATGCAACATTATTATATCACCTTGTTATCACAAGCATATAAATAATCAACACACCATAAGTAATACCATAACCGACGTCGTCAATTATTCATCATCTAGTCTAGATTTGGTCACGTGGTCTAACATTTTCCAGCCACACACTAGTTAACAACAAACGATTAATGCAAGAATTAAACAACACGCGAGTTAAATCCACTAAGCATCGATCGATCTAGATCGCCAACGAAGTATACTACACCGGCCGGCGCCGAGCTCGATCGAACAGTACAACCCCTTTCACCGTGCACGCCCGATCGGTCGCGGTCGATCAGTGCCCAACGACAACGAGAGACGAGTCGTCGCGCGGAAGATCGGGGTCGCTGTAGTCGTCGTCGTCGGGCGCGCGGGCCGGGGCCTTCACGTTCACGCTGAACATCCCCTCCTCCTCCTGGTTCTCCGGGTCGTGCACGGCGCCGACGCGGCACGGCTTGGTGGCTCCGGGCTCGCACTTGCTCTTCACGGCCGCCACAGACGGCGCCTGCGCGGCGCCGGCCTGGGCCTGCGCGTCCGCCGACCGCGGCGGCAGCAGCAGCGTGCACACCAGCGCCACCACCAGCAGCCATGTGTGCACGGACGCCGCCATGGGTACGTACGTGATCAGCCGGCCGCCTTGATGTACAAGAAAAATATATTTTCTGCAAAGCGATTCCGAGGGAAGTTGAAGGTGGTGTCGCTGGGCACGGCGAAACAGAGGGATATAAGGAGAGATCGGCTGCAACTTCGCGTGCCTCGCGGCTTGCACGGCCGAGCTAGCTGCCGCCGAGTGTCCAGGAGACACCGCAAAAACTAATTCGTTACGTTCTTGCCATTTTCCTGGGTGGTGACCCTGGCTTCCAGGGAGAAACAAACGATCGGCCTTCGGCTCACGTCTTGCGCTGCCTATTTTGGTCTGAAAAAACATCGAGGCTTGTTTCTAACACGAAAATTTAACAGAATTTTAGCAAAAATCATACTACTTCCTATAAATTTTCTGTAAAATTTTCAAGTTTCAAATAGAACTAACTGTTTGCCTCCCCAGCTCCCGCTCCAGCGCAGGCAGAAGCTTAAGCCAAGGGCCCATACGGACCCAACCACCAAACCCCTCTGATCGACACAGCACGCAGCACCATCCGACATGCGGTTAACCAAACCGTTGGACGCTGTACTAATGATTTAGGTGGTGTTCCTATTGAAGAAGCCATAAAGCAATATGAACATCTAGATTCTTAAAGTGGTTTTTTCACTCCTCTCGCTCTGAGCATAAGTCAAAAGATCACGAGTGCATCACAGACCTCACTCCTTTTGCTTCTATCTCGCGCACACATCTCTCCCTCATTTTTTCTACCGCTCACTCCTCCTTCTAAAAGCCTCTTCTTTCAACCACTCATATTTATTTTCAGCTAAAAGCCATCAGCCGCAGCCAAAAACCATTAACTATAGCCAAAAATTATCAGTCATAGATAATACGAACACCCCTGTAGTATCTCTCTCTGCTTCACTATATTGCACTCATGTAGTCATGTTCCACTAAGCTCGACCTGGAGATTTCAGTTGCCAGTTGCCCAAAGCCAGGAGTGGGAGGTGTTGGAGAGGTCGAAACCATGGTGTGAAGTCCAGAGTCGAGGAACGTCGATGGGTCGACAGGGTGACATAAACCGATTTATGATCGAAAAAAGTAGAGAAAACTCAATCTGAAGATGACCAGCGAAAACTCTAATTGATAACCGATCGGATAATCGGCGATACGATTTAAACTACGGGTTACGCAACCCTCGGGAGAGATTATGAAGACAAGATTATCTTCCAAGGGCAGCGCGACGGAAGTTGTAGAGACGGCGGCTCAAGAGCGACGCCGCTCTGATACTACTAGAACGTGAAATATTGGAGGCAATCATACAATTTAAATAGAATGAAGAACCAAATGTTATACATGTAGACCATACCAGATAGATGAGCAGGTAAATGTGAAACTATACCAGATCGGTATGTAAAACTATATTATATCTTAAATATAAGTCAGAAATCGAGACTTCTGATATGTAAAATGAGGTGTCTAACAGTTTCTATCAGGAGCACCTACAGTGTCCAGCCGGCCAGCCGGCGCCGACAGCGAAAATGACATCCGCACACCCGTGCCGATGCCGATCGTTCGTGCCATCAAATCAAACAGAAAAGCCCTGGGCCACGCACGCAGGCCGGCACCGGATACAAGCACAATCTTGCTGGTGTCATTTCGGTCGATCCTATTCCAAACTGCGCAATAAGTTGTGATGGTGGCACGAAACGAATAACCACCTTCATGTTTGGCTGTTGGCAATGGCATGTACTAATGTGCATATGCCCATCCTCCATGGTACGTAGAGGGTTCATGATTGCTTCGTCAGTTTTCTTTTTTAGGTTTTGATAATCATCATTTGAATAGGAGCAATCTAAAAATAATTTAAATTTCTAATCTTTTTATTCGTCTCGTGATTCATGCTCTGGTTTTTATCTTTCTTGTTGGAACCCAAAGAATCCACAGATTGAAACAGTGTACATCGGATCGCCATCGACGAATCCTATCTACGACAGTCAGCGACATTTTTTTATTATCATGGTACATTTGATTGGACACCATGCAGGCATCCACACAGGATGGCTGGGGTAATGGATTACAGATTTAGAGGAGCTCCCTTAAGCATATCTTCAATGTAGATTTGGCGAAAAATTGGTTCACCCTCTCAGTCGGATGAAACGAGTCCCAGAAGAAGTACTTGTCGGCGTCTTCGCATGTCAGGGGGAACTGGTCGTTGCACATGTAGCCCATCTCAAACTTCCCCGTGGCGCAGCAGCCCTCTTTTACGTTCTCGAGCCCTGTCAGAGGAGATGCAAACAACGACTGATCAGGTTGGAGGAGGCCAATTGTGAAGCTAGATTGTATGTCCGACATCTTGCATCTGTAAACTGTCCTAGTTGTGTCACATTTCTGAACATTCTGAAGGTGACAGCAACTGGAACATTTTGGATCAGTATTCAGTAGCAACTGGCAGATCAGCTACCACACCACACAGCCATGGATCACTGGATTATAATGATTATCGCCATAGATCGATCAAACTCACCCAATGTGGAAGGATTATTGATGAGGTTAAGCATGTCGTCGTAGACCGGGATGTACGCGATCTTCAGCCCCGGCAGTGAGCCACGCAACCTGCTGATCATGGCCTTCACCTTCACGTTGTACTTCCTGGCCACCTGGTTGTACTCCTCGATGCACTCGCCACTGAGGGAATTCAGGGTCCTCTCCAGCGGCAGGCACCCCATGGGGCTGAGCCCGGCGAAGGTGACCCGGCGCGCGCCGAGGCGGTAGATCTTGGCGAGGAAGTCCTCCGCCTGCGCGATGAGGAAGTCCTGGAACTTGTCGACGGTGAACTGCCTGAACCGGTCCGTGACGAACAGGTAGTAGTTCTCGAGGAAGTCGTTGGTGCCGATGCTGACGACGTAGAGCGCGTTGCTGACGATGTGCTTGGCCTTGGCTTGCCCGGCGTAGCGCCTCAGCCGCCGCTGGTACTCCTTGAAGTACTCCACCTCCTTCCACAGTGGTATCGCTGACTTCATGCAGAGAGAGAAAATAAAAGTGTGCAGATTTGTCAGGTTCAGGTTTCTGAATGTGCCATCTTGGAATCAACATGGGATGAGATGATAATTTGCAGTCATGAACTCATGACTTATGCAATGTAAAATTTCTTGCGAAATTTCATTGCAAAACAGATTTAGTGAATGGAGAATTCTAGAAGCCTGGTCTCTGAACGACAGTGGCCAGAGTCCTTTTTAGCACAATAGATGCAGAGTTTGAATGCTTCTTTAGAATCTGTACATCCATCCATTCAATTAGCATGTCAGTTCTTTGAAGTGGCAGTAGAAAGATTCTGGCCCAAGCTTGGTGAGTGACTCGTGAGAACAATGAACGAAAGTATTACGGACTCCATTACGGGCCTGCTGCAAAGAGTTTCAATTTGTGGCTTCAAGCCTCTTAATTTCATTATGTTTTGGCTTTTTTTAACTTTTTTGTATTTTCTTTTATTCTTTTGTATTCTCTGTGATAATATAATCTTTTTATTTTAAAAATTTAAATATATTGAAAAAGCTAACAATATTACAGTGTAAAAAATTCGCTACAGTATATGTTGCCTGATCCTGCATTTACACGACTACACTCATCTGCCAGTGGTAATTTGCACCATCTAATCAATGTTTACCTTACACGGTTTGAGAAAAAGAGTGTATATGCATATGCGTAACCTCTGTACAACAAATATATACTGCTGTAGCGCATAGGAGTGCTAGCATTTGCAAAGCTGAAAATAATGCAGTGCAGTAACACATGTATGGTTGAAAAGTGCACTGTGAGAAAAGTACACATGTATCTATACAAATATACAACATACAATACGGTTCTATTCCGTATATGTCTACATTTAGCAAGCACATATGCATGCCACAAGATTAATATATTGTACGCATATTGTTACTTTTTCATCGAAATATTTATGTGACTATGTTTTTACGCAACTAATTTAATTTTAACTAGTTTTTAACGAGACGGGTACAAGAAAAATGAAAATAGCGGCTGCCGCCACCATTATCGCCGTCGCCTTCGTCATGTATAGTTACTTTGAACTGCCGCCACCATTATAGGCTGGCACGGCGAGCTTTGGACTGTGCCTGGGCTTGACCGAAGATGAGGCGGGCTAGTACGGCACGGTACAACGGAATGACTGGGCCGAGTCGGCACGACACGATACGGTCTGAAGCACGGTGGGCTTAGGCCGTGTCGACACGGTACGCCCAATGCCCACCTCTATCCTCATGTCATCTTGACTTGCCACAAAACTCCATGGCTGCTAAATTTGCTGTTGCCAGATTCAGATGTGCCGCCAAATGGCCTTATCAAGAGCATAGCTCATGTCCCCTTGCACTTCTGCAAGGGGACACAAAATGGCATGGCGTATAGACTAGGAAACTCGCCATATTCAGTAGAAACGTACAGCACAGGTTTTTGGCAATAATCATTTGATTTGAGATGGAACCTTGAGACTAGGGATGATAAATGGATACAAATTATTCATATTATTTGACTATCGTATTTGATAGAATATGAATATGGTATATATTTTTATCCGATTAACAATTTATATCCTATTCGCATTCGAAATCGCATAAAAAAATATAGACACGAATATGGTATGAACTTTTACCATCCAAAATATTATTTTATCCGAATCATCCATACCCATATTCGTATTCGACGAAGCAATATGTATATTTTATTACAATATAAGTAATTAGTTGGACACGTTTTTTTAATTGAATGTGAATTCGTATTTCTTTAAGTGAAGTAAATGAATTAAAATGATTAAGTGTGATTGTATGAAGATAAAATACTATTAATATCTTTATACTATATAAGTTATAAGGATATCTCGATCCATCTGAAATAAGTAGATATTCGATTTGAATTTGTATTCATTACATATTTGATTCGTATTTATATTCAAGAATATCCGTATTCGTTTATAAAATATGAATACTAATATGATAAAAATACCATTTAATTCATATTCGATCTATTTTCATCACTACTGAGATCATGTTTAGACTAGAGGCCAACAGACGGCGCGACTAATATGATAACCGTGTAGTTTTTGCGTGGGATTTTTGCTAGTTTTGTACCAGTACCAAAGGAAGTAGGTGGTGTTATCATGGGTGGGCGCGCGCGGTGGGTTGATCGGCACGTACCAGGACGCCGGCGGTGGCGTTGTCGAGGCCGGTCCCGGCGGAGGCGAAGCAGACGCCGCGGGCGAAGTCCTGGATGCCGTAGGCCGGGTCGAGGTAGGCCGGCACGAGCGGCGGCAGGCCGAGCGCCTCGGAGATGAAGTCCGGCGCCAGCCGCCCGTTGCAGAACCGCCCCGTGGCCCGGCCCAGGTCGCGCCCGTACGGCGGGAAGTTGCTCTTCAGCACCGTCTCAATCACGTTGTTGTTGCCCGTGTCTACCGTCGAGTCGCCGAACACGATCACCGCAGGCACAACCGGCGACGAGGCGCCGGCGCCTCTGCACACGTCGACAAGTAGCTGCATCGCTACAAGCACCGCCATCGTCCTCGCCTGGCGATGGCCGGACCGGCCGGACGCCATCGCGCGCGCGGTGCCTAAAGCCTCGAGGTGGCGTCGTAGTGTGCAGTACTGCTGCTATTCAGCAGTAGGCCAGAGCATGTGGTGGTGGTACGTGCAGTGTGGGCGAGTGCGCCTTGCAGGTCTGGCTTGTCGCCATTAAATAGAGGCGACGACGCGGGGAGGTACAGAAGCTGATGCAACTGACTGAGTGGGCTTTCAAAGTTGCATCAGGAGACGCATGATCCGTCTCACTTTGTTAGTGAAATCGGTGCTAATAACTGGCCTCTCAAAAAAGATAAATCTATATGCCATGTATACCTTTAAATCTCAAGTTGGATTAAGGCTCCACTCAGCGTCCAGATGCTGACGTCTGCGTTGGACGATGAACGATTTTTTTACTGTTTATTTTTTTATTTTTTGGATTTTGTGATTTTTTGTGTTTTATTTTTTTCGTATTCCTTGTATTGTTCGTGATATACTAACATATTTTTTTATTTTTTTAAATTTAATTATGTCAAATAAGTCAACTCAATTACAATAAAAAAAATCAATCAGCTACAGTAAAAAAAGTCATAAGTCATCGCCATTCGAACGCTACCTAAGAAAGCAAGTATGATGCTGTCCTCGGTACTGTAGCAGCCTGCTACAGAAGGCTTGCAAAAGCCTACACTGGTCGTAGCTAAAAAATGCCTCGTGGTCAATGGTCACTGACCAGGGTTGCATACAAAATGTGTTAAGCCTCGCTCATTTTAGTTTAAAGTCAGCTTCTGTTTCTGATTTTTACTTTTTTCACTATTCAGTAATTTTATCCTTTTCTGGTTTTGTAGATTTTGTGGGCTTTTTACCTTTTCTTTTTTTCTTGTATTTCTTTACATTGTCTATGATAGGCTAATATGTTTTTTATTTTTAAAATTTTTAAATTTAATTATACCAAAATAAGCTAACTTAGTTACAATAAAAAATAAATCAACTACAGAAAAAAAGCTATAAGCCAACGTCATTTCAAACGCCCCCTAGAAACGAATCAATCAATCATTGAATAGCTTTCATGTGCTATTGATCACATTATGCTCACTGGGACTGTACCGATTTGATTCCTATAAGCATTTTGTGTGTGCACCGTTTACACATGCACGCCACATGATATCTCACAATGAAGGATACAGATATCCATGGGCCGTCTATGTGATGCAGGTCACCGAGAGGCCAGATCATCACCACTCACTAGCCACTAGTCGTCTTATCTTAATTCCTGTCTTACTTCAGGCCTTGATGTGTTGGACTGGTGCTTCAACTTGTCAAACGTTGAGCACATGCCCCATCTTAACTTCCATTACCACAAAATGCTCTACTCAAGCTAGACTAACCCAGTTTATTTATTGACGAATCAATCGGCACTGCATGCACTTGCATGATCGATGGCACAGGTGCCCCGGCCTCAGTGGTCCCAGAGCACGATGCCGAAGCTGTAGACGTCGACCTTGCGGGTGTAGGGCTTCTCCTTGATCATCTCCGGCGCCATCCAGCGGTAGGTGCCCTTGTTGCCCTTGGTGGCCTGGCAGCGCGTCTCGAGGCAGGACGTGCCGAAGTCGGCCACCCTAAAGCCAATGCCTTCTCCACCACACCACAGAATGACGCGCATCTCGTCGTTGAGCAGCAGGTTCTGGGACTTGAGGTCGCTGTGGATCACCCCCTGCGCGTGCAGGTACTCCATGCCCCGCGAGATGTCCAGCGCCAGCTTCAGGATCGTCTCCGACGACAGCGAGTAGGGGTTCTTCTTGTTCAGGTACATCCGCAGCGTCCCCTGGGACATGTACTCCGTGATGATGCAGTACACGGGCGGCTTCTTGCACGCCGCGATGAACTGCAAAAGTATATAAGGATGTTGCTTATTAATCGATCAGATTCGTGAAAAATGTTTGCGCCTGATATGGTATCTGAATTCTGAAGCAGCAGAGCACACGGAGAATGCAGGGCAATTACAGAGAAGGATATATGCATGAGAGGTCGTGACCACCTGCACAATGTTGGGGTGGTAGAGGCGGGAGAGGAAGGCGACCTCGGAGTTGAACTGGTCCTCCAGGACGGCGCGGCGGGCCTCGTCGCGCTCCGGGATGCGGACCATCTTGACGGCGACGGCGCGCTGCTTGTAGATGCCGCGGTAGATGCGGCTGTTGGCGCCGGAGGCGAACTTGTTGCCGATGAAGAGCTGCGAGAGGTCGGCCATCCAATCCTCGCGGCGGCCGCTGTCCCTGGAGCCGCCCTCGCCTGCCGGCCCCATGTCCGTGTCCAGCAGCATCGACCACGACTCCATGCTGTCCCACCGCTTCTTCTCCATGTCGTCCGCCTCCGATGGCCACGGGTTCTTGCCCGACGTGGACGGGGACGCCGCGAACAGGCTCGACGCGAACGGCAGCGAAGGCCGCCGGGGCGACGCCACGGCCTGGCTCGACTTGTCCCCGGCCGGCCGCGGCAGCCGGAAGCAAGAAAGCATGGAGCGATATCAAGAATCGCAGGACGCACACAACATTCCGCCGGAGGGGAAGCAGCCTCGTCGACGACGGAGCGACACGCCGGAACGCCGCGCCGCCATGAACATTGCTTGCCGTACCGGTACCACTACGTCGGTACCTATGACTCGATACCAAAGCTTCCAACGTACGTACCCTATCCAAACCATGCGTGCTACGGACCTAGCCGGTGCTTCTTGGAGGACACAAACGGCAAGAAAGGGCGCACGAAAGGCGAAAGATGAACGCTCGCATGCATGCATGTACATGTACAGCGGCGAGAAGGAGATGTTTCTTCTTCTTCTTCGTTCTTTGGTACTCTACGGCGGTAAACCAACTGAAACGCTGGTGTTGTTGAGAGAGAGAGAGAGAGAGAGAGAGAGAGAGAGACCATTAAAGGTGCTCAAGGATGTCTCGTGAAGCAGTTCAGAAAAAGGTGCTACTACTCTCCATCCCCCAGCTTCCCGGTCAGGACATGAGAGATATCTGCAACGAAAAGTGTCGATATAACATGCAAGAGATATCTGTAAAAGAGAGAGGAAGAAAAGGTTCACATGACATGACACGCAGTGAGATGGATTACTACTACTAATTAAGCAAAAAAGAGGAAGACAAAGAAGAAAGAAATGCATTAGGAAAAGGCTGTGTTTCGAAACGAACAGATACAGGTGCGCTCCACTGTGCAAGGGCTACGTACTTTACGCTTTGATCGTCGTGGAGGCGTCTTTTGGTGGCATCAACGACCCGCCGCCGGTCGTATTACATCACCAGATGCGTCATGTCTTCTTCCCAGAAAGAAGAGAGGTGAAATCTGAGTGAGTGGTTATTTTATCGACGGATAGCGCAGGATGTACGAGAGGGTTTTTTTTCTGGTCATTAGATCTTACGTAAAGTGGTTGATCTTAGCCATTAAATTTGGTGCAATAATAATATTGACAACCAACCCAAAACAAAAAGGTACAACAAATAAGAACCACTGACGTCACAAATCCAAATACTAATTGTAACAAAAACAAAATATTATTGTAACAATGAAAAATCAATAGGACACCTCAACATTTTGTATGATATTGCAACATCTGGATTTCACTACTACAACAATGGACTTACAAGTTATAACATTTTAGAGGAGGAAGAGGTAGGAAGAGGTAGCCCAAAAAGGCCTTGTTGTCCCATCATAGAGCTTCATCGCATCACCATCTCAAAAGGAGAGAGAATGCAAAAATGATTGGAGCTAGTGTTGTTTGAATGAGGATACTGATTTCTGCTTTGGCATAGATATCACTCGCCGACAGGCTCAAATCTAGACAAGCTAGCCGACAAATAATCTCAAAAAGGCCTTGTTGTCCCATCATAGAGCTTCACCAGCAACTCCTGCTTCTTTAGCTTGAGAGGTCTTGCCGCCCCGCATCGTGGAGTTCCACACACCTCGCCAAGAACTTGAAAGGTCTTGCCGCGGAGCTCCACCACTACCTCCTATCTTCCAATCGAATATGGGACACTTCACTATCCGCGTTGATGCCGCACACTGAGGAAATGTAGAAGTGCGAGGATGAGCCATGGTGGGTTGACGAGAGATGAGCTACTCCAATCAAAGCTTGTTGGTTCCTTGTAGGGTGGTGATTTGTGTAACATACAACGACTCAAAAGGAGAGAGAATGCAAAAATGATTGGAGCTAGTGTTGTTTGAATGAGGATACTGATTTCTTGGTGCAATAAATAGACATCATTGTTGCAACAAAAGTAAACTTTGTTACAACAAATTAAAATGTAAATTGTAACAAATAGCTTTTGAGTCAAAATTTGAGGAGAAACGTTGCAACAAAATTAAACACCTCATGCAACAATAAAAAAAATGTGGCAACAATGCGGAAAAGTACATGCAACAAGAGTAGCACTATTCATAGAAAAAAGAGGGAGATATCTCGAGGATAAAACACAAATAGTTCATAGGAATTGTTGCTACAACAATAAAAACAAATGGATACAACATTTAGAATAGCCTATTGCAACGTTCATCGGACATGCCTATTGAAACATCTTCGTAAGCGAAGGCATGAACCG
Organism: Melocanna baccifera; assembly: GCA_036346265.1. Lineage (NCBI taxonomy): Eukaryota > Viridiplantae > Streptophyta > Magnoliopsida > Poales > Poaceae > Melocanna > Melocanna baccifera. Next base: position 4,160,248 of record CM070692.1, read on the forward strand.
ACGTCAATATGAGCCAACGGTGGCACAATTGCTTCTAGACAAGGAGGATGGACACCATGCCCAAGAGCTTGTCAGGGAGATTGGTGGTGAAAAGCTCGGCTAGGTGGTGATAGGGCATGAAGGGGCAGTTGGAGGCAACTTTGTTGGAACCACAAACTTGACAGAAGGCTCTAATAGTGGTTGCTTAGTTAGATCTCACCATAGAAGGGTCGCTGGAGCTCACTCGAGGAGGGTCATCGGGGCTCACCAAGGATGCTCATGAGAGACAGAGAGAGACGGGGATAATGAATGATTGGGACTAAGAGAGAGAGGGGATGAGGAATGAGTGGCTAGAGAGGAGGAAGTAGCTGCGAAAGGGTGTAATAAGCTTACATATATTTCGTTTGTGCCCTCACAAGGCCCAAAAGGCCCCTGCATGGGCAAATTTGGGCTTTTCAATAGCTTTCATATCGTACGTATCTTTTTATTTTTAATAATGGAATGGCCTATGCTTACTCCAAAGAAGAAAAAGATGGGTCATTTTTTGGGTTTTAGTTTATGACTTAAAATTTTGAATTTTACCTGTTCGAGAGAGAGAGGGAGTACGGAGAGAGATATTCACGTGTGATTTTGATCAGTATAGCTGAAGTCGATACAATATCTATTACAGTCGACTTGTAAATTCCGTCTTGGAAAAAATACTTCATTTGAAAGCTAGTTATTGTAGCATAGCCAGAAGCTGAAAATGACGAGGCTAGAGTGGGTACATATGTTCAAAAACAGTATTTCTATTTCTAACTAGACATATAATCTACTAACCATTGGATAGCCAAATTGGTATGTCATCTCGATTTCCTATTCTAACTCCTAGGGTTCTATTCTCACCAACCGTGGGGTCTGGATGCAACCATTATTTCCCACCCTGGTCACCGATTTTTAGTTTTACTTCTACGGTTCTACCTCTGGATGCATGGTAAAAAAAATCGTTGCAGCTTTTGCATAAAACACCACTGCTATAGAAAGTGAAGGTCACATGATATATTTACGATTTATATAAAATATTACGGAACCTAGTATGATAAGTTGCCATTTAACAAACCGAAGCAATGATCTTCAACTTGCAATAGTTTAAAAGCTTCAGCTTCTAGCTTTAGCTTTTTTTTCACTATTCACTAACTTAGCTACAGTAAAAAAACCAGCTACAGTAAAATTTCAACTAAAAATTAAAAACCATCGCTAAAACGATCACCCTCTAAATAGCTTGCTGCCTACTACTCAGTTCACAAGAAAGACAGCATTAAGCATTTACTAGTAAGGTGCCCGTGCGTTGCAACGGAAAACCAAATAAAAGTGATGCATACTATCAAATATCTCAAACTGAATAATAAATATCAACCTTTTCTTATGTCATCATGTATGCATATACAGGGCTCATGTTATTGTTTGCATATCAACACAAATATCAATTATTTGGCTCATTGGAAAATTAAAAATATTTGTAGTCCATGTAATTGTTCACTTAATGTTTATAAAAGCATTTTTAGACAAAACACGGGAGATGGCAGAATTCGGTTGTCTTGTAGCGCATCGTAGTTCCTAAAAGAACATCCGAATACAAATGGGTTAACAACTACTAATGAACTACGAATGTATACAATGCCTATATAGCAATGCATGCCACATGCAAATTCCAAATATTAACCAAGGTTCCAAATTTATTAACAAATCTTATTATCACTTACTTTTCCTCTTGCAAGTTTGCGTAACCTTGAACATCTCTTCTTCACCACAGTGACGCACTCGATAGGATATAAATCGTGACAATATTTAGTCAATGTAGGAAACAACCGATTGAAACAAGTAGGCAATAATAGTGTGCATTGAGAATTACCTTTGGCAAAAGAACATCCCATTTGCCGCCTTTTTCCTTCCTCTTTGCTTTATTGTGTTGTTGAGAACCTAGATTTCATGAGTCTATTAATGATCAATGCAACACGAAGTATCGTGTATCACAAATTCACAATTAGTTGGCAGGAACAAGCATTTACCTTGGTACGTTGCGTCTGATCACGATCAAGTAGATACGGAGGAAGAGCACCCTCTTGAACATCATCATTGACCTTTTGTCGAGAAGTTGACTCATCGTGCATTTTTAGGCTGCAAAGAAACAATTGACAATAAGGCCACATAAATGCGACTGCAACCAAAAAGGCAGAATCTACACTGCAATGAAAACTTAATTTTCATGCTCACATCCCCTACTCAAAGTATCAATGCATAGACTAAAGGAGCAACACAACTGTGAACATGTTGAGCAGGGGGGAAATCTACCTAGCCTACATGTAAATAGTAATATGACAGGATGAGAAGCTAAACAAAGAAATGTTGATAGGTTATGTGATTAGTGGTATCTATGAGTGATTAAAATTTGAACCTTATAGCCGTCAACACTATATAGCCTGTCATAGAATCATGTATATGACAATCTTGATGCATTTCATTTTTACCATGAGCATGAACCCATGTATCTACTTCAACAAAGATCAAAAATTTGAAGGAGTAAGAAACTAATTCAAAACACAGTAAAAGCATGCATGTACTACCTAGGGTTCATGAAGGGTTTGAGTATGCATGTAGAGGATGTCCACAAACATTGGCTACAAACAAGCGTTATTCTGAAATAATATCTAGCTCCTACCGCGAACTCAATTCAAGCAATGGAATACTATTATGCGAATGTTGCTTCTTTCACAAGCGGGAATCGCAGAGAATTTCGCGTACCACCGGGAATCAGAAACCTCGCATAAAAAGCAAAGCTTGAAGTTATGCATCAGACAGTAAGAAGTTATAGGACACTCAGGTTCACCTACTCCCACAATCTCTGCCATATAGTGCACCTTTGCATATAGGGCACCAGATTTTAATTCAACAAACAAAAAATTCCTAAACAGTAGCATCCAGATGAAACAACCTCAAAGCAAGCAAAATTTTGTTGTTTTGTTTATCATACGTAACTAATATGAATCAGTAAACACAAAGCAAAGCAATCGATCTTAACTTACCTAACAACAGTCAGTGTACTGACTCAAGGCAATACAAAGAACACTTCCTATGAAGCAATCCAACAAACAGATAGCATGCCAAGTGAATAGGGAAAGAATTACTATTGAGATGAACCAGGATTAGGGCAAAGGAGACGTCGAGGTGACCTGAGTCCGTTAGGCTGCTGCGGCCAATACTCGGGCGCATGCCATGAGATGATCGTAACTTGAGAAGGAAATCAAGGAATGCCAGGGGCAAGAGAATGGAGCGCGTACTGTACTGGTACCAGCAATCACCCGCCGCTTGGCATACAGCCTCTCGTCAGTGCCCTTGCGCATTTCGCCGCCACCTCTGTTGGCCTCCTCCTCGTGTCAGCGCTGCGTCCGGCAAGACCCGGCCGGATCCAAGTAGGCAAGGACCAGATCGCCGTCGCCATCCTCTCCCGTGCAGCATTCCCGCTGTCCGTCGTTCGGATCTGCAACGTGCGAACGAGGACAAGGCCCGAGCTACCTGGGTCGGGAGAGGAGGCGAGGGGAGATGAATGGTGACAGTTTGAATCGGGAGGAAATCACGATGTGGCTGGGGGAGGAGGGCCCCTACACTCCCTTGTAGAAGAGCTCGTGCGCGGGCAAGGCTGCAGCCGGCCGACCATGCGGGAAGGGGGCGGCGGGGAGGGGGAGGAGGGGGTGGCGGGGAGGAGTAGGGGCGGGAGGGGAGGGGGCAGCGGGAGGGAGGAGGGCGGCGGGGATCTGCGGAGGGGAGGGGGAGGGCGGCGGGAAAGGCCGGGAGGGGATGGGGCGGCGGGCGCGCGGGGTTGAGGGGAGGCCGGGTGTGCGCAGTGGGGACTGGGGAGGACCGGGGGAGAGAGGGAGCGGCGCTACGTGGGAAGGGGGAGGAGGCGGGGGGCGGCGGAGGGAGAGCGAGGCGGCGGCGCGGGGTGGGGAGGAAGGGAGGCGGGGCGGTGGAGGGAGAGCGAGGCGGCGGGGAGAGCGAGGGGAGGCGGGGGCGGCAGCGCGCGCGGGGGAGGGGGAGGAGGCCGCAGCGCGGGAGAGAGCGAGGGGAGGCGGGGCGGCGGAGGAAGAGCGAGGAGGAGGCGTGGGGCGGCGGGGGGAAGAGCGAGGGGTAGGCGTGAGGGCGGAGGGGTGATGTTGGGATTTTAGGGTTTAATCAAATCGTGTGGCTGAGAAGAGAGGAGAAAGATCGAATGGTTAAGAAGTGAGGGAGGGTGGACGTGACGGCAACCACCAACTCATTCTTTTTAAATAGTAAAGATAACTGAGAACCGGAGATCACAGTATTGCTGTGAGACTTTACCTGGATTAACAGAAGTACTGCACTTCCTGCCCAAGTTCAGAACACAACAAAGAAATGCGTACGACTTTGTTCGCATATTAAATCATATTAACATTTGACATTAACTACTCCAAGCTTGCAACACACCCAATGTTCCCATGCATCCCCGGTTAAACCACACACCCTTTGTGTTCTGCAACAAATTTGGCAGGTTCATCAGAGAGGGGGACACTGCAAATGTAATCGGCATTCTGAAGAAGCACCACGCGCACGACTTTGTCGACACACCGACCGGCGTGGCCGCCACCGGCGGCCAGCCGATGAGGTGCATGCTTCCCGTACTCGTCGAGGGGCTGATACTGATCGGGAACGAAGACCCTGACGAGGCTGTATATATGGTCTAGATGCTGCCCTGCAAATTGCAACGATTGCTCACTGTCTTCCACACTGATGCAGAACTTCTATTATGCACTCTGTTCTGCTTTTGGCAGTTTCGATGCTGACCATTACAAATTTGCAATCTTTCAGAGGCAGACGCACACTCTTCACTTTTTCATACGGAGATTGAATGGTTTTTTCGCACTATCGTTGTAGTAGTACATGTGAGTACAACACTGCTAATACCTCTGATCAGCAAGCCCCTTTACTCCACTCTTACTGTTTAAGGGGACATTCATCATATCAACCAACAAAAAACGATGTTCGAAGACTTTTTTTTTACAAAAAAATAGCTACAGTGCAATTTATATGAACAGTGGTTGCAGGCCGTGGCCCATGTGACCTGCCGTGGTGGCCCGAGCCGCCGAGTGCGGTTTAGAGATCGAAAAAAGCGTGTGGTAGGATCGATGGGGACGCCGAATTCTAAGGTCTGTTTGGCGCAGGAGGATTTTCCATGGAAATTTTGTGAGATTCCTGTATAAAGTTCCTGTCAGTTGTCCCCTAATCATTCACCGATGTTTAACCCTTAATTGTTGATTTGTGATCCAAATTCTATATATCAATTAGGCCAGCTTCTGGACGGAACGTAGCGGAGGTCCGTCGCCGGAGGCTTAGGGCCGGAGCGGAGCAAATTAGGGTTTCCGATATATATATATATCCTGTAAGCCGCTGTTTGGGATATAGAATTAGAGTTGTAAATCCCCGGTGTTGTAACCTCACCCCGATATAGTGAAGATTGTTGCTGGCTGGCGCCCGTGGTTTTTCCCTCTCGCATTGGGAGGGTTTTCCACGTTAAATCTTGTGTTTCTCTGCGATTGATCTTGTTTACTTCGTCGTTTCCTCCGCCGTCACGTGCAACATTAATCCCTTATGCCGTCTGGTCTGTGACTGTCCGGGAGTGATGCCCATGCCCTATGCTTTGTGGATGAAATGAGCAACGGATGAAAATGGTGAAGTGTTTCTTTTAGGAAGTTGAAGTACGTCCACGCAAAAGCCAAAAGTGAAATGTAAGACAACACAAGGATCCAAGACAATCAATAGAGCAATATGCTGATGATTATACGTCCCAAGGGTTTCTTCTTCTTCTTTGCTTCGGTCAGCAAGCCATTCAACATTGAGGGCGAGCCGCATAGAAAAAGACGAGAAGTGAGAGGGGTAGAGCCCCCGCCCAATGCGGTACATGACTAGGGTAAGGTCGCATTCAGATACATCGTTCTCAGTAGTCTCTGGCGGTTGGGTGGAAGCATCCAAACATCTGCACGCGCGCACAGAGAAAGAGTGAGCTCCAAATTTCAGCACAGAAAAGCGAAAGCCACGATGAGAAGATTCGCGCGTAGGGCCGGTGATCGCTGTACCTTCGATAGGAAGGAGGTGTCCCGAGAGCGCCTCGCCGCGGCGGAGCTCTCCGGTGACGGCACCCGCGGAAGTCGGGCACCGCGGCCCTGGCCACCTCCCGGTGCCGCTTCACGTTCTCGAACTGCACCGTGAACCCCTGCGCGGCCGCGGCGTTCTGCTCGTCCCACACGCCGAACTTGGGCACGGCCGATGGCCTCTGGCGATTCTGCCAAGCAGCACGACCAGGTCACACGAGTCAGACACCTGCATGCATGGATTCATGCAGCGCACACAGAAGCTTGGAGAAACAGGATTGGTTAACTAGCCACTCACCGGCGCGTTGTTCTGCGGCGAGGGGGACCGCGCCCGCGGCGCCACCTGCTGGTGCCTCGGCGCCTGCGGCTTGCGGTGGCCGCCGCCGCCGCCGAGCCCGGTCGGGGGGTGGTGTTGGTGGTCATGGTGACCGGGGCTCGGCCTCGGGTGGTACTGCTGCGGCGGCGCGAACTTGCTCTGCTCGGAGCCTCTAGCGGGACCGCCCGGGTCGGACACCGCGCTGCTGTTGCTCCCAGCTCGCCGGTGCTGCCCGTTCGGCGCCCGCCTCTGCGGCTCACGGCTGCCGCTCGAGGTCGCCGGCCTCGACGGAGGGGCGCTCATTCTTGGGTTGTCCTCAGGGTCGTTGGGGTTGTACGGCCGGTGGAGCGGCGGCGCGGTGGCGCCCTTGTTCTCGCGCAACTTGTCGAAGTAGACCGTGTACGCGACATTCTCGCTGTCCCAGGTGCCGAACTTGGGCACGCCGGGCCGTTTCTGCACGTGGACAAATCAATCCATGTGTTACTTATGCCTTCTGTTCTGTAGATATCTGAGGAAGAATTTCAGGTGCAAATTATTGGCAGAAGAACTATCCTGCTTGGTTGGAACTTGTTGATGTGAAGCACCGTGTGATGTGGTATCAAATTGATACATCCGTTCTTTTTTACTATTTGATATGAGTTTTGATGATAAATATGTTACTATCATTTTAATGTGATAAATCTAAAACATTTTTCTGTGTATTCGATCAAAAATTTCAAAGCCTGACCGGACACATTTTTAAAAGACATCTATTTAGGAATGGAGAAAGCAGCAATGAAGATATGCAGAAATAGTAAAATAATATTCTAAGTCTAAAGGTCCTATTCAAAAGTGTTGTGGTTTTATCTGTGATTTTTGGCTGATTATAAGAGAGATTGAGAGAGTAAGAGACATTTGTGTTGAGAAATGACTAAACGTTTCCTCCAGTGACTTCTATAAACAACTTATAAAAATCACATTGAAGCAAACTTCTAAAGTCAAAAGTAAAAAGTTATTCAGAACATGGCTTAAAGAAAGTCAAACAACTCCAACAGAAATGAAATTCCATGCTTATTTGACTAACCTTAGGCCCCAGCTAAGAGTTTATGGATCATGGATTTCGCTGTTAACCCTTATATCTGCAATAGCATAGGATTGCGAATGACAAGTGGTCGGCTAATTTGCTGTACTATGTGGTCGTGTGATTGTGGATCTATTCATATTACCTACGACCGATGACTATTGACTAATATTTTTTAGCTGAAAATAAATAATAGTGGCTAAAAAATGGTTTTTAGAAGAAAGATTTAAGTAGTAGGAAAAAGTAAAAGAGAGATATGTAATAAGACAAAAATAAGATGAGTGTGGTGATATACACTTGTGAGTATCTGCGATAGAAGTGGAGAAGTCTTTTCGAGAAATCAGATATTTATATTAATTTATGATTTTTTAAGTAGAAATCAGAAATAAAATACAATATGAATTGGCACTGTCCCTTATACAAGAAAGCTACGTGTCTCCAACTAGAAAACAGAACCGAGTGCTTTTCTATGCATTCTGAAAGCGATTGAAAGGGTAAACAAAAGAGCAAAAATATAGCTTCTTTGCTGTCTTCAATCAAGAGGTTCGTGTTGTCAAAGAGTAGAGCCGTTCTCTTCTTCGTGGGTTGCCTCGAACGTGGACAAATCCTCAAAGAGAAGCGATTCTTTTTGAACGCCGGCCTCTCCTCTCCTCTCCTGCTCATCTCAAGAAAGATGAACCGTTTCTACCACATCTTCCTTTAGGCGAAATGAATCTAACGCCTGGAGCACGCCATCATTTTCGACGAAACGATTTCTGGCATGCTCCTAGCTAGTCTTTTTCCATGATCCTAGCATCACTTTTGTTGCCAACTTGCATACTACAGTTTGGGTTGAGGAGCTGTCTTACGCCGAGAAATGATCAAAATGTAAAGTGCAACATAACCAAAAGATAGATACTCCTATATGATCGATCGGTTACATCTTAAGAGCAAATAGGTAAAACAGAAATCTATCTAAGAAACCAAGAGCAAGGTTACGCATCGAAGCAAACCAGACAAGGAAGAAGCACTCACAGCCATACGCCTGAAGAGGAATCGACCGGAAGACGGCGAGCCCTAGCTCTCCCTCTCTATCCTCCTCTCTCCCCTTCCCCTGCAGACAGGAGAGAGAGACAGAGAGAGAGAGGCAATGGCAGGCCCCAAGTTAGGGGACGGGAGGCAGGCAACCAGGCGTAACCCCAAAAAAACGCCTTTCTATGTATATACTTTTGTACCAGGAGCTTAAAATTGCAACCTTTCCAATAAAAGGAGAAGAGCCCAGCTGCAGAAATAGTGGCAACCCAATTGAGCCCTGTGCTTACGTAGAAGATGGCGAGGACCAGAGCAGCAAGGTGGTGCGGTGGTGCATATATATAGGAGAGAGGGAAAGGAGCCGTTCAAACCTTCCTAAAATCCGAAACCGAGTGGACGGTCGCTGCTGATCTCCATGTCTTCTTCTCGCCATTGCCTCCTGACCTCCTCCTGGCAGAATCTGTCGTGCCTTTCTTCAGTAGATTTCTCAGATCGGTCAATGTGGGAATTGTTCTGCATCTTTGTTACCTCTGTCAGCTTATTTATTGACCAGATGGAAATTTTTTTTGCCGTAGCCCAATCTTTTACCCATAAACAAGTATCGGATTTGGTTTTTCATTATGCCCTTTTTCTAGACTTTTGCTCCGATGTATTTCGTTTATGGCAACCAACCAGGCCCTCAACCGTGTTAAAAACTAAGAGTAAACTTATTATTCCGTAGCAAGAAAAACTAAAGCACATCCATTTGAACTTACAAGTCATCACACCATTTTCCGTGGAAATTAACTGCAAATACAGCTATTGAACACACACACACACTTCCAACTATTTTTTCTCCTTGCATTCTAAAAAGCTGCGAGCTTTTCGGTGGCTGGCTTGTGATGATTTTAGATACGGCCTATTATTGGGGATCCATGAGATAAGCAACAAAAGTTGCCTGGATGAAGCCAATTCAGGAGTCCTTAAAAGCATAGATGCATGCACGGAACCCTCCGCTAATTTCAGTTGGCCATAGGGATTGGCACTTGAGCTTACTGGGTGATGGCTATGGTAGCTAGGCGCTCATTTTAGCGATGACTTCTGGTTTCTAGTTTTTAGTTGAAATTTTACTGTAGTTGATTTAGTTTTTTGGACATAATTAATTTTAAAAAAATATAAAAATAGAAAAAACATGTTAACCTATTAGGGATAATACAAAGGAACATAGGAAAAAAAGAAAATATAAAAAAGCCTAAAATATCTAAAAAAATTCAGAAAAAATGAAATACTAAATAGTGAAAAAAAAGAAGCAAAAGTTAGAAGTAGAAATCGAAAAAAAGTCGAAACGAGCGGGATCAATACAAGACTCCTAAACCTAAATTAGGATCACCATGCAACACTACCTTGCATATATCCGCATGCACCCCGCACTTGCATATGGGCTCGAATGGTCTGGTAGAGGACACATGTGCGAAGTTCCCATAGGCCAGAGGAAAGTAACTTTGTTTGTGGCCCTGCAGATAAGTTTATACATCCATGTCTTGTAAGGACTTCTGATTGGTTTTGCAGAAACAACCTCTGTTGCTTATCTAATGGATTAAAATGATGGATTAGGCCTAAATCAGGACAAGCCAGCCGCCAAAAAGCTCATCGCTTTTTATCCCAACACAAGCTGCTTGCGCCATTGCAGAGTCATGACAATCTTCATCAAGTTCCTTCGAGCATCACACCATCGCAATAGCAACGCACGAAAAGGCCAGCACGGCGCCAGTAGAGTGAGCCATGCGCCAAGATATCGTGCACACGTGCAATGGCACCCTAATCTCGTGAGCACGATGGCACACACTTCAATATCTATTGGCCTATCTATTGCACGTTGGACTTGGACGGCGCAGCACATATTTGAGCGGACATATTTAGCTAGAGTGGTGTACAAGAGGTGAAAATGAGTTGCTAATAACTTAACTTTTGATTTTACCCTGCTGCGCACTCGGTCAATGAATGTAGCATGCCTATTCGGCCTATGCCACACGCACACGCAGCGATCCGATTCAACACACGTAGGCACATCATGTCGACAAACCGGAGTTACCCTGTTTGGTTTATGGTTAAGAGATGAGTTAGCGGCTTAACCCATTAAATACCATTGCGATAGATAGGATTAACTTAACCAGGTCAAAACATTTTAACACTCCTAATCGAGGATTAGTTAACCCACCAAATTGGTAGAAAGTTAACCCATCACAACTAACTCTTCTAATTTTTTTTTGTTTTTATAGTGCTAACACACGTAACCCATCTAATTTATCTAAACAGTAATTTAGATTAACAAAGTTTATTGATAAACACAAAATTTAAATTAAATTTAGGCCCTGCTCAACTTGGTTTTTGTGGTTTATGGTTTTTTTACTGTATCCGACTTATTTTGCACTTTAGTTACTGGTAACTTTTTTGGCGTAATTAAATTAAACAAATTTAAAATTAGAAAAAAAATAGGTTATCCTATCATAAACAATGCAAAGGAATACAAAAAAGAAAGGTAAAAAGCCTCAAAAAACCAGAAAGCTAGAAAAAACAAAATTAAGAAATAATGAACTAGAAGCCAGAATCCGAAATGAGCGGGGCCTTAGGAGCCCGCTTGGTTGGGTTGAATTTATACTATAGCTTGCTTATTTTGTACTGTAACTGATGGTGGCATATTTAACGTAATTAATTAAAAAAATAAAATAGAAAAAACATGTTAGCCCATTACAAACAATGCAAACAAATACAAAAAGCCCAAAAATAAGCCAAAAAACAAGGGAAAAAATCAAAAATTAGAAATGGTAAAAAATAAGTTGAAAGCCCAAATAAGCTAACCCGATTATTTTAAGGAGCCTAAAAGTTTGTGCTTTGGATTTTCTTGTAAGATATTTTCAAACCCTTAATTTATCCCTCACTTTGATCTCGAAGGCCGATTCTCAATCAAATGTCTTCCAAGGTTGTGCTTTGGTGCCTTTATTGAATAACTAGCAACGTAAGCGCGAGTCATGCCGCGCTAGCTACCATATGGACCGAAGTAAAAGAGATAAAAATTCGCAGCAAAAGGAAAGCGAAAGGGCTTTTTCGCAAGAAACCGAGTGCCTTTCCGCAATAAGAGGAGAGCGGAGGGGTTTTTGGAAAAAACCGAGGGTCTTTTCGAAAGAACCAAGGACATGTATGTAATTACATTGCAGGGCGTTATCCAGTAAAAGGAGAGTGGAGGGGCTTTTTCGTAAAAAATCAAAGACCTTTTCGTAAGAACCGAGGGGCTATACATAATTACAAAAATTATGAGAGCTTTTTGTGGGCTTTGACACGTGAGCACGGTGAGAGGCCATGAATGCCCCACCTTTGTATATGGTATGATTCCCCATGGGATGTAGGCTGGAAGATGTGTCCATTCAATATGGACATTTATTATTCTACCAGAACATGTATATTGATGACTTATAAATTTAGACATTGTGTTTTAATTCTTTTGGCAGGGTCATAGAGTTATACTTATCATAACGTAGCTAAAGATACACAAAAAATGTTTTATAATAATCAAACCAAAATATATCAAAATGCAGGTCTAGCAAACGAGGGAACAAATGACCAAATCCTTGTTTTATGGATGAAAAATTGGGGCATTAATTTCAATATTTTATTTTGTGATTAAACACAAAAAGAATATTGCCAACATCACACGGTAGCAAGCAGCCCGTAGCAGGGGCGGAGCTAGGCCTCAAATTGTCGGGGCAATAACTTAAGATCTAGATCAAGATTGCTTACTATAATACTATAGTTAGCAATCACTACAGGCGTACCATCATTATTTCTAGTGGACTAAGCCCGAGGCTCAATGGCTGACTGGCGAGGTCAGTGGCTCGTGGGGTTCGCTACTGTGGCCCTGCCCATCTCCTGATCCCCACGAAACCTAAAAAACTTGGGCTTTATACGAGAAAAAAATGATCCAAGCAAAAGATAGAGTTTGAGATGCATTTCGTCACAAATAAGCTCGAGTTGTAGCATGTATGCTTGTGGTGCCTGAACAACTGTGCAATTGAAAACTGGAACCACTACGACTAGCTTCGGTTGGCACCTGTGTGTATTTAACAATGATGTTTAACATCTATTTGCACGATTTATATGTGGTGTGATGCCCCGTTAGTTCAAAGTTCAAACATATATGCTCTGATTTTCATTGGCAGGGAGTAAAAAGTTCACTCTTGTTTATACACGTTTGAGACTTTTTTTTTTTGAGAGAGGATTTGAGACATATAAGGGCGTCACAAGAAAGCTAATTGTTGCAAAGGGCCTTTCGGCGAGAAAGCCCATTAAGAATCGTAGTTCGGGCTCAGTTTCATCTAGCCCAAGTAAGGCCCACTAGTACGATGCATAAATGGCATGTTTGGGCCGGGTTTCCACGAATTTTCGACATGGCCTGCCACTGCGCCCCGGCCATCGCAGCTCCGCCGCGTGCCGCCTGCGTCGGCGTCCGCGGCCACGGCCAACCACGCGCGAAGGCGACCAATCTGCTAACCGGTGCCCAGACCGACGGTTGCTCCGCGCGCGCGGCATTCGGCAGAACGCGGGAGCAGCATTGGAGTTTGGGGGGGGGGCAGCGGGACACGTCTTCCTCGCCGCCGACGCAGACGCACGCCATGTGTTTGCACAAAAGCTTTTGTAGGCGCATGCGCGCGCGCACGTCCGTCGGTGAGTATTTCTTTTATTCTAAAAAATAAACATAATTGCTCTCGTGGTGGTCAGTCTCTGCAGCTGATGCACAGACGGATGCCAGCTTCGTATTAGCGTCGTTGATATGCTGAAATCAGCTGCCCGGTTCGAGGCCATGGTGCGTCATCTATCTTTGTTTCTCTAGATGTTGTACATTGCATCATTATTCATGTAGTTGCAATTGGTATGCCCAGTCCTCTCTCGCGCGCTACAGTGTTTTGTTCACTTTGATCTGTAGTGCAGCATATATTCCATTCCTAAATTATATAGTCGTTGCTGCTTAGTTTAGAAAGACAGATAATTAAGTTCTTTTGGCTCGACTAACAACAGTCAGCTTACTTCCTTGTAATCAGGTGCTCTTCCATAGTTGCATACAAATTGTGCCCCCTTTCTTCAGAATGCTAGGATTTCACTTCCTCTGGCTATCCTCAACAATTTAATTGGTTTTTACTGTCACTTTAGGAACTCTCAGATAAACAAACCCAAATCTTTTTACCCTTTGACCAAGGTGTATACTAGTAATTTTATGGCAAACAATCAGAATGACATTCTATTATTTTTCGTGATGAACGGATGAATGCCGGTGTATTTGAATGGCATATGGATTACCTACTCAACTGATGCTAAACAGACGTCTACCTACTTACATATATAGTGAATACATTCCGCTAGTACCTTAAAAGAAGGTTGTCTTTTCTTCTCAAGCATTCCTATTGGTCTTAAACAGACTCTGGGATCACAGAATTGGTGTGAAGCGAACCATACAGGATCTTCCTTTCGGATCATCAAGATGGCATGATTGATTTTACGTCAGCTTTTCTTCTGTTTTTCCTGGTTAGCTATGCATACACACAGTTCTGGAAATAAGCATAATGTTACAGTTTTTTTTCTTTAATTCTGTAGCATGCTCATGCTTCTAAAAAGCAAGAACTGTTTCCCATAAATAGAGAGGGAAATGCCTTACACTCTATTTGGTAATTTGTGTCACATTATTGTTGGAGCTGGGAAACTGTTTCACGTTTAGAGACCAATAGACAACCATCCCTCCAGTATTTATGCTGATAAACCAGCCACGCAAAACAGCACTGTTCTCTGAACATTTGTGTTAGAGAAAAACTAACCAACGGGATACTATTCTTGTACTCCCGCAGAAAATTATACAACTATTCTTGGAAGACCTCAGAACCATAGTAACATATGATCCTACACAATTTGATGGCCAGGAATCTCTTTCTCATTAGTTTCTTGGTTATTTCACTTGGCTTTAATCCACACACAGCTCTGTCATGGAGGAACCAGAGTTCTGTGGATGATATTAGTGATCCATGCCCCCCTATACCTCATCCGCTTGGTATGTGCAAGTCACGAGCAGCAGCTTTCGGCTATCCGTGTGAAGAATACATGGTATGAAAAAATCTTCTATTTTTGAGGGGTATGAAAAACTCTTAGGAATGTACTCCTAAACACTGTGCTCAAAGTCTAGTTTATGCTTCTGTAACAAAATTCTGCCCTTCTGTAAAGCATGCAGCCTAAATCTATGACAGGTCACAACAGAAGATGGATATATTCTTAGCTTAAAGAGGATTCCTCATGGTCGTTCTGCTGTTGATAACTCGACCGAGAAGACGAGGCCACCAGTACTGCTATTCCATGGGCTTATGGTGGTAAGGACATTGTTGACAGACCGTGTACCATCTGAGTTCTGTTCATACCTGAATCAAATGTGTGGATTGGACAGGATGGCGTTTCTTGGGTATTGAGTACACCAAAACAATCACTTGGCTTTATTTTGGCAGACAGTGGGTTTGATGTTTGGATCGCCAACAGTCGTGGAACAAATTCCAGCCGGAACCATACCTCGCTCTCCCCAAAAGATCCGGTTTTCATCTCAGGCTTGATCAAGAACTCATTTGCCATAGATTTTCACTAAAAGTATATTAACTGCTCTTTTCAGGCCTACTGGGATTGGACGTGGGACCAACTTGCTGCCTATGATCTTCCTGCCGTGCTTCAGTTTGTCTATGATCACACAGGAGGTGAGAGAGTCCACTATATCGGTCACTCCCTGGTGAGCTCATATGTCCCTCTAAGATTTCAATGGGTTGACACTTGGGACTTTGGAGGCATAGTGAAACAACTTGTTACTTTGCATTTTTTTCTAGGGAACCTTGATGATTCTTGCAGCCTTTTCTGAGCACAAGTTACTAAACGTAGTGCGATCAGCTGTGTTGCTCTGCCCAATTGCTTATCTGAACAGGGTGAAATCCAAACTTGCCCTGCTTGGTGCTCATATCTTCCTTGCAGAAGTAAAATACTGTAGAACCTACTTGGTCTTATTGTCAATTATAATTGATCTGGTCAGTGCTTGATCTCTTTTGTTTACCATTTGCAGAGAGTTTACTGGCTAGGTTTTCACGAGTTCAATCCTATTGGGTAGGCATCTTTGCTACAGCTTCTAATGTGTCTAAGTAGGAAGAACATGCAGTACGTGTACTTCAACACCAAGTTCCTGCTTTAGTTTTGCATCCCACGGCAACTTATTGATCATGTCTAGAAGTGCCCATGCTTAAGATTTCTTATGAGATCATCGTGGCATGAAGCTCGATTATGATGACAAAATAGGTCAATTTGCTAAATTTCATTGTGCTATAGGATATTCGCATCCGACCAAATTGAGTAGGTATTTGATTAGTATTCATAGTTGTTATAATATTTGATTCGTATTCGTATTTGAGCATATTCAAATTCATATTCGTATTCGCTTAAAAAATACTAATATGAATATGGGAATACCACTATTCGATTTGTATTCAATCCATTGACACCCCTAGTCTCAAGTATTGGCTGCTGTGAATGTGCTGCTTCATGACAGGCCAGTTGCACACGAAATTCTATACCAAATATGCAGCAACCCTGACATCAATTGTTACGATATGTTTTCAGCTGTAGCAGGTACCGTTATTTCCTCCATTTTACCATGTCCCAAACAGTATACAACGTTGAGCACATCCACTAACTGTGATTGCGTGGATTTGACCTCATGGCTGAAGGACCGGATTGCTGCCTGAATACTTCAACTGCTTGCACCTTCCTACAGCATGCTCCACAGTCAACCTCTGTCAAAAACCTTATTCATTTGTCACAAAGTAAGAATCTAAATCATAATTTTAAGATTGCTATTGTTCGAAGCTCAGGCACAGCACTTACTTTTCTTTTCCTGATTTGCCTGTCACCAGTGATCAGAGACGGAGAGGTCAGAAGGTACGACTACGGCAACGACAAGGACAACATGAAGCATTACAATCAGCCACGCCCCCCACTGTATAACCTTTCATCCATCCCGGCCGATCTCCCCCTGTTCCTCACCCATGGCGGCCAGGACTTCCTTGGTGATGTCCCTGACACCAGGCACCTCCTGAGGACGCTGGTCAGGAAGCACGACAGCGACAACATCGAGGTTCTGTACGTGCCCGACTACGCTCATGCGGACTTCTTGTTGGGCTACAATGCTCCAGAACTCATATACAAACCGATGGTCGACTTCTTTAAACGTCATTGAAAGCTGCTACTACAGGTTACCCGGTCATGAGCTGCAGCAGTACCGCAGTAGTTTCATGTCAAGTTTCAGCTATGAAGATTTGAACTGCACTGAGTTTGCCTCCATCAGTACAGCTTGTCAGGTTCTACTATATCTGTCAGTTTGATCATGCTAGAGAACAAAAAAAGGGCCACTCATAAGTATTTGATTGCATATTTGGTTTCGTGTAATCCTAACGTACATATCCTTGAAGCAATGGGCAATACTACAGCTTGCGATCACATTGTTCTTGATTCATTGGTGCAAAAACAAACATGGAAATCTATTTTTTTATATCCGTATTTCTTGCTTTTATTGTCTTTCAGTTTTTTTTTAAATAACAACACACATAATATATCCCAGCGAGGCCACAAAACAAGGCTGAATTCTTTTGCCTAAAATGCAAAGCACAACCCAGTACTAACCACTCAGAACGCATAGCTGAACGAAGCCAGAAAAATCCCATCAGCGATGTTGAGGTGCTCCCATCAGAAAGAGAGATGAAGAAGTATCTGAATCTGAACTGGGCGCGCTGCAGCCGCCAGAAATGCTAGGAGGGCAAAGTGTCCAATTGTCCTTGGATTTTTTTGCCTACCAACTTCGGCCATTCCTACTACTGCACTGCTAGTTGTGTCCTCCAGAACTGCATTCCTACCTGAACTTTTGTCGGAAAACTGCATGAGCTTAGACTGTGAGAGATGTTTCACGTCAATTTCTAGCGGTCGGCAGTCGCTGCCGCTGAGCTGGAAGCAACCGCTTCCATTGTACACCTCCGTTCTCTTTTACTTATCATTTTGGACATCGACACGGTCTCCAATACACATATTTGATCATTACTTTTTCTAGTTATATGTTAGCAAAAATTATTAAAAATATAATTACATGAAAGTATTTTTCATGAAAATTATAGTATTTAGTGTATATTAACCGTTAAAGTTTTAAAAGTTAACTACACGTATTCTAAAATGGTATCCGAAAAGAAAAGAAGGGAGTATATGCTTGATGAGACGTCAGATATTTGACAGTGAGGTTATGGACATGCTTATCTACTTGATGCATTCAGTGGGACAGAAACTAGCATTATCAATTCTGAGAAAACAGAAAGGTATTAGCAAGTTGTTTATCTGATAAGTGAATCAGCATAGGCTGTGTGGTCATGTACAGGCCTGATAGGTTAACAAAATCACCAGAAAACACGCAGTGGCACACACCTGAGGCGACTTGGCCTGGGGGAGAGGCACTAGTTTCCCGATTAATTAATCGCTGGTTAGAGAACCTGGAGCCTGGAGGCGCACGCTGTGGATGCGCTGCCTACCTGGATCAGCCGCGGTTTGAGACGACACGTCGCGCCGGATCCAGAACCTTGTAACGGCAGATCGAAACAACAAGTTTCTTTTCCTTTTTCGAATCTGATCGCCGTCTGGTCCTCTGATTTATATCAAAAGATGAACCGAGTTTTTTTTTACCGAAACTCCAAATTCCGCACGCTTTGGTTCGAGGGCACACACATCTTTTGGAGTCATCGGATCGAAATAATCTTATGTGGGACATTCACACGTGGCGAGCGAGAGAGCAATTTACAAGGATGCGATAGTGAATTTACAACACTAGAGTCATGTCCTCACTCATATGGCAATGTGTAGGTGTATCACGAGGCAGCAAATGGGGATAAACCAGAGGTAACCGGTCCATCATATTGCCTCATCAACCAATCTGATGAGGCGACTCGAGAATGGTGAGTCATGTGATGGTCATGAGCATGGATGTTTCACCACGCCAAGTTATGTTGAATTTGATTGTTTATCTTCATTTGCTTTTGAATTTGTTCTGATTTTGCTTCTATATTCACATTGATTTGCTCTTGAGTTTGCAAACCTTTGCACCAATTTGCTCCAACATTTGCACTGATTTTCTTTTGAATTGCTCTTAGATTTGATCTTGAATATATATACATTTGTATTGGTACTAATCTGCTCCTTTCAAGTCAGCATAATTTTGCTCCCTACTTGATTTTTATATTTGATCTTGAATCGGCACGCCAACTAGCATAAACGCCAAGTCCCTTAACCTGGGGAAGGGACGTGCTCATCGCCGGCATCAACAATAGTATAGGTCTAGTCAACTTGAGGAGGGTGCTGAATTCGTCAACTAAGCAAGGCAATGAAGGCCACGCCAGTATTACCCCCGGATCTGGAATCCCAAAAATCATATCATACTGATTTAAGAGAACCCAATAGATCTGAGATAGCGATTCCTCCCCAACCTAGCACGCGCGACGCCGAGGGTGAGATCTAGCAGGTGTGGGACCTCCTCCCGCCGGCAAGGCTTATTTCTCGCCTGGGCGGAGCTCCAGAGGTTGACTAGACCTATACTATTGTCATGAGAATGGTTAAGCAGAGGGAAGGAATCGCTAGTCAGGCCGGATCACATGAATGAATGAGTTGGCAAGGGGTCCCACACGCTGCTCGCGGTACTACCTGCGACCTGTCTGGTATATTACCTCCTTTTTCGCTCACCATTTGGTTTTTCTTCTCGAGTTCCTTGTTGCTTGTGCATTGGTGTCCTCCTCTAAGAGCCTGAGAACAAAGAAGATACTATTTGATTATACTAACAAGTTGCTTGTTCTTTATTGGTCCGAGTTTGGTCTGCTTTTTTTTTCGGTTTATAGTTTATGCTTTATAACTTTCTTCGAACAAACAAACGGAATGACTTTTTTCGTCGTCTTTTCGAAACAACTTATCAAGATAGTTTTTTCGAAGTGACTTATCAGCATTCAATTTATTTGTATAAACACCTATATTAAAAATAAAAATCATTAATCATATCCGAAACAACCCTTGCATCATTCTCTCCAGGAGGCCTCCTAAACTCTTGTTACCACCACGCCTCTTTGCGCACAGGTCCTTCAGAACATCCATAAAATCAGCACACGCCCGTCCGATCAGGCACACCATGCAGCACAGCAACAAATGCGATGCGTTTTTTTTTTCACCTTTCTCAGTGGCCTGTATGCAAAATGGGCGCTGTCCATTTCCGCGGTAGGACCGATGAATAAGTAGGAGGCCGGGCAATGCCACCAGCCCATCTATTGGGTTCTCTTAAATCTCTAAGTGTTCATTTGAGCTGATATGATTTTTAAGAGATTCTTTTTCCGTATTCTTTGATCCGGATGGGTTAACATGTTTTTTCTATTTATATATATATATTAAATTTAATTATACCCAATAAGTCAACTCGATTCTGATAGAAAATTTCATCTTACGGCTGTTTACGCCTTGGCCTTCATTGCCTTGCTCCCCGTTGAGCCGGTGTTAATAATACTGGCAGATGGCCGGAGATGTAGGCAGGAAGGGTACTTCGAAGGCAGTGGCTGCCCTCCTCAAGACCCTATCACTCTTATTTTTTAGCATATAGTGAACAGACTCCAGAGAACTTGCTAGCATACCCAATGTTGCCAAAATGGCATCCTCGGCCGTGTCAAAATCTGTCATTTTTCGTGCCATAAAAACTAATCAAAATTGACAAAAAAAATTTCCCCGTGAATCCCCTTCCTCCCTCTCTTCCACCCATGGAATGGAAGCATCAAACTCCTCCACTTCCGTTGCTGCCACACATGCCTACACGTGACGCGAGATGAGATCCCCACATAATCCCAATTCCCACCACTGAGGCCGGGTTCTTTTGCGCTTAAAGTTAGCTTATTCTTATCGTCCCATTCCACTACCGCTTTACGACACATCAAGCATCGTTGCCACGCTTGTTGTAGCACTACCACGACATCCTCTGGTACTACCACTCCTGCGCCCCTTCTTCCACCCAATCGAGGCCACCGCCGTGCCTCTCTAGGCTCATCCCATGGTTACTCAAGCATCGTTCTAGTTCCACCCACAACGAAAGCTCATCCCATGGTTACTCGTGGCAAGCTTAGCATCAACAATCCAAAGCACATATTTGATCTCTATATTGCTATGTTGCCAGTCATCTCACCATTGCAAGAACTTATCGTGGGGCCCTCAATGACCCTAATTGGTGAGCTGCTATGGTTGAGGAATTTCATGCTCTCTCCTTTAATCAAACTTGGGATTTGGTTCCTCCTCGTGCCAATGTTGTCACTGGCAAGTGGGTTTTTCATCATAAATACAAGCCTAATGGATCCCTCGATCGCTATAAAGCATGTTGGGTGCTTCGCGGCTTCTCCCAATAATTGGGTGTCGACTTTGATGAAACCTTCAGTCCTGTCGTCAAGCCAGCTACCATCCAGACTATCCTATCTTTTGCTCTTTGTAGCGATTGGTCCATCCACCAACTTGATGTCAAGAACGTCTTCCTACACATTATACTTACTGAAATAGCCTTTTGTCAACAACCACCCAGTTTTATTGATCCACAAACCTTCTCATGTTTATCGCCTTAACAAATTACTCTATGGCTTCAAACAAGCACCACTTCACTTGCTTTCTTCTGTCCATCGATTTCCACGGCTCCAAATCTGATCCCTCTCTCTTCATTGTTCGCGAAAGAGCGGTACTTGGTGACGTTTGTGTCCTGCATACCATCTAGCTTTCAGTATATGGACATCTTCACAAAGGATCTACTGATGTGGCTTTTTCTAGACTTCCGCTCCGGTCTCAATATCCAACGAACGGAGCTTCCATGTTCTTGTGTCGGTGTCCCCCTCCGTGTTCTCTCGATCTGGACCGCTCGCGATTGCCACTGCCACTGCTGCCGCTCGCGGTCCAGATCGAATGATCCAGATCGAGAGAACACAGAGGAGGACATCGATACGAGAACAGAAAAGCCATTTTCATATCCAACCATCTTCCAATTGACACTGGGGGAATGGTAGAGTATACGTATATATGCACGGTTCTATTGTAACCATGTATCACTATACGTGTCCTCTTGAGAAATCTGCCACCACCCAAGAAGCGCCACGCCCAAGAGAGAAGAAGCGAAGGGAGGCAGAGCCCTCGCGAAGCAGCTGGATTGATTGCGGTGATTGATCGGTTGGTTCGATGGGGCGGCGGTCGGGCGGGTCGTCGGTGGGGGCGGCCGAGCCGCTGCTGCCGGCAGTGCTGAAGGGCGCCGGGGGGAGGGCAGCGATGATGCAGCGGTGCGCGTCGCGGGCGGACGACGAGCTGCAGTGGTTCCGGTCGTGCCAGCGGTGGGTGTGCATGGACCACTCGGGCCCCGGCCGCGCCGCGCTCTCGTGGCTGCTCTTCCTCCTCCTCGCCGTGGCCGTCCCGGCAGCCGCGCACTTCCTCCTCGCCTTCCGCGCCTCCCGGCGGCCCTTCTCCGCTGTCGTCCAGCTCTCGCTCTCCGCCGCCTCCGCCGCGGGCTTCCTCTGCCTCTCCTCCAGCTCCCGCCGCATCGGCCTCCGCAGGCTGCTCTACCTCGACAAGCTCCGCACCAAGAGCGACCGCGTCAGGCTCAACTACACCGCGCGCCTCTCCTTCTCCTTCCGCCTCCTCGCCTCCCTCGCGGCTCCCTGCTTCGCCGCCGAGGCTGCCTACAAGGCCTGGTGGTACGCCACCTCCGCCGACCGCGTCCCCTTCTTCGCCAACGACGTCCTCAGCGACGTCCTCGCGTGCTCCCTCGAGATGGCCTCCTGGATGTACCGCAGCGCCATCTACCTCCTCACCTGCGTCCTCTTCCGCCTCATCTGCCACCTGCAGGGGCTCAGGCTCGAGGACTTCGCCGGCACGCTGCTCGTTGAGGTCGAGGAGGGGAGGAGCGGGGTGGAGCGCGTGCTCCGGGAGCACCTCGACATCCGCAAGCAGCTCAAGGTCATCAGCCACCGCTTCCGCAGGTTCATCGTCGCCGCCCTGCTCATCGGCACCGCCAGCCAGTTCGCGTCCGTGCTCCTCACCACGCGCCGCGACTCGGTCGACGACCTCCTCAACACCGGCGAGCTCGCGGTGAGTCTCGATTGCCTAATTGCACCAATTCTTGGTTCTTC
Organism: Melocanna baccifera; assembly: GCA_036346265.1. Classification (NCBI taxonomy): domain Eukaryota; kingdom Viridiplantae; phylum Streptophyta; class Magnoliopsida; order Poales; family Poaceae; genus Melocanna; species Melocanna baccifera. Next base: position 4,183,012 of record CM070692.1, read on the forward strand.
ATACGCTGCGCGTGTTCAATTAGGCACAATTGGAAATGGCAACCCCTGATCAAGGTGGAACCTTGACATCATCTTATCTTAATTTAGACGGAACCAATAATAATTGATGTGCTTTATTAAATTAAGCGCAATTAGAACAGCGTAGTAGAATCGATGAGCTGATGGATATCTTGACTATATGAGAGGATCAAGAAATGGGCAGCAAATGGGAAAAATTAGTTTGAATGCTGAATTTGACGGGATTGTGCTGTCTGCATTGGTACACGGTGATGGCCTGTAAAGCTCCTGCAGTTTCAGATCTTGTATATGCTCAAACAGCCAATCATTCTGCGCTAACAAATCGAACTGATGATTAGAAGTTACAGTTTCACTGTTACTTCAGCTATTTTGCAGTACAATGCATAGGCTGTCATTTACAAGAATCATAATCATCTTGAACCAAAAAAAGGGTCGAAGAACAGTAGAGCACAACTCGACTCGTGCTCATCACATTTCGGACAGTTCCTGAATTTTGTCATGCACGCGGACTCAAACCAACATTTCCAGATCCTGCTTCTAATGTTTCTACATGTTCAAATTCTTCAGCTATGTTCAGTTGTGCTCATGTCCGGGCTCATCATAATCCTGAGCAGCGCTGCCAAGATCACTCACCAGGCGCAGGCCCTCACAGGCCAGACCACCAAATGGCACGCCTGCTGCACCATCGAGCCAGTCCTGGACGAAGAAGCAGAGCCCGGATCAAACCAGAACTCCATGCTCGAAGAGGACCCCGAGAGCGACAGCGAGCGCGATTCCGGCGAAGAGACTGGGGACGAGGACCTGCTGGAGAACACCAAGATCTTGCTGCCCAACGCACACGTGATCTCCTTCCAGAAGAGGCAGGCATTAGGTAAATCAAATCATCGGCAGCTACCATCCCTTCTTTGCCATTCATCCAATTTCCCCGAACTGTTTGTCCTTGGCACAAGGCTCACACTCCTCGGCTGGTAAAACCCCTCGTGCAGTGACCTACCTGGAGAACAACAGAGCCGGCATCACCGTGTTCGGGTTCACGCTGGATCGGTCGTACCTCCACACGATCTTCATGCTGGAGTGGACGCTGTTCCTGTGGCTGCTGGGGAAGACGATTGGTTTCTCGTGAAAGGCACAAATATCAAATCCAGCCATCCAATCCAGGCGGTTGTAAATGAGTGCTGTAGAGTCTGCGTTAGTTTACAGAGCGCATGGGTGCAGCTTGGTGTTGCTATTGCAGGTTTATGATCTCGTGTTGTGAGCCAGCAAAATTCGTAGAGCAAATTTTACCATGTAAAGTTCTGGTTTTGTTATACTTCCCTGTTTGGGATACGTGAAGATTTTAGTTTTTATTTTTCTGGCCGGATTGTTTGGGGATTGGGATACATGGACTAAGCGGATTCGTTTGGTTTCCAGAGCGAGGGAAATAGTGGCATATTCCCCTAAAAAAAGAAAAGAAAGGAAAAGGAAATAGCTGGTCTTGCAGTTGGGCTTGTGGGCTATTTCTGGGCCTCTCTAATCATCTCCATGCCAAGGGATTAGCGCAACTATTACTTAGGCCTCGAACCCATCTCTCCGGTCTGGTCTTCGAGATTCCTCGCCGCGCGGCGAGTGGCGGACGCCGGCGCGCCCCAGTGTCGCCTCCATCGTCCAACAGCAGTGCCACTTCGCCACAGACCGGCTATGAGCTGGGTCTTGGGCCTTGGTCATGTAGGCTGTCTTGGGCGTCGGTCCACGACATTGACGGGCCGATGGCAGCAACTACCTCAGCAGCGTCGGCACTCATGACCTCGACCCACTCGACGGCTGCGACAATGAGTAGTATCTTGAAGGCATTCAGTTTGCTGTATGGCAACATCTTCCATGAACCATCAGCCATTCCAATCCATGGTAGCGAAGGCCGCCTGCACAAATGACCAGCATTAGCAAACAAGGAGGAGCAAACCCAACAAGAAGTATTCAAAGCCTGCGATGATCAGCACCTGCATGGATCGGGCCCCGGGACAAAGCCGTGCCCGAGGGTGTGCATCTTCATCAGCGGCGTCAGCCCCGCCGTGTCGCCCAAGTCGGAGGCTTAGTCGACGGCCCTTGGTGAGCGTCGGGCACGCCGCGCCGCCGTCGGCTAGACCCAATGTACTAACGGGCCCAGAAAACTAAGCCCAAAAGCTCCCGTAAACTCAAAGTCCACATAAAATATAAAGCCCTATAGCCCAAGCGTTTCGGCCCAAGCCACCTTTACCACACCGTTAGCAGTTGCTTACGTCACGGCCCAAACTCTGAGGCGATCAAAGAAAAGTGCAAGAGAAAAGGAAGGGATTTCTCTCAAGACGGGAAGGGCAAACCCCCCAAACCCGACACGCGGCCGCCGCAGCCGAGATGGCAGCCGGAGACGCCGGCCGCGCGCCGCCGGCCGCGGCGGCGCAGTCGCTGGTTGAGTCTTTCTGCGCCGTGACCTCGGCCACCCCCGAGGAGGCCGCCTTCTTCCTCGAGAGCCACAACTGGGCCCTCGAGTCCGCCGTCCGCTCCTTCTACGACTCAGCGGACGGCGACGCCGACGCCGATGCCGACGGGCCCGATCCGCCTCCCCAGCCGCCTCCCCCGGCCGCCGACGATGGCGCCGACTCCGATGACGAGGACTACGTGGGCGGCGGCGATGAGGACGACGAGGACGAGGACTACGTGGGGGACGACGACGAAGAGGACGCCTCCCTGGCCGCGGCGGCCGCGGCGGCGGACGAGAGGAGGAAGCCAACGAAGAGGCAGAAGAGGAGCCACTACTCGCAGGGCGGGAGCGGGAGCGGGGGGGCGAGTGGGAGGGGAAATGTGAGGACGCTCTCCGATCTTGGCGGTGGCAGGAAGGGCGCGGGGTCCGACGGCGACGAGGATTCGGAGGACGAGGAGTGGGCGCCGTCGCCGGAGTTGTACACCGGCGGCGAAAAGAGGTCAGTGCTACTTGTATTGTATCTTAGGGTTTTGGGATGTCTGCTTCGTTTCTAGCTAGATCGTAGACGCACTCATTTCTATGGTTTTAGACTGATTTGCTCAGTTTTTGGCTAAATTTTGTGAGCTAGTGGACTTGCATGCTCAGATTTGATGGGGCTTTGGACCTCTCGTGTGATGAAACTATTGTCAAATGTTTCAAAATGCTGGGTGCTTTCATGCTTACTGATTAGTATCAACTTTGGTGAATTTATGGATGGCGCTCGGCCCTGCTAACATTGTTTTGGTGTTAAGTCCACATCGTATGCCTAGGTCTCGTATGGATACGACGATGAATTTTTAACAAATGTTAAACACTGGATGATGTGAGAATTAGATGCTGTTCTTTAGAGTTCCTGGTTTGTTCTTTAGTATAACTAATGGATTTACCCGCGCAATTGTGCCGCTAGATACAGTTGTATTTGGTATACAACTCTACTGCCTATAATTAAAATATAATTGTATTTACTATACAACTCTAATATACATATATGGTAAATCTGCACCGTTATAATCTGGCTCCACCAAAATAGTGGTGGAGATACTTCATTTTTTCACAATTAGTATGATAATTTCTAGGATTGTTTCTTCTTATGATTATTGTGTAATTTTCTTGCCCTTTAAAACGAATGAGGTGCTTCGAATCTCACCAGTTGTTTTTATTTATATAGATAGCCACAAAATTGTTGATGTATGTTGCGATAATGATGTAACCTCCTTGCATATATTAGGAGTTCGTGATATGGTGTTACAGGGTTATGCTTGGCAAGTTGGCATTTCTGGAGACTTGTGAGTTGAATCAATTGATTGTGAAGTTTAATCATGATAAAAATGGTTCTTAAATTGCTTGGATCTAGCCTGTTGTATGCTCATAATATGACAAAACTTTTGAAACTCAGCCAACAACTGCTGCTATTAGTTGATGCTGTCAGTGACACTGGCACAGGTGAGCATAAAAGGTTAAAAACTGATGCCATGACAACAATATCACTGATTTTCACCTATCCTATTTCTGTTTGTAACTAGACCTTTGTAACAAACCCCCCCTGTCTGCAATAGTGCAATCAGATTGCAAGTGTGGGTGATATGTCAGGGTTTTAGAACTAGTTTGAGACTGCTTCTCATCATGCATTGGTAATACTTGCTAATTTCGAGTGGTGATCAATATGGATTACATTCTAGCCCAAACGTACGAAAAAAAGGCAAAAAACATCCAGGAACCACCCAAAAGAACTGTTCAAATTGCGGTGAACCGGAGAACAAGAAATCAATATATATTATGTCTGCTGCAAGAATATTATGAAAAAACATCATTACATTGAGAACACATTTAAAATTGACCTGACCTGGTCATTTCCCTCATCCCTGAACTGACCAGGATGTTAATCCCGACTGGCCTGGGATGGTCGTTGCACTGTACAAATATAGAAATTGTAATATCTGTGACAGCATAGTCTGTATGGTGATAGTTCACTAGGTACCGATGTTTTGCAGTAAAGACTCTTATAAATTGTATATATGATATACTTATTTTTGTTTGTATTACTATGTTCAGCGCAATGGTTGTTAGAGATCAATCCAAACGTAAAAATAACACGGATGAGATTTGTAAGAAAGCTAAGAGGAAGGGAGCTAAGCAAGGCCCATTTGTGGCTCGGCGGCAATCTTCAAGGGGCTTTTCTGGGACTGGCAGACTTCTAACAGGTGAAACCGTACAGCCTGATGCGCCACAACCACCAGAAAACATTGTTCACAACATCTACTTCTGGAGCAACGGGTTCACAGTAGATGATGGTCCACTCAGAAGTTTTGATGATCCAGAAAATGCATCTTTTTTAGAGGTATACAATTCTGGTGTGTGCAAGCAACTGTGTGTATACATATTTCTGATTATTATATCTGTCTTCGCTGGTACATGTTTGATTTTACTCTCCTTTTATCATTTATTTTAGAATGTCTGATGTTCAACCTTTTTGTTTCCAACCTGGATGTTTTTTTTTTGCAATATTTTATCATTACATTTGCCCATGCTTATGCTTGCAATATAACATGATGGTTAGTTGAAATAAATTCCTGAGTGAAAAGAGATCATGTGGATGTGGAATTGCTTCTTTTCATTTTGAATAGGCATTAGTGTTTCTCAGCTGGCATTTTTTAATAACAAAAATTCAGCTGGCTTCCATCATAGTGTCTCACATCAGCGTGTTCCAGCTTATATTGAAAGAAGGGTGGATGTTTTAGTGGTCAATTGCCCCAATTTTGCCACTAGGGAACAGAGATTTTCTGTCTGAGAAACCTGTTTGCCCAGTAAGTCATATCCCACATGTTACTGTGTAGCTTGTTTAGTAAAACAACTCTTCCTAATTTCAACATTCAAGGAATGCATCAATTTTTTTGTTGGAACACTTCTGTTTAGTGTTATCATTTATTCTTGTATGCTTATTCCCTCGCTTGATCTGTTGATCTTACTCTTACCACTTTCCATTCAACTGTGTTATTAGGTCTGTTGCAATGCATGATTGCACGTTACCATGCTAGTTCCTTTTGTGCATTATATATGGGTGTGTTATATCTTTGTTGAATTGAATGTAAATAATCAACTTAGCTGTTCTATCCTTTTTCCTTTTCACTAGAGCATCAAGAATTCTGAATGCCCAACTGAGCTTGAGCCGGCTGATGGGAGGTCTAAGGTGAACGTTAATCTTGTTCGGAAGGAAGAAGAATGTCCTGTAAGTATCGTCAGCCTGAATTGTTGTACTGCTTCAATTGTTTCTGAAATACTTGGCCTTGGCAATCTCCTTCACTGCCTTGATACAGGAGCCAGTCAAGCTCGCTCCTCCATTTCAAGGAGGAAGCACTCTGGGGACACCACCTGATAACTCTGCACCTTCAGATATTACTTCTGCGTCTGCTGCTTCCAGTACAGCGACTGCCACTAAGACTATGACACTCACAGTGGATGAGTCGTTGCCATCAACCTCTCTCCAGATCAGGTTTGCAGATGGCAGTCGCGTGGTTGCACGTTTCAACACAAGCCACACAGTCGGTGATGTGCGGACATTCATTGATGCAACAAGGCCAGGAGAAGCCAGTGATTACACACTGCAGGTCGGGTTCCCCCCTAAGCCGCTCGATGATGTGACCAAGACTATCGACGAAGCCGGTGTGGCCAACTCAGTGATCATTCAGAAAGTCTAGCTCTACAGAAAGAGTTGTTGACCCTCTTCATCAAACACTATCCATCTGAAGCGTGCAAATTTCCTTCCTAAGCCTTTTCGTTCAAAGATTTCTCGAATTTAGCTTCTCAGCCTTCCGTGGCTTCCTTCACTAGCTGCTTCAGGTATTAAGGGTGTAAACCAGTGATATTTGGGTACCTCGATCTTATTCATCTATAGTGTATACTTGGTTTGCATGTCCGCTTCCAGTCCACATCACGTTTGGTGTATTAAACTGTCATTTTGTTCTTATCTAACGGCATGGTTGGTAGAATGTCGGCACTTGTGGACAGCGTCCGTTGCTACGGATGCTCATTTACTCCTGTCTGCGCTTATCATCAAACCGATGTCCTGACGCTCATTGCATTTGGCAAACGACCGAGGTGAGTTATTTGCAGAAAGATTGAAAAGGTGGGTTGTTTATAGCATTCCTGTCTGGGCAAATCTCACCTTTGTGACCTCTGCAGCCTTCTCCAATGTGGCATTACATTCTCGTGCTGACACTGTCTGATCAAGTCATATGCATCATGGATGTCTTCAGTGGGCGCCGAAACAAAAGCCCTGTTCTAGTTGCGTGTTGCTTTCCTGAACTGAATGGCGAAAACTTGACACATTGTTGCATCCACCGTCACGATCCATTCCTCGTTTATTTTCCTCTCCTTCGGGTAGCAGCTGCTGCATAGTTGCAACGTGGCTATATGCAAGTGTAAATGGGAGTGATCGCAACACAAATATTACATCAACTGGTCAGTCCATCCATCCAATCCAGCAAGAAGCCGGTGAGCCGCGTCAGCTGCCTGCCTGCATGCCGTCCCGTCCCAGCTCCAGAACAACCCCAACGACTCCGGTTTCCGGTACTCGTTTCATCGCGTCGATCAGGCCCCACGATTCCATCGACAGCGAAGAGCCCCCCCACCTGGTCCGTCTGGTCTGCGCTCGACTTCACGGGGGCACGAGAGACTGGAGCTCGCCGACAAATTAGACGTGCGGTTTTAGCTGTAAATGCGCGCTAATGGTCGGTGCCGAACGGGACGCGACAACGCCGAATCCGACGCGCTGGTGCGGTGGCGCAGCGTTGCAACGCATGGTGGCGAGGTCAGGGACGGCTTAGAAGGACGCGTTTTGGCAGTGGTGAGTCCTGCAGGTTGGGTGGTTAATTATTGGAGACTTTGCCTTGATGCGATCTTCTTCGCTTGGGGCCTATATACAGAGCAATGGGGGGCCTACTTGTCACGAGCACCGCCTCACAGCTCACGGGTGTTTTCCCGTCCTTCCGGTCGGGATGAGCCACATAATTGGTGAGATTTCTCAAACAGCCGCGTTGCTGAGTTGTAACAGGTGGAAAAGGGTGAAAGTCACTCGGCGCCACAGGACCATGGTTGCGGAAGCGCTGTCTAATAATGCCTGGATCCAGGACCTATCCCCACCCTCCAGTTTACACGCCATGGCAGACTTTCTCCATTTGCTCAACGCGCTCATGGATATCACCTTCAGACTAAACATGACGATATGATCATCTGGAGATGGACAACAAATAGAACTTACTCGGCGAATTCAGCTTATAGGGCCCTTCTCCATGGCGCAACCCTCTTCCCCTGTGCTAAACAACTTTGAAAAAGCTGGGCACCGATGAAAGTTAAATTCTTTATTTGGCTAGCTTTGCATCAGAGATGTCGGACCTTCTCCCGTCTACGCAAGCACAACATTCAAGCTCCGGATGCTTGCCTTCTCTGTGACCAAGAGCCTAAAACTGTTGAGGAACTCTCGCTGGCGACCAGTCCGAGCGATTCTCCGCTTAGAATAAGAACGAATCAATCACGAAACACAGAATAATAGAATATGGCTCTCTATTTATAGGGGTGGGATGAGGTGCCCATTATGGATAAGGACTCGTTTAAGCGGAGAGGATCCGTTTAAACGGGATCCTTATCTTTAGTTTCCCAATACTCCCCTTGGGCACTCATCCGACATACTCATGCCTCATTAAAACTCCATAAAAACCCAATGGGAAAAATTTGGAGAAAGAGTACATGATGCATGTTATGTCTGCGATTGCACGAATTGCCTCATTAAAAACCTTGATCGAGAAACTTGGAGAAAACTCGTCAAGGGAAAAAGAGTACAATTCTCCCAACTTCATTTAGTCTTCGTGACTTTTATTCTTTGGGTACTTGATCTTCGAGGATCAAGATTTACTAACGGACTTGAGAGAATTCTCCCCAGATCTCGCACTTCTCTAAGTCTCATCATACCGATCCTCGCACGCACCTTTCAAAGCTAGATGCGGGGAGGGACTTTGTGAATAAATCTGCTAGATTTTCACAAGACTTAGTATGCAAGACTTTAATCTCGTCCATCTTTTGCAATTCATGAGCATAGAAGAACTTGGGGTTGATATGCTTTGTGAGATGACTCTTCACATAGCCCGTTTGTACTTGTGCAACGCAAGCGGCATTATCTTCATAGATAATTGTGGGGTTTTGCACAATGTTCATTCCACATGATCGCTGGATGTGGTGAACCATTCGCGTAGCTGCGCATTCACGTGCGGCTTCATACAACGCTATTATTTACGAGTGGTTCGTCGAGGTAGCTACAAGGCTTTGCTTAGACGATTTCCAGAAATTACAGCCCACCACACGAAATACATAGCCTGCTTGTGACTTTGCGGTATGCGGTCGGACAGTACCCAAAGATCTCTGCATAGCCAATCAAGTTCAGATCTTGATTCTTTCAGAGACAATCCAAGGTCCTTGCTTCCTTGGAGATATCGGAAGATGTCTTTTATGCCCCGCCAATGCCTTTTGGTGGGCTCTGCACTATACCTTGCTAATAGGTTCACGGCAAAGGCAATATCCGGTCTAGTGCATTTGCTAAGTACATGAGTGCTCCAACTGCACTCAAGTATGGGAATTCGGTCCCGTGACTTCCTCCCCTCTTCCCTAGGTCGGAAAAGATCTTTTCTTGCTGCAAAGATCTCCGATCATCGGTTTTGATGGGAATGCTTTCTCAAAGCCGAATCTTTCTAGCACCTTCCAGGTGTAGGTCGATGATGTACTAAGACTCCTCCGTGACATGCTCAAGCTGCAGCCTAAGCGTAACTTGGTCTTGCCCAAGTCTTTCATTTCAAACTCGACTCCAAGTAGGAGCTTGCTTCTTTTATATCATCCATCGTCCCGATGATATTCGGATCATCTACATACACCGAGATTATACGAGAATCCATTCAGGATCGCCGTATAAAAACACAAGGATGTCTTCATTGTTTGTGTAGCCTTTCTTGCGAGAAAGTCGCTTAAGCGATTATACCACATTCGCGCAGATTGCTTGATCCATATAGGGACTTTCTAAGCTTCACATCGCATGATTTCTATTTGCTCTGTCTTGGTTCGGGAGAGGAATTCCTTCAGGGACTTTCATATAAATCTCCGAATCCAAGTTACCATAAAGATATGCAGTCACAACATCCATCAGTTTCATTTCTAAATTCAAGTTCACTGCCATTGAGATCAAGTATCTAAAGGTAATTCCACTCATGACTGGGGAGTAGGTTTCTTCATAATCAACTCCGGGGCGTTGAGTGAAACCTTGTGCTACCAAATTTGCTTTGTATCTCACTACTGTTTCTTTCATTTCTCTTTCGAACAAATACCCACTTGTGCCCTACAGGTGCACATGGGGAGGAGTGCGATACGGAGCCCAAACACTTCTCTTTGTTCAGAGATAGCAATCGGTTGCTATTGCCTTCTTCCAATCTTCCCAATCTGATCTTTTCTTACATTCAATGAGCGATGCAGGCTCGGGATCAAGATCAATGATTGTGGCAATTTTCTTTCGAAGTAGATATCGACATTGGTCGTTGTCCTGTTCGTGGACTCTCCTGTGCACATAATTTATAGCTATTTCTTCATGAGTTGCTTCTTACGGAGCTTCATCTTGCGCATCGCTTCTTTCCATTGCGGTGGCAAGTCCTTTAGTTTTTCGGCTCCGATGTGTGCGCACACATCCATGCCGATGGGGATATTCAGATCCGGTATGTCCTTTACAACAGTGTCATACTTGTGCGAGTCTCAACTGCTCCCTTCTCATTCTGGGGACTTGGTGATCGTGTGATAAGTCCTTCTTATCCTTTTTCGCCAGGCGTCCCCGGTTACTTTGGATTCGAGGAGCCGGAGTTCTCGTCCTTTTATTCTGAGGCCTCTGGACGGGATTAGGGATATCTTCAATTTTCTTTGGTATTTCGACCCTCTCCGGTGCATTGCGTGCAGGCACATGCGACTTAGTCACGCTCTTCAAATCACTAAAGTGATCGGGCAGTTGATTTGCTAATGCTTGCAAATCGATGATCTTCTGGACCTCTTTTTCAGTTTCACAAGTGCGCGGGTCATGCGCAGGAATTCCCGTGGCTTCCCACGTAATTTCCCGACATTTTTCATCAACGGGTTGATTTCCTCCCCCTAATGTCGGAAAATTATCCTCATCAAAAATGCAGTCAGCGAAGCGGGCAGTATGCAAATCTCCCGACATGGGTTCCAAATACCTGATTATGGATGTAGTCTCATAACCAACGTATATCCCGCTTACGGAGAGGACCCATTGCGATTATTTGTGGAGGGTATAGGTACATAAACCTTGCATCCAAACCTCCTGAGATGAGAAATTTTCGGTGGTGACCCTTGCGCTAGTTGCATAGGTGAATGGATGTTGTAGGCCGAAGGTCTAAAATTGATGAGATTCGCTGCATGTAGGACTGCGTGTCCCCAACATTTAGCGGCAAATTACAATTCGCAAGAGGGTCCGCAATAAATTTAATTCTCTTGATCAATGCCTCGCCAAACCATTCGGTATGGACATGTGGTACCGAATGCTCAATCGCAATTCCCATCGCCATGCAATAATCATCAAATGCTTTTGAAGTAAATTCTCGGCATTGTCCATTCGATGGACTTGATGCGATGATCGTGAACACATTTCGATGCGAATGATCTGCGAGATCAATTTGGCGAAAGCATGGTTTCTTGTGGATAATAAACCCACATATGACCACTTTGAGGAAGCATCAATGAGCACCATGAAATACCTAAATGGACTGAGATGGGCTGGATAGGACCACAAATGTCTCTGGATGCGTTCGAGAATGCGAGACTTCATCCTTCACTTTCAGAGTGGATGGTCTAGTGATTAATTTCCCGGTGGCACATGCAGGGCACACAAAATCTTCAGGATTCGGGAAATTCTTCACATTAATATTATGCCCGTGAGAATTGTTAATTATATTTCTCATCATCCTAAGACCAGGTGGCCTAATCTGTCGTGCTGAGACGTAATAGTTCGAGCTTCGAATATTGTCTTGGGATGATTATGCGCTGCAGCGCCTTAATGTTGGTATAATATAGCCCAGTTTCTAGTGAAGGAAGTTTTTCTAATACCCTTTTGCCATTCTCTTCGTGCTTTGTGATGAGTAGGTATTCCTTACCGTACTCTTCTTCAGTCTCAACGTGGAAACCATTGGCGCGAATATCTTTAAAACTTAAGAGAGTTCGAGTCGATTCTGGGTACAATAATGCGTCTTCAATGACCAAAGTTGTGCCCATGGGAAGTATAATTGTGGCTCTTCCGGAACCAATTATACATGCATCGCTCCGCGATTGTCGTAAGGTGCCATTGCTCTTACGGATCGACTGAAAATACTTAGTCTCTCTTAAGATGGTATTCGTGGTACCACTGTCGGCAAGGCATAATTCCTCCATATGGTGCCACACGTGCTCTAATATAAGGTATTTTATTAATATGTATTATAATACATACAACACATAAATAAAACACACAAATATTAGAACATATCATGCCATTGTAAACTGAATAAATGAATGAATTATTCCAAAATCATCCAACCATCACGAGAAAATAAAACTAGAGTACCATCCATGCAAGTTCTAACTTGTCCATTTAATGCAAAATAAATGACAATTAACGCCTCATGCATTCGTGCATCGACGGAATCAACTAGAAAGTCATTGACTTCTTCGGCTATCTTTCAGAGTGATGTTCTCTTGAGAGAAATCATGGAGGTGGTCGCCTCTAGGTCGTAAGGGGTGTCTGCTGCCGAATGGACTCAACCTCCATCATTTCCGCATCGGCTCATGATGCTCCCCTCAACACCGCAAAGTGAGCTTCAGTGCCTTTGCCATTCCTCTTACGGGTTTGGTGGGCATCAATTACATATTGCGCGCTTTGAGATCCGCGACCAATGCCCCCACTTGCCACACTTGTAGCAACCTTGGTTCTGCTGGCCATAGGTTTTGCCACTCTCCTTAGCCCTTTTGTCATTTGGAGTATCTGACTTGCCTTTCTGGGCAACGGCCTTACCCTTCTTCCCCCTTCTTTTCATCAAGGGCTTTCGCACCTTATAGCTCCCAAAGATTGGCTTCACGGCCGTGAGCTCCCAATGGTCGTGTGACGTAATTCTTGCGGAGAAGTTCGTCCCGAGCCTCCGCTACTGCATCATATCAATCAATTCGCGTACTCCTTGTAGCCGTCTTGGCGATAGTTGCGGCGGTCAACAAAGATTGGGGTGAAAGGTGGGCGGGTCTTCTCAATCTTACGCTCATCCGTGATCCGCGCCCGAGTTGAAGATTGGTACAAATCTGTGCAATGCGAATTATACTCCCCGACCGTCTTGAAATCGGCAAATCTTAGTCCGATCCACTCCTGCTCTGCTTGAGGAAGAATGGTGTACTTTAGCCTCTCAAACCGCTTCTTGAGTGCGGTCCAGAGTGCTAGCGCGCTTTTCTCCGCCATATACTCATTCTTGAGAGTAATGCAGAGGTGGTGCACGAGGAAATGAAGTGCTCGATCATTTTCCTCAGTGTAGGTTTGGCGTCATGCCTTCCGCCAATCCCAATAGCTGCGCGAGCTTCACGGCTCCAAGTACTATCTCGACATCGGATGCCCACGCCGATAGTTCTTGCCATCTTTGGGCAAGCTCCTCGAACTCCTTGCTCGTGATGCCATCATCTACATGTGATGAATGGAACATATAAGTTTACTTGTAAACATGCATGGAATTATTTATGCGGTAAATAAATGGTACAATAAATTCTCGTAATGTTCCATAATTTTCTATGCATTTTTCATAATTTATCACTAATTTTCAATGATTAATAAGCAATTAAATAATTACAATTAATCAAAACAAGAAATAAATGCAGAAAATACATAAAACAATAATGACATAAATAAATAAGCTTCAAATGCTAAAAATAATGCAAAATTCGGGTTCCATAGGCCCTTTTATGCTAAAAGCAAATTTTCAAAAAATCTCCCACTTCAGGTCTATACGTAAAATTTTCAATTCGGAGAAAATTTACGTAATTTTAGATTTTTAGGTGTTTTCTGAAAATTTCCATCGCTTTGGCGTATTTGAAAAACTCAAGGGTCTACTTGCAAAATTGCCGCCTTATCTTTATCTCCTCCTTTCCCTATTGACTCGTGCCACTCACGATTCCTCCGCCGCTTTCCTCCGCTTCAGCACAAAAGGCTGCCACGGCGGGCGTTACGCGAAGATGGCTGCCATGGCGGTGCACGCTTGCTTTGGCGCCGCGCGCAGCCGCCGCGCGACTATCGGCGGCTGCCGTGGCGTGAATCGGCTGCCGTGGCGGTGGTCAGTGCTTCGGGCACCATGGAGGCCGGTGGACCGTGCGCTGCCGTGGCGGCTGCGTGGCGGCGAATTTGTTGTCGGCCCGCCGCCGTGGCGGCGGATATGTAGCGGCTCTGAGCGGTCACCGATCGGCGGCGACTACCACGGCACGGGTTTCGGTTGCTAGCGGCGCCACGGCGGGAGTTCGGCGCCGGCGCCAAAACGTAGCGGCGAGCCATGAGCTGCCGTGGCGGCTACCGGCGGCTGCCGTGGCAGCGAATCGGCTGCGAATTTGTTGTCGGCGGCTGCCACGGCGGTGGATCCGCTGCTGGCGGCTACCACGATGGGTGATTGGCAACTTCGGGCGTCCGGGGTTCTGCCATGGCAGCGGATGGTGGTCGGCGCGGGAGCCGAGGGGTGGCGCGCTTCGGGCGGCGCAAGCGGAGCCGGCGAAGCCTGGCGGCGGGCCGTGCGGGGCCGCGCGGAGGCCGGTGTGGCTGCGCTGCGCGCGGGCACGCGTAGAGGCGAGGGACGACGTCGCCGACGCCCATGCAGGGCGGTGCGCATGCGGTGCGACGGCGCCTCGCGGAGGCGATGATTGGCCGTTCGGCAGTCGCGTCCGGTGCTTGATTTTTTCTTTGTGCAATGGCCGAACGAGAAGACAAAGACCCAAGCAAAATTTTCGCTTTCTATCAACGATGCAATCAACATCCGCCCGCTTCGCAATCTACCGATCGACATTGTCCGCGACATTCGTGTCCGCTCGCGGTAAATTAGGCGAATTTGCACCGTAGACAAAATAAATCTAGAACGCGAAGGAAAAAAGATTCAAAAGCGATCTAGAAAATTCAATCGTGCTTCGATGATTACCTCGTTCACCGGAGCGTAGTCGTCGCCGATAACGTGTTGAGGAACTCGCCGACGACCATCCGAGCGATTCCTCCGCTTAGAATAAGAACGAATCAATCACGAAACACGAATAATAGATTGAACACGAGAGGTAGAGAGAACTCCGGTCTTTCTTTATTGCTTCATATGCATTGGGTACAAAATCAGCCATATGGCTCTCTATTTATAGGGGGTGGGATGAGGTGCCCATTATGGATAAGGACTCGTTTAAACGGAGAGGATCCGTTTAAACGGGGATCCTTATCTTTAGTTTCCCAATAAAAACAATTAGCCATTTGCTACTCCATTGCAGCATGGCTAAGACCGTTTGGTTCACATATTTCAATGGCTCAAGTGTCCCTCCATCTTAGATTTTACCAACACACACACACCCCTTGAGTGACCTCTGGACTATGGCCCAGAAAGCACTGTCTAAGTGTGATAGGAAAGGGATGGACAGCTTCTTCCTACTAATCCCTTGGATGATTTGGAATGAATGAAACAATATTTGGTTCAGAGACAAGCAATTTCGGGTCGATGATCTCATTCATTGCATTTAGCAGGAAAGTCATATTTGGGCAAAAGCAGGGGCTTCAAGCCTAGACTCATTCCTAATCAGTAGAACTCTGCAGTTGCCTTCGTTCTTTCCTTAGCTCTCTTGATGTTGCTGCCTCTCTTTTCTTTTTCCTTCTCCCCTCCCCATTCTTCTTCTTCTTTCCTCTCGCTACCTCTTTAGGCCAGCAAACCCTTGTTATTTGCTTCATCTTAATCAGGGGTGGATGCATGTTCTCCAATGTGGGACATAGGCCCCCACCCACATTTTAACTTTCATTCCTTAAGAGTCCAAACTTATATAGTGTGTGTCTCTACATACCAAAAACTAGTGCCCCCCCATATACCAACTACATCTATTTAAAATAAACAAGGCTTAAATACATTGACAAACAAGGGAGAAAGAAAAGAAAAGAAAAACATAGGATATTGATAAAGCAAGACACTTTAAAAAAACATGTGTAATAGTAGGTTTTCGGATTCAGTCTAGATCATTCATTAATAGTAGGTTTTTTGATTTTGGTATGTTGTCTGATAAATAGTTATTTACTATCGAACTTTGTTATGAAGTTAGTTGATGTTACAAAATTTAAAATGCATTACTGGGCATGTTCTTTTTGAGTTGGGTTCTTTTTCACTTTCAACCAGCTTATACTTGTATGATTACAGTAACTAGTTTTAAAATGATGCTTTTTTAAGATGGAATCAACAGAAATATTATAGTAAAAAGTATACTGGATTCAATTTTACTGACCAAAATCACATACGATTATTTTTTGTGCATACTATCTCTCATGAACAGTTATAAGTCATAACCCAAAAGAACCCACACTTGGCTTTGACTTATGGCTTTTGAGCTATTAATGAGAGAGAATACAGAGTAATAGAAACTTACGTTTGATTTTGGCCAATATAAATGAAGTTGCTACAATGTGTACTATAATTAACTTGTAAACTCCATCTTGAAAAGAAACTCCATTTGAAAGCTAATTACTGTAGAAAAGCCGAAAATTAGTTTTTAGAAATTGAAAAGAAGAGAGCCACTAACTACTATATTATTGATGGATGGTTGATAAGTACATGTATGAAACATGAGGCCCTGCAATATTTTTATTCTAGATCCACCACTAATCTTAATTGATTGAAACGCTTCTCGCATTTTCAAGAAAAAAAACTAGTACAATACCTATGACGTGTAGGTAAAGGCCACTGCTTGAGTCCCACTAATTACAATGTTAGATAGATTTATCAGTGGATTTGATCTTGTTAGCCCTCAGTCGCTGAGTCATAAAGATAATTTTGAGAACTGACTATAACCCTTTAGCTTGTACATAACTTCCTTTTTCGGTTTTGGATATAAGGCAGTGCTCTGCCCGTTCAAAAGACTGTAACCCTTTAGAAAACCTTTGTTGAGCTTACCTCTCCTAAGATTGGGTGAGTTTAATCGCAAAACAGGAAAAAAAAACTTGGGGAGTTTATATGTGGGACGATGTTGAGATATAGATAGATTGACCGTTCTCAAATATTTCCAGTGTTGAAGCTTCCGCCAATTCAATTCTGTAGCTTTCTAGAGGATTGTCAAACACAGTTCTACAGCTACCAATCTAACCAGCAGTTTTGTGTCCTCTCAACTGTTGTCTTGCTGTGAACATTATTCAGTATGGTCGCACATCACAGATTTTGGGTTGGAGTAGATCCGATATGTTTGGCTAATGATTTCCTAATGCTCTTAACTAATCAGCTGCCTACGATCTAGAGCAAGTCTACCAAACCAATAACCAACCAATATATATCCGCTTCAAGTGTCGAATTTGTAAATGTGAAAACTACGTCATTCTTTTTTATTTTCGCTTTAGAGTGAAAAGTATGGAATCATGGCTTCCAATCACTGCTCTGCTCTTTCGCTCGATTGTTTAGAGCTTACAGTCGTCCTCTTCGTCACCAAGACTGGCTTAACGTTGAAACTAGAGAGAGATCCTCGGAGAGAGAGAGAGAGAGAGCACCTTGTCGATCGGTGCGACAGACAGGGACTCGAGTCACACTCCACATTTATCACTTCTCGTCCGCATTTATCAAGCCAAAAGCACACCGCCGCGGTACCCCACTGCGGGCAACCAGAGCCCAGAGACAGAGAGAGAATGGGGAGAGGAGTTAGCAGGCATGGCATCGAGCACTTCCTTCAAGTCCGGCGCATATATTAGCTGTGCTAGATAGATAGAGCCATAGAGGAGAGAGGAAGCATGGGCCCTTGGACATGGTGATCAACATCGTCATGTGATGTCCTAGAGAAAAAGAAACCAAGATAGCACAGTAAGGAGCACTAGAGAGAGCAGGGACGGAAGAAAGGAGAGAAGGGAGAGGTCAAGAATGGCGGCAATGGCCGCCGTGTTGGCCGGCCTCCTCCTCGCCCTTGCGACGGTGGTGGGAGCCGACACCGACGCCGCCGATGGTAATGCCGGCTCTGGGAGACTGCATTCCCCAACTCCGAGTTCTTGGTTTCTTGAATGCATTCTCTGTTATTTCACTGCCTGATGTTTACGATGCATGTCGGTGTGTGTGTATACGAGTGATCGGTGCATTGATTCTTGCAGTTGCGGCTTTGGGGAATCTCTACACCTCCTGGAACAGCCCGGTTCAGCTCACCGGTTGGTCGGCCGGCGGCGGGGATCCTTGCGGCGCCGCGTGGGTGGGCATCTCCTGCTCTGGCTCTGCCATCACCTCAATGTAAAGAACTAAAGATCCTCTCGTGTAGTCCTAAATTTTTAAGTGATGAAAAGGGCAAAACATTTTACCAAATTGTGCATTGATGCCTTGCATATGTTTATGGAAAGGGAAGAAACATTGGTGCCTGTTTTTTCTTCACTGCATTTCGGTTACATGAATTTTTTTGACATAATAGTGTCTTGCTGTGGACATCGAAAGCCGCTGATGAAATCTTGAAGTCTACTGATATTCACATATTCGCAGGGAAATTTCTGTTAGCATTTGCATCCTTTGCAGTTGTTAGTGCTGCCATTTTGAGCTAAAATTGGACATTGGAAAAGTTTGTAAGAACAATTACTATTCATGCTGGCAAAAACAAGCTCTGTTGATTTGTGGGATATTACTGTTAAGTAGTTAACTTTTTTTGCATGCATGCTGTCAGAATTAGTCCCGCTCGTTTCGGCTTTTTTTCGATTTCTG
The DNA here is from genome assembly GCA_036346265.1 of Melocanna baccifera. Lineage (NCBI taxonomy): Eukaryota > Viridiplantae > Streptophyta > Magnoliopsida > Poales > Poaceae > Melocanna > Melocanna baccifera. The sequence continues at coordinate 4,201,480 of CM070692.1, forward strand.
CTTCTAACTTCTGCTTTTTTTTTCACTATTCATTATTTTGTCTTTTTCTGAATTTTTTTAAGATATTTTAGATTTTTTTTGTATTTTCTTTTTTTCTCGTGTTCCTTTGTATTGTCCTTAATGGGTTAACATATTTTTTCTATTTTTACATTTTTTTTAAATTAATTATGCTCAAAAAGCCAAATCAGCTACAGTAAAAAAAAGCTAGGTACAATGAAATTTCAGCCAGAAACCATCGCTAAAACGAGCGCGTAATTCTGCTCTGAGCCTTTGACACTGATTGATATCGGGCCTGTTCTTTGTGGCTATGGTTTATGGCATTTGACTGAAAGTTTTAAATTTTAGTTGTTCGCGACAAATATTACAGAGAAAGAGATACTCGCTTGCAATTTTGGCCGGTACAGTTGTTAAGCTTTTAACGTGTACTATAATTAACTTATGGACTTTGTCTTGAAAAATACTCTTTTTGAAAGTTAGGTATCGTAGCAAAAGTCAAAAACCGGTTTCATAAACCAGAAAGAACATGCCCAATGTTGTTTGACTAGCCTTTTGGTACCAAATTTTGGAGATATCTTTATGCATTTGTTCTTCTATTCAAAGTTGGTGTAAAATATAAATATGGTTTGGACAGAAGAGATATGTGATCCTTAACACCCTATCTATGGATTTGTTCTTTTGGACTGCGATTTATTTGTAATAAATAGTGATTGTTGAAAGACGCTAAAAGCCGCTAAAAGGCCAAAAAAGAATGGTGCCTTTATTTTTTCCTTTTCTGAATTACCGTTGTAGTTATATGAAATTACCTTAAATGAAGATACTCAACACTGAAATATCCTGTTTCTTCCCTATTTTGCAGCAAGCTTTCTGGTATGGGGTTGAATGGTACTCTTGGTTACCTACTGTCCAATCTACTGGCGTTGGAAACAATGTTTGAGCTAACACCTGAGAATACAAACCTTCATTGTTTTATGTCTTGTTCATAATTTGTATCTTTCATTTCTTTACTTACAGGGACTTGAGTAGCAACAACTTGCATGAAGCAATTCCTTATCAGTTGCCACCAAATCTTACCTATCTGTAATGCTTCCTACCTTGCACATGTTGATTCCTAGTAATTGGTGTTTGCAGTTTCATTCATAGTGATGATGCAGGAATTTGGCGAGAAATAACTTTTCTGGTAATCTTCCATACTCTCTATCCAACATGATATCACTTGACTACCTGTAAGTTGCCGACTATTGCGAAGAAGTAATTCATTATTTTAGTTGACATAGTCTAACTGCAAATAACCTCTACATGCAGCAATCTCAGCCACAACTCGCTGTTTCAGGAAATTGGCGAACTATTTGGAAACCTCAGTTCACTTTCTGAATTGTAAGGCTTACTGAACCTCTGTTCTTTTTTTTTAAAGAAGAAACTGGCTAGGTGCTCTTGCATTCGATCCTAGGACTCGAACTCGGGCGGGCGAGGGCACAATTGCCACTCGCCTGCCCGGTCACAGACCGGACACCTGAGCCTTTGTTCTTTGTTTCCAAGGCCTGATGTCTTGAATCATGTGAGATTATTATACATGCACAATACTGCTCGAATGTCTTGCATTATCTGGGGATTTCAAATATCATCTACTTCTTTACCTTTCAGAGAAACGTAATGCAAAATCTCGTGAACTGTCCAAATTGACAGACTAGAAAATCGTGGTCCAGATGGAGTTGTAAGATTCAGAAATTAACTGGAGCTTTGTTCCTTTTTTCTAGTGCAACTGGTGTTCTCTCTTCAGTCAGCGTTATCATTGGACTTTTGGATATTCAGATATCATCCTACCACAGTAAAATCTACATCCACTTTTATAGGATGCCTGGGGACCCTCAAAATAGTTAAAATACATTCATGTATATGAAACCTTTAAATTTGCTAAGTAAGGAACTGAGCCTAGCTCAGTTGGTTTGAGGTGTGGATGTACACCCCCACCATCCAAGTTCTAGTCCTCTTCAAGCTAATTTGGATGCCGATTTTCTTCTTAATTAAAAAAAAATACATAGTTCCTCCTAGGTATCTCCCCTTTTTAATTTGCTAAGTAGATAAAAGGCGAAGCAGGGTTTATCATGTACTGCAGGCTATTTTACTTAACTCATGTGTAGTACTTTCCAATATTGTTGCAAAGCAAGCACCAATCTGGCAATCTCACATGAAGAAAATTGAGCTCCGGAAGAAACATCCAACTTGGGTGATTCTGAATTTAACTATCTGGTTTTGCCTGTGAAATGTGTGATGAACTGATGATCATAGGCAGAGCACTGCATAAATGTCAGTAGAAAGTATGCAGTAGAATACTAGAATGTATGCACTTCCCCTGGTTTCGTGACCTCATCTTATGCTATTTAAAATCTTTACAGAGATATATCTTCCAACAACCTGTCAGGGAATCTTCCATTTTCTCTTGTCTCTCTGTCAAATCTTTCTAGCCTGTAAGTATTCAATACTCTTCGATGCAAACTTCCCACTTTTGTATTTCAATTTCATGGTTCTGATAGTTCTTTTAACCCATTGTGTAGTTATATACAAAATAATAAACTATCCGGCACAGTCAATGTCCTCAGCAACCTAAGCCTTACTACATTGTAAGTGAATTTTGATGCGTCAACATGACTGCTAATATTGCTTCCCTGTTTTATATTTATCTGCTTACATATGATATTGTGCCTTTAAACAGAAATATAGCAAACAACAATTTCAGCGGCTTGATACCACAAGAATTCAGCTCAATTCCAAATTTTATGTATGCATCAACATGTTTATTGCTCTTTTTCTATGGAAATCATCATTTCTACGTGCTGATGGGTTAGTGCAATTGCAACCATAGACTTGGAGGAAACTCATTTGTCAATGTGCCTGCCTCTCCACCACCAACTCTCACGCCACTGCCTCGGAGTCCACATGATCAGCCAAACTATCCTCGAGGACCAGCAAGTGCTCCAAATCTCCCTGAGATTCCTATTGATCAAGGTGACAAGAAGCAAGGTCTGCAAACAGGTCTGCTCATAGGGGTAGTTGTTGGCTCAATAGCTACTGCCTCATGTGTACTTTTCTCGCTGGTATTCTACCTTCACAATGTTCAGAAAAGAAAGGATGGTGTGAGCAGTGAATCCAAAGATTTTGTAGGTTATCTTGAAGTAAACATAGACAGAGGTATGCTCCTATTTCTTTGTGCATGATGTTATTCCTTTGTCATATACTAGTAGCGGTTTATAATTTTTGTCAGGTAAGAATCATAGGATTATCATGGGAAAGTTGCAAATACACCCCCAAGTTAGTCGGAGTCTGAATTACCCCCCCTATAAGTACTTCTATAGCACATACCCCCTACAAGTGCATCGTTTGAAATGCCCTCTTGACACCTCCTTCTTGCTGACTAGTATAATACCCCGGCCCATCCTCTAAGTCCAAAGTGCTACCACCTACTCTACAACACTACCAATTTCAACAATTGGCGTCAGTCTTATGTAGCCACTTCTCTATTTAAATCTCAACCAAACGGCCAACAACATACACTTGACACTAAACACAATAGAGGTATAAATTTGCCAAAAGGAACTCATGTGCTATATAAGGCTAAGTATGTCAACTATAAGTGATATATGAATTATTGTTATACATGGAATAACTGTGTTACTCCCGCTCGTACATGTCGCTTTCAACAGTCACCTAAAAAAGTCAACAAAACAAGGGTGAGTCTGAAGACTCAGCAAGCATATTATAAAATAGTAGCGACAACAAAAGTAATTTAATAATCTCTGTATCCAATATCTGTAAAACACAATCCTTGTAATTGTCAGTAAATCATATATCTTACAAAACTGTAACATAAACTCTGCAACTGTTCCACTGTCACCTGTTTCTTCCATGCAGTGCAATGATTTGCAATGCAATACAATACCATGTCCACATGCATCTGCTGAGCTCATACCGGTAAGGTAGAGTGTTCATCCGTCGATGAACCACACGTTTTCATACGGGCCACAAACGCCCATTTTCTCACCGTCATGTTTTTCCTAATCTCATCGTTACATGACTTTCAACTCATGTCATGATGAATATAAATGATGCAACATCTTTTTAGCATCCATAATCAACTCTACACAAACTCCATTTCCGTGGAGTGCCTATTGAAATAGATCTTTATCCTAGTACCGTAGGATGCCTACGCGAAGTAGGTCTTTAGTACGAGTACGCAGCATGATGTAACACTATTTCAACATAACAATCAACCATAAGCATCTCTTATCATAGTATAATCAACAGACAAGCAGAGATATCATTTCATAAAATAACATAAAGCATAAAATACAAAAGCAAATACCAAGCATTCATCACAATCTACTATTCTACCATACACTTGCCTGTTAATCCCGGCAGACGATGCATGGACAGCTCCAAACCAGGATCCCCACCTGTACATGCATCAACCTAACTTAATACACTATAGCCACACCCAAGCTTTTACGAACGATATCAAGTTTACGCGCAAAACTCGACATGGGCGTTTGCAAAGATTAATCTCTTATCATTGGTCAAGTGCACACGCAGTCTAAATCTCAGGATCAGTGTACTCTTGCAATCTGATTGCCTAAATCTGTTGTGAAAACCTAGGATTGGTTTAATATACTAATATCAATAGATCCAAAGACCTGTTTTGAGGTAAAGTGCAACAGCAATTTGTAATTTTGCTGTGATCATGATATAATAAAAAAGTAAAAATTATAACAGCTGTGGATGACCCAAGTGCTAATTTTTCCAAGTTTAAAATACTGAATTGTGACTGGTTGGTATTCTCGGAAAAAATCGTGGTTGGTTGATAATTCAAATTTTTACAACCCTCTTGGTGTTTTTCTTTTGCAGCTTCGAACTGGGAAATCTGGGACCACGGCCATCAAGATGCTCCTTTAGCAACTTCAGTGCTCCCGCCTACGGGGAAAATGACTCCTGAGAGGGTTTATGGTAAAAATGGTTCTCCAGCAAAGAAGATAAGGGTCCCTGTCACGGCAACTTCTTATACTGTTGCTTCTCTCCAAGTTGCTACGAACAGCTTCTGTCAAGATTCACTCCTAGGCGAAGGTTCACTAGGGCGTGTTTACAAGGCTGATTTTCCCAATGGAAAGGTAGAAGTTTTTTTTAGAAATTTGACTTAAATGAAATTTGTGAGCTGTGTAATAACAATCCTTTGGTTTGATCAGGTTTAGTTTCTATATTTGGCTGTTTGGATCATGGAATCATTTTGTGCATTATTAGTTACATACAGTCAATACAAAATACTTCCACTATTTAGATAGCATGTCATTTTTTTTACAACTCTAAATAATCTGCCCCTTTGGTTTTTATACTTCAGTTTTTTAAAATCATCATGACACTTAAACTGAATTGTGTGCACGATCACAGGTACTTGCTGTGAAGAAGATAGACAGCGCTGCACTTTCCTTTTATGAAGAAGATAGATTTCTTGAGGTTGTTGTATCAAACATTTCTCGACTTAGGCACCCGAACATTGTGCCACTTACGGGCTATTGTGTTGAACATGGGCAAAGGCTTCTCGTGTACGAGTACATTGGAAATGGAACACTGCATGATATATTGCATTTTTCCGATGAAGCAAGCAAGAACCTTACATGGAACAGCCGTGTGAGGATAGCACTAGGCACCGCTCGAGCTTTAGAGTATGTCATTTGAGCAATCTAGTATTTTTCACTAGAATGTCATTTGAGCAATCTAGTATTTTTCATTCTATGAGAAGGCTATGTTATTATGGTATGATACTACCATGTAATGCCAAACTTTCTTCAGGTACCTGCATGGGGTTTGCCTGCCCCCTGTTGTACATAGAAACTTCAAGTCATCAAATATCCTGCTTGACGAAGAGCACAGTCCACATCTGTCTGACTCTGGTCTTGCTGCCCTGTCACCAAATCATGAGAGAGAGTTAAGTAATGTAGGGACACATCTATCAGTGGTAGACTGGTAGTTATCAAAATTTCGTCTTTAGCTTTGGTAGTGGATGTTAGTTGGGCTAAACTGGGTATTATTTTGTTGTGCCAGGTTTCAGCTGATGTTGTTGGCTCTTTTGGATACAGCGCCCCAGAGTTTGCAATGTCAGGAACATATACTGTAAAGAGTGATGTGTACAGTTTTGGAGTAGTGATGTTAGAGCTATTGACAGGCCGTAAGCCACTAGACAGGTACCCTACATTTATCATTTCTGACCTGGTAAAGTGTATTTCTGTAAATTTAAATAAAGATGACCATTCGTTCGTTGTAGCGATTTGAATCAATGTGTTTTACAGCTCTAGAGAGAGGTCGGAACAGTCTCTTGTCAGATGGGCTACCCCGCAGCTTCATGACATTGATGCACTTGCCAAGATAGTTGATCCAGCAATGGATGGGATGTACCCTGCAAAATCTCTCTCCCGTTTTGCTGACATAATTGCCTTGTGTGTCCAGGTACATTCTTTCTTCTCTCTCACACACACATTGTTTGTGCTGCATGTGGCCATCTCTCGTTTGCTCAAACATTGTTCTTGCATCTAAACATGAACATCTTTCAGTTAGCAATCCGTTCGTTCCTGTCCATTCTAAGGTTGATTTTGGTTAAAATATGAGCTAAATTATTCCCTCCAGATGTAGATTTTCTGTCATTATCCTTCTGTTGTCAATGTTGCCAATTCTGTTCATTCTCCTTTGTTTCACATTTTCTGTCTGTGTCCTTCTGTTGTCAATGTTTGTAGCCGGAACCAGAGTTCCGTCCACCAATGTCTGAAGTCGTCCAGCTACTCGTACGCCTGGTGCAGAGGGCTATCATAGTAACGCGACAATCGGGAGAAGATCTCAGTTTTTCATACAGTGCCCACGAGCGCCAAGGAGGCACAGGCGGTCTCTTCTGAGACCAAGTTCCTTTCAGATATACAAGTGATAATGCAGTTTCAAAGAGAGCAAGCTGGGTCTGGGACAACACCCCAGGATCTCCAGAATTGGGTCGGACCACCTATTGAGTACTGCATTTGTTCAGTTTTACTCTGTTCTGTATCTGGTTTTTACCCATCAGCTTGTATCTTATTTGGATTTTGGTGTTTTTTTGTCTTTTCTGTGGCTTTTAGTTTCGACTTCTCCGAAATCGAAACAAATGGGGTAGCGTCTTAAAGATATTTATCCAAACAACTTTTCAAGACTGAAACTGTATGCACCGTCCACTGCCGATTTGAAAAGATCAGCCAAAATCATCGGCCACAGCCAAGAGATATCAGCCGTAGCCCCAAAAGAACGGGGCTACAGTGTACTGGTCATTGGTAGTAGGTAAAAGGAAGGAAAAGAAAAGGATTTTATGTATTTCTGCCCTGTTAAATGCTGCGGCCGTCAACTGCTGAACACCTCGGCGCAGGCAAGGACCTATGCCTTGTCAGCGAGGCAAGCTCGTTTGATTTGCAGCAAAGCAAATCAAACTACTCCAGCCCGTCGCCTGCAACACACGGCACTCCTCCTGCACCCGGAGCCTGTGGCGTCCGATTAATTGCGTGCTAATGTCAAACGCGAGATAGTGATTCGTTGATGTCGAAGGTTTTGGGATCTTTTCTTTCCGTGGGAGTTATCTTCAGGCTTTTTTTTTTACTCCAAATCCCTGTCCTTCCTTTGAACCGGAAATTGCTCCATTTTGAAACTCTGCACGTCGCTACGAAGAAACCGTATTGCTACTTTGAGAACTGCCTTGTTCCCTGAGGGGCGTTCGGAATAACGATAACTTATAGATTTTAGCTAAAATTTTATTGTAGATGACTAATTTTTTTTGTAGTTAAATTGATTTATTAAACATAATTAAATTTAAAAAATATAAAAATAAAAGCGGTATGCTAACATATCACGAACAATACAAAGAAATACGGGAAAAAATAAAATACAAAAAATCAAAAAAGAAAAAAAAGAAAAACAACAAAACTGCTATAGTAATTTAAAAACCGACGTGACGCCAGAAGCCGTCGATCGCGCCGCTAAGGCCATGCTCAGTGCGGCATCGCGATCGGCGCTAGCGTTTAGTGATATCGATCGTGGGCACTGTAGCGCTACAGTAAAAAAATTTTTGGTTTTTTTCCCGTATTTCTTTGTATCGTCCGCTCTAGATTAGCGTGTCGTTTTTATTTATATATTTTTTAAATTTAATTATACCTAATAAATCAACTCAACTACAATAAAAAATAAGTTAGTTATATTAAAAATTTCAATAAAAAAATAAAAATCATCGACCTAACAATGTAAGCGACAGATGATAGGCTGGGAAGAAGGAAGGCAGGCATAGCAGCTGGAGGCGATCAGATTCAGATCGACGCGACTCAGCGACGGTCACGTGGACTCTGGCTCTCTTGAGGTGGTGGACGTCTCGTCACCAGAAAGCTTGCAGTCACACGTCAAAGCCCTATCCTATCTATATAGCGTTTACTTGTTGCAACCACGCCATGTGACGAGCGTGGTAGCCGGTTTAACCGAACGACCATCGTGCAGTGCGACGAAAACGACGCCCGCGCCGAGCCACGCCCGGTTCCTTTCGAGCCGGCGTTGCGGCGGCCGCGCCCGGCCCAATCCGCCACCACCACCTCTCGCTCTGCGCGCAAAAAAGCAGGGCATCCCGCGTGCCCACTGTGGCCTGGGCCACGCCGCGCGCGGCGACGTCGCCAACTCCTGCCCACCCCACGCGCTCGCGCCTCGCACGGTGGAAACCGTCGCAGACCACGTACGCGCACTACGCCGAGCCGCACCCGATGCCCACCTCGCCGTCTCGCTCGCTAATAATATAAACCGCTGTGCTCCCACCGCGGCGCGCTAGTTGGGGGGCGGTAGCGTGTGGCGCCCCGGGGTCCCCGGTAATAAAACGCGAGGGGGGATGCGCTGAGCCAGATGGCCGCCCGCTCGCTCTCGCTCTCGCTCTCGCTCCCCGCGCGGACGCGTGCGCCTCTCTTGCTCCGCCTCCTCGGCCGCCGCCGCCGCCTCTCGGCGAGCTCCTCCGCGCCGGCCGCCCGAGGCTTCTGCTCCTCCGCGTCGACCGCCGGAGGCTTCTGCTCCTTCGCGTCGGCGCCGCCTCGCCCCCGCGGCGCGCTCCTCGGAGCCGGAGGTGCGTACGTGCCCGATCCAGCACTGGCCACTGGCGGCCGTCAGCCCAGTGCTCGGCGGCTTGTCGTTGTGTGTTGTTTGGAGTCTCGGCAGGTTCGAGAGCGAAGCCTTGGGAGAAGCTGTAGTTCTGTGCTTATAATCGGACGCGATTACGCTGCGTTCCATCGATGGTTTTGCTCTCTGCCGCAAGAAGTCGCGGATCGATTTAGGATTATCTCAGCGTGTTTTCTTAGATTCTCGTTCTGCTTGTTGCGCGTCTATCGAGCCGCTATTACAATGTGATCTAGACTCGCGTGAAATATTTCTCGTGATTTCGTGAAAATTATAAGCAAGGAAATAGGTGTGGTAGGGGTTGATAGATAGACGTGGAGCGTCCCATTCCCAGATGCTGGGATGCCGGATCGTAGGCCTAGGAGAAAGAAACAACTATGGATGGGTGAAAAAGATGCTCATGATAGGGAATAGTACCGGGATGGAGACAATTTAGTGGTGAGTAGACCTTTCCTGGCCATCCTCAGCAGTCATCACTACCACTCCCCTTTCCATTTTGTCAATTTATTGGTCATCCTCAGCAATCATCACTACCAGCCCATCCTCAGCTGAAATTTTTACAATTGTTCACACCACATATCTAGTGCAGTTTTGCTCATGCTAAATGCTATAAATGTGCAATTTACGCGATGGCAAACCATGAGTTTGCTTGTTGAAATTTACTAGCTGCAGGGAGAAGACAGAGTGGTGGAGTGGGTAGGAGAGTCATGTCAAGTTCCACAAATTCAACAATGGTGGCTGAGTCGGCATTGGCAGAGAGGGCAGGGGACATCGAGATGCTACCTTTCGTGAATGACAAACATGGAGGTGTGATTGTTGAGATGACGACCCCAATGGATCCCCACATGTTTTCAGCTTCCTTGAAATTGTCATTGTCAAAATGGAGGGAGCAGGTAGTTTCCTCGACCATTGGTATAACATACAGTGCATAGGATTTTTTTTAGGATGATAGCATATGTGCTGAGATGACTTGTTAAAAATGCCATCATCCTATAAATGCATATGTGCAATATAAATATCCCAATGGTTAAAATTTGAACTGTGACCAGTTTATTGCAAAGATCCATGGCGGAACCTATGCACTGTAGGACCAATAAGTTAATCTTCTGTAGTGTAGGTGTACATCAAAGTCGACGGCAAGCAAAAAATCATGCCCTGAATATACATTGATATTTGGTATGGACCATTTAAATGCATCCTATGCAATGATGTACAGACGTGACTGCAATGGCCTGTAGAAGGTATTGTAACGTTAATTGTTTTTCGGTGCTATGCATAATGGCATTCCAAAGATTAAATTATTTCAACAAGGAAACAGACTCATCCAAATACAGTGTGTTTTCTTTGAGGGTTGAGGAACCATCAATGATTCTTAAGGTATGGCATAGATAGGCGGAGATTACTGTACATGCATATTAATATCAACTTAAACTATTCATGGCTACCTCAAGGAGGTGATGTTACAATGCATAGCCTGGATCCAGTTGTTAACTAAATATAATTTTCTATACGAACTTTCCATTGATTATCTCCATGATTGTAACTTTGTGTTATCTTCATTGTAGGGAATAAGAGGTGTCTGGATAAAGTTACCAATCAGCCTTGCTAACCTTATTCAACCAACAGTAGAGGTAACTAAACTCACATATTTCATATTCCCTCCGTTCTTCTTTACTTGACGTCCATATTATATGTTCTTCTTTATATCATTAGATTTGTAATTAAAACACTTCCATAATATTATACTTTTATTAGTACATCTTAATATAAAATTATAAAAAGTAATGGTCGAAGTTGCATCTCGGAGACCATGAAAAGTCAAAAATGTTAAGTAAAAAAGAACGGAGGGAGTATTTCTTGATTTAACCTGTCACTTAACTACTATTTTCTAATTGAAATATAGTGTAATCATGTATTTTTTAGATGGAAATAACAATAATTGTATGTTTTGATAGCAGTTGGTATGCTCATTATTTTGTAACTCTGTTTGGACATGATCTTTGGTGACTTAGTTTTGAATGTTGTTAGCGCATATGCTCCACAAGTAGATCTGGATAAGGCCACTAAGCGACAATTTTGGGAAGATTTGTGTCTAATAGTGAGAAGTTTTTCTTGAGGAGGTGATTTCAACGGTCATGTCGGTATAACTAGTGGAGGGTTTCAAAGGGTGCATGGGGGTTTTGGTTATAGTGATAGAAACTAAGAAAGGATATCTTGAACTTTGTCGTAGCCTATGATCTCATGATAATTGTTAGATATATCTCATATAGCTGTGTAATTACCCTGTTGTATAAGGGGTTTTGTACATATATGACATACCTGTACGTGTGTGTATATTGGCCCATTGGCCTCATGATGAATACAAGTGCTATTCATAACATGGTATCAGAGTCAAATCTAGGGTTCCAGTCCGTACTTGTCTCGTTGTCGCCACCGTCGCTTCTTCGTCAATTGGAGCTGGGCCGCTACTCTTCGATCCTGCTAGATCCAGTTGGTGATGCCGTCTTTGGAGCTGTTGGCCCTTGACGGATCTCGCCGGGCCGCCGGTGGCACGTGCTCATCTCCGGCCGCCACCTCCTCTTCGGTCGCCGCCGTTTGATCTCGCCCGGTCGCCGCCATACGATCATCTTCGCCATGTGTGCGGCCATTGACGGCCTCTTCCCGCGCCAGATCTGGTCGCTGTCGACCGTCCCCGTCGCTCTTCGGTCGCCGGAGTCAAGCTGCTAGTCACCACTCCTTTTTGTTCTTCGGTCGCCGGAGTTGCCAGAGCCAGAGTCGGAGTAGTCGGAGCGTCTTCGGCCACTGGAGTCGTCTTCTTCGCCGGCCCCGGTCGTCGGTCGCTCCGGGGTTAGCCGCCAGATCGCCACCGGGGTCGCCGGAGTTAGCCACCAGATTGCCGCTGGGGTTAGCCGCTAGATCTACTTCCGCCAGGTTTGCTTCTTTTTTTTGGTTGGTTGTGCGGTTGTTTCAGTAGGCTAAGTCGGTTTTAACAAACCGACTGAGTAGTAAAAAAAAGAAAAAGAGAGAGAGAAAAAAAAGAGAAAAGAAAAGAAAAGTCTTGTTTTGCATGCACAGTTTCTGTTCCTTGTTGTTTGGTGATCTTCGATGGTCTCAACTATTGGGATTGGTTTCAGCATATACGTCTCCATATGCGTGGTCAGTGCCTTTGGGAGTTTCTTACCGACGAGTTGCTTTGTCCGTCTTGCCCTACTCCACCTACTGCGTCTGTATTCCCGAAGGATACTTCCGAAGACACTCGTACAAAAGCATATGAGACTTTTGAGGTTGCCATAGAGGCTTTTCAGTCTCAATATGCTGTTTACAAGACATGGATCGAGGAGGATGCTCGTGCTTCTGCTATTTTGGTTGCTAGCATAGAGGTGCACCTCACTGGTGATGTTGTTGGTCTGGTTTCCGCCAAGGCGATGTGGGCACATCTGTGCATCCGTTATGAGCCATATGATGATTCCTTGTATTTACTGTTGTGCATCAGGAGCTTCTTTTCATATGATATCTGATTCCACCACTGTCGCTTTCATTAGTCATTTAGTTCCTATCACTGTTCAAACAGTAAATTGTACCTTTCTTTCAGTCATAAGACGAGGCACTCTTTCAAATTCATCTTTTCTTGTTCCTGTTGTTTCTTTTCTCATATCTCAGAACTAATCATACATCTCATATTTGCCAACCAGCTTACTGATCATGGTTGTCGTGTCATTCTCGATTCTGATTCTTGTTGTGTTCAGGATTGCCGCACGGACTCTGGTTGGTACTAGCCCTCGCCACCGTGACTCCCAACAGCTCTAAGAGCTTGATTGGTTTCGTCTTCTTTCCGTTGCCCCTGTTAGTCTGGTCACCTCCACCACTGCCTCCGCATCTGCTGCAGCCTCCACCGCCTCTTTTGCTCAGTGGCATAATCGTTTAGGACATCTTCATCGGTCACGTATGTTTTCTTTATTTCGTCGTGGCCTTTTAGGGTCTGTGTATGGTGATGCTTCTCTCAATTTGACTTTTCTATTCGTATTTTTCATGCTGACTCTACTGGGGAGTACTTATCGGGAGCTCTTCGTGGTTTTCTTGCTAAGCAGGGCACTCTCCCCTAGTTTTCTTGTTCGGTGCTCATGCTCAGAATAGTGTAGACGAACGCAAGCATCTCCAATTTCTTGAGACAGTTCGTGCTCTTATGCTTGTTTCTAATATTCCACCACACTTGGGCTGAGGCTGTTTCCACTGCCACTTTTTTTTATCAACATTCAACCCTTCTCTGCTCTTCAAGGTGGGTTCCAATCGAGCTTCTATGTGGCAAGACTCTTGATTATTCTAGACTTCGTCTCTTTGGGTGTATGTGTGCTATATTCTTCTTGCACCTCGTGAGCGCACCAAGCTGACTGCTTGGTCCGTTGAGTGTGTTTTTCTGGGCTACAGTGCTGAGCACAAGGGATATCATTGTTAGGACCTTGTTGGCCGACGGATGTGGATTTCTCGAGATATTACTTTTGATGAGTCTCGTCCTTTCTATCCATGCCCTTCTTCCTCCACTTCAACATCTATTGTTGAGCCACTTTCTTTCCCGACTTTTCCTTCTATCCCATAGTCGCTACTCCACCACCACAGCCTTTGGTCTCTCTGGTGCCTCCTTCCTAGTCAGCACCCTCTTCACCACCCGCATCCTCTCCTGAGGTTACTTCTGGTTTTGTTCCTTTCTATTCTCTCTACTATACTCGTCGTCCGAGAGTTGAGGACTCTTCTGATATACCCTCTTCTTCTAATGGGCCATCCTCTTTAGCCTGTCCTCGCTATATTCTTCGCGATCACCAGTCTATTCGGCCTCCTGAGAGTTTTGGTTTTGCTACCGCTGCTTTTGCTGAACCGACTTCTTATCGTGATGCTGTTATTCATCAAGAGTGACATCATGCAATGGCAGAGGAGACTGCTGCCCTTGAGCATACCGCTACGTGGGATCTTGTTCCTTTTCCTACATGTCACTCCTATCACATGCAAGTGGGTCTATAAGGTTAAGACTCGCTCTAATAGTTCTCTTGAGCATTACAAGACTCGTTTTGTGGCGCATGGTTTTCAGCAGGAGCATGGTCGTGACTATAATGAGACTTTTGCTCCTGTTGCTCATATGATTACTGTTCGCATTCTTCTTACTGTAGCCTCTGTTCGCCAGTGATCTATCTCTTAGTTGGACGTCAAGAATGTATTTCTCAATAGCGAGTTGCGTGAGGAGGTTTACATGCAACCGCCCCCTGATATTCTGTTCCTGAGGGTATGATTTGTCGCCTTCGCCGATCTCTCTATGGCCTTAACCAAGCTCCTTGAATTTGGTTTGATTGTTTCTCTTCTATTGTCACTGTAGTTGGTTTCTCTACCAGTGTTCATGATCCTGCTCTTTTTATTCACACTTCGCCTCGTGGTCAGACGTTTCTCCTTTTGTATGTTGATGATATTTATTACTGGAGATAATTCTTAGTACATCGCTTTTATCAAGGAGCGTCTTCATGAGCAGTTTATCATGTCTGATCTGGGTCCATTTCGCTACTTTCTTGGGATTGAGGTTATCTCTATCTCTGAGGGTTTCTATTTATCCCAAGAAAAGTATATATAGAATCTTCTTGAGCGTGCCTCTCTTACTGATCAGCGCACAACTGAGAGTCCTATAGAGCTTAATGTTCATCTTCGTCTCACTGATGGAGAGCCTCTTCATGATCCTATTTGCTATTGTCACCTTATTGGGAGTTTTGTTTATCTTGGTGTTACTCGTCTTGGCATTTCGTACTCTGTGCATATCTTGAGTCAGTTTGTTTCTGCTCCAACTCAGCTCCACTATAGTCATCTTCTTTATGTTCTACGATAACTTTATGGAACTATCTCTCATCGTCTCTTTTTCCCTCGCTCTAACTCTTTACAGTTTCAAGCATATTCTGATGTCACATGGGCTTGTGATCTCACTGATCGATGGTCTCTCTCTGTTTATTGTGTTTTTCTTGGTGGTTTTTTCATTGCTTGGAAGACTAAGAAGCAGACTGCAATTTCTCGTTCGAGTGCTGAGGCTGAGTCATGAGCGATGACGTTGACTGCGGAGATTACTTGACTACGGTGGTTACTTGAGGATTTTGGTGTTTCTGTTTCTGCACTGACTCCTCTCTTGTTTGACAGTATAGGTGCTATTAGCATTGCTAAAGATCCGGTGAAGTATGAGTTTACAAAGCATATTGGTGTTGATGTTTCATACATGCGGACACAGGTGTAGGATTAAGTTGTTGCTCTTCAGTATGTGTCTTCCGAGCTTCAGTTAACAGACTTCTTCACAAAGGCACAGACCAGAGCTCAGCATAGCTTTCACCTCTCTAAACTTCATGTTGTTCATTCACCATAAGTTTGAGGGGGTTTAGATATATCTCTTATAGCTATGTAATTACTTTGTTGTATAAGGGGTTTCCTGCATATATGACATACTTGTACATGTAAATATATTGGCCCATTGGCCTCATGATGAATACAAGTGCTATCCATAACCATAGCTAACACCTTTATTAGAAAGAGACAATCCTATTTAGTTACCTTTAGCAATGGTCAGCATTTTAGCCAAATCGATTTTGTCCTTATCAGGAGGGAGGTCAAACGAGCCTATATAGATTGTAAGGTTATATCTGGAGTGTGTGTTGTTCAGCAATATAAATTGTTAGTCTTCGACTTTCATTTTAGAATACGGGTTTGACAGGCTAAGGTCGCCAAAGCCATGAGAACAAAGTGGTAGAAACTGAAAGGGGTCACCTCAGGCGTTTCAGGAGAGGATCGTGGAAGGGACATGGAACGTGGGAGAAGCAAATAGTATGTGGACGGAGATGGCAACTCGTATTAGGAAGGTGGCTACGAGATGTTTGGAGTGACCCGAGGGACAAGATACGAACCTAAAGACACTTGGTAGTGGAACGAAGAAGTGCAAAAAGCTATTGAGGACAATGTACAAAAGTATAAGGCAACAAAAAAGAATACAAAGAAAGTGGTGAATGAGGCACAGGGCAAGGTCTATGAGAATTTATCAAAAGCTAGGTACAAAGGGGGGAGAGATTTTAACTAAGTTAAATGCATCAAAGATGCCACTAATAAACTTTTGGTGAAAAATAATGAGATCAAGGATAGTGGAGAGATTACTTCAACGAGTTGTTCAATCGAGACAATGAGGATAGTATGATTGAATTGGATGATGCTTTTAACAACACCGATAGGCGGTTTGTTCGAAGAATTCAGGAGTCAGAAGTAAGAGAGACTTTAAAAAGAATGAAAGTGGGTAAAGTGTTGGGGTTTGATAACATTTCTATCGAGGTGTGAAAATGCCTTGAAAAAGTGGCAATCGTTTGGCTAACTAATTTGTTTAATAGCATTTTTAGGTTGAACAAAATGCCTAACGAGTGGCAGAGAAGCACATTAGTACCAATTTTCAAAAATAAAGGAGACATTCAAAGTTTTACTAATTATAGAGGAATTAAACCCAATGAAGCAGACAATGAAGCTTTGGGAGCGAGTGATTGAGCACTGTTTAAGAAGAGTGACTAGCATGACGACGAACCAATTTGGTTTTACGCCTAGAGGTCGACCATAGAGACGATTTTCTTAACACAATACTTGATGGAGAGGTATAGGGAGCAAAAGAACGATCTTCACATAGCGACTTGGAGAAAGCCTATGACAAAGTGCTAAGAAAGGTCATGTAGTGGATGTTCAAAATGAAAAAATAGGTCCTAACAAAGTATGTTACCCTAATCAAGGATATATACGAAGAAGTTGTGGCTAACGTCAGAACATGTGGTAGTGATACTAACACTTCTCTACTAATATATGACTGTTAGATTTGTATTATTAATTGTGTATTTCCCCCGTTGTATAAGGAGTTACTTGCATATATATCATATTTGCGTGTATATATATATCGTCCCATTGGTCTCATGATGAATATAACACCAAGGGTTAGCGTTGAGCCTTATACATTTTTGCCCTAGTGATGGACGAGATAGCACGGGATATACAAAGAGATATCCCTTGGTGCATACTTTTTGCTGATAATGTAATACTAGTTGATGAGAGTAGGATAGGTGTCGATAGGAATCTGGAGTTGTGGAGGAAGACTTTAGAATTGAAGGATTTTAGATTTAGTAGAACTAAAACTGAATATATGAGGTGTGATTTCAGCGGTACTAGGGCAAATGATGGAGATGTGAGTTTGGACGGACAAGTAGTGTCTAGGAAGGACATTTTTCGATATTTGGGATCGATGTTACAGTGGGACGGCGAAATTGATGAAGAAGTGAGCCACATGATAAGAGTGGAGTGGGTGAAATGGCGCCAAGCATCAGATGTCTTGTGTGATAAAAAAAAGTCTCTCAAAAGTTAAATGGTAAGTTTTATAGGACGATGATTAAATCTGCGATGCTATATGGAGTGGAATGTTGGATGACTAAAAGACTAACATATAGAAGATGGGTGTAGCGGAGATGGGGATGATGCGGTGGATCTGCGATCACATAAGACGGGATCGAATTCGTAATGATGATATACGTGATAGGGTGAGGATAACACAAATTGAAGAGAAACTTGTCTAATATTTCTTAAGATAGTTTCGATATCTCCAACGGATGTCTCCTAAGGCACTGATATGTAGTGGAATTTTAAGACACACCAAAACACAAGAAGAGGTAGAGTTGACCAAGACTGGATGTGGAAGGAAGCAGTTAAAAGAGACTTGAGAGATTAAAATGTATCCAAAGAATTAGTTTTGGATAGGAGCACATTTAAGTTAGCGATCTACGTACCGAAACTATGACATAATAAGAAAATTTAGAGGCGGTGTTTTAGGCTCTTTACTCAGATGACAAGATGCAGGTTTAAGGTTTTTGTCTTGTAGGTTATATTACAAGGCTCTCATTTCATTGATCGTGAGAAAGTTTTATTTCTAGTCTACCCTAACTTGTTTGGAACAAAATGATTTGTTGTTCTTGTTATTTGGACGTGATCTTTGTTCCTTTTGAAGAGAAACAGTAGAGAGTATCTTACAGTATAAATAAAATAGGAGGCGAGGTTTATGTACAAGAATCTGTTTGAACCTGATATCTGAATCGCTTTTATTTCATTTTGATGTAGGAAGGATTCTGGTACCATCATGCAGAGGAAACTTACTTAATGCTTGCGTACTGGCTTCCAAATACAACTCACACATTACCTGTAAATGCTACTCATCGTGTGGGGGTTGGAGCTTTTGTAATGAATGACAAAAGAGAGGTACTAAATACTAATGAATATGAAAGCACTATCTCAATAAGAGCTTATATATGGATATCACAACAGGGCATCCTGTTAAGTAGCATCTTTCTTATGTATCTTGCTTTATCCCTGAAATTCTAATAACTCTGGCAGGTATTGGCTGTCCAAGAAAAGAGTGGTGTACTTCGAGGCCTAGGCGTATGGAAATTTCCAACTGGAGTTGTTGAACCAGTAAAAATTCTGCTCTGGACATGTAGATATGTTATTCATAGATCTTTATTTACCACTTGTCTCTTTATAATCTACAAGATCTTGATACATGCAGGGGGAAGATATGAACGTTGGAGCTATAAGAGAAGTAAAAGAAGAGACAGGGGTATGTATTAGTGTAGAGAGAAGTACTAATTGTTTTCTATAAACTGATGCTGACAAAATATGCTCATACTCCTTTTATTTTTCTTCCTGGATCATGTCTCAGATTGATACAGAATTTGTTGAAGTACTTGCCTTCAGGTAAAAACTAAACTTCCATAGTTTTTATCCCTCTCTCAAAGATCCAAAATATAATTAAGAAACTTGTAAAAGTCTGTCTGGTACCAACTTACCAGGTATTATGTTTTTATGTGACATCTACCTCTGTTGTCTCATTTGCCCATTCTATCAACTATATTCCAAATATCGTTAGTCTTCTTTAATGTATACTATATGTGGAGATTGCATTAATTTTTGGTGAATTGAAATGGTAACTCACAAAATTTATCTTCTATGGCTGAGTTGCATGTCCATAATTTGATTGTTCTGGTAAAACCTGCAATGTATGTGCATAAGATGATAGGAATTTTATCGGGACCTGCTGATGATTAACTCCATAATTTACTTTTAGAGAATTAGTTGAAAATGGAAATGAAATATGAAGTATCAGAGCAAATGGAAAATGGTCAAAGGGAAATTAATTAGTGAAAGAGGGTTTAGTAGTGATCTCCATCAACTTCCATGTCTTACTTGGCTTGATCCTCCACTATTTGGCATTTCCGTCATTATGCGATTTTTCATGATTCCCTTTTTCCTTTTTTTGTTGCAATTTATTTCAACTGCTCTTGATGTTTATTTTGAACTAAATAATGCCTCTCTCATGTGGGTATTTAACTCCAATGTGCAGGCAGAGCCACAAAGCCTTTTTTGACAAATCGGATCTATTTTTTGTGTGCTTGTTACGGCCGCTTTCCTTTGAAATTACTAAGCAAGAGTCAGAAATTGAGGCAGCTCAGGTATTTGTAACCTAAGTTTCAGCATCAAGTTGTTTATCTTTGTTTGAGAAAAAGGACCATTTTAAAATAGGTTTTCTTCAATATTTGATCTACTTTTGTGTGATTGCTGTGTTGACACACCAGTTTTCAAATGCAGTGGATGCCGGTGGAGGAATTTGCGGAACAACCATTTGTGAAGAAACATGAACTCGTGAAGTACATTCTCGATGTCGGTTTGGCCAAGGTCGAAAAGGATTACGCAGGATTTTCACCAATCCTCATAAAATCAGCATTCACGGACAAGCAATCCTTTTTTTACATGAACAGGAGGGACATGGACAAGGCATCAGGATCAAGTAATATATGAAAGGACTGAAGCATTCATACTGGATTATTTTGTTCATCGATTGGTAGTTTGTACACCTGATTTTGACCGTATGCTAGCCCCCAGTCTCTGATTCAAAAGAGACACAGCAAAGCAAAAGCACAGCTGAAATTGTTGTACTTCTGTAATGAATTTGTATTGATAAGCTTACAAATAATGAAAACGTTAGTTGGTCCGGACCGGAGACTTTTGTTTGGCCTTTTGTTGCTCTGCTGGATCTTTAAAATATAGTGTTCCATCCATCCCTTCTTTATTTTTGCATGTCAACGAAAACTTTATTCCACTATGTTATTGCAATCAAGCTAGCATTGCATACCAGTTATACTTATCGTCAGCAATTCAACATTAAGCTTACACTAATGTGGCGGTGAACTAGACCAGAATTTTGCTATGTTTAAATTCTTGGTTGATCGAGATCGTCTACCTCGTTCATCAGATGTTGACATCTCCTTTGGGAAAAAAAAGGCGTCGATTTGAACATTGGCATGTGAGACGATAGAGTAATTCTTAGATTATTGCGTCATTATATTTTTTAAATATACCTTTTAGTACTAAGGAAAAATTTCACAGAGTAGTTGTAAACTTTTTCACGACCGTTTTATAGTCATAAGCTCTTTTACAATTACCTGATTTTAAATCTTTGTATGGTCATCTCATAGTTGTTCTAAGTTCTTCTACGAGCATGGTTGGTCGTAAGTTATCTTACGACTACCCTATGATCGTAGACTTTTTTGTGATCAGTGTATCTTCGACTAGCTTGTCTATCACGTTGTGGGTTTGTCTGACACGACAATTAGAATGTGCGCTTATTCTTAATAACCGCATATGACCTTCCTTTGACAACAACTGCTGCATGATGAATAGGCTATTGCGTTTCTCTAACAATAACTTCCATAAGAAGATTATCTCCTAAAGCGTCAAGGTGTCTTTTGGTGTAAAACAACTGCCATCGCTTCGTCAACTATATAAGGGTTAATGTCGGAGGAGAAATGATCTAGTCTCGATTAAATCTGCGGAGAGCAAGAAATAGTGCAAGGCTTCTCCGCATTACATTCTCAATTGTAATCACTTCTCTGGGCAATAGTCACACAAAACATATGGTTATTATTCTCCCAAGAGAAGGCTCGAACTTGTATAAAAATTCATGTATCTTCTATCTGTGTGCTCGTAGCTAGTTCCTTGAGAGTTTTTTTTCAAATCCAAACAAATCCTACGTAAGATCGATATGAAAACACCGACAATTGCCATCGTCCATGAGGAACTTCTTCCAAGAATTCTATAATTTCCTTGTCAACATGTTATTTTCCTTCTATGTCTCCAAGAATTCTGTAATTTCCTTGTCAGCATGTTATTTTCCTTCTGATGTCCTCATGGCAGGTGAGTGGAATGAGGAGAACTGATTCGACTTGGGTGAGTACGCATACCTCGACATGGAGGGCTGCTACGACTACGAGCAGACCATGCTCGTTTCCTACGGTGAGGTTGTCTCTGGAGATCCATCCCGAGACCTGAGAGGCCACCCGCGGAAAAGGTTGAGGGAGGATCCTCATCACCCACAGCAATACGTCCAATGGATGAGTCACTTCTCCCAAATGGCAAGGGTGAATTCGACCACAAACAGAGCTCACAACATGATGACGGTCCGCCCCCAAGTGTTCAAGTCCCCCAACGGGGCTCGGGCTCAGTGAGTCCCGAAAGCCCATATTTCGAAACACCGACGTCATCTAGTGGTCGTAACTCTTTGGTGGAACTTGCAAAGAGAATGGGTGGGCTTCCTGCGAGTTCGTCCATCCTGTCGCAAAGTACAGATCCAATTGGAGACAATTATAACTTGTAATTCCCTTTTCTAGCGGGGTTTACTCCAAGTCGTGATACGCTCTCGCTGGAGAATTCTTCAGATGAAGGGCCTCCGTTGGAAGTGGAGATTCTAGATAGAAGGTCTTGGACCTCTCCATAGATCCTAATCACTCTCTGGAGGAAGCCCTCAGATTGCTCTCCACCGATCATACTCTCCCTCCTCTCGTGAGAATGGCGAGACTCAGTGATGAATAAGGTTAGTTCTCTAATGAGCATGAGATAAATCCAAGAAATAATCGCTTTCCTTTAAGGCGGCATCAACCGGCCTTAGATATTGAGGACCTGGAGACCACTCGGAGGAGACGGTTAGCTGCCCAGAGGTCTCTACTCAGGCGCATCCAATATCAGTCTGAAGAGGCTCGGAAGCTTCAATGCAACAACTTGCTCGACAACCCGACTCAAAAGCTTTCTCTAGCATCTGGCTACAATCGCTTCGTCGAAGGGATCGCGCGAAGACTCCACAGCATGATGGCCTGACTCGAGCAATCTTGTTGGCATAACTCCACGAGTCAGAAAGATACGACCGCATCCAGTCATTCACAGAACTTATCTCGTGGGAATCAGCATAAAGGCAGGTCACGTCAGTCTTCTAATCACAACTCTAGCCAGAGGAGGGTTCCACAAATGAGTCTGGATAGGCGGCCTTATCGAGGAGGTGGTCGATCATTGCTTTGGGCAAGGAATTTGTAGTAGCCGATGGAGTACGAGCAGTATTCCCCTCGTATTGATGAGGCCTACTACAGGTCAGCTCCACCGATTGCTGGGCATCGTCAAGTGCGATCGCCCGATGACGCCAACCACTCTTTCCCGCAAAGTGTTGAATATTTAGTCAATTTTTGGCATATTTTAATCCAGAAATTCAGCATATAAAACATGACATACAAAAGCATGAGTGATTCAACAATGATGTATTCATATTTGCTTATGAACAAGCTAACAGCAACACCTATTACCAAATTCATAACATACAGAAACAAATACACCGTAGAAGTGTTCATGTTATACCTCGGGCGGGGCGATGTCGGTGACACCGAGGCGCCGCCTACCATCACCGACATGATGGTCTATTCGATGTAGTCGATCGAGGCGTGATGCGTGAAGATGTTCGCCGTGCGCCTCGCGCGACAGCTTCACCACCGTGAAGTAGATGGCGTTCTTCACAGATTGAGCGATCGCGCCAATGCGCTCCCAAAACTTGATTGCCCGTCTACCCGCAGTGCACGAACGGACGGAGTTTCGAGGCCTACTCGCCCGTAACTCTTTGCACGTAAAGTTCGACCGAGATTTCTTAGCACAAAGACAAGACGTAACTGTAATCCTCTTTAACATCCCGTATGGAGTGGAGAGAGTTTTGTAACAAAAAAAACGAGAGCCGAGTAATCGCAGCCATAATTTACTAGTAATCGAACCGCATCGCCAATGAGTCGATGCGTTACGATTTTCGAATAGATAAAGAAAACGCGACGCACTCGACACGCTGCGCAAGACGCGACACGCGACACGCGACACGCACCGCACCGCACGCAAGACGCGGCACGCTCGGCTCGGCGTGGCGTGGCGTGGCGTGGCGTGGCGGGCGAGGCGAGGCGAGGCGAGCGAGCGCGCGCGTGTTGGCTCTTTCCAATTCCACAAGGGTTATCACGTTCCACCTTTTAAAGTGGTGTAACTCCCATTCAACTCTCCATATGGGACTAAACAGCTTTTTCCATGTGGGCCTAGGAATTTCATTTGATTAATTGCTAAATTAAATGGACCAAGCCCAATTAATCCAACAATCCCCACCAAATTTCAAGGCACACGAGAAATGTTCTCGATTCTGCTGTTGTTTGATATACCAGTGTTTTGATGGAGACCGTTGTTGAACATCCACCTAGGAAAGGAGTTACACTCATCCACAATCAACAATGGACTATGCCTTGAATTGACAGCTTTGTGCGAACAAGCTTTACCTTCCTTTACTAGTACTAGGTCGCCAAAAGCATCCTCTAGTTGGAGCGTATAAGTCATACTCCAAGCCTATTCATGAGTATCTAAAGATCACCCAAATCTCATAGATCGTGACCAAATGAACTCATATAGGTGTGTTCCTTCTAATATGTCCTGTAGGCCGACATCTCTCGCTCTAAATAAGCCACTCGGATCACATTGAGGTAAAAACCAACTCGCCATACGAGAATAGGAGAGAAGCGCATCATTGAAGAAATAGGCCATGTAAAGGTCTCTCCTCCCATCAACTAACGCTTTATTTCACCATTCTACTTCACGGATCTCCGATCACGTAGAATAGGTTACCACCGTGGTATGACTCATGTGGGTCGCAGCCCATCTCACTGATGCACTATCTATCACATTACGTGATAGACCCTTTGTAAATTGGTCGCCAGATTTTTAGCCGTCTCGACATAGTCCATGCTATCACTCCGAGTTTTTCACTTTCTCGGCGGACTTCAACCGCCTTTAACATGCCTAGATGACTTCATGTTGTCCTTAGAACTGCTTCACCTTGATAATTACACCGATTATCACAGCTTCATCAGATAGCCGGATCGATTTTTCAACCACCGCAAATCCATAAGGAGTTCGCGGCCACTCACCTCAACAGCCATGGTGTCTAATGTTTGTGAGTTCTCGCTTCCATAGTTGACCTCGTTAAGATGGTCTCGCTTGCAAGACTTCCAGAAACAAAGACCACCTCCAAGTGTGAACACATATCCACTCGTGGCTTTTATCTCATCAAGATCGAGATCCAGCTTTGAATAATCAGAGCCCTCCAAGACCTTTGGATACCCAAAGATAGTGAATACCATAGCTTACGGTTGCTTTTAGATAGCGCATTACTCTCTCAAGAGCACGCCAATGATCATCTCCCGGATTTGAAACAAATCGGCTTAGCTTGCTCACAGCAAACGAGATGTCAGGTCTCGTAGCACTAGCTAAATACATCAATGAGCCAATGATCTGGGAGTATCTTAATTGATCTCTTGTTATTCTTCGGTTTTTCCTCAATAACACACTAGGATCATAAGGAGTAGAAGCGGCTTGCAAATACTATAACCAAAGCGACTCAAGACCTTCTCTACATAGTGAGATTGCACAAGTGTAACCCCACCATCACCTCCTCTCGGAGCTTAATGTTAAGAATCACATCAGCCACTCCCAAATCTTTCATCTCAAAACTCTTGGACAGAAAGTCCTTGACCTCCTCAACCACATTGAGGTTGGTCCCAAAAATCAGTATGTCATCAACATACAAGCACAAGATCACTCCTTCTCCCCCACCATAGCGATAGTACACACATCTATCGGCTTCATTCACAACAAAGCCAAGAGATGTCAAAGTTCTCACGAACTTCTCATGCCACCGCTTAGGTGCTTGCTTTAGGCCATACAAAGACTTTAACAACTTGCACACCTTTCCTTCTTGATCTTCTACCACAAACCCGTCTGGTGATCCATATAAATCTCCTCCTCCAACTCTCCATTTAGGAAAGCTGTCTTAACGTCCATTTGATGAACGAAAGCGCACCATGAGAGGCAGCCAGGGCAAGTAGTACTCGAATTGTGGTCAATCGGGCAACAAGTGAATAAGTATCAAAGAAGTCCTCGCCTTCTTTCTGGGTATAACCCTTGGCCACAAGCCTTGCCTTGTACTTTTCAATTGTACCATCAGGCCTAAGCTTTTTCTTGAAAATCCATTTACATCCTACAGGTTTACACCCATAAGGACGGTCAACGACCTCCCAAGTTCCATTAGACATAATAGAGTCCATCTCACTCCGTACTGCTTCCTTCCAATAGTCAGCATTAGGAGAAGAATATGCCTCTTCCATGGTTCTTGGAGTGTCATCCACGAGGTATACAATGAAATCATCACCAAAGGACTTTGCAATCCTCTGTCTCTTACTCTTTCGAGTAACCTCATTGTTATCCTCCTCAGGATTTTCCATAGGTGTTTCTTCAGCATGTTCTATCGGCACAAAAGAATCAAGGGAAATTATAGGTTCTTGACTAGATGAGCTAGGTACATCACATTTCATAGGAAATTCATTCTCAAAAATGTGGCGTCTCTGACTCTATAATTGTACCAACACGCATGTCAGGTACTCCAGTTTTTATAATTAAGAACCTATAACCCACGCTGTGCATAGCATAACCAAGAAATACACAATCTACGGTTTTTGGTCCAAGTTTGCGCTTCTTGACAATTGGCACGTTAACTTTGGCCAAACATCCCCAGGTGCGCAAGTATGATAGAGACAATTTCTTCTTTTCCCATTCCTCGAATAGTGTTACTTCTTTATTCTTTGTAGGAACTCTATTCGTGACATGACACGCGGTCAATATAGCCTCACCCCACCATTCCTTAGAAAGTCCCACGTTGTCTAACATAGCGTTAACTAAATCGCTTAGAGTGCGGTTCTTTCTTTCGCAACCCCGCTTGATTCGGGAGAATAGGAGGCGTCCTCTCATGAATAATTCCATGTTCCTCGCAGAATAAAATAAACTCATTCAAAAATACTCTCCCCACGATCGACCTTACCCGCTTGATTTTTCTCTCAAGTTGGTTTTCTACCTCACTTTATAGATCTTAAAGTAATTTAACGCTTCATCTTTTATTTTCAATAAGTACACATAGCAAAATCTAGTGCAATCATCTATAAGCGTCATGAAATATTTCTTCCCACCTTTAGTCAACACGCCATTCATCTCGCACAAATCGGAATGAATGAGTTCTAACGGTGCCAAATTCCTCGCCTCTTTCGCTGCCTTGTGAGGCTTGCGAGGTTGTTTCGATTGAACACACGCATGGCACTTAGAACCTTTGACCAAAGTGAATTTCGGGATTAA
Source organism: Melocanna baccifera (assembly GCA_036346265.1). Taxonomy (NCBI): domain Eukaryota; kingdom Viridiplantae; phylum Streptophyta; class Magnoliopsida; order Poales; family Poaceae; genus Melocanna; species Melocanna baccifera. The sequence goes on from CM070692.1 coordinate 4,228,273, forward strand.
ACTCATATTAGCTAAGCGCGTCATACACCCAAAATTAACATGACAAAGTCGTGAATGCCAAACATTAGATTCATCATCATCGTTGCACACATGGCTCACAAATTTATTATAGAAATCCATCAAAGAAAAGCGGAACAAGCCTCCGCTCTCATAGCCTTTAACAACAAATGTTCCATACTTAGACACGACACATTTATTGGACTCAAATGCAAGCCTAAAGCCATCTCTACACAATAGAGATCCGCTGACGAGATTCTTCTTTATGGAGGGGACATGCTGCACATTCTTCAGCTGCACGGTCTTTCCCGAAGTAAACTTCAGATCGACCGTACCAACACCATGAACAGCTGCATGCGATCCGTTTCCCATCAACAAGGAGGAACCTCGACAGACCTGATAAGATGAAAACAAGGAAATATCAGCACACACATGAATATTAGCACCAGTGTCAACCCACCACTCAGGTGATTGACAAACAGAAAGAACTGTAGGTAAATAATTACCGTACCCCGATGTTCTTCCAGCATCACTAATAACTATGTTGGCAGACTTCTTTTGCTTATCCTTGCGGTCTGGACAATTCTTAGCCCAATGGCCAGAATCACTGCACACAAAGCAGCCGCCCTTTCCTTTGCTTTTCTTCTTAAACTTAGTAGTAGCCTTAGGCTTGCCAATAGGCTTATTTTTCTTCTTATTGTGGAAAGCCTGAGGGTTCTTTTTCTGCACCAAATTGGCACTAGAACCTCCCTCAGCAGCAACTTTCTTGCCACGACTATCTTTTGCCCTCGTCTTCTCTTCAACACCAAGAGAGCCAATGAGATCGGAACACCGAACTCCCGCTCTTGTGTTTTAGAGAGGTAGCAAAATCCGACCAAGAAGGTGGTAACTTGGCGATAATACCACCAGCCACAAACTTGTCCGATAACTCGCACTTATTGTTCTTAAGCTCCTTTGCCAGCGCCTGAATCTCATGAGCTTGTTCTACTACAGAACGGTCATCGACCATCTTGTAGTCATAGAACTGCTCCATGACATACAGCTCACTGCCAGCATCAGAAACTCCGAACTTGGCCTCAAGTGCATTCCACATCTCTTTGCCCGTAGGCAAATGCATGTACACATCCACAATGTTATCCTGCCAGTATGTTAATAAGTGCACTCGAAACAAGTTATCCGCTACATTGAACTTGCGTTCATCCTCAGCAGATAGAGGCTCAGCGGGCTTACCTTGTGCAACATGAAAACATTCCATGGCAGTAAACCACAGGATCGCACGTGCACGCCATCTCTTAAAATTTGAACCATCAAACGGAGGGTGCGGCTTAAGCGACGCAGCAAAGCCAACTACCGAAAAAGACCTATCAAGTTTTTGGATTGTTGAATATTTAGTCAATTTTCGCATATTTTAATCCGAAATTCAGCATATAAAACATGACATACAAAAGCATGAGTGATTCAACAATGATGTATTCATATTTGCTTATGAACAAGCTAACAAAGAACACCTATTACCAAATTCATAACATACGTAAACAAATACACCGAGAAGTGTTCATGTTATACCTCGGGCGGGGCGATGTCGGTGACACCGAGGCGCCGTTACCATCGATCGACATGATGGTCTATTCGATGTAGTCGATCGAGGCGTGATGCGGACGCGGCGTGATGCGTGAAGATGTTCGCCGTGCGATCTCGCGAACGCTTCACCACCGTGAAGTAGATGACGTTCTTCACAGATTGAGCGATCGCCAATACGCTCCCAAAAACTTGATTGCCCGTCTACCCATGCAGTGCGCGAACGGACGGAGTTTCGAGGCCTACTCGCCGTAACTCTTTGCACGTAAAGTTCGGACCGAGATTTCTTAGCACAAACAAGACGTAACCGTAATCCTCTTTATCATCCCGTATGGAGTGGAGAGAGTTTTGTAACAGCAAAAACGAAGAGCCAGAGATAAAGAAAAACGCGCACGCACCCGACACGCTTGCGCGCACACGCACCGCACTGCACCGCACCACACCGCACCGCACCGCACCACACGGCATGGCTCGGCGTGGCGTGGCGTGGCGTGGCGAGGCGAGGCGAGCGAGCGAGCGCGCGCGCGCGTGTTGGCTCTTTCCAATTCCACAATGGGGTTACCACGTTCCACCTTTTAAAGTGGTGTAACTCCCATTCAACTCTCCATATGGGACTAAACAGTTTTTCCATGTGGGCCTAGGAATTTTATTTGATTAATTGCTAAATTAAATGGACCAAGCCCAATTAATCCAACACAAAGGAGGCGTCATGAACTCGTAACCGGATGTCGGGCATTCATATCCGAACTATGAGCAGTGCGCTGGCCGTCGCGGTTTTGGTCAGTAAACATGGATAAATTTGATGGGTTCCAAAATCTCATTGACTTAAAGAATAAGGAATCGATCAATACCTGCACTGATGGTGTTGTCATTAAGATTCATGCACCTCTTAGCTATATCCACAAGTGCCTATATCGCTATGGTCTAACTAATCTGGAAGGTTTCCCTAAACATGTTTCAGCTCTTGTCTTGCAAGATGATGAGCTAATCGTAAGTTGGTTTGCAGGAATAATTCATCGTTGGATAAGATGGTTCTGAGGCTGTCAATTTTAAAGAACTTCAGCTTATGTCAGTTGAATGTGTCAGGAAATCCTGCATCAGGACATTATCAGCTAAGTACCGAATGTATGAAAAATTGACAGAAAAGCGGTTTGAATTTGATGATTGTGGCATTCCAATGGTTGAGGACTTTGAGGCAATAATGGCACCTTTGGAATCTAGTTCCTTCTTTGGTTTCCACTGATGAAGCTCTGATGTATGGCATTTCTAGTAGTGGTTTATTTGTGCTCACCCTCTCAAGAGTTGAAGTCCCTACTCGAGAATTCAACTGCTTTGTCATGGGCTGCCAATCTGCATCACCAAGTATGTACATTCTTCATGTGAAGGAGAAACAACAGTTTCCAGGATGGAGGACAGGTTTCTCATCATCAATTCATGGGAGTTGAATGGCAGACGAGTTGGGTTGTGCACCCAGCTTGTTAAAGATCTATATCTAGGACTCATCTCCCTTCAGTCAGTTGATTTTGGTGTGCTAAGTAGATGACTTTAAGATGATCCCTGAGGTTCTCGTAGTTAGAGTATGAAGGCTTTCTACTGATTTGCATAATTAGCATATTAGAATATTAGATGGTTCTAAGTTCTTGCATGGTTACAGATCAACATAGAATGATTTTGAGGGACGACTAAGGAACATGCTTGTGGGCTATTCTGAATAAAAACGAGCTTTCATTTTGAAGCGGCTCCTGTTAGGTGAATGGCTGAGACTAGACTACTAAAATTTTAGTACAGTTAGTACTTCTTTTGATCTAATCGTAATGATTTTGATATTTGTGCAGATTTATTTAAAAAGCACAGAAGCATGTCCCCAGAAATAACTATTCTTACTGTTCATAGCCATGTTGCTTTTTATTTCAGAATGAGCATGAGCAATTGATGGAAATAGCATCCCTTTCTTAATCTCAAAGGATGAAGGTACACTTTGCGGTCCATTTTCTGGTAATTAATAGCACATTTTGTGCCTTGTGCTATTTATCTTGGTACATTACATATCAGGCTTTTCTCATTCTATTCATTTTGTATATGTAGACAGCTGACAAATTTGTTGATTCAATCGTTAATATGATATTAACATTAACCACACTGTGTTGTTCTTGTTGTCTGTGTTTTAATGTGAATGCATCTTGAGAAGACAGCATTCATCGCGTTCTCCAGTACTCACCATGTGATGATGCACACCAATCAATGTCTTTCATAAATGTACTGGTACCTGCAATACACCGGTACCAATATGTGTCATTTGGTTGAACAAAGACTCAGTTCTTTTGGGTTTATGTTTAGACTTAAGTTTTTATTTCTATAATAAATCAATGTTAAATAGTGTATTTTTTTAAGGTGGGGTCTAGATAAATTGTAGTATAAATTGTACCGAGTTCAGCTGTATCGGCCAAAATCACATGCGACTATTTTTCTCTGCGTACTGTCTCCCACAAACATGTTAGAATTCAAAAACCACAGCTATAAACCATAAGTCTCAGTCCAAAAGAACCCACCCAAAAAAGAGTATCGGCAAATGGTTATCATCTGAATTTCATAATATCTCACATTGAAGAAACCAAAGAATCATATGACCATAAATAATGATGAAAAAAAATAGAACCCATATCATTATCTTTTTGAATTTTCTATTTTTCTTCTACGGAAACCCATATTCTTTTGATAGGCTATTGTAACGCAATTACGCAAGTAATGCTACATCGACTCATGTTGTTTGTTGACTTCATTACTCATATATGGTGGCAGTTTGACAGTTAGCTATATGATGAGTTCCTAACTGGATATAGCAGTCAACAAATTGTGTAATGGTGTATGTGCTAAAACAGAAATGAAGGGAGGAAAAGGAGCTGGTCTTATCCATCAAGAAAGTTTGATTCAGAACAGTGCACAATGCTCTCAGGTTCAAAACTTCAAATGAGGCAGTAGCAGGCATATCTTGCATTTCCCCTCAATGGACTTTGACAAGATAGCTTTGTCCAATCTGAACCATTGTTTTCAGCTTGCATACTTCTCTATATGATTTTCATCCAAACCATTGATACTTTTTTTTGCACATTTATGTCACATTTCGTCTCTTCATAAGATGATTATTTCATGGAGCTGACTATCTCAGTTTCCCTCTGATGGCTGTGTTTCAAGAGTCAAAACTTCTTTAAATAATTTATGACACACCACAAGTTAACTCGAACGGATTATTCCTTATAATACATTACAGAGTGAAACAGCATGTAGTTATACTGAGACACCACCACAGCATTACTTAGGTCACAGAACTAGGACAGCATGAACGCCTTGCCATTCCTTCAGTTATGAACTGGCGGTGTCCTCGTACGGGGAGAGCCACGGTAATCCCTGTTAAGCAATTTGAGAATTTCATCACTGGCCTCTAGCATTTTCTCCTTCCAGTCCTCATTAATTTTATATAAGTTGCTGCGAACAATTGAATCTTTCAGTTCTTTTTTGAAGCCTGAACTTGGATTCCTGGAAGAAGGCTTGTATGGCAGTGTTCTGATATGTTGAGGTTTTGGAATGTTCAGTACTAGCTCTGATCTGCTCCCTTCTAGTTCTATGCTGTCCGTGGATGGTCCTGCCATCATGCTGGAGCTAGTACTATCCTGAGAGATTTTGCTAGGAAATTAGTAGTGACTGATAATCCATTAATTAGTTGACATGGAAGAACATAGGGAAATTAAAAGAAAGATGGACATGATGACTTTCTTGGACAGATTTTCTATATTTCGAAAGGGTAGTTCCTAGGGAAGCATTGGTCAAATACAGAGTGGGTGTGCACGTGTGTGCCGGTGCTCTTGAATTCAAAAGTTAGGACTATGGTTCGTTGGTTGTTGCACAAAGTGCCTTTCCCACTATATTATTTGACTATATTGTATATAGTTCTGACCAACCTAACACTTCTATAATTTTTTCTCATCATGTGCATGTCCATATATTGCTGGTAAGAGCACTCTGATAGCACCAAATGTAGAAGTATGGATTTGCGGTTTCATCTCTGTCTTAGCTAATTATGATAAAGGATAAACGTATGCCAGCCTTTTGACCAAGAGAAAACATGTAGGGTGTCCAGGAAAGAGGAAAAGATCACCTTTATGCTTGACGGCACACGTGAATTTGTTGAGAAATTCTTAATCTCTCCTGCATTAAGAACAAGGGTATTCAAATCGAACAGAAAATGACATGTACCAATTCATAAGTTTCCTTATAATTTTCTTCTTTTTCTTTGTTGAGAATTTTTCTTTTTGTGAAATCAAGCTTGTAAGAGCTAGAAAAAAATATAAAGATATAAGTATATATTGAATACAATTGGAGCATAAATGTTGCCCTTTTTAAGAAGGACAATCGACATTACTATTATGGCAGTATGGCACAGGAAAAACACAACAGATTACTGTTAAATCATGGCTTACTATTATGGTAGAGGAAAAACACAACAGATTACTGATATATCATGACTAAACACACACACATACACACTACTATTTAAAAGAACCAGTTAATAGTTCGTACTATTATGAATATTATGTGTATATTGAAGATGCTCAATGGGCAATATATATAAGAAGTATAAGGAGATATTACAGGAGAATATGTCATATACGGATAAGAAAACCAAAACATATAAAGAAACAAATAATACAAGTCCTATTCTATCTCTAATATCTTTAACACCCCCTCAAATGCAAAGTATATGCAATAGTATTGCATTTGAAAAAGGCTATCATTAAAATAGTAAAAATCCAAAATCTAAGTCTTGATAATGTCGTTGTAGCATGTGGTTCTTGAAAAAACTTATCAAATCAAACCGAAGAGAGATAGATAGAAACATGGCGGCGGCGGTGCAGTGCACAAGGTGAAGGAGAAGCGCAGCAGCCTTAGAAGCTTGGGGCGGCAATATCATAACAACTTCTATGATCTGCACACGGCTCAGAGAGAAGTGCGATGGCTGCAACTATGCGAAAGGATGAGAGGACCGCACTCATCTAAAAGGATGGAACGTGGCTAGCAAAACAATCAGCTGACTGGCAAGAATTTTGTGGATTCACACGATGTTGACGAACTGACAGAGAGAGGCTACGGATATGGATTGATGCAACAAAAGACTAAAAAAGAAAAAGGACTCAAAAGTAGCGAGCCTAAACTACTAAAGATTTTAGAGGCAGACTACTTGGTAGAGTACTAGTAGCATCAAGGGCAAGTGAGCTTTAGTTGGTCGTAGCCGACTTCTTCTTTCTCTCCCCCAAGGCCGTAGCCACCTTATTCTTTCTCTCCCCCTTCCATCTCTACCTCTCCATCTCACGGTAGACAAGTCATGAATAGCGCTTGGTGGAGAGGCAAGTGACGGCGGCCGGCAGCAGCCAGGAGAGCAGCAGCAAGACGATGACACGCTCAGATGGCGACCAAGGAGATAGACCAGGCGGCAACCTCTTGGAGGAGTGGCGACGGTGGTGGCCTCTCAGAGCGACGGTGTTGACCTCCTGGAAGAGGCGGCGCCGGTTGTCAGCGGCGGACAAATGAAGCCGACGGCGGCTTCCTTGGCGCAAAGAATGAAGAACGACCGAGGCTAGCCGTATACGACGAGAGGCGATGACCGATATTAGCCACCCCGGAGCGGAGATATCCTCTCGGCGCCGATGAGCACGGCTAGGAAAGATAAATCATAATCCTACTTTTGTTCTGATATCATGTTATGAATATTGTGTATCAATCGAAGAGGCCACTGAGCAATATATATAGGAAGTATAAGAGGAATATGTCATATAGAGATAAGGAAGACATATAAAAAATTGAATACAAACTCTATATTCTAATACATATTCTATATCCTTAACATGGGTTTCCATTGCAACAGGCATAGAACTGTTCTAACTAGAAGGAAGGACACAGCTGACAAATAGAATGGCCATCCAAAAGAGAAAGAAAAGTAAGGTGAACAAGCTAGTCATAGTTACGTGGCTATACCCTATCTACTTCTAGTTGTTCTTGGGCGGGTGGTTTCGGGGTGTACGGTAATCAGCAGTGAAGGGTATGTGGCCATCAAAGTTAACCCCTGGAGGAAGCCTTCTACTTCTAAAATAACAATTCATACTCAAATCCTTCCTTCCTCCGTGCCCACATATCCCAACAGAAGGTTTTGCACCTGAGCTTGGTTTGCTTCTAGCATCCTTTGCGTCGTCCTTCTCCAGGACTGCTTCTCCAAAGGACATCTTTCGTCCTGTCAGTACATTGCTTCCGATTTCCTCATCTGTGCTGGTTTTGTCAACACTGATCAGCTCCTACATATCAGGATAAACTTCAGTTAGACACGAGTCCTGGATAGTGCATTTCATAATAATAGTTACAAAAGCTTTGACAGTGCTTACAGTACTTTCCAGCTTGGTTTCTAGTCCTCTCTCACTGCTAGTTACCATCAGCAATTCTGAGGACAGACAGTAAGCATTTCAGTGTGTTTCTCACAAAAAAAAGTATGTCAGTGTGTCACACATGCATATTTTCACCAATGAGGAAATGAACTCGAATGAAAAGCCTTGGCTCTAGTATGCACAAGTAAAAAAAACAAAGTATTCGGTGTGTACCTCTATGTGCAATGGCGACGAAGGGCCCTAGGGTGGCCGATAAGATGGCCAGCCCAAGGAAGAAGCTTACGCAGTTTAACGGCTGCATAACTGACTGTCCGGCCCTGCTGTTGGGTATGTCTGTCATGTAACTAACAGGAAAGGGATCGAGACAGCAGCAACACATAAAGGGCAGATTTATAGGTCCATAGAGAGTAGAGGCATTGACTCCATTGGTCAAAAATTAGGGTTGCATATCTCCCGTGCACAGATTGCTGCACCTGTACTTTTAATCCATACAATAGTCTGACACCTCAGCATTTTCTTATTGGCTTCAGTATATTCACGTACTTGGGAGCGCTCAAAGTCTGTCCCTTGTCATTTGCCAAGCAGTACCTCCCAAAGATCGCACGAATTGTAAAACTGCTCCCAGGATCTGCCATTGCTTGGGATAGAAGATGTTGAGTGCGTTGGGCATTCTGCCCCTCCGTCGCCGCCATGCATGCGACGAGGGAGAAGACCTAGGCAAAGTTTAGTGGCCAACTGGAAAGGTCTTCGGTGACCGAGGCCAGAACCTAGGGTTTCGCCTCCCTTTGATCTAAAGTAATGCTTTCGGTGCCCCCACATGTACCTTAAACCATATTGATGCATCAGACTTCTAGGTGGATAACCGAGAAATAACCGGTGGTGGGGGCGTGAATCAGACGCCCTCTGCACGCAAGATCATACTTGTGTTCTACCGCTGCTGTCGGTAGCATCGGGTTGGGGGTTTAGGAGTGAACGCGCGGCGAATCCATTTGCAGTTGGCTGAATTTGGTCCGTGTTTCGGAGAGATGAACACAGGATTCGAGCATGGACCAACTTGACGGTTCCTCTTTGCAGCTGCTGAGCATGGCATGGCAGATGGCTCGAAAAGCAAGGGCAGGACGCCAGCCTGAGCTTTGGTAGTGCTGCTTGAGGGCATGGGTTGGGGAAGAGGCCCTGCCCTAGGCCCTCTGGTCCTGGTGTGGAGATTCATGCTGTACCTCGAAGGTGCTCTCTCAGACAGTCAACTCGGTCTTCTGGGATTCAAGCTTTACCAGCTGCGTGCGTGCTCGTGTCCTGGCAATTCACACTGCGCGAAAATGGTTTAGAGGACCGAATCGCCTTTCGTTTCTGTATCCCCCGAGCGTACAAAACCTGTGCGTTCAGATTCGGTAGAGTCGAATTGGGGGTGTTTGTTTAGGCCTCTTTGATTTTGGCGCAATCTGATGCTGATGCGTCGATGTCATGTCCGTCTAGTGATTGCTAAATTCAAAAGTGTTAAGATGATTTATGGTTTTTTTACTATAACTGATTTATTTTTTATTATAATTAAGTTAGTTTATTTAGTATAATTAAATTTAAAAATTAAAAATAGAAAAACATATTAGATCATCAGATAATGCAAAAATAAAAAATAAAAACAAAAATAGTAAAAAAAACTACGCAGAAGTGGACTTTTAAGCCGTCGTGAGCGCTACCGCCGGCTGTAAAATGAATCAAGTAGATTTGGCCGATGGAGACTGGATTCTTGGCGAGTGTAATCTATCGTGGTAAATGGTACCGGCACGATCATTCTGTGAGCTTGCCGAGTGCCTTCCCGGCGAACGCCGTGCGCCCCGTGTGCCGCTGGCCGGCGTGCGAATGCGACGTACGCGCTGCGCCCTTGGACGCGGTGGAGCCGGGCAGGAAACCCGGTGCGTGCCAAGGCCGCCTCGCCCTCGCAGCTCCCCAACACCGGGCCGGGCCCACCCGTCAGAACCGGCGAGGAAGGGAAACAAGGAGAGAGCATGGAACGGGGCGCCGGGCGCACGTGCAACGCTGCCTCGGGCTCCGGCGACCGCATCATTTGCATTCGTGGCGCACTCGAGTCGGAGGGGCCGGAACACGAGGGCGTGCCCTTCGATTCCTTCTCGCGCACTCCCGGCGGCACCGCGGCACCCGTTTTTCTCCCTCTCTTTTTTTAGTGATTTTTGATTTTCCTCGATAATCACTGTTTATTAAATTAATAAATTATAGGTTTCAGTTGACGTATGAGTAGTAGTAGCTTTTACAAGTCCTTGGATTAACTTTTCCTTCATTTGATTGTACACTTTTTTTTTAGAATTTCATTTTACTGTACTGCTGGTAGTAGTTTGTCTGTGTAAGTAGAACTCCAATGCATTACCACCATGCGAGCGGGTTGCCAATCAATTGATGATAGTCTCTCTGTCTTGTCAAGGGCAGAAAACTCGTCTTACAAGGAAATGGGAATGGACCAGAGCAAACTGCGGGCTAGGCCAGTGTGCAGTGAAAGTCCGGCTCCTTTCGCGTCACTAGACCTCGACCCAATCCTGGCCTAATACGGCGGTAAGGTTAGAAACACTGGCCCTACGCTGGGCCGTGGCTGTAGGCCAGAAAATCACTAAGGGCATCTCCAATGGTGACAGATCAGCTATCTATAAGGGGTCCATGTCAGCATCCGATCCTATGTGGTATAAATTAAATGAGGAGAGAGAATACAGCCTGCTACTAACCTGGCGAGAGCCGATAGAGAAAAACGAGGTGGCTATCGCCGACTTAACTACACGCAATCGGCAGAGGCGTCGTTAGATGGGATCGAGTGCTCCGTGCCCACGCAGCCGCGCAGTAACTTTCCCCTTGCTCCGCTGATTTTTCGCGCGGCGCTCGTGAAGTTCTCCACGCCAAATCTCTCCGTCTTCCACAAAGACTCTGCGAAATCCTCTCATCCCCTTCCTTCCCGCGTCATCTACGCGCCAAATCGAAGAAATCCTCATTCCGTGCCACATCAATTAAATCCATTGTCTGTCTCTTGGCTTCCCAAAACCTAGCATCCCCGTCCCAAATCTCTCATCCCCGTCCCAAATCTATGCAAGAGATGAGGCGCCGGTCTAAGCGTGAGGTTGCTCCTCCAATGCCTCCAGATTCGTGCACTGGCGTTTCTTGGTGAAGCGCTGCGGTGAAGCCAACGTCGCCTCCACGGCATCACGGTAAAGCCACGACTCCGCCTCCGGTAACATAGCTAGGATTTATACATCGTAGTTCTTTTGGTTGATTTGTATACTAGATGGATTTCCTCTTACGCAGTTGGTGGATGCACCACCACCGCAAACAATTTATTTCCTTTCCCATATGGACCTTGGGCGGTGCAATACCCACACCAAATGGCCATGCCAATCGGATACATCCGCAGATTCTGTAGAGCGGTATGTAATTGACTTGCCATGGAAATTTTTCTCACTCTTGATTGATATCTAGAAGTTCGGATAATGAACGAAATGGCCTTACTTCATTCCCTGCATGATATAAATTACATCCACATGGAGGCTTTCTAAACTTTCTCCAAAATGGCCTCACTTCATTCCTCGCACAACATTCTCCTCCAACCAAAGTGAGGTCGCAGATCGGGATCAAAAGGCAAAATGTCATTAACATCGATGATGGAGATGATGCTAGAATTTGAAAAGCGCCTATCATGGACACCGGATGAAGATGAGCGACTGGTTAGTGAATTGGCACTAAATTTTCTGGTTATTGAATTGGCACTAAATTTTCTGGTTATTGAATTGGTACTAAACTAGTAATATATGCCGTAGGTGAGTGCCTGGTTATTTCACTCCAATGACCCGATCAATGGGAACGGCAAGAAAAATGATCATTATTGGGGAGAAGTACATGAAGCCTACAACAGCACTACACCGTCAAATCGGAAAAGGAAAGTGAAGCATCTTAGAGATAGATGGCAAAAGATTAAGAGGTGGGTTGGTCTTTTCTGTGGCTCTTGGAATAAGGCTACTTCAACTTATTCCAATGGTCAATCTGACGACCAATTGAGAGAGAAGGCAACTGCAGCTTTTATTTGGATGACTTCAAAGAAGGTCCATTCACTATTTTGAATTGTTGGAAGATTATGAGGGATGAACCCAAGTGGCTTGCAATCCTGGATGATATTGATAATTCGAACAAAAGAAAGTTGGATGATGAGGGGGGAGTGGGGGACAAAGACAAAAAGCCCAAGGTATTAGTGAAAAGGAACGCCCAATAGGACGAAAGAAGCTAAAAACAACGTAGTGGCAAAGGCAAGATCAAGGCTGAAGATATGAAGAAGTATATGGATATTCAAGTGAAGTAAGCGGCACACGATTTCTTAGAGACCCAACAACGTGTTTCGATGGGAAGGTTGAGGCGACAAGGCTTAGGAGGGAGGCCGCCTTCTTTGGAATCGTACAAGGCTTTGATGAGCATGGACACTAGTAACATGGCGAGGATATGGCAACATGTTAGGCCTAAAGATCCCGAGGAGAAGATGGTGGCAACCCTAATTGAGGTACTTCTTTGCTTTGAGTTTAGTTGTTCGATATAATTTCTATAGTAATCAAATCCAAATTGTACATGTGGAGATCAAGAGCTACATATATAGTAGAGCTATATAATTTCTATAGTAATCAAATCCAAATTGTACATGTGGTATATATTTCGCAAAAGTTAAATTTCCGTATATTTTCAAAGAGGTATGTGCCAATCAATTGATGATAGTCTCTCTGTCTTGTCAAGGGCAGAAAACTCGTCTTACAAGGAAATGGGAATGGACCAGAGCAAACTGCGGGCTAGGCCAGTGTGCAGTGGAAGTCCGGTTCCTTTCGCGTCACTAGACCTCGACCCAATCATGGCCTAATATCGGCGGTAAGGTTAGAAACACTGGCCCTACGCTGGGCCGTGGCTGTAGGCCAGAAAAGCTCATGCTAATAATATGAGTACTTGAAGATTGCGAGAGCACTGCACTACAATGCTTGGAAAAGTTTGGAATGTTAGGTAGCATTGATCGCATGCATTGGAAGTGGGAAAAGCGTCAACAAAGATGGAAGGGACAGTTTACCAGCGGTCGCTATGGAATCCCAACCATCATCCTGAAGCGAGTAGCTTCATATGACCTCCATATTTGGCATGCATTCTTTGGTGTAATTGAAGCGATAAAGGGTGAGGCTCCCCAAGTTCGATTTTCTATCAATGGAAGGCGTATAACATCGGATATTATCTCTTGACGGAATTTACCTGAATGGGCGGCACCTCAACTACGAAGCACAAGTTGTATGCAAGTGAACAAGAAGGCAAAAGGAAAGATGTGGACATTCTACATAACATGATAGTGGAAGATGAGGAGAAATGGTGAGGAGCCTATTGATCCGAATGTTATCCCTCAATTGTTCTTCCACCGAGTGCAAAATGCCACTAACAATAACCCATGCTTCGATGATGTTAGGCGTAGAAATTTGGCTATCCGTGCTCATGAAGTCCATTCTCAATCGAAAAATGATCTAATAGAACATATTTGGCAACGTAATGGCGAAAGGTTAAATAACTAGTCAATTTTATCATGTAAGCTCTTGTGGACAATTATTTTCTTGTTAGTTCAAATAGTTATTTTGAGCATATTGCCTTACAACTTTGTCTTTTCTTCTTTCAGTCTTGCTAATAAAATGCTAGAGTTGAAGCCTTGAAGGAAGTTGCAACAATCTTGGTCTTCTCATTTTGTGTGGTGTCACGGGATAGAACTAGTCTAGTCTTTTAGTAGTGATATGGAGACTATGTTTGTTTGTTGTGTTTGCATATTTTCAGTTTCATCTTAGTAACAATTTTATGTTGTTAATTATATTTTTAGTATTTTTTCTTCAAAGGGTTTTGTTTTGCATTACGTGTAACATACATGGCTACAATGATGATATGGATCAATGTCATTCATATGTACATGGCTTAAAAGTATTAGACATCTCTATAGACATACCATTAAAGTGATTTACTATAATATTATCTATAGATGACATGGAATTTGCTATTAGATTTAATAATATATCCAATGAAAAGCTGCACAACAATTTTATTTTTTTTAAATATTTTTTAGTATTTTTGGGTTTTGTTTTTTCTGTATTTCTTTATATCGTTCGCTCTAGATTAGTGTGCCGCTTTTATTTTTATATTTTTTTAGATTTAATTATGTCCAATAAGCCAACTCAGTTACAGTAAAAAAATAAACCAATTACAGTAAAATTTTAGTAAAAATCAAAAACCATCGCTATTCCGAACACTACCTAGTAGTAACTCAACTCCAACGTGCAACACTGCAAATCTGCAATCCACCCAACAAAGCCAACAAGACCTGACCAAATAGGCCATCCGACATGATATGTCATAGATCCAAATAGAGCACAGTCCGAATAAATCCAGCATAACTGATCCAAATAAGTTACCGTGCCGTGCTGTATCGGCTATTAGTCATAAGTAATCTTAATAACCCAAATACAAATAATTTAACTATTAGTCATAAATAATCTTAATATACTACTATATAAGAGTTACTATACGTGCTATATCAGGTGCCGGTCCACCGAACCAATAGTACCCGGCCATTTGGCCAGGTCTAAAGCTATTTGGCCAGGGCATTTTTAGATGCATGAAAATGACACGAGTGAAATTATTATAAAAAATTTCAGAATATTGCAGTTTTACAACTTTTTTGAATGTATAGTAAGAGAGCTTTTTTGAATGTATAGTAAGAGAATTTAGTAGTCAAAGGTGCATCATGTTAACTTTGAAAAGTAAAAACGTCACTCACTTGAGAGAGTAACAGTTCTTAGAGCCGTAGCCAACTAATTCCCACGCAGAAAACCATTTTAAGAATCAACCACAACCATCAATATGAACCTGTTCTTGAACGATTCACGGTTGATGAATTCGGTATTGACACAGTAATTGCAGAAAATGGAATAGTCAAAACCAGTAAAAGGTAAAAACTGAGCAAAGGTGATGTTTACATTTACGCCATTCCATCATCATTTAGGCCATTCCATCATTCATGATCCATTTCAAGTTCAAACTCCGTGTCAAAGTGACGGTGTAGCCTGTTTTGCTTGGAAATTACACGACGAAATAACACAAAACCATATTTCAAGGGAACATAGGGCATATTCTTTTCAGTTTCTCAAAATGGCTTTTGACTTTTACTACAGTACTTAACTTTCAAACGGAGTATTTTTTTAAGATGAAGTCTACAAGTTAATTATAATACACGTTAAAAGCTCAACATCTGTACCATCCAAAATCGCAAGCGAGTATCTCTCTCCGTAATCTCTGTCGCAAATAGTTAAAATTCAAAAATTTCAACCAAAAACCATAAACCACAGCAAAAAGAACATGCATAACTTTCCAAATAGGGAAAACAAAATTCCCAGTTAAGCTTGATCATCTATGAAATGTTTCTAAGGAAAAGAAAACAAGGACATTGTAATGATACAACAGCATATATACAGTTATGTAAGAACAGTGCTCCTTAATGATCTGCAGGGGTGGCGTTCTTCATTCAACAAACGAATGACTTCAAAAACTCGAAGGGTTTGGGAACGAATGATCATTTCTTCTCAAGAAACAATTCAAGGAGAACAAGACAAACCCTCATCGACATCATACACCTTCCACAGCCGAACTAAAAACACCCAATTGAATAGATCATGCAAATGGAATAACTACAGATGACTAACAAACACTAACCTTCCATCACTTTCAACTCCCAGAAGCGGAGGTTACATTGAAACAGTCAATATTGCACAATTTGACAGACCTCATCATCCCTCCAAAGCTGTCACACAAATGCATCGCAGAAGTCAAGACGACATAAAAAAAAGGATATCTCTTGTAACAGGAATCCGCATGAAACTGTAAAACAAACAGAACGGATATAGGAATATACAGACCGGTCGATGCTTTTCCGTGGCTTATCAGGTTGATCCATGCTAGCCCGTGGTTTGTCAGGATGATCCATACTCTTTCTGCTTCTATCTCTCCTATCTACGCTGCCCCTTGGTTTCTCCCGCTGATCGGTGCTATGCCTGTGATCAACGCTTGACCTCAATTTGTCCCTGACATCCGTGCTTTTCCTTGAGCTGTCCATACTTTCAGATCCTGTTTCACTAAGATCTGAAGGACCTGAGCTCTCTGGAGATTCATCTTTCAATGGTGGTGATTTCTCTATGGTTGTGACAAACTTTTTTAGGTGCTTAATGTATTCCGGATAGAGTTCCAAATTACAATGGTTTCCCCCTTTGACCCACAGAGGCTCATACTTTACTTTAGAGAGTTCCCACAGTGCTCTCCCATGAGAACAGTCGACAACCTCATCAGCTGTGCCCTGCAGATGAGATTATTTTAGTGCCATTAATAGGCGAGCGGAAATCGTTATGTAATTCAACAATTATCTCATTCCAACACACCGTAACCAGAAATACTAAAATTTCTGCCTAAGAAGGAAAGAGTTTACATGGAAATGACAATCACACAAACATTACAACAGTATTACTGTGTTCAACTTGTATTCCTTGCGTGCGGTAACATTAACCAGCATTCTGTGCAGGAATTTGTGTCTAGCACAGTACTGGCCAAAAGGGCCTTATGGTCTGGAAACAAACAACAGTATCCTAGACCCTAGTACAACGCTATAATAGGTATAATATACTCACTCGATACAACAGTATAATAAGGTATGATGGTACAGAATATCTTGTATGTAAACCAATTTACTGACACCAAAAGTAAAAAAGTTGGCAACTTGGCATTTAAGCCATGTAGTAACTATTGTGGATATTCAAACTTCCTTAAACATTTTCTTCACTGAGATGCAAAAAAAAAGGAGAGCTTAATTTGAAGTTTAACAACATCAGTAAAAACAACAAACTTGCAACTTGAAACACATTTAGAAAAAATGGAGAAAATGACATATAACAATCAAATTTAAAGGCTCCCAACTCCACAACACCAAAATTAATAACAATACAAACACACATGCATGTGTGCACATGGAGTTTAAAACTATTAGGAAATCTTGCTGTCAACAGAATACTCACATGGATTACTAACACAGGACATTTGACCAATGGAATTTTGTCAATGTTCTGCCAAAAAAAATGCAGAGATTAGATCAAGTGAATGATCAAATTGACTGAAGCAAAGTACTCACCTTATATATATCAAACCAGTATGTATGTTTTACAGGATACATCACTCTTAAGCCAGACGAAATTGGGCTATGTAGAACAACTGCTCTCAAATGAGGTAAACGGGATGCCAAATCCAAAGTAGGACCACTGCCAACTGATTGACCGTAGAGAATGATGTTTTCCTCAGAGGCTCCATAAGTTTCTACGAGACATCTATAAGCTGCCTCTATATCAGCATAAGTGTTCTGCTCACTTGGCTGCAGAATCAAATAGGAATAAATCAATGAGTTATGCAAACTGAGGAGAGCTGGACCTCATAAAAAAGAAAGGAAAAGGGAAAAAAAGGAAAAGAACTTTCCTAAAGAAAGGTTGAGTGTATACCTTCCCAGATGATTGCCCGTACCCAGAATAATCGTAACTGCAAAAAAGTACTGCACAAGTTACTGTATGTGAAGCCAAAATGGAAATTACGGTCAGCAAAACTTATATGGCATTGAAAGAATCATGGCTGGTGAGGTATCAACTAGTATGAAATGAAAAGCACATATATCATGAGCACTACGTATATTTGTGTAATCATCAATATCAACACATTATAGCTGCCATTGTAGCTTGGTCAAGGCAAGGCAACAGTTGATAGATCTGTTGAAAAGTCAAACTACATATCAAGTTGTAGCTAGGTCCCACCACAAAAACAACAAACTAGGATTGAAGCTATAAGACGGAGACAAACAGTTATATATTACTCAATAAGAAACAAAATGAATACTCAGAAGAGTTAATTGGAGAACAGAATAGGTTAATTACTCCATACCACAAGATTTGAAATTGGATATGAGTGTCAGATCGACTGAACTGAATGATTCTAACCAACCAACAGATCATCTGCCAGCTTATCCCTTAAACATGGTCATCGTAATTAAAATGCCCAATTCCCTCACCAAAAGTCTGGTCCACTCAAATGGGTGTACGGAGGGGAAGCCATAAACAGAAGTTCTGTCATTTATTCACTAGTACACCAAAACTAACAACAAAACCCAAACTTGGAACTGGAAAAGCCAATGGACAACAGCTCTAATCAAAGCATTTCCCAATGGGAACTTCGTCAAAGATCCCTCTGCCAAGATCAGATATTTCTATTCACAAAATGAATAAATAGAACACTAAGGAATGAAAATTTGCTCTCGCTTACCTCTAAATAGATATCTAATTGTCCTAACATTTCCTAACACATCACCTGGCCCCTCATGCCCTGGGCAGTGCCTGAGCCTCATCGGAGGCGAGTCATGCCGTGCCAGGCACGGCGGGGTTGCCAGGCCAACACAGCCCGAAGCCCGCCGGGCACGGCACGGCCTGACTCCCAGGGCTGCATAATAGCACAAGATAACAAGCAGGATATATTTCCAATCCTATCCAAGCGGACGAGGCGTACCCCATGAGGTTGACGTTGAGGTGGGAGCTGAGCTCGACGAAGAGCTCGTACATCTGCCCGAGGTCCGCCGCGTTGCCGTGGGAGTAGAGCAGCGTGAGGCGCGCCCCGGGCTGCCGCACGTACATGGCAACCACCCCCGTGCCGCGCTTCGTCGGCAGCCGCCGCGCCTCCACGCCGCCCCGGCGCGGCACCCCGCTCAACTCCACCACCGCCCCGTCCGCGGCCGCGGCCGCCGGAGAGGGCGGCGGCTCGACCCCGTACGACGGCGGGGACGGCGGGAAGAACGCGAAGCGCGCGGCCACCGTCGAGGCGACGGCGCCCATCGCCTCGCCGCCGGGCAGGGAGAAGAGAACGCTAGGGTTCGGGTTCGGGGAACCGGAGGTGGCGGGACTCGAGGAGGAGAGCTGATGCGCGTGGCGAGTTTGGTTTTTTAATGGAGGCTGCCGCTTCTTCGCGCAAGTTGCCGCGATTGGAGGGGAAAAGGGTAACGGAAAGAACGGCAAGGTGGTTTTGTTATTGCGGCCTCCTGGTTTAGTGATCACTGATCAGTGGTTAGTGACCTTGATTTAAGGAGGGATTAAGCTTTTAAAAGCTGGAGTCTGGATAGGTGATTATTAACGGGGATTTGGGAAAAGCTAGATGCTTAGTAAAAATATTGTTCTTTTAGAATAGGTCAAACTCCCGCCTTCTAAACAGAGTCTCACTGCGCATGAAACTCTGAATATTGTAGGGACGGAGGTGCACTTCAATTCGGACTACGAGGAGCTCATAAAGGGTAAGCTAGTGACTTAGGTAGTGTTCGAAAAAATAGCGATGATTTCTGATTTTTTACTAAAATTTTATTGTAGTTGGTTGATTTTTTGCCATAACTGAATTGGTTTATTGGACATAATTAAATTTAAAAAAAATATAAAAATAAAAAACGGCATGTTAATCTAGAGCGGACAATGCAAAGAAATACGAAAAAATGTGTTCACACAAAAATGAAAAACCTATGGGCATGGAAAAACACTCACTGTCGAAAACAGCACGATATGCACCTATCTCGCTCGTTTACCCACGAGAAGATGCGTGTCTTTAAGATACTCGGGACAATTCTTACTGATTGTAATTATGTAATTCATTAAAAGCACTCATTGTTTGCAATTACGCCATGCGTAATTTTAATACTTCAACGCACAACCATCGCGAAGTGATCTTAAACTCTTTAGTTCCTGATCTAGCGGATAATTAATTTTCATAATAAGTTTGGAAAAGAACCTAGTAAGTGGGAATTTAATTAGAACTACAAAGATAGCTATTATATGATTGGACGATGACTCTTAGTTCGCAGTAAACGGTATGGGTGATGGTAATTGTGCTCATCGTTATCTATGTGTTCACGGGTAAATATTCTAATAGAGTCAGGGATGGTAGTTGGTTTATGTGGACTAGCCGTTTTGCGTTGAAGTAATATCAGGTCAATATCGCATTGTTATAATGCTAGGGCTGCAATTATTAGAACACAACCTACCTAGCGCTATGATACTAGCCCTGATAATCTTTACAACAGCAGACTCCCTGCTAATCCCCTAGGTCAAAATTGGAGTGGTAAACAAGATAAAAAGGGAAAATGGAATTCATATATAGGACTTAAAAAGTACTCCAAAACACTATCAAGATTAACAGTTTGGGCTTTTAAAGGCATTATTAGGAAAAGATGAGTTGAGAAGCTAATTTTGGCGGCAAGCCTTAGGGGGTGATCGTAATAGCGATGGCTTTTGATTTTTATTAAAAAAACATTGTAGCTGGCTGAAAAAATATTGTAGCTGAGTTGGTTTATTGAGTATAATTAAATTTTAAAAAATTTAAAAATAAAAACAGCACATTAATCTAGAGCGGATGATACAAAGAAACATGAGAAAAAAACAAACAAAACAAATGAATTATTTTTTGCTGTAGCAGGTACTATAGCTACAGTACCTGCTACAGTGCCAAAATCGCCACCGCCCAACGCTAGCGATGAATCGCTGAGCGGGGCCTTAATAGAGGTAAGGAAAGCTAAGTTGGCCCAGTTCAGCGATACGGTGGCGGTGGGCGTTCGGTTTTTTTCTTACTATTTATTTTGTCTTTTTTATTATTTTATTTTATTATAGGTTTTTGTTTTTCTCGTATTTCTTTCTGTTGTCTGTGATATGTTAATATATTTTTTAAAAAAATTTGATTATACCAAATAATACAACTTAGCTATAATAAAAAAATAAACCAATTATAGTAAAAATGTTATAAATCAATGCTATTTTGAACACTCCTAACATGGCTAACACTTCCAATATGTGGAGCAACTTGGCTTAGGCTTAGGCTGCGGCGGGGGACGTTATGTTATTGCTTTCCGAAAAGGCCATCTTCGCTTTGCTTTGCGAGCGAGAGCGACACTACCGTTTCTCACTGACAGGTGGGCCCGAACGGTGTTAGGCCCCACCACACAGTTAACTTGTGGTGCGAACAGGGTCGCTATATAGTCAGGTTAACGTTAAACCAATCCTTTTCCTCCTTCCCTTCCTCTCTTATGAACTCGTAAAGACTTAAACTGGAAGAGCCGAGCGTCTTTTTCAAAGCAGTTCAGTTAAAAATAACTTGTAAGAGCAACGAGGTCAAGTAACGAGGTTGCATGTTAAGCTTCTCGGTCTGAAAACTTCGATCTGGAAGCTAACGCAGTAAACTTTGATCTAATGTGAAGCATAAGACACGGGGCTGCATGTTACTGCAAGTCTGCAACACTTGTCATTGGCAATTCAAGAACTTTTTAATGACGGACACTTGACATGTCCAGAGCCAGCTCAGTCAAGCGTCCAGCAGATGAAAATTTTGCAGATCGAGTAGTGCTTAAAGGCTCCGCTCATTTGAAGTTAGGTATATAACTTTTAATTTATTTTTTACTATTTATAATTTTTATCTATTTTGATTTTTTAGTTTTTTTACTAGTTCTTTTTCTTGTATTCGTTTGTGTTATACGTAATGGGTCAACCTATTTTTTTAAATTTTTAAATTAATTACACCAAATAAACCACCGTCAACTACAGTGTAATTTCAAATAGTTACAATGCAATTTTAGCTATAAACCACTAAATTTCAGTCCAACCGAGCGGCTTCAAAGTGTCTCAAAGACCGTGTAAACTTCAGTGAAGCCTTAGTTAGAGCAGTGAAATCTGATGTGTGAAGCATAAGACCCTGGAATCGAATACATGTGAAACATCCCACTAAAGAAGTTCAATGGCAGAGACTTCAACTAACAATGTCGTTAATCAGTTCAGACAAGGGATTGCTGTACTTGGAAATTTGCAAAGGATCTTGTGTAGAATGTGCACAGTCCAATGCCAGTTGAACCATTGCTGGAAAATTACAGAACAACAATGATAATCTTCAACACATAATTGCATGATCAGGTGTCAGTTTACATCTGATGTCAGATATTCCCTAACAGCCATGGCGATCATAGGATGGACAGGTTGGAAATGTCACGTGTTTCTCCAAAGTGCTTGAAAGTTACTCCTTACAAGGCAACACTCCTCTGCCGCACAGTGATTCATTTTCTTCAGAAACAATAATTGGTTGTTGTTCCCCTGAAATGAAAGAGCTCACATGTCAGATTCTCGTCCTGTTAAACAAGATCAAATAATTGACTCTGATCCTACTGAATGCACATGTCGCAAACTCAAGCAGATCAGTCTGTTGAATCCCTTGCATGCCCATATTAAGCAAAATCATGCCTATTTTCACATTCAGTGCATTCATAATATGGTTTATACTGCAGTGAGCCCGTGAGGTTCTTTCCAATTTGTTCAGTGCATCAAGATTTTTAAAGCTTTTTTTTTGCAAGTACATAAGTCGTACTAACTACAGGAAAGTACGTAAGGTTTAAGCTTTTGCAAATTAGATTAGTTACAGCCGCTTTACCAGTTTCTTAATCTGCCTTCAGATGTCAGATTGTGTTTGATGGATGGACGCAGAAAGAGGCAGAGTTACAAGATCCTGGCTCAGTTTAACTTGCAAAAGCCTTTGTACAGTCACATTCCCGTTGCTCAAACTCTGTAATGTTTTTCCGTTCAGGACAAGAACTACGCCATTGACAAGGGACACGTGGGAGCATGATTGTTTGTCCAAGTGACACAGTGAAACCCGAATAATTTTTTCACCAACCAAGTGCTGTAGATTGATGTGGAGAAGAAGCCTTAAACAATTCACAACTAGCACGCCAAATGCAAAATAACTTATTGTTGAAGGAAATATCATTTGGGGCCCTCTATGAATTGATCTCTGAATGACTCCTGTCTGACGGCCTACACTTGTGGCTCTAAACCCGCCATCTGCAATTTATTTATCATATTCATACTTCGATTGAATTGTCGTTATGCGAGGAATTTACTCGAATTTAACTGCATTAATCATAAACTAGGAACTCTTCAATCATACACTAGGTGTCTAAAGAGTGCTAGTTTGCTAGTACTAGGCACAACTCGTTAGTGACTGAAAGATAAGCCTATCACACTTAGGGATTCCAGGATTCTGTCACTGTACTCATTGGCCCGCTTGGATGCTAAGAATCCCAACAAAAGAATATTTGCAGAAAAAACGTGCAACAAAGAACAAGGTTTCTTTCATGGGGCCCCTCACCTTAGCAGTGGTTAGCAGCAGCCTGGGCCCTGGAGTGTCTAATTTGCTTTCTTGATTGCTTGGCGCCTTGACCTTTCAAGATGCAGAAAGATTCAGCTCTTGAAGTAGGCGCCTCTTGGTCACAGCAGAAGGCAAAAACCAACAATGGTGTGACGAATCTTTCTTTCTGAACTCTTGTGTAATTCTATACTTCTATCATTGATACAAACTGATGCAGTGGGATGGCAATCTGTATGCAGGCACAGGCTTGTTGTATACTTGTAGTCCTGTACAAAGAGACATTTCTGAATTTCTGGAGCCAAATTGGACACCTCAAGAGCGACAATGCAACTTTTTCAACATCATTGGTGATTACGGATTTTTAAAATGAGCAGTGATTCAATGCTTTCCGCTCTAACAAAAGTAGCACTAATCTCAAAACAAATGAAGAGGTAAGTAACCTCTATCTACCATTTATTATGTTTTAAAAATTGTGCAAATCACTGTTAAGAAAAGCATTGCATTGTCATAGCGGCATAGCGCCTAATTCAAACAAGCTGCTTCTTCCCGCATAAAGTGAAAGATGGCAACCATAGCCATTTCATTTTTAATCAAACACTGAGTTCAGGTCCAAAGTCCAAACAGAACACATTTAACTCAAACTCAAATATTATCAAAACTGTACATTATTGTAGAGCAAGCTTTCTCAAGCCATGCTTTCTTGTCTGTGTGGATACAAGCACACAGAAGATACATATATTGCGAGTGGCTCAATTCGGTGTTGAGCTGCTTCATGTACAGAAAACCAGAGAAATTCAACCATCCATTTCTTCAAGTGACCAAAACCTCGAGTGCTGACCAAGAGCTCATCTTCCTTCACTGCATCCCAGGAAATCATCAACCTTCACAGCATTTGAGTTTTGTAAAATGAAGCCACAACTCCTGCATCATTGACATTTGACACCCTTCCTTTAACATTTGAAGTCTGAAGTTCAGGCGACCTCTTTCTTACAGAAGATGTTCATTGCATCACTGTATAGGGCAACAGAATTTGAGAGAACAGCAAGTATGATCATAGTTACAGCCAAGATCTTGTCGCGCTTGGTTGCAATTCTGTAAGGATCCCTGGAAAAAACAAAGCCAACTTGACATGTTTATATGAAAATGCATTAGTAAGTGGGAATATATACAAAATGGAAGAGGCATTTAGTTACCTAAGTATGACCATGGCAGGAAAGATGAAACCAATCAAGACGGCAGCTGTGGCACCAGTAAACTGGAATGCGTCCCAAATGCTTGGTATGAAGATGGCAGCAAGATAGATTACTGTGAGGAGTGAGATAGTGATGATGACAAATCTCTTATTGTCATGAGAAATGTGCCTCGACGTGGGGAAGAGCAGTCCATCCAAGTTGAGCCTAAGGGCAAAAAGACAATGGGAAAGACAAGCATAACATGAGCAGCATAGCTCACTCTCACTACATCATCAAAGACAGAGCTGAATGGAATGCCCAGATTTGAATCAAAGTTGGCAAGAACATCATCCAGTGTGCCCTCACCAAAGAGGAGATATGCAAAGAAACTTGTGGCAATGTAAACACTGGAGCAGAGGGCCAGTGACGTTCGCACGATCGGTTTAATTTGTGTTCTATCAATAAGCTCATTGTCAATGCTGTGGACTGTATAATCATGAAAACATGCATTTAGAATCCACATAATTGAACAATTGGAAGAATATTGTGCATTGAGACTGCAATTGCATACCGTTATAGTGGCAGATGTAGGCAGTGACAAGAACAGGGACAGCCGTAAAGAGCTTCCAGATGGAACTAAGACCATATAATTCTGGAAAAAGCTTGGGCATCGCTACAGTTCCATTGATGAGTTTGATGATGGCAATCCCAGCAGTAATGACAACAAAAACCACAGCAAGTGCAACTGATAGGGCGGATGTGTATCTCAACGAATCTATAAAGAAATGGCAAGATTTACGATTAATATCATGCAGATATGGCACAAGAATGGATCAAACATGTTGATTGTTGATTTTTTTCCAATGCAAACATGAAAACATACCCAAATGCTTAAAGCTCACCAATGGAGCAAACACAAGAAGAGTTGTCGCAAGAAGAACAATGGCACGAGAATTCCACAAATGAGCTCCAAACCAGCCCTCCAATATGCCATGATGATGAACACCGGCTGACGATGTTCCAGATAATACATCACCTATTAAAGGTTTAATAACCAATGTCAATTTCAGTTCATGGCAAATAAAAGTTGTCATTTCAAGGTACATGATGTTACTCAAAGAGGAGAAACTAATTCTCACTAGTTCAAGTGCGTAGTAACTAATATTTCTTACCAAATATCTATCTTATGTTTCTTACCAAATCACTCACAATGTCCAATTATTTCTTTGGAGAGATAGCACGGATTCCATTTGATCGTAAACAACTTGTAAAAATACTTGTCAGGGAGGCCATGATTGAATTGTTTGAACTATCTTGAAAGCAATGTACTAAGGAAACCCAAGTCTAACAGCTAAGAAATGAACTTAAAAATATGGTCTAACTAGAGTTTTAAGAAAATTGGAATTATTTTTGACACGTCTACAGAGCTATGCCCCAAATTGTATCATCAATCCACTACAATAAAAGAGCACTAGATTATTCATACCAAGTCCAGCTCAGTGAATTTCAGTTGTGCATCTCAAAAATGTTCAAAAGCAACAGAAAAAATAGAGCATAAGTACTGAGCTTAGAAGGAATACCAATGATAATCATGTAAACAATCATCACACCAATGTTGTTTATGACAACGGAGGCTTGCAGCGCAATCCTCCCCCACTGCCCATAGGCCTCGCCCATCAGCCACCCATATGATGTAATCTTGCCCTGGTGGCTGCACCTGACAAGCATGTCAATGGATGCCTCAGTGAGCAATGCCACAATGATGATCATCAGAATCCCAGGGATGATGCCCAGCATCTTGATACTAGCTGGCAAGGCCATGATTCCAGCCCCAACGATGGTGGTTGACAGATTGAAAACTGCCCCGGAAAATGAAGCTCCATTGAATTCATGAAACCCCTCCTCCTCCACCTTGACCGGAAGAAGTGGTGTGGTCTCATCTCGTATTTCCTTGTGCGCTGTCTGCTGACTCCCATTTGGCGATCCGTTCCCGACCCCCATTTTCTCTTTCACTCTCCTGGATGGGAAAGATTTGAAGTCAGCGATATAGGGCAATATATTATTGATTTGAAAACCCATTACCCAGTATGCTCTGTGTTTCGTCTTGAATACTTCTGATAATGAAATCTCACTTGCTTTGAATTATACACTCTCTCTAGTTCGATTTCAATTTCTTATGTTGTTTACCTTGGATGTTCTCTTCGGATAAGTGCAGCATCTTTTGAATTAGTGCAAATATGGATCTATGGAAAGAACAAGACAAATCTGACAAGTACTTAGAACAAAAGAACACCAAAGCTTCCTAAAACAAAAGCAAGAATGAATAAAGGATAACTCGAAGTAACCTGAAGTAAATCTAATGATATCCTGCATATGAGACAAAATCACATGAAGAAGCTAGCTCCAAATCCAAGGACAGGGTAAACCAGTTAGAGCTCACCCCAAAATCCAACTTTTCCAACACAATTCGCAACGACAGAGATTACAAGGTTTCTGTATAACCAAAGGGACAGTCCATGCCAACTAGCACATACATCCAGCAATTAGCCTAAAATCACTTAATCCAGCGAACCCAGCTACTACAACTGGAAAAAAAAAGATTTGTTTCACTATAATTCACTTCAGATACGCCCAGTACCATCACAAACCCCAAGAAATGATCTTTCCAATCCAAGCAAGAAAACTCTCACCAAGAACTTGAAGTAAAGAAAAAAAAAGGAGAGAAGGGAGCATACCTTTCGAAGACACCGCCCCTTCGATCGCCTCCCGGAACTGAAACCAAAGAGCAAACGAAACCAGAACCAAACAAGAGCTTGTGGAGGGCCGCCTCTCCGGTCTCCACAACCCGGCTCTAGCCCGCCTCGTTTTATAGCCAAGAAACGCAGACTCGCAGAGCTGCCTCCAGGTAATCAATCAATTTATCAGTCCAAACCTCTCACTGTCACGCGCTACAGTTTTCGCCTTCTTGCCCACTGTAATTCCCGTCGATGTCGACGGAAAAGCCGATTGGCCGATTCCGGCTCGCGTCCCCGTCTCGGGCTCCTTGGAATCTTGCGTGGGCGAGGTGGTGTCAGATCATTGGATCCCCTGGTATGCTTCCCCCCTGGTCGCGTTGCTTGCCGTCTCGCGGTTCCGCTCTTGCTGTAAAGGCAGGTTCGGCCTACTGCGGTGGCTGCTGCTTCCGCCTGCCTCGGCCTTCTCGATAGAAATGGAAGGTGAAAAATGGCGAGGCATGGTGCACGTGGACGGCGCACGGCGGCGCGATGACATTAGAAACCGCGATTTTTTTAGGCATTTTGTTGTATGAAATTGATGACAGAAATTTACTGATTCAAAATGCTTGAACAATGTACACACTATCGTGATATGGCTATACGATCGGTGATACTCTTATATGATTGAGAAACTTTAACGACCTACAACAATGGCAATCGTGAGAATTGGTGTGGCATTCGATTCAGAAACTCATTTCCGGTGACACAGAGCCCAGCATGATAACACCTGCTTAACTTCCTCTTATTAATCAAACGTCGTGTTGCTCGTGGACTCCAGAGTCCACCGCTAGCCAGAGGTACACAACAGAAAGTACGTAATTTCCACATGGAGGCGTATTCCTCGGTCACCTTGAAATCGAAGGCGGAAACGCGTCAGCGCGTGGCGTGACGGCGTGAGGACTGACTGAGGAGGGGGGCTCGACCGCTCGAGTGACCAGGCCCAACAGGCCAACAACAACTCGAGACGGGGACGCCACGCCTCACACGGCGCGTCGCGAGCCGCACCACCACCCAACCCAACCCAACCGCCCCGTTCCCCTCCCCCTCCTCGCCGCCGCCGTCCCCATGGAGGGGATCGCCGACGAGCTCTTCCTCGACGTCGACGAGGACCACGGCCCCAGCGCCCTTGGCGAGGTCTCCTACCTTTCCTTCTCCGAGACCTTCGTGGAGGAGCACCAGTGCCCCCACCCCCTCCCCTCCGTCGACTTCGACTTCGACTCCGACACCCTAACCCCCACCCCCGGCTCCCCCTTCTCCTTCGACTCCGACCCCGACCTCCGCCGCATCTCCCCATCCCCGCCCTTCTGGGATTGCTTTGAGGACGACCTCGCTGATGGCTTCGAGTGGGAGGAGATCACCGACGCCGCCTCCGCCGCAGCCGCTGCCGGCCGTGGAGGTGGCGGTGGACCAGGAGGAGGCGGAGTCGATGCTGACGTGTTCGGCTTCCTTGACGAGAGGGAGATTCTGGGCGTGATGGAGGGTATCGACAGTGGGGACGAGTCGGGCTTCTCCGACGAGCCGCCGTTCGACTTCGACGACGGCCAGGAGCTAGACGACATGTTCCGGAGCGTGGGGTGGGAGGTGCTCGCGGTGCCGCTGGACGAGGACGACTTCGAGGTCCTGCCAGGGCATGTCGCGGACGCTGCGGCGGGCGGCGCGCCGCCGGCGGCTCGCGCGGCTGTGGAGAGGCTCCAGGTTGTGGCGATCTGCGGGGAGGGGACGCAGGGGTGCCCCGTGTGCAAGGACGGGATCGCGCAGGGGGAGCTCGCCACGCGGCTGCCGTGCGCACACTTGTATCATGGGGCGTGCATCGGGCCATGGCTCGCCATCCGGAACTCGTGCCCAGTGTGCCGTTACGAGCTGCCAACTGATGATCCTGACTACGAGCGGCGGCGGGCGAGACGGCACTCTGCTGGTGGTTCAACGGCGCAGTTGGGTACTCCAATGCAAATTTGAGCTAGGGTTGCTTGGTGATGTGCCTTGGTTGCAATTCCATGGAAGTTAGAAACCTCTTTGACTCCCTATTAGGATGCTTGGAGCTCACTAGAGTCATGTTTCTCTGATCTGGAACTGTGTCGGGATGTAGCTGTTCTGCTTGGGAATTGAATGGTAAGAACAATTGTTAGAACTTCTGTAAATACGTTGTGCTGCTTTCATAATATAGCAAACTGTTTCACTCATTCAATGGTTGTTTTACTTGTATTGTTTGTCACGGAATTGTTAGTATTTTTTCTTTGTACTGGGCTACTTCTTTGCTTACTCCATGAGTGACTGTCATCATAATTTCAGAAACATCGTTATAGATGTTACTCTTATGTACTAGAAATATCAATCTAGTCATGTCTATTTGCTTTAGTTAAACACCAGTTTGGCAGTGCACATAATTGCTAAAGATTGATATTATGATTAATATCTTTTATATGTAGTTATGCTACTTCTGTGAGCTTCTCTGCTGCACTATAAGTACGGTAGTTTTGCAATTAGCACACAAAACCAGTCGCTGTACTTTATCTCATCTGGGATTTCAGTCCCCCTAAGATGTTAAGCTGAAATCCAGAAACCAATTTGTAGGTTCTTTGAAAGACAACTGCAGCATGCAATTGCTAGGTAAGCAGTGGTCAGTAGATGATTGTGCTGAAAATCGACATGGCCCTTCAAAAATGGAAGACTTCGTTATTGATTCATATTTACTCATATATGTTTAGTAACAAATAAGCAATCCCATGCTCGTTACATGTGGGAGGCAAAGTACATCTCGATCCACCTGCAGGGAACATGCTGGAAAAAATATCTTTTGTTAAAAATATGTGGTGAAGCTCACTGTAATTGCTTATTGAAAAGCTGAAAAAGAAATGGCATAGCATAAGTATTTAGTCACTAGTTATTCATTGAGACCAACAAATGCTCCTATCTTCATTTATTTGCTCATATTATCCTTCGGGAAACTGCATACCTTAAACATAGCTACTGTGTGATTTTCATGGTTTGTAACAACTTATTTGCAAGATGTGGAATATAGATGGTATATAATGTTTTCCCATGATTTTGTTTTCTAAGTTTTTCACTTGCCCTGGCCCTCTTTATTTCACCTAATTCCTAAGCTCTGCTCGAACTAAATCGGAATGTCGTATTGTGCTGATGATATTTGACATTGCACAAATGCCCCGTTGTTCGGTGGTGGTGGTGCTGCTGAACCATGATGGTTGACACTTGACAGCCAGCATTTCATTTCTCTGAGAAGAGAAGAGATGATATTGAATTATTGATATTTGATGCAGCATCTTCTGTTTAGCTGGCACATGTTAGTAGGTTACTGTGCCTGTTGACTTGGGCTTACTGCTGGCTGCTGCTACTTATATCTGGCCACACACATTCCCTTTTCCATGGCACGTGTTCCTCGGTATCAATACGAGTGTGTTGTGTGCTTATCCCTGTACTATACAGTAATACAGAGAGGAGAGGAGATGCCCACTTGTGTGTGATAGTTACTGGCTGCCGATGAGGAAGCTGAAAAGTAAGCGGTAATAGGATAACGGAGCTGCTGTACATCATGCGGATGATAATTTTTTTTATGTAAATCATTCCAATTTTTGATCTTATGATTTGCTTAGAGATTAGTGCTCCGACAGACGGGGTCTTCTTCTTCGGCAACGGCGGCGGCAAGGTTTGTTGGATTAGATCTTGGGTTCACTAGGTTAAGGTTTGGGGTTCACTCAAACCAGATTTAGAGGGAGATTGGGGCGGTGGGAGGACTGGCGGTTGGTGGTAGTGGCGGGAAGGTGGTGAGGACGTTGCTGGTTGTGGGCTTGGGGTCTGATAGTACGTAGGGTTGGTTGGCGGGCTTGAACGACGAATGCAGAGTGGTGGGAGGCGGTTAAGGCGGTACATCCGGCAATAAGGAAGAAGGAGCGGTGGCGGCAAGGGAAGTGCAGGTGGGGCAGATGAGGCTGCGGCGACAGCGGCCTCGGCGCTGGCAGCCAAATCAGGAGGCAATAGCAGCGGGAGAGGAGGTTGTAGGCTGTGAGGCAGACAAGCGGTGGTTTGTCACGTGGAGGCAAGCGTGGGTGGAGGCTAGGCGACGATGCTTGGGAAGTTGGGAACAAGCGGCTAGGGTTTCATCTGATTCTTAAGGGTTAGGGAGAATCGGTGGATCTTTGGATGAGGATTGGATGGCCAAAATTTTGAATGATTTTTTATTCCTAAATTATTCACATAATGATATACAGAACTATAAACTAATATGGATTAGGATACGGGACGGTGAATATCCATCAGACCTTTTTTCTGTTAAGAAAAGCATCTGTATATATTGGGCCTTGGCAAAGCTGTAGCCCATTAGTGAGTTCAAGCGTAGTAGCGTACTGAGTTTCTTTCGTTTGTCTTACAGAAGCCCGAAAGCTTAATCGCTCAATAGTCCTTCCAACTCGGGAGGTCCACTGATAAGTTGGCCGCCCTGTGCTCCACAGCTTGGGACGGTGGCCGGCCGCCGGCGCTGGTGGTGCTCGGCGTCGCCGGCGGTGACGCTGGTGGCGTTGCCTTCCATCTTGCCACACAAGCGGCTAGCTAACGCCTTTCACCGAACTCCAAATCATCAATCATTCGCATAACCCTTGCGAACGATCTTGTAGACAACAAAACATAGTGGAGAGAGTTCAGAGAATCAGAGCGAACAATCCTAAGTGCTCGATTACAACATAATTAATAGCTGTACAAAATAATTAATCTTCTCCTAGTACATACGAGTACTTGTTTATAAATCCTTCGCTGTTCTTGCAGCTTGATCGCTGCCTCCTCCCGCTTCTTCCGCTCGATCGGCCTCGCCGCCGAGCCTCTCCCGCAGGCGGCGGGCCTCCTCCCTGAGCCGCGCGTTCTCCCGCGCCATCTGCGCGTGCCTAGCCGCTGCGCGGTTCAGCTCCACGGCCAGCCGCTGGTTCGCGGCGCGGAGCTCCGCGACGTGCGAGGACAGCTCATCCAGCTGCCTCCGCCGCCGCATCCGCGACCGCCTCGCCGACTCGCGGTTCGACGCCAGCCGCCTGTCCTTCCTCACCTCGTCTCCGCGCCTCTCCCGCTCGCCCACGCCGGCGCCGGCGCCATGGAAGCACGGGTTGCACGGCGGATGACCAGCTGCTGCTGCGCTGCCACTGCCCAAGAACGACTCATGGACGACGACGCTCGACGAGCTAGCTGGCGTCTGCGGCGAGAAGAAGCTTGCGAGGTCCACCGCACCAACCGAGTGGTACGCCATTTCCAACCCTTCGATGTCTCGCTGCATGATTGGAAGTTGTTGCAATCACGCTTGCAATGGGGAGGAGAAGATTGAGGAGAAGTACTAGCTCTATATAAAAGAGTCTCTTGAACGAATGGAGGGAAAAAAATTGAGACAAGTTAGGCTCTGATCGTTTCGGTTTCAGCTTCTAGCTTCAGCTTTTTTTTTCACTATTCACTACACTATCCATTAACTCAGCTACAATGTTTTTTCAGTCAACTACAGTGTTTTTTCAGTCAAAATCCAAAAGTCATCGCTATTCCGATCACCCCTTAATTCCTTTAAACTGCAAAAAGAGAGCCCCTGAAGTTACAGGCACCGGACCCGCTTATGCTGTGAGCAAACTTGCCTTTTGCAGCTTATTGCGTCTGCATTTGAGATTATCCTGTTCATTTCTGGGATCTGCCATTGCCATCAGGCTTTCTTCAGAAATGTTCTTCTCGTGCGGAATTAAAATCCTGCCAACAAGTCACAACTCTTGCTGTTTTTCATGGGAAATTTGCAAAGCATGCATTGACTCATGCAGAAGCGTTGCGGCGCTGAATGCATTTGCTTATATAGAGAGCTAGCTTTAAGTATGCATCTCAAAGATGGAAAATTTCGCTCACTAACACTACAAAGATGTACAAATTGGGAAATAACATCTACTGTGAGTCTGTGAGGATGACGGTTAGGACTGAGGTCACTTGTGCCACTTGTCAGTGACACATTGACGTTAGCCTGTTCTTTGCGGCTGCGGCTGATGACTTTTTGGCTGTTTATGACAGAGATTGCGGAAAGAGAGATACTCGCTTGCGATTTTTGATGATACAGATATTAGTTTTTTAACGTGTACTACAATTAACTTGTAGACCTTATCTTAAAAAAATATTTCGTTTAAAAGTTAGTTACTGTAGTAAAAGTCAAAAGCCGCTTCTAAAAGCCGCAAAGAACAGTGCCATATAACATCCACCGTGAGGATGACAGTTGGGACTGAGACCACTTATGTCACTTGTCAGTGACACATCGACGTTTATTTTCCAGCTTGGGTCATTATTGTCTTGAAAGACCTTGCCTCCTTTCCTTGTTAACTCTCACCTTACAGATTTTTACAGCACACAAAAAACCAGAGTTGTGTAGTGTTAGGCACTTCGGCCAAACCTTTTGTTGTGCCTTTTAGGCCTTTTTGTGTCAAGATATCACAGCACTATGTATTTTGTACGGTGACACCACAAAGAAATATAGACAAGCTAGGCCAAATGCCAGTACCCCAACTGTTTGGTCCACTTGGGTGCATGTTGCACGCGTGCGAGGTTTTTGGTACGGTTTGGTTCATCCCTTAAGCCTTGTACAGAGACCTCTACTTTAATTTGATATCTTTTGTTCAGGTTCACAGATAGCTAGTTTTACCTGCAAACTCAAGGGACATGTGGTGGAATATATGAATTTACCCTGACATGAACACACATCTTCAGAAGGAGAGAAGATGGTTGCAGCACTGCATCATTATGTACAGTGTCATGTTTCAAGGTTATGCATGTATCATACTATGGAGTTAGGCAAAATATTTAACTTGATTCTAGACATGGCATAACCTCTCATGCATATAATATTGTCTTTAGGTTCTAGGTCTCAAGGCTTAATTAATTTTTGCATAGCAGAAGTTTTTATTTGCTCACCTACCGATGCCAGTAGTGGCAATAATTGTTCCAATGTGGTGTGTATGCTATTTTATAAGACTAAGGTCCTGTTTTTTTTTATGCTTTTTAAAAGTCATTTTTGGCTTTACTACAGTAACTAATTTTTAAATAGAATATTTTTAAGATAAGATCTACAAGTTAATTGTAGCACACGTTAAAAAACTAATATCTGTACCATTAAAAATCGTAAGCGAGTATCTCTTTTTCCGCAATTTCTGTCGCAAACTAGCCAAAAAACCATTAGCCGCAGCCAAAAGCCATCAGTCGCAGCCAAAAAGAACAGGCCCTAAGCCAACCTGGCATGTCTAAAGCAGAAACTTGTGGATTAACAAAGAAGTTTAGGTTTGTTAGTATACGTCTAAAGCAGAGCTTGCTAATCAGACTGCAATAATTGTTTGTGGTGACTCTTGTCGACCATCTACATCTGGAACAGCAGCCTTGTTTCCTCCGAATTTTCTCAAGAAAGATAAACACTACATGCCAAGGTGCCAAACTTTGCTTTGGTGCCGTATGAAACAAATGGCTCATAACTTTGTTCCAGTAGATATGCTTCTTACTCAGATATACCAATCACCTCTTTGGTCCTGAGAATGTGTGCTTCACAATGAATGAAACATAAACTTCTTGTAGTCCAGATTTAGGTTTCTTGCATCGATTTGGCACAAGATCACAATTCACAGCTGCGATATTAAGCATTTTGTGTGAGGAAACTATGCAACTCCCACCCACCCCTCTCTCTCTCTCTCTCTCTCTCTGACTTAGCACGGCTTTCAATTTGACACAACTCACACCCTAAATTGACATCTATCAGCTGAAAATGCATGGCTAATAAAAGCGGTCTCGATGACGCAAATGGCTAATTCTCTTTCTTCCATCTAGTTGATAAACTTTCAATTATACAAATGGAGAATATATGGATGTGATTTGTGGGCTAAATGCCTTTACCATACACAATTGTTAGTGGCTTCCACTGTCAATCCACCCATGTTTTCTTGTTACGTTTGCAAGATCAAAACAACGTGGGAAATCAAGCAAAGCAAAGCAATGGAATGGCAAGATCAAGAATGGTTTTGCACCTTAAGATTACTAATAAGGGAAATCAAACGTATAACAACCTATCCACGATTGCGATAGGCAGCCCCGCTCGTTTCAGCTTTTTTTTCAACTTCAGCTTCTAGCTTCAACTTTTTTTTCACTATTCAGTAATTCATCTTTTTAAATTTTTATATTTTTAAACTTTTTTACATTTTTCT
This sequence comes from Melocanna baccifera, assembly GCA_036346265.1. NCBI lineage: Eukaryota > Viridiplantae > Streptophyta > Magnoliopsida > Poales > Poaceae > Melocanna > Melocanna baccifera. The sequence continues at coordinate 4,263,702 of CM070692.1, forward strand.
TTTTTCCCGTGTTCCTTTGCATTGTCCGTAATGGGCTAACAAATTTTTTACATTTTTTTAAAATTTAATTATACCAAAAAAGCCAAATCAGCTACAGTAAAAAAAATCAGCTACAGTAAAATTTCAGCCAGAAGCCAGAAGTTATCGCTAAAACGATCACTCCTTTGCAAAAATTATAAAGGGGGGCGCTGCATACGTTATAATGGTTTTTAACTAAAGTATAAAACAGCATACATGGCCGCAGTTTTCTTAAGGTATCGACTCCATCCAGCCTGCAATATAAATCTAGCTCACCATACACAGAGATAAGGAAACACTAAATCTAAGAAAGAGTTAATGATATTGGACCATCTATACCCCTATAAAATGCTATACTACAAGTACTCAACTATTTTTTTTCTGTATTAAAGTATGGAGTATAGAGTGAAAATATTATAATAACTATATTTTAATTTCCTCAAAATAAACTTATATCGTAGGACACCACTTTCCAAAAATGGAGATTTATATTACATGGCTGCAGTACTCTCTCTGTTCCCAAACGTATCGTTATTGAATTCCGAAAGGTCTTTGTAATATGATTTTTATTGCCAATTCTCATGTTAATATGTCATAAATGAACGATAAAAATGAAGAAGTGTTTCTATACTTTACTCTCCAACAAGAGTAACACCAATATCAAAGCATATGAAAAGATAAGTAACATCTATCTATTATTTATCATACTTTAAAAATTATACAAATTACTGTTGAGAAAAACATAAAAGCATACTACGAATATGTAGCATCTGGTATACCCTCACATATAAACCCTAGAGCAACTTTTTAGAACCACGCACTACATGCGTGCATGGACATGTGCTAATCTGGTTTCCTGTGGGAGCGCATGGAGGCCGGTTCCCAACGATGTCCAATCCGCTGCCAGCAACTCTGCGAGAAGGGAATGGAAGCTTGTGCGTGGGCATGGCCTACGTTAATACATCGGAGATTTGACTCTGGATGGGCAAGTATCCATTGATTAGTCACTCAATGCAATGTCATATATAATCTTGTTGTTAATCTTGTCAAAAAGTTAACCGAATAATTCAAAAGAGACATGCTAGATAACTCTTGAAGCTGGATAACTTTTTGAGTTGGACTTATCGGCAAGATTTCAGCCATATAAGACAGACACAGTTTTTTGGAGCTGCTAGTTGATGTGAAGACAGGACAAGTTGCAAGCTGCATGTATAATAAGCCATCAAGTCTTGAACTGGACGTGAGTCAATGGCATAAAACCAAATACAAATTGTCTACCTGAATCAAAGAGTACTAGTTACTGAGCTGTTCAGAAAACATGAAGTTTCTACCTGAGTTTGGCAAGATATTTGTGTTAGTCGGTTAGTGTTAAGTCGGTTTAGTAGGCTATATAAGAACCATATTATAATATCTTTGAATTTATTCCAATATTGTCCTCTGTTCAATAAAATACATAGTGTTACTTTGAGTGTGCTTCCTCTGTTTTTTTTTCTTGTCTTCCTCTTCGCGTCCCATACCAGCACATGAAGTAATCCTCCACTTCCTACTACAGCCCAACCTTTGTCCTCCTGCTTGATCACCGTTTAGCTAGTGCCAAGTGCCAACATGCAACACTCCCTCGCGTCGCCCCTCCTCCGCCTCAGCGCCGCAACCTCCTCCGGCCACTTCGCAGCCAGCCGCTCGCCACTGCCTCCCACGCACGCCTCTCCCCATGCCGCGCGCCGCCGCCTCGCCTCCATTGCTTGGGACGGCCGGATCTGGCGGGGACATCACCTGCGGCGCCGTGGACGAGGACGATGGAATTGGCGACGCAATGGAAAAGGACGAGCTGATCCGGCGGCGGAGATGGGCGGATCCGGCCTTTTCACCGCGTCGCGACCTCCTTCGGCCGCCTCGCCGCAATCCCCAACCTCGTTGTCGTGCCTGTCCAGCCAAGTAACAACCACAACTTCCCTCCTTTGCTCCATCTACATTGTGACATCAATATTGGTGTATACTGTTGTTCTCGATCGAAGATTGGTCGATTGCCCTCCACCGTAATTTAATTTGATCTTACGGTTTATTAAGACATTATATATGTGTGCATCAAAATAATTTTGCCGTCAAGAAATAAAATCTTGTTGCACAGCCACTATACCAAGCGATGTTCTATAGTTGTTTAATACAATGCCTACACAAAATTGGCACTGCCTTTTTTATAAGATAACATTTGTAAAAATATTCTACAGCAGGTTCCATTCTCTGTCGTCGTAACTGTTAAGGATATTGGCCAAGTTAGTTCACTGTCACCAGATGCGTAGCCTAAGCTTCCTTTGTTTTCCTTGTATTATTGTTGTCGCTTTATTACGATGAGATGACTGAACTTTCACATTTTACAAATTAAAAAAATCAACCGAAACACGCAAAGCGGGCCATTTTCATCAATCTGCATTCTTCTTCTTTTTGTTTACACTGGCAGGTACATAGATGTTGCTCTTTCAAATAAAGGGTTGGCATCAAAATCATTTATAGCTAAAGAGAATTTGGTTGTCAGGTTAAGGACGTTATGATGGCCCTGTCACTTAAGAGATGGCCAAGTATATAGGAGCAATCATCCCAAAGGTATAAATTTTCTCTAATTCTTGCAGTTCTGGTTTTTTACTTTGCTTCAGGAGTATTACTATTTGTGTTAGCTGATCGATACGGATAACTGATCTCGATCCTATTATCCCACCTCCACCTTGGACCTATCCATACTGGTATTTGATTCAGAACAGTAGGCATATATGGAAGGACATTATTTCTTTCTTCTTGACATGATCCTCATCATTTCATATATTGCTCACATGAAGAAACTCGAGAACCTGAGCATATACATGCTAGTATTTGAATCAAGACAGTATGTAAATTATAAAAGAATATCTAATTACAGTTTTGCCACCCGGCCACGAGGCCATGATGCTGCCTGCGAGATTACACCATGTACAATACAATTTTTTCATTGTCCTTATATATTGAATATATTAAAAGTATATGAACCAGAGTTAAATTTCTGATCTATCGGTGGCTCCTGAATTTTTTTGTAACAGGCAAAAATTTGGGATGATGAGATTTGTGAAGTTAGCATGATTGCACCATTGCATGCATCCATGCATTGCAGCGATGAGATCAAATTATAACTTGCATAGCTACTATTTTTATATTAGTAAAGATACGCAAAATTATCCATATTTAACACAATATTCAAATAAAATTCAAATGTAATTTCAAATAAATTCTAAAAATTATGTTGTTAGAAAGGTTTTGAATTTATATGAATTTAGAAAGAAAATCACTGGATTTGAATTTGAAATGAAGAAGTTATGTCATTTCAAAGTTTGGACCGAGATGAAATTCCAGAGATTCGAAAATTTCTGATAGGTGGGTCGCTTGGAATTTCTTTCCTTTTGAATTATTTTTTAGGAAAGTCCTTTAGTGGCTAACAAGTGGGGTCAATCAAGATTTGAATTTCTTTTCAAATTATCTTTCTTTAGGAAATTGTTTGATTGATAGGTAGGGTCTAGGGTTTTATTTTTCTAATTATTTTGACTTGAAAAAATTCGAAGAGGCCGACAGGTGAGGCCATGGTTCACATGAACTCGGTCCACGCAGCTATCTACAAAGAGGGGACCCATGTGTCATAGACAATGGTCCATGGACTAGGTCTATGTGATGGTTTAAAGGATGTGGGTCCATATGTCAATGATTGTTGGGTTTTAAACCAGGTTAATTAGGATTCTTATCCACACAAAGCCCAAATGTCATACTAATGCTAAGTATATACTTATCAGTTAACTTAATTCCTAAATTAGTTTAATTATTTGCAAGCAGAGCCTCACTAGTCAATGACACTGAGTAGAGTCATAGAGGAGTTCACGGAGAGCTCCTTGGCGAGTTCGCTGGTGGTGTAGGAGAGGTCAGCATGCTCGACTAAAGGCCAAAATGGGATGTATGGGCCAAGAGCTAGCTATTAGTGGTGATGACACTTGGTGAGACGCACTAAAGTGTCGACTAATTGTAACATCCCAAATTTTGTTTTGTTTAAAAAATTAATTTTAAATATTTGGATTTTATGTGTAATCCTATAAATTAATCTCAATTACAATTTCAACCCAAAATTTGAAATTCAAATCCAACTTCTAAATTCAAAATCCAAGTCTAAGATCTAAAAATAATTTCTTCCTCGAATCAAACCCATTTTCTTTTTTCTTTGGGCCAACCCAACTTTCTTTCGGCCTAGGCCCATCCTTTCCTTTTCTTTTCCTTTTTTTTCTCTTTTCCCTCTTTCTTTTCTTTCTTGTTCTCCTTACTTTCTCTTCTACTCAAGAGGTGTTGCGAAGGAGATGAACATATGCTGACTCGGGGCCAACTTGATCTTCCGAGCATGCGTCAGCTTCTCAAGTGTGGTCTAGACCCAAATGAATGAGATAATTAATTAGTTGATGCAATTAATCGGTGTACTGGTGTACTGACATATCACTGGTGTACTCGGGATATGTAATTAATCAGCTGATGCAATTTGTGTTGCTTACTTTGGATTTTTTAAATAATCTAATTTTTATTCTAAATTACAGTAATATGCCTATCTTGTTTTTACAGTAATAACCATCTGTTGCTCCATAGTTGAGCGATATGTGCTAGTCGCCCAAACGTTGGACGAAATATGGCCAAGTCACCCAATGGTTGGGCAACTAGCACTTGTTGCCCAATCGTGGAATGTCTAGGCACTAGTCACTCAACGGTTAGGGTGATTTAAAATAATAATTTTTTATTTTATTAATCTGATGGAAGTAATTGTGGGGACTAAATGGCAATTTTTGTAGGTAATACATTTAGCAAATCTTACTTGTAGGTTGTTATTTTTTTGAAAATAAAATGATAGACAATGTAGGTTAGTCTGTTTGTGATTTTTGTAGATTCTCAAGGATACAAAATCTGTTAGATTTGTAATAATATTTTATAATCGTCGTATGTTGTTGTAGTGCTATAAATTTGTGAAGAATTTTGTAAGAACGATTAAGGTGGCCATGATTCATAGTAGGAAGGAAAGTGATACTAGGATGTAATAGGGAATTTATACACGGTGGAGAACTTTGGATAAATAGTGTAACAATAACAACACGATAGTTGATCCGACAAGAGAGTTATATGGCACGCAAACTAATGAACCAAGGATGATACACATATACCTTTAGGAATTAAAAATACATGGGACATATAGACAAAGAAGGTTGAACTACTACGTGGAACATAGCTATTTGCCCTTCCTCCTAAGGTTGGCGTTATAGTCCTCGTCGGTGGCACTGGCCTTGGCCACCAGTTCGCTATGCAAGGCTATCTCATTTGGCTTTGTCACTGCGCAAAACTATCTCATTTGGTCGAGTCAGGATGCCATGCAAAACCGTCCCTCTCGGTTTACTGTAACTTTAACTATCTATAGTCACTCGTACTGACCATTATATGTCTTATATTAGGGATGCAAAAGATTGTTTTACCCTTGCAAAATGCTTGCTTGTTGGCACCAAAGAAGTGGCCATTTGATGACAAAGGAGTGGAGAGTTTAGACTACAAAAGGAGCCATTCCTCAAGCACTTCCCCTACATTGTTAATGACAATAGATTGATGCTACAAATAAAGTTAACGTTTGCAAATGAAATTACAACATGATAGTATTTGTAATCTTAATACAACTATATACACAACAAGTGGTGCTGCACTTCATGCCAATGTTCCTACTCATCGGCAGTGCTTTGCAATTTCTCGTAGTGTGGCCTTCCTAGCCACAGTGGCTGCAATGTCTACCCGCCACTCTAGCTTCCCCTTCGTTTATATTGTTCCTAATGTGATGACTCTGTCGATGGCCTTTCCTATCCTTCAATAGGTCAAGATCTAGAATCCAAGGCCTCTGTGCAATATCTGATATGGTAAAGTTGCCCACAACTCTGAAGCCTCTTAGCTCGTTGCACCACGCTTACAACATCCTCTCCTTCATGAAGTACTCCGATATGAAGTTCGATGGGTCCATGTTGATAATTCCACATACGGTGAAGATATAAGAGCATGGCTTGTGAAGGATTTTTGGCTTATTGTATGTGCAGCTAGGTTGCTTGTGAAGGGAAGAATCTGATTGTTACCATCAATGCCAATTGCTGTTAGGATCTACCCCTTGTATTTCCCTGTTAGAAACGTTCCATCGACTGAGATCACGGGTAACATGTGCATAAAAGCGTCGATGCAGGCACTGAAGGCTAAGAAGGCCCTCTGCAAAACCATGAAATATGGCAGTCTTCTGGATGGATTATCCTTCACAATAATGTATGTGCCTGGATTCCTGTCCCGAAGCATCTAGAGCATATGAGAAAGGTTGTCATAAGCCACATCAAAAGAACCAAACCTCCTTTCCAAACCTTTGCTTCGCACGCCATACCTTTATGTAGCTAATCTTGAACTTAAATTTTTACTCGCTAGCCACCATGATGTGCGTGGCCTCTAAGTCTATTTTCTTTACTATCCTCCATACATGAGATTAGTTATGAAGGTGGACGTCATGTTGCGATGCTTTGGCAAAACACTACTGAGCATGCAGGTGTGCGGCTCTAGCTTCGAGACAATCCAGTGAGTCTCATACTTGGGTCTGTGTGCGTGCACATGCCAAGGACAACTAACCTGCTCACAGACCACGGTGTACTGCTCTAGCTGGATTTTAGGACTGAAAACGTCCACTGCATGGATAAGGTCCATAGCTTAATAGTATCTTGCAGTGATATCTTGTCAGCAAATATTGCATGAAGCCGAACCTCCGTACCATGATGCACCTACAATGATTCATGCTTGTCGTGCATAGAAAGACCCTCAACATCCACCCTATTCCACCCCTACAGCATGAGACTTTCGTCCTCATCAAAAGTGTCATTACCATCCTCTTATCAAGCTTCCTCCTCGGCCTAGATCATCTGGTCATCGATCTTCATCTGACGTACTATGATGTTGACATACTCTTCTACGTCCGCCTATCTAGTGGGCTCAGCTTGCATTGTGTACTCTTCTTGATCTACCTTAGCAACATCTGCATCTGTCTGTCCGGTGGGCTCAGCGTGCAGTGTGATATTATGATTCTACCTTTGTAACATCGCCCATGTGTCTAACCACATGTTGCGCACTCGAGCTGCTTCCACTAACCGAACGATAGTTGTCGGTAGGGCCTCCTGTGACTCTACTCGGACATGTTTGTATAAGTAACATGCACTCATATCCATGTCACCGGTAACCTTCCACATATCCCTTCTATGTAACTGTGCACATCAGTCTTCTCAACTCCCACCGAATGTACATGGCAGACTGATTCTAAAGCCCATATAGGATGACACTGCACACCTCAAGGTCCAAGAAGAAATTGCATGTGAGCCAATGCAGAACATCTCTGATTAAAGCATTCTCCACGTTCGGTGTACCAAACTAACTCACAAAAATCGCTCAAATCAACACCGTATGGACCTTCACGAATGGTACCAACACTGTAATGCACTTTTAATCTTGTGGGTTCGAACATGATTGATTTCTCATTGCAAATATTACCATTTGTCAATATGCATTCACTAAATATGTATTAAATCAATAAGTAGCGACACGTTGCCTACATTCGGATGAGAATAAAAACAGATGAGACTATTATCTTCACGTAAAGACCTTTCCTCTTTACCAACACGCTTCCTTCATCTTCCTTTCTTACCTCACGAGCTCCTCTCCTCTTCTTCTCTCTTTCTCTCGAGCTCCTCTACTTCCTCTCTTGTGACCTTCTCCCCCTCTCCCGAGCTTCTCTGCTTCTCCTCTGGTGACATTCTCCCCCTCTTCACTTCCTCTCTCCTTCTCTCCCTCTTTTTTCTCCTCCTCTCCCTCTTTTTTCTCCTCTCTCAAGCTCCTCTCGTTCTCTTACGAGAGAAATGGTGAGAGAATGTGAGGGGGTCGGGTTAAAGAAAATGGAGGAGTTGGCAGCAAGTAGTCGCTCCACCGTTAGGCGACTAGAGGGCCAAGTCGCTCCACGATTGGGTGACATGGGTTAGTCGTCTAACCGTTGAGTAACACGTGGCCAAATCGTCTAAGACGACTTGGCTCCTCTCGTTCTCTTACGAGAGAAATGGTGAGAGAGAATGTGAGGGGGTCGGGTCAAAGAAAAATGGAGGAGTTGGCAGCAAGTAGTCGCTCCACCGTTAGGCGACTAGAGGGCCAAGTCGCTCCACGATTGGGTGACATGGGCTAGTCGTCTAACCGTTGGGTAACACGTGGCCAAGTCGTCTTACGATTAGAGGGCCAAGTCGCTCCACGATTGGGTGACATGGGCCAGTGTTTAACCGTTGGGTAACACGTGGCCAAATCGTCTACCCAACGGTTAGGCGACTAGCCCATGTCACCCAACTGTGGAGCGATATATAGTTATTACTGTAAAAAAGTAGGTATATTATTGTAATTTGAAAAATATAGATTATTTAAAAAATCACTTACTCTGCATGTTTGTGTCCAAATCAGATATTTACAGAGTTCACTGCTCATGATTTAACATCACGTAGTAGCTTCTAGTGGGACGCCAACACAGAAATTAGGCGAAGAATTGGAATTTTGCTTGGTTTCGCAGCTCACCTCCTTCTCGAGGCGGACGCACACCCAGCACGCGTACATGGTGGCGAAGAGCCCTTGACGGCGAGTAGGGATAGTGGCGAGGTGCCATCCTTGGACGTGCCCTGCGACGTCGATGGCGAGGAGCAATGGAGCATCGACAGGAGGAGGAAGGCACAGAGACATCCGTAGAACCTGGCACGTAGCATGAGGCTCTCCCTGGCGGTGCGTCGGAGTCAGTCCACCCTGCCACCACTCACTAACGCTAGAGCTCGATGAGGATGGAGAAAAAGGAGTATCTCGATTTTTTTACCAAGATCTTAAAGATTCAGCGATTGTTCCTACTTCTCGTTGGAATACTCTCACAAGAGTATCACACCGACTTGAAACCATGTAAGGAATCAAACCATCCACTTGCGGTAGTCCTTTTTAGCTCCGGATAGGTGGATTCTGAACCTTCACAACACTCTTGATTCCTTTCCACAAGCTCCTCCTCGGAAGGTTATCGAGAACCACACCTCTAAGTCATCTAGGAGATGTCCATCTCCAAAAGTAACAAGCCTAGACCATCACTCGAACCTAGCAAGGTAAGCAACTAGAGTAATGCACACTAAAGGCCTGTGCTACCTCTCAAATCTCTCAAAATGTGCTCTTGAATGCTTTTGAGTGTGCTTGATCTTCCCTAAGTGTAAGGTGAACTTGTAGAGTGGCTAAGAGTACTAACAAAGATGTCTATGCCAAGTATTTTATAGCACTCTTGAAAAAACTAGCCGTTATACTCACTCTCCTAAGGAATCAGCACCTTCTGATTATCTGAAACCCTTTCGGGTCATCCTAAACATTCAACTCCAATAGTAAAAAAAACTAGCCGTTACAGGTCTAAAGTGTTATTTGATAGCTTTCGGATCATCCTTACATTTGGATGATCCTTTCCATTCGGATAATCTAGAATGTATAAAAGTTTCAGCCCACCTTTGGCTCTAATGATCTACTTCCTTGTCTGACAGATATAGAATAATCCAAAATGCATTGATAATTTTCAAACTTAGCTAATGTTGCTCCAATTTTGATTCTATTACAACTTCAACTTTTCATGGTCTTCCTTTAGCTAGAGATGAGCTTGACAAGTCTAATGTATATCACAACTGGCTACCCAACCTAACCAAGCTCAAGCTACTAACTATAGCCAAAGCAAAATAAAGACATAACGTACACTACAATGATTTGTCCTCAACACCTTGAATCATTTCTAAATACAAAGTCCTCCATCTTCGTCAAATTCCATGCTTTGACTTCATAGATTGCTTAGGTCAACACCTAGTCCAAAAATCCTAACCATCATTGAGGCCTAACTTAAGCATAACCATCACAAAATAATTAGTCGTGATGATACTTCGTCATCAATCACCAAAATACAAATTAAACGAAACTAAGGGTCTAGATGCTTGTAATACACCCGAATACCCGATGACCCGAACAAATTTAATGACCCTTGATGTTTTTTTTGAAATACAACAGGCCGCTAGGAACGAAAGTGCAAGTAACTAGGCCCAAGATCGGTTGCGCACCTACCATCTCAGCCCAGAAGGCCACTGGACGGCAAAACTTTTTCCTGCTCTGCTCCGAGCTGTATGACGGCTTCTCGGCCATGATCATCTTTTTTTATCTTTCATCATTCAGTTCTCTCAACAGAGCCTAGCTCGTATGAACCGTCAAGTAATCTGACGTGTGATTCCTAGCAAGTAATCTGTTGTCGCTACTAGTGTTTTGCAAGAAGTGACAGATCGAACAGGGAAAAAAAAACCTCATCTTCAATAGCAGGCGCCGTCTCTTCCATCGTGCTGTCAACTTTTTTTTTCATCGTGTCGACCCAATACATACCCAATACATTACATACATGCAATGGATCGTGAATTCATGATGAGCTATATATATTATTGACCACGGAACAGCAAGCCGCGATGTATCGTGGATCCACTGACGCTGAATGATTGGATTCGGCCGTCCAGATCTTCAATTCCGATTCGAGTGCGGCCGGCCGGTGGCCAGCTCGGCCGGGCGATGGAGCGTACGGTCGATGTGATGCCGAGCATAACCTAGGCCGCGCTCAGCGGTGAGAAAGTCAGCGTTCGGCTTCTACGTTAAGCGATTTTTTCATTGTTTATTTTTTTTCTTTTGTGTTTTCTGTGTTTTCTTTTTTTATTTTTTGTATTATCTGTGATGGGTTAACATGTTTTTCTATTTTTAAATTTTTTAAATTTAATTATGTCAAATAAACCAATTTAACTACAGTAAAAAATAAATCAGCTATAATAAAAAATTATAAGTTATCGTCATTCTGAACGCTACTTTAACCTTGCAAGTGTCGACATCATGTGCGAGTGTGACGACATGCACCTCTAGATCTACGGCAGGAAATGCCATGGCCAGTGAGTGATATGTTATATGTACGATGGATCGATCGACGCGTAGGCCAAGCTAGCTGCCTAGCTAGGAGGAACGCTTCGACTGAACTAGCGCGCGCACGTCTGCCTGTCGAGTCAAAGCGATCGAGAGGGACCCCGGCTCTCCATTGCGTGATCACTTTCTCGTTGGACTCACTCCGGAGCTAAGCTTTATTCATCAACGACGAAGATTAATTACAACCACGACGAACGCAAGCCGACAGAGAGACTGGTGCCCTAGTCCATGCATGATCACTTATTCAGTAGAGACATTGGAAAACAGTGTTCAAGGGAGGCTAAGACGGATGAAGGGCTGCTATGTTAAACCTTGCGAAGTGGAAACTTCGTGTGACGCAGAACAAAACGATAAAATAAAGTAGGGTTCATAGCAGACGTCGCCGATCGCTTTCTCTGAAATCTACGGGCGATCGAGAGTGGAACTTTGGCGCAAGGAGAGCCAACCAACCGAGCGTCGTTGTTTTGATCCGTTACAAAAAGAAAAAGGATGTATGACGTATGATAGCAATTAGATGGAGTGAGTGATTTTTAAAACTTTTCTAAGATATGCAAAATCTTCACTCGAGTGACTATGATAGTCATCAAGTTTATATTAAACCAATACGACGAGGTGATACAAAGCTAGCAACACAAGCCAACAAAATCAGCAGTCATCTACACAAGCCAGTCAGACCGCCATTGATGCAAGGCTGACCACCGGCCTGGGTCCGATCACACCAACTAGCCTGTCTGACCATTGGTCTGGGGCTGATCTGATCGGTCCTCTTTTTCCAGACCCAAAAACCTCTCAAGATAAAAGATCAAATCTCAAGAACTTATTCAAATCCTATTCAAATACTATCAAGTTTTGCATAGAACTTGTTCAAGACAACAAAAACTTAAATCAATCAAGAATCACAAGACTTTTAGGCTCAAGTTCACTAAATTGAGGAAAATCAAACCGAACTAACACGAATATCAAAAACCATAATTCTCAAATTACTTCTTTCTCACGAGGATCTATGATATCATGTCTTTTAGATCTATTCTCATATATCTTAGCAAAATAATTTAAGCAAAAGATTGGGCTAGAACTCCCACGAACTCAAAATCATAAATCTACTTCAAGAACAAAATAAACTAAGCAAGAACATAATTGAGATAAAAATTTATTCTATTTTCAAAGGAGGGTGAAGTTTACATGCTCATAGATAATTACAAGGTGCAACCAAAACACTACCATTTTCTCTTTTAAGATCTCTCTCACACAACCATGGAAGGAGACAAGGTAGTGGTGCAAAATCTAACCCTAGAATTCTTGAAGCTACCACCTCCTCTTTTTCCCTCTAAATAATCAGCATACTCCTTAATGGGTTACCCGTCAACCCCAATAACGCTAGTTTTACAAACACACGCATTTCAAAATGTGTTGGACCGAAAAGACCTTCTCATTCCCAAAAGCTAGCCTATGAGGTGAGAAACTCTCTCACTTTTAAGTTAGATATCTTGTCCTTTCATAACTAATGTGAGACTATTCCAATAATCTCCCCCTTCACACATTGGTGTCTCTCAATCGTTTACCATCTTCTTCACCATATACCGATGGTCTCTCAGAGTCACGGTCTAACAGGCTTTCACACACTAGTGTCCATTAGGCCAAGGATGTTAGAATATGCTCTGATACCACTTGTTAAACTAAAAGGGTTTTCTCATCTCCAAAAGCTAGCATGTGAGGTGAGGAATTCATCTACTTTTAAATTAGGTCTCTTACCCTTCCACAACCAATGTGAGACTATTCCAACAAAATATTTAGAAGACTCAACCCGCTAACTCTTTAGCGATTGATCCACTTATCAATTTCAGCTCCCCTTGATTTAAACCACTCCTGCTTTGTGTCTCTCCACGTCGCGGTTTGATCAAGACCAATCCGGTATTTAACCAATTACCAAAATACTCTTGGCGAAGCTTCCTAGCACATTCACTTATCTCCATCTTCATCTTCTCCTCAAAGTATTTTCACATACTTTGACATGCAGCCTGTAGTGCCCAATGACTAACCGTCACGTCTTCATGCATTCGGACTCCCCTAACTGTCTATACGTGCATCGGCCTCGTCACTTGGCATACTACATGCACCAACTCATCTCTTCACTATTCTTATCATCCTTGTGCTCCTACTTGGACTAAAGCTCCCCCGTTTAGTCCCGGCTTATTGCCGTCAACCACTATGTCCTCTAAGTGATTTACACATCTAAAGACCAAACAACCATATCGGACACAAGTTACATATATTTGACTCACATTAGTCAAAACTATACATTATGCAATGAAACACAAACCCTTCATGCTAGTCGACCTCAAACCAACTCACCGTTGACCACCACTATCTTCATGCTAGTCGACCGGTCTAACTGGTCAACCGGTCACACCGGCCAACTCCCCCGGTCCAGCCGCTAACCATGGCCGGTCCGACCAAACTCTCAAAACATGCTATCTGAAAAATAGCAACCACTAACTAGAAATCAGTTATACCGACCCGACAATCTAACCACCCCAAACTCCGGTCGCACCCGACCATCGATTAGACCGCCATTCTAGGCTAGTTCGACCACTTCCTCCCAGCGGTCCGATTGGTCCTCCGATCAGTCTGACCACCAGCACCAGCAGTAAATGTACTATTGTAAATTTTAAATTTAACTCAACTAAAGTGCTATTATTTATCATAAATATATGATAGACCTAGTACATGGTTTCTCAAATGACAAAAGGGAAAAGGCAACAGATTACTGCATGGTGATCTGATCTGGCGCACAACCTATCCATCATTCTCATCCTTTCCAGGATCGCGCGCTAGAATGTAGCAGATATGGATAGCACTGCCATTGGCTCATCGAAAGGATCACCGATTATCGTATGCTGCTCTCTGCTGCATGCATGCATTGCTCATTTGTTTGGTTGTTTCCAATAGAGAGACGGCTCCAACCGAGCCTGAAGATTCGCGAGGATAATGCTTCCGACTACCCTTGCTTTATCTGCCCCGTTTAGTCTACATCCCAGAGGCCACACATAGATATCTGAGACCAACATAAACAGCCTACCTGGCTAGTGGATTAATTGGCTTTTAATTTCTGCAAGGACTTGTTTAGAATTGCAAGAATCTTGGAGAAAGAAGTGCAAGTTCCCTGAAAATTTTATTCAATCCTTCCAAACAGGTGCTACTAGTGTTATTTACATCGACGAATATATGCAGCCTTTACAAGCACACTCTTTCTCAATTTTCACTACAAAGGTTTGGTGTGAGCTAGTATTTTTTTCAGACCGAGCTCTCACATCCACTAGCTTGGTAGGTTGTTTATGTTGGTCTCATATATGTATGTGGCCTCTGGGACGTTAGACTAAACGGGGCAGATAAAGGAGGGAGAGTTGGAAGCATTATCCTCGAGAATATTCTGGCTCAGTTGGAGCCTTCTCTCTATCGGAAACAACCAAACAGATGAACAATGCATGTATGCAGCAGAGAGCTGTCTCTGTAAGAATCTTGGAGAAAGAAGTGCAAGTTCTCTGAAAATTTTATTCAATCCTTCCAAACAGGTGCTACTAGTATTGTTTACAGACGAATGCAGCCTTTACAAGCACACTCTTTCTCAATTCTCACTACAAAGGCTTGGTGTGAGCTAGTATTTTTCTGCAGAGAGCTCTCACACAAGCAGGATCGATCCACTCTTGGACCATGGTAATGAGCAGCTGACCCCCCAGCAGCAGTGCAGCATCTCTGACTCTCAGAGGGACGAACTTAATCAGGGTCTAAATATTTTCTCCGTGGCTATGATGATGATGGTAGTGGGCCGGGGCGTGGCAAGTTGAGGCATGAAAGGGTTCATAGCCTCCTTCTTTTCAATATATAACTTATAACTTTGTTCAAATAAATAAACGAAATATCTTCTTTGTCATTTTTTAAAACGATTTATCAAGATAATTTTTAAAAATAGCTTATCGGTATTCGATTCATTCGCACAAATATTTACGCTAGAACTAAAAATTATCAGTTATAATCATAAATCATCAATCACAGCTGAAATAGAACAAAGAAAAAAAAGGAAACTTCTTGGTGAAGGCAATCATGGTTGGGGTACAACAAGCTGTGCTCCCTTCCTTTGGTTTCTGACTAGGCCCCCACTCCCGAAAGCCCCGATCCTTCGTAGACTTCCCCTAAAGTTGCTGCACTAATGATGCGCCGCTTCTACTAGCGATTCTGAGTGCTTTTTTCCTATTACTTATGGTTTTAGATTAAAATTTTAAATTTTAGCTATTCGTAAGAGAGAGTATAGAGGAAGATACTAGCATATAATTTTAGTTGATATAGATGAAGTCGAGACATTGTTTACTATAATTGACATGTAGAACCCATCCTAAAAGACACGTTGTTTGAAAACTAATTACCGTAGAAAGCTAAGCCATAAACCAAAAAAACTTACCGTTTGTTGCATTAGTACTAGCAATAGAGTGCCATGTCTGCTATCCAACCAAAATTGGAACTAGGGGTGAAAAGTAGATATGAATTATCCGTATTATCCGGTTACCGTATTCGATAAAATGCGAATATGATATAGATATTCCCATCCGATCAATAATTTTTATCCTATTCGTATTCAAAATATAGATACGAATATGGTGTAAATTTTTACCATCCGAAATGTTATTTTATTTGAACTATCCGTATTCGTATTCGACGAAGCAATATGCATATTTTATTACAATATGACTAATTAGTTGTACAAGATTTTTTTAATTGAACATGAATTCGTGTTTCTTTAGGTTAACTAAATGAACTAGAATGTTAAGCGTGATTAAATAAATGAATTAGAATGATTAAGCATGATTGTACGAGGATAAAATATCATTAATATCTTCATATTACATAAGTTACGAGAATATCCTAATCCAACCGAATTGAGTATATATTCGATTTGAATTTGTGTTTATTACAATATTCAATTCGTATTCGTATTCGAGAATATTCGAATTCATATTCATATTCGTTTATAAATATAAATACGAATATGGTTTATGCACTATTTAATCTATATCTAATCCGTTTTCATCTCTAATTGGAACGCCTTCAATTTGCGCTTCTTCTTAATTTGCTTTGTTTTCTGGAGGAGGATGCATTGGAGGAAGAGGAACTACACTTTCTTTCTAGATTCAGGTGTATGATGCCCGAGCTCGCAAGTTGTAACCTGAACGGCCCAAACATTGTTTATAATTAAGAGCTTTACCACCATGGTACACGTTATCACCGTCCTTCCCTTGCGAGTAACAAATTGTACTTGATGTGATAGCATGTCGCCTCCTCCAACATCTGAAATATGCTGTGCGATGAAGTGTATTTTTGAGTTTAGGTATGTTTTTTTAGACCGCAGGTTATTAGTTTAATATATAGTAATTATTAAATAAAATAAAATAAAAATTAACTAAAAGCTGAAAAGAATGAGATCTTGGTTTACTTGGTTTTGTTCGTAAATTTCTTTATTTTCTGAACCTCACGGTAATTTCCTGGACTGTGTGCAGTGCTTTAAGGGATCTTTTCATTAAAACACACCACACCCCAAAAAAATCTGTAACATGACGCAAATACTCCATTTACTAATGCTACTACTAGTAGCAGTACATACATACTCCTATGCTGGGCTATGTAGATTCCGTAATATAAATCCGACAATTATCTCTAGAAGGTATATTATTTAAATAATATTTAATAAAATTAAATCATAATTATCTCTAATAAAATAGTAGTAATATGTCTTTCTACTAAATATTATTTAAATAATATACTTCTAAGTATACGTGTTGTTACGGGGAGGCAGAGCAGAGAATATGATCATTGGGGGACGGAGGGGGAGCAGAGAATACGTTGATTGGGAGGACGGAAGAGCACAAACTTCCCCCCTACACGCTCGAGGCGCCGCTTCCAGGCTTGCCGCACTAAAATGCGAGCCTCTTTTGGAACGGAGTGGGCTGGTAGGGCCCGACGTTACTTTCTTCGCAGCTCTTTTTTTTTCGATTTCTAAAAGCTACATACAAAATATTTTTTAAATAAAATTTATAAATTAATTATAGTATATATTATAGCGACTCCATTTGTATCAACCAAAACTATACGTAATTTTCTGTTACTCCATACTTTTTCTTATGAATAGCTGAAAAATCACAAATCATAGTTAAAAGCTATAATTCTAAACTAAAAAGAATAGATCCGACCATATTGGCATTTGCTATTAGGTTTGGACATCTCTATATTACATTCACTTCTTTTTCATTTCTTTCCCTTCTTTTTTTTATGAGAAAGAAGGATTTAATTGCTCACTTTGAAGATTGGGACGAAGGAACTCCGAATCAGTCTGTCACTTTGCCAGTTTTATGCATGGAATATTACATGCTTTTATGAATGGGTTAGAGCACCTTTTCCAAAAGGGACTAAGCCATTGATGTTGGATAATTAGCTAAGCAAAAAGTATGATTGATCTCAATTGCAGAGTTCTTTGAGATGGTCTCAATTGCAAAGTTACAATAGATACGATATGTTTTGTTTTGTTTGCAGGTTTAGCTTTCGTTCCCTATTGAAGCATGGCTCAAGTTGATATAACTAGAATAATTTTGCACAGGTAGATATTGCAACATATTGTATTTATTATATAATTCTATTACATTTCAAAATTATAGTTATATATGTTGCACAATTATAATAGATTATATATATATAATTAATATGTACCATTATAATCTAATCTATCAAAATAAGTGGTATAGATCTTATCTTTTTCTCTGAATTAATAAGAGAATCTCTAGAAATTTTGTTTTTCTTTTCTAATTTAAAGATTATTGTTTGTTTTTTAGACATCTAAAAATCGAAAGAGATACTTTAAATATTAAGAGTTATTTGTGCTCGGCGTGTAAGGCGCAGGTGTAGTACGAAGTACAACCTGAGAAGAAGCAGCAGCAGACGTACTCCTGCTACTTTTTTGAGACAGGGAACGCACAAACAAACGGAGGCACGCACCTGGTCGTACAAGAGTGTAAAAAAATAGACCGGCTTTATCTGCCGCAAAAATTAGGTTCTGCGCTATTTGTTCTGTTTCCTTGTTTCGCATTCACATATATCTAATTTTAAAAGCAAACAAAAGTTTGTAGTATACCTTTCAATCATGCATGCAACCATCTTCAACAATATCATCTCAGCTGTCTCTTAGCTATATTAAATAGGTAAAATTCTATATAGAGAAGAGATAATATAATATCTCTTATGTAAAAGATGATTTGAGTCCGTAAACTAATACAAATAGTGAGAGTGTGAAACAGAAAGTTATGATGAAAATAATATAAAATAGTTAGATGAATAATGTACTGTTAGAGAGATTATTTCTAGTACTATTTTTAAATAATATGAAAGTTTTAAAAATAATTTTAAAAGATAAACTATTGTACGTAACCTAACAGTGCCAGTCATGTAAAAGTTATGCCGGGGCCAACCGGTCAGGGCGCTCCGGCACTTCGCACAAACTGTTTAATCTAAAAAAGAAAATGAGTCCTTTGTATTGGATACTTTTTTTCTTACATCGAGCGCCTCAGATACTTTATCCTTCATCAAGCGCCTCACGAAATGCATGAATTACTTTTGTACTACTGCAACACGCACATCTCTGATTACTTTGAGCAAGTCTGGGTCAGTATTGGATGGTTAGTGCTCTGTGACTCATTGTTGAGACTTGAGAGAGAGAGAGAGAGAGAGAGAGAGAGAGAGAGAGAGAGAGAGAGAGAGAGAGGGGTGTCGTCGATGTGATATCAGATAGGACTACGTGTTTCAGAGAACAGAAATGAACCAAGAAAACCTGCGTGGAAAGTACGCGAAATCGATCGAACAGAATTGAAGGCAGCCAAAACCCCGTGCATTTATTGAAGATGGAAGCCTTGCCAAAACAAACCAAGCGCTCACGCTAGCCACCTCACCAAGAAACTCCTGCTCCCTCCCTCCCTCTCCGCTGCTAAGTGCTAGCCCAAAAAACACCGGAAAAATCCTAGTAGCATGCACTCTCGCGAACAAAATTGGTCCTGCGCGCGTCGCCGCACGGGTGCACGCCTCGCCTACGCCGAGTCGGCGCCTGGGAAGGCGAGCGGCTTGGCGCTGGCGATGAAGGAGGGCTTGTCGTCGCCGGCCATGATGACGACGACCTTGGGCTCCCTGTCGAGCGGCACGAACACCCGTACCGCCGACGCCTCCTCCGCCCCGCTGCTCCCCCGCCGCGACGAAAACCCTGACCCCGGCTTGCGGCGCGTGCAGACGAGCACGAGCAGCGCCACCGCGATGAGCCCCACCATCACCGCGAACCCCAGGAACAGGTACGGCGTCGGCGTCCTCCACAGCGGCGGGCGGCCACGCGGCACCCCACCCCCGCCGCCATCCCCCATCAGCGCCACACCTCCCCTCACCGGCCTCATCTCCCTCCCTCTGCCGTACAGAGCTGTTGCCTCTGTGGCTGCGAGCCTATGACTGCGAGTGTGGTTTGGTAATTGGTTGCGACTGAGAGGGGGAGGTATACAACTATATATAGGGGCGCGGGGAAGGGAGTGAGGAAAAAAGAAACCGCGCTTGGTTGCTGGCTGGGAAAAAAATGCTCCTCAGATGCTGCCACCTGGCCTCCTGACTCCTGAGCACCGTAAATTTTGCTCGCTCGCTGCCTCCCCCAGGTGGTGTGTTGCTGCTGCTGGGTTAGGTTTGGGTGGTCTCTTTCTGCTGCATGCAGAGGGATGACAACCGGGACATTCTCCGCCAAGAAGTGGTGGAATGTCTTCGTCTTCGATTTTTTCCTGTTCTTCACTCCCGCCTCTGATTACATGTTCGGAGAAGAATTTATTCTGTTCCCTATTCCTGGTGGGGAACAAGCCCTGATAGGAACCCATTCCCCGATAATAAATGACCACTTGAAATATACAAATAATTACAATCAACAACAATATGACAATTTGATCAATAAAAATTACATGAATTCACCACAATAAATATACAATATGTGTATCACATAATTCAAACAAGTATTTATTTCTCGATTTAGGATTTTATAAGGTATTAATAAGATATCATATGAGATACATGGTATGGTATACAATGATTTGAGTCTCTAACGAGGAACTGGTATGGAGGGTAGGTGAACGTGCCCATCCCTGCGATCCCTGATGGGAAATGAATTTGCTTGCTATTTATTCCCATGAAGAAAAAAATATCCTCATCCCCACCCCCTAATAGAGGAATTCCCGGCCGGGAATGGGGAATGGGGGTCCATTGCCATCCGTAGAAGGAAGTGAGAGGAAGTCAACAAAACAAAGTGTTGAAGGCTGGAGCAGAGCCAGAGCTGTTGTGTTTTGGCCGGATTGTGAAGTCGGTTTTGCCTTTTGATACAGGTGGGGATACCAGACATGGTACTCATCATGCTACAGTATAAGTCTTCACTCTTAAGAAACGTCCTCATATAATATAAGTTTATTGTTGAGATTAAATATATAATTATTGTAATACTCTACTTCACCGTACCCCTTTCTTTAATTCTTAAAAAAGTGGATGAGTAGCTGTAGTTTATAATTATATATGTATGTATGATTCAAATTTTTTTAGATTTAATATCTTCCTGGTGACTTATTTTTTCATGGGTATCCGTGGAGATATTATGAGAAGCGGAAATTCGAGAATGCTGAGGGGAAATGGTGAGCTAGAACACGCACGCACAGGGAGAAATAAATGGAGTGCCCCGAGAACGGGTTCCGTGAACCTAGCCATGCGACCGGAAATGGGTAGCTGAACCTAGTCCAAGAGTCCGGAATGATCCATGCCGTTCGCTGCTGGCTAGCGTTTGGCTGTAGCCTCGCGTTCCGTGATCGTGCTCTACTTCGTGGTTAACTGTGCTACTCCCGTACTCCGCACTTGTCATATGTCCGTTGGCACGTACGCTACAATTCTCCTTTCGTTCTTTCGGTCGTCCAACTTGTTGCCGCTACTGGTACTACATCAAAGTTCTTCAGGTAGACGTGAGCCGATGAACCGGCCGACGAGCTCAGGCACATGCGTCAGCAGCAGCAGCATGGAGATGAGCTGGCCGGTCGCGTTTCCGAGTCGCCGCATTCATTCCTGAAGCTAGGAGGGCTATAGTAGTGCTACTAGCATCCATGGAACGCCGCGTATAGTTGCTGGCCTGCAGCTGGAGGGCTTTTCTCTGGGCCCCATCCGCTGTTGATTCGGCGTAGGGCCGATCGAATCAACGGTCGATGAGGTCTCATCTGAGGCTCTCATCACGAATACATATCCACTCGCTAGCTTCTTTCGGAAGATTCCACGGGCGCACTCAATTGGTGGTGCTAATTGGAAATTATTGTATATGGCAAAGGCTAAAGTAGTTTGTGGGTTGGGTGGAGCCTTGGAGGGGGGGTTAAGCGCAACTTTATTAAAGTTAAACCGGATGGTTAGGTTAAACCTAAGCATCCTGCAGGAAGGAAGAATAATCCGGATGGTTAACACCAGCTTACGCATGCGTTATCTTCGGTTGCGTTTTATGGTTGTGATATATGGTTTTTGATCCTATTACAAACGAACTGAATATCGATAAACCGATGGATCGCTTTAAAAAGACTGTCGTGTTAAGCTGCTTCGAAACAGCAATGGAGAAACCATCTCGTTTGTTTGTTTAGGAAAAACTATAAATCGAAAAGAATGGGACATACTGAACTTGGGTTCATCTGAAAGTAACGAATATTACTAGCTCCGACTCTGGGTTCGCCCATTAGGCCTTGTTCCAAACGACTTTTGGCTTCTTAAATGTGTTGGCTTTTTTATTTTATCTTTTTTGGCTTTTGGGTTTTTTTGCTTTATTCTTTTGTATTGTCTGTGATGATATAACTTTTTATTTTTTTAAATTTAATTACTTAGAAAAAACTAACAACTGCTACAGTGCTTTTTCAGCCACTACAGTGCAAAAAAAGCAAAAAGTTACGGCTATTTGGAGCACTACCTTAATGAGGTTTCTTGGATTGTCGCATCACTGTGCTAGGAAGACATCCCTTCTCGTAATATAGCATGGTCCAATGATAAATTATTATGTGTTCTAAACATGACATGGTGATTCATGAAAGACCATGTGGTGGTAACCCCATGTTAGTGATAAGTATTTGGTATTGATCGTGTATTGATTTCATTGCTTGAGTTTGAACTTTTAAATTTGTGAATTGAGTCTGTGCTATTCTGTGTTCCTAATTAGACTGGCCTGGCCAGGCAGTCTGATCATTAGGATGGTGCAATCAGACCGATCTGGGGAGGCTGTTTGACTGGTTGCCTTGTGGACGGTTTGACCGGCGTGTGAGCCGTGGTCAGATCGGTCTTGCTGAGTTGATCTGTTGGTTCTGCGAAAGTGTTAGTCACGATATAAGTCCATACGAGTGTTAGTCACGAGGTAGTCTATGCATGTGTGAGTCATGATATATGTCTATGCATTGGGTTTGTTAATGGAGAGTTAAGTGTATGTCATTTGTACTCAGATCGATTTCTTTATTCTTTGTTGTGTAGGTGTTTTGATGATGGTTGCGGTCAACGGCAAGACCGAGGTTATGAAAGGAGTCCTAAGGCTATGGCGTGCCGTGTAAGTCTAGGTAGAGCAACATCTCAAACTGAGAAGCATGGGAGAAAGACAAAGGTTGTAAAGAGGTAATGCATGCATGTGATGTGCCAAATGAACTTGTGTATCTCAGATGGTGACGTTCCTCGGAGCATGTTTTTCAAGTGGTGACAATTCAGCGCATGCATACAATCTTGGCAATAAGTCATGCGCATCGCATGTGTATGAGAGTGTAAAACTCATTTGTATGTGGGTTACCGGGATTCTCTATATATAAGTGGTATGATCCACTAAGTAGTGCCTGGTTGGTGTAAAGAGTAGCATCTACTATATAAGCATTTTGTTGAGTTGAGTCTTATGAGAAACTTGAGACATTAAGGTTAGGATTTTTTTGTGTTTGGAGCCTTATGTATGTGCTCTAGGCTAAAAGCTCTGTTATCCTGAGCGATTAGCTGTAAAAAATTTTCACTTCAGGTGAAATGAACATTCGAACTTTGCCTAGTTGAGTTGTGCCATGAAACCCGTCTAACCCAAATATAACCACTTCGACCATCTCAAGTCCATTTAACCAATTTTCAACTCCATTCAGCCAATTCAAGCACCGCTTAAACTCCAACCACGTAAATCCATTTTCTTTTATGCCTTTTCTTGTTGTTTTATTGTATTTTGTTCCTAGCTTACATTTTAAAAATAGGAACTTATTTAAATTTATTCTTCTGCGTTAGTACCTGGATTCGATTAGCTGGTCATGGAAGAGCTATAGGATCCATTAAAAGCAGTTGGTGTAAACCAAGAGCCTACAGCAAAATAATCAAAGGCTATGGATAAAGAGACAAGTCATATATTTTTGATCATGTTGAACCTACATCCTTTATTTATCAAATTATCAGTACTTTCACTATTCTTTATTTATGCAATGTTATTTATCTAAAAATGATTGTTTAGAATGACATGATAATTAGTTATGTCCTAATACTGGAAAAAGTCCTATGTTACTTTATAGCCATATTCACCTTGACAAACCTTAATAATAGTAATTACTATAAAATTTACTATGGTAGATTAGGAATTTATATGTTTTACACTATTTAGTATTTCGGCATTTTGCTAATAGATTTTATAAAATTGTACTAGGGCTAAGGTTGAATCATGAAAAATCACTAGATAGTTGGAGTCCACGATCTTACCCTAGGAAGGAGGCTTGGGATGGATTGGTGACAGTGCCGTACTATATTGGGTTTTTGGTTTGTGGCTGGCTGTCTTGTTGGTAAAAAATAAAGACTAGAATCTTTTGCTAAGGATACAAAAATCACTCAATCACAAGTTTTAACTTATCAAATCTGGTCAGTAACTACTTAAATCAATTGAATATCTACTGGAGGGTACGCTATTCCAGAAAGGGAACGGCCCTAGGGTGGTATGGGAACAGTAAAACCATACTTGACAATGGTAGATCCACTCAGAATCGAGTGGTAGTGTCCCGCATTGGCCAGTGGATACTCGACAATATGTAATTCATAACTTGTTGGGTAGAGACTTGAAAGAGGAGAGCAACAAAAGACCTTGTTTTCTTAATTCAGTCGTATGTTACTGTTACATGTCTAGATATTGAGAGTTTGAGAAATATTGTAGGTAAAACTGAGTAATTCTACAGACAACTAATAGTATTTGAATACGACGTGCTCCTATTTCCAAAAAAGGAGCTGTTACAGTTCTACTCAAATTGACAATCTAATTAGTATAAACAAGTTGTACGTTTTATTACCTTTTAAACAAAAGCTGTAAAAAGCATTCATTTTTGTTATATGCAGTGAATTGACCTTCTGACGCTGCCGGTGCCCTTCTTTAGGGGGTGATCGGAATAGCGATGGCTTTTGACTTTTGTTGAAAAAACACTGTAGCTGGCTGAAAAAATACTGTAGCTGAGCTGGTTTATTGAGTATAATTAAATGTAAAAAATTATAAAAAACGAAAAAACAAAAAAAAGTGTAACTAAATTAAAAAAACGAAAAAACAAAGTTTACTGTAGCAGCACAGTGCTGCTACAGTGAAAAAATCGCCGATCGCAGAAGCCAAAAGCCGAACTGATCGGTGCCTTAGATGCAGTGAATTTGTAGATGCGCATTTCTAGAGTGAATGCATTAGAAAGCGGAATTTAACTTTCACAATGTGGACTATGATGGTACATCTTCTTCTTTCCATGATTGAGAAAAGGGAGCAGGAATGCATGCTAACAGTTCAGCTATTATGCCTGAATACAGGCCTGAACAAATCACACACTTCCTGCATCATCGAGCTAGAAATTAACAACCCGTTTAGGTCGCTTAAACCTTGTGTACATCCCTGAGCACCAGATCACCCCACCAATTTGATCATACCTGTACACATCAGACCAGTTAAATCGACCTTTTAACATTACTTAATCGGATTGGGTTCCAGACTCACAGGTATACCATTTACAGCCTTGTAATTTTTTTTTCATATGGACCTGGCCCTCATGGATTTTCCAACAAAAAATACAAGGGCCTGATCATCAAAGCCTTGAGCTAAGTTGTTTTGTTGTAAAAGTCCTATAATCTTTAAAATGCTCAATTTATTGTGAATTCACCACAATAAATATACAATATGTGTATCACATAATTCAAACAAGTATTTATTTCTCGATTTAAGATTTTACAAGATATTAATAAGGTATCATATAAGATACATGGTATGGTATACAATGATTCGAGTCTCTAACGGGAACTGGTAGGTGAACGTGTCCATCTCCACCATCCCTGATGGGAAATGAATTTACTTGCTATTTATTCCTATGAAGAAAAAAATATCCCCATCCCCACCCCCTAATAGAGGAATTCCCGACCGGGAACGGGGAATAGGATCCATTGCCATCTGTAGAAGGAAGTGAGAGGAAGTCAACAAACCAAAGTGTTGGAGGCTGAGCAGAGCCAGAGCTGTTGTGTTTTGGCTGGATTGTGAAGTCGATTTTGCCTTTCGATACAGGTGGGGATACCAGACATAGTACTCCTCATGCTATAGTATAAGTCTTCACTCTTAAGAAACGTCCTCACATAATATAAGTTTATTGTTGAGATTAAATATATAATTATTGTAATACTCTACTTCACCGTACCCCTTTCTTTAATTCTTAAAAAAGTGGATGAGTAGCTGTAGTTTATAATTATATATGTATGTATGATTCAAATTTTTTAGATTTAATATCTTCCTGGTGACTTATTTTTTCATGGGTATCCGTGGAGATATTATGAGAAGCGGAAATTCGAGAATGCTGAGGGGAAATGGTGAGCTAGAACACGCACGCACTGGGAGAAATAAATGGAGTGCCCCGAGAACGGGTTCCGTGAACCTAGCCATGCGACCGGAAATGGGTCGCTGAACCTAGTCCAAGAGTCCGGAATGATCCATGCCGTTCGCTGCTAACTAGTATTTGGCTGTAGCCTCGCGTTCCATGATCGTGCTCTACTTCGTGGCTAACTGTGCTACTCCCGTACTCCGCACTTGTCATATGTCCGTTGGCACGTACGCTACAATTCTCCTTTCGTTCTTTCGGTCGTCCAACTTGTTGCCGCTACTGGTACTACATCAAAGTTCTTCAGGTAGACGTGAGCCGATGAACCGGCCGACGAGCTCAGGCACATGCGTCAGCAGCAGCAGCATGGAGATGAGCTGGCCGGTCGCGTTTCCGAGTCGCCGCATTCATTCCTGAAGCTAGGAGGGCTATAGTAGTGCTACTAGCATCCATGGAACGCCGCGTATAGTTGCTGGCCTGCAGCTGGAGGGCTTTTCTCTGGGCCCCATCCGCTGTTGATTCGGCGTAGAGCCGATCGAATCAACGGTCGATGAGGTCTCATCTGAGGCTCTCATCACGGATACATATCCACTCGCTAGCTTCTTTCGGAAGATTCCACGGGCGCACTTCAATTGGTGGTGCTAATTGGAAATTATTGTATATGGCAAAGGCTAAAGTAGTGTGTGGGTTGGGTGGAGCCTTGGAGGGGGGGTTAAGCGCAACTTTATTAAAGTTAAACCGGATGGTTAGGTTAAACCTAAGCATCCTGCAGGAAGGAAGAATAATCCGGATGGTCAACACTAGCTTACGCATGCGTTATCTTCGGTTGCGGTTTATGGTTGTGATCTATGGTTTTTGATCCTATTACAAACAAACTGAATATCGATAAACCGATGGATCGCTTTAAAAGACTGTCGTGTTAAGCTGCTTCGAAACATCAATGGAGAAACCGTCTCGTTTGTTTGTTTAGGAGAAACTATAAGTCGAAAAGAATGGGACATACTGATCTTGGGTTCATCTGAAAGTAGCTCCGACTCTGGGTTCGCTCGTTAGGCCTTGCTCAAAACAACTTTTGGCTTCTTAAATGCGTTGGCTTTTAATTTCGCCTTTTTTTGGCTTTTGGGTTTTTTTGCTTTTTTACTTTATTTCTTTGCATTGTTTGTGATGATATAATTTTTTTATTTTTTTATCTTTTAAAATTTAATTACTCAGAAAAGTTAACAACTGCTATGTATAGTGCTTTTTCAACCACTATAGTGCAAGAAAAGCCAGAAACTTATAGCTGTTTGGAGCACTACCTTAATAAGGTTTCTTGGATCGTCGCATCACTTTGCTAGGAAGACACCCCTTCTTGTAACATAGCATGGTCCAAGGATAAATTATGTGTTCTAAACATGACATGGTGATTCATGAAAGACCATGTGGTGGTAACTCCATGTTAGTGATAAGTATTTGGTATTGATCGTGTATTGATTTCACTGCTTGAGTTTGAACTTTTGAATTTGTGAATTGAGTTTGTGTTGTTCTGGAGTATCTAGTTAGACCGGCCTAGACAGGCGGTCTGACTATTGGGACGGTGCGGTCAGACCGATCTGGGGAGACTTTCTGACTGGTTGCCTTGTGGGCGGTTTGACCGGCGTGTGAGCCGTGGTCAAACCGGTCTTGCTGAGTTGATCTATTGGTTCTGCGAAGATGTTAGTCACGGTGTGAGTCTATACAAGTGTTAGTTATGAGGTAGTTTATGCATGTGTGAGTCGTGATGTGTGTCCATGCATTGGGTTTGTTAATGGAGAGTCAAGTGCATGTTATTTGTACTCGGATCGATTGCTTTGTTCTTTGGTGTGTAGGTGCTTTGATGATGGTTGTGGCCGTGGCAAGATCGGGTTATAGAAGGAGTCCTAAGGCCATGGCGTGTCGCGTAAGTCCAGGTAGAGTAACATCTCAAGCTGAGAAGCACGAGAGAAAGTCAAATGTTGTGAAGAGGTAATGCATGCATATGATGTGCCAAATGGACCAATGTTTTTCAAGTGGTGATATTCCTTGGAGCATGTGTTTCAAGTGGTGATGACTTCAGCGCATGCATACAATCTTGGCAAAAAGTCATGGGCATCGTATTGTCGTGAAGACCGACAGGTGGCAATTTGGAAAAATATCCAAAACTGAAAGGAGTAGTGGTTTGCTAAACCGCGGCACTGGCCTGAGAGATTTAGGTCACGTCTTTATGGATTGAAGTCTTATTGGACTTGTGGAGCATTTAGAAGTCATGCTTTGAAGAGCATGCAAGTGTGTAAGAGTGTAAAACCTATTTGTATGTGGGTTACCGGGTTTTCCCATATATAAGTGGTATAATCCATTAAGTAGTGACTGGTTGGTGTAAAGAGTAGTCTCCATTATATAAGCCTTTTGTTGAGTTAAGTCTTATGAGAAACTTGAGAGATTAAGGTTAGGATTTCCTTGTGTTAGAGTTATGTGTGTGCTCTATACTTAGAGCTTTGTTATCTGAGGAATTGGCTATAAAATATTTTCACTCCAGGTGAAATGAACATTCGAACTTTGCCCAGTTAAGTTGTGCCATGAATCCCTTCATGTGCCTTTGATTTTCTTGACTTTCTTGTTTGATTTCTCTGTCTAGAGTTTTTTTGGTGCCAAGAATGTATAAAAGGTGGAGATGTCTCTTGTAGACAAGATCTCATCTATCTAGGCATGAGTTAGAGGAAGTTATTGAGTTTGTTCATTTTTCAAAAGAGAGAAGTGATTTTTGGATTTGATCTTGTGGGTGTTTTGAGTTCAATTCGTGTTGTGTTCTAGGGATTATTGTAGCTTTACCTGATTTTACTGTTTAAAGAGGCTAGACTGCTAGAATAAACGTTAGGCTGCCTCCTCATGAAGGTCAGACCACCAGAGGTTGTCAAAATGTGTTTGGCTCTATTTTGATTGGATCTTTTCCTTGTGATTATTTGTCTTTGATCTTCATAATTTCTATAGCCACTGGAGTGAAGAGTATTACTTCCGCTCAAAGGAAAATATTTTGAAAAGCCTCGAAATTAATTTGGACTCCTATTCACCTAGCTCTAGTCACCATACTCGATCCTACAGTTCAAGATGAGTATAACTTTGTATCCTATTTAAAAGAAAGGACAGTTCAAGATGAGTGTAACTCTATATCCTCTCCAGTTCAGTAACAATTTAAAAGAAAGGAAAGAAGAGGAGACCTCTGATCTAAGGACAGATTAATGAGTTCACTTATCTCAAATTAATTATTATCTCAGCATGGTGGTTATTCAAGAGGCATGATACAGGGGATGCCCGATCTTCACAACGTAGGATCGATGATGATAACTTGGATCTGTGCAACCTGACAAAATGATGGCGCCAACCACTGTTAGGATAGTAACATGTGATAAAAGAATTCATCCAATCATATGCTCGTGATCCCGTCTACCTGACCATACAAAAGTAGACATGATGCTCCTCTAAACCTTCGGATTCACAAGAACAACGGTGAAGAGAAACTCCTAATTCTTTCAAGGTGCGCTTTGGCTAACCTAGGAAACAAAAGTATAATTCTTAAAATTATTTATTCATGGTCCCCCAAAGGTTACATATTACAAGGCTTATATAGCCTTTGGAGAAGTCCATAAGAACTCCAAACGTGTTCAACTTAACCCTATATGGTTTTAGACTCGAACTCACACAAAAGAAATTAAAATAAAATAAGACAAAAATCTATGGTGTTTCTAAAGATTGATCCCTTTCCATTGCATAGTCCTTGAAGTAAGCTTTCCAACAAATCCAAGAACATCTCAATCGGGCTCCATGTGTAAAAGTTATGGCCTTTTGTTTGCAAGGGTTACCTTTGGACTGCGTTGAACTCAATCAAAGGATCGATCGGACTAGTCCAAATGTCACCGAGGTCGATCGACCGATCCGAGCATTACTGAAAACTATTGAATAGTCCAGAACATTGAAGCCATCCGGACTAGTTCGAACGTCTTTGAAACCATCCGATCGTCCAAAGCCAATCGGATGGTCCGGATAGCCGAAAGCTGTTCGGACTGGTCTGAACGTTACCGAAACCATCCAAGCGTTCAAAGCTGATCGAACAGTCCGGACGGTCCGCACATATCCAAAGATGATCAGACTGTCCCGAAGATTGTTTGATGCCAATCAGATTGGTCCGAACGTCCGGAGTGAATTCTGCGACTTCGATTAAACTTTTGGAAAGGTCCAAGTACCTAAACACAAGTAAATTACAAGATTTAGGTAGTATAAAATCTTATTATAATTAATAACATGTGCATTAAGAAGCAAGTTTATCTGATCTTGCAGTTTCTTGGCATGTGCTCTCGTAATTGATCCTCTCGGTAACTCAGTGTGTATATCTGGATCATTAGGCGAAGGAGAAGAAGGTGTTTTCAGGATATCCTTATCATCCTCCCCCTCTTAGAAAGGAGTCGTCCTCAACTTTGATTCTTCCGATCCAAAAAATAGTGACAAATTAGTAATATTGAATGTAGAACTTACAACATAATCATCACCCGAAAGCTCTATCTTTTATGCATTGTCATTGATATTCTCAATTACTTAAATGGACCATCTCTACGATCAACTGTCTTCTCAAGCTCTGCCTGGGCTCTCAAAATCGGCTGACTCCAATAAATGTGGTGATGAGTTCAACATTAGCAGGACGACGTACGGCTTCAGTTAGTACATGCCATCTTCGTGACGTCGTCTGTTCAATTGGTGGTAGAATTTTTGATGTGACTAGTAGAGTGCCCGTGCGTTGCAACGGATATTAAATAAATAAGACAACAGTTTCTAAACTCATATTATTTGGTTTATATATTTTAGATCATAGTATCACGAATCATCTACTTAATTAAGCTTCGTTCCAACGGACATGCATTAAACAGACAGGTCATACTAAAGATGGTTTTCAAAATTGAAGTCTAGCCCTCTAAAGACACCTGTTAAATTTAATGATTATCTTTGGAATACAATATATTAAATTGTTATCATCGTAAAGACCCTATGGCGAATAGTGATTAAAACCAAACCCCTTGCCGGACTCTTCTCACTTCCCTCTACCTCCTTCTACCAGTTACTTGCGTTGGCTTCTGACAACTCTGGCACCGTGGAATCTTAGGCGACACGACGCCTTCCTCGCTCCAATGGCTTCGCCACCATCTCCGACAACGAAGGCCAATGCCAACCCATTTTTTATCGGCATCCTTTAATCAAGCAATCCTTTACAAACATGAATATTATTGTGAGTGATATAATATAGTATTATTTATCGCCATCCTTCTGATGAGGTAATGATCCATTTGCCCACAAGAAAAGCACATTGACAACTTGAGTACATACCATCAATATCAAGCATAAATACATGACAGGTTGAAACCTTACTTTTTGTGAGCACTTTCACGGATAGCATGATGGCATCAAGACCTTCCCGACTACAATTACTATATATCAGAAACTTCTGCCTTGTTGGAGTTGGATGGTCTATCATGCTTTCCAACATATTTGTGGTAATAGTAACTGGTTTTTGCATGCTTTGGCATGTTCTAACAATATTCTCCTAAAAAAAGTAAAATAATTGCAACTTAAATACTATTAGTGCTTGCTTGTTTTACAGGCATATGAATAAATAAAAGGTGGAAATGAACAAAATGGTAAGAATGTTTTCTTGTCCGCCTAAAATTATACATAAATTTTAATCTCACCCGTAGAAAAGGAACTTCCTTAATAGGAAGTTCAGCATCAAGATCTCCACACGTCACCATTGCCTATAAGCATTTCAAGAAGTTCAGTGTGTAGCACTAATAAAGAAGTCCATCAAGGCGGCAGATAGTTTTTTCATTTATCAGACATAGAATAAGACCTGCATGCGGACACATACAAGATACATGCAGCCAGAAATAGAACAGTAGAATTAAAACAATAAAAATTATGTGTTCCAACTTCCACAAAAGCTCTTCAACACACATTGCTTGGTCCAATTCTCATGACAACTACTCAAGGGCATTTAAATATTGAAAGGAGTTGCCACTTGACAATGCCTTTTTAATATGAAGGAATTGACATAGACGATGTGTCTTACCCCATCTGATACGGCAATAATAGACTGGAGATTTGGTACTGAATCTGCACTCTTAATTTTTGGAATGACATGTATATCTGCATTAGCACCTGGATACGAAAAGGAGCAAAGAACACATTAATTAAGTTCCCAATATAGATATCCAAGATTTTCATACATGACAAAGAGAACATTACTTTTAAGGAAGTCCTTTACTTCATGAATAACTTTGGCATCCTTCACAAAGGAAACAGTATGGAAATCAACACCATTTTCAACGCTAAACTTTATGTCTTCCCAATCCTTCTCTGTTGGAGCGAAGCATGTTAGGAAGAAATCAATCGCTTTATTATGGATGGCAAAGTTGCACTCTTACCACGGGCATTTAGGTAGTGCCTTGATTTCAATTCAAAGAAGAAGGCGAGTTCACGGATGGAAGCGGTGCTAAAAAAAAGGATGCCATCTTTACAGCATGAACTTGAATATTAACGTACAAATTTAACAGAGAAGTGATGGTGGGCAAATATTTTTTGTCATAAGAAGTAGCACAGATCTAACAACTGTCCTAACCTACCAGTTTATTAAACATAGACTAAATCACAACAGCTATGATTAATCTACAAATCCAGGTTGAACCAAAGTTTGACTTTAAATGCATTCTAAGATTAATCAAATCAAATGCATCGCAAAATAATACATTTGTTATGTGATTAGTGGACCAAACCAGTCTAATATGCGCACATGGATTAGAATTTGAACAGATATGCAATGCAAGCCATATACCTGTATGAAGTTAAACAGCCGCTTGGTGCTGTCGTAACCTGCTCCACCTTCTCCGTGGCCGCCTCCCCAACGCCCTACACCTCCACCTCCCTATCCACCTCGCCTTCGCCTCCCCAGCGCCCTCCACCTCCCCCTCACCATCCGCCTCCCCAATGCCCTCCACCTCCCCTCCCTCCCCTCCCCATCCGCCTCGCCTCCACCATTGTTGTCGCTTTGGGCTTGGCGTGGGGTGGCAGCCAGCGGCGGAGAAGGAGCCCGCGAGGGAGGGGGCAAGGGGGGAGAGAGAGATGCACGAGAGGGAGACAAGGATCAAGATGTGGAGCAGCAGTGGTGGCGATCTGAATAGGGGCGACGAGCGGGAGAAGGAGCCCACGAGGGAGGGCGCAAGAAGGGAGAGAGGTGCACGAGAGGGACACACTTGTGGCACTCTGGTCATCAGAGACCGCGTACTCGGCCTCATCGCCACCTCCTCCGGCGGCGCGGGGTGGGATGGGTAGGGAGAGGGGGCGAGGCGGCGCGGGGTGTGGTGGGCAGGCGGTTGCGGCGGTGTGGGGGGAGGGAGCGAGAGGAGATTTGGCAAGCGCTTGGATGTGGTGCGGCGGTTTGTGCGAGGGGCACGGTGGTTGCACGAAGATGGAGGGCGCCTGCGGGTTGCTGAGAAGAGAGGAGGAGGCCTGCGGGTTGGGGAGGGAGGCGGCGCGCGTGGGGTAGGAGGAGGAAGGCGCGACGAGCCGAGGGGTGGGGAGGAGGAGGAGGCGGCGCAGACGTGGGGTGGGGAGGCGGTGGCGACGGGGTGGTGGGAGGAGGCGGTGACGGAGCCGAGGGTGGGGAGGAGGAGGCGCCGCGATGCGGGGTGGGAGGAGGTGGGGGGGAGCGAGGGGCGGGGGCGGGGAGGCGGGAGAGCGAGGGGAGGCGGATCGGGCGGGGGAGAGCGAGGGCGGCGCTTGGGAGGGAGGAGGGGAGGCGGCGGCGGCGACGCAGGGTGGGGGGAGGAGGCGGTGGGGGAAGAGCAAGGGGGAGGCGGGGGAGAGCAAGGGTGAGGCAGATCGGGGTGGGGGAGGAGGAGCGGCGCGCGGGGGGGCGGTGCGGCTGCGAGAGATAGAGGGAGGAGGAGGAGGCGCGGGGTGGGAGGAGGGGGCTACGAGATAGACAGCTCAGATTTTATCTCGTAATCAGATCGAAGGGCTGTGAGAAGAGGAGTGACGACGGGTCAACCACCAACTCCTTCTTTTATAATAGTAAAGATAAATGTGCCCCACTTTCAATCAGGTGCGGCACTAGGTGATGCGGTGATGATTGGATTATGTGGTTGGTGCTGTGATGTGTACGGTGCTTTCCAGGCATCGCGTCTTCCATGAAAGGGATCGATCGAGATGGAAAGAAGAGGCGAAATCGCATACAATTCGTTCGTTGTATTGCCCGATCTTTCGTGTTGCACGTTCCAGTCCGCGTGAGGATTCCAGTCGTGCGATCGTGGGAATGACATTGCTAAAAGCTGTTTCTTGTCTGCTTGCTTGCTCAGCAGGTAGTACTAGTAATAGTACTTGAAACTCCTAAAAATTCAAAGTAAAATTTCTTTTTCATTGAGTTTCTTTTGAATTTGAGTTCATGCCTGATTCAGCAATTCTCAGTCACAGCCTGCCTTCCATTCTTGTCCACTCTATTTTCTCCCTCAGTCGGCGCCCTCCCTCCTTTCTGCCTTCTTCCCTGTAGGGCCGAGCTAGACTGGCCACCTCGCACCGTCGCTTCCCGTCGAACCACTTCGGCGCTCACACCTTCCATCCCTCGACTCTGCTAGCACAACACCGCACCTTTACTCTCCTCTGTCCTCACCGTCTCGCATTGTGCGCCGCGCGTTGACCTCTGAGACCGCCGCAGCTCAGTGCGTTCCACCCGCTGGTTTGCGCAAGCTCGTCAGAAGCCGCAGTCCTCTCTGTTGCATAATCTAGCTCGGTTTAGGTTTCTGCTTTTACGTGTCTTAGCTAAACCAGGAAAGTCTGTTTCTTTCCTAGTCTTTGAAGAGTCCAGAACGTATACGCTTTGTGGTGTATGCAAACACCGTTTCGTAATCGTTTTTGTACCTATAACTTTTCTTATATAAGAGCAATAGATTCATGAGAAAAGCTGTGATTCGTGCAGCACCAAAATCGCTCATGCGCGCATCTGCTCGCGCTCATGGTGCTGGACCGCGGTGAACGTCGGCACCACCGATTTCGTCGAGGATCAAATGGCGCTAGAAGTTATCGCCAAGGCGGTTCCGGCAGAGATGATGGGCGCCATCGCCAGCAAGGCGACCGCCAAGATTGCCTGGGACGCAATCAGTGCCATGCATGTCGGCGTGGAACGTGTGCGCAAGGCAAAAGCAAACACACTCCGGCGTGAATTCGACGGGCTCAAATTCCGCGATGGTGAGACGGTGGACGAGTTCGGCG
The DNA here is from genome assembly GCA_036346265.1 of Melocanna baccifera. Lineage (NCBI taxonomy): Eukaryota > Viridiplantae > Streptophyta > Magnoliopsida > Poales > Poaceae > Melocanna > Melocanna baccifera. The sequence goes on from CM070692.1 coordinate 4,299,050, forward strand.
TCCGCATCAACCGGATCACACATCAACTCGCGATCCTCAACGACGCCTGCACGGAGGAGGAGATGGTTTGCAAGCTCCTCCAGGCACTCCCACCGAGGTACGCGCAGATCGCCATGGCAATTGAGACTCTTCTCGACCTGAGCGAGATCTCCGTCGAAGAGCTCATCGGCCGGCTCAATCTGCGGAAGAGCGGCACGACATTGACGGTGGATCCGGTTCTATCGCCAAACTGAATCTCACCGAGGATGAGCTGGTTGCGCGCGTGGCGGCGAAGATGCAACTATCCGGTGGGGGGTCATCAAGACAGGTTAGGGGACTGATGTCGAGCCAGAGGCGAGGGCGCGGCTCTGGGCGTGGCAGGGAGGCAGGAACTCTTGGTGGTTCCAGGCTGCCCAAAGTCTCAAGCAGTACTGGCAATGGCGAAAATCTGATCGCCAACAACCAATGCAGATATTGCGGGAAACCAGGGCATTGGGCTCGTGAATGTCGCAAGAAGAAACAAGACGAGGCAGCCCACGCGGCCCAAGTCGAGCAGGAGACAGAGCCTACTTTATTGGTGGCTACGGCAACAGTCAACGCCACTGTTTCTAGTCCACCGCTTCCACTTGCTTCTGCTCCATTCCCAAATCCTCCACTTGCGACAGCATCGCCGGCGGACTCCTCCTTGATTCACATCGAAGAGGAAAAGCTATTCGTCCAACTCGGTGAGAAGGGCGTCGGTGACTGCACCCGGTGGATTCTCGACACCGGCGCGACAAATCATATGACGGGGGTAAAATCTGCCTTCGTCGAGCTTGACACAGGGATTCGCGGTACTGTTCGATTTGGGGACGGATCCGTTGTCGGCATCGGCGGGCGCACGGTTTCTTGCGGCCGACGCACACGCTCCCATACATGCTCAGCGGAGGCGTATGGTGAAAGAAGATGGGCACACTCCGCACAGACCGCGGTGGAGAGTTCACGGCTGTTCCACCCCGTCAGTCCTAAATCGTGCGCCAACAAGGAGTGTTGAAGGGATGACACCGTTCGAAGTCTGGTACGGTCACAAACCACCTGTGCATTTTTTCCGCACTTTTGGCTGTGTTGCATACGTCAAGGTTGCCGGCGCTCGTCATGAAGCAAAGGCTTGGGATCGGTGAAGGTTCAAGCACGACGGATTCGGAACCATTTCAAGTCGACCAAATGACGGTCACGATCCGCCATGAAACAGGAATACAGGATGCAGCGCACGAAGTCATGCCGGAGGGGGAGACACCGTCATCACACTCGACACCGCACACTTGACCACCTCCCACTGTGCCATCGCCGATAGGCTTGAAATGGGTATTCAAGCCGGGCGCGACCAGAGCGGTCGCCTGAACGCGAACTTTCTCAGCTCTTGAAGCTTGATAGCAGTCTGTGTAAGCTCGAATTTGCAAGGTGTGTCAGCGAGCATGGACTATATACCCAAGGCTTGGCAACATCGCGTGTGGTGGTGGGTGTCTATGTAGACGACCTCATCATCACCGGCTCATGCACGAAGGAAGTCAACGCATTCAAGGGCGAGATGTTGCGACTTTTCCGCATGGGCGACTTGGGGCTTCTTTCTTACTACCTTGGGATCGAAGTAAAGCAGAGCAAGGAGGGCGTGACGCTTAGTCAAGAAGCATACGACGGAGCCATCAAGATTGCAACCCTTGACCCAGGAAGTGCTGTTGATCAAGAAGGATGCGCAACCATGTACCGGTGCTACAGGTACCGTGCATACTGACCGGATATCGCCACATGGAGAACTCATCCGCTGAAGCATCTTCACCGCACGATCCGCTATGGCATCATCTACTCAAAAGATGAGAGCAAAGAGCTTTGTCTCATAGGTTTCAGTGACAGCGATTTTGGGGGGAGACATCGATGACAGAAAGAGTACCTCTGGCATCATCTACTTTCTCAACGACATGCCAATCTCATGGCAGTCTCAGATGCAACGGTGGTGGCACTCTCTTCTTGTGAAGCAGAGTATATTGCAGGGGCAGCAGCAGCATGCCAGGGGGTATGGCTCACTCGGCTATTAAGTGATATCATCGGATCAGGTCCGCAACCGCCGAGTTTGAAGATGGACAACATGTCCGCTATAGCACTGAGTAAGAACCCCGTCCTTCATGATAGAAGCAAACACATTGATACTGAACGAGACGCATCAAGTTCAACTCATCGTCGAGTTTAGGTTTCTACTTTTACGTGTCTTAGCTAAACCAGGAAAGTCTGTTTCTTTCCTAGTCTTTGAAGAGTCCAGAACGTATACGCTTTGTGGTGTATGCAAACACCGTTTCGTAATCGTTTTTGTACCTATAACTTTTCTTATATAAGAGCATAAGATTCATGAGAAAAGCTGTGATTCAAGCAGCACCAAAATCTCTCTGAAGCTTCATTGAGTATTCTACGTGCGCTTGTTTTCATCTATTGCCGGCAAGGGAATTCAGAGGTGAATACCACACTCTCGCACCACCTCGCCTGCAAACTTTCCTCACCGACTGCGCCCGGAGCCACCACGACAGCCATGCGCTGGTGCTACAGAAGTAGCCACACTGCTCCCACTGCCTATTACCCCCCTTAAAGCTCAACTGAGACATCAAGGAGCCTCGCAACACTTCCAATCGCACCGCCGAACCACTCCCCTGACCCCTCTCACACCGCAACGCCGTCGCCAAACTCCCCTACGCTGATGAGGCCATTCGGTAGTTCCTTGTCTCCAGCCATATCAATTCAATTCCTTATGACCAAAGCATCCCTAGGCCACCACAAACCTATAGCCAACCTCGTTGTACCCTCTCCTGGCCGTAGCTCCACCAGCGCCGTGAACCATCCTCTCCGTGGACAGACAACACCAAAGCCCCAGAGCCAAATCCTCCACCGCCATGTGGTTTCCTTTACGCCGTAGATGCTCCCAGCTGTCGTAGTCTCATCGGAGAGCCACCGGAGTTGCCTAGTGCCATTGTAGGACTCCAGGAAGCTTCACTTGCCACCGGCCTTATCCTTTATACCCCACGTCCCACCAAAACCTAAAATGAAATCACCGTGACTGGTAGAGTCCGTCCGTACCATCTATTGTCGTCGACAAGCTTCGCTGGTGCCGATTTGTGGTGGTTGTCATGTTCCCCTATTTCTACGCCGGAGTGAAATAGGTAGAAGAAGTGGGGAGTGAGGCAGGCTGCAAACCGTGCTCGCGCACTTGCGCCCGGGCCACACCGCTCGAGCAGGCCGCGCGCATGCGAAAATCGGCCAGGCCGATTGGCCAAAGCAAGTGAGGCCGTGGACTGAGCCCAATAGGTGGGCCCATCACTAAACCCGGCCTGAACACTGTTAGAATCCGTCACTCTTCAAACTCGATACTATTCCTAGCCCAACCCACAATGAACAATACAAATCTGGTGCTGTTCACTAGAAACCCAATAGGCATGTTTATATCCATTTTGACCCCCATGAAGCCTATTTTTTAAAACTTTGTTTCACCAAATCAAACACCGATAAAAATCCTAAATAACTTAAAAACCATTCCAAACCTAAACTCAAAATGGTTCAAGCCTTTACTGTTCATCGGAATCTACTAGATGTATATACCCGTTTTGACTATTTTGAGCCTTAAAGACCATACTAAGCTCCCCTTCGCCCATCTAAACCCCGATAAAACCTAAACCAGGTAACCTTACCTTGTTCACAGCTCAAGATGATATTGTTCCAATCTGAAACCAGTATTGTCCTAGGCCTGTCTTGTTCACCGAAACTCGTCTAACCCAAATATAATCATTTCGACCATCTCAAGTCCATTTAATCTATTTTCAACTCCGTTCAACCAATTCAAGCACTACTTAAACTCCAACCATGTAAATCCATTTTCTTTTATGCCTTGTTGTTTTATTGCATTTTGTTCCCAGCTTACATTTTACAAAATAGGAACTTATTTAAATTTATTCTTTTGCGTTAGTACCTGGATTCGGCTAGATGGTGAGTGGAAGAGCTACAGGATTCATTAAAAGCAGTTGGTGTAAACCAGGAGCCTACAGCAAAATAATCAGAGACTATGGATAAAGAGGCAAGTCATATATTTTTGATCATGTTGAACCTACATCCTTTAATTATCTAATTCTCAGTACTTTCACTATTCTTTATTTATGCAATGCTATTTATTTAAAAATAATTGTTTAGAATGACATGATAACTAGTTATGTCCTAATACTGGAAAAGCCCTATGTTACTTTATAGCCATATTCACCTTGACAAACATTAATAATAGTAATTACTATAAAATTTACTATGGTAGATTAGGAACTCATATGTTTTACACTACTTAGTATTTCAGCATTTTACCAATAGATTTATAAAATTGTATTAGGGTTAAGATTGAATCATGAAAAACCACTAGATAGTTGGAGTCCACGATCTTACCTTAGGAAGGAGGCTTGGGACGGATTGGTGGCATGCCGTACTATATTAGGTTTTTGGTTTGTGGCTAGCTATCTTGTTGGTAAAAAATAAGGACTAGATCTTGTGCTAAGGATATATAAATCACTCAACCAGAAGTTTTAACTTGTCAAATCTGGTTTAGTAACTACTCAAATCAATTGAATATCTACTGGAGGGTACGTTGTTCCAGAAAGGGAACGACCCTAGGGTGGTATGGGAACCGTAAAACCATACTTAACAATGGTAGGTCCACTTAGAATCGAGTGGTAGCGTCCTACATTGGCCAGTGGATACTCGACAGTATGTGGTTCATAACTTGTTGGGTAGAGACTAGAAAGAGGAGAGTAGTGAAAGACCTTGTTTTCTCAACTCAGTCACATGTTACTGTTACGTGTCTGGACATAGAGAGTTCGAGAAATATTGTGGGTAAAGCTGAGTAACTCTACAGACAACCAATGGTATTTGAATACGCTGTGCTCCTGGTTAATGGAGCTGTATTTTATAGATGATTCCAATAACAAGGTATAAATAGAATTTGAGGATGTGTTAATGGAAAGTATGTTTAACAAACCCCCTTTCTGTTAATAAATATTATTTTATTATTTAAAAATATAAAGTTATTTACCAATAAACTTGCATGCACTAATATTACATTTACAACCTGTGACATTCATTTGAACTCATTGCATATTAGTTATATAGCCTCGTCATGTGGCTTGCTATATACCTAGCGTATCCAATCTTGTTTTTTCTTCATCAGAACAGATACTAGAAGAATAAAGGATGCTTCAAGTTTTTGTGTTAGGGTTACGACTACACTCAAACGTTTCTGCGGGGATTTCTTCAGTTCTTCTGAAAGTAAGTTAAGTTTTAGGTTTGGACGCCCGTATTGTTGCTATAGATGACCGTTAGGTCTTATTTTAATCTAGTTAATCCCTTTTAAATGTTTGTGTGTAGGTATGGTACCATTTCTAATCATAACTGAATTTCTTAGCTATTGTGAGATGTACACGATCCTATTTTCAAAAATGGAGCTGTTACAGTTCTACTCAAATTGACGATCTAATTAGTATAAACAAGTTGTACGTTTTATTACCTTTTAAACAAAAGCTGTAAAAAGCATTCATTTTCGTTATATGCAGTGAATTGACCTTCTGACGCTGCCGGTGCCCTTCTTTAGATGCAGTGAATTTGTAGATGCGCATTTCTAGAGTTAATGCATTAGAAAACGGAATTTAGCTTGGATAAATTAAACGTACGCACACCTAAGTGGAGAATATTAAGTCGAGACAAAGGACAGCCCGCTTTGTCATTTTCTTTTTCCAATATCATGATACGTTTGTTCGTGATTTTGACGGGAAGGCGCACGTTCGTTTGTTGTACCCCCACGACGAGACGAAAAAGGAGGCTTACGTCAAGGAGCATCAAGCCTCAAGTTTCCTCTTCCTTTCCACCTCCACGTCGCGCTATCTGGTCGCCTCGCCGGTTTGATTCGATCACCTTGCGGCTGTGCGTGCGCGCACCGCGTTGTCGCCGCGTGCTAAGTGCAACTTTCTGCGCACGGGCACGGCACGCCGAGCGACGCGCGCGATCCACCGTGCCAGGTAAAATTTTTGCTTTTTAATCTAAAATTTAAAAAATTCTTACAAATAGATCTCTAAAGAAAAGATTTGCAAAACTAGATCCTTAGCACAGCGCCAAAGCGTATGGCGCCCAGAGTACATAGCATGGCGCCATATGCTTTGGCGCCGTGAGTGGCCATGTAGGAGCCACGGTGGCACAGCACGGCGCCAAATCACATGATGCCGTGCTGTGTATACACGACGCTAAAGGGCGTGGCGCCGTGCTCTGGGACTTAAGCCCGAGCACGGCCCCCCACCCACTCAGTCCCCAAACCCGAGCACTGCTCTGTTCTTCAGCCACCCGCCGCCACCTCTCTCTTCCTCTCCAAATCCACTCAAATCTACGGTTTTTTCTCGCGTTTTTGCTTCCAAACCGAGTAAGCAAGGTGAACTCCCTCCCCTACCTTGTTTTTTCCAATAAATACGGTGTATTTGATGTACATTTTGTGAGGTAAGATTTCAAACCCTAGATGAAATTATTTCAATTTGAAACCCTAGATGCCCTGGCGCACTAGGTTGGCGACAGTGTGAAGGCATGCACAGGTTTATATTACGCATACTCAACGCTAACCCAATCTAAAATCGAGCCTAATCGAACTAATTTCAACTAGAGTTTCAAATATTGCCCCATGAAATATACCTCAAATACACCATATCTATTGGAAAAAATCAAGTAAGAGGAGGGAGCTCACCTTGTTTGGTCGGTTTGCAAGCAAAATCGTGAGAAAAAACAACGGATTGGAGTAGATTTAGAGGGGGAGCGGAGGGCGCTGTATGTCTGTGTTTGCTCGGGCTAAAGAGAGGATTGAGGGGTGGGGGCCGTGCTTGGGCTTAAGTCCCAGAGCACAGCACCACGCCCTTTAGCGTCGTGTATAGACAGCACGACGCCATGTGATTTGGCGTCGTGCTGTGCCACCGTGGCCCCTACGTGCCCACTCACGGCGCCAAAGCATATGGCGCCGTGCAGTGCACACTGGGCACCATATGCTTTGGCACCGTGCTAAGAGTCTATTTTTGCAAATCTTTCCTCCGGGGGTCTATATGTAAAAAACTTTCAAATTTTGGACTAAAAAGCAAAAATTTTACCCGTGCCAGCCGCAAGTCCCACACTCGTCCGCACTGGGCTGCGGCAGGCCCGGAAATACACCCCACCTCGGCTCCACCTCCTGTACCAGGCCATGCGTTCAGCCGAGCAAACGTCCGCGTATCTCTTCCTAGTCTGGGCCGACTACCAACGCCACCTCTCCGCCAGGCCGTGACCCTTGAGGACACACTAGTGGGCTACTGCATGCCTCCTCCGCTCCTCGTGCCGCGCGAGTTGCCCTTGTTTTGGGCTCCGTGCCGGGCTACTGCTACTTAAAGGCCTGTTTATATTGGTGTGAAGCCAGAAGCTGTAAATATCTGGCTTTCTAGGAGAGGCTCTTTATTTTTCTCATCCTAATCTCATTTTGGAAATAAGATAGAGATTATAGGCGAATCATATATTTCACTCCCATTTCACACACACATCTCTCCCTCATTTTTCCCATCGCTTGCCTCCTCCTCCTCCTCCTAAAAATCACTTTTTCAGCCACTACTATTTATTTTCAGCTAAAAATCATCTGTTGTAGCAAAAAAACCATTAGCTGCACCCAATACGAACACACCTAACCACGTGCCCACGCGCAATTGGGCCTTGCCCTCCGAGCCAGGGAATCAGTGATCTGTTCTCGTTCTTGTCCCGATCCAAAACCATTCGTCCAATTGGCGATACCATAGCACATGCGCGATTACACTGCGCTTAAGTGTACCCGTGATCAGGAGCGAAGGCAGGGGAGGCTTGGTAAGGCTTCAACCTACCTTGCCCTGGTGGTAAGAAACCCTCCTGGCTGCTGGCGAGCACAGCAGGGAGACTACCATGGTTACTGTAGCAAGCGGTAGTACTACCATGGTTACTGTAGCAAGTGGTAGTACTGTAATTACAGTGGCGATAGTCCCAATTTTGTTGATTTTTCTTGGGTTATAGGGTCTTGAATTGGTATTTTTTGTGGTGGGTTTTCATCATAATCTTTATGGCTCTGTAGCTATTGAAGTAAAGAATTGGTGAATATTTGGTGAAAAATTTTAAGACATCATTCACCTCTCTTTATTGCCATCTTCTATCCTACAGGTAGTTAATTGGGAATGGCATACTTTCTGTTCCAGACTTCCAGTAGCATTTGGATCTCAATTCGTTCTGCCAAACGCATGGATGTGAGGCATTGCATTGCTTGCAGCTAGTGTCTTTGCCTCTTTGGCTTTTGTGGAGGTGCATGCTTGTTTCTGTAAACTCTATCTGATCCCACCCCACTCCCAGTGTTTTGAGAGAAAATGAGCAATCACACGGTTCGACACGTCAGACTCTAGCTGAGCGGTACATCGTTCCCTATCCTTGGGGAGTCCAACTGTTGCCGCCGTTCGTCATAGTAGCTGGCTTATTTGGGTTTTTTTTCTTGTTTTATGGCTTTTTTCACTATTTGGCACTGTAATTGATTTATTTTACACAGTAGCTACTAGTGGCTTTTTTAAACATAAATAAATTTAAAAATAAAAAATAAAAAAATTAACCCATCACTAACAATGCAAAAGAATATGGGAAAAAAAGAAAAAGCCAAAAAAACTCAGAAAAAGACTAAGATAAAAACTAGAAGTAGAAGCTAAAAGCTGATGCCGAAACGAGCGGGTGGAACCCATGAATCTCTACCCACCGACTACTGCCGCATTGTACTAACTAGGCAAGGTCTGGCGTGTGGAGCTGCATCGGTTGGACGGCGGGGGCGCGTGGCTGGGCATCGATTGGGCGGAGTTCGCCGCCACGTGTGAAAAGTAGAAACACGAAGAAGGAAGTATGGGAAGGCTCTGCACACGACAATACGCCTAAAGAGCTACTGGTTATATTGTCATACATGCTACAGTTGGCTGGCAAAGCTGGAATACATACAATCGGCAGGCCAGATTACACGGTCGTATATACAGCAACTATACAAAAGAAACCTATTTACCGAAAATTGGAAAATCAGGAGTTGCCATCTATACATGATTTGATACGTTAACATCCCCCTACAGTCGAGTCATGAAACTCGCGAATGTAGAGACTAGCTCAAAACTCCAAAAAAAGCTAGGTTGAAAGTCCTTTCATCATCATGTTGACAAAATGAAGGGAGACGACACATGCAGAACCCGAACTTGACCGAGAGAGACATTCTCGCGAACGAAGTGTATGTGAATCTCAATGTGCTTCGTACGTCGGTGCTGCATATGATTGGATGATATGTACATAGCACTGATGTTATCAAAATACACTACCATCGCAGAACGGAGAGGCTGATGTAACTCAAGGAGAAGCTATCATAGCCAACAGCATTCGGCCATGGCATGAACGACGATGTGGTACTCGACCTCTGCATTGGACCTAGATATTGTAGTTTGCCGCTTGGAGCACCAAGAAACCAGGTTGTCGCCCAAATAAACACAATATCCTGATGTTGAGTGAAGGAATCTAGACAAATTAGCCCAGTCGGTGTTGGAATATGCTGTCAGTGTGGATGGCAATGAGGGGCAGAAGTGTAGTCCGAGAGCCATTGTCCCCTAGATGTAACGAAGAATTTGCATGACGAGAGTGAGTTGCAGTGAATGAGGAGCATGCATGTAGAGGCACACCTGCTGAACAGCATACGTGAGGTCAGGCCAGGTAAGAGTGAAGTACTGTAATGCACCAATGAGACTTCTGTACTCAGTGGAGTTAGGTACCAACTGGCCATCAGTAGCGGAAAGTTTGGCACACATGTTGACTGGTGTGGCAAGAGGGTGGCACTCAGCCATGCCCACACGCTGGAGCAAGTCAGCAACATACTAGTGCTAGGAGAGAAAGAGACCACTGGAGGAACGGGTGACTGAAACCCCTAGAAACGAGGAAGATCACCAAGGTCAGTCATCACAAACTCCAAATAGAGAAAATGAATGATGTGCTGAAGAAGTAAGGAGGAGGAAGATGTGAGAATGACGTCATCTACATATCAAAGTAAGTAGGCAAGATCATCACCACGGGATAAGGCAAACGGTTGTTTCCTACTAGGTTATTGGTTGCTCCTTGAATCGATGTTGCAAGTTGACTGTCGCGAACGACTCTGGCCCTATTCTTTTGGGCTGTGGTTAATGGCTTTTGGCTATGGCTGATGGCTTTTGTTTGCACTTTTTGATATGGCAGTGAAAGACAAAGATGTCGACGCAGACGGTGCACATAGTTTTTATCTCGGGAAACCATTAGGAGAATTCACTTCTAGAAGCTGCCTTGTTTGTTTTGACTTTCAGAGAAGCCAAAAGCCCAAAAGAACATGGTCTCTGATTTTGACTTGGGTAGAGCTGCTTGTCCTTTTTTTGACTTAAGCATTTTTCCCTTCGGTCTTGAGTCCTGCTTTGCTTCGGACTCGACAAACTTGTCAACTACTCAAGTCGCCATGGAAGCGAACCAAAATTTCTTCATGTCTTCTTGGATATTGTGCACACGGATGGATTCCGCTTTAGACTTTGATACGTGGTTTCAATAAGGCTTCTGAATGTCAATCATATTCGTATTATCTGTTTTATTCGACATTCGTATCCAGACTATTTAATTCGTATTTGATACATTAAGACTCAAAGAGTGTCAATTGTATCCTTATTATCCATTTTATCCAATATCCGTATCTAGACTTTTATTTGTATTCGATCCATTGACACCTCTACTTCTAATGGCTATAGCCCACGAGAGTCCGCTTCGAATTCGAGCACTCGCAACTCGTGGGTGGATGACGATGAGATGTCGTGCGGGTGCCGCCCAAGGGGTGGAGATTGATCCTCCTGGGGCAACAGATAAGGTTTTGAACTTAGATCTCTAATACTACTTGTTATAAAATACATGGCAAAAATAGGTGATTGGAAGAACATGAGACAAGAATTTTATGTGAAAAAACATTTACAGGAAAACCACGGACACACAAAGATAAAAATCACTATATGAGGAGAGATTACAAGCACAGAGAACTTTGACGCATCTAAACAGTGTGAACATAGGGGTACATATATAGGCTATGGATCAAAGTCCTAGATGAAGAGAGTGACTGTATCAGAGTCGGATGTGCCGGTTGTTGACATGGCTTGGCGAATGCACCACTTGTCACCACATCTCGTGTAGTGTCCGACACGGACACGATGACTTCACTTGCTATAAAAAGCATGGAAAATATAGAGGATAAAAAAAAGGAGACACAGATTGAACGTGGAAAACCCTTGCGAGAAAAGCTATGGAAACATGAAGGGGAATTCACTATATGAGAAAAAAATTACAAACATAGGTAACTTTGGCACATCTAAACTTTGTAACTACATGGGTATGTGTGTGTGTATATATATATGCGCTATGAATCAGAGTCTTGAATGGAAAAGGAAACTGAATTAGAGTCAGATGCGATAGTCGTTGCCATGTCTGGCATGGCTTGGCACATACACCGCTTCGCGCAACGTCTGACGTAGCGTTCGTCACAAACACGATGACAAATTTGGATCGTACTTTAATAGAACAATTACAAGACAACCCCTTTCCTGATATGAATGAAATTATGTGTTTGTGTTTCACATGTTTCAACCTAGATAGATGTGATTTTATACTGCACAGAAACTTTACATAAATGCTATGTTTGATATATAACTCTTAATTTTCATTCTTTAGCATTTAAAAATGTGAAGGATAATGTGAAAGGGTCTTGGATTATGTTGTGATAAATTATGGCAATTGGTCGGAAATTTGGATTTGCATTTCGTCGGAGATTCTGAAAGCCATGCTTGCATGTAATAGTAACAGTATGGAAGTAATAGTAGTGAATGTTCACGCATGCTTCCTGAGTTGCATTAATTAGCTATGCATGTAATTTTTGTTGGTCATGTCAATTCAACTAATCACTGTTATTTGATGAGGTCAGTGTTCTATGTTTGTGCTCTGATCGCTTGCATGAAATTGCTCCCAGCAGTTTGATGGCAAAAGTTTTCCAATTCACAGGTAAGGGCCAGTGATCTGACCATGGTTGGAAGGTGCTGCTTCGACCAGAATTTGGTTCTTGAGTTTTTGAGTCACAGGGGCTAAGGGTAAGCAAGCTTCCCCATGCCATACTCATAGAAATATTTTTAGATATAAAATTAATGCATACTAGATGAATCCTTGAATCCAATTTTTTCCAGTTTGCTGAATCAAACACTCAAATCCAAGCTAGGATTTGGCAAACTAGAAAAAGTTGTTAGAGGGTTTTAGAGATTATAATATGATTTTTTTACATATTTGATATAATCTGTCAACTATTTTTTTTTGCAAAATCAGTCAAATTTCTTATGTTTGGATTAACTCCTAGATTCATGCAGTCTCCTTGTCTCCAACTCCAGCGAAGTTAAGCCCAGCGTGAGCGCCGCCACCACGGCCAGCAAAGCCAAGCGTGAGGATGAGCGCAATCATTGCCATTGGCTAAGCTGGTTCGTGTTGGCACCCCTCCAAACGCCCTAATGCTGCATGACCCCTCCGACAAGCGGGCACTCCACTGCATGTCCTCTTCTTTTCCTTAGTTAATGTGATGCACTAGAGGTGTTGCATGCAATCACTGGAGGTAATGGCAAGGAAGAGGAGGACAAGACAAGGAGGACTCTGGTGAGGTTACAGCATGTAGGGAAGAGGAGGATGCAGTGGGGAGGGCTCTAGCGAGGCAGCAACGTAGAGGGAGGAGGAGGAGGAGGAGGTGGAGGTAAGGTGGAGGGGGAGGAGGAAGTGCCGCGGAGGAAAAAAGACAACATGGTGGAACTCCAGCGGGTATCACTAGTGTTGGTGGCGAGGTGGCGACACACGTGCCGAGGGGGTGGTGGTGGTAGAGTTTGATGGGGGAATGTATCAAGTGAGGGGATCGATTTAGTGTTGGGGATGAAGTAGTGTTATATATGGGGGAGAAAGGTAGTTATTGGATTTTGATCCAACGTCTTAGAAATCGAGTGATTTAAGGAATAAAACAATTAGATGTTCTATAACAAACCTTTTTTATCCGTAGTAACATAGGGGCATTCTAGTCTAAGTTATTAAAACTCATTCGGTTTTCCTTGCGCGAGAGCGCTCCACGCGGTCGCGAGACCTTCGCGCGGCGACGCGTGTTGCGCTCGCTCCACATCTTCTTCTCCCTTCGCCCATGCCGCCCGTGCCCCCTTGCCCCGGATTCGCGGCGCCCCACTCGCGCCAGCAACCACCCCCTTGACCCCCTCTCTGTCTCCCGCGTCCCCTCCTCACCCGCTCTCGCCTCCCCCCTCCTCCCCCTCCCCCGCCGCCTCCTCCTCCCCTCTCCCCCTCCCCCCTCCTCCTCCTCCCCCCCTCCCCCCCCCGCCGCCTCCCCCTTGCCACCCTCCCCTCTTCCCGCTCCCCTCCCCCTCCTCCCCTCCCCGCCCCCCCCTCCCCCCCTCCCCGCCGTCTCCCCCGCTCACCCACCAGCCGCCGCTTCCCCCTCCCCATTCCTACACCGCCGCCTCCTCCTCCCCGCCGCCCCTCCTCCTCCTCCTTCTCCCCTCCCCGCCGCCCCTCCTCCCCGGTCCCCCTCCTTCCCGCTCCCCGCCGCCTCCCCCAACCCCTCCTCCGCTCCTCCCGCCTCCCCATCCTCACCGCCTCCCCCTTCTTCCCCCGCCGCCGCCACAGGATAGGATGCTCGCGTGGGTGGATGGACTCAGCTGCGGCTGTGGTGCACCCATACCTGCGAGGTAGGGCGCACGTCGACGCCGGCCACCGTGGCGGCGCCTCCGGGCTCTCCTCGCTATCGTGCCGGTCCATGCACGGTAAACTCCTTCCCCTCTACTCCCTCTCTCTCTTTGCTCTGTGATGACTTATGATGGGTTAGCGACTAGAGGGCAACGAGAGGTGGCGTCAGAGTCGGAGGAGGAGGCAGAGGGGGTGGTGGTGGGGCAAATGGCAACGGTGATGGTGCTGAAGCACATCAACAAATGCTCCCTCAAGAACAAGGCCCTCTCTGTCTCCCTAGACAAGAAAGCCCTCAGGTGCCGTCTCCTTCACCTCTCCCCTAGCACGCCGGCGCCAGCCACCGTGGCGGCGCCTCCAGGCTCTCCTCGCTGTCGTGCCGGTCCATGCTTCTGCGTTGGCAGTTGCGGCTACCGTCTCCTTCTCCCTCCCCTTCCCTCAGCGTCGCGCGCCTCGCCGCCCCTCCCACCTCCGCGCTTCCACCGGCGTGCCCCCGTCCCCCGACCTCTCCATCTAGCTCTCCTCCCACCCCTCCCTGCCTGCTGCTACTACCTCCTCTCCTCCCCCCGTGGCCTCCTTCGCCCGTGACCATGCGAAGGAGCTGCAGGCCGAGGCCCGCGCCATGGCCCGCGCTGCCAACGCCACTGTCTTCAGCCCCGACCTCCTCGCCTCTCGCTATGGCTCCCGCCCCTTCAAGGCGCGCCCCAAACTAAAAACCCAAACATTTTATTCTTAAACTAGCTGCTTTCAGCAACTGAGGTGCTCGAATTTTGACTTGTGCGGTGTGAATTGCTAGTGTTTGATTAATTAGGTGGCGCTGAGAGCGACGGAGGTGTTGTCCAAGCTGGGGGCATTTGGGCTGCTGTTGCTGGGACGAGCGGAGGGGGGAGTCCTCGGCGATGACGCTGCTAGGGCGGTGGAGCTGCGGACCATACTAACAAGGCTCGGCCCGACGTTCATCAAGATTGGGCAGGGATTGTCCACGCGACCCAACCTCTGCCCGCCCAAGTACCTCGAGGAGCTCTCCGAGCTGCAGGTGGACATCCTTTCTTGCATGTGCTCACGATATAAAATGCTTATTAGTGTTTCGAACGTACTGGACAAGTTATTTTGAAGATAGTAGGATGCTATATCTAGATTAGGCCAATGAGACTTGTTCAATAATGGAGTGTCACTACTCACTGGATTTAATTGCATGTTTATTCAATGGTGATTCATTCAAGAACCATGCTAGAGGTTCCTCCCGTTATGCAATGCTTATTGTTTTGAAAAGGGTGGATGGCTTACAAAAATGGTTGTTGCTTTGAAAGGAGCCAATGGCATCAGCTAGAGTTTACCAATTGAGGATGTTTCCTGATATAAACTTGGGGAGTTACTTTTATTACTGATTTAAGGTGTCTCGAATGGTTGACACGTAGCTGTCTTGCAGGATTCGCTTCCCACGTTTCCAGATGAAGAGGCATTTGCATGTATCGAGAGGGAGCTTGGCTTTCCTCTTGATTCAATTTACTCAACAATATCACCTTCCCCAATTGCAGTCGCCAGTTTAAGTCAAGTTTATAAGTCATGGTTGAAACACTTTGGGAAGCTGGTTGCTGTCAAGGTGCAAAGACCTGGTATTGAGGATGCCATAGGGTTTGGTTTTTATCTACTAAGGGGCCTTGGCTTTCTAATAAATAAGTATGTCGACTTTATATCCAGTGATGTTGTTGCACTGATGGATGAATTTGCTCGAAGAGTTTACTAAGAGCTTAATTATGTCCAGGTACTTTGACTTTGCATATATTGTATTATCCATATGTGTAGTCTACATACACACTGCACTTGTGTGAATCCTTAATAAAATAAGTAACATGAAATTCAGAGGCAAAAAGACATCCTTGGTTGTTTAATCAGCAGAATTAAGAGCTATTATTTCTCCTTTCTTTGTATGCTTTTATTGATTATTGAATGGTAGTAACAATAATGAATGCAGGAAGGCCGAAATGCACGAAGGTTTAAAAAATTGTATGCTGACAAGCAAGACGTATTGGTGCTTGATATATTTTGGGATTACACGAGTGCAAAGGTTCTGACAATGGAATGGATTGAGGGTGTAAAACTAAATTAGCAAGCAGCCATTGAAAAGCAAGGTTTGAAGGTTTTGAATTTGGTGAACATTGGTATCCAGTGTAGCTTAAGGCAGCTCCTAGAGTACGAGTTACCTTCATGTTGACCCTCATCCTGGTAATATTTTGGCAACACCTGAGGGAAGCTTGCTTTTCTTGATCTTGGCATGATGAGTGAAACCTTAGATCTTTAAAGAGGAAGGTGCGCGAAGCGCGCCCGATGTTCTAGTAAGGTAAAAAGAAGGCGACTGCTGCACCTTCAATGCCTTCAACGGTTTGGCTTGTCGTGATTGTGGTGAGGTAGTACAAGTAACAAAACTAGTCTCTTCATTTTTCTAACCAATGCCCATGCCACTTGCCAATGTAAGTTCTTGGTTAGTGGTTTTCGTGTGAACATAGGTCTGTGAGAATGTCACTGAGAACTTGGTATTTAGGTAGTCCAGTAAACTAGTCAATCTATGTTTGGGTCACTAAAACATCAGTGTTTGGTAAAACTTTTGTAGATTACTTGATATATGATTGGTACATGTATTGATCTCCTTTCCTATTTGGTATCAAACTTCTATTTTTCCTAATGCTCGACTACCAACTTATTAGTGTATAGGCTGCTAAAATCTGTTCAGAAATTAGAATGGATAATAAGAACCTGAGGTTCAGAAGAGAGAGAGCTACACACATGCTACATGAGCTTGTTGTGTAGCAGAGAATCGATTCTCTGGGTAGCCTTTTCTGCTGGTTGAAAGCAAAATTTCAATGTGCGACTTCAAAATGGAACTTGTCCTTCATCAACCATTTGTCATTATGGAATGGAATTACAAACTTTTCAAATGAGCACAATCACGTAACTCTGACATACTTCCAATTGTGGTAATCATAGCAAGTGCAAAAGCACACAAGAGATATGAAGATTTGTTAACGAGGTTCGGTAATGCCTAGATACCCAAGAGCTGAATCGCAATGGCTTTGTTTATATGAGGAGTTTCTTTTTACAATTAGGGTTACAAGAGGTCGGTGGTATATGTTTATACCCCAATTATATATTCAACTTGAAAACCTAGTCTCTGCTTTTTCAGATACAACTTCTTCCTTTGCATATATAAGCCATACACAACAAATCTCCACCTTGGCGAATACACCACCTTGAAGAACATCATCTCCACCTTGATGAGTGCATCACTTTGAAGAATAAAAGAAAACTCCTTGATACTCTTCACACACCCATGAACTGGTGGTGACTTTCTTGCTTGTGATTCCCAACAAGTTGAGGCGATGCTCAAACTTATTGGCGATGATGAGCTTAGTCAACATATCCACAGCATTATCATTAGTGTGCACCTTCATCAAATCAATCTCCCTAGAATTAATCAACTCTATGATCATGTGATACCTTGCATAAATATGTTTCATCCTGACATGATACACCTGATTCTTCGCTAAATAAATTGCACTTTGACTATCATAATACACTCGAACTCTACCTTACTCAATGTCTAGTTCCTTTACTAGTTTTGCAAGACATAACGCTTCCTTTGCAACTTCAGCTATAATGATGTAGTCCATCTCAGTTGTAGACAATGCAACAATAAACTGAATTGATGACTTTCAACAAATAGACCCTCTACCTAGAGTAAAAACATACCCTGTAGTAGATCTCATATCTAAATCATTGGCATAGTCCGAATCCACATATCTTAGAACCAAAGGATTACCTTGCTGTCTACCAAAAACAATACCATAACTTGTTGTCCCCCTCAAGTACTTGAATATCCACTTGACTGCCTCCCAACATCGCTTCCCTGATTTACCCATAAACTTACTGACTTAACTTCCAGCATGCGCCAAATCTGGCCTTGTGCAAACCATTGTATACATTTGAGCTGACTGCACTAGCATAAAGAACTTTCGCCATCTCTTCAATTTTCTTGTCGGATATAGGACAAAATTCAGAAGAAAGTTTAAAGTGCTATACTAATGGAGTACTTACTGGTTTGGCCTTGCTCATATCAAACCATTCCAAAACCTTTTTAGCATACTCCCATTGAGATAATCACAGTTTTCTTGAGCTTCTGTTCCTATATATTTCCATGCTCAATATTTCTTCGCTACCCCTAAGCCTTTCATATCTAATTTCTGACTTAGCAAAACCTTCAAGCCAATCACATCACTCATGTGTTTCGTAGTAATGAGCATACCATCAACATACAATAGCAAAAAAATAAATGAATCATCATTAAGGTGGGAACATAAACACAATAGTCATACTCACATCGCTTGTAACCAATCTTCAACATGTAGGAGTTAAAACGTTTGTACCATTGCCTTGGTGACTGTTTCAACCCATACAGTGACTTCTTTAACTTGCAAATCAGGTGCTAATTTTTTGGTTCAATGAACTCTTCTTACTGCTCCTTGTAGATTTGCATATCAAGATCACCATGTAAAAACACCGTTTTCACATCCATTTGTTTCAAGTACAAATCCCAACTGGTTACCAATGCAAGAACTGTCCTAATAGAAGTATGCCTCACAACCAAGGAGAATATCTCATCATAATCAATCCCCTTCTTTGGTGAATACCCTTTTGCAACTAGCCGAGTATTGAATTTCCTCTTCTTTTCCTGATAATGCTAGCTTTCTCTTGTACACCCAATTACTTTTGTTCCTACAGGAAGACGTGGTAGCTCCCAAGTCTGATTTTTCTATAAAAACTCCATCTCTTCTATCATTTTAGTTATCCATCTATCTTTCTTCTTGCTTGTAATTACCTCCCAAAACTAGTTGGATCATCGGTACTAAAAAGAAGAGCAAAGGAAACATGTTCTTCATACCCAAATCTCTCTGGAACTTTCATATCTCTTGCCAATTGAAAATTCTGTAAAATCTGAAGTGGAACTTCCTGTAGTGGAACTCCCATCTTGAGTTTTTGAACAATGTTCCAACTCCACTTGCACTATATCTAAACCTACAATATCCTGTGCCACCCCTTCTTTATTCTGCTATAACATTGATTTCTCATCAAAGATAACATCCCTACTCATCACCACCTTCTTTGATGTTGGACCCCAAAGCTTGTATCTTTTAACACATTTCTTGTAGCCTAAAAATGCACTTCTTTAACTTTGCATCAAGCTTCGATATTTCATCACATAGTATATGCATATAGGCTGGACAATCAAAATTTCTTAGATTAGTATAATCAACTGAATTACCAGTCCATACCTCATCTACAACATTACCACCTATAGATACCCATGGTGATTTGCTTATGAGATAGCACGCCATGTTCACAGCTTCTGCCTAGAAACATTTAGGAAGTCTTGCCATTTCATAGATAGCCATGTCCATTCTTTCAGCCACACTATTTTGCTGCGGTGTCTTTCGCACTGTGTAATGCCTCTGAATATCCTGCTCCTCACAATATTTCTGAAACTGTGAATCAGTTTATTCAGTACCATTATCATATCTCATATACTTCACCTTTCTGCCTATTTGATTTCCCACCTTAGCTTTCTGCACCTTAAACATGGTAAACACTTCTGATTAATTTTTCATGAAATACACCTAAACCTTGTGGGAAAATCATCAATAAAAGTAATAAAATACCAAGCTCTACCCGTTGATAATTTTCTAGTAGGCCCCACACACCAGATTATATATAATAAAAAAAATTCCTTTTGTTTCATGCCTGCCACTTGAGAAGCTAACCTTAGACTGTTTTTCAAGAATACAAAACTTACAGAAACATAATTCACAACTTTTAATTCCTGTCAATGGGTTTCTCTTATGCAATTATACTATCCCACGAACACTAAAATAACCTAGCCGCATATGCTAAAGTTTTGCTATAGCATCGTGTAACTCAGCTAAGATTAATTCCACCTACAGCAGTGCTTCTAGCAATATGTAAATATTTTTAACAGTCCTTCTACCCTTCATCACAGTCAATGCACCCTTACAAGTTTTCATAGTTTCCTTACCTTTATCAGCTTTATATGTAAGACCACATCATGTAAGGCGCCTAAAAAAATTAGAGTATTTTTCAACCTTGATATGTGCCTAATATCACGTATTGTTCTAACAGTACCATTGTACATCTTAATTTCAACATCATATATCCTGATAATACTATAACATGTATCATCACCAAGGTAAACAGAACCAAAATTACCTAACATGTATGAGGTAAACCAGTCTGTGTTAGGCGTCATGTGGTACGAACACCCCAAATCAAGAATCCATGTATCTATCAACCGATTATTTAAAACTGAGAGAACATCCACATTGTTGATGTTCGAGTCATCTTTCCGAGTCACATTCATAGTCTTCTCATCACGCTTCCCACTATTATATTCTTTCAACTTTGGATAATATCGCTTATAATGCCTAATCTCCTTGCACTTGTAACACTCGATATTCTTTTTGCTCATTGACTTTGATCTGGATTTACACCTTCCAGATTTCTCTTCCTTCCACACTTGCCCTTTGCATACAAACTATCACCATGAGAACTCTCCCCTGCATTCTGCCTTTGTTGATTATGCACCAACAAAACCATGGTGATGTCGTTAACCTTGATAGTATCTTTTCCGTATGTCAAAGTGGTGACCAAGTGTTCATATGAAGGTGGCAATGAGCATAGCATAATTATCGCCTAGTCTTCATCCTCAATCTTCACCTCCAAATGCCCTAGGTCAGTGATTACCTGATTGAAGGTGTTAACATGCTGTGCAAGATCAGAACCCTCTTGCATCTTGAGTCGATACAGCTTCTGCTTCTGCTTCAGATATAGCTTGTTCATGAGTGATTTGGATATAAACCAAATCTACAACTTGTCCTAGATTTTCTTCAGCGATGTCATATCCATCACGTGATACATGACATGATCCAAAAGACACAGTTGTATGATCGTGGCTGCCTACTCCTTCAATTCATCACAATCATCACCTTCCAAACCCTAAATCTTTGCTTCACGCAACCCCTTGGAACATCTTTACCGCGCCAACAAATCCTTCACCCTTGTCTGCCACAATCCGAAGTTCTCTGTTTCATTGAACTTCACCACTTTGAACCAAGCACACAGCGCCGTTATTTCAACAGAGCTCTGATACTAATTGTTGAAACCAACAGTAGCCCTAACACAAGAGAACAATCACAACAAGTAGAAAAGCATACAATAGATATAAAGATTTGTTAACGAAGTTTAACAATGCCTACGTCCCCAAGAGTCGAATCGCGGCGTCTCTGTCCATATGAGAACTTTCTTTTCACAATTAGAGTTACAAGAGGTCGTCGGTTTATATTTATACCTTGGTTATATGTTTGACTCAAACACCTAGTTCATATATAGCCCATTCCTTTGTATATATGAGCTATCCACAGCAAATCACCACCCTGGCTAATTAGATGAGAATTAGGTTCTCATGTTTGCTTCACTGAACATTGCATAATGCCTATGATGACAAAATCAACAGACATAATTTATTAGCTTCAAGGTGCTAACAGCATCATTTAAAAACAGAAAAAGGAAACCTTTATTAGGTAAAAAGGCCCGTTCGATCGTACTTGTACTAACAGAACAACTAGGTTAGTAAAAACTGAAAAGTTGTTCTAACAAGAATAATATTTACAATGGTTTTTTTTCCAGAAACCTGGTGTACTTTTCCAGAGGAACTGGTACTTCCAAAGTACAGAAAGGCCTTCTTTGATGGCCTCTTCACACATCACAGGCTCACAGCTGTACAACACAGTTTGAAGAAGATGGCTCTCCTCCGTCCGATGTTGTCTAAAGTGATGACATAATTCTCCCTCTTTTTGTTCCTGCAACAAAAAAAACACAAAAGAACGTTGCAGAGGCTATTTGAAGCTAAGGCTTGGAAAAAGTGTCCCTTGCCAGATGTGAACTTTGGAGACATTGTGATCTCCAGGAATTGTCCTTGACACATCTTCATCTGATCATTTAGCTTTTCAGAAATCCATAAACAGGGTGCTGCTAATTGATATTTTTTGGGCACATAGTGGGTCTGATGATCTGATCATGATCTCCAAATCCTGCAATAGTTGCAGGCACATACACAGGCCAGTATTTGCAGATAAATATGTACAGGAAATCTTCCAGATATCTGATAATTTGGCACAGTTGAGGTTTAAAGTGTTCTAGGACATGCCAATTGAATTTTCCACTTTCTCATAACGATCTCTCCACCATTTCTTGAGAATATTCTGATTCACCAGTATTGTTTTGTCTCAAAATCTGAGGATTGATAATTGGTAATTGGTAATTGCACTTCACAGGAAAATGTTAGTAGTATATATAAAGTGTAAAGTGATTGGGTCGTTCTTATCTACCAAAAGCTAGAGGGGGAATTGTCACAGGAGAATGATTTGGCGCCACTGGTCAAATGAATTGTCACAAAGCATTGGGTCGTTCTTATCTACCAAAAGCTAGAGGGGGAATTTCTTGTGATCTCTCCAAGTTGGAAAAATTGGCATAATAGGTTTGCATAAAGTTTGCATAATAGGTTCTTGGAAGCCTAGTTGGGCTGGAACATGGTTCGGTCCTACGAGATCCCACTATACTCGAAATAGGGACAAGTTAACGCGACAAATATGTTTATTATCAAACTTTTGTCGGAGAAGATCATAATACCTCTTATTTTTGTTATTTTTAATGTTTCATTTTGTGGTTAGAAGCTTAAATGGTGAGTAGTATGTAGCTGTAGAATATGTTCATTGCACTGAAAAGACCATACAGCAAACAAAAAATGGTACTCCATTTGTTGGTAGAAAATTTAGCTAATTTGTGTAGGACCAAGATTTCATGCTATTAAGAAAATAGCAGGCAGTGTATAGTTTTTGCACTGTACTTGTGTTTCGTTCCCCTGCAATGGGATGTAGGAAACAATTTAGTTATGTAAAATGTATGGTCCAATGAATTGATCATTTGATTTTTTTTCAAGATAATTAAGTTCGAATCTTTTCATTCATATACCAAACATCTCAAGTTATAGAAATAGAAAACGTTGCATAAATATTGTGTCAGTTTAATTGAAAGTGAAATTTGATTATAGGAAAGAAAATTGAAGTGCTGAGTCAACAAAGTCTGTTAAAAAAAGAGAAGCATGTTTCATCACAACCTTACATGCAAGAAATTTGTCCACGGACCTTGCTCGGGTTGCTCCCGGACTCTGTCCGAGGTTAGCCTTCGGACCCTGCCAAAGGTTGGCCTCTAGACTTCGTCTTGAGATAGTCCCCGATCCTCATCTAGGGTTGTGCAGACTAGGGAAATTTTTATCGGCCAGTTACTAGCCGAAAATCAATTTTATCGGTGACCCAGTAAAATTTCAAACTAGCTCTGAAAAATTTGTTTGCATGAAAATTATCAAATTCAGAAGAAATTTTGGCCAAAATTTGTTTCAAAATTTTTGGCCAATATTTTTAAAATTCAAATTTAGATTTGAAAATTTCAGTCCAAAATCCTCCAAAAATTTTTGATTTTCGGTCACACCAGCCCATCCGACCCCTCCCGGTTAAAATTTACAACCAGTTTTTTAAACCCTGGCGCGGACCTGTCCCGGGGGACTCCATCTTGTTATTTACGCAGCAATCGTCCTCAAAGTTCTAGGGCCTAGGGGTAAACATACAAGAAGGGTAAGGAGGAGATGTACTGTTATGGGATTACTTCTTCTGTAATCTTACTGAAACTAATTAGTAAAACGATTGAAGATTGTACTGTTTTTGTCGCAAATGTCTATAAGCATTCCTGTTCAGGATAAAATAAGATACACTCAGTATTTTCTTGGTGGAAAACTGAGACAAAAAGCAACAATTCTGGTACGGCTAACGAGGAAGCCTGTGTGAATCAGTAGTTCGTCTCTTAACATCAAGATTGCCAAATAAGTTTAACTGATCATGCTCATGTCTTTGCTCAGTGCCCAGTATTACTGATCAATGGATTTTTCCTGAAGTTTCTGTTGCCCCTATGTAATTATTCCTCACCTCTTTGTCTCAAATCTTAATTAGCATTCATCCATCATGGTAGATATCTAATTCAGAGTTGCATACGAGCATCTCAGGAGAAGATGATAAGGTTAAGAATTTGCATTTCAAAGACCAACCTCTTGGCGGCGTAGATTTAGATACAGCAGTTCGTCCAGCGATGCTCTTATTTAGGGAATATATATTTACACATCCTTACATAGTTACATAGATTAATAGAGATATCCATGCATGGGACTAGTTAAACAGAAGGAAGCAGGAGAGAAGCAGTAGAGACCAAGATGCAGCGAAGATTAAACAAGTTATCCGGTACGTGCATGGAACTTGGCTATGAACTCCGTCGCCTTCTGGTCGACGTTCCAGTCGCCGTCCTCGTCGCTCGGGCGCACATTCCTCGACGAGCGCCGCGGCTGCTCGTACGCCGGCTCGTCGTCCCCGTACTCTCCTGACCCGAAGCAAGACTGGCATCCTCCCATTCTTGTGATCACTTGTGGCTTCTTCCTAGCTACCTAGGCTGCTTCTTGGAATTGGAACACACTTTGTCAACTAGTTCTTACTGGGAAGCTGCTTGCTTGCTTAGTTCAGAGGGCAACTGCTACTCCCCAATTTATAGGGGAGGGAAGGGACTGAGTGAGGAGGCAGTGGGGAATCTTGGTGGTTAGTTTCTGGATCCGGAAGAGGAGGCAGTGGGGAATCTTGGTGGTTAGTTTCTGGATCCGGAAGAGGAGGCAGTCTTGGTGGTTAGTTTCTGGATCCGGAAGAGGAGGCAGTGGGGAATCTTGGGGGCTAGTTTCTCGATCTGGAAGATCGGAGGAGAGGAGGCCTGAGGAGTGGAGGCAGCCGAGTGGGGAATGGTCGAATGGTTGGGCAGTTGGGCACTGGGTAGGGTGGCCGCGTGCAGAAAATTTACTAGGGTTTTACTGTTTTGGATTGGTCCATCTGTGAGACGTGGACTCACGGGTAAATGGGTGAGATAGGTACAGATAGAGCTCACCCATACCCGTACCCGTTTACCTGACGGGTAAAACGTTTTCCCCGTTTTCATACCCATGGGTAAAAAATACATTACATACCCGGCTCTATTAGGATATTTACCCGCGGGTACGCGGGTAAATGGGCACAATTACCATCCCTATCCGTGACCCTCTACCTTATCTCTAGAGTGAAATGGTAGTGAGAAAAATAGAGAATCCGTTTAAAAAAACTGAATGTTTATACTAGCTTTTAGTTTTTTAAATAAAAGACATATGGTCTGTTTGAAGTCGCGTTTAAAAGCGGTTTTTGATTTTTGCTATAGTACCTAATTTTTAAATGAAGTATCTTTTGATAACGGGGTCTACAAGTTAATTATAGCACACATTAAAAGCTCAACATCTGTACTATTTAAAATCGCAAACGAGTATCTCTCTCTCCGTAATCTTTGTCACAAACAACTAAAATTTAAAATTTTCAACCAAAATTTATAAGCGATAACCACATTAGACAGAGCCATAAATAGAGGTCAATACAATCACGCCATACACCACTACAGAAGCAGTTGTTTTCGATCGATATTATGGTGAGAGAAAAAATATTGTCAAAACGTTAGGAGCACTCGACATTATTCCTTATCAGGCCAGAGAAAGATTCCATGTGCTTTGCAAAATTACCTTTATATTACGAATAAAGCAACACCTATGGTTTGTTTTTTTCTAAAAAAAAAATAAAGCAACACATGGGACAAAAAGCGCGTTTAGGCACCGAGATTTTTTCCAGGTTCCGCTTACCTGAGGAGCTTCGCCTTCTACTTAATTGCATGCCCTAAAAGATGTTTTGCTGTCAAATTATTTAGAGATGTCTGTATTGACTTTTGTTGACAGTTTTTGGTTATGGTTTATGATTTTTAGTTAAAAATAAATGTGAATGGTTGAAAGAAATGACTTTTAGAAAAAAATAACAAATAGTGGAAAAAGTGAGGAAAAGATATGTGTGTAGCGAAAATAAGAGGAGTGAGGAGCATGATGCACCCTTGACTCCTTGCCTATCAGCAGAGTGAGAGAGTAATGAGAGGAGTGGAGAAGTCGTTTTGAAAAGCTGAGTGTTCGTATTGAATTTTAGTTTTTTTAAGTAGAAATCAGAAATAGAAACTAATACAAATAGCCTTGATCATGTATCACCTTGTTTGCTCTTGACATTTTTCTTAATTAATTACACTGATCGATGGGTTTACTGTTTAAGCCAAGGCGATAAAATAGGGCCTAAGATATTCCTTGAAGTATAGGGTTTGAACTTTGGACACTGGCTCGTATTTCATCCTCTGCTTTCTGCCAGGCCCGGGCCCAGGGGCGTGCGGCCCGTGCGACCGCACGGGGCCCCCAATTTTCAGGGGCCTCAAAAAATCGTTCGGCCACACGTCCGCACGGCCATACCCTCCTCGGCTCCTCGACTCCCTCCTCGTCGCCCCCCGTCGCCCCTCCTCGGGCCCGCGCCGCCCCTCCTCGGCCCCCCCGCCGCCGCCCCTCCTCGCCCCCTCCCGCCGCCCCTCCTCGGGCCCGCGCCGCCCCTCCTCGCCCCCCTCCCGCCGCCGCCCCTCCTCGCGGCCTCGCCCCCTCCGCGCCCCTCCTCGCCCCTCCTGCCGCCCCTCCTCCCCTCCTCGTCGCCCCGCCGCCCCTCCTCGGGCCCGCCGCCTCCTCGCCCCTCCCGCCGCCTCTCTCGGGCCGCGCCGCCTCTCGCCCCCTCCCGCGCGCCCCTCCTCGCGGCCTCGCCCCCTCCGCCGCCTCCTCCTCTCCGCGCCGCCTCTCCTCGCCCCCTCGCCGCCTCTCCTCGCCCCCCCGCCCCTCCTCGGCCCGCCGCCCCCTCTCGGCCCCCTCCCGCCGCCCCTCCTCGCCCCCCTCCTCTCCCCCGCCGCCGCCCTTGCCGGGCTCCCATCAGGTTTCAAGCTTCCCACAATGTGTTGAATGGATACCACAAAACCTACAGAGCAATGGATCTTGGGGTCTCAGCTAAACAGACTCCACAGTCAACAAGGATGTTCTCTCGACTCTCGTCCACATTGGCTTGTGTTCTTACACTTCAGAGATGGAATGTTGGCATGGAGCATATCAGGAGAGGTATAGACAACTATGCATTTACTTGCCAGTTGCCAATATTGTTTGTGTTTTAAAGCGTTTAGATGTGATTGACAAAGGTGATGGTGATGGTGACAGGATTACATTGTATTGGAAGGAATGCCTCCATTGTTATGGATGAGCATATGGTTGCTCCTATTGGTTTCAACATCACTTTTCCCGGTATGCTTAGCTCCGCAGTTGAGATGGGTTTGGAAGTTCCTATTAGACAAACTGACATCGATAGGATTCTTCATCTCCAGGAAATGGAATTGAAAAGGTTTGGAAAATTACGTTTTGTTTTGGCATTTTTTTTAATTTTGAGTACGTATAGACTCTGAAGTTGGTAGTTTTCTTCTTGAAAGTAGCTTTTTCTTAGGAACTATGAAACCATTCTTGTCTTTAAGAGAGGTTGCTTACTGAAGGAACAGCTGAGCTCTAGTGCGGTGCAAACTGCAAAGAACTCCACTCTTTAAGAGAGGTACTTCCGTGAATGCAATATTCCAGTCCCGTGGAATTAGAAAGGAAGAATCGGAAAACCTCGTGGTCATCTGAACAATCCTTTACATTGATGTCTTTAGCCAACTCTGCCTTAATCAATACTAGTTTAATAGGGTTAATTTGTTTGCCATTTTGCCTATTGTTGTCACAGGTGGGATGAGCATCACAGAATGGACTACTACTCTGAACTCTGAACAAGTACAGTGTGTTTTTTCTGCAATCTACACTTCAGTTAACCAGCTTGGAGCAAAGTCTTCTGCAGCACAAAACCGTGTGGCCCATAGTAAGTTCTCAGCCCCGAAATTTCTTGAACTTTAGCATGACATGTTGACATGTGTTGATATAGTGGGCATGGGTAGTATGTTTTTTTGGGATACGTCTGTTGAAGAGCGGCACGGGCTCGGCACGGCCGGCGGCGGCGTGAAGAGCGGCGGCGCGGGCTCGGCTCGTGGCGTCGGCGTGCGGCTCGCGGTGGCATGCAGAGCAGTGGCAGCGCGTAGAGGCGGTGCGCAGGCAGCGACGCGGGTAGGAGACGCACAGCACGGCCCTGGCATTATTTTGGCTATATTTGGTACTTTAGTTTAGGCCTCACTTAGAGCTTTGTACAGGGGCCTTCAAATTTCACGGCACGACCCTGCTTTCTGCAAAGGCTATGGATTTTTTCTGCCGAGTCGATCAGGGTCAGGGCAGAAACAAGCCAACAAAGACAAAGTTTGATGACATGGCCTGGATTGATCCAGCGCATTTCAGTGCTTTTCTCAACCACGGAAATGAAAACCCGCTTCCTCCATCCTCAATTATAAGAGCGTGATACACCGTGGCTCAACGACTACGCGAGTAGTTTACATTCTCCTATTTTAATGTAATGTAACAGGAACACACTTCTGAAAAAAAAGCTTACTCTGCTCTTTAAGTGATGTTTTTCTTTTTTATGATCTCCGAGCCAAACTTTGACCGTTATTTTTTATAATTTTATTTTATTATATATTTATAAAATTATAATATTATAAAAGTATTTTTAATGATAAATCTAACTATACAACTTTCATATGGTCAATTATGATAGTTTTAAATATATTAGTTATTAAATTTTAAAAAAATTGATAATATCTATAATAATATAAAAAGCACCATTTTGGTTAAATCTTTTTCCACCCAGCAAAGTTAATACCCTCCCCTTTCTAACGGTTGAATTAACTAAATCTAATGACTATCATTGCAAGTTGATCTTACTATCTTTATATTTAAACCATTGACTCAAATCATCCAACAATTGCTGTTGCAAGTTGGTCCTGCTGCCCACCTCCCTAATCCCTAGTCCTAACCGTGACCCTCATCCTAATCTCGTGCGTTCGTCTGCTGGGCCTGAATGCCTCGTGCCACCCCCCTCAATCACATCGTTCCTTCGCGCCACCCCATCCTTCCCCGCTCCACCCCCCGCCACTCTGTGCCTGCCCCCATGCTCCACTCTGCGCCGCTCCTCCCCCTCCGGTCCTGCCCCGCCCCACTCCTCCCCTTCCGCTCCCGCGTCACCCCCTGCTCTGCCCCCTAATCCGCCACTCCGCCACACTACGCGCTCCAGCCCGACTCCCGTGCATAGTGCTCCCTGCTCCAGTCCGACGACGCTTGTCATGCAGTGTGCCGGCAACCCCACCCTCCAGCCCGACGCCCCATGCTCTCCCGCTTCGCTAACACAAGGTCAGTGATTCTTAATTTAAGCAATGTAATTGAATATGTGATTGTGAAATTCAGCTTGCTCTTACTGTTATTTTCTGAATATGAATATGTGTTCTTCGTTAGATGTTTGGATCAGTGGTACCTGGATTTAAGTTATTCTCTGAATTTGAGAAGCCCGTGAGATGTTCTCTAAATTTGAGTTAATTCTGAATATGTGTAATTCTAAAAACACATATTGGATCAATGCCATAGAACTTAACAAAACATAGTGGCATAGTGGCTGTTTTGTAATGGTAAGTCTTCAACTCAGAATTACCATTTAGTTTTGTTGAAGTGCTTGTTGCATTTGGCTTCAATTCAGAATTGCCTATTGATTGCTTGCTTAGTACATTTATTCTCTGAATTTGACAAGCCCGTGAACCACTGTCGTTTTGTAATGGCATAGTTCTACTTGACGAAATAGTCCCAACTACATAGATGTGGCACATATATAGACGGTGATAGGTGCCAACAGAAGCAATCTCAACTCTCAATAGAGATGTGGGTACGAGTGAGAGGGAGGAATGGGTTTGCATGCAGGAATGTCACTGTGAGGGAGTGACAAATAGTCTGTGCCCAAGTCAATTTAGTGGGTCACACATCGCTATCACATCTTAGTTGAGCTTGCATGCTCAAATTACAGCTTCTGTTGTCCCGGTTGGAGAGCAGATGCGTGCGACGTGGATCACTAGCTGTTACTTCCTCTCTCGGTCCTACAATACAAATCTAAAGCATACTATACACATAGATTTAAGAAAAAAATTTGATATCATTAGATCATATATATCCTTATTAATTGTGTTTTTCTTAGTTTCGAGGGATAGACACCTGTGCTACGTGGTGATGGAGAGACTACTACCATCAAGTGCAAGTTATTCTGCAAATAAGAGTAATTCTTTTACAATATTCTTTCTACATATGCCACCAAATAACTTGGTACTCTAATATCGTACCACACCCTCCAGCCCGACACTCCATGCTCCCCCGCTTGCTCTTACGATATAACTCTAATATCGTACCACACCCTCCAGCCCGAAGCATAGAACTGAAAAAAAGCATACAAGCCTTTAAGTTATTCTCTGAATTTGAGCAGCCCGTCAACCACTGTCGTTTTGTAATGGCATAGTGCTACTTGGCGAAGTCTTCAATTCAGAATTGCCATTTAGTTTTGTTGAAGTGTCTGTTGCATTTGGCTTCAATTCAAAATGATGAGTTTATGGTGAAAAAAATTACTTTTCCCAACATGTACAATGAACAATTACCAAAGCTGTGTTTTCAACTGCTTCTTGGTACCACTACCCCAATGAATTTCTAAACTCACGCCAAATGGCTTCAAAGGGAAATAAAATAATTATGATGCTGCTTATTCCTTTTTTTATTGAAAATTACATATATCGATTCTGTTGCAATAACTCATTAGAATGTGCTTAAGACAATTTATTTCTTGGGATTTTTATAATAAATGAATTTCAATCATCAATGCTTGATGATGACGATAATGTCAAACTCTTTGAACAATGATATGATGATTGTTGCATGTCCCTGGTGGTACGTCTATTCATCTGCATTAGATCCGCTTTGCAATTGGATGATTCTTACGTCTATCTGTCACCGGTGGTTTTGACTCATGATGTGCTTGTGATGATAGACTTCTTGCAAATTTTGGAATAAAATATATTTTGATCTCCAATACTTTTGACGTGAATTCCACGTGCAAGCTTACTAGTAGATTTTGGGATGTTACTTAAAAAACGGAGGTAGTACAATACAACGTAGAACGAACGTGTTGATCGGGTCGCCAGAGTTTGGTCTCACTTTGGAAGCAGAAGACGAATCGGTCCCCGGTAGAGCCTTCTCGTAGTTTTGATGATTTTTTCCTTTGTTTTTGTTAGTAGAGGAACAAATTTACATCTCTTTTGCGCTAAGCATGCTTAGATGAGTTCAATGGTGAAGTCAGAACAAAATCAAGGGTGAACTAAGACTCAAAACTAGATTATCACAAATATAATATTTTTCTCTTACTCAATTCAAATTCATACATAAATAAAAGAGAAACAAAGTAAAAAAAAAGAGAAAAATACAATAAAGTACCTCGGTGATAGAAAGTGCATCCCAAAAATATGTAAATAGTGGAGTAGAGATCAGTCATCTGCATATCAAAAATAAAAAAATTAGTGATACAATAACTAATTGTAAATAATTATAAATATTAAAAAAAATATAACATACCACTAACATGCAAAATTAAGACATAACAAATACTCAATATTAATAGTAGACAACTTATCAACTGAAGAGTGAAGACTAAAGGTTTACCGGTCTCTCAGCCACTCGGCAATCAGGCGTGACCGCGTGAGCCGTGAGGTGAGCCAATCGTCGGCTCGCCTGCCCAAGTCCCAAGGAGTGCGTAACTAGCTAACTCTGAATACCTAGGCATCTCCAATGGTCCTAGTCACCGGCTATTTGTATGTACACATCAGATAAATCCTGTGGAGGAAAGAGAGTATGCAAAAAAATCGAGCCGGCTCTTCCTTAAGCACTAGGCTATAACAGAAAACGAGGCAGTCTCTATAAATGACTGTGTGTGCATGTAAGTATCAAATAGCTATCCTTATAGACAGTCCTTTGTATGCTAGCTATTTGGTTGATGATGTGGAAGTCTCCTAGTTAGTTGCTAGCTAGGATCATTGGAGATGCCCTTAGGAATCACATTACCCTAGAATGCTACCAAACTACAATTCGACTAGCTAGATTACATGCTGAAATGATGCCCAAACTTCCAATAATAGCACACCAAACCCAAGAATCCACTTATTTCTTTGACGTTGGACGGTGTAGGCCAATTCTTTACTGTCGTGATGTTCTTCTTATCCGTCGCTACACCTTGCCCATTGATAACATGCCCCAAATATGTCAACTGCTGCTATGCAAACACACATTTGGACCTCTTAATCTTGAGCTGATGTTGAGATAGAATCTGAAAGACTTGCGTAGCTTGGCGACCTGTTCTTCCAGGGTAGTGCTATACACCAAAATATCATCAATAAACACCAAGACCCCTTTCATGAGCAATGGTGCTAAAATAGTATTCATGAGTCCCTGAAATGTCATCGGGCACTAGTCAACCCATAAAGACATCACCTTAAATTCAAAATGCTAGTGATGCGTTTTGAAGGCTGTTTTGTACTCATCTTCCAGCTTCATTCAAATTTGATGATAACTAGCACGAAGGTCCAAACTTGTAACAAACGTGAGCTGGATAACTCGTCCAGTAGCTCATCAATTATGGGTAAGGGATAACGGTTCTTGACCATTAATGCATTGAGGTGATGGTAGTCCAAAAAAACAGCCAAGTTCCATCTTTTTTCTAAACCAACAATACTGGTGAAGCGAAAAGGCTGGAGCTAGGTTGAATAATTCCTTGAGCCAACATCTCAGCAACTTGCCTCTCGATCTCATCCTTCTGAGCTGGGGTGTAGCTTTACGGCCTTATGTTGACTGGTTTAACTCCGGGCATGAGCAGAATAGTATGATCAAAGGCTCGGCCCTGAGGTAAACTCTTTGGTTCTTCAAACAAGTGAGCAAACTACGCCATTAACTGCTGAACTGCACTCGGAACCTCCGCTAGAAGCTTCGGTTTGACCGCTACACACATTATCTCTGAAGGTTCTTCTTTGATGGCTGGCTGCGCAGGCCGACCAAGAAGCAAGAATACGCACTGTGGTACTGCAGGTTTGATGCCCTGAAGGAACACTGTTCTACCTTTGTATTGGAATGTTAAGTGCTTCTTGAACCAATGCACATTCATAGGGCTGTGCCGCTCCAGCCAGTCCATACCAAGTATAATATCATATCCTCCCAACGGCAGCACCTTAAATGTGTGTAAAAATTTCATTCTTGCACACTCCATTTGCAACCCAGGATCTCACGAGAACAAGTCAACATCCCCCCATTAGCTATTTTCACTTGCACGGGCTGCAGCGAGCAGTGTCTTCCTTTCAACGTTTGTGCAAGCCGCTCACTGACAAAGCAATGCGAGCTGCCTGAATCCACCAGCATAATCACCTCATGACCTTGTATATTACAGAGCAGCCGCACTGTTCTCATTGTTGGCATCCGACAGCTTCTTTGGAGATAGCCATCAACTACTCACCTCCTTGAGAACTCGCAGTGTCTGATTCAACTGAAAGTTTCACCTTGTCTTGGAAAAGGTCCCACAATTCCTCCATGACATGTAATTGAACCGTAGGCGCTCATTTGTGATCTCGCCCCCACTGCTCCCCACAGTAATGGCATAGGCCGTGCGCACGCTGATTGGTGTGCAACACCGCCATCTTGTCATCTGGTGTGACGGCTCACGTACGCTCTGTGCCGCACCGATCTTCCGTTCGTCCGGTCACCGCCGATCCCGGTCTGGGAGGCGATGGTAGAGGCCACACTCCTCGTGACCCGGAACGAACCAGCGGATTGGTTTCTAGTTTGCGGATGTCCTGCCTGGCCGTGTCCACCACCTCCTCCTGCAAACATGCCAAAGCAATCGCAGTATCCAAATCCTGGGGTCTATGTAAAACAACGGCCTTGCGAATATCATTACCAA
This sequence comes from Melocanna baccifera, assembly GCA_036346265.1. NCBI lineage: Eukaryota > Viridiplantae > Streptophyta > Magnoliopsida > Poales > Poaceae > Melocanna > Melocanna baccifera. Next base: position 4,332,883 of record CM070692.1, read on the forward strand.
GATCATCCTAAAATTGGGAGACAAAAAAGATGGGGTTCCAGAGGGATGGTGAGCAATGAGGTTATGCATCAATTCCGTGAATCGATCGGCATACTCTGCCACGGAATTGGTTTGCCGCAAACGGTGAAACTGGCAGACTTGATTCTGAAATTCCTCGCGACCAAACTTCGCACAGACCACTGCAGCAAATCCTCCCAAGTAGCGAATTTTGTATGCGCCTGGGAAGATTGCAACCACCCTACAGCACTACCCCCAAAATACATAGCGGCAACACTGACCCAAAGATCAGGATGCACCGAGCACACTTTCAAATAAGCCTCACATCTCAGCTGCCAAGCCTTTGGGATCTTACCGTCAAACGTGGGGAAACCAAGTTTGCGCGGGTGAGGTAAGTGATGGGAACTCGAAGATCGCAACTCTGCCTCTCCGCTCTCGTCGACAGAATGGAAATGACCAGAGGGATAGTACGTACCCTTGACCGGAGGTGGCAAGGAAGAGAAATTCTCTCCGATTGCCTTCCCCCGGTGTAGTATTGCTTCGCGGCGGCCATCGGGCCCGTGACCTAGGTCACCGCACACCAATGCAGCTTCCCCCATGTCGGTCAGGGCTCCACGGGCGCCTTCAGTTGGCGTTGTGCTCTTCGGCTTGGGGAAGATGCTCGGGAGATCCATCGGTCGGACGGTAAGTACCGGATTTCGCATGACCTGGGAGACTTGGGTGCGCAGTTCGCCCAAATCAGCGCGTAGTTCCTCCACCACCGATTCCGCATCCGACCTCCACTTCTGGAGATCGAGGACGGTTGGCTTCATCTCCTCCACCGCCGCATGAGTGGCGACGCTTTGGTTGCAACAGCCGCAGTGACTCTCCCTGCTCCAGGATTGCTTGCATCAACTTCTCGAGTTGTTGCTCCATGATGTACCTCTTCTGCTATGCACGTGTTTGATAGCGTGCTCGCTCCAGATCGAATGCTCTGATACCAATTTGTTAGGTACCCGCTGGGGGTTAGTAAATGCGTCTAGAGATTGGGTAGGGCTTCTGGGAGGAGAAATGGAGACTGGGAGGAAGAAGCGCGAGACGGGAAAATTAGTTAGGGTTCAACTGGGATGGTAATGGGTATCTGAAACCTGATATTTAGTGGGTTTTTACTCTATTAGAGCATATGTCTAGATCAATTTTTTAACCTATGAGTTTCTTAATAGGCAAAAAGTCTAACCCATTAGGTCTGCTGGGTTCGGGTACGTTCCTATAGTACCCGAACCCTTAAACCCATGGGTAATATAAACTGCAAACCACCCCAAAGAAACTGACCTATACTGCCCACAACAATCGGCTTTGACCCAACTAATACATATAAAAGATGTAAACCCTAACTCACTTTCTCACTCGGTCAATCCTCATTCCTCCCCAGTCCCCACCCTGAAATCTCGAATCCTCCCCACAGCGGCGGCGGCGCGACGCATCTGGCAACGGGCACAAACCCACTGGGTTTTGCCATCCTAAACCCGTGGGTTAGGAATTGATTTAGACCCATGCCCTAATAGAGTAAAAATCTACCGGGTATCGGGTTTCGGATACCCATTGCCATCCCTACTTATGTGCTACTCCTACCCATGGGTGACCCATGGGTACCCGTTACCCGAGTGGGCATGGGTCTAAGCAAAGATTTGTACCCGTCACGAGCATGAGTTTTTTAGCGGGCACATTCAACTTTCATAGGCATGAGTTTAAGATGACAAAACCCAACGGATTTATGCCCGTTGCCATCCCTAGGTTCAACACTATTTAGTTCTTACATGCCCCTTTCACGGTGCATGCCGAGTACTTCTATCATCCCAAGTGGGCTAAGGAGCTCTATTACATGGGCTGGGCCCTAGCCGTTACATGGCCCAATCCGAAGCAGGAAACCGACGACTTGGACCTTGGTTGCCGACTGCGCCAACTTCTCCGGCAGCTCCCAAGGATAGCAGAACCCAGCGCCCTGTTAACATTCGCACCATTAGAGATGCAAACGGTATAAGTTAATCTCGATCAATTCAGTACCGAATCTGGTTGATATCAAATATGAGAAGATAATTTAGCATTCGGTACCGAATCTAGTCTGTACCGGATAATTGTTGTCAGATATGGTAACAAAAATAGTAGAGCTAAAATCCGACCGAATAGCATCGGTAAATGGTAAATCGGATACTATCCGACCGAATATCCGAACAAGCAAGTTAGTACTCCAATTGGCCCAGCCCATGAACTACCATTGACACTAACCGACCTAGATTTTATCAAATTTGTAATCTAACTCTAAAGTCCAGCTACTATAACCAGTCGCCACCAATGCTTCGCTTATATTGAATTTGCATATGAATTTATTGATTTTCAAACTAATGTATGAATTTATTGGTTTTTGAACTAATGTATGAATTTATCGGTTTTCAAACTTATGTATGAACTAACGTATGAATTTATCGGTTTTCAAACTTATGTATCAATTTATCACTTATGTTGAACTTGTGTTGTATCGGCTATTATACTTAAATAATCTAGATGAATTTATTGCTAGTTGAAGGCTTGAGTGATGGTGGTATGGTTCAGTGTATATTCCTTTATGTATACACCTACTATATATGTCTATATTATCCATTTTTGATTTGAAACCGTTATGTATCCATCCCGATGACACCATATTTAAAACTCCGAATAATCTTAATTTGTATTTGTATCTGGTCTTACCATATCCGACTTTGAATCTGAGAAAAAAATAGATTAAAATACAATATAAACAATATCCATCTGAATCCGATCCGATTGCACTCCTACCCACCGTCAGGCACCGTAACAAGCTCAGGCCGCCATTCCCAAAGTCTGATGTTAAGAGGGTAGTAAAACAACAGTCTGGGAACAAATAAGAGAATCAATGTGATGTTGTCTTGATGCGTCTAGTGATGTTGGATGCCATCATCAGCTGTGAATTTTGGGATACATTGTCCAAATAAATCTTATCAATAAATTACGTTAATTTTTTCCTACCACTGTGTTGTAAAAAAAATACTACTAGTGAACACTGAACAATGTGTTTTGATATGCATCGATATCTGCATGAGCTTGGTCAGTGAACGGGCTTAACGTTAATAGATTCGTGCCATTGGCAGGCCATTAAGGGCTAGATTTTAACTACCTATTGGGCCAAAGTTAGCAGGCTATTTTGCGGATTGATGCCAAATTATCTACTGGGCCGGCAGGAAGAGAAAAATGTTTCTGTCTCTACCAGTCCAAGCCCAAGGGCAAAGACCAAGTGGAGCGCTCGAGGGTTTCGGCTCGAGTCGCACGAGTCACGACGTCTCCGACGCCGGCGACCTGCGGCTGCGACCTCCACCTCCGGCCCGTCTTCCTCCTCCGGTGCCGTTTCCTCGCCGTGGTCTAGGTGAGCGTCCAAATCCTTGCTTTTCTACGGTCTCCAGGGCTTCGGAATGGAGTGGCGCTGACCTCGTTTGTGGCTAGATATGAAGAGGGCGGTGCCGTGGGAGGAGCCGCAGGACGTCTCCTCCGACGATTCCCTGAGCTCGGATTCCGACGGTGAGGGCGGGAAGGGGAAAGGAGACGACGCCTTTGGGCTGCCCAACTCGTCTAAAGCTGCTGCAGCAGCAGAAGGTGAGAGCTATTCCGTTAACTGGCTACTTCACGACTCTGTGCATGTTTCACTTGCAGTTAGGATGTCAGGTTGCTATGGTAGATTTAAAACTGGTAATTTTGTGTGATTTCTGTAGCTAGCGAGCGTGCGTGCGTGCGGCTACTTCACGACTCTGTGCATATTTCACTTGCAGTTAGGATGTCAGGTTGCTATGGTAGATTAAAATTGGTAATTTTGTGTGATTTTTGTAGTGTGTGTGTGCGTGCGTGTGTTGTCCGTGGGCTCTAAGATGAACTGTTTATTACGAGTATGTAGGCTGTATTTCCTTGTAAATTTGGCATGCAGAGCTGATTGATTTAGGCTATTAACCTTAGTGTTCAGGGACTCTCCATTTTGCCTTCTGAAAGAAGAAACATTGTCTTATATTCACTAACAGTCTACAGAGATATTTCCCCTAAACCATCTTTAAAAAAATTGTTGGAAGATGGTTTGGAATTGATCATGTCTTATTGTGGTTTGTGTTGTTAAGAGGGTGTTAACGGTATTTGTGGTATTTCCTAATGTTTTAGGGTTTACTCTTATGTTGTGTCCATATACTCTATATATAATCCTTTGGGCTGAGTTCAATACAACCAACTATTCATCCATCCTTTCCTCACCTCCTCTTGACATGGTATCAGAGCGGATTCTTTGAGCCGCATCCTCCGCTCATCTTCCACTGCTGCCGCTGCTCACGGGAGAAGCAATCTCCACTCCTGGGGGTGGCCACCTCTTGTCGTAGTTAGTGCAAAGCAACAACAAGCCACCTCGTCCTCTAGCCCAGATCCGAGTGGATCGCTCGATTTGTGCCGTTCCAAGCTCGATCCTCGTCGCACCCAGCCCAGATCCAGCCGCCACTGGCCTCGCCGCACCCGGATCCGGCCGTCTTCGAGCTCGCCGCGCCGGATCCACGCCACTCCAAGCTCGATCCACGTCGCCCCAAGCTAGGTTGTGCCGGGACACCACCGCCACACTCGGATCCGGCCGTCTCCGTGTCGCCCTAGGCCGTTGCAGATCTGCAGGAGGTCTCCGCGGAGCTTGGGGGCTACCGCTGGCCGACGTCCTCTTCAGGCTGCAACTTCCTCCATGGTTGTCAGTCTTCCACCTCTTGAGTCGTCGCCACTCGGCTCTCTCGACGCCGGCCACTACTGGTGAGATCTCGAGCTGCTGCTGTCGTCCTCCTCTTGGACCACCGCCTAGGGTCTCTTCTTCCCTGAGTTGCCACCGGCACTGGCTCAGATTGTCGTCGCTGACCGTCATCCTCAACTCCAGCCTGACCTCTAGGACGACGTTGCCGCCCAAGGTTGACGCCGTCACCCACTGGTCTGCTGCACCCTCTCCTTGACATCTTCTCTATGGCTGCATTGCTTCCTGGGCCGCTACCGCCGCTGGCTTCTCCGGTTACAGTACGCCACCACAAGCTTCTATCCCTACAACACTCTTCCACCACCATGGCTTGGTGTGTTTGATTGCTGCTGCTAGGGTTGCTTTGTGGTGCTCTTAGGTGCTGCTTTGGGCTATGGCCTTGTGGGCTGATGTGATGTCTTATTGGGTTGCTTTATTGGCATGGGTTGGTGCTTACTATTGGAGAGATGCAATTGCCTAGCATTGCTGCTAGTATTTCCCTTCAGTTGTGTCCATCCAAGTCCTCTGCTCTCTCTCTTTGAGTTCTTCTAAGCCGTGTGAGTCCACAAATTCCTTGTCAGTCAGACTATTGCTTCTCTAGCCATGATGTGTCCTTTGGATTCAGTGTGGCCCACTCGTTCCCTTTCACATGGTAGCCGCCGCTTTTCTTTTTGATCTGCCGTAGATCGTAGAAATCTTTATGATGATGCTGCTTCTCTCTAAGCCACCGCCCTGCCACCGCCACCGCCATCTTGGGTTTCGATCTGCATGTCATGCTCCTATTTATTACTCTTCGGTTTGATTTGATAACTCTTTATATTTGTGTCAGCTTCATCATCTTCTTTGTCGTGTTGTCACGGTTGACTTTGCATCTGCTTCCCTCTACTTTCTCAGCCCCTACACTTTGTGTATGGGCTACCACACAACCCTAGATGGGAGGAGATTATTTGATACTTGACATATTTTCCAAAGAGTTGCACACTGCAACGACGTTATCAAGACTAGAACTTTAGATTTTCCCTATTTTTGTGTCAACCCTTTCAAATGCAATGCTATTGCATACGTCTTGCATTTGAAGGGGATATTAAGGGTATTTATGATATTTCTTAGTGTTTTAAGGTTTACTCTTATGTTGTGTCCATGTACTCTATATATAGCCTTTTAGACTGAGTTCAATACAACTAACTATCCATCCATCATTTCCTCTATGTGTTAGAGGAAGTAATACAGCAAGATATTGAAGAAACGTGCTTAGATGTTAGTATGTCTAGTGTAAGTTGTTTTGTGATAAAACAGACCAAGCATGTTTCTCCCCGAGAAGTTAAGCGATCTACCTAAGCAGCATGTCACCATATCTAAAATTTCCTTCATACATGTTATACGTATTTGAGTTCTTTGCATATATTTCATGTGCTTGAGTGAACTTTCAACGTTCTGCAGCACGTAAATGTTTTATGATATCTTGTATATATTATCCTGAATTCTCGCAATTGTCATTGTGGAATCACCTGTTTGTCCTTTATGTTAATCTTGTCCATGAATTATTTAGATAGTTGAGGTTTGAGTTTTGAGACCGCCGGTTGTTGACTGGTTTATATACCATTATTAAAAGAGGAAAAGCAATGGTTTTCTTGGAGATAAAATGTATTCTGTTACAGACCATGATACGTGCTAAATACATTCACATTACATGACTCCCCACAGTCTCTGGTTGCCACCGTAACTGGTTTTACTGTTCCAGGACCTATATTTGGTAAACCCGCTGATCTAGGGAATATGCTTTTAGACTTTGTTTATTATGAGTTTGTGCAGATTAATGTCTTTATCATAATTCTAGCTGAGTCTTAATTCATTTCTTGCAACTAAGCATGTAATGTCATATTGTGCATTAGGGAAAGAAACTTGAATTTTGATTAAACTGGACAGCTCAAATATGGGGATTGAATTGCGGGCTAGCCTTGACCTTCAGTGCCATTCCTTTCTGATACCAATGGGATCAGCCAAAAACTAGTCTCAGCAACAGGAGTTAACAAGTCCAGCATCAGTCCTTCCAACCATGGACACTAGGAATTTGCATGGGATTAGCTCCTGCAGTTTTAAAAATATTTTCCTGTCTGCATTACATATGTCTATTCTTATTATAATGGGATCCTGCAGGTGCACTGATCAGGAGGGCTGAAATGTATCAAGAGTACATGAAGCACATCCCAGTTCCTGCTCACCGCGGCTCTGCAATCCCATCCACATCATGGCTGGGACTCGGCAGATCGGTGAAGCAGTTATATGAGCAGCCCTTGCATTACCTTACCAACGTCCTCTTGAAACAGTGGGATCGGCAGAGGGTCGGGAGTGATGATGAGCACCGACCTCTGGACGCTATGATCCATCCTGTGAAAGCCGAGGCCCTCATTTGGGCCACTGAAGAAGTCCATAGGTTGACCACCTCTAGCCACCACTTAGCTAGACTTTGGGCCTCAGATCCCATGTATCATGCTTACATAGATCCGGTGTTCCCTTCCATAAAGTTGGATTAGTAAACATTACAAGCTGGACCTTTTTATTTTGTCTATTTGGGTTTTTCCTGTTGTAAGCATGCACGGTTTGGTTTGATAAACGCTAGCGAAGTAATATGAACTCCAGCCGATCCATCTTCCAAGTATGATTTCTCGTTGTCAGGGTTTCCTTTTAGAGCAGTGGTTTTAGCTCTCTGAACAGCAGCCATGTCAAAGAAGCAGCAGCCTGGTGGTGTGGAATTCAATGCTTTGAGCCGGCATAGGTATCGCGGCGGCCCATCTGTCTTGACGGTGCCCCCACCAAAGGTCGAACCTAACTGGTCTTGCTCCTCCGGGAAAGATCGCGATAACTAAGAAGATGCAACTGAAGGCCTGTTCTTTTTTTTTTAAGCTCCGGTTTATGGTTTATTAGCTTATAGTTTTTGGACTATTTGTAAGAGAGTACAGAGTAATAGAAATTCACGTGTGTTTTTATCTATATAAATGAAGCCACTACAGTGTGTACTAAATTAAAACTTGTAGACTTTGCATTGAAAAAACACTCTATTTGAGGAAGAGACACTAAGTCTTTTGAAGAGTAGCGGGAGCGCACAAGGGCTGCCGTAACTGGAGAGAAGCTCAGCGGTGTGCACAACCCCCAGCCAAGGCAGACAGAGGAAGAGGAGGAGGAGGCCTGCTTCTCGTAGGAGGAGAAGCGGGAGAGACCGTGGTCAGGCCAGCAGGTGGAAGAACTACGTCGAGGAGGAGAAGCGGCTTCTCAGGGGGAGTGGCATACATGTGTGTCCACAGTGGATTAGTCCTTGATACTAGCCTTCGTCACCGCTATTTTGTGCGTTTGCCTTCGTCATCTCAGCCCTGCTCAATTTAGCTTTTTTTTGTTTATAGTTTTTTTATAGCTATCTTATTTTACACTAGAACTACTAGTAACTTTTGAGTATAATTAAATTTTAAAAATTAAAAAAATAGATTAGTCCATCACAAACAATGTAAAGGAATATACGAAAAAAGATAAAAAAGGTAAAAACAAAAACAAAAAAAATAGAAAAAGATAAATTAAAAAATAGTAAACTAGAAACAAAAACCAAAAGCGATAGCCGAAACGAGCAGGACTAAACCCGAACACATTGTCAAAACGAACGCTAGACTAGCTAGGAGCACTGTACATTCTTCCTTATCAGGCCAGAGAAAGATACCATGTGCATTGCAAAATCGCCTTTATATTACGAATAAAGCAACACCTGTGGTTTGTTTTTTTATATAAAAAATAAAGCAACACCTGGGACAAAAGATCGTTTAGGCACCGAGCTTTTTTTGTAGGTTCCCATTACCTGAGGAGCTTCGCCTTCTACCTAATTGCATGCCCTAAAAGATGTTTTGCTGTCCAATTATTTAATGACGGTAAGACTTAGTTAAATGGCACATAAGTAGAGCTGGGAGTTGGGTCGTATCGTGCCGGCACGGCCCAGGTCCACCGTGCTTCAGGCCGATTCGTGCCGTGTCGGCTCGGCCCAGTTATCTCACCGTGCCGTGCCGTGCCGGCCCGCCTCACCTCTGACTAGGCCCAAGCACGGCCTAAAGCCCGCCATGCCAGCGTTCGTGCCGTGCCAGCCCAAGCCCAGCCCAAGCCCAGCCCAAAGTAACTATGCACGACGAAGGCGGCGGCAACAATTGTGGCGACGTCTGTCATCTTCCATTCTCTCGTACCCGCCGCCCCCTCGGGCCCCATTTCCCCCTTCCTCCCCCGCCGCCTCCCCCTCCCCCCGCCGGCGGGTACAAGGCGGGCACCATGCACGAGGGCCTCAAGAAGCCCTATGCCAAGGAGTGCGAGTTCGTGTCCGTCTTCGACGCCGACTTCCTCTGCCGGACGGTGCCGCTGCTGCAGGCCGACGCCGACTTCCAGCTCGGGGGCGTCGCCGCCAAGCACACCGCGACGACGGCGAGGAAGAAGAGCAATCCTCATGCAATCTGCCGCCGCCTTCGTCGTCGGCTGTGGCTACGTCGGAAGTGCTCGAGTACGCTCCTTTTCTCCCCCTCCACTCTACTCCTCTACTCCCTTTGCTGTGTGTATGACTATGATTTCTTGTGGGGTGTGGAACTGTGGATTGGGATGGCGACGGGAGGGCGGGGGCGGGGGGACGCAGGAGGGGGAGCTAGGGAGGGCGGGGGCAGGGGACGCGGGAGGGGGAGCTGGGGAGGCCGAGGTGGCTGGTGTGCTGGCCGTGCCCCCCATGCCGTCCGAGCCCGTCGTACCGCCCGAGCCCGCCGTGCCGTGCCGGCCCGAGCACGGCCCGATCTGTCGTGCCGTGCCGTGCCGCCCACTGTGCTGGATTTTGAGGTCCGGCCCGGCTCACCGTTCGTGCCGTGCCGGCACGGCCCGCCACGTGTCGGGCCGGGTCATGCTTGGGCTGGGCCGTGCTTGGGCCGGGCCGTGTTGGCCATGCTTCGGGCTGGCCCAAAGAAGCCCGGCCCAAGTCCCACCTCTACACACAAGGTTCAGTCCTTAACTAACCCCAGACAAGACTCCCATTGAATCGATGATGCAACACATCAATATTCCACTCGCTTGGGGTCCAAAACCAGTTCTGTTATCCAACAACCAATAGCATCCACATGCTATGGTTCCCATAATTTAACAACAAGGGCAACCACCACTTGCTCGACACAAACAATTCCATAATTCATTAATCAAGATTATTCAAGTGTTTCCAAAGAGTGATTCTCTAGTATACCTAAGCGTGATTAAGCAGGTGCTAAACCAACCCATGTTGGTGCTAATAATGTCTAACTAAATAGTTTCCTAATCCTAGGTTGATGATAAATCATGGCATACAATAACTCAAGGATATATGATAGTTAAATAATTTGAATACAAAATAGCATGCAAGTTTAACAATATAAAATAATTTGTAAAATGGTAGGATCAACATGATCAAAGCACACAACTTGCCTTGCTATAGTTACACTGCTCTCCTTTTATCTTTGGTATTTTGAAACAACCTGTAAAAGTTCAAACCGAATTTGAATTCTTAATTTGCAAAGTGCTGTTTTCGGTTTCAACCCCAACCCTTGGATTGCTTTGAGATTTGTGCTTGGCCCCCTCCCTTGCCTCCCCGTTTCTCCCTCGCGCTGGCGCCTTCGCCCGAGCCGCCTCCTCCCTCTCCCTGGACCGCGCGCGTGCGCTCGTGCCCGCTCACCTGCTCCCATCGCCTCGCCCGCGTCAGCCCTGCTTGGTGGCCCCCTCGCCTCAGCGACGCAGCCCCAATCGCTCCCCTCAGTTCTCCCTCGCGCACAGCGGTCGCTGCCCTCCCTCCGCAAGCCGCTCCCTCGGACTGGTCCGGCGCCGTTGCAGCTTCCCGATGCTCCCCCTCCCCGCCAATCCCCGAGAGACAACGCCCACCAACCCGGCATGGTCGTCCTCGCCTCCTTGCAAGGTCCCCTCGGACTTCAATGCTGTGCGCCATGGCCACCCATTTCCCCTCCGCAGCTCCCCGCCTCTTCGAGCTAATATAACCCGATTGCTCCCTCCAGCGAGCTCCTGCTACTCCCATCTTCCTCCCCGAGCAATCAATTTGAGCCCCCACCTCCTCTAGCACCGCCGCCACCACCCCCTGGTCCGGTGAGCCGAAATACCAAACTCCCTCCCCAGTCGATTAAATCTCAATTTCTTTCTGCTAGAGCCCCACCTCGCCGTCGCATTCACTTTGCCCAATCCAATTTGGCATTTGCATTTATCTGTGGGCCCCTCCTCATGCATCTCTCTCCGACACCACCTCCCTCTCGTGGGCAGCCCAACTGGGGCCTCCTCGAGCAAATGCTGCACCTTCCTCGTGATCTCCTCCCTCCCTAGGTGGTGGAACCGAAGCCCAATTCTCGAGAACATTCCCAGACCCTTCCCGAGCCACCACCACCTTCATTTTCTTCTTCCCTGCCGGCGATGATCACCGTAGACCCTCATCTCGATCTGAGCTCAAAGTCGGAGTCCCCGCATCCTCCTGAACATCTTGGTGCCAGCCTTGGCCCCTGGGAGCCATCGCCGAGGTTGAATCGTGCGGGGGGCGCGCCCCTGTTCTTTCCCCTTCGTAGCCGGCTGGAGGAAGAAGATGACTTCTCCGCGGCTACGTGGCCTTCTCCCGCTCCTCCAATTCCAATCCAGCGACGCATGTTATATTCCAGCGTATCGGTTCGCGCGGAATGTCGTGGCTTCATCCTTGCCCTCCACTTCCGATCCTGCAGCGCTGAGCAGCGTCGTGAGATTTAAAACATACCAGTTCGTCTTGTGGGCGACGTGGCCGCATCCGTCCCCTTCTTGCTCGATCCGACGGCTGCCGTCGAAGGCCTTCCGCTCCCGGGCTGCGCAGCGTCGCGCGCGCGCCAGGTGGGCCGCGCCCGACGGCCCGCCTGCGTTTGAGCTGCGCAAGTGCGGTTTCCCGAGCGCCGCTGTGGGCCGAGCCCAGTACTGTAGCGTGAACAGTACCTCTTCGCTATTTTCCGAAGCCGATTAAATTGATTTATATCCCGTTTGATTCATTTCGTTGCACCTATTCCGATTCTGATGTCCTTTTCACCTCATTCCACTTCCAAAAATTCAAGTCCAAGCTATTCTACCATTTTTGTATTTTATCAAATTGCTTTTTCATAAATTATTTCATTTATTTTCCTTTGCTTTGCTTTGTTTAAAATCAAAAGGGCTTATTCGTTATTTTTGTGCTTGTTTGCGATAGCTTGCGACGAGTCCGAGACAACGGTGCAAGGTTCGGAGCAGTCTACTACGCGCTACGAGATCGTTGAAGTGATCGACACGCAAGGCAAGTTACAATTTGTGACGCATATTGAACCCATAAATTCCCTTATTTATTAATTAGGCTATTTGCATTACTATTAATTGCTCAAATGGATTATTTAATTAAAATAAAAATGTTTAGAATGACATGTTATATTCGAGTTACGACCTACCACTGTATAAATGCCCTGGTTAACTTTGAGGCCACATTCACCTTGATAGACTTAGTAATATTTAATTAGTATACAATTAAACCTCGCTTACTCAATCACATAAAATGTCGGGCTATCGAGTAAACTTGATAGTTTGCCGGTTTACAAATGATTTAAAATAGTACTAGGGTAAGGCGGAATCTATGGAGTGTCCGTAGTGGACGGGTCCACAACCTTACCCTAGGGTGAAGGATGCAACAGACGGGTTTCGATACAGTGTGTATCGAGTACCGGTTGTGGTTGGCAGTCTCAGAAGCAAATGTAAGGACGAGACCCTTATGCTGATAATAGAACACAGAAACCGCTCAACCACAAGTATTGAACTGTCAATCCTGGTCCGGTAGCTGCCCATTTTAGTTGAACCCCTATAGGAGTTTGGTGAAGTGATACGGGTGTGTAGGCACCGTATACACAACGACAGGTCTTTACGAATTTGGATGGTTGTGTTCCATATTGGCCTGTGGATACCCAATTCAGTAAAGGTTGCAACCTGTCGGGTAGGGTCTATATAATAATTTGAGTAGTGAAAGATTTGGCCTTCTCAATACAGTCACACACTAACCGAAGTGTGTATATAACTTGACATTTCAAATTGAGAAGTCTTGTGGGTAAAGTTGAGCAACTCTGCAGAGTGAAATCAATTGTATTCGAATACGCCGTGCTTCCGGTTAATGGAGCTGTGCTTGATAGGTGAATCCAGTAACGCAGTATAAGTAGTGTTTGAATGGTTTAATCTGGGAAGTTAAAGCATTAATACTTTCGTACCTCCATTTCTTTAATTATAGTATATTGGAGTTATCGTTTCTAAATCCTTTACAAATAAAACTGCATCCACCCAAATTAATAAAACCAGTATACCCCCTTCATTTGAAATTCCATGCATATAGTAAAGTGAGGTTTACCATTGTAACTTATTAAGTACGTTTGTTTGTACTCAAACTTGCTTAAACACAAATTCAGAGAATACCTGCTAAGGAGAAAGACAAGATTACGAAGAGGATTCGGAAGGGCCCGATGGCGCCGATGAGCAGTGGTCATAGGTTTTAGCCGCCCTCAGGCGTGATCGCTGAAAGTCTTTTGTAACGCTAAACTCGACTGACGCGTCGTATGTTGTAAATTAACTTTGGATCTTATGTATGTAAGCTTGTTGGCTGTGGTGTACGTTTCTGTACGGCACGCCGCAACTGTATGGATGACGGACAGCTGCGGGTCTCCGTACGTCCCCGGAAACGGGGGCGTTACATATTTGCTCTTCAGTTGATCTTGTACAAGTATGTACAATCACACTGAAAACATCCATGGCAAACACAAGATCTTGGGCTGTAGCTTTCAAAATCGCCAACACCTACGGCTACATAAATGGACCAGGTTGCAGAAGGTTTTGCCGGGACAATAAGGTAAACGAAGGCGATTGCTGCACCTTCAAAGCGGTCCAAGCAATGGTTTGGCATGTCGTGATTGTGGCCAGGTAGTACAAGCAACAAAACTAGCCTCTGCATTTTGCCTACCAATCACAATGCCACTTGCCAATGTAAGTTCTTGGTTAGTGGTTTTCATGTGAACATAGGTCTGAGAATGTCACAGAGAACTTGGTATTTGGGTAGTCCAGTAAACTAGTCAATCTATGTTTGGGTCACAAAAACATCAGTGTTTGGTAAAACTTTTATAGATTAATTGATGTATGATCGGTACATGTACTGATCTCCTTTCTGTCCAGTATCAAAATTCTGTTTCTGCTAATGCTCAACTGCCAACTTATCAGTGTGTAGGCTGCTAAAATATGTTCAGAAATCAGAATGGATAATAAGAACCTGAGGTTCAGAAGAGAAAGAAAACTACCCACATGCTACATGAGCTTGTTGCGTAGCAGAGAATCTATTCTCTGGGCAGCCTTTTCTGCTGGTTGAAAGAAAAATTTCAGGGCGCGACATGCAAAGTGGAACTTGTTCTTCATCAATCAACGTAAACTCTGCGCTCTAAATTTGTCATTAGGGAATGGAATTACAAACTTTTAAGATGAGCACGATCACGTAACTCTTTACATACCAACCTTTGTAATTGCCCCACAACAAGACTCCCTTTCTATCTTTTCTTTTTCAGATTCTGTGGGATACAGCTTGGCAAAGAGATCAACGCAAATCTTGGTTGTAGCCAAGTTCGTCACTTGTCAGGTAATAGTATTTATGTGAACATTTCAGTAAATATTTTGCCACTGAGGAGCTATCTGAATTAGATGAGAATTAGGTTCTCATGTTTGGTTCACTGAACATTGCATAATAACTATGATGACAAAATCAACAAACATAATTTATTAGTTTCAAGGTGCTAACAGAATCATTTGAAAACAGAGAAAGGAAACCTTTATTAGGTAAAAAGGCCCGTTCCATCGTTCTTGTACTAAAAGAACAACTAGGTTAGTAAAAACTGAAAAATTGTTCTAACAAGAATAACATTTATAATGGTTAATTTTTCCAGAAACCTGGTGTACTTTTCCAGAGGAACTGGTACTTCCAAAGTACAGAAATGCCTTCTTTGATGGCCTCTTCACACATCACAGGCTCACAGCTGTACAACACAATGTGAAGATGGCTCTCCTCCATCCAATGTTGTCTAAAGTGATGACATAATTCTCCCTCTTTTTGTTCCTGCAACAAAAAAACACAAAAGAACGTTGCAGAGGCTATTTGAAGCTAAGGCTTGGAAAAAGTGTCGCTTGCAAAATGTGAACTTTGGAGACATTGTGATCTCCAGCAAGTGTCCTTGACACATCTTCATCTATCATTTAGCTTTTCAGAAATCCATAAATAGGGTGCTGCTAATTGATATTTTTTTTGGCACAAAGTGGGTCTAATGGTCTGATCATGATCTCCAAATCCTGCAATAGTTGCAGGCACATACACAGGCTAGTATTTGCAGATAAATATGTACAGGAAATCTTGCAGATGTCTCATAATTTGGCATAGTTGAAAGTGGAAGTGTTCTAGGACATGCCAATTGAATTTTCCACTTTCTCATAACGCTCTCTCCACCATTTCTTGAGAATATTCAGATTCACCAATCTTGTTCTGTCTCAAAATCTGAGGATTGACAGTCAAGACACGGGGTAATTGGTAACTACATTGGAGAATGTTAGTGGTATAAAGTGATCCCGGGGACGATGATTTGGCGCCACTGGTGTAAAGCAACAATCTTTCATGATCATTTTCCAACAGATGGTCCAATGAATTGTCACAAATCATTGGCTCGTTCTTATCTACCAAAAGCGACATTTGCGATGGGTGGATTTGATACCCCTAAAGTTGATGATGACTAGAGGGGGAATTTCAGGCATTAAGGGAAAGAAAGGATGAGAGCTCAGAGACAAATGCATGTGATCCCTCTAAGTTGGATCGAACCTTTTGCCGGGAAAGTTTGCAGCATAGGTTCTTGGAAGCCTAGATTGCATATGATCCCTGTCGAATGTGTTTTTTTACCGCAGAGAAGAACGTGTGGAAAATTTGCAGTTTCAGAGCAAAGAAAATTTTTTTTTGTGGTAGGTCCAATTTGGTTCTTGTTGTTATGGATTTAGATTAGGGCCGAGCATATGCAAAAATAAACAAATTTCCAGGCAACACATCACACTGTGTGTGGTCAAAACTTAGAATCAGATTACCAATTTGCAATGGCATGGAGGAATGTCATGAGTGAAAATACGAAGTTACTATTGGAAACTTGGCTAATGATTTAACGTGACACATTGCTAGGCAGGAACATGGTTACATTGCTAGGCTGGAACATGGTTCGGTCCTACGAGATCCCACTATACTCGAAATAGGGACAAGTTAACACGACAAATATGTTTATTATCGAACTTTTGTCGGAGAAGATCATAATACCTCTCATTTTTGTTATTTTTAATGTTTCATTTTGTGGTTAGAAGCTTAAATGGTGAGTAGTATGTAGCTGTAGAATATGTTCATTGCACTGAAAAGACCATACAGCAAACAAAAAATGGTACTCCATTTGTTGGTAGAAAATTTTGCACTGTTCTTGTGTTTCGTTCCCCTGCAATGGGATGTAGGAAACAATTTAGTTATATAAAATGTATGGTCCAAAGAATTGAGATTTGATCTTTTTTTCAAGATAATTAAGTTCGAATCTTTTCATTCATATACCAAACATCTCAAGTTATAGAAATAGAAAATGTTGCATAAATATTATGTTAGTTTAATTGAAAGTGAAATTCGATTATAGGAAAGAAAATTGAAGTGCTGAGGCAACAAAGTCTGTTAAAAAAAAGAGAAGCATATTTCATCACAACCTTACATGGAAGAATATGGTTGCTCAACCCATCGGTGCAATTGCAAGCAAAACATGACAGCTGATAAATAAGGTTAACGGTTAAACCAAAGGTGTTAGATTACTATGTTACTCAAAGCGTCCTACCTGAAAATTCAATTCTCTCCATGTAATTATTCAATTATTTATCTTAAATAACACTCATCCATCATAGTGTACATTCATGGCAAAATTCCATTGAAATCACATCAGAATATGAACCACCAATGCGCTGGAATTCAAATTGTCGTTGATACGAGACCGGACAATAAACTTGTCTAGGGGGTGGCGTCCAGAGGACAAGGACAGCGATGACACCATAGATAGATCTACTGTCCCTAGTCTACACTTGCACTCGATGCACAACAGGGTTGAACCTAATTAAGGCGGCACCCAAAGTTCTAGGGCCTAGGGGTAAACATACAAGAAGGGTAAGGAGAGGAGGTACTGTTATGGGATTACTTCTTCTGTAATCTTACTGAAGCTAATTAGTAAAACGATTGGAGATTGTACCGTTTTGTCGCAAATGTCTATAAGCATTCCTGTTCAGGATAAAATAAGATACACTCAGTATTTTCTTGGTGGAAAACTGAGACAAAAAACAACAATTCTGGTACGGCTAACGAGGAAGCCTGTGTGAATCAGTAGTTCGTCTCTTAACATCAAGATTACCAAATAAGTTTAACTGATCATGCTCATGTCTTTGCTCAGTGCCCAGTATTTACTGATCAATGGATTCTTCCTGAAGTTTCTGTTCCCCCTATGTAATTATTCCTCACCTCTTTGTCTCAAATCTTAATTAGCATTCATCCATCATGGTAGATATCTAATACAGAGTTGCATACAAGCATCTCAGGAGAAGATGATAAGGTTAAGAATTTGCATTTCAAAGACCAACCTCTTGGCGGCGTAGATTTACATACAGCAGTTCGTCCAGCGATGCTCTTATTTAGGGAATATAGATTTACACATCCTTACATAGTTACATAGATTATTGGAGATATCCATACATGGGACTAGTTAAACAGAAGGAAGCAGGAGAGAACAAAAGGCGAATGAACCTAGCAGATTAACCACCTCGAGCTAGAGACCAGCAGAAGCAGTAGAGACCAAGATGCAGCGAAGATTACACAAGTTAGTTATCCGGTACGTGCATGGAACTCGGCTATGAACTTCGTCGCCTTCTGGTCGACGTTCCAGTCGCCGTCCTCGTCGCTCGGCCGCACCTTCCTCGACGAGCGCCGCGGCTGCTCGTACGCCGGCTCGTCGTCCCGGTACCCTCCTGACCCGAAACAAGACTGGCTTCCTCCCATTCTTGTGGTCACTTGTGGCTTCTTCCCAGCTACCTAGGCTGCTTCTTGGAACACACTTGTCAACTAGTTCTTACTGGGAAGCTGCTTGCTTGCTTAGTTCAGAGGGCAACTGCCACTCCCCAATTTATAGGGGGAGGGAAGGGACCACTCAAGCTTCACCAAACGGACAGGATTCCCCCGAATCACTCCCACGGCGCGATCCGACGGCGGAGATCGATGCGCAGAACGTGCGGACAACGTGTTGTGCACATAACGCAAGGTGAACCTGATCAGATCCTTTAGACGACGGTTCACGTAGCAGTGTCACACGGTGAAATTGAACCTGAGCTCCAGCTAGCTAGTTGTTTTCTCTGAATCCTGAAAGCCTTAAGGTCTGAACAGGTAATGGAGGTCGGAACAATGCAGTGGTGATGGCGTGATGCATGCATTGGATAGTTGGATTTGAAATGTTGTGAATATATTACGGTGATAATGGCGGCCAAATAGTATTTTTGTGTTTCGATTCACATGAAGCCCTAATTCAGATAAGGTAGAACAGATTTTTCTTTTTCTGAAAGTGTGTAATTCAGATAAGGGAGCGACTGTTGAGATAAGAAAAGTTTATTGCGATAAGCCGGCATCTCAGTCACTAATACGTTTGGTCATCTCAGGGCCATTTTTTATAATCAGTATCCATCAAGATTTGGTCTAGCTATGTGGTGATCACTGCCTCATAATCAGTAGTACAACTTGCTAGCCAGCTGCTTGATTTGCAAGCATGCACTTGTTTGTTCGTTGTTTGTGGTCTCTCGCAGTTGCAGCCCTAATTTATCCTCAAAATAATTAAGAAAAATTTAGGGCTGCCAAAAGAATGTTTATGATGTTTAGAGACTACAGTAGAGAGAGTCATGGTTACTGGTAGGGGTGGGAAACGGTAACAGATAATCCATTTTATCTTATATTCGTATCCGAGAGAAACGCAAATGTGATAAACAAAATCCGTATTAAAAAATATTCGTATTCGCATTCGATAATATTCGTATCCGTATTTAAGAATATTCATATTCGAGAACATTCGTATTCGTATTCGAAATAATTTGATTCATATTCAATCCGTTATCTATGCCTACCGGCCGGTAACCGTAAAAACAAAAAAAACTGCCAAATTTGAAGTGTAAAAATTTGAATTTAAAATCGATAACTGAAAAAATCGGCCAGTTACGACATTCGTAGGAGAATATTCGTATTCAACCGAATTAAGTACATATCCGATTTGAATTCGTATTTGTTACAACATTTGATTCGTATTCGTATCTGAGAATGTTCGAATTCGTATTCATATTTATTTTTAAAATATAAATTTACATCTATATTTAAGACTATTTGATCGTATCTGATCTGTTTCCACCCTTAGTTACATGTTAGTATATCTTGTCCGCATCTTTAGATTTAGTCGAGTCTATCAGTAAAGCGATGAGCACAAATATAAACGCAAGTGTCCATTTTTTGTTGACAGCTTAAGCCAAAAGCAACAAGTATATTTAAAAAATTTTAAAAATAAAAAAGGTTAATCTATTACAGATAATACAAAAGAATACAGAGAAAAAAATTAAAAAATCTAAAAAAACTAGAAAAATAAAATTAAAAAATTAGAAGCTAAAAGTTAAAAGTCAAAGGTCTAAGGAGAAGTCAAAATAAGTAGGGCCATGTTCCTCGAATTGTTCCTAACAAACACAGGCCAAAGTTTCAGCGAATTGTCCCTCCTCCTAACCTGCGTTATTGCACGTATCCCGCAGCAACAGGTCAATGCAAGTAAAATAAAAAGATTAACTACTAGCAAGGTAGACCGGTCAAAAAGAGGATTTGTTCCATTCAGGGTTTCCCAAGGCCCCCACTAATAACCTCACTGCAAGAAACTTTCCCCGCCTTTTCAGAAAGAGCCGCACGGTTTGGCCCGTTCTAGACGCCAAAAAAATGTAATCTCTCTAGTTTAGTGGCATCGTATCCGTGCATGTGATGCTTGCATGCTGTAACCACAACGCTTATAATAACCAGCTGTTTGGCAGAATCCTACGATGATGATGGCCAGAGGTCTATAGTTGTTAGGCGAGAGCTTTGCGTGTAGATGGATATATGCAGCGGTTATGTTTATGTGTAGCTTCATTGCTTTTATATATGTTCTACGTTCGGGTATAGCGAGTTAGAGGGCATGGATGATTTTTTAAATTTTTTTCTGGTATTATTAATACAATACAGCGAAAAATTCAAACCAGCCAAAGAATACAAAATCAACCGAAACGAATTGTCTCACCGGTCTAACTATCCGCAAAGGGCAGTTGGACCGCTCGGTCGGTCTAACCGCAAGCGCCACTGGTCGGACCGGTCTAGGCAGTCTGACTACTTGGGTCACAGTGGTCTAACCACTCACCAAATAGAAGCAGAAATCAGCTTGGCACACGACCAAGAAAATGGTTAATGGCACACGATCAAGAAAGTGGTCAACTCTTAAACCACTAATCCAAATTGGATGAAATTAGATATAAATCCTTTTAAGTATATTAGAAATCTATTTCAATCATGATCATCAAAGTTAATAACAAAGCTTCGACCTTTATCTATAACAAAGAAGGTTGCACTAAAATCGAGCAAAAGAGATAAATCTCAACCTACTCTTACTCGTGAGTTCTTAATGATCTAGATGACTTTCGATGGATTCTCACATATCATAGTAAACTAGATCACAACATGAGTTCAAACTAAAATGCTCTGAAAATCAAAACACCAAAATCACCCATATCTTAAGCAAAACCGAGCAATCCAAAAAAACTTTCCATAGAAAGTGACAAATAGATGGATTTGATTTCTAAGAGATATCTTCACCTCTTACATATCCTTGACACTAAAAGAGATCAAGAGGAGATGAAATCTACATAAAAAACAAACAAATTAAAAACACAAAGAGGAATCCATGGCACAACTCATTTGGAGAAAATTTGGATATTCATTTCACTTTAAGATAAATGTTTTACATCCACTTTCTCATAGATAATAGAGCTATAAGGCTAGAGCACACACAACTTCTAATACAATGAAACTTTGAGAGAATACACCTCTCTCAATACACAAGGGTTTATATAGTGGAGACTTTCACTTCCCACCAAACTCTAAAAAATAGTTCACACTTAGTGGGTAAAACCACTTACAAATAGGGAAACTCAATAACCTACACATAAACAAGTTTTATACTCACACACACTTACATACTTTTCAAAGCGTCACTTTCACATAGGTTTAATAGTCTAATAAGACGCTCCATCCTCCATGATGTAATCTAAATCACTTAGGCCATTGCTACGGTTTTACAAATCATCTCTCCACCCGATATCGAACAATTTTCTCAATTGCTACCTACTGGCCTTTAAAGTATTTCTTCTCAGAGCAACCGCTACAACGAAGTCTGTGATTTCCAATGACTTGTCTCCAAGATCATACAAATGCTCTTAGAACCGTCAACATTTCAAACGCCTAAGTCCAATGGCACACCACATGCATACATTTGCATCATCATAATCCTTGTCTTTCTCTTGTGCTTATCTGTTTGAGATGATACTCCATCTAGAATTACACGATTCTCTATTGCCTCAGAACACCTCCCTTAGCCTAGGTCTTGTTGTTGACCACAACAATCACCAAGTGTCTTACATATTAAAGAACAAACAACTATCCCTAGCACAAGTGATATGCATTTGACTCTTATCAATAAACCAATACAAACATGCACCACTTGACACCCACGTTAATATTCCCACAATGCATGGACTCTCACTAAGATTAACACCTTGCATGAACTCTGCCATGACTAACATAACCAAAACCAACTTAACTCACTCAATTTCCTAGAAGTTAGTCTAACCTTCAACCTTCAACCAATCACACAATCACCAAGGCATGAACCGACTCAAAACCTCTCGATAATAAGGAATCAATTAGAACGTGGCACCTATGCTAGTTAGACCGCCTAACGACCTCTGCTCAAACCACCGTTATATGGCCGATCATACCACTCTCAAAAAACTCATCGCAACGCAATGAGCACTTCTTTAGAATAAATATACCGCCAATTAGAAATCGGTCACACCATATTTTCAATTAGACCGCCATAAAGCTCTTCACGCCAGTTATACTAGACCTCGATCAGACTATCGCCACGGCCGATCAAACTACTCCACCATAGCAGTCAGACCGCATTTGCAGATCCATTAGACCTCTCTCAAACTGACAGCAAAAACTAGAGAGCAAATGATACAAAATTAAACTCAAACTTCGACAATAAATGTCAAGCAAAATCAAATACTCATTACATAACATGAAGTGACCTCCACATGGTCTCATATACGTATTCTTCATGCAGCTAGTAAAAGGTCTGTTTTTTTTGTTTCAGCTTATGGCTTTTGATTGCGGCTTGTGGCTTATGGACTATTCGTGAGAGAAAGTACGGAGTAACAGAAATTTGTATGCGATTTTGGCCGATATAAATATAATCGCCACAATGTATACTACAACCAACTTGTAAACCTTATCTTGAAAAGACATTTAGTTTGAAATCTAGTTTTATAAAATAAAAAAAAACCGAAAAGTAGCTTTTAAAATCGGGAAAGAACGTGCCCAAAGTTGCACCTCTCCAGCTGTCGTTAGGAAAAGACTAATCGCAAGAGCCAAGAGATGAATCTCTCGTATGCATGGCTTTTCAAAGAAACGAGAGGATGAGCTGAAGGAGAGGAGCTATTTCTCGCCGGTCGAGTAAGTTTTGTACATGGCAGTCTCTTTACCTGTTTGGCAGTTTCTATCGAAATGGTACTACCAGTTTATTGTTACCAAAAGGGATCGAATCCCCTCCAAACATAAGCGTACCATGCAAAAGGAAGTAGAATAATGCTGGGAGCAAAAGGAACTAATTATGAGTTATGACCATTGACCAATAGTGGAGCAAATGCCCCGTCAAAGGCCCAACCCTTTCTTTTTTCCCAAAAGCTAGCTTCTCACATAAGCTGGTCGGGGGACAGGAGAGCAAGCTCAGACTTTTCCAAAGAAACTTTCCCTCGTTCGTCTCAGGCCCTAATTATTTCGATTTTTTTTTACTTTAGTTTCTATCTTCAACTTTTTTTCCTATTCACTACACTATCCACTAACTCAGATACAGTGTTTTTTCAGCCAGCTACAGTGTTTTTTCAGCCAAAAGCTATCGCTATTCCGATCACCCCCTCAGTCCTGCTCAAATTAGCTCTTTTTTTTTAGCTTTTTCTATAGCTATCTTATTTTACACTATAACTACAGATAACTTTTGAGTGTAATTACATTTTAAAATTTAAAAACATATTAGTCCATCACGAACAATGCAAAGGAATATGCGAAAAAAAGATAAAAAATGCAAAAATAAAAACTAAAAAAGATAAATTAGAAAATAGTGAACTAGAAACAAAAAACTAAAAGCGATAGCTGAAACGAGCAGGACCAAACCCGAACATGTTGTCAAAACGAACGCTAGACTAGCTAGGAGCACTGTACATTCTTCCTTATCAGGCCAGAGAAAGATACCATGTGCATTGCAAAATCGCCTTTATATTACGAATAAAGCAACACCTATGGTTTGTTTTTTTATATAAAAAAAAAGCAACACCTGGGACAAAAGATCGTTTAGGCACCGAGCTTTTTTGCAGGTTCCCATTACCTGAGGAGCTTCGCCTTCTACCTAATTGCATGCCCTAAAAGATGTTTTGCTGTCCAATTATTTAATGACGGTAAGACTTAGTTAAATGGCACACAAGGTTCAGTCCTTAACCAGTTCTGTTATCCAACAACCAATAGCATCCACATGCCATGGCTCCCATAATTTAACAAGGGCAACTACCACTTGCTCAACACAAACAATTCCATAATTCATTAATCAAGATTATTCAAGTGTTTCCAAAGAGTGATTCCCTAGTGTATCCTAAGCGTGACTAAGCAGGTGCTAAACCAACCCATGTTGGTACTAATAATGTCTAACTAAATAGTTTCCTAATCCTAGGTTGACGATAAATCATGGCATACAACAACTCAAGGATATATGATAGTTAAATAATTTGAATACAAAATAGCATGCAAGTTTAACAATATAAAATATTTTGTAAAATGGTAGGAGCAACATGATCAAAGCACACAACTTGCCTTGCTATAGTTACACTGCTTTCCTTTTATCTCTGGTGTTTGCTCGTCAGTTGATCTTGTACAAGTATGTACAATCACACTGAAAACATCCATGGCAAACACAAGATCTTGGGCTGTAGCTTTCAAAATCGCCAACACCTACGGCTACATAAATGGACCAGGTTGCAGAAGGTTTTGCCGGGACAATAAGGTAAACGAAGGCGATTGCTGCACCTTCAACGCCGTCCAAGCAATGGTTTGGCATGTCGTGATTGTGGCCAGGTAGTACAAGCAACAAAACTAGCCTCTGCATTTTGCCTACCAATCACAATGCCACTTGCCAATGTAAGTTCTTGGTTAGTGGTTTTCATGTGAACATAGGTCTGAGAATGTCACAGAGAACTTGGTATTTGGGTAGTCCAGTAAACTAGTCAATCTATGTTTGGGTCACAAAAACATCAGTGTTTGGTAAAACTTTTATAGATTACTTGATGTATGATTGGTACATGTACTGATCTCCTTTCTGTCCAGTATCAAAATTCTGTTTCTGCTAATGCTCAACTGCCAACTTATCAGTGTGTAGGCTGCTAAAATATGTTCAGAAATCAGAATGGATAATAAGAACCTGAGGTTCAGAAGAGAAACAGAGCTACCCACATGCTACATGAGCTTGTTGCGTAGCAGAGAATCTATTCTCTGGGCAGCCTTTTCTGCTGGTTGAAAGAAAAATTTCAGGGCGCGACATGCAAAGTGGAACTTGTTCTTCATCAATCAACGTAAACTCTGTGCTCTAAATTTGTCATTAGAGAATGGAATTACAAACTTTTAAGATGAGCACGATCACGTAACTCTTTACATACCAACCTTTGTAATTGCCCCACAACAAGACTCCCTTTCTATCTTTTCTTTTTCAGATTCTGTGGGATACAGCTTGGCAAAGAGATCAACGCAAATCTTGGTTGTTGCCAAGTTCTTGTCACTTGTCAGGTAATAGTATTTATGTGAAGATTTCAGTAAATATTTTGCCACTGAGGAGCTATCTGAATTAGATGAGAATTAGGTTCTCATGTTTGGTTCACTGAACATTGCGTAATAACTGTGATGACAAAATCAACAAACATAATTTATTAGTTTCAAGGTGCTAACAGAATCATTTGAAAACAGAGAAAGGAAACCTTTATTAGGTAAAAAGGCCCGTTCCATCGTAGTTGTACTAAAAGAACAACTAGGTTAGTAAAAACTGAAAAATTGTTCTAACAAGAATAACATTTATAATGGTTAATTTTTCCAGAAACCTGGTGTACTTTTCCAGAGGAACTGGTACTTCCAAAGTACAGAAAGGCCTTCTTTGATGGCCTCTTCACACATCACAGGCTCACAGCTGTACAACACAATGTGAAGATGGCTCTCCTCCATCCAATGTTGTCTAAAGTGATGACATAGTTCTCCCTCTTTTTGTTCCTGCAACAAAAAAACACAAAAGAACATTGCAGAGGCTATTTGAAGCTAAGGCTTGGAAAAAAGTGTCCCTCGCCAGATGTGAACTTTGGAGACATTGTGATCTCCAGCAAGTGTCCTTGACACATCTTCATCTGATCATTTAGCTTTTTAGAAATCCATAAATAGGGTGCTGCTAATTGATATTTTTTTGGCACAAAGTGGGTCTGATGATCTGATCATGATCTCCAAATCCTGCAATAGTTGCAGGCACATACACAAGCTAGTATGTGCAGATAAATATGTACAGGAAATATTGCAGATATCTGATAATTTGGCACATTTGAAAGTGAAAGTGTTCTTGGACAATGAAATTGAATTTTCCACTTTCTCATAACGCTCTCTCCACCATTTCTTGAGAATATTCAGATTCACTAGTCTTGTTCTGTCTCAAAATCTGAGGATTGACAGTCAAAGACACGGGGTATTGGTAATTGCACTTCATTGGAGAATGTTAGTGGAATAAAGTGATCCCGAGGACAATAATTTGGCGCCACTAGTGTAAAGCAACAATCTTTTGTGATCAGTTTCTAACACAAGGTCCAATGAATTGTCACGAATCATTGGCTCATTCTTATCTACCAAAAGCGACATTTGCGATGGGTGGATTTGATACCCCTAAAGTTGATGATGGCTAGAGGGGGAATTTCAGACGTTAAGGGAAAGGAAGGATGAGAGCTCGGAGACAAATTCATGTGATCCCTCTAAGTTGGATCGAACCTTTTGCCGAGAAAGTTTGCATAATAAGTTCTTGGAAGCCTATATTGCAGATGATCCTTGTCGAATGTGTTTTTTACCGCAGAGAAGAAGTGGAAAATTTGCAGTTTCAGAGCAAAAAAGAAATTTTTTTGTGGTAGGTCCAATTTGGTTCATGTTGTTATGGATTTAGATTATGGCCGAGCATATGCAAAAGTAAACAAATTGCCAGGCAACACATCACACCGTGTGTGGTCAAAACTTAGAATCAGATTGCAATTTACAATGGCATGGAGGAAATGTCATGAGTGAAAACACGAAGTGACTATTGGAAACTTGACTAATGATTTAATGTGACACATTGCTAGGCAGGAACATGGTTCGGTCCTATACATGAAATAGGGGCAAGTTAACGTGGCAAATATGTTTATTATCAAACTTTTGTCGTATCGAGAAGATCATCATACCTCTTATTTTTGTTAATTTTTAATGTTTCATTTTGTGGTTGGAAGCTTAAATGGTGAGTGGTATGTAGCTGTAGAATATGTTCATTGCACTGAAAAGACCATACGGCAAAACAAAAAATGGCACTCCATTTGTGGGTAGAAAATTTTGCTAATTTCTGTAGGACCAAGATTTCATGGTATTAAGAAAATAGCAGGCAGTGTATAGTTTTTGCACTGTACTTGTGTTTCGTTCCCTTGCAATGGGATGTAGGAAACAATTTAGTTATGTAAAATGTATGGTCCAAAGAATTGAGCATTTGATTTTTTTTTCAAGATAATTAAGTTCGAATCTTTTCATTCATATACCAAACATCTCAAGTTATAGAAATAGAAAACATTGCATAAATATTGTGTTAGTTTAATTGAAAGTGAAATTCGATTATAGGAAAGAAAATTGAAGTGCTGAGGCAACAAAGTCTGTTTAAAAAAAGAGATGCATATTTCATCACAACCTTACATGGAAGATATGGTTGCTCAACCCATCGGTGCAATTGCAAGCAAAACATGACAGCTGATAAATAAGGTTAACGGTTAGATCAAAGGTGTTAGATTACTATGCTACTCAAAGCGTCCTACCTGAAAATTCAATTCTTTCCATGTAATTATTCAATTATATATTTAACTTAAACAACACTCATCCATCATAGTGTACATGCATGGCAAAATTCCATTGAAATCTCAGCAGAAGATGAACCACCAATGTGCTGGAATTCAAATACTTAAGCTTGCATAAATATTTTCACTTTTTCCCTTCCACCTCACCTTAATTTGTCATCTTAAGTTGTTAACTACAAGTGATCGACTATCCAAGGAAGAAACTGTGCATCTGTAAGGGTCGTTATTTACACAGCAATCGGCCTCAAGGAAGTACCGTTATGGGATTACTTCTTCCGTAATCTTACTGAAGCTAATTAGTAAAACGATTGGAGATTGTACTGTTTTTGTCGCAAATGTCTATAAGCATTCCTGTTCAGGATAAAATAAGATACACTCAGTATTTTCTTGGTGGAAAACTGTGACAAAAAACAACAATTCTGGTACGGCTAACGAGGAAGCCTGTGTGAATCAGTAGTTCGTCTCTTAACATCAAGATTACCAAATAAGTTTAACTGATCATGCTCATGTCTTTGCTCAGTGCCCAGTATTTACTGATCAATGGATTCTTCCTGAAGTTTCTGTTTCCCTTATGTAATTATTCCTCACCTCTTGGTCTCAAATCTTAATTAGCATTCATCCATCATGGTACATATCTAATTCAGAGTTACATACCATCTCAGGAGAGGATGATAAGGTTAAGCATTTGCATTTCAAAGACGAACTTCTTGGCAGTGTAGATTTGCATACAGAAGCTCGTCCAGCGATGCTCTTATTTAGGGAATATAGATTTACACATCCTTACATAGTTACATAGATTAATGTAGATATCCATGCATGGGACTAATTAAATATTTAAACAAAAGGAAGCTGGGGAGAACAAATGGCGACATGAACCTATCAGATACAGCGAAGATTACACAAGTTAATTATCCGGTACGTGCATGGAACTCGGCTATGAACTCCGTCGCCTTCAGGTCGACGTTCCAGTCGCCGTCCTCGTCGCTCGGCCGCACCTTCCTCGACGAGCGCCGCGGCTGCTCGTACGCCGGCTCGTCGTCCCGGTACCCTCCTGACCCGAAACAAGACTGGCTTCCTCCCATTCTTGTGGTCACTTGTGGCTTCTTCCCAGCTACCTAGGCTGCTTCTTGGAACACACTTGTCAACTAGTTCTTACTGGGAAGCTGCTTGCTTGCTTAGTTCAGAGGGCAACTGCCACTCCCCAATTTATAGGGGGAGGGAAGGGACCACTCAAGCTTCACCAAACGGACAGGATTCCCCCGAATCACTCCCACGGCGCGATCCGACGGCGGAGATCGATGCGCAGAACGTGCGGACAACGTGTTGTGCACATAACGCAAGGTGAACCTGAGATCCTTCAAACGACGTGTTGTGCACATAGATCACAATCACAAATCACTATAATTATGTCTTCAATTTGCAGTGAACTAAACTAATATCCTAAAAACTCAAATTGAAACTTTAAGCTTAACAATTCGACAAAAATCATCATGTCAAAAACCTAGCTCACAAATTTAGCTCTTGTTCTTGAAACAAATCACGTTCAATGATGTCTCATCCTCTTTTATACTCCATTGTAACGCACGGGCACCTTACTAGTTTAATTATGGAATTATTCCATTGTAATTGATTCGTAATTAAGAAATAATTACATCTGTGATTGTATATGCTTGGTTTTTTCATAATGATTTGTTATAGATAGAGAAGAAACGCAAAAGGTGTTGTGTTGTATGTGATATCAACATATCACGCGTGGGAGTGGACTGATGGTGGTTTGTAAGTACCTTCTCGTCATTGTCGATGTACTTGAGATAGATCGGCAAGGAGGCATTGGGAGTTCAATTGCACGATGAGGAGGCGCGTTTGATCGGTTGCGCTCTATGAGGCGAGCAACACTACGCCAAAAATATATGTTGCTGACCGATGTTGTGGACCTAGTAGAATCTTTGAAGATCATGCCGATCGTCATTGTGCATTATCGGTATCTCCATCCCTAGTGGCATAGGCACTAAGACGAAAGATCCAGAGGTTTATCAATTTGCCAATATTTATTTTGCCTATATATGTATATATGCTAATGACTTTAACATTTCCCAAGGCGTATCCCCATCCCCTCACTAAAGTTCCCTCTCCATTGTTGTTCGCCTTTGGCGACTTCAAATTTATTTGTGAATCTGTGTAATGAAAATCTCCACCTCCATCGCAACTAGCGGCATGGATGACTATCACACATGGTTTTTAAAAACAACTGTCTATGATATATCTGTATCACAAATGGCGATGGTGTTGAGGTCTAGGGCAACGGTAGCAGCAACGTTGAGGTTGTGGGATGGGGGTGTGGAGGACAGGGGTCGGCTACGGCATTGAGATCGAGGGATCGGAGTGGGAGAGGTGCGGAGGGGAAGGGGGAGGCGGACGGGAAGGGGAGCACAGGTGGGTAGGGGGAGGCGGACGGGAAGGGGGAATTGGAGGGGGAGCACAGGTTGGAAGGGGGAGTAGGAGGAAGGGGCGCTTGGGTGTGGGTGCGGAGGGTTGATTTGGGGTAGGTGGATGGCAGACTGTGGGTAATTTTTTTAAATTTTAAAAGGTATTTTTGTTTTAGGTATGTTGGTTTCCTACGAGAATTTACCTTAAGCTTATTTCTCCTCAATAGTTTATTTTTTACTTTGCTCCTCATGAGAATTAGAATCCGATGGTTTTCTAAGTGTTTGACACAGTTCTATAAGAGGCAAAGAAGAAATTAGTAGCTAGAGCTGTACCAAACACTCTAAATCATGGCGAGAGAGAGAGAGAGAAGGCTGAACTGAAGTGCGGTGTCGTATCTTTGGATAACCTGCGTTGTTCGCTCCAGTTTGTTGATTGTAGTTCAAAATTGCTTTTGTATTTGCTGCTGCGCTTAGGCAATAGATATACATTTGACTTGTAAATTACAATCGTAATAGACGCCGCTATGAAAATCTCGCAGTCTACTGTGCATTGCTATCCAATGTAAAATTATCCCCATGCAGTCATATTATTTCTTCATCAAGCTAACTAAAGAAATACGGTCACTTCAGCTTTACATTTCTTGCGAGCACTTGAGCTTCACGATTGAAATCCGTCCATGTGTTGCGTGGTAGTTTGTTCCGATAGATGGATTTCTTACAATGAATTCAGGCGATCTATACATGTACAAGGTCACTCGCAATTGGGCCTCCACAATATGCAATGGGCTAGGGCGCCACATACGTTTCCAACCATTGAAAAGGAAATTAACATGAAACAACCAAGACAGGCCCAAAAAAACCTGCCAGGTCGACCCCACCAATCTCTTGGACCCACCTGCATAGACACGACCCTCCGCGCCCAGACGCTACATGAACCGCGCGTCACCTACCCACAGCCGGTGCCCAACTCACCACCCCGCCTCCTCGCCAGCCACGTGTCCTTCCGTTTCTTCTCCGCGCTTAAGCCCCGGCCTCGCCCCCTCGTCCTCGTGCTCCTGCGTGCCCGAGCGCTAAGCCCCGACGCGAAACCCTAATGGATCGCCACCAGCCTCCCCTCATGCACGACCTCAACGAGCCTGCCCTGCCGCCTCGTCGTTCTCCTACCCCGCGCGAGGCGTACGATTGGGTGGTAGCGTACCACCGGGCGAAGGTTCGTCTTCCGGCGAGGAAGGGGAGGCGCCGCCGGCGGCGAAGAACACGGGGGTGGCGGGTGTGGGGTTGCCGCCGCTGCCGTGCGCTTTGTGCAGGAAGGCCGAGAACGAGGGGGCCACGGTCGTGTGTGACGCCTGCGAGCGCGGTTTCCATCATAGCTGCATCCAAGCATTTCCGGCGGTGGCCCCGCCGCCGCCGGCTGCGGAGGCGGCAGGGCCGTCCCTCGCGCGGACGCCTTGGACGACCGATCGGCCCTGGGGTTGTTGGAAATCAGCCAAGGATTCTCCCACACCGAGCAATCTTCACCTGAAAACACAATCTGAGCACACAGCTCTGTCTTCGGATGTGCTACATTAATTCTTCAGAGAAAACGAAGAACAAAAAAAAGAGAATGTTTTGGGCGATTTTATGTATATTACTTGATGCACTAAGCAACTGGGATACAAAGTAAATATAGAGTTCAACAACTTAACAACAACTAGAGCTTGATCCGCATAAAACGGAATCAAGTCGTGCGATCCGCATGAAGCGCTAAACTGAAAAAACAACTCAACGGACTGAAAACCAACTGCCGAACGAAGTTCCCGCGCATACTGCGCACCTCCTTTATTTTCTTCTGGATATCCTGCTCAAGCATGACTTCTGCTGGTGCATGTCCGGATTATTTGCTCACATACTCCCCCCTAATCCTGACATGGCTCTAGCTCTCGAACTCCAAGCAATTGACACACAGAATATCAGCTCGCTGTTCTCCCGTTTGGACAAATTCAACTTTGATCTGTCCCTTCTCCACACATTCTCTTATAAAGTGATATTTTGTATCTATATGCTTGCTGCGGCCATGAAACACAGGGTTTTTCATGAGGGCGATTGCTGACCGATTATCAACGAATAGGACAACTGCCTTCAGCTCGGTCTTTGTGAGTTCCCCAACTAAACTTCTCAACCAGAGTGCCTGGCAAGCAGCTGCTGTTGCTGCCATGAATTCTGCCTCACAAGAGGATAAAGCAACAGTTTTTTGTTTCTGTGAATTCCAAGACACCAAGCTCCCTTTGAAATAGAATGCCATTCCACTGGTACTCTTCCTCTCATCACAATCTCCTGCCAGGTCGCTGTCAGAATATCCACAGAGACCTGTTTCTTGATATCCCCTTTCATAAACTAGTCCGAAGTGTATTGTCCCCTTCAGATACCTCAGGATTTGTTTGATTGCCTTCTGATGTAGTACTATAGGCCTCTCCATATATCTACTAGCCATCCTTACTGCATATGACAAATCCGGACGAGTGTTTAACAAGTACCTGAGACATCCTATAATGCGTCTGTACTCCGTGGGATCGACAGGAGTTCCATCCGGATCCCTGTGTAACTGCAATTTGGGCTCCATTGGGTACTTTGTGGCATTACAATTTTCCATACCAAATTGTGATAGTACCTTCTTAGCATAGGCTGACTGCTTGAGCAAAATCCTGTCCTGCTGCTGTTCTACTTCAATTCCCAGATAATAGGAGAGCAGTCCCAAGTTTGTCATCTCAAACTCCTTCATCATCTACTCCTTAAATCTCTGTACTTCTTTTGTGCAGCTTCCAGTTACAATCAGATCATCAACATATACTCCAACAATCACATTTACACCTCCTTCCCACCTGGTGTAAACAGCTTGCTCTTGGGAACATTTCTTGAAACCGAGTTCATTCATACTCCTGTCCAATCGAGTGTTCCAAGCTCGAGGAGCTTGTCGTAAACCATATAAAGCTTTTGTCAGCTTGTAAACTTTGTGTGTTTGGTTTTTCACCTCAAAACCTTCCGGCTGACACACATAAACTTCCTCCTCTAACTCCCCATTTAGAAATGCCGACTTCACATCTAAATGGTGTACCTCCCATCCTTGACTCGCAGCTAATGCTAGGATGACACGAATTGTATCAAGTTTTGCAACCGGTGTAAACACTTCTTCAAAATCTATACCTTCTCTTTGGACATATCCTTTTGCAACTAATCTAGCTTTGTACTTGTCAATCTTTCCCTCTGAATCTTTCTTCAGCTTGAAAACCCATTTCAACCCAATGGGTTTCTGTCCTGGAGGTAGCTCTGTCAAAATCCAAGTGTCATTCTTCTCAATAGATTCAAGTTCTTTCTCCATTGCCTCAAACCAACGAGGATCAGTTACTGCTTCTCTGAAATTTGTCGGCTCTTCAGTCTGTGTCAGCATTGCAACACCTCCTTCTTCATAATTCCCAATCACTTCTTCTGTATTTTCATAAATATCAGCAAGTGACCTGTACCTCACTGGACCTTCGTGGGATTCTGGTGAGAAGGATACTGGAATTGGTGTAGTTGTTCGGCTACCTGATTGTACTGTATATGGGCTCGCTTCACCAGACGTGTGTGTTTCTGGAACCATAGCAGGTGACTGGGGTTCTGCACCTGTATCTCCAGATGATGATGGTGCTACTTCTGCTACAGGAGACATGTCACCTTCAGCTTCCTCTGCTGCAGTTGCTTCACTCGAGTAGTATTTATCTGCCACAATGAACTCAAGTGGCACACCTTCTTCTCCTGTTGCTGCAGCCCAATTCCACTTGAGATTTTCTTGAAAAATCACATCTCTACTCACTTGGAGTCTACCTCGTCTAGGGTCAAACAGCCGATGGGCTTTGCAACCATCCTCAACCCCCAAATACACCATGGCTGAACTTCTATCTTCAAGCTTCTTAATATGTGGAGTTGTATTCTTCACAAGTGCTGTGTAGCCAAATACTCTCAGATGCCCCAAGTGTGGCTTTCTTCCTTCCATAGCCTCAAATGGTGTGCAATTTCCCAGTGCCTTGGTTGGTAGCCGGTTTAACAGGTACACAGCATGTCTGACTGCTTCTCCCCAGAACTTTGCCGGTACTTCCATACTCTTAAGTAATGATCTTGCCATTCCCATCACAGTTCTATTCCGACGCTCCACTACCCCATTGTGTTGTGGTGTGTATGGAGCTGTCAAGTGTCTCTCAATCCCCATGTCTTCACAAAACTGATTGAACTCGACAGACAGGAATTCCCCTCCTCTGTCAGTCCGAAGGGTCTTGATCTTATACCCAGTCTTGTTCTCAGTCAATATCTTGAACTTTCTGAACACCTGGAAAGCTTCACCTTTTGTCGGCAGAGTATACACCCACATCCATCTGGTACAATCATCAACTATCAGCAAAAAATACTAATTTCCTCCTAGTGTACTTGGTGTAATTGGACCACAAATATCCATATGAAGAAGTTCAAGTGGTTTCTTTGCTCTAAACTGTGTCTGCTGTGGAAATGGTTGTCTTGCATGTTTGGAGATCACACAAGTATCACATATTTTGTCTGGTTTTGACAGGGAAGGTAATCCAGCAGCCAACTCCTTTTCTCCCATAAGCTTCAAATCATTGAAATTCACATGACCAAGTCTTGTATGCCACAACCATGTGGGATCTTCAATACTCGACAAATGACAACTGCCTTTGTATGTCTCTAAGACTGTCTTGTACAATCTGTTCGGGGACTTCTTCACCAGCATCAGCAATCTACCACTTTTATCAATCACCTTCAGATTTTCGCCGACAATATGCACTCCATTTCCTTCTTCTGCCATCTGACCAATGCTCAGAATATTGCTACGCAATTTTGGAATATAGTAGACTCCCTTGAATAGTTTCAGTTCTCCATTCTTGCAGATAAAAGCAACAGTTCCTTTGCCTTTTATCTGAACTGTTGATCCATCTCCAAAACTCACTCTCCCGGTGATTTCTTCGTCTAGATCCTGAAACTTCTCACGACTACCAGTCATATGATTACTTGCACCGTTGTCAAGGTACCAAGTATCTGATCTTGCTTCTTTCTTGTTACCACTGCACTCCTTATGCAGCTCTTGTTCTTCATTGAGTAAAACTGCACCTTGCTGCTCTTGCACTGAATATGTCCCCTCCTTGGACATTACCAGCATCAGGGCTGGCCCTTCTGCTTCCACTCGTGTGAGATGTGCTTCTCCATCCTGCCTTCTGTTTCAACATTCAGAGGCATAATGCCCGGTATTCTTGCAATTGTAGCACTTTATATGACTTTTGTCACGGAAATTGTTACTGACAAAATTGGCACTGCCTGCATTTTCTGAACGTGGCGTCCAGCGGCCAAATCTTCCACGACTGCGCCCTCGTCCGCGCCATCTGCCGCGCTCTGGAGCGTTGAACCCGCGCCCTCTGCCGCCTGCTGGAGCTTCTACTGCATCATTCATATGCTGTGCTTGCCTGGCGGTGTGAGACAGCAAAAGTTGTCCTTGGTTGCTACCGAAGATGCCCTGTGACTTTGCCCGTTCTTCATACGCCTTGAACCTTGCGATTGCCTCTTCGAAAGCCATCGTCTCAAGATCATAAAATTGCTCAATCCCGGCGACAACAGTAAAGTATTTGTCAAGGACGGCGTCGAGCAATTTCTTGACAAGTGACGAGTCTTCAATTGTTTCACCAACTGAACTGAAGCTGCTAGACAAGGCAATCAATTTACCTGCAAAGTCATCCACAGTCTCGTTTTCTCCCATCCGTAAGGCATCGAACTCACTCTGCAAAGTTTGTAGTCGGGCTTTCTTCACACGATCTGCACCCAAGTACCTCATCTTGATGCTGTCCCGGACTTCTTTCGCAGTCTTCTTCTTCGCCACTTGGAGGATAATTGACTCGGGAATACACTACAGGATGTACGCCCGAGCGGTCTTGTCTTTCTTCGCAATCACTTGAGTTCCTTCCGCCGGCTCCACTGCCTCCTATACGCCCTGGGCATCGAGGATTGCCTCCATCTTCACTGCCCATACCGCGTAGTTTCCGGAGTTCAACATCGGCGCTTGAAACGACCCGCCGCCGCCATCCTTTGCCGCCGGTTGTGGAATCATCGCCATTCCGCGGATTCAAAGATTCTCGGGTGTTCTTCCTATAGCTCTGATACCAGATGTTGGAAATCAGCCAAGGATTCTCCCACACCGAGCAATCTTCACCTGAAAACACAATCTGAGCACACAGCTCTGTTTTCGGATGTGCTACAGTAATTCTTCAGAGAAAACGAAGAACAGCAAAAAGACAGAATGTTTTGGGGCGATTTTCTGTATATTACTTGATGCACTAAGCAACTGGGATACAAAGTAAATATAGAGTTCAACAACTTAACAACAACCAGAGCTTGATCCGCATAAAACGGAATCAAGTCGTGCGATCCGCACGAAGCGCTAAACTGAAAAAAACAACTCAACAGACTGAAAACCAACTGCCGAACGAAGTTCCCGCGCATACTGCGCACCTCCTTTATTTTCTTCCGGATATCCTGCTCAAGCATGACTTCTGCTGGTGCATGTTCGGATTATTTGCTCACAGGGGTGTCGACTGGATCTGCGCCGAGTGTGAAGAGCGTGGCAAGCCCACAGCACGGTGGAAGCTTGGGCCGGTCCAGGAGATCCAGCCTTGCAACGTCAACGCCGAGCCTCCGAGAGAAGCAGGCGGCTGCCTCCGCGTCGACCACCGCCCCCGCCGGCGTCGATGCACCCAGCAGGAAGTTCGTTCTATCCGCTCCCTCTCGTGTTTCTTCTGAACCCTTTAATTCCTTGGTTTGTTTATGCTGCTGTTGAGGAAACGGTGTGCGTGAACGAAGTATACATGTACGTAGAACGAACCCACCTGGTACGGGAATAGGATATTGTTTGGGGTGGTAATGTGTTAAAGCCTAACCTAAATCCAACCTAATCCTCACTTAAAGAAGCTCAAAACCGTACCTAACCTAACCCAAAGAACACCTTCCACAATCCAACCTAACCCATACGGCACTTTCACTATCCCAAATGGTTGAAATAAGTTAAACCTATTTTCAATCCATTACCAACCCACTCTTTACTAATCTACTATATGCAAGTGTATTTATAGGAAACTTTTAAAAAAGTTCGGTATTTAAAATTTCTAACTCACGTTCACATTATATAAATTTCACAAAATTGCCTAAAATTTACTGTAGATAATTTGGGGTGGAAAAACGCTACTTTACACAAATTTTTAGAGCTAGACGCAAAGGTGGGACTAATAGGTTTTTATAGAAAAGTTTTGGAAAATGTGGTATTTAAAATTTATAACTTATGTTCACACTATAAAAGTTTCATGAAAATTCATAAAATTTATTATAGATGATTTCAAGTATATAGACACTACTTTGTGCAAATTATTAGGCCTAAGCACATAAGTGGAACCAATAGACTTTTATGGAAATGTTTTGAAAAGGTTCAGTATTTAAAATTTCTAATTAGCATTCACACTATAAGAGTTTCACAAAATTGTCTGAAATTTGCTATAGATGATTTAGAGTATAGAGACGCTACTTTATGCAAATTGTTTGGCCTAGACACATAGGTAGAACCAATAAACTTTTATAGAAAACTTTTGAAAAGATTTGGTATTTAAAATTTATAACTCGCGTTCACACCATAAAATTTCATAAAATTTACTATAGATGATTTCAAGTATAGAGACGCTACTTTGTACAAATTATTAGGCCTAGACATATAGATGAACAGGCTTTTCTAGAAACTTTTTAAAAAGGTTCAATATTTGAAACTTCTAACTCACATTCACACTATAAAAGTTTCACAAAATTATATAAAATTTACTATAGATAATTTAAGATATAGAGACACTACTTTTGTGTAAACTGTTAGGTCCAGACACATAGGTGGAACCAACAAACTTTTATAGAAAATTTTTAAAAAGTTCGGTATTTAAAATTTATAACTCATGTTCATAACATAAAAGTTTCACAAAATTTTCTGAAATTTACTATAAATGATTTCAAGTATAGAAACGCTAATCTATACAAATTATTAGACCTATATACCTAGATGAATCCTATGGGTGGAGCCCACCCACGAGTGAGCCATATTACAACACCACGTGTTGAACCCATTCTCAACTCAATTTCAACCCTAAATTTTAGAATTCATTCCCATTCTCAACTCAATTTCAACCCTAAATTTTAGAATTCATTCCCACCTGACCCAACCCATTTATTATTTCAACCCATTTTCACCCAACCAAAACCAACCTAATCAACGATCTAACCCATTTAAACCCAACCCATTAACACTAGTAGATATTGTTACTGTGATCCTTGACAGGTTTGTTTATTTGTGGGTTGCCTCATTTAGGAATTAAACATATTCTTTTGGACCACAACTTATTTCTTAGTTGTGGTTTATTAGTTTAATAAATAATAATGCTGAGAAAAGCTAAAAACTGTAATAAAAAAAAAGAACAGGAAGAGTTGACGGAAAATGTTCATCCAATATCATGTATACATGCTAAGTTAGACCCACTTCGACACATGACACGATACGCGTTGATTTCAAAGCCTCCATTTCATTAACTTCACGTTGAGCCTAACCGGATTCACAAAGTTAATAGGATGGAGGCTTCGAAATTGTTGTTGCCACGTGTCATGGTTTACAGATGGTTTAACTTGGTAAGCTAAAAGACATGGTCTTATATTACTCATTTTCCACAATCAACACAATTAGTATTTTTGTAACTTATGACATGGTTGTAACGTGTAAGCTTACGAATTTCTTGTATTTTCGTTTAGTTCTCTACACTAACAAAATGCTCTTTTTATGTTGTTCAAATCAACATAACATTATCAATTCTAAAGCTACCCTCCATCCCATTAACTCCGGTTAATCAACCCTGTTTCCAAAGTTAATAGGATTATTGATGCAACATGTTACATGCCATGGTTTATAGATGGTCTTAATAAGCTAAAAGACTTGTCCCTATAAGATTATTTTCCACAATCAACAGTTCAACACCACTAGTATGCCTGTAGCATATAGCAGGTTATAATCTTGCAATTTTCCTACATTTTTGGTTAATTCTCTACACCACAAAAAATGTTTTTTTTGCTCAAATGAGCTTAATGTAATATGAAGCATGTAGGTGCATCCTCACAAAAAAAAGATTTAATGATCTTTTGCGAGGCTGTTGGTGTAGGTAATCAAGTTGCATATTTACTGAGACCTTGTCAATGATTTGGCTATATATGTTGTTTGTAGCATGGGCACAACGGTGGATTTATGGTACCCTTCTCAATGGAGGATATAGCACCAAGAAAGCCAGAATGAGAGATAGTGGTAAAAGTAAGTGAATCTGGTTATCTTATACTCTCTTAAGGGTTTATATACATGAAAGAAGCAGGATAATAATTTGTTATCTTGCCCCTGGATAATTACAAAAGATGAGGATATATTGGTACATTTCTCTATACTACTGGGTCTATTATATATTGGATCCGTTGTAAGGCCCAATCACTCCACAACATATGCATTAACAAGTATACTGACTTTAATGTGCATATCGAATCACTGATGTTGAGGCCTTGAGCACTGGATTTAGACCGATGATGTTTTTGGTTTTGATGAAAAATCTACTAAATAATCATTTGCCATTTTAACAAATACAATAGAGTTTCCGATTCTAACAATCAAATACAATAGAGTTACGATCCTGATTTACATATAGACTCTAGCGATTGTATCAAGTAAGGTCTTCCATCCTAGTAATTAAATATGAGTAACTGCAGATCATATGCCGCTTCAATTATGTAGTTTAACATTTGAGCCCTTTTGTATTACTCTTACTAAAAAAAAGTTCATTTTAGTAAGAGTAATACAAAATCTCTCTAAGTAGGTTAATTTTCCTATATCCACATTGGTGCGCCCTCACGAACCCCTTGGGTGCTGAATCTATATAAATACTACCTCTTGTGCGATTGCCTCTGCATGACTACCGTGCTAGCATGGCCATGGTTACCGATCATGACAGCTTACACTACTCGATGTCAAGATCAACTCAGACGACGCAAACCTGAGTTCAACAACAGAACCGATCCCCTACATAGAGATAGTGATTTTACCCTTGCCACGTCAGTCTCTAGAATATACTGAGACAAGGGTAATTAACGTGTGTAATTATTATGTACAACATATCGCAATAAATAACCATCCCAATGCACCATTTTGACGTGGCTTTGCACATAACTTGTCGATCTCCATTTTTCCATTGAACATGAAAATAACCCACTGTGAATATGCTATTTTCCAACTATGTTTACCCTAATCTCCGTTCAACTTGTTGACACGCAGCAATGAATCGAGCTTAGTTGACACCAACAACGAAAGGGACCGATTCATAGAAATATGAGTTTATACCTCTTGCAGTATTTACAAATACCAAACAATCGTAACCGTGTAATTAGCTTGCACAGATCCTTTTAGATAACCGCCTAGCACAGCATTTTTGTGACATGCTTTGACAGCCACATGTGGCCCCGAGGCCCTCCATTACACTTCTTTTATCCATTTATATTCACTAGCGAGTAATGATTTGTTACCACCGTCAACATTGGTAGTCCATATTTGGAAGGCATATCCACCTTATTTGCAAATGGGGAATTGATCATTTGGCCTTAGGACCCACGTCAGTGAGATACGGAGTGACAAATCCTGAAATGCACATCTTTATGGTGACAAATGTTGAAATATCCTGTTTGCAAATAGATGCGAGAAATATGTATAGTATTAATAGTACATATATTATAAGCTAAGTGGAGACTTGATGTTAAATCTTTCTTTTCTCTATACCCACCTCTCTTCCGGCCTTACCGGCAGGGACTGATAAAATTTTATATCAAACAAACATTTTTGGATTTAACAAAATTCATCTTAAAATTCAAAAAAGTCAAAAAATTTGGCCGTAAAATTCTGAAATTTCCAGTAACCGCCAGTTGTATCGCTGCCCTCAGATAAAACTTTTGCTCCGATATAATTTTCCCTGCTCCAATTGACAAGTAAGCGGAATGGTTGCCCCCCTGATGTTCCCCTTTTGCTCACAGTTTCTCTTTTCGACATCCGGACCTCCGCATCAGCCTACCTCATTTCTCTTACTTACTCGTAACCTTCCTTGACCTCACTGTAAACCCTAACCGTCCCAAACTACATTACCACCACAACGACGATACGCCCGCGGGCGACCAACATTGGTCGGTTTTTCTCAATATGAGGGTTGCATATCCCCTTCCAAATCCCACTCGGCGCAATGCCACTGCCATTCTCCTCTCCTCGTACCAACACCTCATGGAAGGTTCTCAATATCTCGATTCGTATAATATCCTACAATATCACACGAGACCATTTTAGTCTTCATCCTACGCAAGATCTCGATTAGGAAGAGCCATATCTATAAAACAATGGTCTAGGTTATGAGTTACCATCCTACTACGGTTCTATGATCCGTATCCTGTAAATAGCAAAATGGTCTTGCCTGGTGGCATCATGGTCAACCTCCTCCGTCTCAGATGGCTTCATCAGCTACCCTTGATCTCCCTCGTGCATCGTCTAGGCGTTTTGCTCACGTTGGATTGTGCGATCATTGTTTATCTCTCTGATCCTTCCCTGCCGCCCATCACCATCACCTCCTCCTCCTTTCTTGCGCTGCTCCCATTCCTTTCATGTCGTCGTTTGTCTGGTCCATCTCCGCACTTAGCCTATTTTAGATTAATTTAGTGGTTTTTGATGCATACTCTGTCTTATCCAATTTACCTGTTGTATTTGCTCCATGCACATAGAACGCGAAAGGAGTCAGTATCTTAGTTTTTCAACATAGTTTGCAATTATTAATACGGCCATTTGGTGAAAGTGTTATCTCAGAAAAATTAAAATATCAATTATATGCAAACTAAACTGATTTGATGTCATCTATTTATTCCTCTGAGGGACTATCTTGGGGTGTTTCCTTGGGTGTCATTGGTGAAGTTGTGTTACATTGATTACTTTGTTCGCATTGTGGTATCAATGTTATGTACTGTTGGGTTGATCTCGGCTAACCGTTCTCGAGTTTTCAGGGAGGTCACCCCTCCACTCATGCCTTGATCGGAGGCGGTTCCAACTCACATTTTGGTTTGGTCCCGATCACCTAGCGCCACATAAAAAGAGGGGTTCTCAGCAGGGCTCAGATACAAGTTGTTCAAGTCTCGGACACCCCAAAATAGACCCGATCTACTAACGTGTGCTAAGGTGAACAAAGACCGGCCAGCTTTGTCTTCGTCCCCGTCCACGCCTGACAACCACGCCACCGAGCACTTTCCTGATGGTGTCTCCGAGCTCGGGTATGTCTTCCGCATTTAAGTTTCATGCTATGTGTTCTTGCTAGATCTGGGGTTAAATGATTACGATTCATCTTTAGACTTAGAACAAACTTACATGTACATGTACTGTTATATTGCTTTATATTCATATTGCAAAGTCAATTTGATATCATGCAGGACAAGTCTTGATCACCACCTGTTGCCTTCTGTTGGGTGTCTATGGCCTATGCTGATCTATTCCCATCCGCATCAAGATTTCAAGGCGTACATCTAGTGACATCAAGATTTCAAGGTCTGAAGCCAAAGTTGTTGGATGGAAAATCCTTTTATTGGAACAATCTAAACTATAATAAATTGTTTCCCGTGCATGTTCTAAATGCTTTGAATGTTAAATCCTAAATTATTTAGGTTTGGATTAGGTAGCCATTGGAACTCATTGCCAGAGCACATTGCTTGTAACTGAATTATATATCTTTGATATCATACTTAATTACTGTGTTTGTTGGGTGCATGTTTTAAGATGATTTTTGCTTTATTCACTTCAATCTCACCAGAAAATTTTCAATTTTGATGGCCATCGTAGCTGCTGTTACGTAGGCTTCTGATGCTGATGTTTTGATTTCAAACAATCATTTCAATGCAGGGTAGTTTTTTTAGAGTGAAACGATTAGCTAATTTAGTAATCTTAAAGGTAAAAATAATTTTTAGGAGACTCTACTTGTTAGCCAGAAAATTGAGGTGTCTGTTAGTGATATATCCTAAAGACAATCATAGA
The DNA here is from genome assembly GCA_036346265.1 of Melocanna baccifera. Taxonomy (NCBI): domain Eukaryota; kingdom Viridiplantae; phylum Streptophyta; class Magnoliopsida; order Poales; family Poaceae; genus Melocanna; species Melocanna baccifera. The sequence continues at coordinate 4,375,880 of CM070692.1, forward strand.
GATGATTGTATCACTTCTATGTTTATGATCTTTTAAATAATATGTTATTTTGTCCATTGAATAAATATCTTTCATATTAATCAACAAGTATATGACTTGTTCGTATAACTTTTTATTTATATTTTGATGTTATTCTAAATTATCACTGATCTTATATCATTATATGGGGACAATTATGATTTACAGATCAACACATGTATTGATTGATGATCATGTTTTATGGATCATGGATATGAAATATCAAATCAATAATATAAACACATATTAGAGAACATGATATTAGGTTGACCCACCATGAAACATGTATTAGATTGAATTTGTCAAGAAGTCTGAGACTTCTGCTACTATCTTCTCAAGAGTGAGATACTCTTCTAGAGAAATCATGATGTCGGCTGCAATGTAAAGAGAGATGTGGTTGCAGGAGTGGAGTCCACCTCCATTGGTGCAGATAGCTGCTCAAAATTTTCCCTCGATAAAAGCAAAGTGGGTTTTATGCTACCCATTGCCACACCTCTTCTTTTTGGCTTGGAAGGCATCGATAACATATTGCAACTCTTTATAGATCCGTGATCAGTACCCCCACTTGTCACACTTGTAGTAGGTTTGGTCTTGATGATCATAGGGTTTGTCGTCGTGTTTTGGTTTGTCAGCTTTGTTTTCTGGTAGAATATTTGACTTGCCTTTCTGAGCTGTGGTTTTGTCCTTCCTTTCTTTTTTTTTATTATAGGCTTCCTCACCTTATAAGTTCTAGCGTTGGCCTCACGGCCAGTAGGAGCTCCTAGGTGGCTCCGTGGCTGTGCGACAAAGTTCTTATAGAGAACTTCATCTTGAGTCTCTGCAATCTGCATGATATCAATCAATTCAGCATACTCTTTGTAGCTGTCTTAACGATAGTTATGCACAAACTGCACTGCACTAGAGTGGAAGGTGGAGAAGATCTTTTTAATCTTCTGCTCATCTATGATCTGCCTACCACAAAGTTGAAGATTGGTACAAATTCTGTGCAGAGAAGAGTTGTACTCCCAACCATCTTGAAATCAGTAAATCTGAGTCGAATCTATTCCAGTTCTGCTTGAGGAAGGATGATGTACTTTAACTTCTCGAACCGCTTCTTGAGTGCAATCCATAATGCTAATGCACTCTTCTCTGCTATGTACTTATTCTTAATAGTGAGATAGAGGTAGTGCCGAAAGAAGTGAAATACCTGATCATTTTCCTCAGGTGTGAGCTTAGCATCCTGCGGTGCAACAATTCCAATGGCAGGGTGGAGTTTCTTTGCTCCAAGTAAAATCTCAACATCGAAGCACAAGTCAAATAGTTTTAGCCATACTGGGTCAACTTCTCGAACTCTCAGTTCGTGATGCCTATCATCTACATGTGCATGAAGGAAATATATAAATTTACTACAAGTAAATATGCATAAAATAAGCTAGATAATGATACAAAATATTCTCATGGTATTTCAAAATTTTCTGCGTATTTTCTATAATTTTACTGTTAATTTTAGTGATTAAAAGTAATTTAAATAATTATAATTAATGAAAATAGTAAGTAAATACAAAAAAGCATAGAAAATAATAACAATAATGCTAAACAAGCTTCAAATGCGAAAATAACTGAAAATATAAAATTTTTGAGGCCTTTTTATACTAGAATATGTATTTTCAATGAATTTTGCAATTTTGAAGAGCTTCTCTGCTAATTTTTAATTCTAAGAAAAATACTTTGCATAATTTTTTGATTTTCTGAGGGCCTATTTGCAAAAATCCGAGCGTCCCCTCCCCCCGCACCCCCCGGCCAATTGAACGATCCAAACTTTTCTCGGTCGATCGGACTGGTCCAAACTTGCCATGGTCAATCAGATAGTCTGAACTCCTTTCTTTTTTTACTTTCTATTTTTTTGTGATCTTTACGATAATTAAAACCTCTATTTATAGACTATGTGAAAAAAGTGAAAGATGTCTACCAATGGACCAGGCTGGCCGATCGGACAGTACAAATTCCTTTCTTTATTACTTTCTCTGATTCTTTGTGCTCTTTACAATAATTAGGATATTTATTTATAGACTAAGTAAAAGATATCCATCAATAAACTAGACTTACATATCCATACTCAAATTTCCTAACAGTTTCCATCCCTGGCAAGCCAACCTCGACCAACACCAGCTTCCAAGCCTTTTTCTTCTTCTGGAGCCGGAAGCTCATCCGATCATCTCCAGCCCAGATCGTGGTCTGGGATGGGCCGTGCGGCATGTATTAGGCGTTAGCCCAGACCACGACGTCCAGACCATACTAGCGGAAACCTGGCCACCCCAACTCTGCTTTTGGTCCTTTGGGGAAGGAGAACAGTAAACGTGTCATTTCTTGATTTCCAGTTACGCCCCATTCTACCTCTCAAAAAAAAAATTACGTCCCATGCTAATGCGTGAACATTGAGAGGCACACACGTCCCCCAAATCAATGATCTGGAACGCAGGCTATTGCGTGGCACTGCACTAGTGCTGAAAAAACGCTAGAGAATTTAGTAGAAGCTTACGCTACGTGACAGTCACCGGAAGTCTGGAATCGAACTTGGACCAACCTACGGCCACGAGCAACGCAAGCGGCCGCCGGCTAGCTGTGGCCCGCGTTCGCCAGGTTGATGCGCCGTCCGTGCGCCCGTGCCACCGACTGGCCGGACGAAGCCCTCCCAGTCGCGGAGCACGAGGTCGATCGTGTGCGCGGGGCACGGGAGTTCGAGGAGACTGGGAAATTGAGGGGGCGCGCGCGCACATCCACTAAGCACACTTCCAAAAAGGCTAGTGCTCTCTTTCCTCTGCCTAGACATACCTAAAAACGGGACCAGACGGCGGAAAAGAGGATATCTCCGGTGATCGCAGCCAAATCCTCCCAAACCAAAGCAGAAATCAACTTCTCCACCGAGATAAGCAAAGCATATATATATATGCTGCTATCTTTTTAGCCTTTAGGGCTCACTAAGGTTATCCAAAACTCCACCCGAAGAGACGGTGCCGCATGCCATGGGCCGATGCGCTTGGTGGGCGATGAGTCACGCGACATCATGAGCCAATTGTAGAATAGTCCTATATTATTTATAGAAAGATAAAAAAAATCTAACTTAAAAATTATTTGTCTTATTGACTAACTTTTAAAAATAAAAAGACCCTTCCAATCCAACTTGAATTCTTATAGAAACAAAGAGACTGATTGACGCTTCTCTCAACTTGCAAGAACATCGAATCTTAAAGTGAAAAAGATTGTGTTCCTCTATCTTCTGCCCTCTCTTTTTTGAGAGGGTGCCCTCTTTTTATTCTGGTCATTGGGTGATCATGGAAACCTACCTCCCCAACAAAAGATCTAGGTGGATACATGATATGTCGTATCTTCCATGAAGTTGAGATAAGTGATATGTCACATCTCTTAGCCGTCTGATCGAATTTAGGTGAAGATATTATCTCGTGAGAAACCTTAAGAGAAAAACACACCTTCCGCATGGGGCATGGCATGCTGCCAACTATCGTACCCACCGGACCGGTCCTGACCGAACAATGTGTGCTACCCTACCGATACCAAGTAGGGGTCCATAGACGACGATGGCGTCGGTGTCCAAGTACGTGCTCACATTGACCCTCCGGCCTGGCCCAATGGCAGCGGTGGTGGTGCCTGGGGGTAGTCACGTAGCCCTCTGGAGCCTCCTGTCTGAGCTACAAGGCGTGGTGGCCTCAATGTGTGCGTCGACGAGGCCATCTCCGGGAGCATCCTGCACGACGAGAGGTTGAGGGCATGTTTCGCCCTCTTGTAGACTCGGTGGACAAAGTGCGCTAGGTCATCATGCGTGACCTCAAAACCGTGGACCATCCTGTCCACGATCGACCTAGTGTCCCTCACCTTCTCGGTAGTGATGTCCGACTACAAGAAGTACGTGAAAGTGTCAAAATAGTAATTGTGGTAACCATACACAGAAACTTACAAACACGATAGTACGTACCGCGAGGGTGAAGTTTCACACTAAGTGCACGGGGTACGCATCGGTTGGTGCTGGTATATGAACAAGGAGAGGGTCAACGACACGCACCAGTCTGGTGCATGTCTGCGGAGCATAGCAGCATAGGTATTCATTGTACGTGCTAGGGTCATATGTGGTGCCCTCCTGTACGAAGTCGTTGAGTGCCTTCGCCCACTCCACCACCAACAGCTCCATCTTCACAGCCCAACTCGTCCTGCGACCACCCCTCCTATTGTGCCTGAGAAATATACAACTGCAATTAAAAGGCATCATAATAGAACTGAGAAAAATATAGGGACATATGTTGTATGTAACTCACACGTGAACTGAGTCAGGCACCCAATGCCCAACGAGGACAGGAACAACCTGGCTGAGGCCGAACTGACGCATCACCCTGTGCACCGCGTAGTCCTCGACGAACACACCGAAGACAAGTTTCTTCTGCGTGACCTAGTATGCCCCGTCGCGTAAGCACAGTGACGAGAGCCCGGCGGGGGCACGGTCCACAATCTCTTGAGCTGAATACGGCTCACAGCGTACGTCATCAACAGTGAGGCGGTCGAGGTGCTCGACGAAGTGGTCTTACGCACGGGTGACCTACAGGTATGTAAACTATGCCCGTTTATGCCACCAAAGGGACCCTACGGTAGGCGGGTCCACGATGCCCCCGTGGTACATGTCTACGTGATACGGACCACTGTCGAGAAGCATCGGTCGTCCGAGAGGGAAGCGCTTAAACAACCACAAATGCAGCAGAAGGGGGCAGCCTATGAGGAAAGGTGTCGTCCTCATCCTGTAGCAAGCGTCACACATGCCACGGTACATTACGGCAAGTACAACTGATCCCAGCTATAGTGCACCACCTCGCCCCCGTCAGCGATGGCCCTCGCATACCGCACAAGGCGGGCGTCGATGGAGTCACCAAGGCTACTAGTAAATAGTACCCAGCTGAACAGTCATAGCAAGTACACCTCCAGGTACTGTGACACCTTGTACTCATTGGCACCCAGGTCTATCCGCTCGATCTGTGCACAAATGAGTAAGCCATCATATGGCAAGGATAGTATATCACTAAAAAGGGAAGATAAATTGCATACGTACATGGAACTGTGAAAGCCACCACATGGGCAGGCCATGATTCTGTCGCGCTGGGAAAGCATGGTACGCTAGTGCGGCCTCAGCCGAAAAAACCACGCCAAACCTATCCAATAGGTCATCGTGCCAGTTGCCAGGCACATCCTGTGGGGAGACAGCCTCTCCCGCAATAGGCAGGTCAAGCAACATTGCGATGTCCTACAGAGTGAGGGCCATCTCCCCAAATGGGAGGTGGAAGGTGTGCGTCTCGGGCCGCCACCAGTCTAGTAGAGCTATCAGCAACGACTAATAGAACGGGAACTGTCGTGACCACTCTGACCCAGTGTGGACCTCCTCGGCCTCCTCGATTGGAGTGTCATCCTCATCGGTGGCCTCCATCATCCATGTGAGAGGTAGAAGGTCAGTATCGCTCAGCCTACAAAGCATGAAGTACATAGCGCAAATATTGTAAAAAGACGTGCCATAGTTTGTACACAAATCTGTCTCTCCAACATAGGTCTAGTCTCCAAGCTCGTCGAGATGTCCGCGTACAGACCACCCCTAACTGGGTCTCCTTGTCCCCATCCTCAGGATGCGTGACACAATGGCTCATGCGATGCTACGCGTCCACGTGCCGATCTTGTAGGCCGAAAGGCCAGTCTGAACCACCAAGATCACGAGCCATATCTGTAAATCAATTTGAAGTTAGCAATTACGACACTATTACTAGTTTAATATTAATAGCGTAGCTCCGGGAATTCTTCAAATCATTCCTAGCCGATTTCATCTATACTATTATACCTATTTAATTTATCTACCTATCTAAATAATTTTAGGTCTTACAGTTACTAGACTAAATTCTTTCCTCTTTGTACCTATTCTTTTCCGTAATTAGTACACACATAACGATTTACTTATAGATATAAGAGAAAGTAAATCTTACATAATAATTAAGTTAATTGTATTAAGGTGTCCTTGTGGGATGTCTGAATTTTATTTTTGTTATTTACAGATTTTTATGACTCAAATGTTATTTAAATCATCATGTACAATTTTAATCGTTACACATAATCTTAAGTTGTCGTGTACTATTTTACATCCGTGCATGCTATCCTAATCGTCACGAATAGTTTGAAATATTTTGATGGCTATTAATTATTTTAAAAATTAAGAATACTTATTACAGAATTTCTACAATTTATAAGCAACTAACAAAATTAATCGGACCTTCAAATGTACAACAGAGCGATCTAAACGATAATACAATTATTAACAGCTAAATTAGTGTTACTTTTTAAAATACAAATTTAATAATTTAGTTTCTATTCTACTATGTTTAAAAAATAAATATAGAAAAAATAAATAATCTCAACGTCGTTGATGCGCAGATTACTCCTCTCTTCCCCCTCTCTCTCCTCCTCTTCCCCTCCCTCTCCTCTCCTCCTCTTCCACTCTCTTCCCTCCTCTTCCTCCTCTCCTCTCTTCTTCTCCTTTTCTTTCCTGCTCTCCTCCTCTCCGCTCTTCTCTTTCTCTCCTCTGCTCCTTTCTTTCTCTCGGTCTCGGGCAAAAGCAAATGAAATGAGGCATGGGGATGCTCGGCCGTGCGACACGATATATACCCTTTAGTCGTCCAATGGTTGGGTGACTAGGGCTTGTCTCCCAACCGTTGGGTGATTTGGCCATGTGTCACCCAACCGTTGGGTGACAAGCCCAAGTCGCCCAACCATTGGACGATACATGGTCAAACTACAAATAAAAATAAAAAATAGGTATAAAACTATAATTTAGAATTAAAAATTGATTATTTAAAAAATTCCCACAAAATGAAGGTAGTAGTAGCACTGGGTTTCGATCGATGAGCCGAATAGGAATTGGCATTTGACTTGTTCCTTCCTCTTCAATATTGGCCCCCAACCCCTTCTGTTCTTCCCAAATCGATATGATTTCTTGCTATTGTACCCCAAATTCTATACTATTCCCAGTCTAAACTTTATATCTTCCTCTCCCAACTACCAAAGACTGATTAGGCTTGTAACAATATGGTATTAGAGCTAGTTGCTCACCACCTGTTTGACGAAATGTTGAGCCACCATGAGGCACCCACCGAAGGTGTTCTTCACTTCATGATGAGCCACTTGCTCTACCCAGTGCTCTTCACACCGTGTCATTACCGATGAAGTACTAACGAAAATGAGCAATAAAACAATATCATCCATTAATAGAAATAAGCTACTGCACCGAAGTATATGTTACGCTTTTCCTCTGCGATACGATCTTCCATCTTGTGAAAGCGAACTATGACATCATTATTCAAATTGTGGCTAGAAGTTCTGCTCGATGAAGCATACAATGCAGTCATTCATAAATCCATCACCAATGCGATTGCGTAGTATTGTCTTCACAATTTTCATTGCTGAAAAGCACCTCTCTACTGTTGCAGTTGCTATGGGAAGAATCAGTACTAACTTGAGAAGCCGATAGACCATAGGGAAAGCATAATTCTTTTTTGTATCCACCATCACCCTATTAAGCTCAGAAATAGTCTTCAAGTTGGCAAATCTTAAATCGGCTCTCACATTATCAATGTAGATAGGAAGCTCATGACTAAGTTCCTTTAGTTGCTCTGAGTCGAAATCATCTGGGTAGAACTTAGCCAACTCCATCAAGCTCTCAAAATTGAAAGCATCGAAAGAATTCTTAGGACTGAAAGCAGCAACACGGGTAAGTAGATCAGAATTCACCTCATTGAAACGATCATTGAACTCTGTGAGCTGCAAGTCAATAATTGGGTTCAAGCAATCATATCTATAGTGTTCATAGTTGGTGCGGTTTGTCTTTTGTCTTGGCTTATGTCGATCAATGTAATCTGCCTCCATGTCCAACTTAGGGATGTTATGTTTTTCACAAAAAGAGAATGTGGTCTCCAATAGAGAATCCCAACCATCATCTCTAATCTTCTGAAAATTCTGCTTAGTCAACTTCACCTCTGTCATGGCCTCTAAGATGTCTTTATCTTTCCTTTGCAGTGATAGAGATAAAGAATGTGCATGTCCTAAAATATGCAACATTAAGTGCAAGTGGAACAAAAAATCAAAATCCTTGAGATAGTCAATCAGACCACGAGCTTGACGTTTCTTTCCATCATTTGGTCCTTCATTTGCAACATATTGAAGCACTTGAATGATTTCAGGGAACAGATTGTGTATGCTTTTGAGGGTTTTGTAATGAGAACCCCAACGTGTATCTCCGGCTCTTTGAAGGGTCTGCTCTTGATTTAATCCAGTTCCAGTACTTAGTTGTCCAATGCCTATGGCTTTTCCAATTCTCTCCTGCTGACTTTCTCGGATCATATCCTTGCGCTTACAAGAAGCACTGGCCACATTAAGCAACAAAGATATCATGTCAAAGAAATCCCTTGCATCATCATTCTTTTTAGCCACTGCAACAATGACTAACTGTAGCTGATGAGCAAAGCAATGGACATAATACGCCGAGCTATTCTCTTTCATGATTAAGGCTCTTAAACCATTAAACTCACCTCTCATATTACTAGCGCCGTCATAACCTTGTCCCCTAACTTGTTTTAAGCTCAACCCATACTTAGCAAACAAACTCATAATGTTGGATTTGAGACATTGAGCTGATGTTTCTTTCACATGAGTAACAGCAATTAATCTTTCCTTTATAACCCCATCCTTGTCAACATACCGCAAAACCACTGCCATTTGTTCCTTGCCTGACACATCAGCTGATTCATCTACTAATATACAAAACACATCTCCACCAATTTCTTCAATGATAGATTTAACAATGATCGAGAAAACATTAATTTGAGAGATGACACCTGCCATTTGTAAAAGAAAATAACAACCAAATTTATATCTTACCTCAGCGAAACAATTAGCAATATCCCTTTGAATTTCTGGAGACACCATCTTATCATTTTTAGCAGCATTACAATGAATAGCTTTTTTTACTTTCTCATTTTCCTCTGCCAAAAGTAGCAGCAACTCTCGAAAATTTCCCTTATTTTGAGACCCTTCTGATTCATCATGTCCACGAAAAGCCAAACCTTGATGCAGTAAATATCGAATAGCTTTAATGGAAGTATTCAAGCGAATGAAATGGCGCTCTTTAGTGACATCATTCTGCTTGTTCAAAGCAATATCAATTGATGACGACCAGCTTTGATGAAATTGTCACATCTTTTCACAGCTGTGTTATGAAAGCTATCACATTTGCTACCTATATGATCTCGAAGCCTGTCTGATTTATTCCAGCTATCCCAACCATCTTTGGCAAATGCATCATTTCCACCTTGGCCCTCATTGCAATCTCTGAACAAGTAGCAATATAAACAAAAAACCTTATCTGTCTTCTCACTGTACTCTAGCCAATCATACATTGTGAACCATTCAAGTTGACAACGACGCAAAGCACCCGCAATCATCTTTTGTGGAAACTTAAAACCAAAGCGTGGTTTAAAGGGCCTCTAATCAAATACTTTAGCCTTACATCATCTTGTAACATTTGGCCAATGTAATCTGATATTCTCCTTCTATCTGCTGGATCATAGGGAAGCTCATCCATATTAACATCTTTACGTGAGAGCCGCGAAGGACGAACAACAATATGGTTGATGTTTGATGCATTGCCATCTCTTCTAGTCCCTGCATCATTATCCTCGTTGTCACCAGCTGCTGGAGATTTCCGTTTCAGGAATCGTTCCATGGTACTTTGATTTACTCTGCCTATAAAATTAGAAAACAAAATTGAACAATATGGAACATACGATTATACGAAATGTGCAAGCACGAAGCACCTACAACTAGTTTATCAGTTCCTTACTTGTCATCTTGCACACGACGCCGTCGAATATGAGACGCCGCCGCATCGCTGCTGCTGCTGCGCTGCCTCGGACGGCCGGACGGCTTGACGCCAAACGCGCCGCGTGATCGTCGCAGCGTGCTCGCGTGTGAGCGCGCACAAAGCCACAACGCCGCTGAGCCGCACACGAACTGGCGACGGCAGCGATGCCGGCCCATCGGGCGAAGCGGCGTAGGCTGCACCGCGCAGGCGATTCGGGCCGAGAGTGGAGACGCCGCTCATTTCTTGATGACGGGCGCCGAGCCTTGCCGAGCTCGAGATCCGGAGCTAGTCGATGACACCGACGCCGCCGCCGCCACCGGATACGGGAAATGAAGCGTCGAAGAACGAATACGGGAAGTCGGGAAATGAAGCGTCCAAGCAGTCCTTGCGTCCAAGCGATAGAGATTGGGCGCTTTGCGATCTTTGGATTGATGGTCGGGCCACCGGGCCGATCTCATTTTTTTTGGGGTCAACACTGGTGAAAATTTTATGTCTACAAAAGCTATTGGCAAACCGTCGGTGTCAGCTGACACCAACAGCTGCACGTAGCTTCGCCACTGGCTCTACCCATGACCGAGGAAGTGCTTCACCAGGTCTTTGACCCATATGACACTAAGAAGGTGTACGTACTTGAGAGGACATATCGTGTGTTGGGTGCTTATCTTATTCCGATTGGGTCACGATGCAGCATGAGCTCGAGAAGCCTCCCATGGCCGCTGCATTTATGACGGGTACTATCGGATAGATGTTCAGTACATACAATTGACCCCCAGTGACAGCGTTGTGGCGACGTCTGCCATGTGTTTGACGCTAGAATCGAGCCACAACACCGACGTGCTGATGGCCATGACCTCGATCACCTTGGCAGCGATGACAATGATCTTCCTTGCCATTGGAGTTCTAGAAGCTGTGCGTGATAAGCTCAAGGAACCAGCTCGTAAGGAGACATTGAAGGATCCGAAGGAGACAGTCCAGGAGTTGTGCAAGAAGATACTTGACGTGTTAAACCGCATGATCGAGGGTAGCTGCAACGCCAGCCTTGATACGACCTCCAATCCAATGCCGTTGAGCCTGCTGGCCACTCGATGGTCCCCTCATTGATGTCGGCTGAGTGACATCATCGTCTCTAGCCCTACGCCACTGGTCGTCGCCGGTTTGGTGTGTGACCAGCCGGAGGTCTCAACCGAGCACAAGCTATTCAAAGAAATACCTCCGCATACCGAGGTCAACTCAGAGGTTTGTCCACGGACGAGCATCGGGTCAATGGTGGTCTACACGACAATTGGGTCTTGTCTAGACCCCACAACACCACTACCCACTGTGTTGCTTGATGCTAGCAGTGACATCGCCAACACCACCAGCTTGCTCGTCCTCGACTCCGGTGGCCCCCGTGCCAACTACCTCATCACCAACACCAACCACAACACCTGGGTTGATGTTCTCCCTGCACATCTCTGTTGTTTGCTTGCTAATCACAAGGTGTTTGATGAAATGCCATTGAAGACACGCGCTCTCTAGGAACACAAGCCACAGCTGGTAACTGCGCCGATGTCCTCCTTGGTCACCAACATGTGTAAGATCAAGAAGGTCAACTAGAAGGGGGTAAATAAGTGGTTTTAAAATTTCTTTAGCTAAACCAAGTTTTTATACAGTCAATCTTGCGATGTTACAAACGTAGAGAGAGGGAGAGATTAATATCCATGCAAGAGGCTTGGTATCCTGGCGGATGTGCATGTGGAGTACCTCTTGTTTGGGCTCTACAGGAGTAGATAAACTTCCATTAACAATTAAAGGTTCTATCTAATACTTACTCTACTACTAAAGATAGATATTAAATCTAAAGTTTCCATCTAATACTTCTCTACTACTAAAGATAAATATTAAATCTTAGCTGTTATAACTTGGTCCCACGACTGACAGATGGCTAGATCTTTTTCTTATTCTGTGATTAACGTGCGAATTTTCCTCTACTACTAAAGATAGATATGGGCATGTTCTTTTCAGCTTCTCAAAACGGCTTTTGCTACAGTACGTAACTTTCAAACGAAGTATTTTTTGAAGATGGAGTCTACAAGTTAATTATAGTACACGTTAAAAGTCCAACATCTGTACCATCCAAAATCGCAAGCGAGTATCTCTCTCTCCATAATCTCTGTTGCAAACAGCTAAAATTCAAAAATTTCAGCTAAAAACCATAAGCCGTAGCAAAAAAAAGAATAGGCCCATTAAATCTCAATCGTTATATCTTGGTTCCACAGCTAACAGATGACTGGATTTTTTTTTCTTTTTCTATGATTAACGTGAGGCAGGAGTAGATAAACTTCCATTAACAATTAAACTGTATATCTAATATTTACTCTACTACCAAATATATATATTAAACCTAAATATTGAGTTGCATGCACCAACCTGATAAGAAAAGGTGATTAATTCACTTATACTTCAACACTCCCCCTCACGTGTAGGCTCTCTCAGGCCTAAGACGTGGAATAGAAGTGGGCTGCAATTATTTTTTAATTACGCCAACCGGGTCTCGAACTCAAGACCTCTTGGCTCTGATATCATATTAAGTTGTATGCACCAGCCAGTTCACCTAAAAACTTAAGGTGTGCAATTCACTTATACTTCAACACTAAGTTTCTATATAGTACTTCTCTACTACTAAAGATAGATATTAAATCTCAGCCATTATAACTTGGTCCCACAGCTGTTAGATGGCTAGATCTTTTCTTTTTTTCTGTGATTAACGTGAAAATTTCTATCTAATACTTCTCTTCTACTAAAGATAGATATTAAATCTCAACCATTATAACTCAATCCCACGGCTGACAGATGGCTAAATCTTTTCCTTTTTTCTGTGATTAACGTGGGAATTTTCCTCTACAAAATAGATATTAAATCTAAGCCGTTATAACTCGATCCCACGGCTAACAGATGGCTAGATCATTTTCTTTTTTCTATGATTAACGTGGGAATTTTCTCGTAGAGTCTAATTAGTATAGGTTATCTAATACTTCTCTACTACTAAAGATAGATATTAAATCCCAGCAATTATAACTTGGTCCCACAGCTGATAGATGGCTAGATCTTTTTCTTTTCTTTCTGTGATTAACGTGGGAATTTTCCTCTACTACTAAAGATAGATATTAAATATCAGCCATTATAACCCAGTCCCACAGCTAACAGATAGCTAGATCTTTTTCTTTTTTCTATGATTAATGTGAGAATTTTCTCATAGCATCTATAAATCTCAACCGTTATAACTCAGTCCCACGTCTGACACATGGATGGATCTTTTTCTTTTTTTCTGTTATTAATGTGGGAATTTTTCTCTACTACTAAAGATAGATATTAAATCTCAATCAGTATTACTCGGTCCCACGCCTAACAAATGACTAGATCTTTTTTTAATTAACAGGATAATTTTCTCATAACATCTAATTAATATAGATATAGATAGATAGATATCCCACCTAATTCCAGCTCATTCACGTCTCTTGCATACTCCGTATATCATTTCTGGGGGGTTCACAGCCCCCCAGCTATGCCACGCGTCTCCCCCAGCAAAAGTGCCCCCCAAATTTTGGAAATTGCATATATATCCTTATTTCTTACAAATAGATCCCTGGATTTTTAAAAAAAGTCCATGCATTTTTTTACCTAGATAACGCCCCGCGGTTTTCGAAATTACATACAGACCCTTGGTTCTTTTAAAAAAGTCTTTGATTTTTTACGAAAAAACCCCTACGCTCTTCTTTTATTGCGAAAAACCCTCGATTTTTTGTGAAGAAGCCCCTATACTTTCCTTTTGCTACGAATTTCTGACTCTTTTACTTTGGTACATACGATGACTAGCGCGGCGTGGCGCTGCGCCTATGTGGCTAGTATTCCTAAACACCCAAGAATTCAAGAACCCGGTGCCTAATCCCAACACCCCCAGTACCAGCACTTCCTCTGTTTCTTCACCACACAGACCGGACCAACCTGTGGAGGAGAGAAAGGGAATGAAGAGGCCCCCTCCCATGGATCCTGAGGCGCCGGCTCCGCCGGGTACACCTCCAGATAGCAAGGTATGGTGGTGGGAATAGTATGGTTCTTGAGGCTTCGTGGTTCATTCTTTGTTGTGTATGGTTCTTTCGTGATCAAGGTTCTTGAATCTTGGAGTGTCCATCGCTTTCCTGCGATCTTGGTTGGGTTCTTGCGAATGTGATGTGATTTCTTTCGTGTGGGTGTTTTTGTGTTCGCTTTTGCAGGAGAAGCAGGGAGGGAGGCAAGGGGGCAAGGGGTTGCCATGGCGGATGACGCTGAGCCTGGCGTACCAGAGCCTGGGGGTGGTGTACGGCGACCTGAGCACATCACCGCTGTACGTGTACAAGGCGGCGTTCGCGGAGGACATCCAGCACTCGGAGACCAACGAGGAGATCCTGGGCGTGCTCTCCTTCGTCTTCTGGACGCTCACGCTCGTGCCGCTCCTGAAGTACGTCTGCGTCGTCCTCCGCGCCGACGACGACGGCGAGGGAGGCACCTTCGCGCTCTACTCCCTCCTCTGCCACCACGCGCGCGCCGCGCTCCTCCCGCCAGGCCGCGGCGCCGCGGCCGGGGACGAGGACCAGTTCTTGGACATGAGCGGCGGCGGCAGCGCCAAGAAAGCTGTGGAGAACGGCAATGCCAGGACGCTGGGTGGGCGCAGCGGGGGCGCCGCGGCCAGCGTGAGGAGGCTGCTGGAGCGCCACAAGGTGCTGCAGCGTGCGCTGCTCGTACTGGCGCTGGTGGGGACCTGCATGGTGATCGGGGACGGCGTGCTCACGCCGGCCATCTCCGGTGCGTCTTCGATCGCCTGATCGGCTGTTCTTGATTGGTGGCTAGTTTTTGGGTTGGTTCATATGCTGTGGGATGCTGATTTTGAGATGGTGGTCTGCTGTTGCAGTGTTCTCTGCGGTGTCCGGGCTGGAGCTGTCCATGGACAAGGAGCAGCACAAATGTAAGGATCTAATCATGGCCATGCCCCTTTCCATTGCTAATGTCAGGATCCAATCATGGCCATGCCCCCTTTCCATTGCTTTGTCTTCATAGGAGTTTAGATTTGTCATCCGTATCTTGTTAGGCACTGTTTTCTTGATTCAAGTTCTGAACTAGACGATTCAGGGTCCACTCCCAGGTGGGCAGATTCAATCATAGAAATGACCAGCTATTAGACTACCTAGTTTTATCCCAGAGATTGCTTTTTACCTGTAAGTTTTACTTGTAATATGCCAAGCAAGGAGTGTATTCTGTGGCTATCCGGTGTTTTCGTCGGAAGGTGGTAAAACCAGGTGTGGTGTGAGAGCTTCATGGGGAGTGGAACGTGGAACTGTGGGAGTGAACTGCGAGGATGCGAACGAATGGACGGAATCAGTTCAGATGATCAATTCCGTCTCAAGCTGTAGCGGTTCGTTTTGGAAGGTCTTTGACGGAGCACGACCATGAACAGGGATGTGTGGATATCAAATAAGACCGTACTGTCATTACTCAACGAAGACGTGCAAGAGTAGTTGGGGATTCACCCCACCCAGGGCCGGTCCTGCAGAAATTCATGGTATTCAACTAAATACCTATTATTTTTTTATGAAAAAATACAATATATACTAGATATATTACACATATATATATTCTTGATTGAGCCAAAATGTTATATATTTGTATGAAAGAAATATAAATCAGCTCAATCTAACTCACACCTCCCTCTCTTAACCCACTAGAGCTCCTTCTACGCCCACCAAAACCCACCACAGCCCAAATTCTCTAAGGCCCCAACTAGCTACCCAAATCATAACCCTAATTGGATCATCTCTCTCTCTCTCAACATGGCGGTGGAGCACACATGGAGGGTGAGAAAGCCGGCCATATGGGAGGCACGAGGTAGTGCTGCAATGGCACGAAGCCCACAATGGATGCACAAGGCGGCAGCCAAGGAAAGGGAGAAGGAGCATGCGACGTGCGGTGGCGGCCGATGACGGCGAGCCAGTGAAAAGGCAAACCAATTCTCAAATCAAGGTCACAGGTGCGCTCTAGGAGCAATATGAGGGTGTGAGACAATGCGGATAAGTAGGAAAGTGACGTGGCAAGTTGGGTGGCAATGTGGCGAGCAGGGAGGTATGAAACATACGGTGTTGCGACGAGATCTCATTCCTAGGTGAGTTATGTTCGGTTTCCTATTCTCTCTCTCTCAATTTCGAAATCGATAAATCCCAAATAGTTCATTAAATGATTGTGCCTTTGTGAAATGTAGATCGTAGAACCTTCTAAAATGAAAAAGAAGTTTGCATATTTGAAATCTTTGTAGATAGTATTAATTAAATTAACATAATAAAGAAAATTTTCTTGAACTTTTAAATTGGTTAGCATAAAATTTTGAACAAGTTTGCAAGGTGGTTCTAAGAATCAATGAAATGACTGACTCTAAAATTGCATGAATGATCGTAAAGTTGAAATTGTATTTTGCTTAATTATTTTATAATTTTCTATATTATTTTTAGATTTTTTTGTTGAGATAATCTGTACATTGATTTTTTTTCCATGAGAACCTTTTCTTTTTTTCTTTAAGCAATATTTTATTAACTCGAATACCCATCTCGAAATTCTGGGTCCGCCACTAACCACACCGGTGATCATCATAAATTGCATGTATATATAGAGTTACAAAGGGATTTGAATACATGAGTACCTACTGTGTACAACATGGAAAGCTTAGAAATAAGTCTTGTACATCAAGTAAATAACAAACCCTAAGTGCTATACATGGACACATACATGCATGGCTTGTGATGCGTATTATCCTCCCGCGGTAGCAGTGGCAGCTCAGCGAACGCAAAGACTGGACTTAAAATCCATAAACACTAACACCTCTAATGGCCACTTTATCACAAATGAAGTGAAGATCAATTTCAATGTGTTTGGTACGCTTGTGCTAAACCGGGTTGTGCGACAAATAAATAGCACTTATGTTATAAAAAAACCACAGCTGCCTGGTGCGGAGGATGGTGAAGCTCACGAAGAAGCTGCCAGGGTGGGAAATTTTATCGAGATGCCGAGTCATGCGGGCAGTGGCACCCGAGTCAAAAAACCAATCACGGCCGCCTTGCTGTTGAAGAGACATAGCATTGAGGGACCCGATCAACGCATTGGGATCCCAAGGATGGTGGTGCAGCGCCAAGCACACTGGGGCAGTGCCGTAGGAGGCGGCCACGCCCACCATTGCCACGATTGCGGCCCCGACCAATAATTTGGCCTTTTTGAACTGTACTTTATTCTGATTCTTTTTGTGTAGATTTGTTCTGTTTTATTTTTAAATTCATTTCTAACTGAAGGAAGTTTTCCTATATGAATGTGCAGATGTGGAGGTACCTGTTGCTTGTGTCATACTGGTTTGCCTGTTTGCACTGCAACACTATGGTACACACCGGGTGGGCTTCCTTTTCGCGCCAATTGTGATTATATGGCTTATTTGTATAAGCATGATTGGTGTTTATAATATTGTGCATTGGGAACCCCATGTATATCGAGCATTATCTCCATATTACATGTACAAGTTCTTGAGGAAGACACAGAAAGGAGGCTGGATGTCCCTGGGTGGAATACTGTTATGCGTAACTGGTAATATGCTCAGCAACCATTTCTCAACGCCTTGACCTGTGGAGCGTGTCTTGCTCTAATATGGCCGCTTTACTCTTTCAGGTTCTGAAGCAATGTTTGCAGATCTTGGGCATTTTAATCAGTTGTCGATACAGGTGAAGAAATGGCTGCTGCCAACTCAATATTTTAGTTCCAATGTTCCACTACATATGGTGAATAATTCTCTCTCTGATAAAAACTTCCTGGGTGCAGATTGCTTTTACTTGCATGGTTTACCCATCATTGATCCTTGCATACATGGGCCAAGCTGCTTATCTGTCTAAGCATCATATCATGGAAAGTGACTATAGGATCGGATTCTATGTGTCTGTGCCTGGCAAGTGATGTTCTTCCGATCTTTCATTAGAAACGAGAATAATATCATACTGTGCTCCTAGTGCTGTTTTTTAATCTTCACAGTTTTGCCACTCTCAGAAACGATTAGGTGGCCCGTTCTGGCAATTGCCATTGTTGCAGCAGTTGTGGGGAGTCAAGCTGTTATCACCGGTACATTCTCAATGATCAAGCAGTGCACTGCTCTGGGCTGCTTTCCTCGGGTGAAGATAGTGCACACATCCGGCAAGATGCACGGGCAAATATACATACCCGAGATCAATTGGATCCTGATGATACTGTGCTTAGCTGTAACCGTTGGTTTCAGAGACACAAAACACTTGGGGAATGCATCAGGTATTCCATGTCAATATATTTGACACCTTATTCCACCTGATTATCACCTATATAATTGACCTTATGCGTACTAATGGTGAGGACAATTCTTCTGATGCACAATGGTTGTTCTTCAAACAGGATTGGCAGTTATAACCGTCATGCTGGTCACGACATGTCTGATGTCCCTGGTGATAGTCTTGTGCTGGCATAAGAGCATCTTTCTTGCAATTGGCTTCGTTGTGTTCTTCGGCACCATCGAGGCTCTGTACTTCTCGGCGTCACTCGTCAAGTTCAGGGAGGGAGCCTGGGTCCCGATTGTCCTCGCCTTCGTCTTCATGGCGATAATGTGCATCTGGCACTACGGCACCATCAAGAAGTATGAATTCGATCTTCAGAACAAGGTCCCCATCAACTGGCTCCTTGGTTTGAGCCCTAACCTTGACGTTGTCCGTGTCCGTGGCATTGGCCTCATACACACCGAGCTCGACTCTGGCATCCCTGCAATTTTCTCGCATTTTGTCACCAACCTGCCCGCCTTTCATCAGGTATTCGCTTATTCTTCCTTTCCTTATGAAACTCTGATTGCATTGTTCAGACATTCAGAGGTATGCTTGCATCCACCATTTCTTCATGTTGGTCATGACCAGGTGCTCATCTTCCTATGCATCAAGAACGTCCCGATACCGCATGTCGCGCCGGAAGAGCGGTTCCTCGTCGGAAGAATCGGCCCCAAGGAATACAGAATCTACCGGTGCATTGTCCGGTACGGGTACCACGACGCGCCCAAGGACGACCTGGAGTTCGAGAGGGACCTCGTCTGCAGCATCGCAGAGTTCATCCGCTCAGGGGGGGCCTCCAAGGCCAACGGCGTGTCGGAGGAGCCTGAGAAGGACGAGGAGCGGATGTCGGTGGTCGCCTCCGGCAGCATCCGCATGCTGGAGGAGGACGGCACGGTGGAGCACACCGTCGGACCCTCGCGCGCCAGGGACAGGGAGATACGGTCGCTGTCGCCTGTGGTGGGCACCAAGAAGAGGGTGAGGTTCGTGCTGCCGGCGGCCAGCCCGCGGCTGAACGCCGGCGTGCAGGGGGAGCTGCAGGAGCTGACGGACGCGCGCGAGGCCGGCATGGCGTTCATCCTCGGCCACTCGTACGTGAAGGCCAAGAGCGGGTCGAGCTTCCTCCGGCGGCTGGTGATCAACTTCTGCTACGACTTTCTGCGGAGGAACAGCCGGGGGCCCAACTACGCCGTCACCATCCCGCACGTCTCCACGCTCGAGGTCGGCATGATATACAATGTCTGAGCTCTGAAGAACATAGGAAGAGGGGAAAAAAGCAGAGGAAAATAAACAAAATTTCGATCAGTTGTATATGCTAGATTTGGATATGAGTTTTGCTGTAAATGTAGCCTGATTTTCTTAAGCCTTCCTCTTTGTTTGCTTCTCTCTTCTCTTTTTTGTTTTTTTAAACAGTTTTTTTAATTCATGAGTATAGTAAGATCGTACTCACACACGGGACACTGTTAGCATATCCCTTGATTGATATCTTGCCGTTTATGCTACAGTAGCATGCATGCATGCACGTCCAGGATTCATGCAATACATGTATGGTTGGCAACAGCCCAAGCATAGGATACGCACAGGATACTTCCTTGCTTTTAGCTATTCTGTTGCTCTTCCTGTTATACGGCTGAGTATATGTATCCAAACTCTCATCAATGGATTATTGCTTTTCTCTCCCAAACTATTTACGCTTTCATGGTATCACGAGACGGTTCACTCCTACGGCCTCTCCGCTTCCGCAAACCCTAGCCGTCGCCGGTCCCCGCGCAGCAATCGTCGATGGCATCCCTCGCCGCCGCTGTCTGCCTGATCGCCGGCTCCTCTTCTTTCCAGTTTCCCATACCCAGTTTCCCATACCCTTCCAGTTTTCTACCAACATCATGACGTTTGAGGCTGGAGATATGCTGTCCGTGCCGAGGCCGAACGCACTGCCGCCCATGTCGCACGCGCCGAGTGCGAGCGTCGGCAACGCGCTGCGGAGGAGCGCGCACTTGCACTCGCCGGCACCCGCGCTGCTCTTCACGTCCAAGCCGTCGCCGTCCAGTCGATCAAGGCACTCGTTCCGATCGTCCTCAACGTCAACTCAGACAACTACAGTAAATGGTCGACTCTCCTCCTCACCACCCTGGGCAAATATGCTTTGGACGATCATGTCCTCGACGACGCCGGCGAACCCGACGATGAAGAATGGCTACGTCTTGACTATGTCGTCAAGTCGTGGCTCTACGGTTCGATCTCTTCGGATCTCCTGGAACTCGTCATGAAGCGCGACGCCACCGCTCGGTCCGTCTGGCTCGGCCTCGAGCAACAATTCCTTGGCAACAAGGAAACCCGCGCCCTCTACCTCGACGCCAAGTTTCGCAACTTTGTCCAAGGTGATCTCTCCATCACAGATTATTGTCGCCAGATGAAATCCATGGCGGACGCGTTGGGCAATCTCGGTGAACACGTCATGGACCGTACGCTCGTCCTCAATGTCCTCCGTGGTCTCAACGAAAGGTTCGCGTACATGACAGCGCTCATCCGATGGCAAAAGCCCTTCCCGTCTTTCATTGAGGTTCGATCTGATCTACTCCTGGAAGAGATTACCATGGCCCACAAGTCCACCAACAGCGCCAGCGCCTTCGTTGCGGGGTCTGACTCCTCCCGTGCTTCTGGTGGCGGCGGGCCTGTCCATCGCCCCAACTCCGGCAACAGCGGCTCCGGGGGCTCTTCCAGCAGTTCTAGTGCTCGTCGAACCAAGCAACGGGGGCGATGCGGCACTGCACCAGGCTGCGGCACCGGTGTCCCAGGCATGTCCACCTCGCGTGGCTTGACTTCTGGTGGACCTCGTCCTGGCGCTGGGTGGCCGACCGCCTACAACCCATGGACGGGCTCCTTCCAGCTGTGGGCGGGTCCACCCTCTTCTGGACTCCTCGGGCCGTGACCGCCACTCCCAGCACCAGTTCACCAGCGCTCCCAGGCGGCTTTCCTCGGTGGCGCTCTTGATGCCGTCCAACAGCAGCCATGCGGGGGTGCTCCACAGGTCTATGGCACGCACCCAGCGTATGGCGCCGCGCATCCCGAAGGCCACGCCTACATCGCACCGCCGCCACTCAGTTGGGATTCCCAGACCCTAGCAAACTCGTTCAACACGATGACGCTAAGTCCTCCCGCCAACACTGAGTGGTACTTCGACTCCGGCGCAACCTCCCACATGACCTCGGACACCGGTACACTAACATCCTCCCAACCTCCCTCCTCCTCCACTCCTAGCAACATTATTGTGGGCAATGGTTCTTTACTTCCTATCACCTCTATCGGCGCCACCCATTTTCTTGCTTCCCCTAGACCACTTCATCTGAATAACGTTCTTGTGTCCCCACATATCATCAAAAACTTAATTTCAGTTCGTCAATTTACCTCTGACAATAACTGTTCCATTGAATTTGATCCTTTTGGGGTGTCTGTGAAGGACCTTCCAACCAAGAACGTGATCGCCAGGTGCAATAGCTCTGGGCAGCTCTATCCTCTTCGGCCTGAGGCATTCCTTCCCCACGCTCTTGCCGCCAGCACCTCCACTGTTGTCTGGCATCGTCGTCTAGGTCATATTGGTCATGAGGCTCTCTCTAAATTAGCGGGCACTACCGCTATTGCATGTAATAAACATGAGCTCGACTCTTTGTGCCACGCGTGTCAGCTTGGTCGCCACACGCGTTTGCCTTTTGCTAGCTCTTCCTCTCGTGCATCTAAGCCTTTTGACTTGATACATTGTGACTTGTGGACCTCTCCTGTTCTCAGTGTTTCGGGCTACAAATATTATCTTGTCATTCTTGATGATTGTACGCATTTCTTGTGGACTTTTCCTCTGCGTCTCAAGTCTGACACATTCTCCACCTTGTCCCATTTCTTCTCGTTTGTTGCTACATAGTTTAGTGCCCTCATTAAAAGCGTCCAATGTGATAACGGTCGCGAATTTGATAATACTAGCTCCCGCACGTTCTTCCTCACCTGTGGAGTTCAGCTTCGAATGTCATGTCCCTATACCTCCGCCCAGAACGGTCGCGCCGAACGTATCATTCGCACCAC
Source organism: Melocanna baccifera (assembly GCA_036346265.1). Taxonomy (NCBI): domain Eukaryota; kingdom Viridiplantae; phylum Streptophyta; class Magnoliopsida; order Poales; family Poaceae; genus Melocanna; species Melocanna baccifera. The sequence continues at coordinate 4,398,278 of CM070692.1, forward strand.
CAATAACATTGTTCGCTCTCTTCTTTTTCAAGCCTCCCATCCCCCTTCCTATTGGGTTGAGGCTTTACACACCGCCACCTACCTCCTCAATCGCCACCCCACTAAAGTGCTTAACTTCGCCACTCCCTTCTTCACGCTTTATGGTGTTCCTCCCTCCTATTCACACCTTCGTGTGTTCGGGTGCAAATTCTACCCCAACCTTTCCTCCACCACTCCCCACAAGCTCTCCCCGCGTTCAACCATTTGTGTGTTTCTTGGCTATTCCCCCGACCACAAGGGCTATCGCTGTCTTGAGCTTTCCTCCAATCAGATCATCATCTCTCGACATGTCGTCTTCGATGAGTCCTCCTTTCCTTTTGCCGAGTCGACCTCCACCCCTCCTTCATCCATCCTTGACTTTTTCTTGGACTTCGACCCGACACTGTTACCCCCTCTTGGTGTTCGTTCCTCTGCAGGTACATCCCCAGGTGCCGGCCCTGCTGCCCCTGCCGGTCTTGCACCGCAGGTCGCTGCCAACGGAGCTGGCGCCGCGTCGGTGCTTCCCGAAGACAACGGCAGTGCCTCGTCCTCCCCTACGCGTTGGGCTGCCCCTGTGGCTTCTCTGCCACCGGTTGTTGCCAGCCCAGCTACCTCTCCTGCGCATGCGCCTGCTACGCTGGAATCATCTCCACCGACGCCCCTGTGTGTGCATGCGCCCGCCTCGATGGAACCGCCTCCACCGACGCCCAGTGCTGCCCACCTACGCTGCATGCACCCCGTGGCGTCTCCACCCCCTGGCGTCAGGTCGTCCGCGGCTCATGAGTCGGTCTCGACCACGGCCCGCCAGTCCGCCTCGGGTGCTGCTGGGTCCTCATCCACCAGCACGTCGGCTCATATGTTGCCCGCCGACCTAGCACAACAGCGTCCTGCATCGGCTGTTCCTACTACTCCAGTCTCCAATGATCATGTCATGGTTACTCACGGCAAGGCCGGCTTTCGTCAGCCCAAGACTCACATGACTCTTCATGTCAGTACCATTTCGCCGTTGCTGAAGACGTACCGTGGAGCCCTCGCTGATGCGAATTGGCGTGACGCAATGATTGAGGAGTTTACCGCGCTGCAGCACAACCACACCTGGGATCTTGTCACGCGTCCTCCCGACGCTAATATTGTGACTGGTAAATGGGTGTTTCGTCACAAGCTTTCTCCCACCGGTGATCTTGCGCGCTACAAGGCTCGTTGGGTACTCCGGGGTTTCACTCAGCGCTCTGGCATCGATTTTGATGAGACCTTCAGTCCAGTTGTCAAACCTGCCACTATCCGGACAGTCCTCACGGTTGCACTCTCCCATGATTGGCCGATTCATCAATTGGATGTGAAGAATGCTTTCTTACATGGCAAACTCTCTGAAACAGACTACTGTGCTCAGCCCTCATGTTTTGTGGACTCCTCCAAGCCGGATCATGTCTGTCGCCTCAACAAGTCCCTTTATGGTCTGAAGCAGGCGCCCCGTGCATGGTTCAGTCGCTTTGCATCCTTCATTCTCTCCATTGGTTTCATTGGTGCAAAGTCGGACTCCTCTCTATTTCTGTACCACCGCGGCAGCGACACGGTTTACTTGCTCCTTTATGTGGATGACATTGTGCTCACCGCTTCATCAGAGGCCCTTCTTCGTTGGGTTATCAATGCCCTCCAGCACGAGTTCTCCATGAAGGACCTCGGCCCTTTACACCATTTTCTTGGTGTCACCGTGAGTCCCCGTGATAATGGCATCTTCCTCTGTCAGCGACAGTACATTCTTGACATTCTTGGCCGGGCCAATATGAGCGATTGCAAGCCGTGTTCCACTCCTATCGATACTAACGACAAGCTGCCTTCTGATGCTGGTCCGCCTGTGTCCGATCCGACCCACTACAGAGGCTTAGCTGGTGCTCTCCAGTATCTCACCTTCACCAGACCAAATATTGCCTATGCAGTGCAGCAGGTGTGTCTTCACATGCATGATCCTCAGGAGCCTCATTATGCCTTGGTCAAGCGCATTCTTCGTTACTTGAAGGGCACTCTTGAGCATGGTCTCCAGCTTCATCGCACGTCCACAGACACGCTTGTTGCTTACTCAGATGCGGATTGGGCAGGTTGTCCGGACACTCGCCGCTCTACCTCAGGCTACGGTGTCTTCCTTGGAGACAACCTCATCTCTTGGTCCTCCAAACGTCAGCATATTGTTTCCCGCTCCAGTGCCGAGGCGGAATATCGCGTCGTTGCTAATGCTGTGGCTGAGACTTGTTGGTTACGCCAGCTTCTTCTTGAGCTTCACTGTTCTCCCAAGCAGGCTACGATCGTTTACTGCGACAACGTCAGTGCAGTGTATCTCTCATCAAATCCGGTGCAGCACCAACGAACCAAACACATTGAGATTGACCTGCATTTTGTTCGCGATCGTGTGGCTGCTGGCATAGTACGAGTTCTTCATGTACCTACCTCGTCACAGTATGCGGATATCTTCACCAAGGGACTGCCATCTTTGCTGTTCACTGAGTTCCGGACCAGTCTGAACGTCCGCTCCACTACCGCTTTGACTACGGGGGCGTGTTAGCATATCCCTTGATTGATGTCTTGCTGTTTATGCTACAGTAGCATGCATGCATGCACGTCTAGGATTCATACAATACATGTATGGTTGGCAACAGCCCAAGCATAGGATACGCACAGGATACTTCCTTGCTTTTAGCTATTCTGTTGCTCTTTCTGTTATACGGTTGAGTATATGTATCCAAACTCCCATCAATGGATTATTGCTTTTCTCTTCCAAACTATTTACGCTTTCACTATACTCACTCGTACACCTATATCGATGTGTCTAATACACATGATGATAAGACGGAGACTTTAGAGTCTTCAACATACGTTTTTAACTACTAAACATATTCACATGAACCTCACGCATTCACGGGCTTTCTTTTTGTTGTTTGTAAGCGGTAGAAAGACGCCATTAGTGAGAGAGGGTGAAAGAACGAACCTCAGCTACAAAAAGACCAGCCTAAATACAGAGGCTGACATTTCCTTTGAATATGAGCTCGACTAGCCTTGCACGAATATTGAAGTCGCTTTGCGTCACCGGAGAGCTATCCAAGGCCGTGCGTCTCCTGCACCGGAGCACCGTGTGCCCCGGCGTAAGAGCCTACGCGCTCCTGCTGCAAGAATGCGTGAACCGGAGGGACGCGAAGCTCGGCAAGAGGATCCACGGGCGCATGGTCTCCACCGGGTTCAACTGCAACGGGTACATCGCCACCAAGCTGCTGATCTTCTATGCCAAGATTGGGGAGCTCGATGTCGCACGGAACATGTTCGATGGAATGCCGCGGAGGAGCGCCGTGGCGTGGAACGCCGTGATATCGGGGTGCGCGCGCGGCGGCGTGGAGGCGCGGGCGGTGGAGATGTTCGGGTCCATGAGGGCGGAGGGGCTGAGACCGGACCAGTTCACGTTCGTGTCGGTGCTGTGCGCGTGCGCGAGGCTGGCCGCGCTGGAGCACGGCCGGTGCGTGCACGGCGTCATGGTCAAATCGGACGTCGTCGGCGGCAACGTCGTCGCCAACAGCGCGCTCGTCGACATGTACCTCAAGTGCAGCAGCACTGAGGACGCGCGCCGGGCGTTCGCAGCCGCACCGGAGCGGAACGTCACCATGTGGACGGCGGTCATCTCCGGACACGGCCAGCACGGGCACGTCGCCGAGGCGCTGGCGCTCTTCGACCAGATGACGCGGGATGGGTTCCGACCAAATGACGTGACGTTCCTCGCCGTCCTCTCAGCCTGCGCGCACGGCGGGCTCGTCGACGAGGGGCTGAGGCACTTCTCATCCATGTCGTCGGACTATGGCATCACCCCGAGGGGCGAGCACTACGCGGCGGTGGTCGACATGCTAGCCAGGGTCGGCAGGCTACACGACGCCTACGAGCTCGTCAAGAATCTACCAGACTCCCAAGAGCATTCAGTGATCTGGGGCGCACTGCTGGGCGCCTGCAGGAAGCACGGCGACTTGGCGTTCGTCGAGCTCGCCGCGCGGGGCTTCTTCCGGCTGCAGCCAGGGAACGCCGGCAAGTACGTCGTGCTGGCGAACACGTACGCCGCCTGCGAGATGTGGGACAGCGTGGCCGGCACCCACGAGGCGATGAGATCGCTCGGCATTAGGAAGGACCCTGCTTGGAGCGCCGTGGAGGTCCAGGGCAAGAAGCACACCTTCCTTGCCGGAGACTCGTACCACGAGGAGTGCCCGGCGATATATGAGGCCTGCAACGCGTTGGCCTGCGCGGTCTCCGAGCAGTCCGTGGGAGTTGTGGAAGGTGTCAGCCATCGCAGCTGGTCAGAGAGGTGAATAAAAACCCTTACTGATTTGTGGCCTTGTGGGAGCTTATTGCATTTTCAGCATTGCTGCACTGGTTACTCTGAACTCTGAAGCAAGTAACCCGGACAATGATCGTTGAGCCTGTAGATCGTAGTACATGCGAGATGCTGTGTCGTCTCGGTCTCTCCTCTAGCGTGTGGCATGCGTGCGCGCAGGCTGTGCCGGCACTTGGCCTCGCCGTTGCCCGAGCAGCTTGACACGACTGCCCCCGAGAGACTGTCCAAACAGTGGCACGACTGAGCCTGCTGGCTGCAGCCACAGAAGATGGTGAACTGATGAAAATCGAAAGGAGAGAGCCGACAAGGTAATGGTAAACTAGGGGAGAAGCTTCCAGAGCAAAGGACAGGTAGTTACGAGGTACACCTCTTTATCTTCTTGCCCTTTTGCGCTGTGCCTGTCAGTAGTCACTAGGAATCTACTACCTTGCTTCCTGAAGCAGCATGTACCACAAGATCACATCACCTGTTCAGGTCTCTCCAAAATTATTGAGACTACTACAATCACATCTGCTCCTAGTCTGTGGTTTAGATCCTTGCAGAATGCAGAGCTGTGAAAAATGTCATCGTTTGATGTTCAGTACTACTCCTATGTGTATTGTTTGATGTTCAGTACTAGACCAACTGTGTCGAGGTGACCTTGCTTACAAGTGTAGCCGACATATGAGGCCATCATAAAAAGAACAATTTGTGCAATATGCTAATTGATTATTTGTTCACTCTTGTTCTAGTTGATATGATTTCATATATATATGACATGAGAATGGTTTATTGTCGTGAGATGAATTTATTTATGCTCTTGTCACTATATTGTACTTGGAATCATATATTTCTTTCAATTATTAATTCTAGAATTATGATTAAATTCATGCTAAAATCACCCTTATTTCAACAAAAAGGAGATAAGATGTACAGTTACAACATTTCTATGCTATTTCAGACACTGAGGTACTATATTTTTTTCATCTTCTCACAATAAACCTTGCCTGCCAAGAACGAATGAACAAACTTTTTTGTTTTTCTGTTTGCACAAATGATGAAACTTTTACAATTTGCTATCTTTTGTACTACTTATTCTGCTACGGTGACGCAGACTCAAAACAGCCTGCTTGATCATCACCAATCTCATGCGCATCATAGCACATTCCTAACAGCTGAAACACACATATATCTATGGCTTGTCTTGCAGTGCTTTTACACCGCATTTTTCCCCCAACAACATTACACACAAGGGCACAAGAGAAGGCTGCTTGATCTTATCTGTCATCTGGTTATATACCATGAAACTGGAGAGAGTTGGAGACAATCATGAACTCAAGACGGATTACCTCTCCATGCTTCTGTTATGAGTGCGGGGCAAATGTCCCAACATAGCCCACACCGACGATGAAGAAAGCGATGGATTGGAGAAAGAGAAAGATGAAGTAATGGTTGTTCCCAAATGTAATGTCGTAGCATCCACAGAAGAAGAGGTAGGCTGCAACACCAAGCTCCAAAACATGCAACCTGATTCCACGTTAAAGGTTAGCTGCAAGGGTTGAGAAATGCACGAGAACAAAAAAAATATTCGACTATGTACCTGTCTCCTATCCTCATGCGCGGTTTCTTGGATGCTTTGATTGGCATTTTCATCTTCAGAGTATCACCAAGCTTTTCTGTCACCACCCATTCATTCACCCTGCCTGCCTCTAATAGGCCGATGAAGGTGGCCTTTGTTCTATGCAATGACATGACATTCTCAAAGAGGATCCAGAAGACAAGTAAGTGAACGGACCTGCATCGTTTGATGTTTTTCAGTTTAATATCTCTGAAGTCAGCAAGGGTAGGTTCATTTTTATATTTCCACCAGAATTGCATAGTTTTTTTTAGAAGATTGGCACCTTGGAGTCCCAACAGCATTGAGAAGGGTGATGATGGTTGGAATATAGACGCAACCCCACTTTGGTATCTCAACCTCAGGAACTAAGACTGTAGCCGGTATAACAAGGCAGTAAAACACAAAGGTCACAATGTGTGCGATAATCTTGCGCACGAGGAAGAAGTTGTAAATGACATGGATTTTCTTCCAAAGTGTCACTTTCTGCAACAAAGATCAATAGCTTGTTAGCAACAAGTGCTGCCTATATTAAATTTTCCAGAATACAGATTGGTGCAACGGACCTTATTTCTGACAATCTCCATCAACATTTTCCTGAACAGATTTGCTGGTCCGCATGACCATCTGTGTTGCTGATACCGATATGCTTTGAGTGTACTTGGGAGTTCATTTTTTACCTGAAAATAGCATTTCAAGGTTAATTGCATGCTTCCTGCTGCATTTATTTTGGATCTTAACAGCAATGTATTATGCAACATACAAACAGTACAAAGTAATGCACTGGATGTTACATGAATTGATAGGTTATTACTGCATATTTACCATCAGATCGCCGAGGAACACAAACTTCCATCCCTTGAGGCTTGCTCGGACTGCCAAATCCATGTCTTCAACTGTGGTTCGGTCCTTCCAGCCACCTGCTTCATTCAGAGCAGATATACGCCACACGCCCGCAGTTCCTGTTCAAAGGGTATTTTAAATGTTAAGAACGAAAAGGGAATGCACAACTTGACTGCTGCTAAAATCCAGTTTGGGGGCAAATATGTAGTGCTATCCGTTGATAACTTCAGCAAAATGCTTTTGGATAATTTGATACTTCAATTATGTTATTGAAATCGACGGTGAGGATCTTGCTGGATTTCTTCCCATGAAATGCTCAACACTGAACTTGTTCTGTGCAATTTATTAATATTACTTAATGGTAGCTCTGGTCTGGTTGTTTTATTGGCAGCAATTGTGGAAGAGCTGCGTGTTCTACTTTCTTGGACAGAAAAGGGAAAAGGTAGAATGATACAATTGCATATGATTTTGAGATGTGGTACCATGTCCTTTTTCTCTCCAAAGACTAGGAAACAGAATGCCACGTTATCAACTGAAAACATGGGAAAAGAAGAACAAAGATATTTACACAAAATAAAGAGAGACAGAATCATAGAAATGAGAAAAGGAAACACACAGAATGCCCCCACAAGAGAAAAGAAAGAAAGGAAGATGAATTGAGATCAAGCTTACCATTGAAGCCAAAGAAGGCATAAGTGGAGGAGCCCACTTCTTGCTCCACTGTAAAGTGATAGTCCAAGGACATCTGCTGCATCCTTGTCATCAAGCATTCATCTGCATTCACTGCTCACACACAACCAGCAGCAGTAGCAACAACAACAAACATGTCATCACCATGCAAAAGAATTTCTACCAAAACAAGTAGGAGCACTAAGTACTACTAGCTACCAAAAAGATCCTATCATCAACGTCAAAGCTAAATCACAGAGTCCAGTCAACCATACAGATAGATGTTTTTCGCTAGCACCTATCTATCAGTAGAGCAGTCAATACTGCGCAGGGAATTTTTCAGAACTATGTGAAGTATGCGAGCACGCTTTTACATATTAACCTCAGGTTATAGAATAATTGCGTACAAGTCCAAAAAATGGAGGACCCCAATTAACATTCTCCTATGTAGAAAAGGACCCAATGATAGATCTTGCTTTTTTAGGCTACAACTGATAGATTTTAGCTATATTTTTTGAAACGATGGCAATCGATAAAGGCATCAATATGGATGGTGTATATAGTTTTAGATTCAAAAAACCATTTGAAGAAATTATCCTATTTATTTCATCTTTCAAGAAATTGAAGCCAAAATCCACCCAAAAACCGAGGACAGAGCTTATAATTCTAGCCTGGATACGTCCACCGAATATGTTTATGGTCCATGTCGAGCTTGGCCGATGTTTCAGGATCTTGTTAGACTGACAGTAGACCCACACCCCATGGACCACTTAGAATGTACTAGCGGAGTACATAGCACCACAGATCGAGATGTTTAGTCTATTATTAGCGACAGGACAGTGTATTTGTTGTTGACAGGGATAGACTAGGGCTTGTGTTTCTTACTTTCTTTTGGCTGGCCCATATTAAAAGCAGAGGGGATGGCCCCACCTGCAGTGAGACATTGGGAGGGGCATGGTGGTGACTGAGTGGTTGGTTCAGTTGGGAGGTTACTGATCACATATGCCATGCTGCTTGTGTTGTTGTTCATCCACCCTTTGAAGAGCTTAATATATTAGGAAAGGCGTATGAATCCCATGTTAAACTCTGCACCACCCCATGATTGATGGAGACCACATATGAATCTTATGGAAATTATGTTGTTTGCTGCAAATTTTATAGAATTCTTGTCTTCTAGGGACCTCTTTGGATTGGAGGATTTTTCGAGGAAAAACCATAGGAATTCAAATCCTATAGGAAATTCTACTGTTTACCTTTTCGAACGTAGGAATAGGCTGTAGGAAAAACATAGGATTGGCTTCCTATTCCTTTGGCTTCATGGGAATTTTGAAGGAACAAGAATCCACTCACACCTCTTTGTAAAGATTTCTGTGAATTTTTATGCGACCCATCCAAACAACAATTACCGTTGTTTCCTTGTGTTTTTCGATTCTCTATTTTACACATGCATTTCTATCGTATTTTCTGTTTTTTCATTCATGCATTCCAAAGAGTCCTTAAGGGGACATAAACATTTGCACTCCATGTAACTCTACACTGAGGACGGAGGAAACAGTAGGGCCTAACTAGAGGACTTTCCTATAGGAACATGAGGCAGCTTGACTCTGAAGGACAGGCAGGCACAGACGCTGGGATCCAGCACCGACACTTCGCTTGTGCGAGCAGCTAGCGGCCGGTCCGGCTCCCATAAATAACCCGAAACGGCCGATCTTTTTTCCATAGGCATGCAGCAGCCCGCCCACGAACCGGCCACGGCCACAACAAATACGTGTCACGGTCAGAAAGGACCGGGCAGTTGGGTCCGCTACTCTGTCACAAGTGACAAGTCGCAGGTGCACATGATCTCCCAGTCAGAAAGGAACCCAGCTCCAGGCTCCAAGTGTCCACCTCCCAAGCTTTGTTTTTTTTTTTTACAGCAGCAGCTGCTCGGCTCCTTGTCTTTGGCTCTCCGACTGCCCTGTTTGCGCTACCAACTGAAGCCGATCTGGACGCTGAAATCTTTTACTCTCACAATCAGCCACCGCTTTGCTCTAGGAGTACTCCGTATATTATTACCGAGGGACTTCCCGTCTCTTGACCCATCTACATATCAACCTTCGTGAAAAACCCTCTAAATTTTGATAATTACGTATAAATCTTCTATTCTTGTAAAAATATTTCTAATTTTTTGCGAAAAAACCCCTCCACTTTTTTTACTGGATAGCATCCTGCGGTTTCGTAATTACGTACAAGCCTTTGGTTCTTTAGAAAATACCTTCGTTTTTTTAAAAACACCCTCCACTCTCTTTTTATTGCGAAAAGGTCCTCAAGTTTTTGTAAAAAAACTCCTCCACTTTCCTTTTGCTATAAAATTTTATTTTTTTATTTCGATCCACACAGTTGCTAGTGTTTTACTTCGGTCCACGCCTATGTAGCCAGTTATTAGATGCCGGAGCGTTTTGGATGATGCGGTGCAATCATTGTTGGTTATGCGTAGATTTGCTTTCTCGGGCCCTTTAAGGGCGCTTTTTCTGGAGTTCCTAAATCTGTGATCCACTCTTGGGGTTGCTAACCTGGAATTATCTCTACCTGGAATCAGAGGCCTAACTAGACACCCATTTCTTTAACGAAGACAGGTCGCTTTGCAGGAGAGTGAGGGAATGACCAGATTACAGTTTAGTGATGAATTTTTTTATAAAAAAACACCACATGATTCCCCTACAGCTATAGAGTCTATTCTTTTGTATTGTGATATATTAGTCTAATAAATATTGATTACTAGAATAAGTTAAAAACCACAGAAAAACTAAAAATAACGGGCCATGAGCAGTCACTGTCACAGTTTTCTCAATTGACGATGCGCGTAGCTTTGTATGAGTCACTTCGAGATCGAAAACGAGAGAGAGTTGGTCGGAGCTAGCGCTTACCGAACTTCCAGCGCGCCTGAACGAGTGCGACGTCGGGGTTGTGGAGGAGGAAGGGGACGGTGCGCCAGAGGAAGTCGGGCTCCGGCTGGAAGTCGGCGTCGAAGATGGCGACGAAGTCGCAGTCGCGGACGTAGCCGTGCTTCATGCCCTCCCTGAGCGCGCCGGCCTTGTAGCCGTGCCGGTTGTCCCGGATCTCGTACTTGATGTTCACCCCCTTGCTTGCCCACCGCTGGCACTCCAGTTGCACCAGCTCCTGCGTTGCACACATTCACAAAAAAAAAGTGCAGTTTTTTTTATTTACGAGTATAAAATAATACATTCGTATACATAGACACTACACGTTTTGATTATTGAACGCACCCACGACATGTGTATTTAAAAAAGCACTGATCATATATACAGTAACTTAGCACTATTTATATAAATAATATATACCCTTAGCACTATTTATATAAATAGTATCTTATTTATATTTCGAGCGAGGATGGGTGGGCTGCACGTCGGCAGGGCACACCAACTGAGCTAGGCTCGGTACTCGTGGAGTTTTCTTAGTAGCCCATCACATGGTTAACATTAATCCTAACTTTTTTTTCTTTTACTCTCTCTCTCTCCTTTACTGCGAGGGCCGGCGTGATGCATCAATAATGCGTGCATGTGCAGCATGCAGGCGTGACACGCACGTAGTTTATACCAATGCTAATCCGAGAAAGCTCCCACTGCGAACAAAAAAAAACTCTACCTATCTATCCAGCAGATGCAAATTATAATAGCTTAGATTAAAAAAATTTATGTCAGATACAATCTTAATTAACTAACATTCAAAAAAATAAAATAAAATAAGTAATTTAATTTCCATACAACTTCTTTAAATAACTAAAATTTGAGATAATAATAAATAAAATTAGAAAATTAAAAGAAAGAGTCCATACCAACTACAAAAAAATAATTAAAATTTGGAATAAAAAGTTAAAAAATAGCAATTTTGTTTTCACACAAACTCCAAAGTAAAATCCTTGAATAGCTACAATTCAGAATAAATAAATAAATAAATATTAGCAATTAGATTTGTATACGAATTCCAAAGTTAAACCAAGTTAAAATCTCTAAATATATGAAATTTGGAATAAAATGAAAAGAAAAATAGCAATTAGATTTGTCTACGAATTCCAACCAAAAATAAAATAAAAGCAGCAATTTAAATTTCAATACAAATTCTAATGAAAAATATCAAAATAACTGAATTTTGGAATATAAATTAAGTAAAATTATTTCCATACAAATTCGAATGAAAATACCTAAATAACTTTAATCCCCTATACTAATTAGGCACTCCAAGAAAATACCCATGTTATTAAAAAAAAGAAAGAAAGATCTAGACCTCCATGACGCAAGTTATAACAATTTAGATTAAATAAAAGAGTAAACGTTAAATACAACAAAAATAACTTAAATTCACAATAAAAAGTTAATTAGGATGCACTTGCTATTCTTTATAGAACTTAGACATGTTCTCAATAATTGGAAGTAAGTCGAAATCAGAATTGGACTGTACTTTCGACTATCAATAACTTTTACATTAAGTACTACGAAAAGTAACGGATTCTATCGTTATATTCTTCTACCTACCACTTTTTTGCAGGACGTCCAATTATATCATTAGATTTATTATTAAAAGTATTTTTATTATAGTATAATAGTATTAATATATCTAACTATAAAGTTATAAAAAATAATAATTACTATTCTCTCGGAGTTCTTAAAAAATCAAGTAAAAATGAAATAGGGAGTAGGATCGACGGTTCGTGCCTTGGTTTACCTTAATGATGGGGTCCGTGGAGTCATCGAGCACCTGCACGACGATCCGATCCGACGGCCAGGACAGCCCGCACGCCGCCCCGATCGAGAGCTGGTACACCTACAAGTCAACCACGCAAAAAAAAAAAAACAGAAACATTTTTATCAGCAGCGAGCAAAAGCTTAGCAGGCTATAGTTGACGGCGGCAAGCTGGAGCGCATCACTACCCAGCGCTCTGCGCGCGAGAGGTCCGAGCAGCTGTGCGGCTGTGCTCACCTCGCGCTCGTTGTACATGGGGATCTGGACGAGGACCATGGGGTAGGCGGCATTGCCGAGCTCGAGGTCGTCGCGCATGGGCTCCCACCGGTACCGCCGCTTGGGGGTCCGGCCGAGCAGCCGCACCGCGAGGATGACCACGGCCATGTACACTTTCTCCACGAACAGCATCACGGACATGGCGAGGCAGAGCAGCACGGACAGCCGCAGCAGCGGCACGATGACCGGCCCCCTGACCTGCTCCCATATCACCGCGATCTGCTCCGTCGCGTCTCCCCGCGCCCCCTGCATCATCCCCGTCTCTGGCAGCAGCGCCGCAGCCATGTACCTCTCGTCCGCTCCGCTTCGAGCTAACAGAGCAGAAGAGAGAGAGAGAGAGAGGTGAACGGCGGGAAGCTAGAAGCAAGAAAATGGCGGGTGCTCGTGCGTGGAGCTCGGAATGCGTGCGGCGGCAATGGCGTGGAATGCGGGGGCAGTAATGCGGAGGGAAGCGGCCGTCGGCGTGGCTGTGGAGGGAGCTTGGAGGGGGGGCGGGGTATAAAAGGGAGGGAGGCGAGAAGGAGGGGGTGGTGGGTTTTGTCGGCTGCCTCAGGGTAGAGAGGAGAAGCGGGGTTAACGGCGCGGTAGCGGCGGGCGGAGGCACCCGTCGTGGCGGGGTGGCTGTGGGCCCAGCGGAAGGTGTCGGTTCCACGTGGTTTTTAACCGCGGGGCCCGCCGGTCAGCGACAGGGGAGCGGTGGCTGGATGCTTGGAGGTTGGCTTTGCGTTTGGGGGTTGAGGCTGTGCAGGGGCAAGGGTTCAGGTTCTTTTTAGTTTTTCAAAATAGTTTTTGATTTTTACTATAGTATTTAATTTTTAAATAGAGTATTTTTGAAGATAGAATCTACAAGTTAATTATAGTACATGTTAAAAGTCCAATATATGTATCATCCAAAATCGCAAGCGAGTATCTCTCTCTGTAATCTCTGTTGTAAACAGCTAAAATTCAAAAATTTCAGCTAAAAACCAAAAACCGCAGCAAAAAAGAACAGATCCTTTCTTTGGTTTCTCTGGACGTGGATGCGTACTCATTTACGGAGTGGATCGATGTTGATTGTTGACGAATTTTGTTTTGATTGGAGCGAGGGGTCAAATTCATCTCACTGATTTAATCCCGTTCCAATCAGCTTATGACTTTAAAGGTCAAAAGTTGTTTAGAACATGTTGTATTCTTAGCGTTTCTTTTTTCTTTTCTTCTTTTTTCTTTGCATTATTCATGAGAGATATAACGGTTTTTTTATTTTCTATTTTTATTTAATTTTCTTTGATTGAATATTTTAAGAAAAGCTAATAGTCGTTATAGTATTATTTCAATTAAAAGGTATAACACTTTTGAATGGAGTCAAATTGTGATGAGTTGTAATATGATATGATGTTGGTTGTATTTATTGCTACAGACGTATTATTTATTGTTACAAATGTGCTTGTGTATTCGCCGAATTAATGGTTTACTGGTTCTGTTGTTACGTGAGAATTACATCAGATGTGCTGGCATGTTTGCCTAATTAATGGTTTGCATGGTGTGTTTTACTGGTTCTGTTGTTACGTGAGAATTACATCAGATGTGCTGGCATGTTTGCCTAATTAATGGTTTGCATAGCATGTTTTACTGATTATATTGTTACCTAAGAATTACATCCAGAAGATATCATCGGGTTGATTTGGTTATGAATGTAAAACGTGTCGTTATCAAGTTTTGAAGTGATTCCGTTTTCTTGGTTCGCCGAATTAAGATTTACTGATTATATTAGAAGTAAATCGAGTCGTTATCAAGTTTTGAAGTGATTCCGTTTTCTTGGGACCAGGAGCATCACTTTCATTAATCAGCAGGCTACAGTCGTGTTGAATGCACAATACAATGAAATCCGGAACCCGGTTCAACCAGATACAAGTCCGGAGAAGTGGGCGATGCTGGCTTAGCACACAAATGAGCCGCCAAGTTTGCATCCCTTTTAACACCATGTATTGATTAGGGTAGGTCCGTTGTATTTGCTTTAATGGTTGCATGACACATTTTAATGATCAAGATACATACGGATCATATAGATTTGGTTATCAGTGTGCGTAAGGATCGTATTGGTATGATTTAACCTAATTGATTTGATTAATTACTATGATTTAACCTTTTGTATTTGTAACGCCCCCGTTTCCGAGAGCGCCAGCAAACCCGTATCCGTACAGATATGTACAGTAACGGGTCCATACAGCAGTGATAACACAACAGCACACACTTACAGGCAAAAGAATATTCAAATTATAATTACACATAATGCACGTCAGCTAGGTTTGACACAGCGGCGGATAGCCCAAATATAATTACATCACAAAAGTCCCAAAACGCGCCTGACTGCGATTACGACCTAAAACCATAAATCTTCGGCGGAAGCTTGATCATCGGAGTCCTGCTCCACGAACTGCACATTGATTTCCTGGGTGTTGTCTGAGGTTGATTTGCAAGCAGTGAGTACATCGTACCCAGCAAGTTACAGGAGTAAACCTTAAATAATTACATGCATGGATCCAACAATGATGGGATAATATGGTTTATTATTTCATGTGGATGCAGTTTTAGTTTCGAACAACTTCAAAGCGGAAAACAACGATAATAATAAATAAATTTGGGGTTCAAAACATTAACATTTGCATTTACACAGATTAAAACATTAGAAATACTACTTTTGCCTCGCTGCTAGATTCACCCATCAAACACAGCTCCTTTAACCGGAAGCACGGCGTATTCGAATATAATTTAATTTCACTCTGCAGAGTTGTTCAGCTTTACCCGCAAGGTCTCTCAATTTCCAATGCCAAGCTATATACACGCTCAACTAGCGTGCGACTGAATTGAGAAGACTAGATTTTTCGCTGCTCATTCTATTTTATAGTTCCCACCCGATAGGTTGAGAACTTCGACCAAACTGGGTATCCACGGGCCAATGCGGAACGCAACCGCCCTAGTCCGTGAAGACCTACCGTTGTGTGTATGGAGATTTCTCGCCCACACCACACCTGTACTCCTGTGGGGGTTCAAATAAAGTGAGCAGTTACTAGACCTAGATTACAGAGGTAATCCCTGTGGTTGAACGATTATTGTGTTCTATACTCAGCACAAGGGTCTAGTTCTTATATTTTTACTTCTGAGACTGCCAACCACAACCGGTTATCGATACATAAGTCTGTATCGATACCAGCCTGTTGCACCCTCCACCCTAGGGTAGGGTTGTGGCCTCGACCACTACAGGGCACCTGATCCACGGCTTCCGCCCTACCCCAGAACACATTTAAAACACTTTTGCCGACGAACTATCGAAGCAAGCAATAGCTCGTTATTTTATGTGAGCCATTGCGATGTTTATTTCAAGTAGTAATTAAATAATACTAAATTTGTCGAGGTGAATATGACCTTCAAAGTAAACCGGGTATTTACACAGTGGTAGATCATAACTACAAATTAAAACGTCATTCCAACATTTATTTTAATTAAATAGACTTGGCAAATAACAGTAATGCAAATAATGTAATTAAATAAAATGGCAGTCGTAGGTTCAATATGTTCAAAAACATGCAACTTGCCTTGCGGGTCGACGACTTCAACGAGATCGTAGACCGTCGACGGATGCTCCAGACCTTGCACCGATGCCTCGGACTCAGCGGGAGCTAACGAAAACACACCGGAAAAACAAAGTCAATCCGTGCTTATGTCTACATAAGCTAGGAAATAAATAAATAAAATCCTATTAAAAAGAAATAAACTGCAAAAATACACAAATGGGTCAGGTTGGTATTTCTGGAGGTGTATTTTTGGACTTTGGACTGCGGGAATGCGTTTAGAATTGCGAGACGAATCAAACGGATATTTAATTGACATTTTCTGGGCTGGGAAAATGAAAAATGGTACTGTGCACCGGCCGCTACAGTAACGGGCCAGCCCGATCCGCCGCGCGGGAGCGCACGTTTAAACCGGCGACTGGGCCTTCGGGCGCGGCCCAAGCGCGCGAGCGAGCGATCGAAGGCCACGCGAGCGAGCGCTAGCGACCGGAGCCGTCCGATTTCGCGCGAGGGCTCGGATGCGAACGCGTCGACGAGGCGCGATCGTCTTCTTCCTCGAGCCAGCGACGGAGGCGGGAAAACAGGGCGCCGCCTCATTTCACGATTCAGCTCCGTCCGAGGTTCGCAGCGGCCAACACCGGTACCAACGGGTTTAGCAAGGTGAGGGGGTTCCATTTCTGGGCTCGGATCAACGGAAGAGGGCAAGGAGCGGGTCGCGGGCAAGAGAGAAGGCGACGGGTGAGGTGGCAAGTCGGGAAGGTTCTAGAAGTGCATAAGCCCGAAGGGCTGCGGTTTGAGCATCCATGGGGGATGGGTTTTACGGTTAAGGCACAAGCTCAACCCGAGGAGGCTCCAGCTGAGCTGTCCACGGTGAGGTGGCGGCGACGCGGGGAGGTTCACGGTGAGGGAGTAAACGATGAAAGCACCAGCAAAATTGGATAGGGCTCCGAGCACAAGGGGTAGTGGTGATGCTCTAGCAGCGGGGAATCGAACTTTAATCGAGAGAGAAGGGAGATCGGCTCGGGAGCTCACCAGGACCAAGGCACGGTGGAGCGGGGGCTTCGGCGAGAGAGAGCCCAATCGGTTGCTCTGGGAGGTTCACTGGAGTGGCGCGAGGTGTTCTGTGGTGGCCGATTGGGTTAAAAGGGTCGGGAGAGGCGGTGGCAGCAGGAGCCCGAGCTCGGCTCCGCCGGCGCGTGGAGGAGGGAGACATGGGAGCCTCGCCCTGGGGTGGTGCACTGCAGGCAAGTTGGTGTACTTCTCTGCAAGAGCTGGTGAGGGAGAGACAGCACTGGTACGGTCGGGGACGCGCGGACGGCCAGCTTCACTCAGGTGCATGCCGGAGAGACGCCCCGTCCGCTCGGGCGCGCTAAGCGAGGGCAGGGCAGCTGGGGCGGTTGGACAGCGGCCACTGGAAGGTGGGGCCGGCGACAGAGGAAGCTTGACCTGGGTGTGAACGCGAGGGAGATTGCGGCGCCGCAAAACGGGAGGAGTTCACGTGGGCGCGTGGGAGCAACGGGCGAAGGGGATCGCGCCAGCGCAGGAGAGGGAGGGGAGGGCGCGCACGAATCTCGAGGAAGGATCAAGGGTTCGGATTGGCTGGGGAAAGGAGCAAACAAAATCCAAGAAAAGCAATTCAAAAATTTAAATTTTGAGGTTGTTTCAGTATTCCAAAGGAGCTGTGGTCTTTGATCAAGTTTTGATGCGATATGGTGCAGGTTACATTTGTTGATTTTGGATGGGCTCCTTGCATTTGCTCTATATATGTAAGGATTACACTCCAAAGATCTGACCCAGTTGGTTTAAAATATGCTAGAAATTATTTCGCATTTGAAAAGGTGAGGTTTACAGTTAATAATTAATCAGCGTCGTGCTCCAGTATTCCTTGCATGAATCACCTCGTGAGATCCCTTCTAATTTCTGACAAGTGAAAATAGAGCGTCTTCGCAGAGCCATACTTCACACCACAAGCGAAAGTTCAGCCGTCCTGGTGTACGTAGCAATTTCTCCAATGCGTATATGTACTTGCCTTGCACTTGAAACGCTTTGTAGGTAGCCCAGTCCTCTTGCCCGTTCTTGCTGGGAGTACCTGCTTGAAATACAGTGGCTTCTCTCTGTCTCTCTCGTAGTAAATGGACGGTGGGTCGTCTTGTTGCCTGAGAGGCACGCAGGTGGCTCCTCAGAAATCAGAACAGTCACGGTTGGTACCTGCCTGAAGATCCTGGCCAGTAAAAGAGGTGAAAAACGCAGACGGTTGAGATGGCAAGAGGAAGGCCATAAAAGTGGCTGCATTCATCAGTTGAGTGGTTCAAAATTACTTCAATTACACTCGTTAATTAGTTAAATATTGAAAGAGTCAATTTCAGATGAAATTAAATTTTCTTTTGGCTCGGCTCAACTCGGCTCGTTAGCTCGATTCTAAAAATAATTTCAAACTATCAATAAAATGATATTAAATTAAACTATGTTAATTTTTTAAAAAAACTTGATAAGATGAAGAGCTGGCTCAGGCTCGATATCTACCCCTGCCTGCTATGTGAAATGGTAACTATACTCTTGCGCTTGTGTGATCTGCTGAATCGGTTTTGCTGTCGTGGCGGCCTGGAAATGGCATGGAAAATATAGGGGCTCATGGTTTAGCCGTTTCTAATATGAAACGGTGGATATTTAGAACGATCGCATGATCTAAGGCAAATGGTGAGTCTGAGTCTTATCTGCGCCAAATAGCTTGGATTGTGTAGGATTATAAAGAAGAAAGAGGCGTTGGATAGCGACTCCCAAAAGCTTCTCTGCAGTCTGTTCTGAAGTGTGCATTCACGTGTAGAGCCCAATGCGTTAACACTGGCAATGTGCGTAAGAACATCTCGCCTCTTCGGAGGCGCAATTAGCGGCGAAGTCCATGTCTGACAAGCCAAAATAGGTCGGAGGAAAAAGGAGGACAGATCGATCATTCGATCTCGTGCTTAAGCTAGCATTTTCCAGCTCGGTTGCCACTGGTGTGACACCGTGGCTGGTAATGGGAACATCACACGTCACTCAGTAGCTTAAGCATGCCTGTCAAGTGTCATCTCCTGCTGAGTGCTAATCACCTTTCTGTTTCCAAGAGACATCTTTTGCTAACCACGGTGCTAATTAGGATAATTAGGAGATCGCTTCTGCTGCATCTGTCATCTCCTGCTCGGTTGTCGCTGTTTTTAACATTTCGTGTCAATGGATCGTATGAAGGTGATGCAATCGTGGTCTGGTATTTTTTTTAGGAAGAATGATCGAATTGGTTATCATAAGACGTAGAACCACTTAAGACATGGTATGAAACGGATCATGCCATGGCTCCTTCACCAACACAATCGGGGTGCATCCTTTATGTCGCTGTAGCCCTGTCGGCGTTGTCGCGACTCACAGTGACGGGAGTGTGCGTTGGTGACTCGATCGAGTGAACTGCGAGCGACTCCGTGTACGCTGATGCTGAAGAAGATTTGTTAGTTGTGGCCAGGCTGCTGCTGCGCCCCCTAGGTAGAGAGAGAATGTGATGTTGATGATCCAGGGTTTCGGAAACCGTTTCAGGACAAATCTGAAACTGTCGGGTGTGAGTAAGAACAAACCCGGGAATTTTGCTAGAGGTGTTTTGGCGAGATTTCTCTTCTTCTTTTTCTTTTGCGTAATTTTACGTTTAAAATAGCACACGTATCCAGTGTTGTTTGGAACACAAGATTCTCACATCCGATGTTGTTTAGAACACAAGATTCTCGTAGGAAACCAAACATCTTGTGAAAGTGGATGTTTCATTTACTCTAAAATGTTTAAAGAATTTGCATGTTCTAAACTATGCCTAAGCTGCACTCTACCAATTTGTTCAACCCTTGATCTTTTGCCCTTAACAATCTCGATGTAAAGTTCCAAGAGGCAACATAACAACTCCTCAAGGGAGGAACTAGAGCAAAAATGATCGAGTTCACTACTTCACCATGCATATAACGATATATAAATTTTTAAGTAATATTATACTAAATAGTAATATGTCTGGCTATTTTTAGCATCAATAATTCGCATAACCAATGGTAATGTACAATAATAAAGAAATAGCGATCAAAATGGTTACCAAAATGAAGGAACCAACTAATAATATTTATTCATTGTAGTAAATTGAAGAAACTAAGGATGAAACTACGGGCAAAACATGGTCGACATTGGTAAAATACATCATCCGACCTTATAGCCTAAAAAGAAGACTAAATCATAAAACACATGAACAAACTCTAGGAGCTTTAAGCATACTTACTTGACATTGTAGTTAAAGATGAGAAGCTGAGCACACGGGTCATGATCACGTTCAATTCTCACCTCTGATTTACAACTTGGCCGGTGTTTCCAAAATTCAATTTGAAACCCCAAGTCATAACCCTAAATTTTGGTAGGAAAACAACCCTTTTCTTGATAGAAATCGGAAGAATTATTGAATTGGGACACAAATAGAACAAAGAATCAATACCCCATGTTGATTCAAGACTCGACTCACCGATTGACAGTTTCATTGCCATCGAGGTGATCCACTAGGAGGTGCAACGGCCGACGGTGCAGACATCGAGGTGGCGGGCAAGGTCTCTGACCGTCTACAACCGACGGTGGTGGCTAGGAGACCCGTGTGCAGTGGGGCATTTTCGGTCTCCTCATGTGGCACGCGATGCAGACTTTCTAGGTCCCTCCATTCACCTTTTCTTTGGTGGCTTGGCATTACTCATGCGAGCGAGGAGCGAACTAGCGAAGGGTCAGGCACAACTTCGTGGAAGGATCGCATCCCGCATGGGTGTGGATGTGGGCCATGGGCGTTGGACTTCGTGGTGGGCTGATTGTCTGGTTGTGCTGCAAGGAATGGTATCATCTAAGGTTGTCAATATCGCGACACGTATCATATGATCCTATAATCCTAGAGATAGATGATGTGGATCGCAATATAGATTGGAGTCAGATAATATCGTAGTAAGATCACGATTCTACTTGTAGAATCATTAGGATCGGGTAGGATCATGATCATGACAACAAACTATATTAGCATATAAAATTTGATATTACATATTACTAGTTTGAGTTGCACTAGTTTAATTTACTTTGCTTTATTTTTTACATGTTGTTCTATGGTAAAAAAAAGTATTATCTTTAATCTATTGCATTTTTAGATTATTAGTTTATTAAAAATAATTAAATAAGTTTCAAAAATCAACCTTAATTCAATATAACATAAATAAGTATACTTAAATTATAAAATTAAATTCAAAAAATTTATTATAGCCTTGCATATTTAAAAATATAATTTAATTTTTATATAAAATATATACACTTTTAAAAATTTGATAGTATTGTGATTTTATGATCCGATCCTGTCAGACGAAAAACGATCTACCTGATATCGCGATCTAACAACCTTAGTCTCACCAACTCTAGGGTCACAAGGTTTGGGCTAGAGGGGTTCACATATAATATATGGGTTGATACCAACTAAAAAACTTTTAGACCTGATGCCTGTGATACTGGATGAATCTGCTGGGCTTCGCCCACTGCAACTCATTACAAGCAAATGGTTAACAAGAGGATGGATTGGAAATGCGAAAAGGAAAGGCAGCTTGGCCGTCAATCGATGATCACTACTACTTACTCCTCCTGCTACTACTAATAATACTATTACTCTCAGCAAAAGAAGAGCGAATCATCAGTTAATCAAGACTCAAGAGCATCATGGCATCATCCATTGTTTTAGTGGACCTTATTGCACCACTTTGGGTTCCATCTGATGGAGCCTGGATGCTTGGCTTCTTCTGCAGATCCCAGCATCCCACTTCCCCTTGAATTCTGCCTTAATCAAATGAGTAATGCTTCGTAGGAAATTCCTCTGGCTTTCCAATTTTTGTTCTCCTACTTAAGGAATGCACATAACTCAATAGTAGCACTGTAGTAAAATCATTAGCGTATGTTTATATTGGCTGCAGTTGATATTTTTTAACTGCGATTGATGGCTTTTTGCTAAAAAAAAGTAATAGCTGAAAAAGTGGCTTTTAGATAGAAAAAAAGATGAGCTGTGGAGAAAATGATAGAGATATACACGTGTGAGAGAAGTAAAGTATGTGATGCGCTTGTGACCTACTGTCATCTCTGGAGCGAGAGGAATGAAAAAACTGGATGTTTATACTAATTTTTAACTTCTTTAAGTAAAAGATAGAAAAGCCAAATATGAATAGGCTCTTAGATAATAGAGGTGGTTACTGCCGCTGACTCGCAGCTAATTTCACCAAGTAACCACGTGCTAACAGCCGCGTTAATCTTAGTCTACGCAGCACACAGCTAGTCACCGACTCCTCATCCATCAAAAGCAAGAGCGCGACTTCTCCAATCGTGGGACTAATTAAGGTAGCTTATACTTTAATGTGTACAAGATCACGAATGAACTTCACTTGAAGTACCGTTTCACGTGAGGCATCGTACACTAGCTACCAACTACTCCGGCCCGGTTCCAATTTCAGGACAGGGTGGTTGGTTTGCCTCTCTCGCCGCGTGGCGCCGCCCGCCCACAACGCTAGCTGACCAACGAGATGGCGAAGGTTGAAAGCAGGAGAAAGCATGGAAGAGTTGTGTAACTCTTGATCGACAAGGCGAGGGAAATCGTGAATTCAAAGGTGTCTGGAAAGGGTAGGAGCTGCTGTTGGTTTATTGAGTATAATTAAATGTAAAAAAATATAAAAATCGAAAATAAAAAACAGAAAAAAAAGTATAAGTAAATTTAAAAAATAAAAATAATTTTACCAGAGTAGCTACAGTATATGCTACAGTACAATTATCGCCCATCGCCTACCGCTAGAAACCCTTCTGAGCGGAGCCATAAGATATCGATAAATCCACAAAAAGCACCCACCTAATACGTACAGTAAAATCAGACTCTGGCCTCTAGTCACATAGCCGGCTTAACTATTGTCTTTTTACGCTTTTTTACACTAACCATCCAATTAATCAGCACACAGCGCACTCCGAGCGCTACTGGCTGTAACCGAATCACTTGGAATATCGCGGAGCCGTACGTGGTCCCGCCCGCTCAATGAGACGCACGCAACTCCATTTCCGGAAGGGAGAAAAGGACAGCAAGCGCGGGGGATAATTTGCCGGTACGCGTACATAAAACAAGTCGAAACCATCGGCGAAAATGAAAAAAGGAGAAGAAATGAGTACACTTAGTATGAAGTTGCAAGCATCAATTAATTCATTTAAAAGCTAAAACTAATAAAGAAAGACAAGTAATTCACTTATATTTTAACTCCATTCTCACGTGTAAGCTCTTTGAAGACTTAAGACGTGAAATAGAAGTGGGTTGCAATTATTTTTCAATTGCAATAGTGGTCTTGAACTCAATAACT
This sequence comes from Melocanna baccifera, assembly GCA_036346265.1. NCBI lineage: Eukaryota > Viridiplantae > Streptophyta > Magnoliopsida > Poales > Poaceae > Melocanna > Melocanna baccifera. Next base: position 4,421,723 of record CM070692.1, read on the forward strand.
CTTGATTTTAATACTATATTAAATTATATGCATCAACCAGTTCATCCAAAAACATAAACCAAAAAGAAAGATATACAACCTATATATACTTCAACAATTAGGAGTGGTGAGGTTCTGTTGTCTGCCGAGTAAGCGGTATCGATGGTTTAAGGTCTTACTTATTTCGGTTTCAGCTTATTTTTTACTATTCCTAAATTTTATCTTTTTCTAGCTATTTTTTGAGATTTTTTGTCTTTTATTTTTTTTCTCGTATTCATTTGCATTGTTCGTGATAGACTAACATATTTTTTCTATTTTAATTTTTTATATTTAATTATATTAAATAATCTACTATCAATTATAGTACAAACTAAATCAGGTACAATAAAATTTCAGCATAAGCCGATTTAATAAATCCAACTCAGCAGGCTCTAAATTTGGCCGCACATTAGGGCATCCTATGTGCCTGTGTTATTCTCTCACCCTGCAGCTCCGTTTTCTTAAACTATTAACACACGCACAATTCACATGTAAAAAGAAAAAACGAATAGAGCAGCGCAAAGTACAGGCCTCCAGAGTGGCTTGAATCTAGGGCATGTTAATTTGGATCGACCATGGAAAAGAATACTGCAACCCTCAAGTCCACGTCCGCCGGATCTACAGGATCCTTGAATCGCGGTGCAATTCGGGACTGACGCGTCCCTCACGGCGACCGACGAAGTAGACGACGAGGCAATCAAACTATTCGAAAGAACTGCACTGCACCGCACCTCGAGGGCCCGTAGCTACAGGTCCTGGAGCCATCAGCAGTACATGAACGACGTTGAAAAGAAGGGATGTGGAGACCGGGGAGGTCGGGAACATGGGGAGGGGGTGGGTAGCTGAGGACAAAAGACACGCTTCAAACGATTTTAATTTTTAATTTATTTAAGTAAGAAGTTATTTGGAATGTGATGGTTTCTAATTTTGGTTTTAACTTTTTTGCCTTTTTTTCTTTTATTTCTTTATATTGTCTACAATGATATAATATTTTTCATTTGTTTCTATTTTTATTTTATTTTTTTAAGATTAACAATCATTACAGTATAATTTTAGTTATACGTATAAATCTTAAACCATAAATCAGTTAGATCAAAATGTGCACAAGTTTGAGGAGGTTCGCACGAGGGGGTGGGGGGGGGGGGGTATGGCTACGCTATTCTCGCTGTAGCGCTCGGACCAGCCCATGTGGCGCGTCCCCTTCGCCGATAGGGACTCCTCCGTTCAGTCTCGCGCGAGGCGTGCCTGATGTGATTGGCATCCGTCGTGCACAGCCAGGCGCTCTCACTGGTGCCGGTGCAACAGGTAGTTTATTTCGCCTGGAGTTACGCGAGGAGCAGAGCTTTCGCGTGTCCTAGTCGTTCGTGCATTGCCTGCTGTCGCTTTGCCTCGTCTGGTACAAGGAGGTCGTCAAGATTCGGCGGTCAGAGAGAAGGTCCGAGGTGGCACATGGCCCATGGGTGGCTCTCGGCGGTGCAGGATGGGCAGAGCTGTCTGCCGCCCGCCGGGAACAGAACTGGCGGAGCAAAAGGAGAAAGGCGCGCGCCGATGCACGGCCGGCCGCGGGAACAAATCAGGGCGCGGCTGTCTGCCTGCTCGCCTGCCGAGGAATCAGGGCAGCTGAAGTGCGTATTCCGCGCGCGGCCGCCTGTGCGCACGCGTCGGGCCGTGTCGGCGGAGCATGAAATGACGCGCCGGCCCCCGAAAGCCGTCTCGCTTTTGCGCGCTGGGACATGTTGGGCCGAGCATAGCGGAGCTCTAGGTTTCACTTGTTTATGGCCTTATGAATTTTCCTATTTTTGGGCCGCCATGTATGGATCTATCAAAACTTAAGTGGGCCAAAGCACAAAGAACTGCAACTCCGATTGTCTGCATTCAGCCTTCGCCGTTCTTGTGGCACCAAGAAAAAAAAAAGACAGACAGACAAGATGGTTGGATTTTTTGGGTTTTCTACGATAATTAATTTTTAAATAAAATATTTTTTAAGTTGATGTCTACAAATCGATTGTAGTAGACACTATTCCGACTTCTTATATATAGATCAAAATCACACATAAATATCTCTCCATACCCCCTCTCACGAACAATCAGAATTCAAAATTTTAAACTAAAAACTATAAATCACAATCCAAAAAGAAAAAAATAGAAAAAAGGTAAAAAAAGAGAAGAAATTTCATTTCTCCGGAGCTCGGTTGATTGAAAAGAATTTTTCTTCTACCTTCTTTGAAGGGAAAATGCTAGATCATGAGTACGTAACTTCATCCCGTATTGCGTTGTAAGTGCCAGCAATGTGTAGCTGTAAGCCTATTGATTTGTTCTTTTTTTTTCTTGGGTTTATGGTTTATAACTGTGTCTTATGATCTTTTGGTTATTCATGAGAGAGGATACGAAGTAGCAGAAACTCGTATGCGTTTTGACCGATATAAATGATGTCGCTACAGTGTGTATTAGAATCAATTTGTATATTTCAATTTGAAAAAATACTTGTTTGAAAGATAGTAACTATAGAAAAAACTAAAAATAATTTTTAAAAGCTGAAAAAAAAGATCCGATCGGTATTTTAAGCCGCACTAACTGGCAAAGCGGCACGATCGGATGTTCCTATGTTCGCTGGGAATAACTGTAAATGCCGAAATGTGCAGTCATGAGTGTTTTACAGCCAAGGTGGAGGATGGCAGAATCGCGCGAAATGGTGGGCCAGTTTGGTGAGAGAGACGATAATACTCCTAGGAATTCCAGGATGCCTGTTAATATAAGTAGCCACCTTCGACCGCATCTGTTCATTTCTACAAAACTACGTTTGTCGGGCCCAGATTTGACAAAGTGGCACACCATAAAATTTAAAAATATGGACTGGTTGTCAGTAATATAATAATGGCTTAAAAAGAATCGGAGAAGGTAATGAAGTGCCAGGATGATTAGAAGTGGGGAACAGTGGGAACGATTCACCATGTCAGCAATTGTATAAGTGGCACATTGGAAAATTTAAAAATATGGACTGGTTGTCAGTAATATAATAATGGCTTAAAAAGAATCGGAGAAGGTAATGAAGTGCCAGGATGATTAGAAGTGGGGAACTGTGGGGAACTGTGACTTCCCTATTCATGTCAGCAATTGTATAAAAAGGGCTCTCTAAACTTGCGAAATAGCAAAATGTCATCAGTTTTTACAAAAAAAAATCTATATATTAGGAGTGGGATCCACGTAAGCGATTTTACAGAAGGGCCTCCTAAATTTGTAAAATAGCATAAATATCCTCAGTTTTTACCAAAAAAGTCCCTGCCACATCATCTGTTTTTGCGAAAAGACCTTCTGTTTTTCAAAAATTGCACATAGGGCCTTAAATTTTTTAAAGAAACCCTCCTTTTGTTTAATAAAACCTTGTAACTTTCTCAAAATTAAGTCCGGATCTATGATTTTTTGCAGAAAAGACCTTTATTTTTCTAAAAATACATACAAGTTCTTGATTTTTTAGAAAATCCTATCTATAAATTCTTGACTTTTTTCTTTGATCTACACAGTAATTAACATGGCGTCACGCCACGCTACCACTGCTAGTGTAACAAGAACCTTTGTTCATGCCAAGAGGAATGTGATCCCTGGCTTACTGAATGCCTGAATCTCCACACGATTTTAGATGGCCGTACCTTCAGAATCTATTAACAAAACGGCCTCTGTGGAATCATTCGACTGCCAATCATAAGAAAATTCAAAGAATTCAGCAACACATTGTAGTGCTTATTTAGATTTATAAACCTAACTTTTTAGGTTTTTATTGTCGCAATTAAAAATATACTATAGGTATTGTTAACTTTTCAGCATAATTAAATTTTAAAAATAAAAAAAGTTATATTATCATAGATAATACAAAGGAAAAAAAAAAAAATCCAAAATAACCAAAATAACCAAATTAAAAAGTTAGAAGTTAAAAGCAAAAGCTCATTAAAATAGTACCTGAACTTGCAGATATAAGAGGTGCAGTCTCTACGCAAACATCTTTATTTTAGCCCAGCGTCATCAGAGCCTGAACTTCCCATTAAATTTTACTGGAACCACGTTACTACTGGCCTTGTTCATATTGATCATATCTTCCCGTTTTGTATATATATTTCTCATTTTTTATATTACCCACTCTTTTTTTCTAAAAGTCACTTTTTCGGTCATTACTATTTAGTATGACACGATGAGTAAATAATTTTATCATATATAACAACATACTGGCCAAGTTCACACGAAAAATAAGTGAAGTTTCCATTGTAGGTTCACACTTTTTTTTTGCGTCAACACAATGAGACGAAAAATAATACTTGGTAAGAGAAAATCCCTTGTAGGTCCTATATGTTATCGATTTAACTTAATCAGTGTGACATTCTACGTAACAAAATTATCTACTTATTGTGTTACATAGGTAACATCACTATGCAAAAAAGATAAATATTATTTGAATTAGATTGTAAATAGGTTAAATATCTTATTTTGTAATTAGGGATGTTGTATAAACTTTTAAGCAAAATTCTAGGATGTTACATTGACTTATTCCAAACAAAAAAGTGACACGCCATGCCATGCCTAGTTGCCAACCATGGCACGGCCACGCGGAGTCTCACCGCCATGTTCGCTACAAACTTCACATCAAGACGACACAACTCAACGCTACACTGCACAACTCAACGCTACACTGCGCTACTCAGTATTTGGCCACCACGGTCCCAAGCCACCGTTGCCGCAACGATTATTACTTCAGAAAGCAAAAGCTTAAAGGAAGAGAGACAAACCAACCATGGCGAGGGATCACCAATTCAGAGCGCCTTGAGCATCTCCTCGGCGCTGCTGTTGGTGAACGCGCCGCCTTCCTCGAGGTTGAGCAACTTCACGACGCCGTCCTCGGCCAGCAGCGCGTAGCGGCGCGACCGCACGCCGAGCCCCACCGGCTTGTCCGAGAGGTCCAGCTCCACGCCCATGGCGCGCGTCAGCTCCCCGTTCCCGTCCGACAGCAGCAGCACCTCGTCGCCGATGCCCAGGCTCTCCTTCCACGCGCGCATCACGAACGCGTCGTTGACGGAGACGCAGGCCACGGTGTCTATCCCCTTGGCGCGGAGCTCCCCGGCCTTGGCCACGAACCCCGGGAGGTGCTTCTGGGTGCAGGTGGGCGTGAACGCACCCGGGACCGCGAACAGGATCACCTTCTTGCCGGCGGTCAGGTCGCGGACCGTCACCGTCTTCAGCTCGCCGTCGGGGGAGTCGAAGTAGGAGAGCGTCGCGTCCGGGAGCCGGTCGCCGACCGCGATGGTGGCCGCAGCCGGGGACGCCGCCGCCGAGACGGCCCTCCTCGGCGCGCGGGGGAGGAGGCCGGCGCGGAGGGGCCCCGCGGCCGCGAGGCGGCGGGAGGCGAAGGAGAGGGAGGAGGAGGGGGAAGACAGCAGGACGCGCTTGCCCGCGGCCGCGGCGGCAGTGGCGGCGAGGGCGGAGGTGGCCATGGAAGCGAAATGTTCGAGGAAATGCTTTGCCGATTTGACGTTGGGAGGCGTGAGCCCTAGAAGGTTGGGAGATCTGGGTTGGAACAGGAGTGCGGCTGCCGGTTGGAAGCGGCGGGATTTGGCCGATGTGTGAGGCGGTTGGTGGAGGGGGACGGCGGCGTGAGCTGGACGGCTCGGCTATCGCTGGGCTGGGCGAGACATGGAGCCCACCATTCTGGGAGGTGTTGGGCCCAAACCATGCATTTGGAATGCTTTTCCTCTGTGAATTGTTGGTTGTTACACTGCTGGCATTTCGAGATGGTGATGACTGATCGGAGGGAAATTCCACTTAAAAAAGATAAGGGAAAATATGCATGCAGAATATTTTGTCAGAAAATTATAAACATGTATTTAGATGTCTAAAATCTAAACTGCCTTTTAATACTTGACAATTTGGTAAGCAAATTCCACCCATTCAGTTTCCCTTACGACTTCGAGAATGTGTTGTGATTCTTTCGAATAGCGCAATGCATATTGAGTTGTTTGTTTGCCGGATGTTAATACTGCGTGACTTGGTATTTTGATATAGTTGTGTGAATCTAGTGATGTATCTCGGAGACAATTTCTTGTTGCTTCAACAATTAATTTTTCTACAATAAGAATTGGACAATTGTAGGTGATTTAGGTTATCTTTTCAGCTAGGTGCATCTTATACTCTACATTATATGACATCTCATTCTCTTCATATCTTGCCCTAGCAATAAGCAACCAAGATGTTGCTTGGTACTATATTATCAGTAATGACCCTATTTCTGAGGTCGTCGGATTTTTCCGTAACTGTCCAGAAAGATTAATTATGAAGAGATGTAAATGAGCATGTATCGAACTTGCTCATGCTTTAATCATAAAAGTCCTTTTTATTACAAGAGAATATGGCTTAGTAGCCAAGTTTATATTATTAAGGGCATCTAGGTCCAAAATTTATATTACAACACAAAAGATCTTCCAAAAGAATGATGTGCATGCTCGAGCATAGATCAGATCTAAAACCAATAGTCATCTCCTTCTAGAGAGTCATCGAAACTTCCCTCAAATGATTCCTCGGATTTTTCCATACTTCTTCTATTGATGATTTAACAACTATGAGTACAACCGTACTCAACAAATCATACGAGAATATCTAATTAATTATTTGCCAATGTGTCAATAGAGTCTAGTATAAAAGGTTTTATCATTATGACTATATATGTATATTATTTACAAATATTTCTAGACTTGAAAAGTAAAATATCACATAATTAAGAGAAAATGTATTTAACCATCTTATTTGTAATCTTAAAATCCTCTTATTTCTACTTATACCTTGTTATTGGATTCACTCATTAAATACAACTTTAATTATTGAAAGTACGACGTATTCGAATGCTATAAGTTTAACTCTGCAGAGTAACCTAGTATTACTGTAACATCTTAATTTTTAGAGTTTTTTGAAGCCTTTTAAAAATTCACCATTTGAATTTTCTGAATTTAATACAAACTTAAATTGAATTTTTCATTAATTAAGAATTTTAATATGACTAAAGTAAACATCAAATAAAATAAAACCAGTTTTGTTGGGTTTCTTGTGCTGCAAGGAATTTTTTCTATATTTTTGGAGTTTTTATGGATTTATTTGCTATTTTCTAAACCTTACTTTAATTTCTTCCGATTTCTGAAATTAGAAAATCCCCAAAAATCTCATGTGCCGTTTGGACCAATCCGATCGTTCTCATGTTGTTCGGACCATCCAATCGGTCGGCTTGCTCGCCATATGATATTCTCAGCGCCACGCGTCAACCATTCGAGGGCCTCCTCATTGTTTATGTACGCTTTATGCTGCAACCATCCTATCCTTGTCGTGGCCACGTGTCACCCATCGGCACAGTCGGCTACTGTTCATCTTTGTCTCCCAGATGGACTCTGCCGCCACATCGGTTTTCATGTTCAAGCCGAACTCTCTGCCTTCTCTGAGCCACATTCCTCAGCGTTCGTGCATATATACCTGCGCCACCTTTCATGTTCTGCACCCACCGTCGTCGTTCGCCCTCGCTCGTGCGCCACTGTCCTCACTAGAGTTCGCCACTGCCATCGCTCACTAAGCCCGCCCGTTGCCTTGCCGTCGTGCGTTAAGCTACGTCATCGCCACTGTTAAGCGCTGCCACCTCAGGGGTCATCTCCTTCGACGCTATCGTTGCCTTCGCCTCCGGCCGCCATTCGCCGTTCTCGTCAGTGCACCAACTACCGCAGTTCGCTGAGCCACCCTTGCCAATGGTGAGTTCACCAACTAGCCTCATCCGACCTCTCCACCATCCAACCCAGCCGCCGTCGCTTTGCCTTCAGCAGCCAACCATAGAGCACGATGCGTCATCGTCGTTCAAACCATTTGAACGTCCTTCACCATCTAGACCGTTTGATCATATTTGAACCGTCCGATCATTGCCATCCCTTCGACCGGTCCAAACATCTTCAGTTAGTTCAATCATTCTCGGCCATCTGATCATCGTTAGACCATCCGATCATTGTCATCGTCTGGACAGTCCGATCATCATCACTCCTTAGTCATCCGATCATCGTTTCATGGACTTTAGGTGTTCACTACTAGCAAGTAACATATAGAACTGCTAGTAACTAACACGACAAGTAAAATATAGAGCTAGCAACTAATATAGAGTTGTTAGCAAGTAATATAGAGCCACAACTAGTAGTTGATTGCATAAAATCATTGATAATTGTCATCAGGTAATAAAGAAATGATAGCAAGTAACACATAAAATTATTAGGTGTTGGAGGTAAAAAATTTTGGAAGGTTTTTAGTAAAAGGAGAAAGCTCGGCGTAGAACGCGATGAAGCAAGTTTTTCAGAGATGACAACATAGGCTAAAACTCATCGGAGATGGCGAATCAACGTCGGGAAGTCAAAAACGGCTATTTCCGCAAAAAGCTCAATTTCTGTCGATTGGCTCCATAAAAAATTAAATAAAAATGGTAGATGAATTGCTTAGAGGCTAGCACACCATATAATGTGAACAAAAATCAAGAAACTCATGGAAAAAGTAGGGTACATGAAGAAATAGTTTTGCTATCGTGGCTTGACAAGGTCAACGAGGACTCACTGATCTTCAGGTGATGGTGACGGAAGCACGATGTAGAACGCATTGAGACGAACTCAATGGTGTAGACGACTTGACCAACGGACTAGCGGAATGCGATGGAAAAGATCTTCAGCAGCCGGCAAGTTGACGTCGGCGTTCTAGACAAACGGAGAGGAGATGCAAGTGAGGTTCGGTGAAACGAAGAGGGAAACGTAGTGAACACAATGCCCACCTTGTTAGGGGTGGAATATGCACGGTTGCCCAGTGGTAAGGAGAGAAACAATGGTACGATTTGGCCCACAATTGCGTCGATGCTCTAGCGAAGCTCTGACGATGGCGAGGGGAGCACTGCGTAGAATGCGCAAAGGCAAAGTTGGTGGTATGGTCAATGGTGGTGAGACTTCACTGTAGGCGGCGCAAAATGGCTGAGGAACTATGTTTGGATGGTGAAATAAAAATGTCGATTGCGGCAAATAGAAGTAGAGGGATGACTTGAGATTTTTAGGGATGGATGAGGATGAGAAGGGGCTTCTAGGGCTCTCTTTTATAGGGGCAGAGGTGGACCAGATGAGGAGATTGATGCGGTGTGTCTCCCGATGCCATGACACGTTCCGACAAAATGGGCGCACAAAATTGAGGGCTAAGGCCGGAAATGGGAGAGTCTTGATGAGAAAAATTGAATGCTTTTGATTGCGTAAGAAATCGTGGAGGAAATAATAGATTTTGAAAAGGTCAACAGAGTGCTAATGGCGGCTGTGCTGGTTCGAGAGTGCACACACCGGAGAAGAAAGAGAGGAGAGAGAAAAGAAAGAAAAGAAAAATCCAAAAAATAAGAAATAAATTTAAGAAAATTCTACAAAAATCCTTGAAACGTGAAAACATCAAATAAAATATTTTTATATTTAATTAAAGTTGATTTTAATTATTTAAAATTTTTTATTTTTCTAAGTTTAAATTAATCCAATAAATTATAAATAAAGCCTAAAAATTTTAGAAAACACATAATTTTAGAAAAAAATATAGAGGTTTATGAAGCTATTTTGGTCTTAGAAAAATATTTCAACTAAAAGTTAGCTATTTTTCTTTATAAAATACTTTTCAAAGGAAGGTATTTTTAAAAGCAGAAAATATGCAATTAATTTGTTTTTTAAAAAATTAGGCAACAAAAGCAATTATTTTTATTTTAAACTAAATTAATTTTTAATAATTTTTTTAAAAAATAGCTATACTGTTATAGAGGGATACGGTGCTACAGAGTAGGTCGGGAGGTAGCGACGCTGCGAGAGGAACGAGATCGATGGAAGGGATCAAGTCAGGATGGTAATGGGAATGATACAAACAGACGTATATGTTTGTGAGAATTTGCCATGATGTGAGAGATTCTCTGCAGAATTTGATAAGTGAGTTCAGGGTTTCTATCCGCCTCGATTTTAGCCATTTAAGCCATATTCAAAATGTTGAATAATACCTCCTTAGCACTAGATACTTGGCCTCTAAGAAACAACATAAAGAAAAGGAACCATCCATCATACGATGGCGGTTCACCAAGGCAGAAATATCTCACCTGCCCGGTCAGACTCAGCAGACCCAAACCGAACACACAGACGCGCAAACCCCCAGCCCAAACCCACCCAGGCCACAATCCAACACCCCACCAACTCGAGCCGCGATATTTGCGTTTGCGCCTCGTCTCCGCGGAAGCCGCCGTGCCTATTTCACCTTCACAAAAAGCAATAAAAAAACCCAGAGACAGAGAGAGAGAGAGAGCAGCCTTCTCTCGCTCTCCTATCCTTCCCCCTAGCAGCCGCCGCCCCCATGGCCTCCTTCCCCTCCCCTCCCATCGCGGCCGCCGCGCCGCCGCGCCTCGCCCCGGGCCTCCCCCTAGCCGCCGCCGCCGTGCTCCGGTCCTCCCACCCCTTCCGCCCGCCCGCCATCACCGCGCGCCGATCTTCCCTCGCCGTGCGCTCGTCCACCATCGCCGCCCCGGCCAACCCCCTCCGCTGCACCCACCGCCGCGCCCTCTCGCCCAGGTGAGTGCTGGCTACTGAGCCCACCGCTTGTTAGGGTTCATCCGGTTCCGCGAATTGACCGCGGCTGATTCGTGTCGGTGTATGTGTGCCTGCAGGTTGAGAAAGCGGACGCAAGGGCTCGGCGCAGCGTCGGCGTTTGGGAGTTTCGGCGAGGAGAGGGACGGGTGCCTCTCGTGCTTCCCGAAGAGCCGGAGGCGGGGGAGGCCGGGGCTCGCGAGGTTTGCGCCTTGCGCGCTCCCGCACACCTCGGGGTTATCTCTACACAGCCGGTGGAGCGGTGCTAAGGTTCGTTTCATCTGTAATTCGTCCGAATTGGTAGATTAGTGAATGGGTTTTCGTTAATCGGATTGCATGTGATGACTGTGCTGGAAAAAGCGTTTGGTCCCTTGCTTCCATTGGTGGGTTTGGTTCGGTTGCTTGTTTAATGGTGCGAGTAACGTCGGGGTATAGGATCAGTACAATAAACATGGATTGGCCATCGGTACAATTGTTTAATGCAAGTGTTACTTGCATGCTTTTTAAAAAATAATTAAAAAAAGTGTTCCCCGACATCTATAGAAGTTTAATATGGGAGAAGTTGCATGTTTGTTTTCTGAGTAGATGACAAGCTAATTGTTGAGCTTCAAATGTTGAAGCTAGTGGGAAGTCTTGTACTGCAAATCATTGTACCAAGCAACATTCTGCAAGAGAGCAGTCGCATGTCGCTTTCTAAATATACAGCAAGCTAATTGTTGAATGAACATCACATTTTGAAGTTGGTGAGAGGTCTTGTACTGCAAATCATTGTACCAAGCAGCATTCTGCAACGGTAGTTTTCGTTGTCTCGTGAGCATCTTGAGAGTGCACTGCAGTCATGTAATGTAGGTACCATTATTTTCGTGTTTGGAATACTGTTACTTCATCTGTTTATTCTGATACGTTTATTACTATTTATTGGAAGTGCCAATGCTTTACTTTTGTTACTTAAAAAAAAAAGAAATAAAAGGTTTACATAGCATTGCAGAGTATAATGTGATGTCATAGTCCACACCTTCCCTTTTTCATGTTAAAAAGGTTCTGTGGAGTTCCATTTTCTGACTTAATTCTTTGCTGATTTTCAGGTCAGGCATAGTCATATATTACATGCTGCTGGACCTGATGAACCACATGTTGCAAGTCCGACATTGTCTGAAACCACTCTTGATAAGCCATATCTTGATCACTCAATTACAAAGGAGGAGCTTGAAGATTTCCTTAACACTCCCTTCCTTCCCATCCAAAGCTAATCCGGGGCCAATTGAAGAATGGCCTCCGGTATCTTATTTTACCAAACAAAGTTCCAGCAAACAGGTGAGGAAACTTCTTTTCACCTCCATCTATTAAACCTCTTCATAATCCTCTGCTGCTGTAACAAAAATATTTACATGATTTGCTGCTATTAGCTGGGCTTCCTAGCATAGAGGGCATTTGTGGTGATTTGCTGCTATTAGCTGGACTTCCTAGCATAGTGGGCCTTTGTGGTTATGACCTGTCATTGTAACTTCCTTGCTACTGAATTTTTATAGGATCCTTTGTACAACTACAGCCTTAATTTCCCAATGATCTAGTAATTTATGTCAACCTTTGTTTTTAGTTTGAACTCAGTTTTAAAGATACTTGACAAAATTATAGGTGAAGCCCTTGAACAGTTGAACTAGTGCATAGTGTTGATTTGAGTTCTTGAACATCAAAATTGTGTGCTAGTATATGCCTATATGGGCCCAGCAATAAATATTGCTACCTTCCTTTTCTTTTTTTCTACACAATTTTAAAGACGTTTGACATATTATAGGTGAAGCCCTTGAACAATTGAACTAGGGCAAAGTGTTAATTTGAGTTCTTGAACATTAAAATTGTGTACCAGCATATGGATCCAGCAGTAAATATTAAATCTGTGCCTAAATCTGAGGTAAATGTGGAGCAAGCAAGCATTAGTCTTGATATACATGGCGAATATGTGCATTAATGTTCTAACTACTTTCGTTTGCAGGTTTGAGGCTCACATGGAAGTTCATGTTGGATCAATTGATGAGGAAGAGGATGAGCAGGGAATTGCACATATGATTGAACATGTTGCATTTCTTGGCAGTAAAAAGCGTGAGAAACTTTTGGGGACAGGTGCAAGGTCTAATGCATATACGGACTTCCACCATACAGTGTTCCATATCCATTCTCCAACAAAAACTAAGGTCCTTACTTTTGTGGCTTTTCTCAATGCCCATTTTGGAATTGGAAATTAACTCTTTGGTAGTTTGTTCAAGGTTATCATTGCTTTCTTGTTTGCAATTTTGCATATTTTCTTTGACAAGGGCTTGTATGAAAATGAACTGGCAAATGTATTTGTTGACTGCCATATACTGTGCACAAAGTATCTTTAAAATTTTGCATTTAGAATTTTTTTAAAAAATCTGATGGTTATTAGATGCCTTCTCTTGTATATTTAAGGATTACACTTATTAATTTGTCTTTTATGTGGCAGGAATATGGTGAAGACTTGCTCCCTTCTGTGTTGGATGCATTGAATGAGGTTTGGTGTTAATGTCATTCTTATGTGGACTAATTAGCTGTGTCAATTTTTGAGTTGACTATCATTTTTTGCTAAGAATATTTGTAACGGCAAGCATATTCATTTGGTTGGAGCAATTATAGGCTGTCTGTCAACTTTTGGCTATCTTTCTTGTTAAGGATATTTGAAACAGCAAGAATATTCAATTGGTAGCTGAAGTTTTAGATGCATGCTACCAAGATATTTGAGTAGTCTGTTTAACATATTTTCTTGATGTTGTTAGGTAGAGACCTAAACAAGTTGTGTCAATTAATTTCTTTCAGATAGCTTTTCATCCAAAGTTTTCTTCATCTCGTGTTGAGAAAGAGAGAAGAGCAATTCTTTCAGAGCTCCAGATGATGAACACAATTGAGTATCGTGTTGATTGCCAGGCAAGTAAAAAAATTATTCTGTCCTGTGTTTTACCGAGATATCTTCTGAGAAGGGGCATAATCTTTAGTACTCTTGGAACTCATGCTGAATTAATTAATATTTAAGGGCACTGTCTTTCTGTACTAATTGTGGTTTGTATGGTGTAGTTGTTGCAACATTTGCACTCAGAAAACAAACTGAGCAAACGATTCCCTATTGGACTTGAAGAGCAAATACAGAAATGGGATCCTGATAAGATCCACAGATTTCATGAGCGCTGGTATTACCCTGCTAATGCCACTTTGTACCTGGTAGGAGAAATCGATGATATTCCTAGAGCAGTGCAAGAAATAGAGGTAACCAGAATTTACATCATCTTAAGTGTTATTGTTGATAGTTTTGCTGATTTGTTTATAGGATTAAGTGGCAGGCTTGTTCGCTGACCCATTGTATTGCAGGCTGTATTTGAAAATACACTTCCGGAAAACAAAGTAGCGCCTATGTCAACTGCAAGTCCATTTGGTGCCATGGCAAGCCTTTTTGCACCAAAGCTACCGGGTGGCTTGGCTGCAAGCCTCGCTGGTGAAAGATCACCTGCTACAGATAAAATAAAGCCTATAAAAAAGGAAAGGCAGGCAGTTAGACCTCCTGTAGAGCATAAGTGGTCTCTTCCTGGAGTTGACCAGGATGCCAAGCCTCCAGCTATTTTCCAACATGAGTTGATTCAGAGTTTCTCTGTCAACATGTTCTGTAAGGTACGATCAATGTTCATTGTCTGCTAGTCTTTACTCTTTAGCTATGCTTTGTACCTTTGTGGCTTAGTTTAATACCAAATGTTTCATTAGTTGTTTCTGTTATAAATATATAATATGTACCAGATAAACAAACCAGACCAACTTTTGTTGTAAGGCTTATGCCGGGTTTGATAGCTTTTTCATCTCCTTTTTTCTGTAACATTTGTTGTCTCATGTAAACAGTAGTGCATGGGATACAATCCTCTTTTGAGATATTCGAATAGGATGATTTCTTCAACTAGCTTGATGCTGCTCTTGGTGAGGTTTCTTAATCATGCATCATTTGCATATGGCTGACTATTGCTTTTCATTTTTGGACAGATACCTGTCAACCAAGTTCAGACATATAAAGACCTGCGCAGTGTCCTGATGAAACGGATATTTTTATCTGCCCTGCATTTTCGAATCAATACAAGATACAAGGTTTGTGATTTTGAACCAAATTTGTGACCCGATGCCTTATGGGACACTATTTTGAAATCCTATACATGTTCTTCCATTTTTGCTTGTTGTATCGGAATTTGATGTTTTCTTTGCTTTATAACTCTATACTTACAGCATTGGATTAATTCAAGTGCTTCGCCTTCTTTTATATCTATGCATATTTGTTCGCAGATTGTTTGTATATTTTGAACAGAAACATATGTTGGGAGCTTTATGCCTACCACAGCATGTGTGTTCCCATAATATGATATTCTCACATGAATATCCATTGTTGTTTTGTTTTTTAATTAAACTAATTAGCTATTCAAGAATTCATTGTTCTGGATACAAGACTTGAAGCATGAGTCCTTAGGATGTTCAGGTTCTTCCAGTAAAGAATTTGCACATGTTAGGAAATCATTATGTCTTTTACCTGCAAATAAATATATATTTATAGTTTCTAGTTCCAACTGAATAATGCTTTTTCCTGCCTTTTAATGTTGGTCATTTATACAGAGCTCAAATCCTCCCTTTACATCTGTTGAGCTGGATCACAGTGACTCAGGAAGGGAAGGATGCACGGTCACTACTCTTACAGTAACAGCTGAACCTCAAAATTGGAGGAGTGCCATCAAAGTTGCTGTTCATGAGGTTTGTGCCTTCATGGCTCAATTATTTTACAAGTATTGTTTTAGCTCACCGTATTGTATCATTAGAAATATAGATAAAAAATGAAAAATCCTAGATAATGTAAGCTTTGAATATGAGGAAAATTGTGAGAAATGTATGTGTTGGTTTAGTACAGATGGAATAACTAATAGTCTAATATCTTTCTTTGGGCACAAGGAAAGGAATGATTTAGGAACTACAATTGTTGAAGAGAACAGATGAAAAGGAATTCAATGGACGATATTATAGCAAGATTGTCCAAGCATGAGTCCTGCCCAAGTCAAGCCTAGCCTGGTCTATGTCCTGCCTAAGCCCACTAGCCCAGTTTAATCTGGCATTATCCAAGCCCAACTTAGGCCAAACCTGAGCTGGACTGAACCCCAGCTGATCCAAGTTTTGATCCAGGTCGAATCCAGGCCAAGCCTGAGTTTTAGCCAACTTGAGAAATGTTCAAGACGTGGTATTGCTTTTAACTGATGGATGTGTTTTACTTGGTAAATGGTTGCCATTGATTTGATCACGTCGCACAATGGTTGAGCTTGCTTTGTATTCAACTTTGGATCAGAGATAGATTTTGTGCTGCATGAGTGCTTTGGCCTTATTTGAACCACTTTTATTGCAGGGGTTCCATTCCTTCTTACCAACTTTTCGTTATGCTGTTTTAGGTTCGGAGACTCAAAGAGTTTGGTGTCACAATGGGAGAAATGACCCGTTACATGGATGCACTAATAAAAGATAGCGAGCAGCTGGCCATGATGATTGACAGTGTTCCGTCGGTTGACAACTTGGACTTTATTATGGAGAGTGATGCACTTGGCCATACTGTTATGGATCAGTTGCAGGGTCATGAAAGTTTGCTTGCGGTTGCCGAAACTGTCACCCTTGAAGAGGTACTATTGGACTATTTCTTTTATACAAGTCACAGTTGAAATGATGGCACCAATCTATTTTACCTTTTTTTTAACAATTGTGCTAGTTTTTTATGATACTATAATGAGATACATTTTACCATATGTAGGTTAACACTGTTGGCGCAGAAGTACTTGAGTTTATTTCAGACTTTGGAAAACCCAATGCCCCACTTCCTGCTGCTATTGTGGCCTGTGTGCCAAAAAAGGTCCATATTGATGGAGTAGGTGAAACTGATTTTGATATACATCCAGAAGAAATCACCGAGTCCATCAAGACAGGTCTTGAGGAACCCATTTACCCGGAGCCTGAGGTATGCTGGTTATTTGTGATATCTGTTTCATGTTGTGGAGCTATCTACTCGATATAGGACAGGTCATGTTTGAAGTTTTTTGGTACCTCTGAAAACTGTAAAGCTGCACATTGTCTTTATGGGCTGTTGATTAATTATTGTTTTTCTGGTTGCAGCTTGAGGTGCCAAAGGAATTGATTACTCAATCACAACTTGAAGACTTGAAAGTGCAACGCCAACCGTCATTTGTTCCTTTGAGTAAAGAGCAGGAAGTGGTGAAAGTATTTGACAGTGAAACTGGTATAGCACAATACCGCCTTTCTAATGGAATTTCCATCAACTACAAGGTACTTAGTCAACTGGAAACCTCTGGCTATTATTCTACGGATTATCTTCACTTCAATATGCCAATTCTGTTGTAGTTTAGCTTATATTTTATGTTCCATACTAAATGTTAGATGATGAATTGATATAGATCACACAAAATGAGGCAAGGGTTGGTGTCATGCGGCTGATAGTAGGTGGTGGGAGAGCCACAGAAGATTCTGAATCGAAGGGATCTGTTATTGTTGGTGTTCGTACCTTGAGTGAAGGTGGCTGTGTTGGTAACTTTTCAAGGGAACAGGTATACTATACTGATAGGTTTGTCAATTGATTTGGTTCCTCCCATCTACTTCCGCTATTCCAAAAACTAGTCACTTGTATCCTTGCCAGCCAAACTTAAACTTATCTAACTTTGACTGTTTATTTATTTATAAATATTTAGACTAGTTGCAAGAAAATTACTCCCTCTGTTCCTTTTTTCAATGTAGTTGTAGCTTCAAATTCTTGTTCATGAATAAGCAAGTTCAACAGTTTTAATTTTACTACAACATTGTAAATTCACCCTTGTTTTTATTTGCATACACCACTGTACTGCTATTTATTTCCCCTGGCCTCAATACTGAACGGAATCCAATAGTGATGTTCACAGATTATTTGCCTTTCATCATCTTAGTGCTGATAATTATTCAATAGCACTTTCATACAATATGTGTATGTGATATTTGTGGATTTTTTTCAGGTTGAACTTTTCTGTGTGAATAATCTCATAAACTGCTCACTGGAATCCAACGAGGAGTTCATCTTTATGGAATTTAGATTTGCTTTAAGAGACAATGGCATGCGTGCTGCATTCCAACTCCTCCATATGGTCCTTGAGGTGTGGTTTTCAATTTACTACAGAACATTCCTGCCTCATTATATAGAAAATAATGTTTTCTCTAAACATGAAGGTCTAGTACTTACATAATCACTTCTTTGTGTTACAGCATAATGTGTGGCTAGAAGATGCATTTGATAGAGCGACTCAGTTATATTTGTCTTACTACCGCTCCATTCCCAAAAGTTTGGAACGTTCCACAGCTCACAAGCTTATGTTATCCATGTTGAACAATGATGAAAGGTTTGTAGAGCCATCGCCACATTCATTGCAGAAGTTAACTCTTCAATCAGTTAAAGAAGCTGTTATGAACCAGTTTGTGGGTGGCAACATGGAGGTTCGTGGAGTAGATTGTCCTTTCCAAGTCCCTTCTCTCTCTCTCCCTCACTCTCTCTCGAAGTGTGTTCTCATGGAACCTGTATGCTTGCTCCAACATTTGATTTTTTCCTATTTTTCCTTTTTATTTAAGTTTATAATAAAATAATTTATCCAGGTCAGCATAGTTGGTGATTTCACTGAAGAAGAGGTAGAATCTTGTGTTCTCGATTACCTCGGGACTGTAAAAGCTACAAATTCTTCAAACACGGAGGAGCGTATTGAGAAGATTTCCTTCCGGCCATTTCCATCGGATCTGCATTTCCAGCAAGTATGAAGTATCATGCAGCCTTCGTTACAAAATGTTTTTAATATATTCATGACTTTTTTTAGTTATGCAGCGCAATAAGAGGCCCCGTTCAATTCGGCTGTGGCTAATGGCTGTTGTCTTTCGACTGAAATGGCATTGTGGCAGCTGTTAACTTTTGGTTAAGACATTCAATTAAAAGAAAATGAAGAAAAATGTTATATCTCCACGGACAATGCAAAGAAAAAAGGGGAAAAAGAGAAAAAAAAAGCCGTGTTAAAAAGTCAACGCATTCAAAACAGCCTCTAACTTTTAAAAGCTAGAAATCAAAAGGCAAAAGCTGTTTGGAATGGGGCCAGAGATAGTTACAATGTGATTACAACACTGATGTTAATTGAGGCATTAGTGAAATAAAAAACACAGACATGGATATTTTGGTACTTTTTTGAAATCATGTATTTAAATATTAAAACCCAAATCATTTGGTCATTCATAATGTAGACCTGTTTGTTTGATTGTGGATTCTTCTTGTCCAGGTATACATAAAGGATACCGATGAGAGAGCTTGTGCATACATTGCAGGACCTGCACCTAATCGATGGGGGTTTGCTACTGAAGGAATTGACCTCTTTAATGCCATTCAGAGTTCTAGTGCAGATGGTAATTCTAATTTAATGTGTGCTACAGTGACTTGCCTTACTCTACCTACCAGTCAATATCATATATCTTAGTTAGGCCTGATTTTTGTTTCTGTTTGATAAATTCTCACTTATCATGTAGTCAGAATTACAGGATAGATTCAATGGTAATGAACATGTGGACTGATAATTTTGTCGTATTATTGCAGCACAAGTTTCTGAACGAGCAAACTCAGATCTAATGGGGAAGAGGCATATTGATGTTCGCAGCCATCCTCTTTTCTTTGGCATCACTTTGAGTTTGTTGGCTGAAATTATTAATTCTAGGTATAGCATTTCTGCACATTATTCGTTTTATGTACATCATTGTAAAACTGCTCCAAACATGGTACATCTTACACAGTTCATGTCATGCTATGCCACCTTTGGATAACTTAGTTAATGTTAGTATATCAGGTGGCAGTTTGCTTCTAAAAAAATTTGATGATTCTCAATATATTGAATTGTACACGATTGAGAATGTGAGATACTTGGCTACACCTATCTAATTAATATCCGTGCTTCATTATTCTTAACCAGAAAAACTATAATATGGAGAATGATGATTTTCATGGTGATGGATTATTATGTTGGTGTTTAGCTGACAGGACTAACATGATGTGCCGCACTGTTTTTTCCTCAGGCTATTTACAACAGTTCGAGATTCCATGGGATTAACCTATGATGTTTCTTTTGAATTAAACCTTTTTGACAAATTGGATCTTGGTTGGTATGTGATCGCTGTAACTTCAACTCCGAGCAAGGTATTTTACTTCTGATCTTGAGCTTGTTGTTCTGTGTGCTTCTGTTGCTAATATTCACACATTGTGATCTTTGATGCCAGGTCCATAAAGCTGTTGATGCATGCAAAGGTGTTCTCAGAGGATTACATAGTAACAAAATTGTTGAAAGGGAGCTGGACCGGGTTAGTCAAAACTTTTGTAGCCTTTTAAATTCTGTGGTTAATAATCTAGCAACCAGTATGGATAATGCTACCATCTTGCTAATCATGGCTATGGTGCTTACGGTGTAGATTAGTTTAACAGAAGTGTACATTTTAGCAACTTTTGCACATCTTGTTTAATTTTTATTTGTAATTTTAATCCACTTAGGTTGAATTTTCATCTTAATTTTTGGGTAAAATGTATATTCTTGTTGATTAAGATGTTGTATTTTGTTGTATTATATATTAAACAAAGTTTAGAACACAACTTTACAGTTCTAAATTTATACCATCAGGATCATGAGAACATTATGTAGTAGGCACCGTGGTTTTCTACTCCACTTGTTAATGTGTTATAGTTATTATTGCTAATGGCAATTTTCATGTGTTTCAGGCAAAGAGGACACTATTGATGAAACACGAGGCTGAGACAAAGACAAATGCCTATTGGCTTGGTTTGCTAGCCCATCTGCAGTCTTCATCTGTACCACGAAAGGTAAAAAAAGATACAGAAATAAACTGACTCTCCATTCTAGCCTTGCACAGGCACTTCGTTTACCTTGTCATGTTATACTATGGTAATTTCTACGTAGTTAACCTTTGGTTGAGCCAATATTTTAGCTACCCTGTCTAGTATTTTTTATAAAAAATGCGATCTTTTCTAAATGAACTTCTGAAAGCCTGCTGACATGAGACCATCTCTGGGCTTGTTATGATGAAATATAATGTCTCCATAACAGTTATGATCATGGAATTATGGATTGAGAAGTTTGCTGATACATTAAAAAATTCCAGGGGTTGCCCTACGAATAGCAGAAGGAAAGCAAATGCAATCTATATTCTGTATATATTCCATCTGGCTGCAATTATAAGTCTACCATGTGGTTGACACTGGACATTTGGTACTCACATACTTTTGGGACTTGGGACAACCAGTCAACCACCTCTCAGCTTCCCATGCAAGTAGAGCATTCAGTATGTTAAGCAAGCATTTTACTGAAATAAGGATAACTAAAATCAGGAGGTACCTGACCTTGTGGTTTTCTGAATTTCCAACCAGACTCCTAGATGGCTTTAAATGGGTGAAAACAACGAATAAATATGGAAAATGTAATCATGTCCAGATGGCCAGAACTCCATCTAAATTCTGGTTCTGGGCCTTTTCTTGACCATAGTCGTTAGAAGAAATTTTGAGCTGTAGTCAGCGTAGTGTGTATCTGCTAATGTATGATCACATTTTAAATTTGTAGAAATTGTATTTTTTTCTATATACTATTAGTTGTAGCAGCTCCTTCTTATCCTTCATTTGATTACTGTTAATTTGCATACTGATTTTATTTGCTTTTCTGGTGTTGTATCACTGTCTTACTGTAGTTTTCATTCATGTGTTCCAATTAAATGCAGGACATATCCTGTATCAAGGAACTGACGACATTGTATGAAAGTGCAACCATTGAGGACTTGTATCTTGCATATGAGCACCTGAAAGTTGATGATTCTTCTTTATTTGCTTGCATTGGGATTGCTGGCGCTGAATCTGGTGAAGATATGAATGGTAATAAGAACTCAACTGGTTTCACGAACTAACAAGAGTTCCTGATCATGTGGTTTGCCCGAGTTTGAAACATTTTCAAGCTTGAGCAATATTAGTACATAAAACTAGTCTCGGTTAGCTGCAATGCAGTATATCGTCCAATTGAAAATAAACATGTGTTGATCAGCAGTATGGTATAGAGGGTAATTTATTAAAGTTTGTGATTTTAACCATTACTTGTTATGTTAATGATGTGATTGAACTGCAGATGATGAGCCTGATATGGGGCTTCATGGTATGACTCCCATCGGAGGAGGCCGGGGTCTATCAACAATGACCAGACCAACCACATAATTTCTGCACCTTTCCATGCCCCAACTCTTTCAAGGTGTATATTTATATATATTGAAGCAAGGGTGTGTGATATATTCAATACTCATAATTACAATGTTTTTGCCAAACCTGCAGGCTTTTGTTCTTAATTTCAATTGGCCGTGCTGCACACTACAGGGATCGACATATGTCCTGTAGAGAGGAGTCGTATGATCCTATGGAGACTACATGTTGACAATCGTTTGCTGGCACGTACTGCCTAGACCCTTTGATGCATTGGATCGGGCCAACTGTTATTTCGTGTGCATTGCAGCAGAAAGCTTGGTTGTTGCATTTTTTCTAGAACTATTTAAGTTGATTGTTGGCAAGGTCTCAGAAAGGCTTTCATTGGAGGCCATGTTCACCTGTAAAGAACAGTTGATTCTGGCAGATTCCTCGGCTGTTGTAACTAAGAGTTCTTTAGGTCGTTGCAGAAGACAGGATGGCAGTAAGAATCACAGATAAATTACTGTTCAACGGCTAAAGTAGCACAGGGCATCTGTAACACAATAAGGAAAAATCATAGGCTTGTAACATTTTGTTATCATTCTTTTTTTTTTCTCGAATCATTTGGTTATCATTCTTTTTTCTCGAATAGTGTATATTTGAGTTAATATGGCCTGTTTGTATTGGCTTTTAAAAACTGTTTTTTTATAGTAAATAGTTTTTCTACTGTATCTAGTATTTAAACGGAGTGTTTTTTCAAGATAGAGTTTAAAGGTCAATTATAGTATACACTATAGTTGATTTTATTTATATTGATCAAAATTGTAGACGAGTTTCTCTTTAAATGATGTTAAATGATATTACTATTTAGGAAAAAGTCTAAATTACTACCTTTAAGTATAGTTTAAGTCTAGATAACCCTTTAAAGAATGAAAATGTTTACTTAACTCTCTGCATTTGTTAAACCAGATCAAAGTTTATTTTTACCTATTTCTAAAATTGGTTTTGCTGAGTTGATTGGTTTTATTGACCAGGATTGATATATAAACTATTCTGGCATCGTCAGAGAGATGCCGAGGAGGTTGACAAGGCGTGGGCCACGGACGGATGAGAGGATGGTCGGCTTGGATCTGGAGCGTGGGGTCAATCTTGGTGCTCGTGGTCAAGCTGAATAGATCCACGAACACGCTGAAGGCAGGAAAACGAAGATTGATGCAGTTCTTGGCCCGGCATTGATCGACTTGTGCGTGAAGTGTGGGCATGTGAAGCAGTCACTGGAGGTTTTTGAACGAATGCAAAGCCGAGACACCATGGCCTGAACTACGGCAAACTCGGTGTCGTGGATGCAGTAATGGTTACCTAGCGTGAGGTCGTGCTCCACGCCAAAAAAATGGAGCAATTTGACCTGGGCGGCTGGGCGTCTATTATACATTCTATTGCGCATGAGCGGAGGCCGCGAGCCAAGCCTGAGCTGAATAGCAGATCACCGGGTCGGTGCAGTATGCGGAGATGAACCTGCATTTTCCTGCTTGCCGTCGTGCTCTTCCTCCCGCTGCAGACGCCGGCGTCGGTAGACAAGAAGTAGTATAGATCCAAGCTCCAGATCCAAGCCGACCATCCTCTCCTTCGTCCGTGGCCCACGCCTCGTCAACCTCCTCGGCTTCTCTCCGGCGATGTCAGGATAACTTATGTGTCAATCCTAATCAATAAAATCGGTCAACTCAGCAAAACCAGTTTTGGAGATGGATAAAAGGTGAACTTTGATCTGGTTTAGCAAACGTAGGTGTTAAGTAAACCTTTTCATTCTTTGAGGAGTTATCCAGATTTAGACTATATTTGGGGTAGTAATTTGAACTTTTTTTTACTATTTATATGTTAAAGCTAAAAGCTATCCTTAAAAGGTAATATGAAATGAACGGGCCTATAATGAGTAATTTCACAGTTTTGTTGATAGTTTTACTACCTGTGTAATTGTTTGTTTTAAAATACCGCAATATCAATGTCAGGCCACGCATTATCACAAGGGGAACCGGTGTCAATTTATTTGGTAATTCATTCATACGGGTTTAGGCTGAACGAATGTTGGAAGGCAGCATGACGCTGCCGCCCTGCACACGAGCCTTCTCCATCTCCATGGCGACATCGTCTTCCCGTGTTGTGATCACCCCTGGCTCCTTCCAAGAACGATATTCCTCTCAGATTGAAGTGAATCGATGCTCTGGCTGCATCTCCGTTTTGAAGCGCTCTCTTCCTGTGCTCTACACTCCGGTGGACCGCGATGAACAGGCTGTCGAGGAGCCATCTGTTCTCTCCGGGTGTGCCTGGTTGCCTGCAACATACTAGCCCAGCCCGTACGAGCCATCCAGGCTGCCTCAGCTTGGACGAGTGGATGTACGTTGTTTAGTTGCCTATTTCTATTGGACCAGGTTACATGTGATAAGAAGTTATTTGGTTGGTTGCATTAACAGGTTGGACGGACGTCTGGCCGCAAGAGTGTGTGTTTGGATAGCTGCACATTAATTGAGTTTGCTCACCTCTTTTCATTGGGTGGTGAGGTTACCCCTTACAATACAATATAAGGAGGAGAAAAACGATTTTCAAACTGCTGTGTGCTCTATTATTCTACTTAGCCGATTCAACTTGATTATCCTTTGAATGTAATCGTGCGATCCTTTGAGATTAATAGATAATTAGCTGTTTGATGATTGACTTCGAATGATCTGCATTTTTCTTGTACGTGCTTAGTCTAGTAGTTCGAATGTGTAGCATTGAGCTATTAAGTCTGACACTTTGCATTCTAAGTTTCTTTGGTGAACTTCAAATTCTACCATACAAGTTAAACAACTGAAACATACAATGTATGGCAAATTAAAATTGGCACAACTGAGTTTAACGAGCAAATCACAATGAAATTTTTATTAAAGAAGAAACATATGCCACAATCTTGCTAACATTTACATTCATAGTGTAATACACATTTTGTTTTACAATAATCCAAGGCTACTCAAGCAGATCAATGTGTCTCATGAGCAGTATCAGAATTAATAATGCATCATTGACAGAAATCATCATTGGTCAATACCACATGGGCGCATGGCACATCAAAATTATGTTTTCATCACTTACACTACATCACAAAGAGGCAACCAATCAATAGCATATATACATAAGCCAAGCATTAATATTTCCATCATATAATTAAGCTAAACATCAATATTTTTATCATATATAATTAAGCTAAGATATATAAATAAGCCAAGCATCCAACATTTCCATCATATATAATTAAGCCAAGTATTTAACATTTCCCAATGTCATTCGTGTGTGGTGCCCCTATGATCACCAGCCACTTGTCCACTACCACCTCATGAGGGGTTTGCATATACCACCCTAGTGCATTAAAAGTTAAATGTTTAGATGGTTTTAGAGATGAGGGGTTTGCCGTATCCAAGGGATGCTCCTCTAGTGACATAACATCATCGACCAATAGTAAAAATGCTAAGATAAATTAACCACGCCAAGTGTCACATTATGTTCTGAAAATTAATAAATAAACAACATCAGATCAAGTGCATAGGGAAAACATAATAGGCTACCTACTAATTTGTTAATTTATTTACGACCATCAATTAATGATGCATTTCACACCAATCTTACATCCAAAAAAATCTTAGCTATACAGATCTACATGATTCCACACTAACCAAGTGAAAAGATCATACAGAAACACTAGATCTACTTGTTTCTTAACCGAGGATAGCACAAAGAGATAAAACAATACCATATCTATAAGCGGATGAAACAAAGAGAAAACTCACTCAAATATACCAGATCTAGATGTACGTGATCTAAACTAAACCAAATCAAAGGTCAAGAGGGGAGAGGGGGAAAAGAAAGACCAGAAGAAACCACAAATGGAGGAGGGGAAGCGTACCTCGCAGTATATAGTACCCCGCGGGACACCACGCCCGCTCGCAGTATATACTGGGTAGATTTGTTTGGTAGCTCCTTCAAAGATGGGAGGCACTAGTATCTGGTGGTTCCTCTTAAGGATAATAAAGACTCTCTTTGGTACCCCATGCTCCACCTCGGTAGTCTTGAGAGTACTACCACATGATTCTCAGGCAACCGGGACGACCGTCCAAACAGAAGGATGCGAGCCAAAGCATGCAGCACCGTGCATGGCAGCATAAGCTTAATTGGCTGCTTCGGGCAGCCTGCTACTTAAACAGCACGCTCTGGTCGCTGCTTCCCGGTCTCCGGCTATATATACTTTCGGAGATGCCATCGAAGCAAAGCCAAGGAGATAAAAACCATGAGCTCTGGCCCTCTGCTCGGATCTTCAGTTGGATGACTTTAGCATACCGTCGGTGCGCAGCTGTTTGAAATGCTCGTGCCCATTAAGCTCAGCAACGATCGTATCACATAAAAAGAACAAGAAAAGGGAAGAGAAAAAAAAGGGGGATGTCAAGAATGGGATTCGAACCCATGCCCTTTCGGACCAGTACCTGAAACTGGCGCCTTAGACCAACTCGGCCATCTTGACTGTGCTAGTTTGCCCGACATAGTATATTTACCACTTTAAATTCTCCCATACACAGACGAATCTTAGGCACCACAAACGTGGCAAAAAGGAGTATGCGATAGGCAACCGAATATTACAACTTGATCTAAAGCAGGCTTCTTTAACCATTAGCCAAACATAAGTAAGAGTGAAGACGTATGAACAAACCAACCAATGAACCACATTTCTTTTCCCTTTGTTATCAAACACACAAAGGCAGATTAGCCAAACAACGTACTTGTCTATTCTTTTCTATTTCTTCCCTATCGTTAACTCTCGGTCTTAAACTCCCTGTCTCGAAAAATGGTTAATCCAAAAAAACAAAATTTGAATAAATGAACATATTAATCAAGCTTATGCTTTCGTGCCATTGTATCAGTCGGCATCGCTTATGCTTCCATGCCATTTTATCACTCGGCATCCTCTTCGATGGTGCTGAGCGCCCTTCTCAGCGGCGGCCGTGCCGCCACCGCCAACTTCTTGGCAATTTTCGCCGGACTCGGCGAAGTCATTACGGACTCCCCGAGAGTTCTTTCGTTCAGCTTCTCGTTGACTTCGCCGTCGCCGTCGCCAAATTCGCTCTCCGCGTGCGCCGGCATGACGCGCACCTTCTTGGCGCCACCGCAGGCGCGCCCACGCTGCCGTGCTGTCGCCGCCAGCGCCTCGCTCGCTCGCACGGCCAGCGCGGCCATGTCAACGCTCGACAGGGGCCGCCCGAGCATCGCCGCGGGGAGCACGAAGTATATCTGCCCCGGCCGGAGCAGCTCGCCGCCGTCGAGCTCCGGCACGTCCATGTCGAAGTAGAGCGCCTCGGAGCTGCACAGGAAGAACCGATCTGCATTGCCGCCGAGCACGTCGGAGACGCTGACAGCGGAGGAGGCAGGGAATTCCCTCAGCGAGCCGTCGGGGGCGATGACCCGGGCCGGCGCCGGCTGCTGCTGAAGCAAGACGCTGCTCCGGTGATTGCAAGAGAGACCTGATCCCATGAACCGTGTGTTTACAAATGAATGGTTGGAGTTTGCAGTTTGGAGACGAGAGGACCAAAGAGACGATGTTTATATAGAGGAGGTGCCGAAAGTGGAGGGGTGAAGGTCGAAACGAATGGAAACGTCTTTTCATTTCACTCCCTCGGTTCTTGTGCTATTGTGAACTTGTTGCTTCTTCCTATGGTGAAAAGGGGCTCCCTTTTTGTAATCTGTATACTCTACAATAGTACATTCTTTTATGTGATGTGCGCAAACATATACATATATATAGTGAAGTGCGTATACACACATACATACGTATGAATGAATGGTAGTATGCTGTTTTGTAGTTTGAGGGAGATGCTTCTAAAAAAACTCTATTCGCAACAATTGTAGTTTTTTGTGTGTGTGTGCCTTACACTCTTACCTGTTCTTACAAGCAAGATGTTCCATGTTTCAACACGAGCAGCAATGCAAAATTGTTACAGAGCAGAGCCAGTAGAAACAATACCATTCTTCCATGAGAAAGGTGCAAAAGAAATACCACTTCAGTAATCAGTACTCTAATACCTAATTAAAGGTTCGCTCCGAAGAAACTGGTAAGCCTTTGAGGTCAACTTACTAGTCGTTAGCAGTATATACGGTTTGTGTGCGCCCACAGGATACACCGCGTCGAAAGGCAGCAAATCGCCTAGCCTCTCCCCCAAGAAACACGCGAACCCACCCGCGTGCGAAACACCACATTTCACAGGGTCGAAGCTGCAAAAGTCGACGAAGCGAAGCCAACCGGGACAGGGGAAACCGCGGGCTGGCGTCGGCGCGTGGGCGCTGACGCGGGCCTAACGGAGCCCGCCGCTGCGCTGTTTGGATATGTACGAACGTACGACTGACGTCCGCCCGCGTCGTTTGCTTGTTCGTTTCGGCGTGACTCACGGGCCCGTCACGCACACAGCCGCGGTCTTTGCTGAGTTTTTTTAAATTGTGGCTCATGTTTTTTAACTCATAAAATTCTAACTGTTTATAAAAAATTATGAAAAAGAGATAATTATATACGATTTTAGCTTCTATAAATAAAGTTAGTATAATATGTACTACAAATTACCTTCAAACCTCGTCGTAAAAAAACACACTAATTTTGAATTAGTTACTATTCATCCGTACATTAGAAAAAAAACTAAGAGTCAAAATGAACTTAGCCTTTGTTGCCTAGTCGCCCCCCGGTGCGCACGTGTGCACTTTTCATTGCCTTTTGCGAGTGTGAACGCACTGGTTGATCGACGTGCTGTGTTGAGCCACCTGTTCACATAAATGGTATTAAAGCTATTTTTCAATTTTAACTTTCAGACATATGTTTTTATAAATCTAGTTTCCTATCGAGTTCATCTAGCTCGGTAGATTGCCTCCGGAGCCTTCCTAGTGCGGCAAGTTACATGAACATGCACTGTGCATATTTAATTAGTCTTAATCATGTTTAATTAGTACTAGTCATAATTAATTAGCATTGATCATTATCTTCATTAAAGCGCTAATAAACC
Organism: Melocanna baccifera; assembly: GCA_036346265.1. Classification (NCBI taxonomy): domain Eukaryota; kingdom Viridiplantae; phylum Streptophyta; class Magnoliopsida; order Poales; family Poaceae; genus Melocanna; species Melocanna baccifera. The sequence goes on from CM070692.1 coordinate 4,450,738, forward strand.
GGATTGATTGTTGACGCATGCGGATTGCTTGGCAGGCGACCTTGATGAGCTAGGGAGTACCAGGTTTGCAAAAGGATGTGCGGAGGCCAATTTGTTTTTTAGGGGGGGGGGGGGTGGTACTTTACATAAACAGTTCGCGTTGTGCGTCCCTAGCAGCGGCACTGACGTAGTGCCGGGCAGCTGGTGCGCGTCCACTAGAGCTCGTATCTGCGCTTGCGACGGATGTTTCTTTCCTCCGCCTTGCTCCGGCCGGTTTCCCCTTTCTTGCCCCTGTTTCGCGACGAAATGCGGGATCGGTGCCGCGCGTTTCCTCCCAGTAGCAGAAGAACCGAAGGACGTGCTCTGAGATTTGGTCCGTTGATAGTCCTGCATGTGTTGATTGACTCTGTCAGGAGCTCACGATAGCCTTTTCTTTTGCACGCCTTAGCGACTGGCGCTCTAGGTCGCGCTGGAGATCACCTGTAGAACCGTGCGCCGCTAGAAATGGGAGGGAGTGGAAAGCGCGAGCGCACAGGACGTTTTGAGATTTTTCGTCTGATCGTAGTGTTTGCAGACAGGGGAATTTCTAGCTGATAGAGCTAGTACATCAATCGCCGGCCGGCCGGCCGGCCGGCCGACGCAACGGGAAATCGGATGAATCCTCTGCTGCAGGCATGGGGGCTTGATTTGCGGTGCTACCCCGCGAGGACTCCGAACCGAACGTTTTCCTCTGCGTTTGCGCCTAGGCTTTAGTTTCCATTCGCTGCGGTAACTAGTTTTTGTTTTTTTTTAAAAGGTTTTATATATAGATTATAGTATAAATTACATTAAGTTCAGTTAAATCAGTTAAAATTATATATAACTATTTTTTACATATTAATTGTCATGAATAGTTTATAATTTAAAATTTTTTGTATAAATCGTAGCAGAGATGAATCCGTCCGTTCTCATGCACGGATTCGTACCAAAAGCTCTCCCGTGCGCCGTGCGTTCGTTGACTGGTTCACATGCCGTGCAGTGGCGGTCTCGAGTTTCGGCGTGCTTCTCCCGCGCGCGTACCACGTTCGGTAGTCCTCAGAGAGACCATGCGTTCGAGAAGACTAAACCGTACGTACGTTACCGGACAGCCCAGTCAGAGGATCGACAGAGGCAAGACGCACACTGTTCAGTGTTCACACCTGTTTCAGCTGTAGGTCTCACGTACGTCCCGCGTGGTGGTACAGTTCGAATGGTATTTGTCGACCTATCGTGAGTCATAACAAGGACTGTACGGCATGCACTTCGGTCTTATTCAAAGTAGTTTTAGTTTTTGACTTATTTGAATTAAAAATTATTTAAAATATGTTAATTTATAATTTCGATTTTTGGGTTATTCTTTTTTATCTCTTTGTATTGTATATAACGATATAATTTATTTTTTATTTGTTTTACTTTTTAAATAAAACTAGAGTCACTATTAGTAATTTTATTAATAACCTAAAAACTATAACCATCAACTTAAGGGGGTGATCGTTTCGCTTTTAAACTACACATCCATTAACTCATTCTGATGTTTTTTTAAAAACCAGCATCGCTATTCCGATCACCCCCTAAGTCGTAAACCGGTCGGAGCACCACAAAAAACATGCCTAGCTTTGGTTGTGGTTTTCAGACGTACGGTTGGAAGCATTCAAACGGTAGCTAAGCTGAGGATTGATTTATGAAAAGTTAGAACGGGCTCACGTCAAGAAGAGAGAGGTGCTCCAGAACGGATGGTCCTTCGCCACCGCTCAGCTGAACCCTCCGGCAAGCTGACCTGGCTTCTGAACCCGTACTCGACCGCACCAAAGTCTCTCCCCGCCACCGCCGCCGCCTCCGAAATTGATCAGTTCCCCTGCACGCGTCGTTCCTACGCCGATTTGTAAACCCGATTCAACTCAATCTCCCAAAGCCCGAGTCAGACCCGGTTCTACAATACGCTGATAGCGGATTAGTGCCCATCTGACGCGAGTTGGTCTCTCATCCGCGCCGCGGGTTGCACAGGACAGCGACACGAATGGCTCCGCGGCTGACAGCACTGCCTCCCCTGTTCCCTCCGTCCCCTTCACTGTTTCTTAGACACCAAGCTGCGACTGCCCTGTTCTCTTGGGTTTTTTTTAACTGTTTATAACTTCTTTTAGTAATAATTATTTGTTATATTAATAGATTGTAGTCTAAAAGAACATATTATTGGGGCATTCGGAATGTCGTTGGTTTATAGTTTTTTTACTGTAGCTGGGTTATTTTTTTACTGTAGCTGAATTGGCTTATTTAGTATAATTAAATTTAAAAAAAATAAAAATAGAAAAATATGTTAACCCATCACAGACAATGCAAAGAAATACGGGAAAAAAAGAAAATACAAAAAAACCTAAAAAATCTAGAAAAAGATAAAATTACTGAATAGTGAAAAAAAGTAAACGTAGAGTAGAAACTAATTTTAAACTGAAATAAACGGTACTAACTACTGACCTGTAGCTTTTGCGGAGGTTGGGACCGTTGGGTTCGTTGGTGGTTACTTGTTGGTTTCTTTCTTCGGTCAGCTTTCTCCCGTTGGTGGTTTCCTGGTTTTGTTAAAGTAGAAAACGGAAGTCTATTGTCTAGACTTTAGACACTCTTTAGACCACCTTTCTACCCGTTAATACTCTGATGCCAGTGCTGAGCGATACTACCCGTTGCCACTAAAGCCACTGCTAAATCTCTTTCTCCTTCCTCCGTTTCTTTTTTGCTCGTCGTCCTAGGATACGTGTAATCATAAAATATTTAGCTTTATGACGTGGAAATAATATTAGTAGATATATTTGTTATCAAAAGTATCTCCATATCATTATATTTTTAAGAGTAAATTACACTTTACACTAGATAACTTGTTGTTTGTTTCACTTTGTATTAGGGTTAACTTATACTTATACTTTACATCAGAGTGGACCAAATAAAATTTCACTTTGCACTAACTCAATTTTGTTTTGCTCAAACCAGCTCTACATAATGGCAAGTCGATATACATAATTTTTTGATTGCCCTGTTTCTTTAATTTGACTGCCTTGTTTGGGATTAGAATTGATTGGTTAGAGCAAAGTAAAATTTTATTTGGTCTACTCTAGTGAAAAGTAAAAGTATAAGTCAACTCGTGCAAGGTGAAACAGATGTCAAGTTAACACCGGCAAAATACAATTTACTCTATTTTTAATATCTTTTAGATATATAATTAAAGTAATCATAAAACATGAGTACTGGACAAGTAAACAGGAATGGGGAGTATGATTATCTTTGTGATCCGGCTTTTTTTACGGATTCTTCAAACGGCCCAGGCCGTCCCCACAACAGAGCCAATTAGAAGAGGCCAGATTTGGCACGACGGTTGCCCCGACCCTACACACCAGGCCGGGCCGCCATCATCGTCATCTAACCATAAGCAAGGTCGAAGGAAAAAAGAAGAAGAAGTGAATTTCACTGCATGTGATTTGAAGGCTCCATCAGATTACTATGCGCATACATCGCCAAGAATTCCGGAGCAAGTTTTTTGCGTCAGGGTGCTTTGATCGTCAGAGACGCGTGAGTCGTCCATGACCACGACGTTTAGTTCGGTTATATTTGTCATCTAATGCAGCTCGACTCGATCGCAGCTGCAAATTGCAATCCCATGACTCTCTTCCTACCCGCTCCTCCGGTGGCCCAACCGGCCGGGCGCCTTTCCGATGGTGGCTGGCAAACGCTTCGTCAACCTCGCCATCAGTCTCACACTCAATTATTCCGGTTATTTTCGGGATAAAACACGGCCTTTCTTGTCACGAGAACGACGGCACCGCCACTGACAGGACATGTCATTGGTAGTGCTAGTACTAGTGTGCAGTATCTCCCCCAAATCCCAGCCTCCCATGTGTCACGCGGGAGACCAATGGCAACCGGCCGGGACAAACCTTAGGTCTCAGACTGTCAATGCTGTTGCAGAAATGGCCGTGACAGGTACACATACCGGCTCAACTGTGTAAAGTCGATGGCCTTGTTAAGTGTTAATGCTCTGGCATCGTTTTCTGCCCCGCTGTTCAGGATTCATTCCATAGATCGCCTATCAGAAGCAAGCATCTTGCAGGACATTGCCAGCACAAGGCGTCAGACGCATAACCGATTTGATCATGACAGAATAATGAAAGATACAGTTTTATGAACAGAAGAACGTTACTGATAACATATTTACAGAGTTGCAGCAGGAACATTGAACATAGTTAGTTACATAACACAAACTTGAGGCATCATTCCTTTTTTTTCCTTTTTCTCCCAGTAAAACAACATACACTGTCTATACAAATTAAGTTCCTGAAAGGAGAATGAAACATGAAAACTACACACCACAACGCTAATAAACGCATTGGGTGGGGGGCAAATAGCCAAATACTACAAACCGAGATAAATACATGATGATTATTCCTTTTCACATATCAATCTCGACCTACCCCAACTAAAAACCCTACCTATGTTTCTATTCTCTGTTTCTGATCCCTTTTCTTCTTTTAACTTATGTCTACATGAAGCAGGCCACCACACCTCCATGGGCCATGGCCATAGCCATGGCTTTATAATTTGACAACCTTTGTCAATATATTGATATGTACACATATACTTCGCCTACATTATTGTGTATGTATGTATGTATACAACTATATATATCAGGCTAGCTAATATCTAGCTAGTGACCTACCAGTGTAGCTGATTGGATCATCACTTCACTACTCATCAGACCTGACACATGTACTACTAGTAGTGGTAGGATTGTCACTTTGGCTGAAGAGTGAAGGCTGAGTGGTTTCATTGGTGTCTAACCGTAGAATGGGGCGCGGTGGGGGATACCCTTCCTCCTGGACGGCCGGCACCGGTTGATCGGGGGTGTCGTCGGCGTGATTGGCCCGGTGTTCGACTTGCTGCCCTCGTCGTCGGACCACCGGATCCCCCGGTCGAACCGGCCGAGCTCGAACCCGGTCTTCCGGAGCTTCTTGGGGCTGAACGAGTCGTCCGAGCTGGACCCGTCGCCGCCCGAGTCCTGGCCGCGCTTCGGCCGGATGGCGAATGTCAGGCTCGGGTCCCACTGCATTCCTCCGAGCTGAAATCGCATCGAACGGCAGAAACAAACAGGCAATCAGTGAATAACTGCAAGTAAAATCGTGGTACTAATGCACTGGAAACAAAGTTAGCAAAGTGTAGGCTCTGATTTTTTTTTTGAAAGTAAGGCTCTGACATTTTCATGGCCACAAAGAGTAGCTATCAAAGGAATCAGTGAAGTGAGATGATGAAGACGTGTGAAAAATTTCATGATGTAGCGTATTATTGTCCATCTGTCGTCCTTGCACTAACTGCAGCCCCCGAGCACAAGGCCGTTCGATTGGACTGAAATTTAGTGGTTCATAACTGAAATTACACTATAACTGATTGAAATTATACTGTAACTAACAGTGACTTATTTGATATAATTAATTTTTAAAAAATCTAATAGAAAAAACAGGTTAGCACATCACGTATAATACAAACAAATACGAGAAATGAAGAACCAGTAAAAAAGCTCAAAATACGCTGAAAAGTCAGAAAAAAAGGAAAATTATGAATAATGAAAAATAAGTCAAAAACTCAATCTCAAATGAGCGGAGCTAATCGTTTTCATTGACACCGATTAGCTTTTGTAAATTTTCTAGAGCTTGCAAAAGTACCTACTGCCCGGTGACTTCCTTTAATTTTAGACAAGACAAAATGAAAATTACTACGTATACTAGTACATATATGTCTAGCCAACGTCACACACAATCAGATGAACATATACTACTACAAAGGTCTGTTTGGAACAAAAGAATTTTACCAAAAGAATTTTACGGAAATTTCAAAAAAAAAAACAAAAACAAAAACAAAAAGCAATACAACTCCGTAGCTAGCTATAAGAAAATGTGGGACATTCCAAAAAGGTTTTTTTTCTTTCAAAACACTCTCTCACAGACACATGAACGATATCTTATCCAAAGAAATGTCATCTCATTCCCCCTTGGTAAACTTGCAAAGAACACAAAAATCTGCAGCAATTACCATATCCATAGCCGCATATGTATATCCAAACCAGACAAACACACGACAAGGTGATTCGGTAGAACATCACTTCCAGAGAAGTCAACTTTATCTGGATAACGCACACCCTTCTCTCAAAGAAAGGGGAAAAAAGAAGTGTTATCGCTGGGAGATCCGGAGCTGATGTCTCAAGTCCACCTACTCCCTGCAAGCAGCCTTCTCCTAAACTAGATTCGTACTAGCTTCAACTCCTAGGGCCACTTTTATATAATGCTCATTGCAAATGCAATCAAATGGACTTATAACAAAGATATATGCTTCTCTGTTAACTTGCTACATATAGGTAACAGAGCAATGCTAAAATGCAGTAGCAGGTTATGATTTCGAAGATGCAGTGATCCTATATTCTGGCAAATTACATCGGCCATGGTCTCTATTTATTTGCAGCAGCATATATGCTCGATGAAAATGGACGGCAGGCTCTACTGGGAGATAGATACGGGGACCCCATTTTAGCTGCGTTTAACGGCCGCGCAGGTACCAACGCACCCAAAGTTCAAAGGGGCAATAATTTGGACCAACCGATTGAATGTCACAGTTTGCAGGACAAGAGTAGCAAAAGGAAAGACCTACTAAACTTACAGTGCAAGCTTGGGTCATATATGCTTAACCTGATGGCGTAATGCTCACAACATGCTTGGGGGGGCCTAATTTCTCGATGAAGCCTTATAAGCTGTTTTTTTAAGAAAAAGGGTTTGAATTGAACTTCTTAGTGCAAATGTGGTCTAATTATACCCAAGCAGTCACTCTAATATGTAGCTCCCTGTTTGCTAACGACACCTTCAGGCTTAAAAGTCAAACCCTATGCCTGCACACACATTCCTTTTTTTAAAAAAAACACACACACATTCCTATCCATTACTCCAGTAGAGTGCAGACGCAAAAGGGAATTGGAGAACAAGAACAAAACGCCCTTTGGTTTGCATATCGGCCATACCACTGCATTCTTCTCCCAAAGGTGCAGCAAGGTTATATATAGCCAGGCCGATGTGCTTGCATGGTAGTATACACGATGCTCGATCGATCTACAGCTAAAAGAGTCCATGCATGAGGGTTCTTCGGTTCAGTTCGGTGCCGGCCAGTGCAGTCGGCCATTGGTGGTTATCCGAGGTAGAAGGCACGTAGGGGAAGCGTGATGGGAGAGCGGCAGGCAACCCCATTCCCAGAAGAATAATAGGAAACAATAATCTATTGTCGTGAGTTGTCGCTGCAAGATGCTTCGTGTGCGCAAATTCCTCTCGCGCTGCATCCCCCTTTCCGCGGTAGGGTACGGCTTCCTCCCCCTCAGGTGGACACGCGGGCGCACACGAGTGCGCGGATTGAGCCTGCGCACACGCTGCACAGCCCGCACATTGATTGCATTGCCCCCAGGTGGCCGTGGCCCCCACGTCTAGCCTCAGACAGGTGCTACTTGTACTGCACAAACTTTAGAGAGAGGGGGGTGGGGGGGGGAGGGGAGAGAGAGACAAAAAAAAGAAAGAAGGGAAAGTAGCTAGTTGGAGCTTGGAAGCTGGGGTAAGAAAGAAAGGAGAGGGGAGAAGAAGAAGAAGGAGAATTAGCGAGCGAGCGAGCGAACCTTGCAGCCGAGGGAGCAGAAGCGGAAGGAGTCCGGGAGGCTGCGGCAGCAGATCTCGCAGGTGTTGGTGACGCCCTTCCCCGGCCGGGCCTGCGGCCGGCCGTTGAGGAACACGATCTTGGCGCTGTTGATCACGTAAGTCTGCACGTGCGAGATGTCGATCAGCTTCCCCACCTCCGACACCCGGATCACGTTGTGGTACGACGACCGCCGTATCTGCACGCACGCACGCACGAGTACCATCAGCAACCGCCGCCGCCGCCAAAACGACTGACGCGACAACAGCAAAGAGGGGGAATAGTAAGTACTGACCTGGACGACGTGGTGGTCGCGGTGGGCGGGGAGGCAGTAGGCGCAGAGGGCGTCGCCGGTGCAGCCGAGGCAGAAGAGGTTGCACTCGTTCTTGCTCAGGTCCGGGTGCGCGCGGCACGGCACGAAGAAGCTCGTCCCCAGCAGCGGCCGCAGCCACGGCGGGCCCAGGTCCTCCTCCGACCGCACCATCGGGCTCGGGTTCTGCACGCTCACCATCACCTGCACCACCGCATCTCCATGTACAGTTGCGCGCACACCAATTACAAAATCATCATCGACATCGTCTCCTCCAAACCCAATGCAACCCTATATCTACTAGAGGCTACATGCACCTCGACCCGCACAGACGCATGCACGTATACATACATATATGTACATATTGCATGCCAAGAAGAGAAATTTACCATGGAATATGAAGCTCTTTCTTCCAGGGCTAGCAGAAGCCCGCTGCACCTCAGCACCTTCAGATTGCAAGCAACAAATCAACAAGGGAGAATCAATCTGCAGCTAAAGCCCAAGAGGAAGACGAATGCAGAAGCATAGAGGAAGCATACATGATGCTATGGCCCAAGGGCCCCGGTTAATAACAGTACATATCAACGAATTAATTGTTACCTGCTCGAGGGGTAGAATCGAAGAAGTGGATTGATAAGCTAGGGCGGAAGGAAGGAGAGGACGACGATGGATAGACGGAGGCGATGAGGAGGGGATCCAATTCGAGGCTTCTGGAAATCCAAGAATTGGTATCGTGTGAAGTGTATATCACAGGAAGGGGAAAAAATGTTTTTTTTTTCTCTTCCCTTGACAACGAGGGAGAGGAGAGACAGGAAAGAAAAACGAATTGAGACGGCGGAGCATGCATGTAAGGCGGCTTGGCTTGCATAGGAGACGTGTCGACGGTTCTTTCTCGCGATAGCTCAAGCTCCAGCAAACAAATACTTTTTCCCGGCAGGCCCCCATCCTTTGGCGTAATTGCCGAATCCTCCACACCCGACTCGTAAATTCTGCCATAAATGGGCTTGTATCCTGTGTATATACACGTAGGGGTGATGTGGAGGCTGGAGGAGGGGTCATTTTGTGATATGAGTATCTTGTGGGGTGTGGGTGGAAAAAGAGAGACGGCTTGGGGCTGGCGGAGAAAAAAAGAAGAGGGATAGGGGTTCCCACGCCGAGCAATATTGGCCGTTCGATGGGGACTCCGGCTTGTGGAAGATGGCCACGGGGTGATGAGGACCTTAGTGCTTGGTGACGATGGCGCTCACTTGATTAGTTTAACCTTTTCCAAAAGAATAATGTGAGTAAGATTTTTTTGCCCCCTTCTCTTGCTCTGTACTTCCTTCGATTTGGATAATCTCTCCCGATTTATTACCACAATAATACCGTTCGGGCATCTCGGGGGCCAAGTCTCCATGGCTATTTCTAGTGGTACTCAATAATTGTACCTGCGTAATACTACTTGATGTAGTCCTTGTCATTTAACAAGGAAACAGAGTTAAATAGGAGAATATCTTCCAATATTCCACTCCATTTGTGCTTTGAAAACAGTAGCCTTGTTGAGGTGTGGCCGTCTCCTTCCGGCTGATTTGAAATGGTTTTTAGACCAAGAATTTTATTAATCTTGCAAGTGTATATAGAGGTGGATTGTAAGTTGCATCGGCCTTAATGCCTTTTCTCTGCTTGCATGCATTTTCGGACCTGTCCCAAAGGGGCTTCAAAAAATGGCTTTTTGGCTTTTTTATATAGAGTTTTAGCTACAAACGATGTTAATTTTTTCTAAGTTAAAAATAAGAAAAAATAATAAAAATTAAAAAATACTATTATATCTTTTGAGATAATACAAAGGAATAAAGAGAAAAAAACTAAAAAAACTAAAAAGGCACTTTTTTGAAACCTAAAAACTGAAGCCATTTGGAATGAGGCCTATAACTATTATTGCATATGCGTCTTATCATCGAACCTGTAGGAATATGTATTGAATTTGGAACATAGGTTGACAGTTTTTCAAATCGGTCTCTTTTTTAAAACTTTTAAAAGCTACTTTTTAACTTTTTTTACAGTAACTAGCTTTCAAACGAAATGTCTTTTTAAGACGGTGTCTATAAGTGAATTATAGTACACACTGTAGCGACTTCATTTTTATCGAGAAAACCTCACGTGAGTTTCTATTACTCCGTACTTTTTATCACGAATAACAAAAAGGTATAAACTATAAGCCGAAGTCAACTCGTTTTTATCAGTCTAGAAGCTTCTAGAGGAAGCTATACACTATTGAGGGGTATTCTTGTTCATTGGATAGATATCTAGCCGTAGACGATAAAAGTGATGATGTGACTCTTGCTTTGATTGTGATTTGCACTCAGCTTTAAAGATGATATATAAAATTTGTCATATCTTCATACATGCTATATGTATAATGTATGTAAAAAATATTGGCTAAGAATATAAAATATCACGATATACAAATACTCAAGAGTTGGCTATATCAACATCTACTATTATTGTTAAACATTTTTAAAATCAAAATACAAAGTATTCTGAAACATTGTTCCTGAAATAACAGACACAAATTAGCAAATTAAAAATTTTCTTAGAAACCAAATTAACCCTTAGATCGTAGCATTCATTAGCTTATGAAGACAAAAATGGAACTTGCTTTGGAACCCTTTTTTTTCACTCATCGACATGGCAAAATCTAGCTGTTTTAGTGATGAAGACGAGACAATTCCTGTGTAACAAATTACACTAGTTCGTATAGCGAAGTACTTTGACCCTATCAAGTTAGGCAAAAAAAGAAAGGGTACAAAAGCTCTTGACCCCGCAATTTCGGAAAGTTGAGCAGTCCGATCGAGCAACGAGCGTCCCAGTCAAGTTAGCTAGTGCGGCATCTACCAGTTTGTGCGTTGAGAAAAGTTTTGCTTTTAATTGCGGCTTTGGTGTGTACGTAGTGATACAAGAAATAGTTTCCACACACACAAGCTGGGAATCTCTAGCTCCTTTTTTTTTTTGTTATCAGCAAAACAAGTTTCACTCGCTTTGACTTTAGTTTCTGACTTTTGACTTCTAATTTACTATTTCTTCAATTCATCTTTTTAAGCTTTGTTTCCTTTTTTCTTATATTCTTTGTATTGTCAGTGATGGACTAACCTATTTTTTATTTTTACTAGTTATGTGCCCGTGCGTTGCAACGGAAAACCAAATAAAAGTGGTGCATACTATCAAATATTATCTCAAATTGAATAATAAATATCAACTTTTTCTTACGTCATCATGTATCTTATTCTAATATACCATGTAATTATATATATATCAATATATATATCCTAGGAGTGATCTATAATCGTGTGTACGTCCCTATCCTAATGTTTATCTACTATGTATGAGCCGTCGTTACAGTGGCAATGGCGCTTGAAGCGACCGCTACATTTGCAATTTATCTTCAGCAGAACATCTATCTATGTCGTCGTAGGTCCGCATCTTCATGCGTGTGTAAGTGTGGTTCGAATCTAGGATTGTAAGTCTTCAACACAATGATAATGAAATTATATTGTCGGTTTGAGAATCAAGCCTCGTGGAGTTGCATTCGTGCCTACCTAGTTGACCAAAAAAATTATCGCCCCACATTGGACCGTACGTGCTCACGACGTTGCTAATTGTGTTGCCTGGACTGATGTGTGCCATCGCAAAGAAGTATTATATTGCAAGACAGTTTTACGCCTTGATTTTTATTAAGAGAAAACAGTTTAGAAGTTTTAAGACCGAATCTATTTGCTTCCATTCGACGGTGAAAGCAGATGCCCTCGGCATACGGCGCGTTGTGGGAACTTGTCATCGTGGGCGTTGGTCTGGCCGTTTCACATAAGCTACGAATTTTCCTGCCGTGGAGTTTTACTGCCGGTTGTCTTTAGCAACAACCATCACAATTTTCCATGATACATTGCAAAAATAATCGGTGTAACATCACCAAAAACGAGTTCTAACATTAGACAACACTGTCAACCATTTAGGTCGAACAGTGGCAGCTCTATAACTGTAAAAGTGGCTTGGAACTGCAAAAAACTGGAGCACTCTCTAGTTCACTCTCATAGTGTCGTGGCAGTTTTAGATTGCAGAAGTCATACTGTTGTGGCAGTTTTAGATTGGACAAGCCCGGAGTTCTCGGTGACGGAAGTTATATCTTTGCTAAGCTCTCGCCATCCACACCGAGCACTGCTTGCGCTTTATCTCATGCTTGAGAGATATCGCGCATCGCGACATGAGAATAAGGAGCACGGCTTCGTAGATAGGGACATTTGTAGATTCACCCTCCCGATGCTTCATCAGTATCACAGCAAGACCCCTTGTTCTCGCCCGATCAAGTGCATCACGCAAGTGACTCGAGAGAGACTATTGCGATTCCATCATCGAAGTGCATTAGATCAACATGAGCATAGATGCCCTAGATTGCAAGACCAATTTGTCACGTTAGAGTGCAGAAATGCATCTCTTTATTTAATTTCACTTTTGTTTGTAATATGAATTGCAGCAAGGATGTTTAATGTTGTGAATATGAACTACGATGGATAGCCTAGACAAAGCGAGAGCATAGCAGCAGTCTTTTGTTTGCTTGATATTGAACATAGTGCTAAGTGCTCCAAATTATTGGGAGAACAACGGTTTGCACCTCACCGGCTTGTATCTATTTGCAATCACTGATCAAAAGTGATTCTCTCCACAAGATATCCGATGGCAAAGGACATGTATTTTCATCCTCATTTGTCAACTCGTGCCGACACCAACATTGATATCACCAACATCACCAACACAAATAGCTTCATGAATGAGCGCAGAAAGTTCAACGACCCATGAAGGTAGATCACCAAATCTCATTGCCTAAACAAGAAAGGTAAAAAGAATTCCAACATTAAAATCAATTGATGCATACTATCAAATATGATCTTAAATGAATACAAGGAACTTAAGTAAGCTAAAATTGCCTAACCAATTCTCCTCCTAAAGTCAAAGAAAACAAAAATTTGAGAAAAGGATTACGATACAATTCACCTTGATTATTTTAGTCTGCATACCCTAAACACTAAAACTCGAATTATTTTAGTCTGTACTCCCAACAGATACAATTCACCTTGATGTTTTCACAAAGGTAAAGAAAAAGAAGTTCCTAGGCAACACAAAATTTGTAAACATTATTTCACAATGCAAAAGTGGACACATTTGACCTGCATCGGCCCTGTACATTAGGTTCATTTAATACAAACAATATATCCATCCTTGGATACTATCATCTCATCGGTGGAAAACATCGCCTCGAGACGCACATGCATGAGCAGAATCTGCAGATGTGCTTGAGCAAACACACAAAAACAAAAGAAAAAACACATGAAAGTTCCAGGACATCAAGAGCTAACCTAGTTTTTGAGTTCTGCATGATGAGATTCCTCACCAAATCCTTCTGCACTCGGCTAACAGCTGCAACAATCAAGAAAGTACTACTGATGAAATGAGTAGAAAAGATTGCGAGCAGGACTACAACTCAAATATGAAATTAACTACACAAAAACAAGCCTATCTGGTAGCTATGTAACTTGAAAGTACAGCGTTACGATCAGATAGCACGACAAATTTTCAGAAACCTATTTAGCAAGCTATGGAGTATTGCTAAAGGCAAGAAAATGGCATAGGATCCAATCAACCTGGAATCTTAACAATTCAAGAAAGCTGAAGAAGAAAAGAAATGACGACATATCACATATCTATTTGCTCTTTTCATCCCATTTAAAAATGTCTTTGTGAAACACCACAGTAGCCTCAGTGCACGGGCATGTGATGGAATGAATGGTTGCATATAGTAGTAAGAATGCCTCCAGGATCTTGGTCAAGTCGTTCTATTCAAAAACAGAAAAAAAAACAATGCAATCAACATAAACTCCAAATTCCTACTGATCAGGGTAAAGTAAGAAAAAATGCTAGAAAACTAATAAGTAGGCATGGAGTTAAGCTTCTATATCATGAGCTGAAATTAAAAAAGAAAGACACTTTACATGTAACAGTTATAAAGATGCACCTAGTACCCATTGCCAATGCAATTAAATTATACAATAGCACTATAGCATAGGCAGAAATATTTACCACCTTAGCCTCCTATATCTGAAGTCAATTCAAATGATGATATCTGCAATGTTCCCAAAATTACATATATGTGCACGATTAAACCTTCTATTAGGGACAACAACAGGACAAATAGATCAGGAGGCTAAAAGCAATGCATATCTAGTATAAAATTTAGCAGACACAGCATTACTTGCAAAATTAATACAGCCTATATTCTTTAATGAAAGAAAAAGATGGCAAATTCACATGTTTTAAAATCAGATTTCACTTATGTGGCTTACTTTTATTATGTGATGCCCAAGTCTATATGTAATCGGTAATTCGGTATACATCCTAAACATTCTTATGTTATGAAACACGTAATGCTCACTTCTTCATCACCAAGTGAACATATCACTATACCAGTTTGGAACTACGACATAATTTGAAAAATGTAGGTAGGTGAGCATTTCTAAGTTTTAACAATTTTAATACAATGCTAAAACCTGCAAAGAGATTCCAAACTTCTAATTAACAAATGGAATAAGATATTCTGAAATTTTGATAAATGTTAAGAGTAAATCAAACCACCTCCACATACCAAGACATACTGGGCAGGTAGGTTGCTCAGCCGAGCTCGCAACCAAGCTATGCGCATGCTCAATCAATTGAATGTAGTGCACATCTTCCACAAAACGGACGCAACATACATCACCCTGCAGCACATCAACCTCCAATCAATCATCACATTATAGGGTATACATGTACTCACAGTTACAGAAAGTCAAATGTATTAAGTAGAATTAAAATAAGACAACGCTCTGCAGCCAAAATTTCTTGAGTTCCTACGTAGCCACCCCAATCAAGAGACAGAAAGGGAGGGAGGGACGGGCGGGTGGCCTCACCTGGCAGATGTTGCACTTGGGCATGGTAGGCGCGGCGGGGAGAGCGGAGGAGGCGCCGTTAGAGAGGAGCGGCATGCGCTGGTGCTTCCCAATGAGCTTGTTCGCGGCGTGCACCTCCTCGTCATAGGCGGTGAAGAGCACGACCTCATCGGTGTAGCACAGCACCCATGCCTCTGTCGCGCCACACGCGTTGCTCGATCTTCATCGCCCGAACTAAGCCTAGCAAAGCAGCAGATCTAGGGTTTTACTCTCTCTCTCTCTCTGGAGGAAGAGGCGGACGAGGACACGCTTAGGGTTTCGGAGGTTGTACCAGATCCGCGATGGCCAAGCACGCACCGCCTCGGGCGAAAGGCAGCGAGGCAGCGGCGCGGAGCGGAGGTTGGGGAGGAGGAGGAGGCGACGCTGGGTGGGAGGAGGAGGAGGAGGCGGCGCGCGGGTGGGGAGGAGGAGAAGGCTCGAGGGTAGGGAGGCGGCGGAGGAGGGGGGGGGGAGGAGGAGGCGGCGCGGGGTGGGAGGAGGCGGCGGGAGAGCGAGGGAGGCGGATCGGGGCGGCGGGAGAGCGAGGCGGCGCTGGGAGGTGGGAGGAGGAGGCGGCGGCGGCGACGAGGGGTGGGGAGGAGGCGGCGGGAGAGCGAGGGGAGGCGGGGCGGCGGGGAGTGCGAGGAAGGCGGATCGGGCGCGGGGAGTGCGAGGAGGCGGGTCGGGCGCGTGGGGCGTTGGGGGGTGGGGGACGGTTCGGATTGTATCTTATAATTAGATCAAATGGTTAAGAGGAAGTGAGGGAGGACTCATCAACCACCAACTCCTTCTTTTAAAGTAGTAAAGATTTTTTAAAATTTAATTACAATAAAAAGCTATAAATAGTTACAATACAAAAAATCAACTATAGTAAAAAAATATAAATTGAGCAGGGTCTAAGAAGCCATAATAAGAGGCAAAGAATCTCCATTGTATCAGACATATGAGGCCAAAACTGGAAAAAAAAGTCTTATAACATGTCCCTCCCGATTTTTTTATTATTAACAATTAATGTTTCTAAAATTTTAAAGGCTGGAAAAGTGGGGTAGGAATTAGAAAGTTAGGAACAAAGCTGTTCGCAACGGCGTTCAGGTCTGGACGCGAGGCGCAACAGCGTCCGTATAGCGGGGGACTCTCTGTCCCCCAAGAGTGTCTACGTCAGGCCCCCCGCGAAAAACGTAAAACAACCTGCAAAGATTTGGTAATCACGTATAGATCCTATGTTCTCGCAAAAAAGTCCTTAAATTTTTACAAAAAAACCCATGTGCACTTTTTTGCTGGGTAGCGACCCGCGATTTTCCGTAATTATGTACAGGCCCTTATTTCTTTCGAAAAAGCCCTTAGTTTTGCGAAAAGCCCCTCCATTCTTATTTTATTGAGAAAAGGCTCTTGTTTTTTTACGAAAAAACCCTACGCTCTTTTTTTACTGGGTAATGACCTGCGGTTTCCCGTAGTTACGTCTAGGCCCTTATTTCTTCCGAAAGGGTCCTCATATTTTTTTGCAAAAAAGCCCCTCCACTTTACTTTTATTGTGAAAAGGCCCTCAATTTTTTTTGAAAAAACCCCGCGCTTTCCCTTTGCTGTGAATTTTTACCTCTTTTATTTCGATCCACACGGTGGCTGGCGCGGCGTGACGCCACGCCTATGTGGCTAGTTATTATGATGAGTGTGCCCAAGCCCAAAAACCATAACGTGGTTGCATCGGATTTGGATCACGGGGCATGCGTGGGCGCTGTGCCCTACTTCTATTCACCGCTCGTGACTGCTGCTACTTGTTCATCGCCCCTGTTCCGAGAGGCAACGATGGTGTTTGTATTAATTTTTGTTGATGATATTTGATTGAAAATAAATAGTAATATATAAAAAGAAATGGTTTAGGGTGAGTGGTGTAAAGAGTGAGGGAGAGATATATGCGTGTGACGAGAGTGAGAGGAGCAAGGTGGGTGATACACCTATGACCTCTAGCTTTATCTCTGAGTGAGACTGTAGCAAGAGAAACAGATAAATCGTTTTGAGAAATCGAGTGTTTATATTATCCTATGACTTTTCTAAATAGCAACTAGAAGCAAAAGTTAATATGAATATGGCTGATATTGATTTATGCCCTCTCTTGCAGCTGGTGGCTCGGCGTTGTACTAATCTTTGTTATAATCTAATATAGACTAGATTACTTGTTTCGATGAAATACAAACTATATTACTGGAAGAATCATTAGTATTGTTCTCCGTAACATGTCTTCGCTAGCGTAATGTACACTGGAAATCATGGAACATGGAACTTATTTGATATTTGCATTAGTTATCTATCTTTTTTTTCTTGTTAACGAAAAAGCGTGCGCGCACACACACATAGGCCCCGCTCGTTTCAGTTTTTTTTCACTATTCAGTAATTTGTCTTTTTCTGAATTTTTTTAGATTTTTTGAGCTTTTTTGCATTTTTCTTTTTTTTCCCGTGTTCCTTTGCATTGTCCGTGATGGGCTAACATATTTTTTCTATTTTTACATTTTTTAATTTAATTATACCTAAAAAGCTAAATCAGCTACAGAAAAAAAAGCCAACTACAGTGAAATTTCAGCCAAAAGTTAGAAGCTATCGCTAAAACGATCACCCCCATAAAATCGGAGTGGGGTGCGGTGAAGACAGAGGTTGAAGACTTGGAGTCGGGAAAAGGATGGTAGGGGTACCGTTTCACGAGAAACCATTGCCACGTGGGTACCATTTCACGAGAAACCATTGCCACGTGGGGGGTTTTGGAAAATCACATAAGTGAGCTGAGAAATTCCGCCCGCGTTGATTGTGGCCGCCTGACGAGGATCCAACAGCCCACGTTTGCATTTACACGTTAGCACTGAATACACTATTTGTACTAGATATGTCCCCTATACATATAAACACTAACCAAGCGTATGTGTAAAATAAACACGCGCTTCTAACTTACTCAACTAGCCAACCGTTCTACCATCCCACCCCATGCTCAGTTATCAATGTTTATTAATTATGGTAAAGTTACTATCAAATATACATCAAATTATCATCTATAATGCATGAAGTTACTTACAGTTATCATCCGTAATTCATGAAGTTACTGCTGTATATGAGTGAAATTACTGCCAAATATATATAGAGTTACTGGCCATTTGTAACTATAAAACTGACAGTACCTTTACATGTATTTGACGGTAACTTCACTCATACACGATAGTAACTTTATATGACATGATTTTCGCAGCGTCAATGGTAAACAATGGGAAAAATGAATCGCAGGCTGGATTTTTTGTGAAAGAGTTATTGTATTTTTAGCTTGTAAATAAAATAAAAAAAATCATAAGTCAAGTACAATTATTCTCTTCTCTCTTCTGCTGCATTCATGCATGCAAGTTAAGTTACTACCCGTTGTGAGGAAATTTACGACATGTTGTGAGAAAAGTAACCATCGGCTATGTACTGTGAGCGTTCGACAATAACTTCACTTACTACCGATGACAACTTCATTCCGAAACATCAGTAACTTTTCCGCACTGTCAAAGTTTGGCAATAACTTCTTTCAGAACCGATGGTAACTTCATTCAGAAATGACAATAACTTTCCGGCGGATTGGTTATCATCAATTCGTGCCTGCAGTCAGCGACCCGCATGTACCGTGCGCGTAGACGCTGAATAGCACTACCCTGCGTGTATATATTTGTATAGTATAAATAACAGGGTACCATAGTGCCCATGCGCTTTTCATTCATAATTCCAATGACTTTCTTTCTAAATTAATGCTTTTTCGAATTAATGAATGCTAATGGTTTTGCTTTGTATATTATATACCATTGCACTTGCACACATCTAAAAACAATCTAAAGGTAGGGAGGTCTGGTGCTCAGATACTATAGTGCTCTATTTTAGTGTTATACATACATACATACATATATATATATATAAACATGGATTAGTTATAGATTTATAATTTATTAAAGCTTGGGTCGCTGAATTGGTCATTGGTAGCCATTTTATCGACATGTAAATTATGTTCAGTATCAGCAAGTTTCATCTGCAATGCAAGGAATGTTAGAGCTGGGAGTTGGGCCGTGCTTCTCTGGGCCAGCCCGAAGCACAGTCGGCAGGGCCCGACCCAAGCACGGCCCAGCCCGACACGTGGCGGGCCGGGCCGGGCCTCAAAATCCGACACGGTGGGCGGCACGGCACAGCACGGCAGATCGTGCCGTGCTTGGGCCGGCCCGGCCCGATGGAGCACGGCCAGCACGCCTGCGCCCGCGGCCGCCTCAGCCTCCCCGGCTCTCCCTCCGGCGTCCCCCCCCGCCTCTCATTGCCCTTCCGACGCCAACCCATAGCCCTTCACACATCACAGAGCAAAGAGAGACAGGGAGTAGAGGGGATTAGGGAAGGAGACAATTACTCGTGGGATGGGCAGCTCAGTTGCAAACACGGTGCAACCCATGTGCAGGAGCCACGGTGCGGTGTTGGACACGGTGCCGGCGCCCGGCCCGGAGTCCCCAGCCGAGCAAACCACGGTGACGCCGTTCTTGACCGCGTGGAACAACCCGATGGCCACGCCGTCCCTGAAGTACTACGCGGGCGAGCCACCGAAAGGACGTGCACCCCGTCGCGGATGGCCGCGTCGAACACCGTGATGATGTCGGCGTCGAAGCACTCGCTGCCATTCACCGGGCACCAGCACACTTTGCAACCACCTTGCAAGCACTCACTCCTTTTTCACCGCGACGGCCCGCGGTGCCGCCGTGGCGTGAACGGAGGCGGCGGTGGAGGAGAGGTGGAAATGCTGGCTGCCGTGGTAGGCTGCAAGGGTTCAATGCCGCGTGGTGAAAGGACACCCCGACGGCCACGGCGCCAGCGTGATCATCACCAGCCACATCATCAGGCCTCGTGACCTACACGGCGAGCACCGGGGAGGAGGGGGCGGCGGGGAGGGGGCAGGATCGGAGGAGGGAGGAGGCTGGGGGAGGAGGGGGCGGCGGGGGGAGGCGGGGAGGGGGATGGGGAGGGGGAGGCCGGGAGGGGCGGCACAGGGCCCAAAGTGGCGTTTGGGAGACTGGGACCTGGGTGGGACGGCCGGACGCTTTGGGCAGGGGGCCGGGAGGGGTGGGTGCTTTGGGCGAGAATGAGGTGTCAGCACGGGAGGGGGGCGGGGCCAGGTGTCAGCACAGGAGTGGTGGGCCGGTGGGCCGATCGGAGGCCTCACAGTAGACCCACCAAGACAAGTTTAACATCACACTTATGGAAGAAATTAAAGGACAAGTCTACTTCTTCGTCCTCTCAGCCTCAAGCAACCTCTAAGTGGAATGCTACCTCGGAGCTGAACCACTACTTAGAGCATGATTTTACAAATGTTGATCCTGATCTTACTGGTGGAGGCAAGATAGACTTGCTCGAGTGGTGGAAGAACAATAAGCGGATATTTCCCATGCTATCACATTTCGCACGGGATGTTCTCCTGGTGCTAGTGTCAACTGTCTCTTCAGAAACGACGTTCAGTATGGTAGGAAGAATAATCGAAGAAAGAAGATCATCCCTCACGCCCAGAATGGTAGAGGCAATCACATATGCCAAAGACTGGAAATTAGCTAAAAAGCGCCAACAACATCAATTGGAGGATCCTGAAATCGTACAGGCGTACACTGATCTCGAACGCATGAACGATCTAGACATTGATGAGTAGCTATAATGTACTATGTTGTTATAGTTAGTATGTACATATATTGGTACTGTACTCTTTTCCTTACTCGGGAAACCCCACTCTGGGGCGTAAGGTTTTTAATGAGACAGTAACATTGTATTTTAAAATATCAATGCAATTACACTTTTTTCGAAATATTTACGTCATTGCGTGCCGATGTTTTTATACAATTAATTCAATTTTAATTAATTTTCAACGAGACGGGTACAAGAGAAAGGAAGATGACGGACGTCGCTACAATTGTCGCCGCCGCCTTTGTCGTGCATAGTTACTTTGGGTTGGGATTGGGCTGGCACGGCACGATCGCCGGCACGGTGGGCTTTGGGCCGTGCTTGGGCCTGACCGGAGATGAGGCAGGCCGGCACGGCACGGCACGGTGGGATGACTGGGCCGAACCGGCACAGCACGAATCAGCTCGAAACACGGTAGGCCTGGCCCAACTTCCAGCTCTAGCTATGAGCAATTCAGTCGTAAGCATCTTGGATGACAGAAATTTTCTAGATGTAATGCAACTACCTATTGTCCACAAAAAAAGTTTTCCAAGCTTCAGCACCGTCTCTTTAATTTTTATGCAAGATGCATCCACTACTCTTGAGCTCAATATCACAGCTTGAACTTCTTCTACACACAGTAGTTTCCAAAAACTTGTTATCAAGCCTTCGTGTTTGGATCAATAAACATCATTGGTTCCAAAGTACATTAGCAGAGATGATGTCCCTTAAAACAGGGAAATACATCCACAGAACATTCTAAACGCCCGGTGGGAAAATCAACATCCAACACAGCTGCTGTTCTTTGTCTGCAGGAGAGGGGACAGAAGACATACATGCGAGGGGAGCAGCAGCAGCAGCAGCCTGGATCGTGCGTAGCGGCGCTAGGAGCACAGACGGCAGCGGCGATGGCCTCAAGTCCGAGCGGCTCCAGCGACGAGGAGCCGGCGAGGGCTGCGGCGGCCACGCAGAGAGCGCAGCGGTCGCGACGGCCGCGGGAAAACTGAGGGCAGCAGACTCCATCCAGCGAGCGGCGCAGGGACGAGGAGGCGAGGGCGGCAGCGACGGCGGCGGCAGGTCACGTAGGAGCGATTGGCTTGATGTTGTGATTTAGGTCTAGATCGCAAGTCAAGGAGTCAGATGCGAGCCTGAACATGGACGCTGTCTCGCCTCGCGTCCAGGCCTGCACGTCGTTCCCAACAGCGTCCTTCCTAGTTTCGTAGTAATTCCTAGCCCACTTTTCCTCTTTTTTTAATTTCGGAAATATTAATTATACTATTTCTGTATTTTTCCCATCTATCTCTGACCTATGCTATGCTATCTTGGACGACACCAAGATAGACAGCGATCATCTATGTTTTGCTTTGTTTCTACCTAGATCAATCTCGATATGTATAGAAATGTTCTTTCCTTTTAGAAGTCCAGAACTATAGTTGCCTTTTGAGTGATTCACTGGTTCTTGTACTTTTAGAAATGTACATTTGTTCCATCGAAAAATAAACGTATATACGTAATCAGTGGCGGAACCAGGATTGGAGCATACCCCGGGCTAAATTTGAACCAAGTAATAGTCTAGCATACCATAAATATATCATTGATATAAAAATTTTGCTTAACGCTCAATACTTAAAGAGTTCAAGTTTTCAACACAAATCACAATAAAAAAGCATATGAAATCATACATAATGTAGCGTAAGAAAGATACATCAAGTACCTCAAATCCTAAATGGAGAATGTAGCGGCTAGTCCACCATTTCCTCATCAATAGTAGGACAAGAACCAGAACCTACAAAGACAATATATAAAATAAAATAAAGATAAATTTAAAGAGCATGAATATTACATTTAAAATGAACTAACTTACCACTTGCACGAGAAAGTTGTTTCTTGCGTGACCTCATCCCTTGAAAACGCTCTAAAATCTTCTCATCTTTAATACTTGCAAACACATCTCGCTCAATATAGCATACCATGCTATGATTCATCCACTCATCGTTCATCTTGTTTCGTAAATCAGTTTTAATGATGTTCATAGCTGAGAAGGCTCTTTCTACAGTTGCTGTTGCTATTGGTAAAATCAAGGCCAATTCAATGAGATGATATACCAATGAAAAAACTGTATGTCTGTCAGTCTCAACCATCTTCACAGCAAGATTTGCAATATCGGTACAATTTGTAAAAGATAGATCACGTCTTGCATCAACAACAAATGTGTGAAGTTGGTCCTTAAGAACTACACAGTCATATTAAGAGAAGTCAGCAGCATACATTCCAGCAAGTTCAATTAATTTGTCCTCATCGAAGTTGGCGAAAGAATTTTTTGGATCAAGACAAGCAATGCACCTTAATAACTTAGTAGATCTTTACGCAAGCGATTATTCAACTCAACAATAATTTGATCATGCACCACAATGAATATTTCATGATGGAAATGCTCATAGTAAGTTACCATTTGACCACCACGACCCCTTGAACGACCTCTAATCGGTATTTTATCAGACATATTCGGCACATTGATATTATGTTGGAGACAAAAGGCCTTTGATTCCTCAAAAAGCTCATCCCAACCATGATTTCTTACTTCCTCAATTGTCTGCAATGTGGTCTCAATCAAGCCTCTACAAAGACGGATAATATTTTGATCTTTCTTTTGCAAGCATTGTGAAAGATCATTAGACTTGCCCAATATTCGATCATAAGATGCAATATAAGTATAAATTCAAAACTCTCCATCTTTTCCAACAAACCCGAAGTTGTGGTTTTCTGTAGCATTAGTGGCATCATCACTCAAATTCTCTAATACCTCTAGGACTGAATCCCACATGAAGAGAAGACGACATAATGTTTTATGATGTGAACCCCAACGAGTATCACCGGGCCTTGCAAGATTAGTTTGTTGGTTTTTCCTCTTCTGAGAAAATTTCACCATTCTCTAATTTATTCACAATTTTATCGTGGTGATCTTGTGCCAAGTGATCTCTTCATTACAAGAAGCATTAATAGTATTGACAATCAAGGTGATGTAGTTAAAGAAATCCAAGACAGGAAGAACAACACTTAGCCACAGAAACAACCACTAATTGCAACTGATGTGCAAAGCAATGTATATAAAAAGCATATGGATTTTCATCCAATATGCGTCTTTGCAATCCATGGAATTGTCCTCTCATGTTTGAAGCTCCATCATAACCTGTCCCATAATCTAGAGATAGATAAACCATGTTTGCAAAACATACCATCCAAAGTGTCTTTAATGAAGATGATGTCGTATCAGAAACATGCTGAACCCCAAGAAATCTCTCTATTACCTGCCCTTTATTATTGACATACCTGCATAGGACAAGAAATCATTGTTAATATACTTTAAACATATTCAAACTATCAATTATAGAAAGAGCGTAAGATGTAGCTACTAACCTCAAAACCACAGCCATTTGCTCCTTGATAGATGCATCTCGAGCCTCATCAACAAGTACGGCGAAAAATGCATCCCCAATATCATTAATAATGGCTTTGGTGGTCTCTTCTGCACATGCTTTACACAATTGTTTTTGTATATATGGTGATGTCATTAAATTGTTTCCAGGAGAATTGTCAAGCAATTTTGCAGCTTTCTCATCCCTCTCTTTATACCATTTCAGCATTTCTAGGAAGTTTCCCCTATTGTTCGAGCTAGATGATTCATCATGTCCACGAAAAGCAAGGGCTTGTAATAGCGAAATTTTGAAATGGCTAACATAATAGTAACACGGGCTCTATATTCTTCCTCATCCTTCTTGGTGGCATGATCATCACATAACCCACATCTTGTCTCTGATTTTTGAAAGCCTCGCAATGTTTTCTTGCTTTGTTATGAGCACTATTGACTTTACCAACATGTTCATTAAAGGATTGAGTTCCATTCTTCCAATAACTAAATCCTATTTTTGTGAAAGCATCAACACCATAGTTTTCACTCTTTGTTGCTTAAAGAGATAACAATAAAAACAAAAGCTGCATCTTTAGCAATGCTATATTCCAACCAATCATGCTTCTTGAACCATGATTCTTGAAATCTCCTCTTTTGACTTCCCTGTTCTCTCCATGGAAATTTATATCCAATTGGTTGGCATGGTCCCAATTGCAAATACTCTCTTCTAGCGGCATCTCTAATATTTACATCCAACTCCTCTATCGATTTTCGAAGCCGGATCGCAACAATATCATCTGGATTAAGTGAATGTTTTGCCTGAGTGTTACTAGATCCTAATGTTTCGCTTCGGAGATTGGTTTGATTGTGTTTCTTGTGTTGGAAAATACGATGACAATGTCTTGCTCCTCTTCATTTTGTAATTTGTATCCTTAAATCTTTTTAGTTAGTTCCTAAATAGCATATGCATAACATTAAATATATAACATTTTAAAACATTAAAACATAAAAAAATTAGCACCACATTATATAACATTCACCACATTATACAAATATATATAACATTAAATAGCAAATCTCATTCATATTTATTTACCACATATAACATTAAATATATAATATTATATAACATTCATCACCACATACTTATAAAAAATATATACATAAAATCTTATACGGTTATACCTCTGCTGGCCCTCGGGCGTTCTTCAAAAAATCCCACCGACCGCACCCACCCGCTGCCTCCACTTCTTGGCTTCTTCGGCTTTGCCTTCGCCCTTCACTGATTCACTCGGTCCCCTGCCTTCACAGCTTCACGCCTTCACTCCATGCTTCAGCCCCTCGGCGCTCCTCCTCTCGGCCGGCCGCCTAAGCCTCAGCTCGCCTTCGCTCCTCCTCCGCTCCGGTCCTCCCGGCTCGCTCCTCCCCGCTCCGCTCCTCCTCCCTCTCTCCCCGGCCGGCTCCAGAACTATCCTCCTCCCTCCTCTCGCTCGGCGCTCGCCTCCTCCTCCTGCGGAGTTGCCTTCCGGCCTTGAGTCCCGATTCACTGGTTCTTGTACTTTTATGAAAATGTTAGGGTTTGGTCATGCACAGTGGATGTCTTGTGTTTGTGCCATCTAGCACTTTTAGGCCTCGGGCTAGCATTTGGGGGCTGAAATTTTGAGGTATTTTAGAGAAGGGTAGTATTAGGAATTTTGCTGGGCCTCGGTATATATGTAATGGAGAAGGGCAAAATACTATATAATTTCAAACACACACACACACACACACGAACCATTACATTTACAAGTGGATCCGGGTCAACGTTGTTGGTCTCACGTAACACCACGTACAATGAAAGGAATCACAAAAATGGATTATACTATTCTCTCTCTCTCTCTCTCTCTCAAAAAAAATAACTTATACAATTCTCTTCTTGATAAGCATGTAAGCTAATTTATTTTGCAGCCTGTCCACATTTCCCACGCAAGCATGAATGGACCCCTTCACGCAATAAACGAAGGAGCACAAGACAGTAACCGCTTGCGAGAAAATCGCAAAGCAGTACACAAGACCACACTATTCCTCGACAAGCATCAATCGGGACGGGAGGCCGAGGAAGGCGCTGACCCGTCAGCTCGGGAGATACCTCGAGGACACGGGTCGCGCGTGGATGATTCGCCTTCAAGCCTGGACCTCTCACGCGTACGGATTTCTCGGATGATCGTTTCGGTTTTAGCTTCTAACTTTAACTTTTTCGCTATTTACTACATTATTTACTAACTTAATTACAGTAAAAAAATTAGTTACAATAAAAAAAAATCAAAACCAAAATTCATCGCTAAAAGATCATCACCGCCGTGACCGTGAAGCGGCTAAGCTACGTTGCCGCTGCGGCACAGCGGTAAAGCCCAAGGCTTATCGCCTCTAAACTTGGAGGGGGGAAAAACTTGTATCTTCCCTTTCTGTGTGTCCATTTATGTTTCTGTAGATTCTCTCTGTTTGTACATCAAAACTGGCAGTACAGACTACAGAGAACCGAGCAAAGATAAAATGCATAAATAGAACAGGTGCAGATACAGTTTGCAGATAAAATGCATAAATAGAACAGTGTTGTAACGTGACTAGTTTGCTAGTATAAACATTTTTGGGCTTAGTAAAAAGAGCATTTTAGGCAAATGTGCTGCTAGGAAGAGGTTTCTGTCAATTTATCGATAGCGAAACTGCGTGGGCCGTTGTTGGGCCCATGATGCTGACACCATGCTTTAGAAAAAGAATGGAAAATGGCAAACGGTTTGGATTTTTCCCTATAAGGTTATCTCCAACGCTTCGGGGTGGTAGAAGCTTGTTGTTAGTTTTCTCGCCATGTCAGAGAAGATGCCAAAGGTTAGGCATCGATGCTTAGCAAAGTAGTGATGCTTGTATGTCAGAGGGATAATCAGTTACCGTTTGTTCAAAGGAAAAAGGGGATTTTTTTGTTGAACTTAGAGAAGGGAGAAATTTGATCCAACAGAGAAGCATATCGGAGAAACTACTTTGCGAAGGACAAAGCCACAACGCCGACCAATTGCTCCTACTGGCAGCCTTGCCATTCTTTCAACCTTTCTAGTAAGTTTCTACTAGCGGAGACAAATGGTCCATACTTTTCCGAAAATAGCAGTTTCTAAGAAAGATGTCAAATTATAGTACACAACAGCTAAAATGAATCTTTCTCACATGAACAAAAAATTCAAAAATTTTAACCATAAATCACAGCAAAAAAAACAAGTCTAAAATCCAATCAAAGAAAGGTCAAACACAACAGCTTGAATTCCACATGAACAAAAGGAGCCTTTTTTTTTGGGTCTCCAAATCACTGCAATGCCAATCAAATCATCTTATCCAGAGCCCCACCCTTGTGCTGTCGTTTTGATCCAAGTTTCCAAGCCAAAGCCGTAATCACCGAAGGAAGCCTTAGCCCGGCACCTTGCCTGACAACGATATCTATGCCTACGTGTATCAGCTTATTGATGACAAGTCTTTATATACTGGTGAATTAGTCATCATTTTTTTTCCAGATAGTGATGAGCCAATGAAATGCTATGCGTGCGAACAAATGCACGTGAATTCATTGGCGGAGCCTTGTCACCGAGACGGGCCCACGATATGATTTTTGTATTGATTCTTGTCGTGTCATCTGGAGCCGTCTTTGCTGAAACTAGAAGGATGACTTTTCACCGGCATACCGGCAATGCCCAAAAAAGGGGAGAATTATGGTGCTCCAACTAACTATCTCTCGGCTTAAACTTCAGCTATATCTTATAATTTATAGTTAAAATTATACTATAATAATATTAGTTTTTATAATAAAATCTTACTATACAATCATAGATAATACAAAAAAATAAAAAGAAAAAAATCAAAAACTAAAATAAGCTGAAATTCAAAGACGAACACAGAATGATTTTTGATTTAAATAAACCAAAAGCAAAATAAACCAGAAGCTGAACACGGTGCCGAGGGTGCATCATCACTATATGTTTTGTCCTTTAATTCCTTATATTTGCTAGTCATGCAAAAGGAGGCCATAAGTGTAGGAAACATGCGTAAAAAGTTCCCCTAAAGAGCGTAAAAAACCATCTCTTCTGCAGGTCACTGACAAGTGAGCCCCACCGCATCCCAAATTTCAGGCAGGCCTACTTGTCAGTGACTCACCAGAGAAAAGCCTAGCGTAAGCATTCCGGCTCCGGGACCTCAGGAGTCCCAAACCATGTTCTGACCCTGTGAATTGCTCATGGCCACGCCTTCTTTCTCACGACTGTCAAACGTTTTTTCTGGAAGTTTCTGACGCACTACAACGGCTTCCGGCATGCGGTACAACACCGGTGGGACCCACATATCACAAGGCCACTGTGCGCGTCCCCCTGTCCTTTTCGCTCCTTCGCTTGAGGTCTCTCTACCCCGGTTCAAAAGTGAAGTGTATTTATCCCTTTTACCTCTGATTTTTGGTTTTTATCTAACTACGAGAAAGATTAAAGAGTAAAGAATGCTTATATTTAGAAATCACTTTATTCAAAACGGCACCTACAGTGATTTCTACAAATAACTTATAGATTCTAATTTAAGAAGTCATTTTATTTAAAAACTAGTTTTTAAAAATCAAAAGACAAAAACTGTTTGAAACAGGCTCTAAACCAAATCCAACGTGCTGGGCATATGAGCATATCATGCTTTAGCTTCGTCATAGTTTGTTTATTTGTACACCTGTATATATGGAATGATGGATCACGGCCATCTTTATAGTATCCATTCATTCATATGGGCTAGCAGTATAGTACCAGTATATGTAGGTAGCATTCGACAACTCAAGCACAAAAGAATCAATCTCTTGCTGGTGTATGGTAAAGGGATCTCCAGTCCAGGCGTGGTGTTGGTGTTGCACAGAACAAAGCAGGGGAGTATTTGGATGTTTGCAGCGTGGTAATGGTTGGGCTGAGCTGGTATCCCGTACCCATTGCCCCTGAGTCTGCTAAGATGACAGTAAAATTTTGTGGTCACAAAATGTGAACAAGGACACATCTGGTGGGGTAGTACTGGGCAGATGGTTACCTGATATGATGGTGAGATGGTGCTATATCGTTGGCACAGATCATAAACTAACGCCCCGCTCAGAACGGCTTCGACCGTTGTGGCGTTCGGCGGTGAGCGATTTTTTTACTGTAGCGTGTACTACAGTGAAAAAATTTTTATTTTTTTAAAATTTACTTATACTTTTTTTTCGT
This sequence comes from Melocanna baccifera, assembly GCA_036346265.1. Taxonomy (NCBI): domain Eukaryota; kingdom Viridiplantae; phylum Streptophyta; class Magnoliopsida; order Poales; family Poaceae; genus Melocanna; species Melocanna baccifera. Next base: position 4,480,075 of record CM070692.1, read on the forward strand.
TTTTCGTTTTCGGTTTTTTAGATTTTTTTTACATTTAATTATATCTAATAAACCAACTCAGCTACAGTGTTTTTTCAGTAAAAGTGAAAAGCCATCGCTATTCCGATCATCCCCTAAGCTGTGATTCTCATGAACAGCAAATGAGCATCCATGGTTGTAGAAGGTTGATTTTGACTGAAGCATTTTTTTTGTTTAGCAAAATAAACTTGAAAAAAATGGCCCAATTCCATCGAATCAACATTGCAATGTATGCATCTATCGGCAGCTAAGGTGGATGACTGCTTTGTAATTTCATATTGATGTATCATGTATTGGTTGATAGCAGCTGAACTTTCATGTTGCACAAGTTGCAGCGCATAGAATAAAAAAAGGTTACTACTTTGTACCAAGCATTACTACTTTCTGGAAATCTCAAATGGAAATTTATAGCAGGCATCATGCCATTGGCCCTATTTATAGCAGGCAGTTCTGCATGATAACAAGTGTCCCAATTAATGTAGAGATTGCCACATAGAGCATAAACTGCAGTCAGTACAAAAGCTTCATCAACCGATGAAGAACGTTCTAAAATTGTATTCTAGAAAAAAAATTAAGTTATAAAATCATTTATTTTCAACCGGATGAATGACATCCGGACACAAAGAAGAGAAACAACTCACAATAAGATGCAGCAGAAAAATCTACAAGCAAACGGACACTAATTAGTAACCGAACCTTCAAACCTGACGCGACATTAGACCAAAATGACATAATGCTTGATCTGTACACTCTTAATCACTATTAACATATCAACAGATCTGACATGAGAATTTGGCCCACCAAACAATGAACAAAACATCAAATGCCATGACAAAGAAGGCAGCAGCTGGAGACAATACCACACCGCCATGCTATACAACTATAGGCCAAGCCACCTTCCCCAATCATACAATCCATGTCCATCTGCCGGTCCCCTACTTCTCTGCCTTTCTAGCAAGCAGACTATTTAAAATTACTCAATACCCAATAACTTTAGGGCCATAGAAATTTCTAAATCATGCTGATTTGATTACTTCAACCCTAAAACTATTCCAATATGTGGCGAAAAAACAGCAGATTTCTGGAGGTTCATTCATCGCAACTCAGTGAACAGAAGTTGCAATTTGCAACTATCACTTTCTATTCAAGAATTGCATCATAAACCAAGTTCATCATAAACAAAGTTCTTATCAGATTGGAACTTTAAGTGAATGGGATACACTGTATATAACTGAGCAATAAAACAGTGAAATTTACACGGATGAGATGTCTCTTTACAAAATTCTCACCTTTGCAGATTAAATTCAGAACTGTAGTGGCACACAATCTGCCATTTCTTTGGGGTTGCAGCTTCCCTTTCTTCACATCTCTGTCAGCTCAGAGAGCTCCAAATCATAAGTAATTTGTTCGGTTGATCACATCAGGGATGCCCTTGTCAAGCCTCATGAACGGCCAACAGCAATACTATACATCAGCTCATTCTCTGGTACTCATGTCATACTCACACTCGCCTATCACCAATGGACTTCCTCTCAAATTCCCGCACAGTGTCAGCCAGGCGCTTCATGCTATCATCGTAATACCAAGGTGTCTTCTCTGACCATGTTACGCCACCCTTGGGTGGTATGGGCACAAACTCACGGCATACCTCACCGAGCACATTGATGGTGTTATGGTAGTGGTAGTACCGGATGAGGTGCTCCGTCTTGTGTGTGGTATTCCCAATAACATTCTCCGACATATGGACACCTGTGGCATATGCATTTTTGGCTTGGATTGCATACTTCCTGTCACGCCTCACACCGGTGATCGAATTCCGGAAAACCAGCTTCTCAAACCCCCATTGACTGCAAAAGTTTTAAGTAAGAAGAATTAGTCTTTTAGAAAAATAACCATAGCCAAACATAACAGAAGTAATGCAATTAAGACTGGAAGAAGTACATAGTAGGATTCAGCAATTGCATTACCAGAAGTAATAGATTACTAAATTGGAGACTCGAATCTCCACTTACAACTTAACGATTCTTTAGGCAACTGAAACACAAACTACACAGGAGAACGTAGCTGCATTGCAAAAGTCCGGCTTCAATTCGCTTAGATTAGTGTGGAATTGCAAGAATGCAGCAACATCAGAAGCAATCTAACAACCAAATTGGCCCTTTTAGTCGATACAAATGACACAACAAGCTACATAGTTATTCCAGATTCCTAATTCGGCAATTCCAGTTCAAAAGGCCACGACAATATACCGATTTTCCGACAATGCAGCAATTGTGTGAGTAAAAGAAGTAATCTCTCTAGCAAACCAGCAGATTTGGGCCAAGACACAGTCACCTACTTGGAGTAGTCGGTCTCGGGATCGTTGGGGTCCCGCGCGCACAACCTGCTCGACATGGGGTTCTGCTCGATGGTGAACTGCGTGTAGGGCTCGAGCTCGGCGAGGACACCCTCGAGCGTGCGCCCGTCCGGCAGGAAGATGTACTCGTCGACGTCGAAGAAGAAGGTCCACTTCGCGGCGTGCCGGTACCGGTGCAGGCAGTCGTTGACGACGAGGAACTGGTTGTAGTACCACCCGTCGTACTCGGCCTGGGCGCGCACGTCCTGCAGCGTGGCGCGGCCGGCGCGCACCCATGGCTCCAGCGCGGCGCGCACCATGGGGCTCACCCCGCCGGCGTCGTGGAACACAAAGTGCGAGCGCGGGCCGAAGAAGCGCGCGTGGTACGCCATCCACTCCCGCACCCGCGCCGCGCTGAGGTTGCCGTACAGCGACGAGCCGCAGTAGAGGTAGTCGTACCTGTGCGGCGGCCGGAACGCGGCCTCGTCGTACGCCCCGGGCGCCTCCTCCAGCGCCACGAACCGCTCGTACCGCGCCGTCGACGGGCCGTAGTAGGCGTTCAGCACGAGCCTGCCCCCTGCATTGTCGGCGTTGGGCACCTGCGCGAATGTGCAGTTCACCACCACGACGGTGTAGATACGGCCGTATCCCCAGTCCGGGAGCATGTGGTACGTCTTGGCCGCACGCATGGGCAGCGCCGGCGCCGCCGACGAGGAGGAGGCGTTCGCTCTCGCGCCCCTGTTGGGCACCCACTCGCAGCGAAACCAGGGCTTGCCGTAGACGTGCGTGGGCTTGGACGCGAGCCCAATGACCGCGAAGGTGTACGGCCCGCCGCGGTACGCATCCATCTGCACGAACAGCGCCGCGGCGCTGCCCACCGCGTGGAACTCCCGCCTGTTGGGGTCGGGTGCGGCAGGCTGCTGCTCCTCTTTCGGCAACGAGGAGGCGTTCGAGCTGGAGCTGGAGGTCTTGGCGCGGACGGCAAGCGGGCGAGGCGGCGAGGTGTTGGCGGCGGCGGGTGGGTGGGGGCAGACGGAGAAGGGGGACGGGACAAGGGAGTGGTAGGGGCGGAGCTGCCAGGCGGCGGTGAGGAGCGTGAGCACGGTGAGCGCGGCGAGGAAGGGCTTGAGGTCGAAGCAGAGGAGTGCAGGGGCCGGGCCGGCCGCAATGCCGCCGCCGGCCAAGTCCTTCCGCATGCTTTGCTCTCTCTCGCCCTCGCCCTGCCGCGGCTGGGAGTGGGAGTGGGAGTGCGTGAAAAGTGCGAGGATTAGGCGAGCCGCGGCTGCTACCTTTCTATTGGTGGGATTAATTCGCTGCCTTTTCACCGAAAAGCGAAAGTATTACGGCTGAATTGATGGCTGCTACAAGTTTTCTCTGCGTCTGTATTTTAAAAGTCAAAAAATCAGTACAACGTCTATTTTTTTAAAAACGATTTCTTTACTTTTTTTCTTTTACTACCATCTCCCTCTAAAAATAAAATAGAAAAGCTTCTCTATTCCTCTTATTACCCTCTAACTTCGGGAATAAAGTAGAAGATCATGATACATTACATACTCTACTCCTCTTGCTTTTGTCATATGCATGTATTTTTTTTCATATTTTTATCATCATCTATTCAGTTTTTATAAAAAAAACACTTCTTTTAATCAATATTAATAATTTTTAGTTAAAATTATTTAAAAAATCAATGGGAACACTCCGTACACTCTCGGCAGTCGGCGCACGCTTTCTTCTCTCTCGGTTTGGGCCTGATGTCTCTCCTCGGTTTGGAATGTTTTTGGGTGCTCTTTTGTCAACAGAACCTACTTGGCGCATTAGGCGTCGTTTATGATTTTTTTTTTGCATGGCTGCAGACGATATGCTAATATAGACAGTGTATATAGTAATAGGTTTGAGAAATGGTTTGAAAATTTTGATATAAGAAATCATCTAATTTTTTTAATTTTTAAAAAGTTAAAAACGCAAAAAATAAAAAGAACAAGCTCAATCTCCTGTCAACATTGACTGTTAGCGTTGACCCTTTTCCAGTGCATCGTCCATGGCAGAAATATCGAGCGGTGCAGCTGTGTGGAGGTTAGTGCATGCTATACTTTCTAGCTAATTAACCACGGATGCAGCGCTCCAGACATCTGCCGAACTAGCCAGCTCTCGGTGGCACGCACAATGCCCCGATCAAGGAGGACACACTGGAGATCATTGTACCGCACGGCGCCCGTACCCCATCCACCCACGGTCATTTTCCAGTCAGCATGTGGGTGAAACTAGGAGGTCCACCGGGGCTTTATTAGACTCTAGTCTATCTTTTGTCGGTGTCATACCCCCTCTCCTAGTCCGATGACTGGTCCAATTGGTTGTGGATGGATGTGTAGGTGGTTCGGTGCCATGACCATTTGACCGGGAGGAAGAAATCAAGATGGCCGGCTCACATCCAAAATGTTAAAATTCTAAGAAAAATGCTCAACTAAATCCTCACATGAAAAAGATCCCAATTCTAACCCACCCCACCTTACCCCATCAAGTTACCACTTAACAAAATACCATATCTAGATCTAGCCGGTGAACCTTGAGCAGTTTAATGGGTGAACAGCCGAATCTTGAAGTCTTGAACAGTTGAACACGGCGGCGTCGAAGCTGGGGCGGATGGGGGATCTACGTGGCGATGAAGGAAGAGGAAAGTCGCCGAGGAGGAGATCTGTGCGTTTGGAGGTTGCGCTCAAGCCACCGCCCCCTAGGAGGCCGAGCGGAGGAGGGAATCTACGTAGCTAGAGCCAGAGCAGCTGCCCGTCGAGTGGTTATGACTGGTGAGGCCATCGTGCGGAGGTGTCGGGCAGAGACGAAGTAGATGAGGACAGAGGAGTGAGTAGTCGGAGTCTTTCTCTCTCGGAGACAAAAGCGAGGCACCGCCCACTGAGGATTGAGGAGGAGAGGGGGTGGAGGTGGAGACCGATTGGCCAAGAATAAGATGACCCAACCGAGGGCGAGGGGCGAGGGTGAATGGGCGACCGACAGACTAACCGATGGTTTGTCTGAGTGAGGACCGACTGACCAGGGACCCCTGAAAAATATATATATATATATATATATATATATATATATATATATATATATATATATATATATATATATATATAGAGTTAGAACAATAATATACCAAGAAGAAGAAGATTGCTATTGTTTATACAATTTTTCTTGTTGTCTTGTTGATGTTGTATACTTGTATATTTGCATAGACAATTACACATTAAAATCTACACTATCTAGTTATGTTATTGTGTAGTGACATACTGTACAATTTGTTTCCAGATTTGTAATAATGGATAAACGTACTTTGCGTAACTATTTCACAAATAATTTAAGTAGTACTCCATAACTGATGATGACACAACTCAACTAAAGAGGTTTCAATTAGAATTTAATCCTAATAAAATTATTGTTGATCCAACACATTGCATACCAATAGAAGATTATACCAATAAAATTAAATATTATGTGAGGATGGCATATTTATTGAGTGGTCTTTCCAAAGGCATTGGATGGTAAAGTATGAAGATCCTTTTAAGAATCATGGTTTAATAAGTTTAATTGGTTTGAATATAATGTGAAAAGGATGCCACTTTCTATTTCTATTGTTTTCTTTCCAAAAAAACCATCACAAGTCAACACATTTAGGAATAATGTATTTTCAATAGTTGGAATTTTCTTATTAGAAGACGGCTATAAATGCTTTTAATAAACATGTTGATCGTCCAAATAGTTTTCACAACATTACAAGGAGTGAGTGTGATGACTTTAAGAATCAACGGTAAAGTGTGCCTAGTAAAATAAATACTTATACTAAAAAGACCAAAATTATATACAAAATCCGTTTGATCGTATCTTCAGTTTGTGTAAGATATCTAACAGCTATTTTAAATGTTCATCGTCATTTATAATTTACTATCGCATCACTAATTTTCCTAATTTTGATATATAAATGACAAATCGCTACTCACTGGAATCATATTTATTTGTTAAACACGTTTTCCATTAACGAGGCACCTTTATTATATTTCTCTTTGTTTTTTTTCTACTTTGTCTCTCTTTTATTCATACATAAATTTAGATTACACAACAATTCGAGACTATATTTATGTCAATTTAATCGAATTCTTTGAGACTTTGAACTCATTCCCTATTTTTATCCTAGCTCCGCCACCTTATGGAACAGTAGGCTACACCAGCAGTTCGGCACTGCGGATTCCACAGGAGCGCCCCACCCCCAAGTAGTCCACGAGCACGGGAGCGGAACGGGCCACGCGCGCACGCGGCCGCTTCCGACCTCGCGAGACCCTCCTGCCGGTGCCGTGCCGTGTCGAGCGGCGCCCGTCACCGCGTTCAGCTCCACCCCACGAGCGCGATCTCCTCCTCGCCAAGCGGAGCGGCGCGGGGACTGGTGCCGGTAAAGCGAGCGGGGGAGGCTTCGGTCCCAAGCCTCCGAACAACCGAGCCTTTGACGCGGCGGACGTCGTCTTATCCTACCGCGACTACAGTTCATTGGTGACTCGTCCATCGGTGCATGTGTGCGCCGACCCTACTGGCGTTCACTGGGCCAAAAGTAGCGGCCGCCTTTTCGGTGCACCGGCCGCTCGACCGTCTCATCGCTTAGAGGCAGTTCGGCTGTGATAAAATTTGGTAGCTTATAGTTGGAATTGTATTATATCTAGTTAAAATTATATGATAATTTATTTAACGTAATTAATTTTAAAAATTTAAAAATAAAAAACAAGTTAGCTCATGACATATAATATTTGAATATGAAAAAAACTGATAAAAAGCTCAAAATATATATCAAAAAGTTATAAAAAGATAAAAATTATGAATAGTGATAAATAGATTAGAAGTTAGAAATCTAAGCTCGAATGAGCTCTCTTGTGCATTGACTGGATATCCGGGACCCTGGGATGGAATGGTCACGCTTTGGCTTTGTTGCTTTGCTCTGGTCGTTTTCGCTGCATTAGTTAAAGCGTTTCTTTAGCGGCGAAAGAGACTGATCAGTTGATTTCAAAACACGAAGGGAGAGAGAGATTGATTTTGTTGGGACAGTGCTTTCTCTTCTTCTCTTTTCTTTTATCGCCTTTTGTTTTCCTCTTCGTTTCGGCAGCATCGAAGAATCGGATACAGTTCACCGGTAATCCTTTCGGAAAGGTTAATTTAATTAAATTAGGCCTTGCGACCGTCAAGCTAGTTTTATTCGGCATTCATAATTAAAGGTTTCGAAGGATGAAAAACGGAAGCGCAGGAGTCTACGCGAGCTGGATTTGATTGCCTAACAACTGTCTTGATTGGTCCGTGCAAGAAATGCCAATCCGTATATGCATCTTCAACGACGTTGATCAATATGCAACAGTAGCACCAGTGATATTTGATGTCATAAATGGGCCATCTGCTCAGCGTGTGTTGCCATGTCTTTACACTGTTCATTTATTCAACTGTCAAGAATTCGCGTGTCCGAACCTTTTGCTAGGCGTAGAGTTTAGGGCAGTCCTAATGCTATAGTTTCTTACATTAACTAGATTTGCCACGTAAGCGGTGAACATAGTAATTAAAGAGGAGAGATAAAGAAACGGTTTCTTCATGCTATTTCTTCACGGCGTAGAAACTAGTTTAGAATTTCTGGTTTTCAACCAATGCATATGGTAAAATGATTGGTCACGATTTAATCTGCTTTTTGAAGCGGTAAAAAAGATTAAACGTTTCACATTGTATTTGCCTTTTGATGCGACAATTTGCCCTTCATTAGGATGCATTTTGAGCTCATATGATTTTTGGTGCATTTTTTGAACAAAACATATAACCTTTTTAATGGTCATATTATTTTTAACGCCTCTAAAATAACTTTTAAAAACCGAAAAAAACAGGATGATAACCTTATCATAATCGCCTTAAAAAAAACCTTGTTATAAGAAGACAAGCATCCATCTATGCTTTCATTTCCTGTCCTAGCTCGTGCTGATGACACTGCATCTACTCTCCAGGAAACGGCTCGAGGAGTCATGTCTCATTAGTACAACCTACTTTGGCTCATCGCCAAGTTCGCCGCGCTTGCAGGGCAAAGGGCACCGGGCGACATAAGTACAACTCAAAGCAAATGCAACTTGTTGTTCCCCCTTCCCAGAAGATCGATACCAAGCACGTACAGATGGTAATCTACTGCTACTCCAGTTTACAAAAAACAAGCTGTTTTGAACACCAACATGGTTCTCAAATGTAACTTTGACCAGTAATTGTTGGAAATTAAACAATTTTAGCAAGTTTCCATATTAATTCCAATTTTCAGCATGAATAGTAAGACTAAAAGACATATAGATGACATGAAATCTACATAATCATTACTCATCAATGATAATGAATTCAAGCTATTTAACCATAAATAGATCTGCATGTTTAACACATGTTTAACAGTAAAAAAAGAGCATTTGTGATCTGCATAACGCACATATGTTTATGTATATCTTTGCTCTCAGGTGAGGAGTTGCTCAAGTTCTTATCACTTGGCCTTCTCTACTCTAGTCTACAGCTCATTTATTAAAGTGACAACCTCTATATTCTGCTAGTTTGCTAATTTTAACATTGCCTTAGTAAAAGACAAACTCAAGTACTCTTGCAAAGCATAAGCATGAACCGAAATTGCTGCTGGAAGGTAAATAGCAGAGCTACGACAGAACAGGTAATAACAAGTGCTACAGCTAAGACAAAAGAAAAGAGTACAACAAGATTAAGTGCATAACCGAAGTAAGCAATCAACAATAGATGGCTCAAACTAGCAGAATATTTTAGTATGTATAAACGACTAGAATCCTCATCGAGTGATCACAAATCTCATAATCTATCATGCAAAGTCCTCCCAATGCTAGTCACCATCATAGAGATACAGATGATAAACAAATATCACACCAGCATAGCTAACTTTTGCACAATAGAAATCAAAAATAAAACAAAGCTCACTGTGCGACGTCGGTCAAAGCTACCATGAAGACTGACCAGGCAAGGCACATCGCAGGACGTTGTCCTAGGAAACCAATCGTCGCCGTGTGTTATGGTACCAACGGGTTTCGAGATACAATGCCTAACTTTGGCGATTTGGAATATATCAAATTCCGAAGTCGAAGTGCTGATATTGCCGCACAAAGACCACTAGAAAGTAAGAACTCGGTGCGTTGGCCCTGCTCGTTTCAGTTTTTTTTCAGTTTCAACTTCTAGATTCAGCTTTTTTTTCACTATTCAGTAATTCGTCTTTTTTTAAATTTTTTGCATTTTTTCCATGTTCCTTTGCATTGTCCGTGATAGGCTAACATATTTTTTTTCTATTTTTACATTTTTTTTTAAAATTTAATTATGCCCAAAAAGTCAAATCAATTACAGTAAAAAAATCAACTACAGTGAAATTTCAGTAAAAAACCATCGCTAAAACAACCTCCAGAGTTGATTGCAAACTGCACACACGAACCGTAAATACCCAGGAGAATGACAGAAATCAAGAGTAGCAAGACCTCGGCGATCTCACTCAGAACCAGCCCCAGATCAGTGTCAAATCAGATCGCCACACATAGATTTTGGATCCATCGGAACTAACCTCTCGATTTCTTGCCCCAATCACCGGCCTCATGAGGATTTAAAGGGAAAGCTGTAGGGGAAGTGAGAGGAAACGAAGGCGGCGACGTCCAACGGCCCAAGCACCTCAGTCGTATGGGAGGCGAGGAGATCCAAAGAGTCGGGTGGACTCAGCTGCCGTATGGTGAGCTTATTAATGATCATTATTCTACATCTTGTACTTTAGCAAACCTACAACGACGGCAATTTGTTTTAGGATCATCTTTTAATGAAAAGATACATGTTTTATTAGAAAGAGATCACAAAAGAGAACTAATTTAGTACTCATAGAACAACTTTTTATGGTCCTATGGAGTACGGAGAAGCTTTGACTCTATTCTTTTGTGTTTTATATGATGGTTTTTATCTATATTTTTAAAATAGTAGTGGCATATGATAGAGACGTAGACGTAGATGACGTATACAATTTTAGACTTGAAAAATCGTTTAGAGAAGCAGCTTCAAAAACAGCTTGAAAAAATCGTTATGTTTGGTTCAGTTTTTGGGATAAATCAAAGCTAAAAATCATTAAAAACAAAACAAAACAAAAAACAGACCTTCGCATGCCAGTAAATTCAACACCCCCGGCTCACATTTACACGCACTTAACTTCACAGATACAGATGTATACGTCCCGTTCCGTTTTTATCTGCTCCCTACACAGTTTGGAACGTGGAGTGCTCGGGCCTCGGGGCAATCAGTGTTCGGTGCTCGTACATGCGGCAAGAACTGGTTTGGTGATGGATCCATGTCAATGGCTACGGATAGTATCTTGGAAAGGAAGGGCTTTGGAATTGGATGGGTTTCTTCCAACCAGTCTCTGGGAGACGCACAAGACAAAAGACAAAAAGCCGATGCAGGCCTGGTTTCCAATAAGATCCAACTGAAGGTTGTCAGTAAGATACAATCAAAGATGATATGATTCATAATATAGATTAAAATTAAATAGTATCGTAGTGTGATTGCAATTTAATCCATAGAATTGGTAGAATTAGGTAAGATCGTAGTAGAATCATAATCCTCATAACAAACTATATTAACATATAAAATTTAATATTACATATTGTTAGTTTAAGTTACACTAGTTTAATTTACTTTGTTTTTGTTATTTACATGTTGTTCTAAGGTAAAAAAAGTATTATCTTTAATATATTAGAATTTTAGATTATTAGTTTATTACAAATAATTAAATAAATTTTAAAAATCAACTTTAATTCAATATAACATGAATAAATGAACTCAAATTATAAAATTAAAATTAAAATTTTACTATAGACTTACATATTTTATAAATATAATTTAATTTTTATATAAAATATATACGCTAAATCTGATAGAATTGTGATTAATTGGTTCGATCCAACAAACGAAAAAGCGATCCTATCTGATTGTAACAACCTTAGCCCTCCTGACTCTTTGCAGTTGCAGGCTGCCAAGCAGGACTTTTTCCTGGGAAGCAGAAATCATGATAAGGTCAGCTAAAAAATGAAGTGGAAGCCACGTTCGGGGACCCAAGGCCACCATCCTCATCGATGAGGCCAACGGCGGCGCCAACGACCTATATGACGCGGTGCAGCTCTATCTTGGCGCGTGTTGCCTCGCCATGGCCCTCACCGTGTGCCTCCACAGGCCGCGCCAGGCACACTGCCCCATCGCCTCCCTCCTGGACGCCCACACCTCCCAAGACACCTTCCAGGGCATCTGTGTCAAGTGGACCTCCACCGTGTGCCCCGTCGAGCGCAGCGCGTCCGGCGCCAGGTTCGACCCGTACATCTACGGTCACGGCTCCGGGGGCGGCTGCGGCGGCGACCAGCGCAGCCTCGAGCTTCAGTTCCCGCGGCAGCACCGCGACCTCATCCACAACTGGGTGTTGCGAGGACCTAGCAATATCCTAAAAACAACGTAGTTGGTAGCGGTTAATTAGTACCCGTGCACTTCGTCGTGGATCGCACTTGGGGCACCGCCCACGTACAAAGCCCAGCTGATTTACTTTTGGTAGCGACATCACTTCAGATCGTTTCGGCGCGGTGTTCCGCACGGGACTGGCCGTCGGCCCGCAGGTCCAGCGCCCAGCCGCGGCGCGCACGAGAGGCAAACCAGATTTCGCTCGGCCCGAGCCCGCGGCGTCCTTACCTCAGCGGGCCCTCGCGCACACGGCCTGCCTCCACACATCGGGCGGTGTCCCGCGCCGCGCCCACTCCGCAACCCCACAGCCGCTTGCCGGTTGGTACGCCTGGCCCGCGCGAGTTCGCTTCGGCCGCGCGCGCTTTACGGAGTCCTGGGCCGCTCCGCCTAGCGCAACAGCCTCGTTCTGGTGCAGCGTGCTCGGCGTCTTCCTGGCCCGTTCCGCCCAGGCTGATCTATTTAGTGGGTCGTGGCCGGTAGGCTTCGCTGCGTCCAATCAACTCCGCCTACGCTTAATGCTGCACAGTGGGCCACCATCTTGGCCATACCTGCCCTATCTATCGTTCGTTCGTGTGCCTTGTCTAGCCTCAGGTCTATTCTTTTTAACTATAATTTATAATTTTATCTAAATAAATAAATAAAATAAATTTTTTGTTATATTTTAAGTAATTTATTAGAATAAATTTTGCAAAACGGCTTATCAACTATCGATATTTGATTTATTCACATTAGTTCTCGTAATACAAGTAAAAATTATCGGTCGTAGTTGAAAAGAACGCACCCTCGAACTAGGAGGGCAATGGCTACTTAGATGGAGTTAATTAACACATTGGCACCGCTAGAGAAGCCGGTTTTGATTACTTTGTTCCATGCTCGCAAGTCGCAAGGTAACAAAAGTAAACAGTACGGTGAATCTGATAGTTCGATGAACAAGTTTCAAAAAGAAGAAAAGATAGTTCGATGAACAAAAGTGACAGGAAACGCGACATAACAGCCTCACTGTGCCCACTACGAATGTCCTCCATCGAGCCTGCTAGGCTGCTACTGCCCTCGCTAGACAGTTGAAGACACGTGATTTGCTAGTTCCTCCTTTACGAAGGATTTGTTAGTTTCTCATGATTGATACCTAAACAAGTGTATACAGAGAAAGAGGCCGGTTCTTTTAGGTTTATGATTTTTTATTTATACTATAGTAACTAGTTTTTAAACGGTATATCTTTTTATGATAAGATCTACAAGTTAATTATAATAGACACTATATCGAATTCATTTATATCGATCAAAATCATACACGAGTATCTCTCTTTCCGTATTCTTTCTTACGAATAGATAAAATTTAAAAATTTAAATAAACAATTAAAAATCACAGTCAAAAAATCTATCCACAATGTCTAACCTAAGGATACCTAACCACCCAGAATGTCCTCGGCCCTAGCCTAAGGATGCCTAACCTAACTGGGCAAATGGAAGGCATGTCGCAATGCGAAGCGTTTCTCAGCGTACTATCATTGGTGTTCTCCAGGAAAGCAGAATATTATTCACTAGTCATGCATACTACGACTTCTATGATCCTACCTACGCTGCTACACACCAGAAGATAGGATTAGAACATCACAACATGCATTTTCGTACTGCCTGCAGGCCTGAGAACCAGAGGTTGACAAATCGCAGAGCTTAGGATCACGTCACTGACGCAGAGTGGTACCTGCCTCTCCGACCGTATTTATATTTCATACGTCTTGCAAATCAGGAGCGGCGGAGTTGATGTTAACGTGCCGTTTTCGGTGTACAAGGACGTGATTTCTTTACGTCGTCAAATAGTTTAAAATAGTTTATCAAAACAAATTTTTGAAAGTAATTTATCGATATTTAGTTTATTTACACAAACACTTACACTAGAACAAAAAATCATAAACCACAACCACAAACCACGGTCGAAAACAACCCACCCTATATTGACTAAGGATGCAATCTAAGTATATATGTCGTGCTCATTCGTCAACCTGATCAAATGGACCACCCAACACGGCACGGGCTTGAATAGAACATGGCCCTATTAGATCCGGCATGGCTGACCTGAATAAGTTACCATGCTATACCATGCCGGTTCACGTGCTTGCCCTCCGACTCAGACACAACACGAAGAAGGGTTAGGCTGTGCCAGGCTAGCCCAGGCATGCTTAGCCCAACATGTTTTGTTGTTAGTCACAAGTAATTTTACAGTCGATCATAAATAATTTTACTGCCAAGTCACTCATTTGCGCTCAAAAAAGTGCAATAACCTAACCCATGTAATTTTACTATCAACCGCAAGCAATTTTATTAAACTACCATAGGAGAGTTAGTATACGTGATGTACAAGACAGGCTCGCCGTACTGAGGTGTCGGCCTAAGCACGACACTACACACCCGGTTGGGCCGGGTTGGTATGATTTAGGTAGTGTTTATTTGGGCTTATAAGTCCAAACTTTTTGACTTTTTTGCACTGTAGCGGTTAAAAATGCACTGTAGTTGTTGCTAACTTTTTAGTGTAATTAAATTTTAAAAAATAAAAAATTATATTATCACAGACAATACAAAAGAATAATGAAAGAAGGCAAAAAACCTAAAAGACTAAAAAGATAAAATTAAAAAGTTAGATGTCAGAAGCAAAAGCTCATTTGAGCAGATCTTATTTGCTGTTTGTACTGTGCTGTCAACTGGACCAAGAGTATTGTGACTCGGTCGGCACGGTTGGCAAGGTCTGCTTATTGGACATCTTAATCATTGACTTGTTGATCTAAGACTTCTGAGGAATTCTTTAAAATGAACCACTGTAGAACATGTAGTTGTTGGAGCGTACTGCTCCCATTGACTTCTGTTCTGAACCTTAGGACCTTATTACACCAACTGACCAGTAAAAACCGCGTAGCTTCAGATTTCATGCTTTTTGAAGTCGTGTTTGCTTTTTGTCGACGCATCAAGGACGTCTGTTTCATCCGGACAGGAAAACTGAAGTGAAAATTGTCATGCAAGTTGGCACTTAATCAAGCTTTAGAGCAGGTGAGGACGTGTGGCTAGTCAAAATTATGTTTAGTGATTAGGCATGTCGACAAGATAACAACAGCTCCCGTAAATTCAGAAACCAATGGGGTCGCGCACTGCTGCCGATCGGCACGGCGATCCGACGCTAAGGCTCGGCCCGTCGACAGGTAGGCCACGCGACGGCGACGCCACGTCGACAAACCCACGACGATTTCCACCACCGGTTCCAAAAGGATCTGACGTCCAACAAGAGACACCGGACAAGCGCAGGTGCCCTGCCGCGTGGTTCTCTCGAGACACGCCGAGGTTGCACGGCACGTCGGCATCAGGTTCTGATTTATTTTAACTTTTAATTTATTTAAGTTTGAAGTTATTTTAAATGTAACAGTTTTTAATTTTAATTTATTTTAGTTTTTTGAGCTTTTTTATTTTTATTTTTTTTTGTTTGTGATGATATAATAATTTTATTTATTTATTTTTTTTAGAAAAGTTAATAGACACTACAGTGTGATTTTAATTATAAATTAAAAATTATGGCTAAAAGCTTAAGTTGTAAGTCTGTTAGAGCAAACCTAAGGTTGTTTGCTTCTCTGCCACGCCACACTTCTTCCGCTGCGGCCAAATGAGATATAGCAAGTGTGCCCAATTTTCTTCTGGAAAAAAAAATAGTGCATTGCAGGTGACTCGCCGAGGCTAACTTCACCACCACTATATATGTCACACACTAACATACGAAGTAAAAACTTACGGGCACATAAACTTTGCATAACTGCAATGCAAAGTGTGATAATGAACCAAACAGCTTGTGTGGTGCAACACCAGTTCCGTAGTTTTGCACGCTCAACTTCGAGCCTCGCATGGGACCAAACAAGCTGCGGGAGAAGAGGACGATCATCTTGTTAGGGCTATAAACGAGACGAATTCGGGTAAATCTAAGATGGAATCTAAGCTTAGATATAGACTCAAGCTTGAGGCCGTGCTCAGAACGGCTTTTGCCATGAGCGTTCGACGACGAGTGATGGTTTCACTGTAGCGCGCACTATGCGTGCTACAGTGAAATTTTTTTTCGTTTTTTTAAATTTTACTTACACTTTTTTTCCGTTTATTGTTTTCGTTTTTTTATATTTTTTTACATTTAATTATACTCAATAAACCAACCCAGCTACAATGTTTTTTCAGCCAAAAGCCATCGCTATTCCGATCACCCTCTGATTCTGTCCATGCTTGAATAGATTCAAGCTCACTTTAAATAAGTTCGATAACAGTTAAAATAATTTAGTATGCACTAACTTACAACAATAAGAAAACCTCGAGCTCAAGCTCGGCTAGAGTAAACTTAATAACAGTAAAAAATAATTCAATATACACTGACTTTTAACAAAGAAAAGTTGTAGCTCAAGCTCAGAAAAGCTCGATAAAAATTAATGTGCATCAATATTCAAATTCAAATTGAGTCCTAATGAATTATTCAAGTTCGGTTCATTGAAGTTCGCGAGTTCGAGATTAAGCTTGAGCTTGATTTGTTTAGAATTTGAGTTAAATACGGCTTAAATTAAGCTTAGTACTAGCCGAATTTGAACAGAATTTGAACAGTTCATGAGGCTCCAATTTTTTCCTTAGCACTGCCTCTCGACATTGTGTCGCTGCGCTGCCTCCAGATGCATCCGCACAAAACGTTACACGGACCCACGCTAACTCCCCATTTGTCGCGGCTCCTGTGTCTCCGAATGATTGGAAATGTAGCGTGCAACTGTGCACAAATTCTCATTAGCAAACTTACTACAGTGAACAGAGAATGCTAATGTTTTTTATAGTAATTTAGGGTTTGAGGTCCTAGATTCCATTCCTGATATAGGTTTATTTATTTTGATACCAAGTATAGGTTTATTTGTTGTAGTTAAAAAAATTGCGTTGCGTTTGTCCGGAATATTGGGTGGCAGGTCACGTCAAATGTTCTACCATAAGGAGATTAAAATTAAAAAAGATATTGCTTTAGAGCAACTCGTAGCTCCTTAGCAAGAACGAGCTACCATTTTCTTCTTCCTCAAGAGACTCCCATTCCCACCATCTTCTCCTTCTTAAGCACAACTCTCACCACCACATCCCCTATGATTCTCATGGTCCCTTTATCGGGCTTCACCTCGTCCTTCGGTGACGGCCAAGGACCAACTGTAGAGTTATAGTTAGGGTTCATCAGAGATTAAGGGAAGGGTTCACAGTGCCCCCCTCATTGAGAGGGGGAGGGGGTGAAGTGGTTCAGTGGTGTGGCGAGGCTAGGCGGTGTTGCTAGCCGCGGGTTCAGAGAAGAGCAGTGGGCGGTGGTGGGCGGGCAACATGATGATGATGGCGGTAGAGTTAGGTTGGATGCGGCGAGACGGTAAGGCACTGGTGGACGTGGGAGGTGACGGCGTTAGCGTGGTGGAAGCCGTGAGGGATGAGTGGACACGAGGATTTCAATCTTGTTTGATCGAGAATACCATATGAAAACACCATCCACAAAATGTTACTTCTGATAGTACATGTGATGGATGCAGTAGAAATTGATTTAGATCCTCCAGCATTTTTGGCAAATAAACACATACTAAGTTTAAATTCTAGTGTTTACCTTTACATATTTAAGTGCGTCTCAATAGAAACTTTATGAGATCATAAATTTACCATCTTCCTCCGTCATATAGAAATTGTGCTAAGGGTGCTCGTGTGTGTGTGCATGCGTGTGTTGTATATATATGCATCTTCCTTGTAATCGCATGAAGAAATAACATGGTACACTCCGACAATCTAGTAAGTAAATTTGTTTCTGAGATGATGAGTAGGATGAAAGCATAAAACGAATTATGCATATAACGTGATAAATCTGGCAAATTTAATGGTTAGTATAGTGAACTGATATCCATATACATACGGAAAAACCATTCTCCCTCCACTTCATCTCGACTGTCGAGCATTGTATTTTGATTAGATGGCAACCTCTTTAAATCTTGTGTTAATTGATCGCGTCTTTCTACAGGATGGTACGAATCCATGGAGTATTTAACCAAGATACGAATTCGTCAGAAAATCAAAGTAATGCATATTTTTCCATACGGCGCTGTTCAATGTGGCTTCTAGCTGTAAGCTTTTGTTTTCTTTTGTACTGTAATGATTAAAAATATATTGTAACTATTGTTAGTTTTTTCTAAGTAATTAAATTTTAAAAATTTAAAAAATTATATCATCGTAGACAATACAAAGAAATAAATGAGAAAAAAGACAAAAAACTATAAAAAAAATCAAAAAGTTAAAAAAAAAATAAAATTAGAAACTAAAACTGCTTGAATCGGTGCAAAAACCCTCCAGTAACCCAAGATTTCTATCATGCAAGTGCGTAGGACGGCCCATACTTTTCCAAATGACGACACTGAAACGGTGACTACGTACATGGGTCCGCATGCTGTGTACGTCCGGGTGCACCTCCTGCCCTACCACGGTACCACCTGAGTCCTAACCTACAACAGTGACCAAGAAATTAATCTCGCTATATATATAAGCAAAGCAGCACGGTTAGCTCACCATGCCCCATTCTTCAGCTCTTAAACTGCAATTAATAGCCTCGCCGCAGTCAGCTGGAAGAAACGGTCGATGCTGATCCACCAGACGAGCTGCGGCAAGCCCGTCCGGCGAGGGCGCCGGCGTGTGCGCGGCGGCGTCCGGCTGGGCTTGCTGCTCCGGCTGCGCGTGCGGCTGTCCGGCCTCGTCGCCCTGCTCGTCAGGAGCGTGGAGGAGCTCAGGTGCTGCCCAGGCGGCAGGATCAGTTGCTCGGCGCCGAGAGCGCGCAGTCCGGCGCTGTGCCACGGTGGACGCGGCCTCCGCCCCGCGCCAGCCGGGAGGGATGAGAGCTCCTTCTACGCGGAGGCCATCGCCGACTGCTTGGAGTTCATCAAGAGTAGATCGTCCTACATGCCTGTGAAGGATGATAAGACAAAGTTAGAATTAGCTTTAGCTGTATAGTCTTTCTTTATGGTGTAACTTAATTTTCTCTTCAATTAGTTTTAACTTTTAAATAGTGTTCTATATATGATTTGATTACTAGTTTTCAAAAACTATATGGTTAGATTATCAAATATGAAATAATTCGTATGTTAGTTAATCAAGTTTAGGATGTGGTTTTTCTCTTTTTGTGTTCTTCAAAACAGTACTGTGACGTCCATGGTCATTGGGGGAGAGAGGTCATTTTTCACTTAGCTAATTTTGTGCACAAGGTTGGTAAAATTGCTCAGATTTCAACAAAGGAATTTGGTGAGCTTGTGTTCACTGATGGTGACTAGGAGAATCCAAGCTTTATTTTTTTCGGACCAGTGAGTCCCTACAGACTTATAAAGTACAGACAAAATTAAACGACCCGGACTACTAGTGTTGGAAAGTACTGTCCTTTTCTTCATACATTTGAATTAGGAGAGGCGGTTAGTACAGAAAATAATCACCTTTAATAATTAACCACTCCCTTCCTGGGAGAACAGAGGAGTTGTGGACTTTTCCAACATTAGGTTGAAGTAGAATGTTAGTACTACTAGTAGCAGCAGCAGCAGTCTAAGGACGGATTATATATAATACTACTAGTAGCAGCAGCAATCTAAAGACGGATTATATAAGAGCTCTTGGGCCATTATTCTTTTTAATCCAACATATCAAATTAGTTTAGAGGTGGAGTTTTTGAGCTTAAAATTGATTTATGTTTATACTGTCTATAGTAACTAACTTTTAAATGATGTATTTTTTAAAAACATGATCAAAAGGAAAATTATAGTAAAAAGTATACCGAGTTTAGCTATATCAGTTAAAATCGTATGCAACTATTTTTCTCTATGTACCGCCTCTCGTGAATAACCTGAATTCAAATATTTAAACCATAAGCCATCAGTTCAAAAAAAAAACCCATCTTAGATTTATCCATACTACCACCATCACTGCTACCAGTATAACCCCAAGAGGGTTAAATTTGTCATGGAAACATGTAGCGCAACAGTTCTTGAGGTTCTTGGCTGACCTCACAGCCTCTAGGAGCTCCTCGCCTACAACAAGTTCTCGCCGTTGCCGTTGCCGGAGAGGCTCGGTGACCTCGCCGGCCTCCGCGTGCTGTTCATGCCTTTTTTCCACACAGGGTGATCGAACCGAATACAGGCCATGCTTTTCATACGCCCAAACCCACCAATTAGATGACAACCTTCCAAGGGGAATCCTGATGACAACTTTGACATCCGACTCCATCGGATTGTTTCTCAGGGTCACACACCCTCTGCGCCGTGGCTCCCTCTAGTTTTCCCATAGGTTTACGATAGATCACAGGCATCTGGGATCCAGCGATCTTCCCAAATGTTAGTTTCGCAGCCATCCCCGGTCCTTCTAAGTTCTAACCAATCCTTTCTTCAGAGCTCGTCGGCCACTTGACAGTGCCCGCTAGGTATGCGAAGGGTGCTTCTTCTTCTTCGTGGCAAGTAGAAATTAAAGCACTGTTAGTTAAGTATTTACCCTTGAGTACTCTTAACCGATTTAATTAACACTTCCCGGCCCGCCCAGGTGTGTTTTTTCTCACTCCAACCACCCATTAATCTGCGAATCTTAGTAGGAATATGTTCAAACACTTCCTTTGCAGCGCCCAAGTGCAGTCGACAGCCCAAGATACTCCTCGGCGAACGCTTCCATTAGGATACCCGTACCACTGTGTACTTCAGGTTTGGTATCGTCACTGCAGTTCGGACTGGAAAAAATGGCCGACTTCCTTCTATTTACCATCTGGCTAGAGGCCCTCTGAGATCTCTCCAAAATACCCTCTAAAAATCATATTGAAAAACAAAAACCTATATTTTTTTCTACTATCACTTTTTACTATCAGTATAATGTACTATAAAAAAAACTCTATATATAATGCACTCTGCATTAGCTCGTTTCAAGACTAATTTGTGCAAGATAAAGATACACACACACTCCCTTACGTTTATAGGGTAGCATTCTGCAATATGAATGACCAAGATTTTCCAAAATGTAGAAAGCTTTGGTGTGATAGTCACATGGGTAATTCAATAGGGCAGCGGGGTTACATGTGCCATAATAATGACAGGTGGAGCTGCATAGGTACCCTTTGTTAATTTCAAACTAGAACCACCGATAATTAATTGCCCTTTTTTTTAAAACAAATTGAAGCTTCAAGGCTCCAGAGAGATTAATCTCGCCTTCCTGCTAAGCTGAAGAACCTTTGCTGATATGGGAAAGTTCTTTGGGCTAGCTTGCAATATTCTGAAAAGAGCTTTGGGCTATTCCAAAGGGCACAATATATGGGCGGGGCCAATGTGCAGCCATGTTAGAAATGCTTAATTCATATTTAAACAGGATTCTCTTCCTCTCTCTCTAGTGTCTCCTAACACTACTACAGAAATCATCATCACAGACGGTTCAAAAAATCTTCTGAATTTATGGGTCAGTGATAATCGAAAGTTATCACAGACGGTTTGTGAGCCGTCTGTGATAAATATAATACAGACGGTTTGTAACTAGAACCGTCTGTGAAATACACTATCACAGACGGTTCTATATATAGAACCGTCTGTGATATATACACATCACAGACAGTTCTAGGTTCTATTTTAGAACTATCTATAAAAAACACTATTATAGACGGTTCTAAACTTAGAACCGTCTGTGATGTATGATCACAAACGGTTTATACTACAAAATCGTCTATGATAGTTCATTCTATACCTAAAATTTTTTATATTTTTCAGTTAGCCTCAGGAAATATTAGCTATATTTTTTGAAAACAAACGAAAACAAGCAAATACGATATCAAATATAGCAGAGAATATTTTATTTCCATTATAATTCACCATTACAACATCACAAGATTACAATCCATTATTACAACATCATAAGATTACAATCCACCATTACAACATCACAAGACTACAGTCCACCATTACATAGCAGAAAACAATGAAAGTAACAATGGAGGCTACGATGAAGAGAATAATGAAAACAACATAGCAGAGAACAATCCACCATCACAAGCCGGGTAGGCCTTCTTAGCAGCTGCCTCACTGTAAGCTCCTAGGCAACCCTAAATCCAACAAAGTAACAACAATGGAGGCTACGATAGAGACATAAACCCCACAGAATCAAATACTTGAAGAAACAATGAAGGGATGAAGCGGGAAACAATGGAGACCTAAACCCCACAGACGCATTTGAAGGGAGGGGTGGATGGGTTCGGGTAAGTATTTATAGAGGAGTCCTACTCGAACTCAGGCGAGAAATTATGAAATTTTAGAGAAGCGCGAAGTGGGAGACATATCACAGACGGTTCTTAATTAAGAACTGTCTGTGATATTGACTATATATATACCGATACAATATAAACAACTAGTCTTAAATTATGAAATAGCAAAGTTCTGTATGGATTATATATACTCATTTGAAAGGTTTCGATGAGATCTACAACTTTATAGTTGAGACAAACCCCAAATTTCAAAGGGAAGATCAAAATTTTGGCAAAAACATAATTCAAAAACTTTCAATTCGAATTTGAGGCTACAAATGGCTGATTTTGGGGGTCTTTGAGGGCGACTAGCACTAGCTGGTCAATTTTTTTTGGATCGGGCTCGTTGTTTGCTTTCCAACAAGTACAAGAACGTCGAAAACAGACACTGTATGCAAAAGTTATGCCCGTTTTACTGAAGGTGTGTCAAAACGGAATTCTACTCAAACTCAAGCGGAAAATTATAAAATTTTAGAGGTGTGTGGGGGCGGAAAACATATCACAGACGATTCTTAAATAAGAACCGTCTGTGATATTCCGTAGTATCACAGATGGTTCTTAAGTAAGAACCGTCTGTGATATTGGCAATATCACAGACAATTTTTAATAAGAACCGTATGTGATAGTATCATAAACGGTTTTTGATAAGAACTGTCTGTGATTGCATTTTATACAGGTGGTTTTCATGAACCATCTGTGATGTGGCGTCTAATATAAGCCTTTTTGTAGTAATGTGAGATAGTGAGATCATTGACACTTGCAAGACATATTGGCCTATTCTTTTTTTTTGCTTTGGTTTATAATTTTTAGTTGCGGTTTATGGCTTTTAGGTTATTCGTGAGAGAGTGCAAAGTTACAGAAACTTGTGTGCAATTTTAGCTGATATAAATAAAGTTGTTGTAGTACGTACTATAATTATTTTATAGATTTTGTCTTAAAAAATATTTTATTTAAAAGTTAATTACTGTAGAAAAGCTTAAAAGAAAAGGTTGACACCTAAGTCTCCCAGTTGTCTTGCTACGCTTCAGTATGTGCAATTCTTTTTTCAAGGGCACTCGCTTTAGCCTTGAGTATGAACTTGTCCGCCAGACAATGCGCACGAACTATAAACACAAGCTGCATGTTGGACTATTTTTTAGGCTACGGTTTATAATTTTTTACTATAATTTATTAGTCTAACTAGTTAAATGCCCATATGTTACTACGAAATAACAAAGGCCCAACAGATACGAGTGTGTGGGAGAGCAAGTTATAAAACTAACAATAATTCATTGCAATCCATATCCATTGCAATTCATATAGACCATAAACATATTAGTATAGAAGGATATCATATTTTCTATGTCAATTTTCAACGGGGCATGGAAACATATTGTTTTAAACAAATCACAGTATGTCACTTATTGTAACATCCTGAATTTTGGAATGAACAAAATTTCAAAGAATTTAAAACTTTTAATTGCATCCTGTTGGCATTCAAATTTCATTTGCAGTTTTGGTTGAGTGTTCCCAAAACTTGTGTTATGCAAATTAATATTGCAGCATAATTCCCAAGAGAAAATACTAAAGATATAATAATAATAATAAAATAAATATAGCAAGTGCAAAGTAATTTAAAATAAAATATATGGAAAACTAAAACTTGGTGTCTTGAAATTTTGTACATGAGGTGTATGTAAAAATATATCCACACACAAGCCTTAAAAGTACAAATAGCAAAGTATAAATCAAATCTAGAATTACCATTAAAAATTCAAATTTGAATTTAGCTTATAAACAAATTGAAAATACAAGTTTCATCAAATTTTTCTATTTGGGCAGCCTTCCTATTCTTTTCTTTCTTCCCTCCGATTTATCTTCTCTTTTTCTCACTTCCACATGGGCCCCACCTCTTTCTCTCTCCTTCTTTTCCTGCCATCCAGCCCACCGGGCAGCCTCCTCCTTTCCCCTATCTTTTCCCCCTCCCTCACTCTGCCTTTCTTCTCCCCTGCACGCGCTACCTGCCACCCCTGTTGTTCGTGAGCTGCCCCTAGTTTTCCCCTTTTCTCACTGCTTTCCCTCGGGCCGTCCGCGCCTTCCATGCCCTACGCCTGCTGCCGTCGCCCATGCCCTGCCTCCCCCATGCCACGCCCACGCCCTGCGCCAACTCCCGCCGCCCATTCCGGTGTGCGCCCCGGCCAATCCGCCCCCTGCTCCACAGTCGTCAGCCACAGCGCGCAAGGTCCTCCTCCCGACTATAAGAAGTCTCGAAGCTTTCCACTGCCCTACGCCTTCCCTTTTCCCCTTCTCCCCCACTTGGCCTCCCCATGCGCGCCCCACGCCGCCGCCGCTCCCGACCGCTCCAGTGAAGCTCTCCACTCACGTCACAGCGTGCCTTAGCCCACTAAGAACCTCTCCTAACAATTGATTGAAAAACCGTCGCCGAAGGACACCGAATTCACTCCATCCTCAAATCCGCCGCCACCGCCATTTCCGTTGTCGTGCAAGCTTCGGCAAGGCCCCAACTAATTCCTCCCTATGGAAGCTTCCCCACGGCCTCACCAACCTTCTCCGATCGCCCGATGAAGCTCCCCCTCACCCTAGGCCACCGCCGGGCCACCTGGGCGTCTCTCTACCCTGCCGGCCGCTTGGTAAGATCCCTGGCACCCTTCTACTCATGCTCCTCCTCCTTCATCTCTTTCTCCGCCGGTGCCGCCGCTCCACGTTGGCCCGCTGCCGGTTGCCTTAACCTCCGCCCACTAGTACCTGCCGCCTCTCCAGCCAGTGCACCGCCTCCTCGCAGGTTCATTGCCCTTCCTTGGACTCATTTTAGCTGCGGCCTCCCCCTCGTCGACCTCCCAACGCAGGTGGCAATTTCACTTGCCCAGCGCCGGCCGCTTACTCTGCTCGGTTTGAAATCAGCTCAGCCGAATGCATTTTCCCTGGTTTACCTCTCTATTGAATGGGAAGGTATCGGTTCCTTGAGTGTATGGCAGGTGGGTCCCCTTGGCTACATGGTAATGAGATGGGTTAACTAAATTGGTAATTAGAGAGATTGATACAAGTTAAAAATGGGGAATAATGTTTACTAAGCCAACATATCATGCAAAGGGATATGATAGCTAAAAATTGCATAAATAACAAGTCACAAGTTCTACACATGAGTAAAAGAATTATAGAGTTGACTAATATAAGAGTAGCATGCTATTTGTATTAGTTCACATGCAATAAAAATTTGAATTCATTGTCTAACGAAAAGTTCAAAAGGAATTCAATGAAATTGTAACTCATGAGTAACCATAAGAGTAGAGTGGGCTGAAATAGTTGTATTATGCAAGGTGAAGAGATTAGAGGTTTAATATTGGCTAAAGTCATATGTTAATCATGATTAACAAATTGATTACTTTACAAGGATTAAATTATCTGAATATTAGGCCACTGTAAACTCACAAATAGAGATCATCTTGCATATAATTATTTAAGATCCAAACATAAAAAGGTATGCCTTATTTATGCATTGAGTAAATCATATGTAATTAAAATTTAAATATCATGAAAACGCCTTTTAATAGTAGCTAGTATAAATAGTTAGCATAAACTCAAGTAAGAACATAATGGCATATAATATAGTTATGAGTATATATATGTGACAAGTAATAGGAATGAATCTGTGAAAAAAAAATCAAATAAGGTTCTAATAAAATAATAATGTTGGAAGAGCTAATATGCAATAGTTGCATGTCCATAAAGTTTGGTAAGTGATCTAGAGAAGAAAGATGTGTTATCAATATTTGTTTTGCAACATAAAAGGGCTAAATGAAGACATTAGATAGCTGTGGATAAACACTCAAATATCACAAGGTCGTAACTAAGAAAACATAAATTATCAACGACGACAAATAGGGCACTATGTTTAAGTGGATGTCTAAAAGAAAATGGTGCTACGATGTAGTTTTGCGGATGAAAATGCATGACGGTTGAAATATATAGTGGGCCCACAAGAGTAGCTTCTAACTAAGGTAAAAACTATGAAAGATAATAAATGCGTATACATGAAGCATCAATGACTCTCAATTATCAGATCATCATAAAATAAATATCAGACCCAAGTATAACTTCGTACATCTATTAAAAAGGGCCCATGGGTCGCCAATTGTTAAAAATAATCTCGCTAACCTACACCTTAATAAACAAGTTAGTATTAGGGCCACATAAAACAATACGTCTCTAATTGCTAGAATTTAGACTATAAGACCAATTTGATAAATCAACAATCATATGCATGGTGTATATAACACATGCCTTAATTCATAAATGATAGCGCTCGACAAAATACTGTTCAGTTAAATTCCTACACCTGTCCATAGGTCTAACCGGACTCACGGAACTTCATTAATAAATATAAAAATTATACAAGAAATTGTTAAATAAAATAAGTCGAACCATGGTAATCTACCGTTGGCTATGCCTAGCCATCTTTGAACCCGAAGAAGAATATTCCGACAACTACTCCTCCCACCATAATACTTCCTT
Source organism: Melocanna baccifera (assembly GCA_036346265.1). Taxonomy (NCBI): domain Eukaryota; kingdom Viridiplantae; phylum Streptophyta; class Magnoliopsida; order Poales; family Poaceae; genus Melocanna; species Melocanna baccifera. Next base: position 4,506,786 of record CM070692.1, read on the forward strand.
TTTCCTCTTCGCCATTCATCGCTCCGCTCCAACCCCGTTGACTCTGTCAATTCTCCACGTCCAATCAATCCTACCTAAAATTACTCTTTAACTCATAATAAAGTTAAGTTGAATCTATTTGGACTTTTGTGAGTTATTTGCATTTGTTTAGCGCGTAATTAGAGATTGGAATCCTGGAGGATCAGTGAATCCAGCGAGACCAAGATCTAGAAGACAGAGAAAACCAGAAGCTCAAGATTAACAACGAGAAAGCTTTGAGTGAGCTCCAGACTGCGGTAAAACCGCACTAGGCGAGTCAATACTTTGATCATTTTGAATTCCTGCTTTAGCAAATTATTTACATTTAAATTATCAAATGCATGATGTTATTTTATGTGAAATTTTATGTCTGTTTTTAATACGTAGTTAGCGGCCTTTTTTTATCCAAGTGCCAATATTATACCCACCTGGCACATTAAACAGTGAACCTTGTTATAGCCCTAGAAAAATCTATATTGATAATGTTTCAAAAATAAGTTACGATTATGCTTATGGCTTAGCCTTGCTAGTTCTCGGGGGTGCTTAGTTACCCCAAACATCATAGGCAATTACAAGAGTAATTTTGGGAAAAAGTTGTGGATGAAAATGGTCGTGTATTTTGCAATGATCATTATCTTATGCTTCAAAATTCCCAAAAATCGCTTATACGTCTGGGCGGATGGTTCGAGGGTATGGTGCATCGGTGTGCACAAGTATGTGGTTTGTGGCAAAACCGCCCAGATAACACAAGAACCGAATCGAGTCATGACCTCCCATTGTAAAATAGTACAGCCACAAGTCTGCAAAGTGCAACTTGGCTGAGTGAACCTATCGAATCTCGGACTCATCTCACAAGTTGGGGAGAGAAGTTGGAATGCAAGGGCCTGGTGTGGCTAAAGGGACATCGATGGGAGGGTGACTTGTTCCTCAGCCTTACTAGCGTTATGGGGAGGGGAGCCCGATGGCGTTAGTACTAGTGATCAACATCCCACACAACGTATAGGACCCACCGTAAGTAGGAACAACCCATAGGGTGAGATGAGACCCCGAGGTCAGGTAGTTTTGAAAGGTTACTATGATGATCTACTCAACTGCATGACTAAGGAATCATGCGGGGCAACGAGCGGATTATTTCTTATGGTGAAAGTGTATAAACTCTGCAGAGTCAAAACTATTCGAATAGCCGTGCCCACGGTCAAGGGCGGACATGGGAACTTAACTCTGATATAGTTCTATTTTAAAAACAATTTTTGTAGTTGGGGCATGGAATGGGAAAAAGGAAGGACGACGGATTGTTCTGGTTTGTGTTGCCTTGGGTGTCGTCTTAGTGATAAATTAAGCGACTATAACATTGAAAAGTGGTTATATGGTGTAGGTAACATGTACCGGTGGATGTAATTTGTACCAATACTATCATCACAAGTCTTTTATTTAAAAGCATTATGATTTGGTCCAAATGGCTAGGTTTAAGGAATTTTTATACATATATCTTAAGTCTTATGAAAAGCAAATTTTCGGCAAAATAAAATAACCCGATCCTATCCTTTGACAAGCTGTGCATGTTATATAGTGGCATTTTGTGTATTGGCTCGCGAACACGATGGTTAGTATGCTCACTCTCGCTCCCTCACAAAATCCAGAATCAGGGGTTGAATCGCTGCACTTCAGCAATACGTCAAGTCATGATGGAGAAAAAGATGAAAAGGCCAGGAACTAGGTCGCGAACCCCTAGTTGGTTGCCTATGGGCATGTTATATGGGTCCCACCTGTGTGCTTCATTTTCGATGCTACTTTCGCTATTTTCGGCCTGATCGGCCCATGTGTAAGTATTATATTATATTTACGCTTCCGCATGATATGTACTTTGATATTCAGTAATGTATCTGTGAGCGCTGTCTACTGATACAGGGAATAGTGTGGTGGAATCGAAGAGGATTCTTGATTGAAAATCCGGGTCCGACACTTATGCATGCCTAGAACCACATGTCTCGGTGAGTCATACATTATTACAAGCCTAAACAGAATCTGTTGTAAATAATGTGGTATAAGTATGTATTTAGCTTTAATTCTAGCATAAATAAGCATTATCAAGGCACATAAAAACCCGGTCTCGCTAAGACCATGTCTAGGCTCCTACAACTTATGACTACTCCCTGCTACAGTACCTTAAGACTATTACAGTTCTTTTCAGCTTTCTACAGCACTTTACGAGTGTTATAGTGATTTTAAACTGCTATAGTACTTATGAGTGTTATAGTGATTTCAGACTGCTACAGTATTTACGAGTGCTATAGTGATTTCAGACTGCTATAGTACTTACGAGTGCTACAATGATTTCAGACTGCTACAGTGCTCTCAACTACTAAAGTCGCTATGACTGATTCGACCACGGTCTGTTCAACACAACTAGCATGACTCAAGATTAGTTCCAACAAATTCTACTATCCCACTCGGTCCAGATCAATCCTAATGGTGTTGTATTGTTTGCACATAGGAGGCTCCGTGGAGGTGGCCACGGGTGACCTCATCGGCTGCAGTAGTGGCTTGTCGTGCTCGTGCTCTCCAAGGCCAAGGTAGGTTCCTGCGTATCTCATCTTCTATCCCTAAGAGATGGTTCTGAACTATGAAGGATAAGCAAGATGGCTTCTTGTGTGGATAATTGACATCTCTTTAGTGCTATTTAAGGGTTGACAAGAGAAGACACAAACAACATCAACTAGTCCAAAAACTCCAACAAACAGATTTTGAACCAGACTAGAAGAATACTAGACAAGACAATTAAGTTCTTTCGATTAGTGAGAAGATGGTAGAGATTAGGGCTAGTCATATCCCATTATAATCTCTTAGCGAGAGCATCTTGTTATCAGTTTATAGCAATAAAGATCACCCCATGTTCTTACTGAATTATTCCAAGAAATCCAACATCTCTTCTCACATTTTTGTAAGATCGACAACTCAATCGTCGACACTACTAATGCAATATAGAAAACCACAGCTTTGGGTTTGTTGAAAAAATAAAATAAAATTTTAATTTGTACTCATCATGCATCTTATGATCAAAATTTTAGGCAAGACTAACAATCTTTCACGGTGCTTGCAAATGAAAGATCAAAATATTGTTCATGTTGTAGGGTTGATATGTACCACATTGAAGAAAAGATAATAAGAAATCATGGTTGGGATGAGCTTTTTGAAGAGACAAACACATGTTGTCTCAATGTAATATCTTTGTGCCAAACATGTTCGATAAAAATACTGATTAGGGGTTGTTCAAGGAGTTGTGGTGGCCAGATGGTAACTTACTTTGATCATTTTCATCATGACATATTTATTGTGGTGTTTGACTAAATTATTATTGAGTTGAATAGTCATTTTGCTAAAAAAATTTAGACATTTATTGAGGTGCATTACTTGTCTTGATCCGAAAAATTCTTTTGGCATCTTTGATGAGGATAAACTAATTAAACTTGGTACATGTATGCCGATGACTTCTCCCAATATGATTGTGTAGTCCTTAGAGACCAACTTAGCACATTTATTGCTGATGTAAGAGATGATCTAGATTTTACAAATTATATTGACCATGGAAATCTTGCTGTGACAAGGGTTCAGACCGACAGACACATGGTTTTCCCATTGGTATATCCTCTTATTAAGTTGGCTCAACAACATTAAAAGAGCATTCTCAACCATGAATATTATTAACGTTGATTTGCGGAATAGTATGAATGATGAGTAGATGAATCATAGTATGGTATGCTATATTGAGTGAAACATGTTTGCAAGTATTAAAGATGACAAAAATTTTAGAGTGTTTTCATGGAATGAGGACACGTAAGAAACAACTACCTCATGATAGTGGCAAGTTAGCTTCTAACAAATGAAAACTTTGTGTTCTTTGTATTTATCTATACCCTTGTTTGATTTACTTTTTTATTTTATATTTGCAGCTTCTAGTTTTTGTTCTATTATTGACGAAGAAATGATGGGCTAGAATAGAGTGCAAATCTTCCCTAGTTAGATACTCAATTGTATCTCTATCAGGCTATATTATTTATGTTTTATCATGTTTTTACTTTATTATGTTTTATGTTGAAATATTGAGCTAAAGTTGCATATCAACCGTGTATTTATGACTTACTTTGATTATATCTTGGTGTTAGTATAAATTGAGGTCTATCCTAGGACGTTGGCCCCAAAGAATTTACCTGCTAATGGCTGAGCAGTCTAATCTCACACGTTGCAACGGTCAAAGCATCATCTTTTGATAGCTTACGGCTGTGCCATCACATTGCATGACACTGATTGACACCAGAAGAGAAGCCCTGGGACTGGAACACTTCTCCGTGGCCGGCCTATCATGTCATCACTCATCAGTCTCCCAGCAGAGCGAGAGCAGGGATGGCTGCTGCATTTGGGGAACATGAAACAAGCAATGCAAGAGGAGAAGAGGCCAGCCATGGATGGATGGACATGGACGCCAGAGATAAAGCTGCAGAATCTTGATGAAATCTTATGGACTCTCCTCCCCACTGTCTTCTCTTCTTTCTTTGTCTGGTTGAATCCTGATCCATGGATGGCAGGCTGGCTGGCTCAGCTCTCAGAGGAGAGATCCCTCTGCATGTAAAGGCCAAAGGAAAGAGAGAGAAAACAAAATCACCATAACTGCTGCTGCTTCCTTTCTTGTGTGGAGGGTACACTTGGTTCTTTGTGGTTTGACCCACCGATGGCTTCTTTGGCCAGTTTCTTGCTCTCTCTCTTTTAAGATATATTCAATAGTGTTATGTCAGCTTTCGGTTAGCTCTTTCATGTCGGCAAAGTCTTAGATCCGATGGCTTCTTTGGCCAGTTTCTTGCTCCTCTCTCTTTTTAAGGCATATTCCATAGTGTCATGTCAGTCTTCGATTAGCTCTTGTATGTCGGTAAAGTTTTAGATATAGGAGAGAGAAGGGAGGCCGTTGTGTCAAGCCACGAGCGCTACACGTGAACCAAGACCAAAAAGACAAGTGAACACGCTGTTGGAGCGGCGTCATCTGCTCCCCATGCGGTTTGTGAGACTCGCTGGAGTGAAGATGTCTGTGCTAGCCAAGAACGGGACGACGACAACCTCCACGCCCAGGGATGATGGCCGCGAAGACGTCGACCTTTATGCCGGGCGATGACACCAACCATGACGACGTCGATCTCTCCGCCAGCCGACCGTAGCAAGGTAGATTGGCTACCAAATGACACCGGTGGACTGGATCCAGGCACCAGCGAGCTAGATCTGATCAGATTCAGTTGCTTCGATGGCGACGGACTTAAAGACTGGTAGTGGAGACCATGATGTGTGGCAGTGAGGGAGGAGGGAGATGGCGACCAATCACACCGGTGCACTGGTGGAAGAGAGGGCAACGATGGAGGAAAGAGGCGATGGTGGGGCCCCGGTGGAGGAGAGGCTGGTGGTGAGGTAGGAGGAAGATGGTGGTCGAAAGGGAGGTCAGAAGATGGTGGCTAGCGGTGGTTGGGCATCGGTGGGAGAGAGAGCGGCAGTGGAGGAGAGAAGGGGTGGTTGGGTGCCGATGACACCGAGTGTGGGAGAGTGTTTAGGTGGGAAGGTCGGTTCAAAAAAAAGAAGACATGTGGGGCCCACTACAAAATAATTAAAAATATTATTGTGAAGTTTGTTAGAGACTAGTATTGTCTTTAGCTCAGTTGGATATGTTAGAGACAATACAAGAGTGTTAGCTGAGTTGGATGTGTTAAATACAACACAAGAAATAGACTATATATTGTACATGCCCTTACACTCTTTAAAACACTCAAAACTCAAATCTAGGCTTTTTTGTGGTTAGATCTTGGCATCTTTGGAGCAACTATGCTGTTACTTTAGACCATGTACGGTAAATCTACATCTTCTACTCTCTTTAGTCTTTCAAGTAGACCTGGCTAAATATATTAGGCTAATCGTGCCAGTCCGAGGCACGATGCTGTTGGTCCAACCCAGACACAACAAGCCATCGATAACTGGTAGTAAAATACTTGCAATCATGCTCAACAGGCCATCGGTGGCTTGTTGGAATATGCGTGCCTAAGCCGGCCTAGCATAGCCTAACCTCTCTGTGTCGTGCCTAGGTCAAAAGGCAGGCATGTAGGCTAACATGGCATAATACATAACTTATTCAGATCAACCAGACTAGACCTAATTAGATCGTGTCCTATCTAGACTGTGGCCATTTGGCCAGGTGTGCTTTAAAGTTTCATTCACAGTAACCCAGGTAAAGACTTCCACTACTACACTGACAGCTTGGAGGGTGATCCTTTCTCTGATGTGCCAAAAGTGAAAAGGGAGGGAGAAGATGGAAGGATGCCCGGTTCCATGCACATGCAAAAAGCCTACCCTTTGGAAGTTACAATGGCAGGCTGTTGTTTCTTTACAAAACATCCAGGCTATGGTTGCTTTTGCATGCATGACGCTGTATCAAACTTTTGCTGGTTTTGAACACCGGGCATCATGGTCAAGAAGAAAAGAAAACGCTGGGCAAGGCTATGATTCAAGTTGAAGCGTTGAATGAAGAACCATGTCAAAAGAGAAACAAGTAAAACATTTTGTTTCTTTCGTTCTGCATGGGACAAACAAATTGAAGGATTGACCATTGACCAATGGACTTCATACTGTATAGCTGCAGATTTTGATCACCTCACCAAAATTTAAGTTTTGATTGAATATAAACACTAGCTGAAAAGTGAACTACACAAATGTATGGCATAGTTGATTCACTAATTAGGCTTTGAACTAGGTAAGTGCATCCATTTTGCCAAGGTTAACCCTTCTATTAGAAGTACATTGCATCAAGGGAAAGAACATCAGAAATGGAGGGAGACACACATCTAACAACAAATAAAGAACAAAAGAAAACCAATTAGGGGAATTTAAACACATCATAATTTAGAAATGTGGCCAGCAACTGCCAGGTGAAGGTTATGTGCAATAGCAGGCATAAAGCACACTGCCCAATGGAAATTGGATATGAACTGGCGAGACAAGCAAGCACAGCTTACAACGAAATGCCAAATATATAACTTCTCAGTCATTAATCACATGTAGGTAATGCTATCAAATATAAGAAGAGAAGAAAAAAAAGTTTTGCACTGACTCAGCCTAAGCTAAGAACCAATCTCCAAGTAACAAGCAAGCTTGTAAAACTAGAACACTCACCTCAATTAACCACACAAAATTCTTGGCTTGCCATTGCCTGATGTGTACTTCATCACCATTTTTCTGCTGATCTTGCTCAAACTTTTCTTCCTGGTCACATATCATGCCCCATTTCCCACAAAAAAAAAACACAACGAAAGGTGAAAGAAAATTACAAGAGCCCAAGAAGAGCATTCTGGCCATTAAAACAATGCATGATGCATGTGGTTTTAGCCCAACAATTAAGTTGCCAAAACCTAGCTCTCTAGAGGATGTTAGGACCAAGATCAGCAAGAATTAATGATTCATATATAGATTGCTCAGACGCCACCTGCCCACGCGTACGGAGGCGAGCGGTGGTCGGGGTAGCCCGCGCCCATGGCCAGAGGCTGAGAGGATGCTAATGGGAGCTGCGGCTGTACTTCTTGCGACGACGAAGTGGCGGTGGCGGTGGAGAGATCGGGCTTGACGTCGACGTCGGCGGGCTCTGGGAGGGGGAGGCGCTCGTAGACGGCGTTGGCGAAAGTGGCGGCGAAGAGCGTGACGGGGCCGGCGGCGACAAGGGGCCCCATGACGCAGCCCCCGACGACCTGGCCCTGGCCTGCGGAGAGCAGCACGGCGAGGCCGGACGCCTCGGGCGGTGCCGGGGGAGGGAGCACGGTGCCCGTCACGGAGAGGAGCTCGAAGCGCCCGGGCAGCGGGGCGGCCGCGCCGCGCACGGCGACGTCGGCGACGGCGCCGGACGCGCCCAGTAAGCAGACGCCGCGGCTGCCCCGGCGCGCGTACTCGGCGACGCACGCCGCCACGTCCGCGCCGGGGGCCACCACGAGGACGTGCGAGTGGAACGCGTCGGGGCTGTCGCGCGTGATGATCACCGGCGGCTTCGGTTTGTTCTTGGACCCCAGCGGCCGCCCCCGCGGCCTCCGCAGCGGCACGATGGCCCCCGCTGTGCACGGAGCCGCCGCCGAGGCCGGCTGAGCCTGCTGTTTGCTCTCCGGCGAGGCAACGGCCGCGGGAGCCGGCGCCGGCATGGTCACCGCCGGTGGCTGCTGATGCTGCTGCATCGGCGGCGGCGGGAAGTCCAGCGCCGCTTGCCGCCACTTGTTGTTGATGGCCATGCACGTAGCCTCCTCCACTCTTTCACTGACTCTACAGTAGAATTGCACAGCCTCTTGGCTTCTTTTCTTGCTGCGCTGGTGTCCTGCCTCCTCTCAGATCTTGAAGGATAGCAACTGTGTGTGTGTGTGTGTGTGAGAGAGTGAGAGAGAGAGAGAGAGAGAGAGAGAGAGAGAGAGAGAGCTAGCTTTGCAGCTTTGGTGCGTCTGTTTCGATTGCCTTTGCTGTCTTGCTTAGTTGTGTCCATGCGCGCGCGCGCGAGGGCGCCGCTGGCTCGGGAGCATGGAGCGGCTCGTGACGGCCGGACAGGTGGAGCGCAACGAGAAGGCGCGGCTTGCGTGCGTTGTGTACGTAGATGCATGACAACATCCTCGACACCGATACGTGTCGCAGTGCAGCTCATCTCGATCGGCCAATCTCCAACGTTCGTCCATCCGCAAGCTTTTTTTAGAAACAAGGGTTGCTTGAAACACGAGAATTCTATAAGTTTTCTGTGCGAACTAAATCCTGTGTTCCAATCGAGACCTAAATCGATGGGTTTGTCTATGATGATGTACATTTATATAGGGTTTTAGAAAGGTGTCTTGGATCTAATCCGTCGAAAATTTCATCCAACGGCTCGTTAGTGAGAGCTCACATGTCAAAACTCAAGAGACGAAAGGTTAATACACTTATACCCCCCGTGTAAACTTTGTTTTCTCAAGGGATGAAGATTGGTTGGATGACATTTACAAAATCAAAGTATTAAAAACTTGGTTGTACGTAACAATGCGCATCCATTAAGATAGGTTCAAATGGCCTATATGGATACGATAGGCCTATTTGAGAAGCCGGCGCTAAACAAAACTTCACTGCAAATGATGCTAATCCACTGTACCTGACCTTGCATTCTATCATTTATGGTCTATACTAATCTCTTTAAGTCCTAAAGTGTGATTATCCTGCTTGATAATATAGAGTACTACCTCCTTCCTATAATATAAGTCCGATACACATACATAGAAGGTACATTATTTAAGTAATATTTAATAAAATTAGATTATATTTTTCTATAATAAAAAAAGTAATATTGTGTCTAAGAAAAGAAAATATGGTCTAATTTTGTTAAGTATTTTTTAAATAATATATTTTCTAGGTATGTACATTGGACGAGACTGAGTGCAAGTGACCCTTAGGCCATGTACAAAGGCCATGTATAATAGTATGATGTCAGCTATCTATAAACCTTGTCATATAGGACACGGGATAATGTGGAGAAAGAGGGAGTATAGAGAATTAAGCTGTCTATTATGCAGTAGTCGACTGTAACACAGTAAACAAAACATATTGTGTCATAGAGAATCTGTCTATAAAGATATACAAAAAGACAATATATTATATGAGCTATCTTTAATACCGTCTATAGATGATATGGAGGATATTATAGATAACAATTATCTATACAATTATATATACCTTTATAGTCAACTCGTTGATCTGGACATTCTTTATTAGGGTAGGGTAGCTAACAGCTTACACTACGAAGAACGCACCTCTTGACCACGGTTAGTAGCTAGCTAGGCAGTTCTAGTATCTATGTTGATCATACAATGAACTAGCAGAATCGATCTCCAGCAGTTGCAGTTTATATTGGAACCCAAGAACACAGATGGTTTTAAGAACCATGCACAAATGTAAGAATCATCTAGTCAAGGGGCAAAAATATCAAGTGGGAACTCAAAATGATCGTAAACTTCGTGGATATATATATATCTATATCCATGTAAAATTTTAATATCAAACTTAATAACATTTGGGATATAAGTTGAAACAAAATCTTGTGAAAAAGACAAATCACTGCAAGCAGAATTTGTCTTGTTAATATCTCCTAAATGTGATTGAGTTTGATATTAAAATTTTATATGGCTAGAGAATACCACCTCTCCCCTACGTTGCTATATCCTTTTAAAAACTTTTACACGTGATTTTCATGAAGTTTACACTCAATTTTAGTTTCCACGTGATTTTTGTTCCCTTAGTCAAACGTTGTAATCAAAACGTAGCCCACTGAATCCCGTCAAGTCCAAGTCCAATCGAATCCAACGGGACCTGGACCTGACGATCGATTAGTAGCGGCCACCTAGTGAAGTAATTTGTAACACATGTGGTCCATACAAGTGATAAGTATTTGATATTGATTGTGTCTTAATTTTATTATTTAAGTTTGATTTTTATAAATTTAAATTTTGGCATATGCTGTTTTAAAGTCCTGGTCAGACCGAACTCTGGCAGCGGTTTGACCGATGTGGGTCTTAGTGATCTGACTGGCTTACTAGCCGTGGTCAGACCGGTCCTCCTGAGTTGAGTTGAGTGAAGTCTGTTCTGTAGTTTTAGGTGTAAGTCACGGCGAGAGTCTGTACAAGTGTTAGGCATAGGGAAGTTCATGCATGTGTGAATTATGGCATGTGTCTATGTATGTGTGAATCATGATGTGTGTCTATGCATATGGTTAACTAATAGAGAGTCAAGTGAATGTTATTTGTGCTCAGATCGATTGCTTTATTTTTTAGTATACAAGTGTTTTGATGATTGTTGCGGCTAGCGGCAAGATCGAGGCTGCGGAAGGAGCCATGAGGTCATGGCGTGTCGTGTAAATTCGGGTGGAGTAACATCCCAAGCTAAGAAACACGAGAGAAAGACAAGGGTCGTGAAGAGGCAATGCATGCATGTGATGTGCTAATTGGACTTATATGTTTCAAGTAGTGACGTTCCTTGGAGTAAATGTATGATCTTGATGGCAGGCGTTAGGCATCACAGACTGTGGAGTGATGTTGGTGTGCGGACTTGGGTGTTTCAAGTCATGACGACTTTGGCATAGATGTACGATCTTGGCAATAAGTCATGGACATTACATCGTCGTAAAGACCGATGGGTAGCAATTTGAAAAATTATCCGAAATTGGGTGGAGTGGCGGTTTGCAAAATTACAACACTGGTCTAAATGGTTTAGGTCACATCTTTGTAGTTGGATTGTCTTATCAAGCTTGTGGAGCCTTTGAAAGTCGCGCTTGAAAAGTGTGCAAGTGTATGTGAGAGTAAAACACGTTTGTGTGTGGGTTATCGGGTTTTCCATATGTAAGTGGTATGATCCACTAAGGAGTGGCTGGTTGTAAGGGTTAAGTGAAAAGTGGGGAGCTTCCACTATGTAAGCTTTGTATTGAGTTGAGTCTTGTGAAAGACTTAAGGGTTAGGTTTTCCTTGTGTTAAAGCCTTGCGTGTGTGTTCTAACCTTAGAGCTCTGCTATAATGAGGGATTGACTGTAAAACATTTCTCTCCAGTTAAAATAAACATCTAAAGTTTATCCAAGTGAGTTGTGTCATGGATCCCCTCATGCGCTTGTGATTTGCCTGGCTTTCCTATTTGGATTTCTTTTCTTTTAAGCTTTTCTGGTGCCAAAGATGTCTAAGAGGTGTGGATGTCTCCTAGAGATAAGATCCTATCTGTCTGGACATGATCTAAAGAAAGTTTTTAAGTTTGTTCGATTTTTCTCAAAAGATAGGCGATTTTTGGGTTTTACTCTTGTGAGTGTTTTTGGTTAAATTCGTAGTATGTTCTAACTTTCTATGACATGTGAGAACCTATCTCAGGTCACCTAGACCATGTAGGACTCACGAGGAAGAGCAGATCGAAATTTTCCTCTTTTAACTGGTTTTAGTGTATCCTTCACTCAAATAGAAAAAAGTCATAACTTTAGCAACGATTCTCTCAATCATTAATTAGAATAGATTCATGATATCTTAGAAAATGTGCATGTCAAGTTTTATGTCATTTGGATCATCGAATGAAAAGTTACATGTATTTTAGGATTCGAAACATAGCCGAAATTACTGTTCATTCACCTGATTTTACTGTTCATAGCGGTCTAACTGCTTAGGCTAGAGGTCTAACTGAAGGTATTGTTTATATGTCTGAAATCACCGTTCATACCAGTCTAACCAATTGCAAATTCCGATTTGACTGGTGAGAGTTTGGATTTCTGAAAGTTTTGCATTTCTTGGCTTAGAGTTTAGATGAGATTATGAGTTTGATTTTTTCACTGCATATTTTTATTGATATTTAAAGAAAGATTTTGAAAGAATTATTCATCCCCTCCGACTCGTATTACTCGATCCTACATAATTAATCCTGCCATTGAAGTACTTCGAACCCGGTTGATCTTGCACATCTCTTGACCGTGCCAAAGACGCCCTTTTCACACCGATCACAGCTCAAGCATGCACGCATGATCTCATCTCACCACTTCGATCTCCAGTTTGGATCGATTCAATAGGCAAAAGGTAAGGAATTTTAAATGACCGCCCGGCCAGTGGAGTCACAGGGCCTCATAACATGCTAACCATCGTCGTCGCCTTCGAACTCGACAAACAATCCGCCCCATCTTTAGCTCTGATTGTCCCGGCTAATCTCCCTACGTGTCCCGATTAGCTCGCGTATTATAAGTGCCCGCGGCGGCACCGTGCCGTGCCGCGGGGGTGAAACCCATGTGCGCGGCACGATCTGGGGTATCATTAGCCGCCAGCCTGCCACGCACCCATGAAGGTACGGCTCATTTCGATTTTAGCTTCTTAGTTTTAACTTATTTTTTATTATTTTTAGATTTTAGATTTTCTAAATTTTAGCTATTTTTGAGCTATTTTTTTTATTTTTTTCTTGTATTTATTTATATTATTTGTGATAGACTAATCTATTTTTATTTTTTTAATTTAATTATGCTAAATAAATCACTATTAATTACATTGTAAAATAAATTAGCTATAATAAAGTTATAGTGATAAACCAATTTAATAAGCTCAACTGAACAATCTCAAAAGCACGCCCTTAAAATTAAAAAGTATTCTATATGATCGGGCCTAATCATACAGTCATTCGGGGCTTAGTTTGGTGACCCCATTTATCCTTTGTGCCGACTAGTATATATTCGTAACCTGACATTTGGTTTTGGCCTCGTTTGCTCCTGTCAGATGTGGCCACCTGGCAGCTTGGAGTGCGTGTCCCAGTCCACGGCGCCTCCTCCGCGCCGCCTCGCCGGAGAAGCTCTCTTGAAATGGAGAAGAGATGAAGAGGAACAAGGGAAAGGTACGGAAAAGAGAGGGTATAGATTGCTTTGAGATTGAGGGTGGTGGCTAGGTGTCAAAATCTAGGATGAGATCTCTGAAAAAGGAGGTTTCCGAAAGAATTTTTTTCTTGGGACGGGTGTTATCTTTAATTTGGTGGTGCATTCATACTAAATCCCAACAGAATCCTCTCGTCCAAATGGACCATTGTTAAGTGGTTTGGATTGATTGCGTTAGTGGGATTGTTGTTGCACTATTGGTCTGTGAGGGTGAATGGATCGCAAGCTCACCTCCCGTTGCGTGCACACGCCTGCAAACTCCCAGTTTCAACCATCAAGTCAACCTAACTGTAACGTGGGTTAAAAGAAGTTCTTCTTGCTTTCCTCTTTGTAAGAGTAATATTAATCTTAAAGTGCATAAAAAGATAAGTAATATCTATCTACTATTCATCATACTTCAAAATTATACAAATCATTGTTAAAAAAAGTATAAAAGCATCTTCTTAAATGAGGAAGATATTTGATGTATTATTGTTATAGTAACATTGTCGTCATGTTTGTAACAACCAACCCAACGAATGATATAATAGCCCAAAATGTATTTGCTACATGTAAAGGGCCCAAGGCATAACGATCTTAGCCAACCCAAAACTCCTAATTACATACAAGAGCCCGTTATATTTCAGGTCGGTTTAGCGGAATCAAGGCAATAAAAGCTTGTAATCAAGTGCAGAGTGCAAACTAGGAAAAGTTGGGTGGTCCTCTCAAAAAAAAGAAAGAAGGAAGGAAGGAAAGGCTGGGTGGTCCTCTCAAAAAAAAAAAAAAGAAGAAGAAGGAAAGGCTAGGTAGCATTAAGAGGAAAGTCCACTTGTAATTCACGATCATTTGTATTTATTTTTCTCTCCTTACTTGTTTTTTAAGGAATTGTTGTGCTTTGTACATTCCATGCAAGGCCTGTGGAGATCCAATGGAGATCCACAGCCTTCAGTTGGACATGGTTTTGCTATTTATACTCAGACGTTACCTGTGCTAGTGTTGCCCTGAGGACCAACGACGTGGACAGCAATGAGCCCATGGCAGTGATGTGACGGTGGGTGGTCAGTTGCTATGTCCTCCATGTTTGTGTGAGTTGTTGCAATAGTTAAATCGAGTTGTTGCAGATATTTTTTTGAATGTTGTAGATGTTGTTGCAATCAGAGCTACTATTTGTTACAATAGTTATTTTTCCTTATTGCAGTAATAGTGTTTTTTGTTGCATCTCTTGTGTCAATTTATTGCACAAGAATTACTATTTTGTTCCAATAGTTATGTGTTGATATTGCATCAGAGTTCTTGCGTGTTGCATAATGGTGTCGTTTTTGTTGCAATTGATTGTTCGTTTGTACACTTTTTTGTTTGTAACTGGTTGTTGCAATTGTGGAGAATTTTGTTGCACATTTATCAGATCCATATTGCACCTCGTTGTAAATTTTGTTGAAAAAGTCCCATGGAGCACCACCAGGTTCCTTCTCTTGCTTCCTCCTCTTCTAGCAAGTCGAGCTCTAGTGAGCTAGGCGGTGTAATGTTGAATAGACGCTTACAATTTCTTTGTGGCTAAAACTGAGTTTTAGATGCGAAAGTGTAAATTAAATCGAATTTGCTCAATTAAGGCCTAAATCATCTAGTTTCACTATGTGTACCAATAATCTAAGTCAATATCAAAATTTGCTATCCTAGGGTGACAAATAAACAATTTAATTCTATGAATAAAAATTGCAAGAATGTAAATGAGTAAGGGATGCAAACTATAATTGACATGATCTCTTTTTATCGTGGTGTTTGAAGACTTATCGATCTCCCCTTGTCTATATTGAGGTAAGCCCAAATAAATTAGATCGCCTCTATAAATTAAGCTAGATACCTCAAATCCACTAGGGGTAGCTCTTCTCCCTCTGTGTAGGTCAGCTCCAACCTTCATAACAAGTCGGGTCTTCTCACAAGTTTCTTGAGAAGGTCATCGGACACGACACCTTCACGCTATCTAGGAGTTGGTAACCTCCAAATGTAATAAGTCATATCTCTTATTTGACTCTCACTAAGTGCAAATACATGCAAATAGAGATCTCACTCTTTACTCATAAGATGTAACATATGCATAATCCACCTCTAGAACTAATACATGCAAATAGAGATCTTACTCCTTACTCATAAGATGTAACATATGCATAATTGAGAGATTTAGGGAGCTGATATGGCGCTGACACGTGGTGACACATCAGATCTAGGGCTAACGTGGCTCTAAGTGGACGCTGACTCAGCTTGACTGATTCACGGGTCTACGGAATAGTGGAGTGCTGACACGTGGGACCCATTATCAGTCTCACAGTTCACATGCACCAGGTCTACGGAGAATGCGAAAGGTCACGGAGGTGTGGGTGAGTGTCGGCGTCACTGCTGATGTCAGCGAGGTGCGTGGACCGGGGCGGCCGAGCGAAGCGATGCAAGGCAGACGTTCAAGATGGCGTGCGGTGGTGGGAACAAGCGAGAGAAGAGATGGAGGGGAGGCGGCAACACGAGGTGGGGAGGAGGAGGCAGCAGCATGGGGTGGGGGAGGAATGGGGGAAGCGGAGGTGTGCGAGGATAGGGAGGGGGTGTGGGCCTAGTGGGAAGGGAGGGGGCGTGACCCTCATATCGGCATATTGTTTTATGTGAGGAGGGAGAGGAAGTGGTAGCTGAACTATGAAGTGAGATAAATTATCACTAACTTCTCTTTTTAAGTAACAGAGATTCGTTTTCTCCTGATGGTTATGCGCACGCTAGGACAAAATTCTGACAAGGCAGGGCAAAACACCAGCCAAAGGTGATAGCGTCGAGTGACGTGCGAGCGGCCTCCTGGGATCAATCCCCTCTAGAGTCTAGGGCTCTAGTGCTTTGCTAGTCTGCCATTCTCAGACAAGATGTTAACTTGCACAATTGGCACGAACTCATACTCTTGTACTTATCTCTATCTAGTACATATTCACCAGTCGTGGCAGAGTGATTGCCAACAGGGTTCATAATTTTGACGCAGACAAGATGTCAACTTGCGCAATTCGCACGAGCTCAGACTCCTATACTTATCTCTGTCTAGTAATATTCACTGGTATCGGTAGAGTGATTGCCAACGGGGTTCATAATTTTGACACAGACAATGGGTTCATAATTTTGATGTGGACAAGATGTCAACTTGTGCAATTCGCACGAGCTCTCCCGGTTGCCAACTCGCACAATTCACACGAGCTCAATACGAAAGTCAAAACAAAGTAGTTCCTTAAGCAAGTGAATTATTGGTTAGTAAGTCAATGATACTGCCAGTCGAAGTTGAAGATAAAAGACTAGGCCACCACCGTTTTGTGCCATAGAAATGGAGGGCGCCGGGAGGAAGAGGACGGTGTGTGTGACCGGCGCGGGCGGCTTCGTGGCCTCGTGGCTGGTCAAGCTGCTCCTCTCCCGCGGCGGCTACACCGTCCATGGCACCGTCCGAGATCCAGGTGAGCTCTTGGGATCGCAACGAATCCTTCCCTTTTCCTTTGGTTTAGTTCTTGGAAGAATCACTGGGCACTTCTGTGGTGCTTATGAAAGATTTGATTTTTATGGCACAAATTGTTCGTGTGCTGCGTGTCCGCCTGTCTGGAGCGTGTGGATTGATGGGTGTGCGTGTGTGTGGTGATTTGTGCGAATTGAAGGCGACGCCAAGAACGCTCACCTGGCGGCGCTGGACGGCGCCGTGGAGAGGCTGCGGGTGTTCAAGGCCGACCTGCTGGACTACGGCAGCATGGCGGCGGCCATCACCGGCTGCGACGACGTCTTCCATGTGGCCTGCCCCGTCCTCGCCAACGTCACCCCCAACCCCGAGGCATTTCACCCCTTTTAGCAAATCAATATTATTGATTTCTCCACAAGCAAAAAACTGCCCAGAAAACTCATCTTGTTCATGTAGTTAACTTTATCAAACACCTCCATGTTGGTGCAGGTTGAGCTACTAGCTCCTGCTGTGACGGGCACAACGAATGTCTTGAAGGCTTGCTCAGAGGCAAAGGTTAAGAGGGTTGTGTTGGTGTCATCTGTCGTCACTGTAATGGTGAATCCTAACTGGCCCGAGGACAAGGCCATGGATGAAGATTGCTGGTCTGATGTCGCCTACTGCAGAACCACTGAGGTGAGTGAGATCACCAAAGCATGAGATGTTGTTCCTGTAACTACAGATTAATGAATAGACAGGTCACAACTTACTGCAGTATGATGTTACACTTGGTGATAGAAAGTGTAAAACATGTTGAACAAACAGCCATCTGCTCATTGCTATCGAGCAACAGTATACTTACTTTTTATCTTTTACAGTTTCAAGATACGACTTTGACCGTTACTTTTATAACTACACTAAGATATACTAATAAACCTGTAATACTATAAAAGTATTTTTAATGCTAAATCTAATGATATAATTTTTGTACAGCCAATCTTGATAGTTTTAAATCTATTGATGATCAAACTTTAGAAAGTTTGACGGTACGAATTCTGTGAAGTCAGGCAAAAAGGAACGAAGGGAGTACTTATAGGGATGTTACTTTAGACTGAACTTTAGTAGTTTTCTGCAGACTGCAGTGCTGGTTTTTGAGCCTCAAGTCACTTCAAGTCAGCAGCATTTCTTCCTTGTGCTTATTATGATAATTTTGCCTTTGCATAATCTTGTCATGTGGACATGTGGTTTTCATGCACTCTAATCTTGTCTGCCATCATTCTGCCAGAATTGGTATGCCCTTTCCAAAACACTAGCAGAGCTTGAGGCCTTGGAGTATGCAAAGAGAACTGGACTAGATGTTGTGACAGTCTGCCCATCCTTAGTGATTGGACCCTTGCTGCAATCTACACTTAATGCAAGCAGTTCAGTCATAGTTGATTATTTGAAAGGTTGAGTTTTTCCTTACTTTGCTATGCTCTGAGTCGAAATTGCCACAGATTGATCCATTATCTTTGTTCTCCTGGCTGCATCAGATCAAATATCTGATTGAAGCTGAATGTGTTTAACAAATTTTTTTTCAATCCGTATGTGGTTTTATTGTCTCTCTACAGGTGATCGTGAGGTGAAAAGCAAAATCAGGTGTTTTGTGGATGTTCGGGATGTTGCCAATGCTCTTCTTTTGGTATATGAAACTCAAGAGGCCTCTGGACGGTACATCTGCAATTCACATGCAAGAAAGGTGTCTGATGTCATAGACCTACTGAAGAGTTTGTATCCCACTTACAAATTTGCCAACAGGTAAGCCTGGTCTTGGTGTAGAATGTAGATGCATGCACAGCTACATCACATATCTTATATATGAACTTGGTGGCACTTGAAATGCTTCCCCTAACCTCTGATTGACAAGGGAACCTAGAATGGCAAAATGATGTTCCTGTAGTATATATTTCCCGATGTTGTATTGCGCCTGGTGAGATTACTCGTAATCGACATGCTTTTGTGGCATGTAGCTCCATTCAGGTCCCTGCTTAGGGGCATGGCAAGATAGGTGTGACCTGATGCTCATTTTGTTCCAAATCAATGACAGGTTTGTCCAAGTGAGAGATGACCCTCTGTTTAGTTCCAGGAAGCTAGAGGAGCTGGGATGGAGAGCCAAGCCACTTGAGGACACCCTCAGAGACAGTGTCGAATCCTACAGAGCTGCTGGCATCTTGGATTGAGCAAGCCGTACATTGTGGTAGAAATCAATGTTGCTGTGTTGCACTTGAGAAGTTGAGATGAACAATGTAAACACAAGAACTGCTGCTTGAAAAAAATATAAACGCAAGAAAGTATGAACTTTGTTCTTGTAATATGGGAAATAAGTTCTTTGAATGTTTCAAATTATTCTCTGCATGATAGCTTTGGTTTTGCGTTCATGATGCGATGCATCTGTTGACGCGATTTCTAATTTTCTGTAACCTGAGAAGGCCATCTCGATGCTGTCTACGTTGATTGATCCTCGTGGATCAGGATTCAGGACGACGATATTTGGATTGTTCTTTCCCCTCTCGGCCCAATCTTCCAAAGCGAAGGAACAAAATACAATTGTCAGGGCCTTGAGCATAATTAATCACAGAACTCCGGTCTACATCAAGTTGCAGGAAAACCTCCTTCAAAAAGAAAGTTTCAGGCTAAATTTTAAAAAAAAGGAAAAGAAGAGAGAGAAAAAGCAGCACAGATCGAAAGAAAGTTTGGAAAATGCTGTGTCACAGTTGAATGATTTTTTATGCGCTATCAGTCAAAATTCTCATCCACGATGTGTGCCACCGTTTCTTCCTCAGCTCCGGCCGTGTCCGCGGGCAAGAGCGCCGCCGTCGCGACCGGCTGACAACGTGTGCCTACGTACGGCAGCACTCGTATGGCCTGCCTCTTGTAAGACGGGGCAGGTGTGTCCACTCTGCCTGTTCGTGCTGAGGAGCTTTTGTCTCGGAAATGATTTTACTTCTAACATGTATGTTTACAGTGTGCACCACTAAACATTATTTCAGGCTTTGAACACAACCATTGGTAAATTGCCATGCTTTAGCCTATCATCATGAAGAGAAGAAAAGGGAAAGGTACAAGTCTTGGTGATGTCTTTCAAGCACTTACAAGGTCACCCCAATTCCAAACAACAATTCCACGCTTCAGGTTAATTAGAATCTAGGAGCACATAACACGAAAAACTTAACCATTGCTTTCCAAGCAGATGGTACAGGTGTACAACAGAACAGAGAACGAAACATCCAACTGCTGATCTGATAGAAAAAAAGGCAGTACAACGCAATAACCGACCGAATCCACCTTGCAGCGGTGGCATGAACTATGCATGTACTTTTCTGTGATTCGCTTCACTGTTCAATAGCGACATGGTTCCTGGACAATAATCGTATGAAGGAAACATCAGGTAACTCACGAAATACACACATAATATATGAAACCGTTATGCCCCCAAAGTCTTTCTGGGCAGCAGAAGAGAGCATTTCGATGGTAGTAAATCATAGTATCATAGCAAACAATGAAACGACCACAACTGTCATTTATCCTTTTCTCGAGCTTTGTTGTCTGAACTCCACTACGTATTGACTGACATGACAGGTAACATCGCAACAACACTGAGCGACCCAAATAAGCTGACTGTACCCTTAGCTGGACGATTATATCTCTCACTTCTCTAATGGACAAGATCCATTAGTTAAAATAGAAAGTTGGTGATATTGGAAGTTAGAATTAAGCTACTAGCAGATTAAAAAAAGAGTACATCGAAATGATTTAGAATAAGATAATTCAACCATAAAGTGGAGATGGTGTAACACAAAACAAACAAACAAAAAAAGTTAGGACACAACATTATTTTTTTGGCTAAGAAAGTGCACTGGTAAAGTTCCAGTCCCAGTTCATGCTAGCTGAAATGGACAAATGAAAAAGATTCATTTCATTAACATGCGAACAATCTAGCGTGCTAGAGTAAATCTAATCTACTCTTACTTGCTGCTTCGAAATGTCCTATAGTCTTGTGAACCAATACTGTAATTACTGTTCATAGCAAAATTTGGATATTACAGTTTCCTCTACCATTTGATACATCCATCACTATTTTCTAATCGAAATTCAAGGGTCTTCTTCCATATGTTGAGTGGTGCCCTAAAATGCTTCGATGTAGCTGGACAACTGGCAGCAGGACTAACCTAACCTAATTATGGACACAAGGAGCGCATGCCAATTATCCTCGCACTAATCTCAACAAATCATCCAGGATAGGCTCAAACACAAATATCTGACAATGGTGCGATTGGGAGTCCTGATGGGTCAGTGCCCCCACCCATGAGAGCGGCTCAAGTGCGCGATGGAGCCCCAAATCGCCATGGGAGCGAGCAAAGAAAAGGAGGGTTGAGGATGCACGCACTGCACCATGATCCGTTCTTCGATCCCACAAGACATGTTCTTTCAACATTCCCCTGATCCTGTTGAGGCTGCGTAGCAAGAAGGCCATCTATCTAGGCTCGAAATGGGATCAGATCGGGGGCGTATCGCGCGAGCAGACAGGAAGACACATCTGTGGTGCACTGAACTACATCAGGGAGAAGAGAAGAACCGGCGTATACCCGGCACAGCAGGATGCCGTGATCCCGAAATAATGTCCGCCCGGATGGCAGGGGCGGAACTAGAACAAACTAACCGAAGTTCAGTATATATAACATCATATTTAATTTTTAAACAGCGATGTACTAAATATTTATATATTTGATAATTTCTAGTATCAATAAATCAACATAACCGATAGCAATATACAATGATAAAGAAGTAGCGATCAGAATGCTTACCAAAATAAAAAAAGATCCAATAATATTATTGGTTAATTGTAGCATAGGTCAACATTAGCAAAATTCGTCACCCGATCTCAATGGCCTATAAAAAAGGGAATAAATTTAATTAAAACTTTCAAGAAAAAAAATAGTAGAATAATCAAACGAAATTAAATGCATTACTTATTAGTATTTACGTTCTTTCAAGTCTATGAAGCGATGAACCACAGTATCATTGGTAACTTTCTTCATTTTTTCTTTCTCCACATAGCAAATTGAACTATCATTCATAAAATCATCACCGATGCAATTGCGCAAATAAATTTTTTCACAATTTTCATAGCTGAGAAGCACCTCTCAACTATAGCAGTGGCAACAAACAATACTAGTACTAGCTTCAAAAGTCGATAAACTAAATGATAGGTAAGATGTTTCCTTATCTCCACAATTTTTTGAGAAAGCTGAACAATAGTTTGTATGTTAGAGAATCTATCATCTGCTAGCATATCGGCAATATAGAAGCAAAGATGATGGTTAAGGTCCTATAATTTTCCATAATTAAAATCATTAAGATAAAGTTTAGTTAGATTTATCAAATTCTCTAAATTAAAATCATAAAATGAGTCTCTTAGACTCAAAGCGGCTAATCAAACAAGAAAGTTAGATGTTATCTCATTCAAACAACTATCAAGCTTTTGAAGTAATCAAAACTCAATTAGATATTGTCATGTTCAAAAAATACAATAGTAAACACACGTTAAGAAGGTTACTTATTTGACATTGTAGTCAAATAAAAAACTAAGTAAAATTTGAGCGCATAGATCACAATCACTTATAATTTGAGCAATTTGCAATGAACTAAGCTCATATTACAAAAACCTAAATTGAAATCCTAGGTGTACGTATAACCTTATAATTTGACAAAAAAATAATAATCATCACACTAAAATCATAAATCACAAATTTAGTATCAATGTCTAAAAAAATTAGGAGAAATTAGAAGTACCACCGGTCACCGAAAATCCTGACCGGGCGGATGGCCGCAGGCTGGCTAGTGGCGAAGTGACGATTGACGAGGGCGTCGGCAAAAAGCAGCTCAGCTGCGACCACGCCGACCAGGCGCGACCGCGCGAGGCCACGGCCGACGGGCGCGTGGCGTGGAGCCCTGGACTCGCCGGCTCTCTGGCAACCAGGGGCAGACGGGGCTTATGTGATAAGACGTCGCGCACTCGCGCATGAGCGAGAGGAGAAAAGTACTTGAGCGAGCGAATGGGCGATAGTACCGGAAAGAAGTGGTTTTTAAAATAAGGAATAAGTAGTGGTGAAAGTAAGAAGAAGATATGTGTGCGGAGTGAGAGGAGTGAGATATTTGATGTATTTGTGATCTTCTATTTTATCTTCGAAGTAAAAGAAGTAAGAAAAATCGTTTCGAAAAATCACATATTTATATTACTTTCTAATTTTTTAAATAGAAACTAGAAACAAAATTCAATAGAAATATGCCTAGAAACTGGCCACCTCTTCCCTTCGCAATTCATTTTCTGATAGGAGATGACCTCCTCTATTTGGGACTCAAGCTTCGCCGCTAGGAAGAGACCCCATGTTTTGCCGCGGACGGAAGATGGCGTGAAAAATCCAGAACATGTAATTTTGAACAACATTGATAATAAATAATCCAGACATGACAGGGCGAAAAGAAGATCGAGCTTGAAGCGAAGATGTTGGGCAGGTAAACATTACCGATTGGAAAGGGAAGTGCAGTTTTGTAATGGTCGAAACAAACATGTGTTGCATTGACAAACTCTTAACATGGTATCAGGATACATGTCCATGTTCTTGAAGAAAAGGAATATCAGTGGGTTTTTTTAGACTGTAACTTATGATTTATAGTTTAAATATTTAATTTTTGATTATTTATGAGAGATAGTACGTATAGTAAAATAGTCATATGTGATTTTGATCGGTACAACTAAATTTGATATACTTTTTTACTATAATCTTTTTATTGACTCTATCTTAAAAACACACAATGTAAAAACTAATTATTGTAGTATAAGTAATAAATCATAAGTTATAAGTGAAAAAGAACTTAGCCATGTCTATTTTTCTAAGGGTATATTGACATACTAAATTGTGCTTTTCTATTTACACTAATCAAGTTTCCTTATGCTGCAATAGAGGTGTCAAACCTTACACGAGCATACAACTAGAACATATCTGTGCTTTTTAAAACCTTAGATGAAGCAAAGAAAACAATTGTTGACACTTCCGAGCCTTATAAACATCATAACACACAAGGTAAACATGATAGTACAAAGAATTAATCTTTTTGTCCTAGCTTCTAAAGAAGTACCACGTGTGTACATACAATTGAGTAGGTAGAGGTAGCATTTTTCAATGAGAACATACAGCTAATGTCACGTTCTCCGAATTCTTCACTGTTTGGCGTGGAGCAACTTATTTTTTAAATCTAGTCTCCTTGCGTAATTACATTTATGGCTCCCTTCTCCACCATGGTAGCAACGACAGATGATACGTATCACCTGTCATGCCACCCGATCACAACAGGTTGCCTTCATTGTAGTACGCCCTACCTCGGTGCCCGAGCACAACAGCTCCTGCTATGGTACCATATCGCGGTAGGATTACCTGGCCCACGAGCGCATGCATAAAACCAGCGGCAGTGCTCTCACCTAGCATGTTCTACTACGGTCCCATAGTGCAGTAGGTTCTGCTGATGTGCCATATCATAGTAGGTTTGTGGTTAACGTGTTCGTGAGCAAATTGCCGAGGTCTAGACTACTGCTGCGGTAGGAGAGCACAACAGGTACATATGTCACCTGTCGTTGTTACTGTGGGAGCCAAAAGTGCAATTCCACACAAGAAATGGCCAAAGTGCAAAAAGACAGGGGCAAAAAATGAAATAGCTTTCGCATCCTTATTTCTAATGTAACACTATACCATCTTTTTTCTGAAAAGTTAAGCTATTAGCAAGAACAAGCCCAACAAAATAATGTGGACCATAATTGGAGATGCATCGAATTACCTCAGTTATGCATCCGAATTAACAACATAATTTCAGAGAACATAGAAATGAGCTTAACTAGTGCTCCAGAATAACAACAGGGCTAGGAGTAGGTGCACAACTGAACAATGGTTGCACAATATGAATAATAATACATTAGTAAATCATATGAGTAATAATACATTAGTAAATCATATGAGAGCAGTGTGATGACGAATGTATAATATCAAGTAACAACCTAGAAAGTTACCCAATTGAAAGAAAAACAGCAACAACTTTTTTTGTAACACTTCATCCTGGAGAATTTTCCATCCAAGCCTAAAGTAAAAGGGGATTTCCTTGGAAGTAAGATGCTTAGGACTATTTTTCTTTCTTTATTTCCATTTAGCTCCGCCAAAGATCATGGACAATGCATTTTCTTAAAGCTAAACAGGGGATAGGTTACATAAACTGCTACCTATACTCCTATAAGAAAAAGATCTCCTCTACTCATAATCCAGTTCCACACCTTCATATTCTCCTACACTCAATTATCTACCTTTGGCCTTAAGAGAACACAGCTATGATGCTATCACTGCCAAATCTAATCTCTTATTTAAGTACTTGAAAGCATCTAGGGCCCTCAAAATGATTTTGATAATTAATAATAACAATAATTAAATGGACTAGCTTATTTATTGAAATGATTGAAAGTTTTAGTTCTAGACTTTCATGACGTCATGAAAAAGGTATGCAAAGGTGATCAAAGATCGATATGAACTAAGATTTAGCTTAAGGTAAAGGTATATCGTAGTATAAATACCTCTTTATAGCTTTTTTACCGGTCTCGATGTTTAAATGAAAAGATCAGATATGTAGAACAGTGCCGTATTATAAAGAAGGGTCATGGCTAGTAGCTTAAAACTTAACTAGTGCCATTTTAATCAATTAAGTGTTCATGCATGCTTTTTAATTTCATTTGGAACCTTCTCTTAATATCCTTTGAAAAAACCGGTATGATCGTAGGTCTTTGAACAATAGTATCGCTAATCAATACTACCGGCTGATACATACTAGTAGCTAATTTTTCAGAGAGGTACTTATTGAACATTCCTTAAAACGGTACTATCATATATGTTGCGCGGTAGTACTATAGAGCGATATGACCGCATGCTATTGGCAATACTACCGGATTTCGGTAGTATCAAAATCTAGTTGGCGGTATCTAATTTCTAGATAGGTGTATTTTGGAGCATTTTTTTCTCCTCTAGAATATTAGAACTATCGCAGTTGGGGTGTAGTACTATCACATGATTGGTACTATCGGACCCTTTGAGGGCGGTACTACCGAAACTTGAAGTAACGGCTAGTTTATGTGTATTTAATGAACCTCAAATAGTTATTATACAATGGGTGCGGTAGTATTGACCACTACATGGCGATAGCACCATAATTCATGATTTTTGGGGATTTCGACCCCATAATCATCCTGGCGGGTGGAGCCTATAAATACCTCCCCACCAGCAATAAGGGCTCTCTTCTTAACCTCATTGAATGCCCTTGAGCTCCATGCGCACTATGTACTACTTCTTTGCTCCAATTTCATATTTTTGAAGTAGTTGAGAGCATTCAAATGCATTTCATCATTAGTTGATATCTATGGCACTTGAAAACCTTCAAACAAGCATTGTGATTCATTAATCTTGGTGATTGCTAACATCTAGACAGCTTAGAGGAAGTTGTATGGTGATCTATTCAAGAAGTTTATGAAGAGACCCAACACCATTTGTGAGTGATGTGGTGCTCGTCATCTCTAGAGTGAAGGAAGAACAACCTTAATGAAATTGAGGTCTTGAGGCTTAATTTGTGGAGCCGGTCCAATCTATTTGGGTTTACTTTAATGTGACTAGTGAAGACCTATATTCTTTGATACCACAGGAAAAACATCATGTGTCTCTATTATTGTTTACTCTCTTATTTTTTACTTTCCTCATTTACATTTATAGCACTTATATTAAATTGAATTGTGTAACTAGAAGTGTATCTAGTATTGACACTACTTGTGGTGCCTTAGTGAAACCTAGAAGATTTATACTTTAATTGTACAAAAGGTTTTTGATTAAGCTCATACTTGCTAAAAATCATGATTTAGCTAAAATAATTCAAAAACCTCCCATTCACTTTCTCTAGTTAGTTATCCTTGATCCTATAAGTGGTACCGGAGCTTCGTCTCTCATTATCAAGCTTTACAACCTAGAGAGCGAGGATGGCTAGTGAGGGTATATCTCTAGGGAAGGCATCTCTATTTGATGGCTCTAATTATGTTTATTAAAATATTTACATAACTACATATTTAAAGACCATAAGTCCAAATATATGGAGGATTGTGAGTGAGAGTGTCGTTATTCCTCATGATCCAACACACCCCACAGATCTTGAAGAGCGAAACGCTCATCCCAATGCTCAAGCGATGAATGCTCTTTTAGAGTTTTGAACATGGATGAGTTCAATCAAGTGAGTAATTTAGAAACCGCTTATGAGATATGGACCACATCCTCGGAAATTCATGATGGCACATCCACGGTCAAAGAGGCTAAATTGCATAGACTCTGAATCAAATACAAAACATTTACAATGTTGTCTCACAAAAACATCAATGAGATATATTCTAGACTCAACAATATTGTAAATAATCTCAAGGGTCTAGACACCTCACTAACCGATGTTGGCATTGTTCGCAAGATGCTTAGGGCCCTATCAGAAAAGTATGAGACATTAGTGATTTTATTCCTCAATTCACCTGAGTTGCTGAGGATGACGCTAACCGAACTCTTAGGCAACCTCATAACCAATAAGTTGTATAAGAAGGATAAGGAGTTCTATGAACAATTTTTCTCCAAGATGAAGATTACCACTTTTAAGGTGAAAGCGAAATCAAATAATGAGATGGAGGATGATGAAAACAACTCCAAAGAGGAAACGACTCTCCTTATGAGAAGAATAAAGAAGTTCATGAGGAGATGCTTAAACCTGAATGCTAACTTCGACAAAAGTAAGAAAGGACACTCCTCCAATAACAACAAGCCCTATAACAACATCTGGCCTAACAGCCAGGTTATACACAGTGAGTTCATGAGGAGATGCTTAAACCTGAATGCTAACTTCGACAAAAGTAAGAAAGGACACTCCTCCAATAACAACAAGCCCTATAACAACATCTGGCCTAACAACCAGGTTATACACAGTGGGGTGTCCAAGTCCAAAGTTATATTACATCATAAAAAGAAAACCACATGCGTGCCTAAGTGAGGACGAGATCTAAAACCAGGGATCATCTACTCCAAAGGAATCCTCGAAGGGTTCTTCATTATCTTCACATGGATCTTCTGTTGATGGTTTAGCAAGCATGAGAACAACTATACTCAACAAGTCACAAGGAAAACCAATTATCTACTTGCCAGTATTTCAAGAGGTAGGGAGTTGTTATCTTTATTACTACATTAGTGGATACTTATTTATTTGTAGATGTCTTTTTAAAGCAAATTGTTAACTTCTTAAGGAAAAGGGAGTTTAATCAAATTAATTATCAAATTGAAAATATTACCAAATCTACTTATACCTTGCTACACCCATTAAATACAGTTTTATTTATCAAAAACATGATGTATCCGAATACTTTACATTTCACTCTGTAGAGTTGCCCAACTTTACCAAAAAGATATTTCGAACTCTCGATGTCATACAATAGACATGCAACAAGATAGCATATGACTGAGTAGAGATAACAAGGTCTTTCACTGCTCTCCTCTTTCTAGCTTCTACTCAGTAGGTTTATAGCCACACATTGTTAGTAATCTACTGGCCAAAGCAGAAACCGTGAACTGACTCTAAGTGAAACTACCGTTGTGAAATATGAAAGATACTTTTCAAGTCTAGCTTCCATACCACTCCGTTGTACGTGAACCGTTCCATCACAATAGAAAAGTTAACCCTCCTATAGATATTCAATTGAATCGAGTAACTACTAAACCAAGTCTGATAAGTCAAAACTTGTGATTGAACGATTTTTATACCCTTTACTTAGCATAAAGTTCTAGTCCTTAGTTTTTAGAAATGAGGCAACCGATCACAAACCTAGTGCATTACGACACTGCCACCAATTTATACCAAAGTCTCTGCCCTAGGGTAAGGTTGTGGATTCTAACTATCTAGTGGCTTTCCTCCTTAACATAGTACCATTTTTATAAAGAAAAAAATTAAAGAACGACATATTATTTCCTCCTCCACTGACGGGATAGCCTCCCCTTCCTCCTTCTCCTCTGTGTTGCCTCCCCTTCCTCCTTCTCTGCACTGCCTCCCCTTCCTCCTCCTCTGTTGCTGCCATCTGCTTCGGCTCCAAATTTGGTGATAGGGGGCATCGCCGCAATGACGGGTTCATCATGCCCCTCAGATGTAAAGGGAGGCTAAGGAGGCGGTGGTCCGGTGGCAAAGGGTGGTGGTGAGAGAGGAACATGCGAGGTGGTAGCACTGTGAATATTAGGTTGAACAGGGGAGAGGGGGCCGACGAGGTGGGGAGGCAACGAGATCGCCGTCGGGTATCGGTGGTGTAGGAGGAGGGGGCAGGGGAGGCAGAGGGGGTGGAGCTGCCCACGCTAGAGAAAAGAGGGGAGGAGCGGCAGGGGCAGTGGTGGCATGGGGAGATGGCAGTGGTGGTGAAGGACTAGAAGCCGTGTGGCGCCGAGGCACAGGGGAGAAGACAGGAATTGGAAAGGCGCCAAGGCAGGGAGAAGATGGAATAGCCCAAAAGGGAAAGCGGGAAGGCTCAGGATGTTTCCTAATTAGGCAAGGATTCAAATTCGGTCAAAATTAAAAAAAAATCAAAATTTTTGAATTTTTGGGGGAATTTCAAGTAAGAACACATCCAATTTACCGGTGAATCAGCAGAATCGCATGGCTTACACATCCATGATCATACAATGCAGTTGCATAAACCCCTGCGGTTTTTGGTGGTCGTCAATGGCAGGTTTGTTCAAGTGGAAGAGGAGAAGATGGTGGGCTCCAAGAAGCTGCAGACGCTGGGGTGGAAGTTCAGGACGGTAGAGGAGTGCCTCAGGGACCGTGTTGAGTCCTACAAGGTCGGTGGAATCCTGAAAGTGAGAGATTGAGATTCGTGAGAAGTGTAGTAGCGAATTGAAGGGCAGTGGTTGTAATACTGCAGCTGTAGAAACGAATGCAATAAATTCGTACAAATTGCACCGGCAACCAGTAAAGAAATCTAGCACTGAAATATAAAATTCACCATAATAAATTCGCTTGAATCCTCGCAAAAAAAACGCTTGAAGGCAAGTAAAATTCGCAATGAAATCAAAATCTAGTACCGGAATATTAAGTTCACCATTAGTAGCACGCTTGAGGACTGGAAAAAAAAAAGGAGGATGTCAAGAATGGGATTCGAACCCATGCCCTTTCGGACCAGTACCTGAAACTGGCGCCTTAGACCAACTCGGCCATCTTGACTCTCTGAGTGCCCTTTCGAGCATACGATAGATGTCACTGTCTAGGGCTCTACCGCTATACCATTTTGCCTCTGGGGTCAAAAGAAGACAACTGTCGATATCCCGCGGCCCGGTCCCAAGTCCATCACGCCTCTTTTCCAACGCAACAATGCAATTCCTACACGATCTCTACTGGGAACCGAATCCCACAGATATCCCCCGTCTTCCAAACAGGGCATAGCGTGCAAGCTCGGTTCTTTGCTACGATGGCCGACTCTGTTCTCGGTTCTGCGCCCGGGAACCAAAAAAACGAAAAAAGAAAACCAACGTTCTCATCTATCTAGAACACGGAGATGCCATGGGCAACTCTGTTCTTCGGTACGCGTTTACCCGTCTAGTACTAGCTTCCGTTCCCGCACTGCTGTTTTGTGCAGGCTTTGAGCTGCTTTCCTCTGAAGCCGGCATCAGGTTCCGTCCTCCGAATTATTGATCGCTAAAAAAGCAGTCTCCTTTGCGTGTGCAGGCGCCTTCCTTTATCCTTTCCATTGCCCTGTGCCAAGAGTTCACCGATGTCACTCACACAGTCACACGTCTTCACTGGTAACGAAAGGAAAAAAAAATGTGGTTTCCTTTCGAACCTTTCAATCTCTGCTCTGAATTGCCTGAAGAAACATTTGGCAAGCGTACTCGGCGATCCATCGCAGCAAGCAGAAGGCAAAGAAGTCACCGAGTTTACCTGAACTAATTAACTAGTTGCAGTTACATATATAGCAGCAGCACAGCTGCATCCACAGCTCAAATTGGGACAGACCGGAGGAATCTTTCTCAGTTGCATCAGCTATCTGGGTTGGGATATGGCACTTGGCAAAGTGGAATGGTATTTTGCGTACTTGGCAGAACATATAATTGATCGGAGGGAGGAGAAAGAAGGCTTTGGGCAAAAGAAGCTTCGTGCCCTGTGGTTGTGGATAAACATGCAGCAATCATGCCACTGGGGCCCCTGTATTTTCTCGTAATTATGCGGGGCTCCTCCTCTCGTTGTGGCGAGTAGGACGGCGCGGGCAGAAGGGGGGGCTCGCAGCAAAATATCTCCATCGCCGTCAGCTTCTTTTTTTTGTCCGAGCGTAGTCTTGCCGGCTACACACCACAATATTCGAGGACAAGAGGTCGTAGGCTTTTCCTGTGCACTGTCGTGTGCTGTCTCGGGCACTCTCGATGCGAGATGTATCTGAAGACGTGCTTTGATTTAACGCAATGCCTCCACAGGACATACCGATTGGAGTAGATACAACTTCATTCCACAAGACATTTTGCACTCACAACTAAAACTACAAAACCACTTCCTACCACTACAAACTACACCAACAGCATAAATTCCACACAAAAAAGAATTATAGATCAGTTTTTTTTCGCTAAAACTTATAAATTTTGACTACAACTAATAAAGAGTAACGGCTTCTACAATCAACTAATATATACTACTTTAAAAAGATGCTCTGTTTAAAAACTAGATATCGTAAAAAAAACTATTTACTATATAAAAACCAGAAGTTAAAGTGAGCACAAACAGAAAAAAAACCATAAATTCGTCCGATTCCAATCCTTACCCAAAAAAAAATCTAACAGCGAAATTAACCGGTGCGAGGAGTCCCCATCCGGAAAAAAAACCACCACCCACACGGCCACACCTCCTGGTCCGTCCTCTCTCCCCTCGCTGTCTCTCGGCGCGTGATCCTTCGCACGCGACTTCCCACTCGCTTCTACTCCTCCTCTTCGCTTCTCCCGCGTAATTTAACCGCTAATTATAACTGCTCCTCGGATTGGCACCAGCCCCGCCGCTATTAATAACGCTGCTAAGCCTCGGCCTAGTCAGCCCTAGCTGGTGTGGTGGCTAGCCTCGCTGCAAATACGACGCTCGTGACTCGTCGCTCGCGCGTGCCGTGCTGCGCTTCTGTCATTAGCCGCTGCGCTGCGTGGCGTGGCGCCGCGTGGCTAGGGTTAGGGTTTGCGAGCCCGAGGTGCGGTGCATGCGCGTGGGCTGATGACGCCGCAGCGGTCGCCGGCGGCGGGGGTGGGGGGGGGGGGAGGGGGGCCGGTGCTGCACTACCTGAGCGGGCCGTACGGGGACACGACGTACACCAAGGTGTTCGTGGGGGGGCTCGCCTGGGAGACGAGGAGCGAGGGGCTGCGCGCGCACTTCGAGGCCTACGGGGACATCCTCGAGGCCGTCGTCATCACCGACCGCGCCACCGGGAGGTCCAAGGGATACGGATTCGTGAGGACGCTTCCCCCTCCCTCTCTCTTTTCTTGTGTTTTTGGTTAGGATTGGTTGGTTTGGGTGTTCTTCCTGGGGGTTTTGGGGGCGGGGCTTAGGGGAAGGTTTGATTTTCGAGATAGAGTTTGTGCTTTTCAGGGTTTGGGGTTGAATTGGGAGGTTTTGTGGCTGTCATCGGTGGTGATCGGTGGGGAAGGTCCGTGAATTTGGGAGTTTTGCGGTCCTCTCGGAGAAATATGGGGAATTGTTGACTTTGGGATAGAAGTGGAAATAATTTGGTTTTGGCATGAAGATTGATCAGAAAGTTTCGCTTTTCATGAGGTCTAGGGTTTCGATGTTACAACATTTTGCGGAAGCTTGGGAGCTTTTTATTGCCTCCAAATTGGAGTAGAAGCTTAGTGCTTTCCTCGTGAATTGCGGAACTGTTTGAATTTGAGGACGGAATGTTGAAACAGTTTGGTTTTTGGGGGTGGAAATCGGAGGAAATATGTTTAATCTTTTCCTAATGTTAATGTATCATAATTTTGTGTGGAGGCGTGTACAGGTGACCTTCCGGGACCCGGAGTCGGCGAGGATGGCCTGCATGGACCCATACCCAGTGATCGATGGGCGGCGTGCGAATTGTAATCTCGCCATCCTAGGGCGGCCTGGGCCAGCTGTGCCGTTTGGTAGGTCTTCTGACTTGGTTTCCGTTTGGTAGGTCTTCTGACTTGGTTTTCTATTGTCCTAATTACACAACTGTCAAATGTATACAAAACCTTTCCGCAACCTAACCTTTTGCCCTTTTGTTTATGTAATTTCTTAATCAATACCCATTCCCAATGTATTGGAGTTATCACTTGTCAGTTATCGTAATCATGGCATTTTCTGCCATTTCAGAGTCGCTATGCTGTTTTTTTGTGTTGCCTCTTCTTTTCAACTGCTAACTAACAGTCTTGTCACTAATTCTAAAACTAATTATAAAATAGAAGAAATGGATTTGTAATTAAATGACTCGTAAATATGTGATTCCTCACCCAATTGTTCAGTGTCATAGAAGGCTAAAGAATCTACTAGTACAAGCTCAACTATGAAAAGAAGCTTGAGTTCTAAAAAACAAACAAAACAAAACAACCTTGAGAGCTACTAGTCCTTTGTCAGTTATGTTTGTGGAGTAGTGTTAGTGTAGGACTTGATTGAAGGGGAGATTAGATAACAGAAAGAGGACTGCTCATGAGTTGGTGGGTAGTAGAAAGCATGGGATAATCATTATTGCTTTTTTGGATAAAATTGTTCATTTACAAGTCAGACATCTTTTTCATAGTCTGCAACTTGCAATGACAGATGTTAATCATCACAAAGACGAAGCGTTAATCCAAACGTAAGCATCTTTGCTTCTGATGGAATGCAAACCTTTTGTGAGATGTTTGCTGTTAATGCTCATTCGTGGACCTTCATGAATGTTTTTCGATGCACTAAAGAGAGCATATATTGGTGGTTGGTGAGATATTATGTTATCAAGGGGTTTTTCAAATTTGGCTGGAAAAAATAATGACTTTGTCAAAGCCTTTCCTCTCAGTAGATCAAAATAGATAGACCAAGACGCATTCGGTAGAAAGACCAAATTGCCATATCGTGATATAGCTCCATGATGGATATATATGTGCCAATAAATTTTGGATTTCTTGAGTTTCTTATATATTCAGCACTTGGCAGGACTCTTGCAACAAAAACATATTGTTACGAAGTTCTCTTACTGGTTTATGCTTGCATCTTCGCCTTTTCAAGCCCTCGTGTGTATATTCAATTATTGTGATAAAATTTCCCCTTCTTTTTAATGTGGTAGTAGCACCTATAAGGCCGGTCATCCCATACAATGGAGGTGCGGCGGTTCCAGGGGGCATGTATGTGCAAAGCCCAACATATCAGCAACCCCCCTACAACTACCCACAGGCCTTTGTATATCCTTCTTATGGGTAGGTTAACAGTTCATTCAATGCATTGTTGGCAAAGATCATGCACAGCTAATGATGTGATCTCCTGTTGGGCTGTGAATGTCTGGCACACTGATTAAAGTTGTAGCTAGTCTGGAATTGTGTTGTTTGTAGTATTATAGTATAGATAATGTCCTTGTGCTAGACTGTTTGCTTATTTCCGAGTGAACAGCCTGTCTGTTGCAAGAATTGACCAATTGTTTTCTCAATGCAGCCCATCAACATATGGATCTGAATACTTGTATCCACAGGTTGAGAACTCCGGAATCTTTTGTCCATAATTTTTTATGTATTACATAAGTCTTTTTAAGTTATTACTTTTGCTAATTTATTATATTTTTAGTTTTGTAGAATGCGTATGGTCCATATGTTGGACAGCAGTATGTTCCAGTATATGGTGGTCCCAGAACAGTAGGCCCAGCAGTTTACCCATATGGGCAGTTTGGCCAACCTGTACCAAGTGACCATTCTTATTCACCTGGCTATGTACCAAGTCATGTTCTCCCACTATCTAACCAGAATGCTGCAAATGTTGTTTGCATATCAACGGTTCAGCAACAATATCCTCCAGGCAAGAAATCGATTGTTGATGGTTGGATCAAACAAACAATATCTTGCACAACCCCACCATATTTTGTTCTTCATATAGTTCTAACACAGTGCCTCTTTTATGGAAACAGGAGCTCCACGCCCTCAGCAACAACTCTTGATCCTGCTCGGGCACCTAATTCCCACCAAACAACATTTCTGAACAAACGTCGGGCTGACAAAAGGATGTCAACAAGTGACAAAGTTGAGGTGTGTTTACGTCTTAAATGCTCCAACTTCCTGCAGACTGTTGTGGTGAGTGCTGATATCGTGCCGTCATCATTGCAGGTATCCTATAGTCTGCAGCAAGGACTAAGAACAGCAGTGCTGCTAATTGGGCGGCATGCTTCTTTTCTTGCAAACTGTCTTCTTTTGCATTCTAAAGGTTGGTTATTGTGTTGATATTTAACATTTTCAGTATGCCTTTTTATTAAAGATCTTCACAAGGGCTATGCTGTATCTAGGCTGAATTATCTGCTTCACACACACTTTCAGGTTGTCCTTATCCATGGTTCCCTGAAATCCTTGTAATGTGAATGTCAAGCTGCTCCATCGGATGGGGCAGGAAAGCGCGAGAGCTGGAAAATGAAGCCATTCTTGCTCTTCTTCTGTCAGTGTCTGTACATTCACCATCTCCTGCCAGGAATTCTGGTCGCTGGTGGTCTGTGCATGGACCAAATTGGATGCCGGAAATGGAATCCGGACCTCCAACCTTTGTATACTAGCTCATGTAGGGTCCAAATCGTAGAACAGGTCAATTCTTTCAAAGCGTTGATGAATCTGGTTCTGTGTATAATAGCCATTTTATTCGTCTTTTTCGTACCTTACATGCATGCGGTCGTATTGCATTAGGGCATAGGTCTTTCGATGTCATTGTCTTCGGTTGGATGTGTACATTATTCTTCCCAAACTGTGGAACTGTGTATCACTTTATGCAATGTGTACTTAAATAATGCCAATTCTACGCTTGAAAAGAACGTAGTTACAAATTGTAACGCATGGAAGAACGGTTAACAATGTTGGTGATTAGCTGCAGTGAACCGACATATCGCAAAATAATACAATCAACTGCAAGAACATCTCGTTTTAGTGGTTTAACCACAGTTTTTGTAGCTCATTTGCCTCAACTGTAATACCAGTAAAGAAAGAAAAATGTGAAGAATAGAAAACAATCCAAAGAAGAATAAAGAGAATAAAATAGCTTTGCCGTCAGACTCATCGGCTATAGGAATGCCAAACGATTTAGCAATCGTAGAGGTTCCTAGACTATCCGTGGCCGGTCGGCACCACATCGTGTTTTGGATTTTCCTCATTCAGCAGAAAATTTAGCTAATGCCTACTTTTACTGTTTTACCTCCAGCAGTAGAAAAGCCATCAACACTACAAAGCCCACCTATTAGACCAAAAGGTCCTTAAAGCCCAGTCACGAGAAGAAAATAAGGGTAAGAGAGGGGCAGCCAGGGCATTTCACAATGGCCCCCATACAAAAAGGGTAAGCCAGTCAACCGAAAGGTCTCTGCCCATCTCTCTTCTCATTTCCTTCCTCAAGCAAGAGCTAACTCACGGCCTAAAGCCATCCCCCTTTCTATGTTTGGCCATAGGTAAGACACAAGCCAACAAGAGAGCCAGTTGCTCTCTGTTGTTAGGCCACAACCATAAAAGCCAGCCAAACCCCCACAAGTCAAGCACAAACATCACAACCAGGCACTTAGAATAGGAAGGAGGAGGTAAGGGAAGGAGTATACCAAAGGTAAGGACGTTGTGCTAACGGCATGCCGTCACCGACGAGCCACGCGCTCCCGATAGCCATCCCATGCTCCCCGGTGCACAGGATGGCCTCGAGTCCTAACAAAGGCAGGCCTTGTTGCACACCACCACTGCATACACCAAGAATAAAACTGGGTAAGAAGTAGCTAAATCAAAGGCAATAGTAAAGGGGGGAGAGTGAATCAGAGACGCCTCTAGGACTCACGGTGGCGGTGGCAGGAGGCCGAGCTTTGGCGTCGGCAACCAGGGCGAAGAGGGGTGATGGTGTGTAGACGTCCATGGCCGACAGGGAGCTCTATGCCGGCGGGGTATGGCCGCCGAGTTCGAAGGGAGCGGCGGCGCCGGGTGTGAGGGGAGACAAGTGGTGGCGCAGGTGCCCAAACCCTAGGGAGGCGAAGACGCCTAGGTGTGATGGCCGACGGCCAGGGGAAGGGTTAGGTCGGGCTCGGCGCCATGAGCCATGGCTAACGAACCGTGAAGGAGGGCAAGGGAAATCAATAGGAGCGGCGGATTCGGCCCTAGTCGGTCGGATCTGGGGGAGATGTCCAGGGTGGTGCAGGCACATGCACAGGGGGCAGCCGGTGAGCTTGGGACAGGCATACCCAAGCTTGGCCATAAGTCGCCATCCCACATGGGGAATACTAGAGAGGGGAGTGAATAAGGAGAATGGAAGAAGGAGATGTGGGGAGAAGAGAAGTCCGGGGAGGAGGCACTCGGCGCTAGTGGCGGGCGCTGCTGGTGTGGCAACGCCATGAGACAAAATGGAGGTGAGGGGAGAGGAGAGATTGAGGAAGGGGAAGAAGGTAAGGCCATTTCGGCCAAACCAAACAAAGAGATAAGACCGGACAATAAGAAAAGAGAGAGAGGAAAAAGAAAGAATAGGGAAAAAAGAGAGAGAAAGGGGATTTGCAACGTGCGCGTCGAATCCTTACCCCCTAGCGTCGGGTCCTTAGTCCCAAACGTTTTATGCTAGTGCCGAGTTTTGTGTGTAGGATCAATGACATCTATTTGCGCGCATGTATTACTACAATGTATTGAGTCGGGATAACCGCTTGTTCAAGTGGAGTGCGGGATCGATGTCGTCATACGTCGCTCGCTCCGCTTGGTTAACAAGCAAATGCATGGTAAAGCGGTAAATTCGGGTAGTGATTGTTGTTAGATGAATGTTGGTGTATTAATTACCATGCTATTGTGAGTTGACTATTTCTAGATATATGTTAAAGAATGATGAATAATGGTTATTAAAGCATGGCATGTTGATATGTTTAAATGGAGAGTGTGCATTGCATACATTCATGTTATGAAAATAGTTAGTATTGTGGTATCATTGGTACACTTTGTGTGGGCGCTCCACGGAGTGGAGACGAGGTCCACTGTATGAAAATGACTAGTTATTGAGGTCCCCGTATAAAAAAGGACGAGCTTGTGATCCTCACATGGAAACAGAGTGGGCTTAGGTGAGCATCGACGGGTGCTCGCTCTGCTATATCGATATAGGCTAAAGAGATAAAGAGAAGTGTGTATGGATACGCAATTGCATTACGACAGAGAACATATGCAAATGTACAATGAGTGGTTGATGAAAAATAAAGAGATTAAATAAAAATAAGTGGTTAATGAGACTTTGTTTATTATTAATTGATATATGTAGCTGTTATTTACTGTTTTATTTTGTATTTGCTAAATCTTTAGACTTACTCTTACTTTATTATTTTTAGATAATAGTTGAGAACGTCATGCTCAAGAGGAAGAGCACACGAATAAATATACGTATCAACGGTATGTCACATGTCATATTTTGTTAATATATTTAGACTGCTAATATGCTAAGATAGCTAGAGTCAGAACATTATATTGTATGTTAAGTCACTGTATTATGAATAAAACTATATTTACTTAAATTTATTAGCAGTTATTAAAATTAGTAATAATATACAATGATGGTAGCACTTTAGACCCAGAGAATAGACGATGTGTTACAGTGCCTAAACAACTATTTTTCACTGTAGTATTCATCCGTCTATACGAACAAAGAATTACAAACATAGCCCATTGTGGATACACAAGGATAATATATGCAAAAATGTAAGGCATACTTGGGTAAACGTCTAGCTCTATTACAAAGCAACCATCGTTTCAAACGATTCTCTGTAGTAGCACGGCTGTTTCCGCGGCACATATTACTATACATTATGCCCTCAATTCAAGGCGACGCTAATGGTGGTACAGGAGCACAAAACCCTTCTGCATTACAGGTCATGACAAATTACCTCAACGCATGTCCGGCTCGAAAGGGTCCAAAGTCACAAGGAGTGATCCCTTGTCTGGCTACAATGCTCAGATGATGAAACTCGTTCGCTGAAACGAATGTTGGCAAAAGAAAAAAGCCCCTTTTCACCGATACTGATTTCTGGACTGGTTATATGACACTGCAAAAATAAGACATAAGCATATTGGTCTCTAGACTCACAATATATAGCACAATATGAAAGTGCCTCAACTAGTGAGATTTTTACCTTGAACTCCAGGATTCTTAAGGAGAGGGCTCAATCAGGATAACTGTAGTTGTAGTCCACTGTAGGCTACCGGACTATGTGGTCAAAATGGAGCCACAAAATTGTACGCCTAGCAGAACAAGAATGTGCTATTATACTGGTATCACGGGCCGATCGATGATTGGAAGATTTTGTACAGAGCGTGTTGAACTTCTCCAGAGCTATGCTCACAACGAATCAGATCAACTAACAGCGGGAAAAAGCAGGGCAGCACTCTCCTAAATGAATCCTTGTCTAGGTTGCCCAGTAACTGCATCACTAAGAGGACCAACGAAGTCCTAGCAGCCAGTTCCTCTTTCTTAGCAGCGCCCAGTGGCACTACGCAATGTAAAGATGGATTGCTGTGGGAAGATGGTTCATGCCCTGCACACTTTAGATATATCCGCAGTATTTTCTCACAAGCATCAAGCATCCGCGATTCTATGTTCATGTCTTCCGATAACGATGGGTAGTCATGGAGCTGAGCTTGAAGAAGCTTGAGGTAGCTTTGGTATGACTCATTCTCGAAATGGACAACTGCTGGCTCAGATACCTCCAAAAGGGAACATGCTTTATGGAATTTCATCTGTAATGAAGATTCAGAGCTCACTTCACTTGCATGTATTGCAATTGTTGAGACCATCTCCAAAAGAATGCTAATATGCTCCACATGAAGATATTTTCTCTGTTCCTTGTACAATTTAATAATGCCCTGTATAAAAGGAAAAAAATAATTAGTGTGATGTGGGTAGAGTTGTCAGCTAATCATGGTTATCAAGTCGACACTACCTTCCTAAGGACCGACTAGTCGACTAGTCGCCGACTAGTCGACAGGTATTATTTGTACCGTTTATATAAATATGTATATATGAAAAAGGATTTTATTGCAGTTTCAGAAATTATGAGGCTAAAATGCAAAATTAGTCCGTATAAGTTAACCCCACCTGTTCTTTGGCTCCTCGCCCACTCCTGCCTCCCAGCTCAGCGCGCTAAGCTCGCGACTCGCGCCTCGCTTCTACCTCGCCACTCGCGCCTCAATCCTCTCGCCTCCACAATCCTCTCGCCTCATGCTCGCCCCGCCTCGCCTCAGCCCCACTCGCCCTCTTCCTCAAACTCTTACTCTCTCCTTTCCCATCTCGGTCTTTGGCGGCGCCACGGTGGAGATCGGGCAGACAGGCGATGGATCCGGCGGCGATGGCGAGAGAGATCAGATCGGCGGCGATAGATCTGGCGTGGTGGCATCCGGCGGCGAAGCATCATGTGGCGGCGCAAGTCAGTCGTTGGCTCGATCGGTCCTTCGCCGGCAACTTGTCGCCGTCGTCGACTAGGCGACGACTTGATAACCATGCAGCTAATTAAAAAGTCAAAAGAGCTTATACGTCAGTATCACTTGCCCACTTAGGCACAAGACTTTTTAAGTATTACTTAGCAAAGGAAGATGCTTGATGACCCTTGAAAGCTTACTTTGCCATAAAAACTGGCATCTATAACCTCTAGGTAGAACCTGTCCTGTAGAGGCAACTGGGCAAGGTTTGGTTAAATTGGGAAATGGTAAAGATATATAGTGATCACTCTTAGTAATCTATTCTCAAACCCTCTCTGTCCTAATAATCTCATCTGTTTGTCCTAAGTCCTAACAATATCATCATTTCACTCTGCTCTTTCAACAGTAAGTATCTCAATTGAGGACCAAAACCCTAGGCCCTAGCCACTAAAACTTTGGATTCTAAGGCACTAAGGTTAAAAATGGCCCAGGCCCATTTTAGCCAGATACCCAGAGCCAAAGTGATCTAAAGATCCAAATAGCTGCCTATATTTTTGCATTTCACCATCAAAAAAGGATCAATAGATAAAACTTAAAAGATGTACAAGTATGAGTGGGTTAACAAGTAAAATATACACTATTAACTATTTCATTAACAAAAAAGCAAGTACCTGAACAACTAAGAGTAGTAGGGCCATATGATTCTTCAGTTTGACAATAGCATAAGAAGTTGTCTCCATATTAGCTTCCTCTTCCTCGTTACTATAATTTTCATGATCTGAATATTGCTCGGCATCTGAATAAGATTCGAGTTTATCTGGAATTTCAATATCTTGCATCATCCTTACAATTTTAGAGAATACGACAAAGGTATGTGTCACTGATTCTTTGAAGCACAGCAAAATCTCTTTCCATTCATCCTCAGAAAGTTCACTACCAACTAGCTCAGTCAAACGCAGCAAAGCAGATACACCTATGCTAGCAGAATGTTTGTGGGGGCTTCTGACAAAATATGTGACAATAGATGAAATTCTAGCAAGTTCTGGCCGCATCACATCAAAGAAATTAACAAATAAACCCACTAAACATTTCACTGCCAATGTTTGTGTCTCAAGATTTGAAAATTCATCCTCAGTGCTATTCAACGTTGATGTCCGATCATTGCTCATAGACATTGCACTGCTAAATAGAGGATAAACAACAGATTCAAAGATATTGGTCCAAAAGGACAGCGAGAAGAGGTGTCCATGATCCTTCAATATGTCAAAAAGTACTCCTACAGCACTTTTCCTAATGGTTGGTCTCGAATCAGTTGTCAATTTGCCTAAACCTGAAAAGGCAAGAAAAAGAAAAGGAGAAAACAAAAACGATTAATCTTACAAACCTACATGCCTTCAGGTTTTCATCTAACAAGATTCACCACTGCATTATAAAGTAACTAGCATTTTTCCAAAAAAAATGCTGTACCGGCAAGAAGAGGAATCCAGAAGGAAACATAATCATCCTTGTTGACAGTGGTATTTCCATCTGACATGTCTGAATTCCTGGGTTTATCATCACCCTTGTCCTGACAAACAAATCCTCCCTCGGCAAGTTTAATAGCGCAGAATCGGAGAAACGCAATAGCATTGAGGCTGGCATCACTGTTAAATTGGCTACTTGTAAATGCAATAAGACATTTAACACAATCAGTAAATGTTGTGGTCTCTGTCTCAGTTATGTATGGAAAATAGTCTCGAACAATTTTTTCCATAGTCTCAAATGCCAACAGAACAATACTTTTCGTATTATCAGCTGCAGCAGAAGTAAAAACCTGTATATTGACAAAAATTGAAATAAATGGCATAAGAATATCTCATTAGCATGTTTTTTCCAGGACAGATCACACTAGCTCCAATGTGAACTTGTCCAACGCACTCTGAGCAAATTAAAACTAACCATACAAAATAATACATACCGTAAAAACACCCCTCCAGCCAGACTTTATGTTGTTAACCCGACTTAGAACCATCTGTGATACACACCGAACAATCAGCTCACGTACTTCTGGAGCATTACTCTTATGCATAACAATCACAAAAGGTTTAAGAAACTCATTTTGAAAGTTATAGTTTGCCAGTTCCTCTCTTTCCAGAAACTTCATTGCCAGCTGCCTCAGAGAATCCATCACAAATATCGCAACAGAAAGATTTTCTAATAATCCAACAGACACAAAAAATTCTGACAGAACTTTCCAAATTCGAGACCACACCAAACGTATGCGGTTCATATTGTAATGCCTGCACAAATGAAGTTCAGGGTTAGACTAGTTAAGTACTGAGCCATGGCTGCTGTTTGTAATTATTAAAATGGTGGGTTTTATGAATGGATCTCAAGAATTCCCTTACGCGATTTCTACTATTTTTGTAAGGCAGAAGATACGAGGATCTGACGGAGACTGCAACTCAGTCATGGAGACCTTGCAAAGAGCTTTCACAAAAGCAACAATGGCATCACTGTTTAATCTCTGACTATGAGCAAATATATGATTTAACTCAACAATGCCAATCTGGTCCAACAAATTTATGTTCGATATGAAATTATTGATCTGTTCTGGTGTAACCAATGCTGAGGCACTGGTTTTTGCCACAGTGCTGTCATACGAACCCCCTCTGACAGCAGCCATCATGGCAGGATTCTGAAGAGCATTGGCTCTCTTTGAAGGTAGAACAGAAGTAGGCTTCTGGGTTTTTTCTTCTGACTCAACCAGAGGTACTGTCAGAAATGAAGCATCAGTAGGCACTCCTTCTCCAAGTAGATGTAAATGCTCAAACCGTGATAAACAAGTTAATACATGCTCCCAAGCTTCCTGCAAGTAATTTCCATCTTCGATTGCGATGGATATTATAGCCTGTTGAAAAACATAAACTAAATATATCATTCCGCTGCTTTGAAACAGTAACATATGCCTAATAATTTATTAGTGAAGTTAAGTATAACATGAACAAAACAGAAATGGATTTGTATCAGGAACATTGGATTTTGAATGGTTCAAACCCCACTAAGCTCGAAGTCAAAAGTTATTTTTTGTTTCCCCAAAAACTAAATTGCACAAATCTTGAAGCAAAACTATTGGTAGTGGAGTAGTGAGTGGTTGCAAATCTGACCCTCAATGTGCTAATTTGCGCTTTTCACTGTCCAGGAGGGCATTGAAGCACCTCTCGAATAAAAAAAGCAACGGATTATACAGTTACCATAAAAGACTAAAAGATATGCAAGATGTGGAATTTGTATAAGCTGATGCAACCATTTTACAGATGAGCTGAAGCAGAGAAAATAAACCTTTGCCAGAAACAAGCTAGAATATATGTTCCAAAGGTACCATAGCTAATTTCGTAAAGATCGATTTGTCCACAAAAAGTATTTTGTAAATTGCACAGAAACGATGTGCTTTGTGTGCCTCCTACCTTCACAGCATCAACATTCTTTTGTTTCATGTCT
The DNA here is from genome assembly GCA_036346265.1 of Melocanna baccifera. Classification (NCBI taxonomy): domain Eukaryota; kingdom Viridiplantae; phylum Streptophyta; class Magnoliopsida; order Poales; family Poaceae; genus Melocanna; species Melocanna baccifera. Next base: position 4,550,875 of record CM070692.1, read on the forward strand.
GCAGCAGAATGGAGGGATGTGAATTTGGCTATGGATGTCAAAAAAGCATCTCTTTGAGTCTGCATGCACATAACAGATGTGATATGCACGGCAAATCTTAATCCCTTTAAACACTGTGATGTGGCAGCCTTATCATCACTTTGGTCTAGTGTCACACTGAATGCAGCCATCATAGGAGCCCAACAGGCCTCCATCATGAATCTTAAAATGGTTGCATCAGAAACAACATAAAATACGCATCTGCATCACACAAAAGCTTAAGTTCATAAAATATCACTCAGCACATAAGTATTCTAAGTTTTCTAAGCAAGACAAAAACATGGTGATCTTACTCTGATTTTCCACGCTTTGCTTTAAATTTCTCCTGTATGTGCTTAATTAGCAAGTCATTTGCTCCTAGTGCCTTGTCTTCTGTCTGTCTCCAGTTGACAAAGTTGATAATATTGTCTAAGCCTAGAAGCTTACTTATGCTATTGGGTTGCTTGGTTTGTGCAGCTGAGAAATCAGCACTCATTTTGATTTCATTGTTGACAATCTGGTCGTACAATGCACTTAGATAAGCTTCAGGCAAATCCTTCCCATTATCAATTCCCCGGTTATTGCGCATGAAATCAGCCTTAGACATCTGCACATGAAAATGTCCACTATTACATGAGCCATCCCCAGATGATAACATAGGCTAATCATGATTGACTTACCTTATCCTTCACCATGGCGCTGTGAGCATCAGTGTTTAGCAAGATCACAGAATAAGCAAGAACATAAGCGGTATCTGCACTGGTAAAGGCATTTGGATTGCATTTGCAGTAGCGTTCAGCAAATTTTTCCATGATCCGGTCAATTTTCTGTGCTTCCCCTGGTAACCTGAAACCTTGCAAAAAGAACCTAATCGCCTCACCGAAGTCCATGCCTTCGAAGTTTAGTGCATCCACATAAGCATGCATGACTTTGAGGGGGAAGTCATCTCTTTCACCCAAATAGTCTCCAATCATTGCTGCATTTAAGCCAGCAGTGTTTTTCAAGAAAGAAGCCACATCGTCCGGAGAATGGCCTATCTTCTTGCTGCGAATGAGAAAATCAATACCTTTGGAAGGTTTTCTGTTAAACAAGGCAATTCCTTTCTGCAAAAGGAAATTTAGACCTATCAGTAATCCCAAAGATGCAACCCTTTAAACAGAAACAATTTTCTCCCTAAAAAGCAGAAACAATTTAACAGCAGGGAAAACCAAATTCAATTAGGCAACCGTTTACACCTGAAGTTCTATTTTATAAGCACGCCGTTGCTCAAGTGAGGAAGAATCAGATACATCAAGGCTACTAGAGTCAGATTGCAGGTCGTAATCCATTCCACTCCCTTCTTCTCCATTATGGATATTATGATTGTCCATTGAACTAGGAGTTTCAGAACTTATCGGGAAGAATTCACCAATTCTCAGTTGCTGGTCCATCCATGAACACATTGACTTAATAATAATTGCAAGGCACTTGACAGATTCAATTCGAAATGTTTGGTCTTGTGCAACAGTTAATGTTGTTGTAGATCCAGCAGGGACACCTAAAGCAGTCTTTAGTAGTCCATTGACAATCCTGCGAAGATCTGATGGCATTAAATCACTTTACTGTGAAATTAGAAAGAGAATGGCAAATATTTTTCAGTGGAAGTAGGAAGTGTAGAACTGTGCCACAGTATAGACTGTTTTGCTATTTGACAATTAATGACTCTTTAAGATTATAAAACAAAACTGAAGGTGATGGCCATCAAGCAGAAAACTAACGTACCTTTCAAAAATGTTCGGTGCATCAACATCACAATCATAGTTCACAAAGATATCAATAATAACCTGAGGTTCTTTACATATCTTCTCCAAAAAGTTCAGAATTGTCATTTTTTGCAAAAAGCTAGGCTGAAGGACATTTTCAAGAACTCTTAGGACAAGCATAGGGAAAAATATTCCAATTTCCTCTTTCAAACTAGATCTGAACCTTGACAACAAACCCATAAAAATGGAGCACAAAAGCTGGAAAACACTCATTGCTGACAAGGCACTGTTCTTCAACAAGGATAAACAAAGGTACTGCTTAATTGCTTCAAGATACCTGCATCAGTAGAAAAGAAAATGTTAATACTAGTGTGCTGTCCTTTCTGTTAAGCCTGGTACTCAATCAAACATTCCTACATGAAATGACCTAAACAGCTTCCAGTATGAACTTTTTTGGGTATGGTTATCTGATACATTCCCATATGAATAAATACTAAACTTTAGATTGTTAATCAGAAGTACTATGATGATTTTGTTAGTGCCAATTGGCATTTGCTCTCCCACCCTCAATGAAATATCAGTGCAGATCGGCAAGTCTGAGAGGGTGTGCACTGTCTCTACATAGACTGTCAGCATATGTAGGCTATGTAGCTACGGTATTTGTTTCTCACATACCTGTGTGGTGTCCTTTATGATGTTATTCTTTTGTTATGGATTATTTACTGAAAGAGCCACCATAAATTGAATTAAAAACGACTCTAATACAAACCAGCATCATCTGCTAAGTAATCAGAACATCACTTGGAAAATCCAGCAGGTTCATTATCCATCAGTACCATCTTGAGGTTCCCGCTCCAGTTACAAATGAAAATTGGTCAAATATAAGTAGTTCTAATCTTCAGCATGTTCACAAATTCACCAAGGATATATATAGCCATATATTCTAGACACAACCAAATCCAGAAGACCACAACCATCACTTCCTTCATTGGCCAAATCCTCATGTGACCAACCTATATGACAGCCAATCAAGCAACACGCACAGAAACAACATGAGCAGATGTCATCTGCATAGAGAAATGTTACACACCACAGTCTCATGCCCCACTCAATGACTAGCAAACAGGGAAAAAAAAGCACTCTCACTGGTCACTACTGTTAAGTACAGTTTTGTACATTGTCTACTTTTAACATTCCTCCCCTATCGTTTACGCACATAAAGACTCATTGGAACAATAATATTGACGGAAATAGGCAATGCAATGAATTCTAATGTATATAATCAGAACCAGCATAGCAACAGGTACATACATTTCATTCGTCTTCCAGAACGGCCCTGCATTCTCGATGACCATCCTAAGCAGCTCGAGTGACAATACCTTCCCACGCAGAAGGACCGGATCATCTGGGTTATCCGGCGTGGCGAACTTCATCGATAGCTTGCAGATATTTTTGAACAACGCCAAACCATCCTCCCTGATCCTGCTCATCCCCTCATCCTCCCAATTGCCGTCCACCTCGGCCAGTGCATCTGCTGGAGGTCCCTCCTCCGGCACGTCGCTCCCCTCCATTGCCTCGTTTATGAACGCCTGCGCTGCCTGCACAACGCTGGAGTCGTTCAGGCTGCGGTCGGAGAGGTCCATCATGTCGGCTGCTGAGACCGTGCGCACGCGCACGTCCATGGCGTCCGCCCCTACGCGCGCGAACACGACGGCCAGCACCTGCGCGAGCGCCAGCTTCGCGCATAGCTGGTTCCCGCCGCTAGCGCTTCCCAGGTACAAGTTGTAGCACGCCTTCACCATCTGGCCCAGGCACTCCCCGCGGACGGAGACTGCGGGGCACCGCGCGAAGGCGACGAGCACGCGGAGCGCGGCGAGCTCGAGGGCATCGTCGCCGAGGCCGCCGCAGGAGAGGACCGCGGCAAAGAGCTTGGATATCGGGGAGGGGTCGGCGACGGCGACGTCGCCGACGAGGAGGCGGAGGGAGAGGAGACTGGCGACGCACTCGAGGGCGGGCTCGGCGACCTTGGGGGAGGCGGGGTCGAGGGCGAGGAGGAGCGCGTGGAGCGCGGCATCGGCGGCGGAGGCGGGGAGGCCGGTGATAGGGGAAGCGGATGACTCGGACGCGGAGGCGGGGACGGAGGAGAGGACGTCGAGGGCGGATTTGGAGGCGGAGACGAGCGCGGAGTGCTTGCGCCAGGAGGAGTGCTTGATGACCTTGTCGAGGGCGCGGCCGAGCACGCGGCCGGCCGGGGAGGCGCCGCCAAGGGGCTCGGCGTCAGCGTCGGCCGCCGACGACATTTGGGGTGGCTCGGTGCAGGCGGGGCGGGGCGTGGCCGGCTAGGTTCAGGCCGCGGCGGCGGCCGAGCTTATCGGCGGTGGGGGGTGGGAGATCTGGGAGTGGGTGCTTGCGTTGGAGTCTGCCGCTTGCTGGTAGTTTTGGAAGGAGAGGGGAAATGGAAGGGAAGGGGAGGAAGGGGGACTTGGAACACATCAACGGAGTAAACAGCAAGTCTTGACAGTTCTAGAAAGCTTCCAGGTTCCGACAGCAAGTGTGGAACCGAACTTGGAACTCATCTTATCAGTTTCTACTATAATTAATTTTTAAATAAATATTTTAAAATAAAATCTATAAATTAATTGTAATATATAATATAGTGACTTTATTTATATTAGCTAAAACTACATATAAATTTCTATTATTTCATACTCTACCCTAAACAGTCCAAAAACTATAAACCACAACAAAAAGTCATAAGTCAAAGCAAAAAAGAACTGTTGTAGGGGTGACCCCCAACTAACCCAACTAACCTATGGGAAGGCATAGATATCGAGCGAGGCAGTAATAAGACATGTGTAATGACATGAATACCTTCCGGAGGAGGCTCGGTGTAAGGTTACAATGGTAAAGACTCTCCTTACGAGGGAACCATAAATATCATGTCCAGCTCTTGGGAAAGACCGAAGAGGTCATTTGCTCACCTAACTCTCCACTACCATACTCCTCTCTCTGTTTGGTCTGTAGCCACAACAGTTGGCGCCGTCCGTGGAGACGACGGCAGCAAGCCTCAAGACCTCAAGAAGGATGACACCAACATCTTCGGCGGCGAGGAGCAGGAATGGGGTCGCGGCGAGGCCTCGCGTCAACATCGGTAGCAGAAGGCGTCGGCATCGGCGATGCGTGGGGTGAGCGGCAACACTCCGCGCCGACTCCAACCCGCCATCGCCGTCTGACTCCAACCCGCCATCGCGAAATAGCGATCGACCCGCCCGACCACCACGGCATCGGCCGGCGGCCGGGAGCCGTCTTCGCTCCCGCTACAAAAGCACCAAGCGGCCCCATCGATCTTTGCGGACCGAGTCGACAACGCGAGAATCCACCACACCGGCGTGGCGGGTAACTTTCGGCAGCCGCGAGCGGTGGTCGTGGCTGCTCGGGCGGCGCGATCGGGTGTCTGCCCGCTTTGACTCACGCCGTGGTGCAGAGCTCCCTGCTGGCGGCCCTCCATGCGCTCGAGCGGGAGCGGACAGATCTCCGTGAGATCGTGCGGGCCATGCAAGAGGCTTGGAGTCGCGAGACCACGGCGGCGCGCACGAGGACCCGTCCGCGGCGGCCGCGGCCGCCGCCGCGAGTTCGGGCCGTCAAACGTCATCTCCGAGGTTCGTCGTCGGGAGCCTCGCAGCGGCCGGGGCCGGGTAGCTCGGGCAAAGTCACCTTTGCGCCGCCGATGCCCGAGGCGTGGAGTTTCCCGACCAAGACCCTCTGCTTATCCGAGCCGACATTGCAGGATGTGATATCCAGCGCGTCCTCGTCGATGGAGGTAGTTCGGCGAACGTGCTTTTCGCGGAGGCCCTCGATTGCATGGGAATCTCTCGCTGTCGCCTCCAGCCATCAAGGACCCCGTTGCACGGCTTTGGGGATCAGCCGTCAAGTACATTGAGCCAAGTATATCTCCAGGTCTCCTTACATCATGGCAACAACGTCAGGACCGAGGGCGTCATCTTCGATGTCGCGGACACCCTAAGTCCGTACAATACCATTCTGGGCCATCCTGTCCTCATCTCGTTCGGGGCGGTCTCACATCATGATTTCCTGTGCCTGAAGCTCCCGGGCCCGCGAGGCGTAATCACTATCTTCGGCAACCAGGACCTCGCCCGACGCACGGAGCTTACGAGCCCCCGCCGTAGGTGCACGCCCTCGCAGGCAAACACAAGGCGGACACACCATCCGCCCCGAGATGGACCCCTAAGCCTCGACCATAGGGCGGAGTTAAGAGGTACCCTTCGCCGAGCACGAGTCGTCTCCATAGCGCGCAACTTCCCGGAGATGGGCAAGAGCTACTCCGAGTTCTCGGAACAACGCGGATGTTTCGCGTGGTCCTCGGAGGACATTAAGGCGTGGACCGCTCCTCGCCGAGCACAACCTAGCGATCGCGGGATGCCAAGCCCGTCGAGCAAAGGCTTGGCGTATGTCCGTTGACCGTGCGGCGACCAAGGTAGAAGTGTTGAAGCTCACGCAGGCTGGCGTCATCGCGAGTCAACACCCAGTTGGTGGCCAACCCGGTGTTGGTGAAGAAAGCTAACGGTGCACGGCGCATGTGCATCGACTTCGCGCCCTCAACAAGGCGTGCGAAGGATGACTACCCTCTCCCGCGTCGACCAAGCGGTCGGCGCTCTGCTGCGGCTGCGAACTCATGAGCTTCTTGGGCGCTTACTCGGCTATCATCAAATTTACATGACCAAGGATGACGAAGACAAGACCAGCTTTATCACTCCGATAGGAACATACTGTTTTGTTAGAATGCCCTTCGGTCTGAAGAATGTCGGTGTAACTTTCACCCGCCTCATTGCGCTAGCGCTGACCTCCCAACTGGGGCGGAATGTGGAGGCTTACGTCGACGACGTAGTCGTCAAAACCAAGCAATTGGTCGCTCACGGCCAGGATCTCCAAGAGACCTTTGACAATTTTCGGAAGGCGGGCATCAAGCTCAACCCGGACAAGTGCGTGTTCGGTGTGCACGCGGGCAAGCTTTTGGGCTTCCTGGTGTCGGGGCGCGGCATCCAAGCCAACTCCGACAAGGTCGACGCAATCCTTGCCATGGAACCGCCCAAAATGACACGGGAAGTTCAAAGACTCGTTAGCCGCATGGCTGCGCTAAGTCGCTTTTTGTCCAAGGCAGTGGAGCGCGGCCTGCCCTTTTTCAAAACCCTGCGCGGCTGTGATGGGTTTCGTTGGGACGCCGATTGCGGCAGCGCCTTCGACGACCTCAAGAAGCACCTTACAAGTCTACCCACTCTGGTCGCCCCGGCACCATAGGCTCCCCTCTTACTTTACCTCGCCGCCTCAACGATAGCGGTCAGCGTCGTCCTCGTTCTCGAGGAGAGCGTTCGTCAGCGCCTAGTCTACTTTGTCTCCGAAGCCCTCCAAGGCGCCAAGACGTGGTACACAGAGCTTGAGAAGTTGGCCTACGCGCTAATCATGGCCTCGAGAAAGCTCCGACACTACTTCCTCGCCCATCCAATCACCGTGCCGTCCTCCTTCTCTCTGACGGAGATGTTACACAATAAAGAGGCCACGGGACGTATTGGTAAGAGGGTAGCCGAACTCGTCCCTTTTTCCCTGACATATGCTTCGCGCACAGCAATCAAGTCCCAAATCCTTGCGGACTTCCTCGTGATGGACCCCGCGGCCGGCATGCCCAGCGGTAGAAGGATCCGTGTGGGCGCTCGACATCGGCGGAGCCTCTGCGTCTCGGCCTGACGTAGGTGCGATGGTCACTCTGCGGGCGACACCGCCTGTTATACTCGGCGCACCTCGCATTTCCCACCACCAACAACACCGCAGAATACGAAGCACTACTCTTCGGCCTAGCGAAGCTCAAAGCTCTAGGTGCGGCGAGTCCTCGTCCGCACGGATTCACGGTTAGTGGCGGGGCAAGTTGACAAGTCATACCAGGCCAGGACCGTCGCCAAGTACAGCACGGCAGCGTGCGAGCCAAGGAGCGACATTTCACGGGTGTCACGATCAAGGCCATCCCCCGAGCAGAAAATGAGCAAGCGGACATCCTCGCAAAAGCTGCCAGCCAACAACTCCCGGCCCCCGAAGGTGCATTCTATGAGGTCTCACGCGCGCGCCATCGCGAGACAATCGCGGCGGCCCTAGTCCACGGATCACCCATCGGGGCGACTAGCGAGAGCGATTCACGCTTTCTTCGAGGCATCGCCGAGCAGCGACCACCGCCGAGCTCGCGCCTCTGAGAGGTCCGCCGCGCGCGCGCCTGAGGTCGCCTCGCACGCACTCACGAGTATAAATAAGGCGTGGCGGCGAGGTCCGCTTCGCGCGCACTCTACGAGTATAAAAAGACGTAGCGGCGAGGTCGCCTCGCACGCACTCTGAGTATAAATAAGGCGTGGCGGCGAGTCGCCTCGCGCGCACTCTACTGGAGTATAAATAAGACGCAGCGGGGGGACGCCTCCGCATGCACTCTGCGGAGTATAAATAAGATGCGGATGTTAAGGGCTTGGCAACATAGTTTCGGCCTGTGAAGCCCTTCACCATGAAAGGCTCCTGTTGTAGGGGTGGCCCCCACCTAACCCAACTAGCCTGTGGGAAGGCATAGATATCGAGCGAGACAGTAATAAGATATGTGTAATGACATGAATGCCCTCTAGAGGAGACTCGGTGTAAGGTTACGATGGTAAAGACTCTCCTTACGAGGGAACCATAAATATCATGTCCAGCTCTTGAGAAAGACCGAAGAGGTCATTTGCTCACCTAACTCTCCACTACCATACTCCTCTCTCTCTGTTTGGTCTGTAGCCACAACAAGAACAAAGCCACACATGAAAAATTAAACTAGTGTGACACCCAATGTAACACCGAGCCCGAAATACCACATCCACCATTCACTCATTGGATTTAAACCATCTAACAAAATCTTTCAACAATATCTCCCCAACATAATCTTCCACAAAGAAACAATCCATAATAAACATGACTTGCTATCCAAAGTACGCTCACGTCTAAGAACGCTCGAAACCACGCTCTCAAGAATGCTTTGGACCATAGGTCTGAGAACACTCTAGACCTCACGCCCAAAGATGCCCAGAACCATGCATCTAGAAACCTACTTAAACTTGCAAATAGAACATTACAAAAGAAATATACATTACCATAAAAGTTTTCTAACATTTATTATCAGTTCACGAAGATTCTATTGACTAAGTTCATATTAGCAAGCTATTTTACTAAGGCAATCTTAAGGAAAAATAGAAATGATGCTCTAGATCAATATTATTAAATGTGGTGCAGAGGTGCTACCAGTGGCGGGCCCAGGATTTTTAGGATAGGTGTTCGAACTTCGGAGCTATGGTGCTCAGATACGTCGATACCGATATGTCGGTACCGTGACACACCATTTCCCCAAAATACCGATACAATGAAATATGGATATAGATATAATAAAAATTAATGATTTCTTATTAGAAAATGGTGGCATAAGATGAGCATAATTGCATGAATTAAACAAAAAAATATAGAAATTAATGACAACTACATATCTTACTGATCTTGCCCTTTTTTGCTCTTTTCCCCATCAGCAAGAACCCCCATCTAAAAAGAAGATGTATGTCCCTTCCATGAAGCAAAAGATAGCAAAAATAGCATGTAAATATATGTAACAAGGGTCTGACTAATTGCTCGTTGCCCATGGCAAATATTTTATTTTTATACAACATCCATTATAAAGAACGAAAAAAACAGAAACTAGACTCCAGAAAGAACTACAATTGAAGTAGAGTAGAGTAGAGCGGAGCGGGGCAAGAAAGAAAATAAGAGGAGCGGGCAGAGCACACCTAGATTTGGAGAGAGGATGATGATGGTGAATTGGCCACATTGCTCCCTCTGCGCTCTCTCCCGGTAGCTACACTACTTCTTCCTATTGCCCCGCTCCCTACCTCCCTATTCTCCTCGCCATTGCCCGCTTGCCTATGCCGCCTCTTTGTTTACTCACACTGCCGCACGCTCGCCTTGCACCCTGCGCGTGCCTCACGTATGCTTGTTGTCATGTCACGGCATCGTGTCCACTAGCCATCGCTCGTCTCCGTAGCCCATGCCTATTTGTCATCGCTTGCCTCCGTAGCCCGCACCTCTACCCACTCGCCACTCAAAGGCCGAAGCCCCCCTACAGAGACAGCCACAGGATGAGAGAGAGAAAGAGAGAGAACAAAGGTTAGAGCTTGGTTTGTATCTTTGCCTCTTCTGGTCCATATGAGGAGGGTTGAGATGGGAAGGAGAATAGGCATAATGTGTTGCATGGTCTGCATGCAAGATATGGCAAAATGCAGGCTGAATTCATTTGTGGGCACAAATATATATAGTTTTAGTCCAACTAACAATATATACACCTAATATACCTATTATGTACCAGGTATTTTGCAAAAAGATTTAGGTGCTCAGCTGAACACCCATGACTCACTGTGGATCCACCCCCATGCTACTCCCATTCCAAATGCATGGCACCTCAATGGTCACCTAAAAACAACAACAAAGCTAGTGTGAGTTTAAGACTCGGCAAGTACACAGAAGAACAATAAACATTAATAATATTGTAAGTATAAATACAACCATATCATTTTTCACATATCTTATCATCATTATTTTCTCTCCATTAACGCAATGCACATATCTATGTCATTCACATAATCCACATATCTCTTTTTCTTTAACTTTTACCGGCATAGCTGAGTGGACATCCGTCAATGTACCACCATCTCATTATGTCCATCCCATGGAGATACCTTTCCCTCTATCCTGTGGATGTGCCTCCATCTCATAGAAGTGTCTACCCAAGTAGGCCTTTCATATCTACCAAAGTGGGTCTCTTTTATGCCATAAATATGCACTTAATACAATGCACAAGTTTTGTCATTTTTACCATTCTCTTTCTTCATCACTTAGCCATCGTCATCATTTAGTTGTCATGGGAACATGAGTAAATATAGCAATAAAGCATGATAAATATTGCATCAAGTTTAACTATTAACACCAATCAACCCAATTTACTGTTTTACTATGCACTTGCACATAATGTGATATTTTCGTTTAAGCATTTATCATGTGATGTTAACCATCAAACTCCCATACCACGTATCATCATGTCAACATCAATTAACTATGTCATCTACCATTAATATTACTCCTCAATGTGTCAACACATCCAACTATATCTCCTACCATTATCATTCCCATCAACATATCAACATCTACTAACTATATCCTTTACCATTACTATTCACATTAACATGCCATCGCCCATTAATCATTATGCAGTTACCGTGCAACCAAAAATAATCAACTCATAACACAAGGTGAAAATCACATCGAATCCAACCTACAATGTCCCATCACTTAAATTTACCGTTCACTACACCAAATCATTGTATCTCTGACTGTCTGAAACTGTCAGCAAAGGTACCAAAATTGTCAGCTATGTGTTCTCTAACAACCGGCTATCGGGATTCCCTATTGGCATTGCTCTATCGAGGATGGAGACCCAAATTCGACTGCCTTCTTGGTGTTTTTCATCACTGACAGTGTGTACTATCAACAAACAGTGTTGTCACCAATAGCTGAAATTATTTGTGATAGTGTTATTAGGTATTATATATCCTTTAATAATGGAGGAAATCTTAATGAAAAATTAGTAATATTTGTTTTTTAGTTCAATGGTTGTATATATGGTGCAAGTTCTTATTCTATACATATTAATGCATATTCACTTTTCAAATTGCATAAGAACACATTCATGCATTTGCATCCCAGCAGACTTATCATGAAGATAGAGAAAATGGAAGTTCAAACTCCATTTCAATTTATTTGTAATAAGGTACAACATATATGAGTACATGATTAAATATGTCTAGCATCTTGTAGATTAACAAATGTACGTAGTCTAAGAACACAATCGTTCAGCTAGCATATCAGAGGGGAGAGTATTGTTGTAAATGTAATATGCATCCTTTTGAGGTCAGTCGGTGCCATTGCCAGCCCTGCAAGCATGGAACTAATTGATTTCATAAAAAAAAAAGAAATAACGTTGACTAGTAAAAGATAGGAAAAGAGATGATAAACTAAGCATACTTAGTAGAGTATATGCATGCGTATGTGATCCCGATGTGTGATAAAGGAATTGTTGCCATCTGCACTGCACCGCTATGCAAACAAAAAGAAGATGAAAACCCATCCATGTCAACGACATCAGTGACATTGGATGAACTCCATAACCATAAGAACCATTCATATATACTGAATAGATCTATTGGTGAGTTGGAGGATATATAGCCGATAAAAGGATTAATCAGTGTAGCTTACTGTAGATTGCTTATATGTGGTGTGGAGAAATAGTTGAATTGCTCACTACGGCCTGGAAGACAAATTCCATCTGTGAGAACATGGCCACCATGCACCCTCTAACACCAAGTTCTCGCTACCGGCCTATCGCCCACATTCATCGTTCTCGATGTGCAGGAAAAGGAGAGGTTGATGGTGTGCAACTGAAGGATTGATTGATATATGTGGCACAATAGGGCTATATGCAGTAGTAAGAGGTGGTTAATTAGGGAACACTAATTATGGGCCAGGATGGGACTTCACAAAACTTCTAGGATTAAGTTTAGCCTTTCCAATATGGTTGTCAGTAACCAAATTGTTTACCTCAGCATAAGGATTTAGCATTTTTGGTAATACAAATGCAAAGTCTATATTTATCTTAGAGAATTATATTATATAATTTAGATATGGTGATACAAGATAAATTTTGCGTGCTATATATATTGTTACAATTTTGAGTGCACATAAAATGGATAAATATAAATTCTTACACTTTATTTCGTGGTTTGTACCACCATTAGCCCACTTGAAGATGAGCTAACCATCTCCAACATTCCCATCACAAAATGTTTGTAGGACACAAATATTTTGTCCACCACAGTGGCATTGGCCAATATAGTCGACAGTGCTAGATGTTATGGCACAAACAATTATGATAGTGGTCTTGCCAATATATTTACTAAAAGGACTATCAGACATCATTTTATGTTGTCATCAATACTGTTGAAAATGAATATTACTGTTGGCAAAAATTGCAGCTCTTGTAGTGTTCTACCATGCACTTGTCTTTGCCAAGAAGAAGCACTTGACGACCAATGATCAACCATGGTGAGATGCACTAGGACTTGTAATGATCACATAGCAACACCTCAATTATCTAATTACATAGAAAAGGTAAAACATATGTCCCGACACACAAACGGACCGCTCTTGTTCATTCCAAACTTCAAGGCTTTGCTGCTCCAATGTTCTAGAAGGCAAAACTTACACTTTAGAAGCTCAATTATGAAAGCAAAAATTATATTCAACATCTAGACTTAAAAAACCAAATCTTTCTTAGTTGGGTATCATTTGTGTCAAGCTAAATATCATCTCAAATAAGAACACAACCCTCCTCTATTTCTACCAAGTACAATAGGTTTCACCATTTCATAACTATTTTTTATACACCTCTCAGAACAGCAAATGAGGACATTTTAGGCATCTACACAAAAAGATCTACAACATTCTAGTTATCACCAAAAATTAATTTTATCATTTATTGTGGTTAAATCACATCACATGTGACGATTGAAACTAGCAGTCTATCATAGAACAACAGAGTTTGAAAACTCAAATAAAATTTATGCCTCAACCAAATTGGTTGATTGATCTCTCTATGGAATGCTTATAAAGTTACCCACACAACTCTAGTTATTCTCCAGACCTAATTCACTAGTCTACATGGTCTAATTGACCAAATACAGTGGCATCACCCGACTACGATAGTCTACAGGATAGCAGACTTCCAAAGGTAATAACTTGCAATCTACCCAATGGATTTTAGGTTTATTTAGCTTGATGGAAAGCTTAGTAAGAGATCTACAGCTATCTATTAAATGCCATTTTCAGATTCAACCACTAGAGCCCCTAAAAAAATCAATAGATCCAAACTGCGTAGATCAAGAAATACCCCAACAACACCTAATCTCAAGCCAAGGTGAACTACGAGCGGACTAGGCCCCCAAAATCTGGATCAAAATCATCAAAACTCAACTCAAATGTTAAAACCATGAGGAGATATGTTTGGAGCATTACCCTAGAGACGAACGTCCTCTTTCTCCTTCCTTCCCTCTCTTTCCCTGCCCTCTCCTCCATGTTCAGCCTTTCCAGCCACACAGGGTAGCAGAACAACACAGCAACAATGAAAGCATCTAGACCCCTACAAATAATTTTGGTAATTTATGACAACAATGTGTTATCAGACTAACATGTGTGTTAAGATGTTTTAAAGGTTCAAGTCCCAGTTTATGGATGATGTCATGGAAATAGTATGCATGGAAGACAAAGGAGTGACATAATCCAAGATAACGGTATATTGTAGCCTAAGGACCCTTTTATAGATTTTACCGGCCTTGCTGATTGGTGAAAAGATCAGATTTATAGCCTAGATGCCGTACTGTAAAGAGAGATTATGGCTAGTAGCTTGAAGATTTATTTTGTGTCATCTTAATCAGCTAAGAGATGCATGCATCTTCAAAAACACTTGTCAGAAAAATTGGTATGACCGCAATTTTAATTGCGGTACTACCAGCGTATGGTATGACTACACCTGAGGTGCAGTATTACCACAGTATGGTAGAACCAATTTTTAGTTGGTAGTATGTTATTTCTAGAGAGATTGTTTTTTAGACTTTTCTCTCTTCTGGAAATCAGCAATACTGATTGTGCCATGCGGTACTACCACAGTGCGGTAGTACCAAGCTCTATGAGTGCAGTAGTATCGCACTAGACCATAACAACTAGTTTAGAAGTATTAATTATGCTACATACAACCGTTGAATTCTAGGTGTGGTAGTACCAACCAATCAATGGCGTTAATACCACACCTACTGAAATTTTGGGGAATTCTGCCCCAATAGTTGAATTTGTGGTTGGGAGTTATAAATACCCCTTCACCAGCACTATGCTCATAACTCTTGACCTCATTAAATATGTTAGAGCCATTGGTGCACTCTCTACTACTCATTTTGCTTATATTTCACATTTTATGGTAGTTGAGAACATTCAAGTGCATATGTATCATTAGTTGATCCTTTTGGCACTTGATAACCTTCAAGGAAAGGCTATGATTTATTATTTTTTTAGTGTTTGCCGATATCTAGACGACTTGAAGAAAGATTGTGTGTTGATCTCTTTAAAAAGATTATGAAGAGGTCTGACACCAGTGTGAGTGGTTTTGTGCTCACTATCTCCGAAGTGGAGGAAAAACAACTCTAGTGGATTTGAGGTTTATAAGGCTTCATTCATGTAGCCGGTCCATTTAATTTGGACTTATCTCAACGTAGACTAATGAAGATCGGTAAATCTTCAATACCACAGAAAAAACTTCGCATGTCTTTATTGTGGTTATTTATTGTCGTTACTTTTTCGCATTTACATTTCTAGCTCTTGATACTTGAGTTAATTTGTGTAGCTAGAAATATATTTAGTAAAGATATTGGATGTGGTGCCTTAGTGAGACTTGAACTTTTTAGCTCTTGAGTTATACCAGAAACCTTGATTTGCTCATACTTGTTAAATTTATAAATTAGAGCAATAAGAATTTTAAAACCTCCTATTCACTCCTCTCTAGTCGGTTATCCTTGATTCTACAAGCAAGTGGTAGTAATGGGGATAGGAAAGAATAAAACCCTAGGGCATTGCCCTTAGGGGGCGTTCAGAATAGCGATGGCTTCTGATTTTTAGCTGAAATTTTATTGTAGCTGACTTATTTTTTACTGTAGCTGAGTTGGCTTATTGAGCATAATTAAATTTAAAAAAATATAAAAATAAAAGCGACACGCTAAGCTATCACAGACAATGCAAAGAAATACGGGAAAAACAAAACACAAAAATACCAAAAAACAAAAAAAAGGAAAATGCCAAATTTGATACAGTGAAATAATCGCTGCCGCTGGAAGCCGACACTGGGAAAAATGCTACTCTGAGCGCGGCCTTGATGTGCTCCCAAGTTTGGCCAGGCTGGTCCAACCTACTCTACTCCTCTCCTTCCGTGTTTTAGGGTATTACAACTACTTTCTTGATTCCCGTAGAAATTAAACTACTTTCTTGAAAATGTCTACAAATTTTGATTATTTTTTGCATACATGATTTGCTCAAAAGTGCTAATATTTGAAAACAGGTGGTGTATATGTATCAATATTGTTCTTTTCTTCCAAAACAAAGGTCATATCTCACCGACCAAGTTATAGGCCTATTAACATCTACATATTGTGGATATAAGTCATGTATTGTAGTGGTGTGGATATTTCTTATTGGTGAAATTTGATTGCGTAAGTACGACCTGCAAAATTACAGAACTAAGCTCGATCAAATCTATTTGAAATGAATTTTCCATGCAGCAAAAAGATGGGAATAAAAAGTAAAAACCTCTTCTTTCGCCAAACTTAGTTTTTCTTAATCTTGCAGATGTGGGTGGAACCACGTAGCAAGACCTAAATGTAACATCCCAAATTTCAAGAGCATGTTGTTGTTGCTTGTATTGCAAAATTAAATTGAAATTGGGTTTTTGGATTTTAAAAGATAGCATTTGATTTTTCAATTGTGGTTTTGTGGATTACCAATTTTCCTCTCCTTTTTATTTATTAAAAAAAGGGAACGCCTACCCGCGCTACCTAGCAGGCCCAGCGGCCCAACCGACCCACCCGTATTTCCCCGCTTCCTCGCTCGCTCGCCGCCCGTGCCTCTGACGCCGCCTCTCGTTACTGTCCCAGCCTCCCTTCCCTACGCTGGCGCAGAATCTTTCCCGTTGCATCGCCATGGCCACCCCATACCCCCTTCCCAGGGCTAGATTCCCGCCTCCTCCTCCTAGCCCCGTTGCTCGTCGCACCCGAGGCATAGCATTGACTTGCCTCTGTAATTTCTCCGCCTACACCAGCCTCGCCCCTCTTCGCTTGTAGCTCCGCCCCGTGGCGTCTTCGCCGCTCTGCCGTACACGCGCTGCGTCGACTCAGCTTCACCCCCACCCATGTAGAGCATTGAATCATCCGGAGACTGTCGCACACGTGCCACCCCTCTCCCTGCTCTAGCCGCGGTAGGATAATCGAGTGCGCGCCACCTCCGTTCGTCACCCACTTTAAATCGCGCCCAACGCTCCCCACTTCGGATTTGCAATATAAATTCGCGGTTAATTCCCATTCCAACTAACCCATTCCCACGCTCAGCACTCCAAAAATTCGAATTCGCCACCAACCCGCAGTTTTCCAGTCGTCAGCGTCGCCAGCCATCTTAGGAGTATAGCAAGCAATATTGCCCCTTTCCCTAAGTTCCTTGCACCTCCTTGGTGCTTCTACAACAATTCCGACAACCGCTGGTCGATTCCATTTGCCAGCAGCTCCCTTACTACTAGGCGAAGTTAGTCCTAAAGCCAATTTAAGGGTTTGCGGGCCTCTCTCCTCCAACGCCGATCACCCCTCTTAGCCGACTGAGCTCACCGCTGCCAGCCCACCCCAGGCAACCCCAAGCATGCATTCCTTCTTTGGTGAGTTCATGTCATCCCCTAGAAGCTCCCCACTCGTTTAATTGAGCTCTTGTCACCGACATGGCCGTTGCACACCCGGCCCTGTTCCCGTCGCCACCCAAATCACCGTCGGTGGCCATCTAGGCCAAATACGGCTGCATCACCTCACCGTTGAGTGTGCACGAACCCCCTGGGACCATTTGTGAAATGCTCCCATAGTGCCAAGCCCTCCTTCGCCGCCAGTGAGCCGTGCCACTGATCAGCCAAAAGACGATGCATAGTTCCAACATCATTAATCTTAATCTTTCATTAATAACTAATGACCATGCTTAGTTTATGTTAATGAACCACTGACCGATGGGCCCTATACCGGTTTAACCATGATGTTAGGCTGACAGGCAGGCCCCACCTCGGTTAAAAACCTTTTAATCTGGATTTAAAAGTCAGTGACACTGACAGGTAGACCCCACTTTACTATTACTCTGTATTGAGGCCCACATGTCAGTCTCTGATCCATAATTTGATTTTAAGAATTGAAATAAATCTGTTGTAGGATCAAGGATAACCGACTAGAGGGGGTGAATAGGAGGTTTTAAAATTCTTGGCTAATTTAAACAATTAATGACAAGATGATCACTAAGTAAGGAAACTAAGTGAAAACAATCCTACACAATTCAAGCAATTTTAAGCAATTGACAATAAGCAATAAGTGATCAATAGCAATTGCTATAATAGACAAGAAACAAACATAATTTGACACACGATGTTTTTACCTTGGTATCGGAAACTTACCGGTTTTCATTAGTCCAGGTTGAGGTTAGCCCGAACGAATTGGACCGGCTTCACAAATTAAGCCGAAGCACCTCGATCACTATTGGTAGCTCTTCCTCCACTCCGGAGATGATGAGCTCTAAACCACTCACAATTCGGCTCGGGCTTCTTCACAACCTTCTTGAAGAAGTCATCGGGCAACAAATTCCTCGCCGTCTACGTGCCGGCAAGCACCAAGAGAATAGACCAATGATTCCACTTGACGATGCTTGAGTGCAATGAGATCAAGCTAGAAATGAATGCACTCAAAAAACACTTCACCACTCAAAATTTAGTGCACAAATGAGGAAAATGAGTGGAGTGAATGCTCTAGGGCTCAAGATGATCAATACAATGCTCAGCAGCCTGTCCAAATGCAGGTGGGGGGTATTTATACCTTCACTAACCAAAACTAGCCGTTGCAAAATTTTAATCCTGAAAAATCAGGGAAATCGGAACTACCGCAGTGCAAAGTGCGGAACTACCGTATTTACTGTAGCACTCCGTAACGGCTATGTCAGACGGTCAATACTAGCCGTTTGAAATTCGGCGCGGTACTACCGCCGTTATAAGTGCGGTATTACCGTTCTGTGGTAGTTCCGCTGGACACGTGGTACTACTGCACTGCGGTTGTTCCGCCGTGCTAAATCCGGTACTTCCGATTTCTGGCTAGTTTGGTTTTTCTTCGGGATACTTTCTGGAAAAAACATACCGAAAACCGGTAGTTCCGCAAGTTATGCGGTACTACTGCGCTGCGGTAGTTCCGCCATTGTAAAACCGGAACTACCGATTTTATTTGAGTCTAAGTCCCCGGAAGGGTGCTCTTTGGAAAAAACGTTCCGCTTTAAAATTAGAACTACCGGACTGCGGTAGTTCCATTTGTTCATGCTTAACTACATTGGCGATGAGTTCTATTGTGTCTCATGGCACTACCATTTTTTCTGAGAGAGCACATTTAACTTTTAGAGTTTATTTTCAAATGCATGCATGATTCTAAGTTAATCCAATGTACACCAAAACATACTATCAAGCTACTTTCATAAATCCCTCTTAATAGTACGGCATCTAACCTATAATCCGGTCTTCCACCTTTACTCCTAAGACCGATAAAATTTAAAATAGATCCAAATTCTTATGTACCTCATCTTCGAATTCTTGACGTCGATATTCCTTGCAGCTTGTTCTTCACCTTCGCACACATGGGACTTTATCTATACAATCTAAGCACACACATTAGTCCCATGTTCATAATTCGTCATTAATTACCAAAACCCTAATCTTATGGGCCCAGATGCTTTCACCCGTGAGACCCACATGTCATATTGTAAGATTTTAAAATCAGAATTTTATTTGAAAACAAAAATAAACCTATGGCACCCACATGTTAGAGAGAGAATTCTCTCCTCTTTTTATTTTGAGATTTTCCTGAAAATAAACTTTAAAGAGCTTGTTCCCCCTCTCCGTAACTCCGATTCAAGTGAAACTTATTTTTAAAATTTTCTAAATTCGAGCTCTTTCTGTTAGTGGTGGTTTTGTTCAATTTGAATTTTATTTGGGTATTTATTTTGCTCTCTTGCTTTTGGTTGCATTTCGGCGTCTCCGTTCGATTAGATTTCGAGGACGTTCCCGACTAGCAACTTGACAACCGTAGGACCCACAAGACTTCCCGACCACAAATGCGGGCGAGTCAGCATTTTGATCATTTTGATCCCATGTTTTATGCAAATTATGTCCATTTGAAATTATTTAAAATGCATGCTCTATTTTATGTACAACCAATATTACTTGTAAGTTAGCTATTACCCAAATTATTAAGGTAACAATACATAGCTACGACATCCTTCACAACTTGATGAATCCATTCTAATTGTCTCCCTAGGTACTATGTCTAAATAACTGATAATCATAACTATGAGCCACGCAAGTTGAGTCAAAGCCAGGATCTTAACTGCCCTGAACATCATCTCCTTTAAACATGAAATCTTGTTTGGGATAGTCATGAGATGTAAATGATTGATAATTTGATATAATTTATCTTATACTTTTCAAAATCCTAAAAATTCGCTTAACCTATCTGGGCGGATGGTAGGAATAGTGGGTGTGGATGTAACACGAGAATTTGTGATTTGTGGTACGCACTGTCTGAACAAATTAAGGACTTAATTCTGTGTTAACCTCTCCATGTAAAACAGTATAAACCACAAGCTGGCAAAGTGTACGCATGGTTAACTAATTTGCATCACCAGTAGAGGAAAGCACCATTGAAGTGACCCACGAGTCATGGTGCTGATTTAAGCCGTCATGGATACAGATCGTGATGCTGGTGTAAGCCATCATGTGGCGCAAGAGGGGGTCTGGGTGGGGCGGATATAGCTTTCCCCTAGATGAAATCTTAGCGGGTGCAATCCTTCGCTAGATGCATTGTAAAGGTCATGTTGTAATTCTTTTGATCTGCATGTCAAAGGAAACATGTAGAATATATCAATTGGGTTATCTCTTGTGAGTAAATATGTACAATCTTTGTAGAATATAAACTGTTTAAACAGTCGTGCCTATGGTCAAGGGTGTATATTGAAACATCCTCGAGTTAGTTCTATTTCTAAATCTTTGTGGAAGGGAGAAAATTAAGTTAAAGGGATGTACCTCAATTTAAATTTTTCCTAGAGAGATGTACTCCAGTAATGATTATGTAAGGTGGATGTAACCTTAGCATTGGTGGATGGAACCATCTACATTATAATTATCGCACAGCTTCAAATGATGCGGATTATTTGATAAAATGTTAAGTCATAGAGAATTTTACTAATAATATTTGCAAATATTGCTTTCCGTAAAATAAACGAAACCGAGCAACCATTGTTGAGCCTTGCATCTTATATTAATGCATTATGTATGTTGACTTGCGGAGTACGGTTGTGTGTGCTCACCTTCGCTCTCAATCCCCCTCCCAAAAAAATGAAAATCAAGATCATTATGCATTCTATGAGGAGCAAGGGAACGATGGAGGAGAAGACGATGGCAATTAGGCTTAGAGCATGGTAGTCTAGCCCCTCCTCCTGCAGTCGAGTCGACCATTCGAACTATCAAGTAGGTCCAATATTGGTTAGGGCTTAATTAATATCAGTTCCACTTGGATTATTCCAGTCGCTGCCTGTGAAGGTGTGTGTCTTCCCGTTTTCAGTTTCCGCTGTCTCTTTGTGATGTAATCATTTAACCCGACGGCCCTATGTAAAACTGATCTCGATGTGGACTTACTTAAACTATATTGTAATATTGCTAAGAAATGTATCGTGTATGAAATGATTCAATCATGTACCTGTGAGCACTATCTACTGATCTAGAGAATAGTACAGTATATTCACAGAGAATTCAGATTGACTAAATTCGGTCTGACACTAAACAATGAGGACACCAAATCTAACTTTCAATATTTCACTAAACAAATAAGGCCTACATGAAGTTCTGGGAACCGGTGCTTAGTTAGTCCCCTTGTACCGTCCTTACGTACGAATGCATTTGAGTTTGATCTTTCCTTGTATTCAATAATTATTTGAGAATTTTTGGAATTTGAAAAAAAATACAATTTATACTGAGATAAGGATTAGTTTTATCTAGAACCATTAACAATTTTTTCTTCAATAATAAAGCGAGCCTAAGAAAGCTTTTTACAATGAAGGATGCTCATCAACTAGACAACCACGGCAATCTCCATATAATGGGCCTGTTTTTTTCGGCTGCGGCTGATGACTTTTGGCTGTGACTGATGCCTTTTTGGCTGTTTGCGACAAAGATTGCGAAAAGAGAGATACTCGCTTGCGATTTTTGATGATACAGATATTAATTTTTTAACGTGTACTACAATTAATTTGTAGACCCCATCTTAAAAAATAATTTGTTTAAAAGTTAGTTATTGTAGCAAAAGCCAAAAGCGACTTTTAGAAGTCGCAAAGAACAGACCCAATATATGAAGCAAGCAAACAACCAGCCTACTATTCCTGAGTCATTGGTCATGATACAACAGTTTTAACAGAACACAATGCGATCTCTGTACATATTTTTCGCTATAAACTAATCATATAGTTCTTTTTAGAGAGAGAATCATATAGTATGATTGCAGTTCTTTTTAGAGAGAGAGAATCATATAGGGCCTGTTCTTTGCGGTTTCTAAAAGCCGCTTTTGACTTTTGCTACAGTAACTAGCTTTTAAACGGAGTATTTTTTTTAAGATGGAGTCTACAAGTTAATTGTAGTACACGTTAAAAAACTAATATCTGTATCATCAAAAATCGCAAGCGAGTATCTCTCTTTCCACAATCTCTGCCGTAAACAGTCAAAAAGCCATCAGCCGCAGCCAAAAAGAACAAGCCCATAGTAAGACCTACAAGACCTGGTCTTTTGCAAATATCTAAGCGTGCAATTTAATCAAGTTTGTACTCATTACAACTAAATCTCGAACCATAAACCTTATGACACTGAGAATTTGCAAATAGACATGTAGAATGAAAAATTCCTTTTTACTGCCAAGATAAGTGCTATTCTCCAATCTCTACCGCTGCAAATTTGCGTCTCTCTTTTGCCACTATTATGTTAGGTTAGGTTTCCAGGTTAAAATTAAGGACATGTTTTTTTAGATTTTAACTTATTAGTCTAATAAATAGTAATTATTAAAAGAACCTGAAGCCAAAAGATAGCTAAAAGCCGAAAAGAACGAACCTATACAACTGGCACTAAGAGTGTAAAAAGACCATTTTACCCTTCAGAACCTGATGGAGAGGTAGTCTCGGAGAGATTTTGGGTGGATTCTTTTAGATTACAGGGCTTTCTACAGTAACTAGTTTTTAACCGAATTGTTTTTTAAGGTGGAATCTACAAGTCGATTGTAGTAGACGTTATCTTGATTTTATCTATATCGACCAAAATTATATGTAAATATCTCTCTCCATACTCTCTTATAAATAAACAAAAATTTAAATTTTAAATAAAAAAACAGAAACCACAACATAAAAAAATCCACCATTTGCCTTATCCATTTGTCCCATCACAGATCGCTGATGGGCTCATGGCGTCCGAGTTATATAGGAGCCGGTCTGATGATCCATTGGACATTTGGACAACGCCCTCAGTTTAGCAGCAGCATCCTTCGACGCCCTCATGTGCTTCCCTCAGCGTCCTTTGTTCAGTCCCATTTACTCTCATCTTAGCAGATATGGCTCGGTTTCAGCTTAGTTTTTTAACTTTTAATTTATTTAAATAAAAAATAATTTAAAATACATCAACTTTTAATTTTATCTTTTTTTTCCGTATTCACTGTATTATCCGTGACGATATAACAGTTTTTTTCTACTTTTTCTCGTTTTTTCTTAAAAAAACTAATAGCTGTTACAGTACAATTTTAACCAACAACTAAAAGCCAAAATCTTAAGCCGCTCTGAGCGACCCCATAGACTCCATTCTTTTTATTTTATCACTTTCAATTTGTCTATAATAATCAAATTTTAAACAGTATATCTTCTTAAGACAGAGTCAACAAATCAATTTTAGTAGACACTATCCTGACTTTATCTGTATTGATCAACATTACATGCAAGTCTCTCTCTCCACATCCTCTCATCAACAGTCAGATTTACAAAATTTCAGTCAAAAATCATAAGACACAGTCTAAAAAAACCACACATATTTATTCTCAACAACTGGGTTTGTTCTTTTTGGCTGTGGCTTATAGTTTTGGCTGAAATTTTTGAATTTTAGCTGTTTGTGACAGATATTACGGAGAGAGATACTCGCTTGCGATTTTGGATGCTACAGATGTTGAGCTTTTAACGTGTACTTTAATTAACTTGTAAACTCTATCTTAAAAAAATACTTCGTTTGAAAGTTAGGTACTATAGCAAAAATCAAAAATCGTTTTGAGAAACTGAAAAAATATACCCTAAATCCCCTAGAAACAAGGTGAGGCGCCAGAAAATAACACATGGCAGATTCCATTTTCCAAAACTAGTCTGGATAGGGAAATATAAAATAAATGGGGGAAAAAGAGGAAGGAAAAGATAGTACATGGATACAGGGTGGCAGCACGACACACATACTAGGCATGGCATGGCATGCCAATATGCTTGCTAAATACAGTACAGGTTGGATGGAAACTCGCAAGAAGCTGGCAGGCAGCCTAGCGAGCAGCAGCTGCATGGAATGGCGAGGTACCAAACTTGATCCTCGCCCTGCTGCCCTTGCAACGCCTTCCACGGAGAATGGGCTCCACTGTCTCTGGCCTGTCACTGCTTGTCTTTCCGGCTACCATCACGAGATCTCTTCCGGTGCTGCTTGGAGCCACCGGACTTCGGTTGGGCAGACCGGACACTAGGAATAGGCACACGATGCTCACGAGCCAAAGCAGGGAAACCAGCGGCAGGGTTTCTGCAAACAGGGAACGATTGCATTTAGCATTAGAATTACGATAAGAATCGTCCTGAAAAAAATTATAGAAATCCGGTTGCAGCTCATGTCGGCTTCTATCGGTGGCTGGCAAGCCCAGAGCCAAGTGTCATTACATACAAGAATACACCCAACAAATGTTTTGAGTAAACAATCAGATATCACACATCCAACAAGATTTGTTAACTTCATGAGGGTTGCATAACCCAATTAGGTCATATCCATGATTTCAAGTTACATGAGCACAGGACAATGTTAGTGATATGCTCAGTCCAGAAAGTAACAAGCTAGTTTGACAGCATGGCTGAGCAATCGAAAGTTCAAAACCAACCGGCGAGAAAGATATGTTCATCCAGATTAGTGGCCAAGTATGAAACAGGGAACGATATGTCGATGTGTCTTACCGGTGAGTACGGCAGACTCCTGCATGGCCGTGGGAGCACCAAAAGGCCTATCCTTCAGCATGCTCTGGCGCAGTGCCATGTTCTCAGCTGCGCAGCACTGGAGCGCGTAGCTGAGGCGGCGGCACTCCGCCTCGAGATACTTGCTCTTCGTCTCCAAGTCCTTTATATACATCTTCTTCCTCTCCCTCGATTTCATGGCAGAATCCCTATTCCTCATTTGCCTAATAAATTCACAACACAGACCGCTATTGTGAGACCATATTGCCGTGCTTAATAGCATAAGAACCAACACGACGAAAATTTGACAGCATAAGAACCAACACAGATGTGTATGTAAATGCAACCGTTAAGCCCAACCCTGAAATCCTCACATAACCAGCAAAGCAAATTGACTGCTTGTGTGATTTACACCTATACGGAATCATAACTTTGAAGTTTGAATCTCCTCTTCAAGATCAGGAATCGGTATAGCAAATTTCTTCCATTATTAAGTACTATTCAGCCTATGCCGTCACAATTGAAGTTTGATAAGTTCTTACAATTTTACACACATTATGAATTTGGTTAAGTATGATACTGATCCTCTATGAACAACCATACTATTATTCAACTGATAAGCATCATTCATAGCTAGCTAGGATGTAAGTTCACAAGTTTCACAAACAGGCAAGATCAAACGAAATCCCCAATTTTTAGATGATTCACATGTCCTGCGCTAACATAACAAAATTGCCATACCTCCTCTTCTTCTTGCTGATGGGATCATCGCCATCCACCTCCCCCTCTACTTTCTCCGCATCCGGCGCAACCTCGTTCTCCTTCCCGGAGTCCCCATCCGTGCTTCCCCCCGCCTCGCTCTCCTCCTCCTCCTCCCCGCCGTCGAACAGCGCGTCGAAGAACTCCTCCACGCTGATTCCCTCCGCCCCGTCCGCCCCAGCAGGTTCCTCCTCCATCAGGAACCTCTCGATCTCCGATAGCAGCTCCTCCCCGGGAGGGCTCGCCCGGGAGGTCACCGAGTCCGGCGACCCTGCCTCCGCATCGGGCGGCGTCGGCGGGGAAGGAGACGGGGCGAGGAGGTCGGAGACGGCCGAGTGGCCGGAGAAGGAGGCGAGGAGGGCGTCGAGGTCGAGGTCGGCCTCCATTGATGGAGATGTGATGGTGAGAAATTTTTTTCGTCGCGATCTCTGGTCGGCGTTTATATAGCGGGCTCGCGTAGTTTGGTTATTGCTTAGGGAGGAAGGAGAGGGAAGGTTCGCGGGAGCTGGGGGAGTGGGTGACCGAAATTTTTCTATTTTAGCCCTTTTTTCGAAAAATATTCACATTTAGACCCCTGACAGTTTTAATTCCGTTTTTGGACCCAAAGATCGGCGCCGTGGGACACGGCGCCGAGATAAAACGCCTCGGCGCCGTGGTCCATGGCGCCGAGGTCG
The DNA here is from genome assembly GCA_036346265.1 of Melocanna baccifera. NCBI lineage: Eukaryota > Viridiplantae > Streptophyta > Magnoliopsida > Poales > Poaceae > Melocanna > Melocanna baccifera. The sequence continues at coordinate 4,577,321 of CM070692.1, forward strand.
CTGCACCGCCCAACATGCGCCGCTGCGTGGCGCCGTGGTGGCACCACCTCGGCGCCAGGGGTCGTGGCGCCGACTCCGGCCGCTGGTCTTGCGCCGACCTCGGCGCCGTGTCGTGGCGCCGACCTCGGCGCGTGGGTGTTGGCGCCGAGTTGCTGAAACCTAAAAGGGCAAAAATCCCTTGGGATCTTTGGATGGTTCTGACGCACGTGAACTAATTTTTGTATACACATTCAAGATTTTGGTTTCTTGCTACGGTCTCAATGATCTAATGCATTGAGATTTTAAACTTATAAAAACACATATTTGATTGACATCCCGTGAAGACGTTTAGCTTCCGCAAGATTCAAGGCCTTGCGACGAAAGGTTTACAGCAGAATCGATACTTCATTAGCGCCATTCTGCTGAGCATCTTTGTTTTGCCATGGAACTCAGATCGTAATGTTCGAATTCCACCACTAGTCCTAACATGCATGCCTTAGGAAAATAACTTGCCGGGTCTATTACATTTTGTCTACGGGTGTAGCGTGGTTGTTTCCCCTTTTGTCGCTACGAAGATGGCTCCGCTACATCCTTCTTCCCGTCACTCTTGGTCTTGAGAGTCGCTCACGAGCTTGAAGCTCTTCCTCCCGACGCTTGATGGTCGCTTCACGTGAGACTTAATCGCTCCCGCCTCTTTGCAACTCATCCTCCTTGCCCTTCGACGGATTTGGTCCACCCTCACGCGGCGCTCTTGCTCGCCGCATCCGCTGCTCCACCTCGCGAGCCCGAGTCATCTTGACAAAGTATTGTCCTTTGTTTTCCACGCACCGCCTGCCACACGGCCATGCCGGCGACACCCGATCCACCCATTCGATGAACGTGCAAGCCTCACGTGTGGCGTGGTAGATGTCATGGATAAAGTTGAAAACGATAACCGTAAACAAATGATTTAGTTGTCGCCGTTACCACGAAGTCGTCATCCGTGTCGGACACTTGAAGAACCTACGGCCGTATTTGGCTCGTTGTACTCGATCCGTCCGCACGCACAACATCGTCCGAAAGCCGCAATGGCACTTCGGACGCTCATGCCACTCCGGCACTCCAAATGGGCCTGACCTCGTGAAGACATTGATGTGTAGTAGTATTGAGATGTCTTGAGGAGGAGATGTGGTATGGAAGACATAGGATGCCTTAATATAGGCAAAGTTATCCGTGCGATGGGCATAGTCCATGGAGGCATGAAGGCATAGTCCATGGACGACGGTAGGGGCCCCGTTACTATCCGGAGGTCGTGAACACGTGATACCGCGCGTCATGAAGGCATCCAATAAGCAATAAATGGCTCTATGTAGGCTTTTCGAGAGACTAGTCTCGTAATAAAACGGCCCCATCTCGCCTTGTCTCGCGTAAAGCGTGCCACTCTTCCCCTCGCTGCACAAAGTCGCCGAGTTTTGTGCCGACATCTGCGTAATGACATGATGACACCTCCTCGGGCCTTTTCCATCCGCTGCGCAGAGGGGCCCCGTTACTATCCGAGGTCGTGACCACGTGTCACCGCGTCATGAAGGCATCCAAATAAGCAATAAATGGCTCTATGTAGGCTTTTCGAGACTATAGTCTCGTAATAAAAGCGCCCCATCTCGCCTTGTCTCGCGTAAAGCGGGCCACTCGTCACCTCACGCACAAAGCCGCCAGTCTTGTCTTGACACCGCATAATGACATGATGACACCTCCTCGGGCCTTTTCCATCCGCGTGCACGGTAGGGGCCCCGTTACTATCCGGAGGTCGTGAACACGTGTTAGTCTGCGTCATTTTCTTGGTCCCCGCCCCTACGTAGAGAACTCTTTAAATCGAACGGCCCCACCCCTTCTCCGTCGTGCGAAACATACCATGTCGGAAGTCGAGGGTCCATCGAGTTGGGTCCCGAAGGAAGACCTCCCATTGGAAAGGAGGAGAACTTCGATTCACACGATCACCGATACCAAGCCTGGCGTGCTCAACTCGCATGGCGAAAATGCGCATACAACACTGACGCGGTTGTGCGGGTCTTGGATGGCCCAATGATGGCGGGCGACGCTTCTTCCGATGCCCACACTCGGGGGTAGAAATTGCTAATAGTTCAATTTTCATTACTACTTATGGATCCTCCTTGTTAACCGCTTCTTCTCACGAGATGGCGAAGTCGCGACTTCTCACGCTGGATCGACCCGCCACGAAATATGAAACAAAAATTTTAACATTTATAAATTATGGAAGCAACTAGACGAAATATGAAACATAACGCATACAACAAGCACTCGCTTTGACTAAGTGGCCAATGGCATGTGCGTGAATTGTGGCCAAGTCTACCACATCCGCTACATTGGTTCTCGCTTTAATCGATAAGAAAGGGTTGCTCTCCTCGCCTCGTTCTTCCGGAAGCCGATCCATAACCATCTTGTGTCTCGCCCTCTTCCTCGCTCCACGTTTGTTCCATCCGCGCCGCACAAGTATGTGGGCCAACGATTCTTGTGATCTTGAACTTTCCCGTGTCCTTCATTTGCTAGCACATACCCTCCATCCACATGTTTCCTTCTCGACACAACTGTACCTCCATTGCACATAAGAATGCCTCACCTTGAATGGCCTTTTACGAATCAATGCATACTCCTGCAGCCACCTTTTCAATGCGACATGTCCTCAAACACCATGCCCTTCTCAATTGTCATGCTTGACCTTACCTCGGGAGCATCTAGCAACTCGTCATCCCTTCCTTCGCATAAGCCTCATGAGAATGCCAAGATCGCTGAATTCATGAATCGATGGATCCCGCCAGGCAATAACGCCTAATCACTCAATATCACTTTCGTCGACTCTCCAAAGGGCGGTCATCATCGGAATCAACGGCCCTTGCGATCTCGTAAGGCTCTAAATCATCCACAATTTGAACATCCACACCGTTGGAGTCCCTACAGACTTCTTCAACGCTGCGGATGGAGCAACGGAGAGGAACACCCACATTATAAATAATGTCTCTGCATCATAAGCACGAAAACGATGGGATTGAGACAAAAGAATGGAATGATCGAAAAGGCTACAGTGTTGCTCGACACTTCATCGATGATCGGAGGGGCCACCACGGCACATTCAACTCGAGTGGTTGAGAAATCGAACCTCGTTCGGGCGGATAGAGCATCGTGCACCTCGCACTTCTTCCACATCCACCGCAAGGTCCGGCAACGGAGGGTCAAAGGGTGCCTGATCACCTAGTTCCGGTGAAGAACCATGAGGGGTGGGATCAATCGACACCTTCCGCACAACAAGGTCCAAACATTGGAACTCATTCCTCATAACCAATTTGACATATTTGTCCCACTGATCCTCACAACCAATTAAGATCAACCGCCTTAGAATTGTGTCTTTCGAACCGAAGTGAAGTAACCCCTCAACTGTGATACTCTCCTCGTTTGCATCACAATGTAGCTCCTCCCGGGTCCTGGCAACCAACTCACTAAACGACGGCCTATCACTGAATATCAGAGGCACCCTTTGCATTTCAACAAATCGAACATTTCCATAATCATCACTTGTCACACTGCCTCCATGATATAGGGTCACTAGGTTGTCCATCTACTTCATACATAAAACATGTTGAAATAACATCAGTAACATGTTGAAATCTAGTTGTTCCGAAATACCAAATGAGGTAATGCGTGATTCGAATGGAAGGCTCAACAAAATGGAGAAACGAAGTAACATTAGGCATACCATTACATCCTGGACCTGCCCATTCCCATTTTAGCCCATCTTTCCCTCTTGTTAATTGAAAGAATCAAGTAGGCAATAATTTTTCACACATACGTATCAATCTCATGATCGATGTAAGACTCAGATCTCTAGTTAAAAAGCATGCTCATGCCATGCAAGAAAGGCCACTAATATATGGATATCTTCATCAATAAACATTAGCATATGACCATATCATCACCAGCAAGTATATTAATCTGTCCACAAATAATTGTTACAAATTACTTAAAGGTACCTTGAAAAAAATAGATATCATCTAACAATCTTAGCGTATGAAACATTACTGAGGAATTGCCGCTTTTTGCAATCATTAACAAGCATCGAAAATAAGCATAGCGTGTAAGGAAACTAACTATTAATCATAGCGTATAGAAAATATCACTTGTCCTAACCAAACGCCAATCATACAACCGTTGCATCATCCAAAATGCACAACGATAGCGAATCCCTAAAATACTCTTCCCTCTAGCGATACGCAATATAAATAGGACTTCCGATAGCCGACACAAGACAACGAGTCATACATAGAGTTTAGCATTTCCATATAAACATTAAATATCTATTGGAACTCATTTCTTGTCTCAGACCTAAACAAGCGACAAAAAAATCCGACACACGAAGCCTAGCACATAGAAAAGCTATGTATGTATATTGATGTTGCTCACAACATATCGTGACAACCTACAAATGGATATTGATTCAAATGGCAATGGCGATTGTTCAATTTGTAGCATTTATGCTTGCAATCGTTGGGGAAAATGCTCGTGGGAGTGTGCCCGCGCAACACGACGCAAATGACCAAACTAACGAGCCAAGAGGGGAGGAGAGTGGTGGGGTCATACCTTGAACGAGTTCGGGTGCCGGCTGAGATGGCCTCGGTGAGGAGCTCGGGAGGAGGGGGTCGGCAGGGGAGGAGGCGGCGGGAGAGGCCGGGAGAGGGAGGAGGCGGGGAGGCCGGAGAGGGGAGGGGTGGGCGGAGGGGGCCGTGGGAGGCCAGTGGGGGGAGGCCGGGAGGGGGAGGGAAGCGGGAGAGGCCGGGAGGGGAGGGGGGCGTCGGGAGACCCAGGAGAGGAGGAGGCGGCGGGAGGGGCGGCGGAGAGGAGGGGTCCGGGAGGGCCGGGCGGTGGGGAGGCCGAGGGGGAGGCGGCGGGGAGGCCGGGAGGAGGGGTGGGCGGAGGCGGCGGGAGCCCGGAGGGGGGGGGCGGGGGGAGCCGGGAGGGGGGGAGGCGCGGGGAGCCCGGAGGGGAGGGAGGCGGGGAAGGGTGTGGGCGAGGGGCCGACGGCAGGGGCGGCGGGTGCAGGGCCGGGAGGATTTTTCGCTGTTTAGGGTTTAGGGAGCTCGGCGCCAAGATCCACTGGCGCCGAGCTCGGCGTCACGACATCTGGCGCCGAGGTCGGCGCCAAGACCCACGGCGCCGAGGTCGGCGCCACGACCCACGGCGCCGAGGTGGTGCCACCACGGCGCACGCAGCCGGCACGCTTGGAGCGGAGCGACGACCTCGGCGCCATTGACCACGGCGCGAGACGCGTTTTATCTCGCCGCGTGTCCCACGGCGCCGATCTTTGGGTCCAAAACGGAATTAAAGCGTCGGGGGTCTAAATGTGAATATTTTTCAAAAAGGGCTAAAATAGAAAAATTTGAGTGGGTGAGAAGTGGGGCCCACGCGGGTGGTGCCGTGGCCGTCCAACGGAGGGATCGGATGTGCCACGTCGTCTCGCGGGTTTCTGCCGGGTTTGGGCTGGGTTTGGTTGAATTGGGCCGACGTTGTTTGGCCGGGACGGCGGTGTGCTTGTTTGAGATGCTCTGTGGGTTCTGAGATGCACGATGAGGCCCATTTATTTTCTTTGTGACTAAGGCTAGGTTATTGTTGCAATAGCTAATATCTTTGAATTTTTTAAATAATTTTTTTATTCAAAATACAGAAATGTACCGATGCGAAAAATTTTTTATGGGAATGGGTCCCGGTCACCCAACAACCGCATGACACGCAGGCAGTCCGCAGACCGTTGGGCGACACAATTGCAGTCGTCCAATCGTTAGGCGACTGGAACCTATCGCCCAATTGTGGGTGACTGCAAGCTCCAATTGCCTAACGGTTTAGCGATTGGTATCATTAAAAAAATCATAGTTGTATAAAAGAATGGTATAACTTTCGTATGAAGTAAATAGTCATAGAAAATTTAGTCAACGTAGTTATAGAAAATTTACATCCGTAGATAATTATAGTTGTAGAAAATTTAGTGAATATAGTTGTAGAAAATTAGCATCCGTAGAGAATTATAGTTATAGAAAATTGGCATCCGTAGAAAATTGTAGTTCTAGAAAATGTAGTCCATAGAAAATTATAGTTATTCAAAATTTAGTCAATACTTTTGTACAAAGTAAATAGTTTATTTTATGTAAAATATTATTACGTAACATTTATAATTGATTACGAATGAATATAATGTCGGTAGTTTATTGAAAATTCACGCATACCGTTAGAACTAGTATATTGGTATTTAAATCAGTATGTCGTGTAAATTGTCGAAATCTATTAGAAATTATTTACAGTAGGAGAGAGCTCAAGCAACGAGCGAAGAGCTGCATCGGTGCGTGTGGGAATTTATAGGGAGTTGATGTGCATTGGGTCGGAGTAAAGGGAGCGATGTCAATGCGAATGAGGATGGGTTATACTATGAGGGTAGTGTAGTTGATCTTGATAGACGAACGGTTATAGAAAAAATAAATTACAATACAGTAATACTTCCATAATGTACGATGCGAGTTGACTAGTTGCAATATTAAAAATATTTGTAGGTAGACATCAGTAATGTCGATACTCACTATATTGAAAGTGCATTCCCGTGTCGCCACCGTTCGTGAAGGTCTGAATGGCATTGACTTGAACAGTTTTGCACAAGCCACTCTGGGACATCTGGACAATGAGAATGTTGGAATCACAGATGTCATGTGCTAGCTCACCTGTAGCTTCTCCTTAGACCCTGAGGTGTGCAGCGTTGTCATACAAAGGATTTAGAGCCGGTCTCCCACGGACATTAGATAGGAGTTAAGAACATTGATACGCACTACTGCGTGGAAGGGGTTTGTGCACGACTGCCGACATTGTGGATACAAGTGCATACTATTTGTGCAACCATTTCCAATATAATTTGTACAAGGCCGTGGCGACGTTTATCATCTGGGTGGTGCGAGTAGCTCGGGCGGCTAGCATGTTAGTCGAGAGGTCCCGGAGGCCCGTGTCACAAAGATTGCAGAGGAAGTTGGTCATGACGAGATTGATGCGGTATATGGAGGAGAGGAAGAAGTGTCAAGGCTTGGAGAGCCTATAGAACAGGTTGATGAAAGGGGACATATGGAGTACATATTGTATCAAATAGAAAACGATGATCGGATGGCCTGGGCTGAAGAGGAAGTTGTACAGGAGGACGACGAGAACAGTTTCGATGAGGACAAAGCTCCCATCCCGTAGGAATGAAACATGTTTGATGCTGAGGATGTTGCTGCACATGACGAGCACGAATCACCGTGAGAGTATATTAGCACGGAGGTTCAATTGCAGTCAATGTTTGCTGACAAGACATCATTACAGGATATCACCAAGTTGTGGGTCTTATCCATGCAGCGGACTTTTCGGGTCATTAAATCTAGCCAAGAGTAGTACACCGTGAAGTGCGAGCAGGCTGGTTGTCCTTAGAGAGTGCATGCACGTAGACTGAAGTACGAGACTTACTAGATTGTCTCGAAGGTGGAGCCACATTCTTACATTCTCAATAGTGTTTTGCCGAGACATCATAACCTAACATCTACCTTTATAGCCAATTTGATGTATGGGGAGATAGTGTAGAAGAAGGACATCGAGGCTATGCACATCATGGTGCTATCGAGAAGAAATTCAAGTACAAGATTAGCAACGTGAAGATGTGGCGTGCAAAGTAGAAGGTTTTGGAAAAATGGTTTGAGTCTTTCGAGGTGGTGTATGACAACCTCCCTTGTATGCTGCAGGTGCTGCAGATAGAAACACAGGCATGTACACTGCAGTGAAGGACAAGTCATCTACAAAGTCGCAAGGTTTTGCGATATTGTAAAGGGCCTTCTTAGCCTTCGGTACGTACATCCGAGGCAATCAGGCATATGCTTCTTATAATCTCAGTTGACAGGACCTTTTTGACTAGAAAATACAAGGGCCAGATCCTTGTATTCATTAGCGTTAATGGTAACAATCAAATTCTCCCCCCTAGCCATTGCATTCGTGGAATGTGAGAATTACGATAGTTGATTGTGGTTCCTGTGACATGTGAAAGTTGGAGTTATCAGTGCTCGCTCTGGTGTGTGCGTAATCTATGATCAGCACGCCGGGATGGTGAAGGCCATAAGAAAACTTTAGGAAGACCCCGAGGAGTCCTTCCCTTAGCCGGATATGCATAACAAATGGTGCATTCACCACCTTAGAGCTAACTTCTTAAGGCAGTTCCTGAAGCAACAGTTGATGAAGTTGTTTAAGAGGCTGGCTATGTAGAACCAGAAACAAACATTTGACACTATATGGGCACTGTTGGATAAACACAGTAGGAAGCACATCGACGAGAGAAATAAGAGACCAGCCATGCCCGGGGTGGCACAACTCGAATGCCTCACGACACTAGGTGAGCCTGGCGCAGCTAGTCTGAGGAGTAGAAGCTCACGGAACACCAAGTACTTCTCGTAGTGGATCGAGGCTGAGCTATTGGAGAAGTGTCCCTACTGCACCACACGGACGGCGCAAGGTACAACATAATGACGATTAGCCTTGCTGAGGTGTACAATTGGGCTCTCAAGGGTCTTCGTTCTCAGCCCTCGTCGCCATCGTGGAAAGTGTTTTGCACAGCACAATCGACTATTTCAAGGAGAGGTGTGCAAATGTCGTACTTCGTGAAGCTAACCCACAATCATTGTACTACTCGAAGGTTACGACATACATGGAGACAAAGACAAATAAGAGACAATTACATTTACTACACGTGATGGGCAATACGGAGCATCATTTCGATGTGCTCCTTCGGGATAGAGCTAGATTTGGGATGGCTCGTTCTCTTATCACCTATCATGTATATCTTGGAGATTATGTAAATGAACCTACGTGCTTGTGCAATAAGCCAAAGCTATTACACAAGCCATACTCTCATGTCCTCGCCACATGCAGGACGTGGACATGGATCCTCCGAACTTCATGTCCGAGTACTTCTTCAAAAAGAGGGTGATGTAGGCATGGTGTGGCGAGCTTAGGGGGTTCAGGGTTGTGGCAAGTTTCCACCCTGGATATTGCAGGGAGGACTTAAATTTCGGATGCTGACATGCTGAAGGGTAGGAAGGGTCAGCGGCAGAGTCATTGTATTACTAATGATATGGATGAAACGCAAGCCGGAGCGCCGGGTAGACGCTGTGGGTGCTGCGGTCAGGAGGGCTACACAACTAGACGATGTAAGTCACTTGCTAATGAGTAGGCACGCAGGCATGGTTTTCGCTACCAGCTGTTCGAGTCTGCAAAGTGACTTCAAAATTACAAATTATTGTACATTGTATTCTGTACTTGGTTAGTTGGCACATTTGATATACATACTACCGTAGTAACTGTACCATACATTGCATGTATCATTTGTACAACCGTTGTGATATTTCCCCATTTTTAGTACTATTGCAAGTATTGTCCTGGTAGTCTAGTATTGTTCCGTTCGTTTATTTACAATTTATATTTACTACTGCTTTACATTCAATGTTTTTTCCTGCATAAATGCTAACTTGAAGTAATTTTCTAGGTATGGCTCATGAAGTTCGTAGAGGAGGTGATTGATTTGGGGGTGGTTCGCATGTGCACACCCCGGGCAGCTTGGAGGATAGACCCACGTTGGATAGCCAGGTTTGCACTCCAGTGGTATTGTCTTCTTGTCATACGTAGATTGCGTATTGACCTTTTTTTGCTTCATATGCTGAGCGATGTCGGACTACTACCTCTCAGCCGGATGGTACAGGCCCCAGACGAGGACGGTTTGCCACCAGCTACGGGCGAGGATAATGGCGTGGAGTGGTCACGACGCTTCCCATTCAACCGCTCCCTACTGACACCTCTGGTAGATTTGTGGCGGCTGAAGACACACACTTTCCACTTCCCATTCAGGGAGATGCCCCCTACATTGTAGGATGTCTCCTTGCTGCTCAGCCTTCCTATCGCGGGAGTAGCTGCCTTCTGCCGATGGCCTTGACCGGTTGGCGCGTGGACCTACTGGAGAGGTACGAGGGAGTCCTTCCGCATTGGGCCACAGAGGGGTACTATGTCTTCCCATCGAGTCAGACGCACGCCCCGTCGTTGCGATGGCTCTCGCAGTTCTAGATACGTGTTTGACGCCCTTCCTGTTCGATCCGCTACACTCACCTTTCTGAAATACGGTCTTAATACCTTTTTCATTGTACTCAAGTGGAGCAAATATACCCGACCACGGACGAGCAGCAGGTATCACAACACCTAGAGACCTACTTGTTGTAGCTATTTTGGTTGGGTGCTCTTCACCAGCAGCAATCGCCTATGCTAGGGCCATCGCTGACGGGGAAGCTCCCCACATCAACTAGGGTTCGGCCGCACATCTGTGACCTATCACGGCTTGTGCGATATGTGTGGGAGGACCAAGGCAAACTTAGTCCATGTGGGGTGTCTGCTACTATTGCAGTTGTGGTCGTTTGAGTGCTTTAGCCTTAAACAGCTCATGTTGGAGGACACCACTCCGTACGGGGCGAAGATGTACATGGGAGGTGAGGTGGACTGGTCTATGATGAGTTCTCTCTGGTGTTGTAGATGGGTACGAAGTCTCTCTTGCAATTAATTCTTTCATATTATAGATCGTCCTATATAACACCTGGTGTTCCTTGTAGATACAGTTCACGCACGTTCAGGTTACATGGGCGTTTCTGCCCTTCGTGGAGTTGTTTGACTAGATCACGGCCGACGATGTGCGCTAGGAGCCCTACTCCCCTGAGGCACAGGAGAGCACACTCTTGACGACTTGACCTCGTTGTGTTAGTGCGATCAGGCTTTCTGGCTGACGCGAAGGAAGCTCGTATTCGACGTCTTCGTGGATAACTATGCGATGCATCGTGTCATGCGCCAGTTTATCCTACACTAGGTCGTTCCAGTACCAGATAGGCTACCTGTGCCCGACAACATCCACACATGAGTTACCGCCACAGATATCTCTCCTTTTACTGCCATCTCGTTGCATGACTTCTAACCAAATGTTAGCTCTTGAAGGCACTCTAGGAAGGGAGTAAAATGTGGAATAGACCGGACGATGAAGATAGAGGTGTGGACAACCCAGTGGAAGGGCGCGCTATATGACTATGTGTAGCAGGACACCCCGTATGACCGCAACATGTACGGTGAATACCTTCGCTGGTACGCTACTCGGACAGATGTCGTTGACTCGCCTACACCACACGTCGCAGCACCAACCGACACGTACCTCGCCCAGGATGTTCACGTCGTAGTACATTACATTATATTTCTAAATCACCGCTTCTGGCAATTCCGTAAATAGGTTTCACCCTTTCATGTTTTCCTTGCAGGCGGACATCGGTGCAGGGACTCTAGCACTATGGGGGTTAGGATCACCAGTGATGTCGAGTTCACATGCAAGAAGCTGGTCTAGTTCATCTGTCGTGTGCAGGATGGGATGTGCATGTGTCATTGCGCTATTGTTGTGCACTCGACTCCCGGAGTTCGGCACACCGATGCCTACTGCACATTCCATGCATCTGTCGGCACCATCCCGTCCGGCATCACACCGTGCAGGAGGTTCTATGTGGCCACGTCCGCCACGCCCTGACAAGATTGGATGGTCAAGCAGGGAACATACCTCACAACATATCGTTCATGCAGAGGATCGATCCTGCGAATGAAGTCATATTTTTTTCATCTGCTGGAAAAAGAGGGTTAATATGGAAGCTCTATTAGTAGTAAGAGAAAATAAACTATTGGTAAATTATACCCCGGAGTGTGGGCTCGGAAGAAATATCATCCGCCATCGAACTGGTCATCCAAACCTGCACAACCGTGTCCTCCCTGTGTCTGTATTTTGGCTACACCGATTCAACATGCCTGTTTGGCATCAAACGGTAATCAGGACCGAAGTCCTCCCTCTTTTCTAGCAGAAGGTCTTCCTTCGGTGACCTATGTTCGACAGGCCTCTTAGTGTTTGTCATAGTATGTTACTCTACCACGCAGAAGATATCTCTGCCATAAATGAAGTTGCTGTAGTGTGTACTACATTTGACTAGTAGATTCTGTCTTAAAAAACACTCCATTTAAAAGTTAAATACCATATAAAAACTATTTACTACAGAAAAACAATTTTTGAAAGCCAATATGAACAGTGCTAAGGTAGTGCTCATTTGAACTTATAAGCCTAGACTTCTAACTTTTTCACTGTAGCGGCCGAAAATACACTGTAACTTATGTTAAAATTTTAAAATAATTAAATTTAAAAAATAAAAATGTTATATTATCACGAACAACATAAAGGAATTAGGGGAAAAAAAGAAAAGGCAAAAGGCCCAAAAAAACTAAAACTCTAAAAAAAGACGAAATTAAGAAGTTAGAAGGCACAAGCATAAGCTCATTGGAGCAGTGCCAAAAGCCGATTCAGTTTGTTTTTTTAGCTTCTAAAACTGTTTTTTTTTTGACTTTTCTACTGCAATTAGCTTTCAAACGGAATGTTTTTTTAAGATAGAGTGTACAAGTTAATTATAGGACATACTGTAGTGACTTCATTAATCATATCAAAACTATATGCAAGTTTCTATTACTTTGTACTCTCCGTCATAAATAGTTAAAAAATTATAAACCATAATTAAAAATCATAACCGAAACAAAAAAAAAAAAACCCAACGTTCACATCTCACACAGCGCACGCCAAGGTCAGGCCCCACCTGCACCGACCTGCCGCGGATAAATCCTCCCCGTGCCCGTAGCCAAACCCACACGCCGCTCGCCAGAGAAGCACCAGCCATTTCAAACGACGGGGCTCCACGCTGACACCCACGCCGCTGCCCAAACTCCAAAAACACTCCTATTCGTTTGAATCCCCGATCCAAATCGCACCCATAAAAGCCTCGAATCCAATCCACCCGTCGAACAAGCCTCTGCTTCTCCCTCGCCTCGCCTGCCCTCCCGCATTCGCATCGCGCTCGCCGCCTCGTCGCCGTTGTGGCGGCGGCGATGGAAACACTAATGGTGGACCGCGTCCACAGCAGCCTCCGCCTCTTCATGCCCCGCAACGCCGTCTTCCTCTGTGAGCGCCTCTGCGCCCAGTTCCCCGCCGAGGTACCAGCCCAGCCCCCTCCCCCGCTTCCCGACGAGGCTAGGCTAGGATGGCTCGATTTGGTGCGCTTGTCCATGAGAATAATTCGGTGGGAGTTAGATCGGGCGTTCGGCCGGCCTGGGGTGGCGATTCGGCTTCGGGGGCTCACCTGCGGGGCCTGATTTAGTGATTCTTTTAGTGTTTAGGGGCGCGTTTGGAGCTTGAGCGGTGCGATTTGGGGGTAGGGTTTCTGGGGAGTTTGAGCCGCAACGGCTTCCTCTAGCTATTTCGGGAAATGGTTTTAGTTTGTAGGGAACTGGAGTAGCGCGTATGATTTCTCTAGGGTTTATGGAGGATTTAGGTTGACAAGGGGCTTTACAGCCTGAATTGGGAGACAGTTTCGCAGCTTGTTTTAGTGATTTTAGTGAGTAATGGCTACGGCGATGCAAATTCGTCTTACAGGGAAATTTTCCTTATTTAAATCTCTGGGTAGCTATAACTGTAGCCATTTTAAGGTATTTGGTAGCATAGATTATTATATGGCATGCCCTTCCATCTTTTCTCGTTCTTTTAGTAGCTAGAGCTTGTGGGTATTCGGTACCATAGATTATTATATGTCATGCCCCTTATTTGGGGTTTTTTTCTCTGCTGTAGTTTTCAGGGATTCAGGTAGGATTAGGTTTGGGCAGATCAAATGTATATGGTTTTATTTTGTTAGCCGGTGTTAAGCTAAAGCTGGATAGTTAGTAGCCCTGAATCCAATGCCAGTTTTGCTGTAGTATGACCTTTTCCAGTTTTGCTTATTGAAGGAGAGCATAGTTTAATTTTTCTTAATCAATTCTGACCACCATTGTATGCTGTACTAAATGTTCTTGCCCTTTGTCCTGTGCATAGACCAATGTGCAGTTGCTAGCGACTTGCTACCTCCACAACAACCAGCCCTATGCTGCATACCACATTTTGAAAGGTAATACCATCTGCTTACCATTTTGACCAGATAATACATGATTTGAAAATAAAAAGCATGTGAGCACACTATTTGTCCATCATTTTGGGCATATTTCTCTTTCCTGTTTTGTAAATGTAAGTATTTTTTCAGTTTTAGGTATGAAAGTGGTTCAGAGTGATTTATGATTTTGTTTCCTATATGCTATGAAGGGAAGAAGCTGCCAGAGTCCCGGTACTTGTTTGCTATATCATGCTTTCGGATGAACTTCTTGCGGAAGCAGAAGAAACTCTGTGTCCAGTCAATGAACCAAACATGGAGGTATATAGCATGTTTGTAAATTCTATTTGTTTCCTGTTTTTCTTAAAATATCTCATCAATGGTCTTAGATTTTGTCATTAGCGAGTGTGCAAAAACTCAAGTTTTGCTGTGGATAAGGGGTTCCATAAACAATCATTTGTTATAAGAAAGAGCAGTTGTTCTGTGGTGTGTTGTGGTTTCCAAAATTAGAAGTAGAAAAGAGGATGTATAGCGTGTTTGATGGATTATGAACTAAGAATTCCGAAGCTGGAGCAACTAGCACATTCCAAAGTACTAGTTTGAATAATATTAGACCTGGTTGATGTATCTTGCCTGTCAAGGCAATTGTACCAACTATGTTATAAAAGTGAAAACCAGATGTGTATACATTTTCTTCAGTTCTTGGAAATTGTGGATTTATGATAAGTGATGTACCAGATAAATATTGATAGTACTAGATTAATACTTGGCACTGCACGAAAATGGTGCTACAGTCTTTTTTGTTTTTCTTTTCTGGGGCATGACATTCTTCTGAGGTTGTGCACCAACTATTTGATTCTACAGGGATGAAGTAATGAAGTGAAAAGAAAAATCAATTACATCTTTGCCTGCTTTATTCTTTTTTGGCAGCTTGTTACTTATGTTGTTTGTTATCCTTTGTGCAGGTTCCTAGTGGTGCAACAGGAAATTACCTTCTTGGACTAATTTACAGGTTCATTTTTTATGGCATTACTGAATTAGTGTTTGCAGCATATTTTGATTTGCAGCACATAGTTCATTATATTTAACCTCATCTTCCTGTAGGTACACTGGCAGAATGTCTGCTGCAGCTGAGCAATTTGTACAGGCTTTGACTCTAGATCCTCTTTTATGGGCAGCATATGAGGAATTGTGTATATTAGGTTGGTGCACTATACACCCATAATTGAAGTTTCAAGTAGGTTCGTACTTAATTTTGAATTTTTGATACACTAGACGTACTTGCATCAAGTGTTTCTTCACATCAAAGTTTTTGTAAGGTTTAGTAGTAGAGAATGAAAAATACGATGCAGATTTTGCAGGATGCACCTTTGAAAATATGTGATTTATAGTGGATCTTTAAATGTTCTTCATATGCTTTGCGTTGTAGGCGGCTGTCTCGCTTCTAACTTAACATTTTGAAATATGGGGACTTCTGTATATCAGAACATTTGAGTGCCACCGCAATAAATTCTGTATATAAATATGCGTTGATATGCATTGCAATCTAGCCATTCTTTTTTAGCTTGATGTTATCAATGAACACACATATTTTTATCAGCCGTTATGCAGAACATTAGGCCATTACCACTATACTGAGTGATCACACGCATTATTACCCTTGCTTTTCTGTTGCAGTTACACTATGGCTCAATATTCCTTGCATGGAAGGCCTCATCCTCGCTAAAAATCTACAAGTACACTTTGAAAATGCGGGAAGTTATAAACATACGCTAAAAGTGTGTCACCATCTTGCAGGTGTTGCTGAAGATGCAAACGAGTGTTTTAGTGAAGCAACTGCTTTACGTCTCCAGCAGGAACACACATCCACATCAAATCCAGAAAAGTCGAACTTTGTCAATGAAAACCGAGTTCTATCTTCCAGTATGTCAGCAAGCCTCAGGGATATTAGCCCTAAGCAAATCAAACATCTGCATGCTAACAACACAGCAGAAGTACCTGGTTATCCTCATGTAAGAGCAACTGCATTGCACGTGCAGAACAGCGTACCATCTAATGTAGCACAGTTTGACACCCCATCACCAACTGTAACACAGGTTAGTAGAACCTATTTGATTCTTCGCTCTGTAGGATCATTATTATTATTTTTATATAAAAATAGGACCCTGTAGGATTATCTTTCAGTGTAAATTTGAACGACTAGATATAATCAACAGTTGCTAGAAGCATCTTAAGCAGCCAGGAATGTGTTATGTTTCACATTTTGTGGCACTGGCAGAGATGGCTTATGTTAAGCAGGCAGGAATTCCCCAGAAACTGCATGTTTGATCTATCCGGATTTTTTATATCATTTTTCTTTGAAGACTCTGAATATAAAGAGCTGTGAGGCTTGGCATATCATAATTATTTTTTTTGCAGCAGTTGATTTTCTATGGCTTGTTTTTTTGGACAGAGAGGAAGTAATAGTGAAACATTATAAGAATTTCAAGTCAGTAGTGCTTGGAGACCTCATTCCTTCGTTTACAAGATTTAGTTCGTAACTTGTTCGACTTGTTTCTATGGCAGAGTTGTATTTTACTTAATTTAATTAATTTTGCAGACATCTGGTATTGTTCCACCACCACTCTTTAGGAATGTCCATGCTTATCATAATACAACAAGTGGTGGTGCTCCTGCCAAACCAAAGGTTAATGGAGCGAACCAACCACTTAGGAGAAAATATGTGGACGAAGCAAGGTTAAAGAAGGTTATTCTTTCATGAATTGAAACCTGCTCTCTTGTAACTAACATATTTTCCTACATATTACCTTGAGCTTCTAGGGGTTTCTCTGTATGTCAAGTCATTGTAGTGCACATTTCTTCTCTTAATGTGGATATTGGCTACTCCTCTTTTTAGTATTTTTCTTAAATCCTCTTTGAAAAGGATACACGTGCTTGGAGTCAAATGCACATCGGTTTGGTATTTTACATTTGCTTGTACTAGTGCTGCTTGCTAATGTTTCAGTATTGATTGTGAATGTAGTCTTAACCTTCTGACTGTTTTGAGTCTAAAATTCAGTCATGGTTCTTTACATCAGAATTCAGAATGTCAGTTCCTTGCTGTTACCTAGTGGTCCATAGTGTCAGGACTGCAGTCATTTTTTTTAGTTTATTTGCTATTACATGGTGATTTGTATTGTTCATTAATTACTAATCACCATATTGGCTGCAAGCAGTTCCATTCTTCAGTAGCAGTCAATTGTTTACCAGCACGTAACCAGAGTGCCATGATATAATATGCTTGATTCTAGCTGGTTTGCTAATGCCTTGCAGTATTATTCTGATGATGTTTATCTGATTGCTAGATTGTTGCCTCATTTTTATCTGTCTATTCTTTTTATCCTCTTCACATTCCAGTAGTGATGTATACAATAATTGTGGGATACTAGGGAATGAAAAGATTGCTATATGCCTGCATATTTTCTGTAACATTCTCATCTTGTTGTCACAAGTTCGTCCGTGAACCATGATATAATACTCAGTGGATGTGAAACTTGTTAAATCTTTACTTTGGTTCCTTTGTGATCTTTCTTTTCTTAGTGCCTTTTGTTGGAATGGCCCCTGTAATTTAATATAGGATGAGGATCTATATGTTTTTGTTGTTCTGTTACTTTGAGATCTGGCTGTTGATAGTTAGCATATTCTTTTTAGTTTGTGCTTTAATTTTTTTGCTTATGGTGATATTAAACTGAATACACTTTTCAGGTTTCTGGAAGGCTGTTTAATCAGAGTAGTGATTCAGTACCTCGAAGAAGTGCAAGACTTTCTAGAGATACAACACTAAATTCGAATTCAAATATCTCACAATTTGGAGGGAACATAACAGATCACTCGTCAGGTAAATTGCGAGTAAACTCGTCCACGTCATCAAAATTGTGTTCAACAGCTGTACGTTCTATGCAAGTTAGGAAAGGAAAGCCACGGACTACAGAAATTTTTGTTGAAGGTGATTATCATTTCAATGTGGATGATTCATCAAATTATATAAACCTAGCAAAATTTGGTTGATATGTTGTTATGTACCTGTGCAATATGGATCCATTTGCATATTTTCCTAGATGTTTATGTTCCTTTTATGATTCAACATTAGTTATAAACTTATATTAAGTCATCAAATTGGTATTATTTTGTTCTGCCCAGCACCCATACATCTCCTAATGCTGGTTCAAAATTTTAAGCATCTATAATACTACCAGAACATTATCTGTTCTCTCTTCGAGTGTATACCAGTGTTTATTTACTTTCAGTTTCTTTTTTGACATTGCACAGGAGCAGCAGAACTTCTTGTCTCTTTTCTTTGGCATGTCGCTTTGTTTGATTTTTAGGAACATAAATAAAGTGTTTCCACCAAATTCATATATTTTCTGATTCTATGCTATTTTGAACTCCTCACTCCTATATGGAAATTCTCCCTAATCATTGAGATCAAATATTGAAAGAAATCTCTTTCCATGAAATCCTGTTTCAAGAACCCTGACAGAGATTACTAAATGAAGCAATATGTTTCTCCTTTACCGCATCACTACCATTCTTTCACCTTAGCTTTTGCTATAGTGCATTTACATAGTTTTGAGGAATTAATATTATACTTTGTAGGTATAATTTTTTGCATTAGGTTGCACTACATGGATGGCGCAGCATGTTCTACACTTCTACTCAACCATATTCATGAATGATGGAAGTGATTTTTCTGAATCTTAGGAGGCAGGTATGAAGCTGTTGATGAAATGTGGACAGATAATATAGCAGCAACTTCATCTTCTGTAAGTATAGCTGATGGAAGATGCTTTGAACAAGATAAAGCTGAACAAATTCTGTCACAAGACTCCAAATTGGCGATTGGTATCAGGGAGCTATTGGGACTTCTACGGACACTTGGGGAAGGCTATAGGCTTTCTTGCTTGTTTAAGAGCCAGGTATGTTAAAGATGTTTGTGTTACAAATGTTAACCTTCTAACCAGTGATGTGGCTAATTTCATTCACTTAATGGTCAGGAAGCATTGAAGTCTACAGAAAACTCGAGAGCCACAATTTAATACTGGATGGGTTCTATGTCAGGTACAACCCATGCAATATGGTTGGAGATTTCCTATATGCTTTTGATTCTTGTAATAAAAATTTGGTGTGTTTGTTTGTTATCTATTGCGATACATATGGGGGTTTATGTAGTACTCTCTACGTTTATTTTTATAAGGTGCCCACATATTTCAAGATTCAAACTTTATAATGTTTGACCAACAATTAGTCCAACAATATATAGGTTTAGTGACACTAAAGTGGTACTATTACATTGGTATTTGAATACTTTCATATGACCATGCTTTTGTAGTTATTAGCAATATATCATAAAAAATTAAAGGTCTAAAATAAAAAAAAATCAATGTAGGAGACCGTGCCAAGTCAAACAGCGCCTTATAAAAATCAACGGAGGGAGTATTGCGGGTGACTCGATGACAACTTTGTTTGCTTCCTCTGGTTTAAACTTGGAAATGACTTAAATCAACCCGATGATGTAATGAATTCATGATGGTCTATTTATTGGGAGGATAAGATGATAGCCTGTGCTGACTGTTGATCTTTTGTTTGACGCAATTTGGGGATCGAAATTTGTAAGCTTACAACTTGGACGTCAACCTTGAACACTGATTGTTTGAGTTGGAATCTCGGACTAGTTCATTTTAATATAGATTCGCACGAGTCCCTTAATTGCAGATACTTAATTGTCACTTTAATAAAAGATCGGTCTCTACTTTATAAAAACTATATCATAACATATTTTGTACTATATGTTGGAGTGTGTGTGTGCTATTATGTAATCTTGTAATGACCTCTTTGAAAACCTAGTAAATAAAAGGAGTGTGGGTGTGCTGTCAACAAGACTATGTACATAGGTATAAACCACACTGTCATTTTCATTACGACAGTGTAAATTTGTTTTGTTGGCAAGAAAAGTTCATTTTCGTTTTGGTCAACTATGCAGGTTGGGAAGGCATATTTTGAATTGGTCGATTATTTAGAAGCTGATCATTTCTTTGAGTTAGCGCATCGACTATCACCATGCACATTGGAGGGAATGGACATCTATTCCACTGTTCTTTATGTAAGTGAACTCACTGCTGATGGACTTGCCTACTTTATTGCCACCTTTAGCTCCAAGCTCACATGATTCTTTTGCAGCATTTGAATGAGGAAATGAGGCTAAGTTACCTTGCTCAAGAGCTTATTTCTATTGATCGACAATCTCCTCAAGCATGGTTTGTCTTTTATCCCCTTAATGTGAATAATCATGTTGGCTCCTTTTCTTTTCCCAATATTTCAATTTTGTTTTTTTTTCCTCTCTCCATCTTGCAATGGTTCCTTTTTGTTTGAACCTGAACATGGGGTTAAAAGAAACTAAAGTTGAGGATTATGAAAAGAAAATTTCTGGTTGGTCCGATCTTGGTTTAACCATTTTAAATGTGGTCTCGTTCTTGATGCAGTGCAAAACAGCTGGATGAGTCTATGGGGCAATTGCAATTATTTAGTGGAAATGCTTTCAAACTGACCCCTCATTACATAATATAATGTTACATTTCCTAATGCATCTGTTTTGAATGTGCAACAGGTGTGCGGTGGGAAATTGTTTTGCCTTGCGGAAAGATCATGAGACTGCTTTGAAGAACTTCCAACGTGCTGTACAGCTTGGCTCAAGAGTTGCATACGCTCACACTCTGTGCGGTCACGAGTATGTTTTGGCTCCTATAAATATTTATTTTATATGCCTATCTGAGTAAAGTGGGCCATATGTCCCTAAACTTGCGCGGGCATGTCACTTGAGTCCCTAAACTTGTATAAGTGTGCAAACAGGGGTCCAAACCACACTTAATTAGCAATTAATGATAATGTGGCAGTTTGACCATATTTAAGCCAAAGTTTGACCACGCGATTGCTAACTAATATCAATCAGAAGCTTGTAAAAATTGTCCAATAACATGTGGAAACTTCCTTAAATCCAAAAAAACAATTATCTAGTGATTACAAATGGCGATCACATGGTCAAATTCGAAGTTAGATTGAGCTAAGGTGTCATGTCATCTCTAATTACCAATAAAGTAGGATTTGGATCTTTGTTGACCCACTTATACAAGTTTGGAGACCTAAATGTGCAATTCTCAAGTTTAGGGACCTATGGTGCAATTTACTCTTTCTATTTCATCCTGTATTCATGTTTGATGCCAGCTGTCAAATTTTCTAATCCGCCATTCCTTGGAACTATAGGTATTCTGCGTTGGAGGATTACGAGAATAGTATTAAATTCTACCGATGTGCACTTCAGGTAGATGAAAGGCACTACAATGCCTGGTATGGCCTTGGAGTGGTGTACCTTCGCCAGGAAAAGTTTGAATTTGCAGAGCATCATTTCAGAAGGGCATTTCAGATAAATCCTCGCTCTTCTGTTCTTATGTGCTATCTTGGGATGGCCTTGCATGCTCTAAAGGTTTAGATCATTTATCATCTTCAAATGCTTTATTGTCTTCTGGACAATGCTTAACTATGAACCTTCTTTCTGAATTCAAACTTATCAGAGGCATGAGGATGCATTGGAAATGATGGAGAGAGCTATATTTGCTGATAAGAAGAATCCACTTCCCAAGTATCAGAAGGCTTTAATCCTTGTAGGCCTTCAAAAATATCCAGAAGCTCTGGATGAGTTGGAGCGGCTAAGGGAGGTTGCACCTCATGAGAGTAGTATGTATGCACTGATGGGAAAGATCTACAAGCAACTTAATATTCTTGACAAGGCTGTATTTTGCTTTGGCATTGCCCTGGATTTAAAACCTCCCGCAGCTGACCTTTCTATAATTAAGGTATAGCACTATCCTATTTTTCCTTCTTCCTGCCCGCTGCCACCTCCACCCCTTTTCTGATTCCCGTACTATCCCTTTTTAAAAGCTTATCTCTGTCTCTCTTCCTAGGGTGGTCCAGTAATCATTGCTAGTAAAATTGTTGCATTTATTTTTAATTTCTTGCCACTACCTTGTCTCATTGGTTTTAATTCATTTGTGTTTGAATAACTGAGTTACATGTTCGTCTGATGTATGGCAGTCTGCAATGGAAAAAGTACACCTTCCAGATGAACTGATGGACGATGATATTTAAGTTCACTTTACAGCACAAATCAAGGAACGGGCATTTAGTCGGATCTTAGATGCCCTGTTTGTGCTTTTCGAGTTCTGGCTTGCTTGTGCTTTCCAAGGGAACTCGGAGATTCAAGGAACAAACTGCACCATCCTGAATCAGAATTTGCTGCTTGTATGGATTTTCTTTGGGTGTTAGTGTCACATTAACCATGCAGTTTTGTAGCATTAGCTGTAACCTGTAAACCGAGAGCACAAGCACAGCAGCTGCTGCAGTAGTTTAGATGTACAAGTTGAGTGTTGGCAATGAGGCCTGTATCATTGTACAATTGTCAGATGACCAAAAGAAATCATTGACTAACAATGAAGATTAACGGAGGATGAGATCCTTCTGATTCAAGCAGATCGCAAATCGCATCACTTTCTTTTCTGGTGTCATATTCAAGGTTGGAAGCATTTCTGCACAAGTCAAAAGCTATGGAGAAGGCGGAGGATGCTTCGCCGAGTCAGCCTCATTCCACTGTAAGTAGTGGGGAGATAATTTATCAAATTTGTGCATGGCTTTACATGCAAGCATTCTCTTGCCATGCTAGTGTGCTAGTTTTTATGATTGCTGGCTGCTAACCCGGCATTATCAAGAAATGATTGAGGAAGAGTTTTACAGCAATAGGCAATAGTTTACTTTCGCATGCTGTAATGTGCAATACCTGTTTATTTACATGAACATGGAAATGATCGGGTAAGATCTATTTTTGGTCCCGCTCAAATATGGTGGCTGATCAGGTGCACAAAACACGAGTTGTCTTCACCATTTGAATCTACATTGCAGCGCATTAATAATTAGTCATTTGAACTTGTAGATCTCACTCAGTGTTTTTACGTATGGTGAGCTGCATCAAGGCATCAACCGGTTCTTACTCTTCCCCCAGTACTGGAAAAGTGGAAGTATTTAGCTGCAATGAGTTGTCACAATGCTGTTGTTTCTGTCTGATCAGATATAAGTGCATCTGTGAAGCAGATCGTGCTGCTAATTTTGCTACTGTTTTCCTGCTAAATTTGAGCCATCTTTCTCCGAGAAACCCTTCCTATACATGGTTCTCTGTTGCTAACTATGTTGCTTTATAGCACATTCCACAGTTGTTGCTCTAGTTTGTTACTCTCTCCTATATAAGATTTGAATATGACGCAATATTTGGGCAGCATCACCATCCACATTGACTTCGAAAGGTAGCCCGTTAACAGTATATTCACCGTAACCAACCTACAAGCTCAGGCGCAACATAAGTGTACATGCCCTGCTGGTCCTGACTAGCGTGCTAAGCTTGGCGCTCCTGTAATAACGAACTAATTGTGGGCGTCTTGGCTTCCCATTGCCATGGCAAACGGAGGCTACACCGGTATACATACTGACAAAATCCAGTCGGGCCCGTCGCCTCAGGTGCAATTATTGAAGCGATCGCGACGACCAAAGGTCATTTGATTTCTCTACAAAGCTATATGCGACGAGAAAACAAACCATCGCGAAAACAATATGCCATCATTATCGATACGTCGTTAGCACACATTGCACTCCTACCCTTCTTATAAATTACGAGCTCTCTCGTAGTCGCGCTCTAGCAGCCATATTAACAGGTAATTCTTATGTAATATATGTGTACATATATGTATGCATATTTATTTATTTTATTGTAATTTTTAATTTACAGTACTGTACTATCATTATCAATCTTTGTATTAACATTTTGTCTATTTTATCTGTTATAAGGTATGTCTGTACCGAAGCTTCCGAAAGACTTCTACGATGGGAACATACACATGCATACACACACATATATACACACATATATGTACCTATATTACATACATATATATATACATATATGTACCTATATTAGATATACATACATATATACATATACACACATATATGTATACACAAATATACAGTAGCGCTATTCTGCGTACAGTTTTGTGCCGCGGAAAGTTATCACCAGCTGTGAGAAAAGTTATCATCGGCTGTGAGGAAAGTTACCACCAGTTGTGTACTGTAAATGTTCGACAGTAACTTCACTCACTATCGATGGTAACTTTATTCAGAAACATCAGTAACTTTCCAGCACTGTGAAAGTTTAGTAATAACTTCATTCAGAATCGATGATAACTTTATTCAGAAACGTTAGTAACTTCCCTTCGTATTTTACACATATGCGCTGGTTAGTGTTTCTACATATATATACACATATATACATGTATATATACACATATACATATATGTATACACACATACATACACATATATACATATATATACTGTTTATTTCGTCATAAGTTTTTATTTGTAGTATTTTATTGCTATTATAAATCTTCGCACTAATATTTCATCTATCTCGTCTGTTGCAAGGTATATATTTACCAGAACTTCTGAAAGAGCTCTACGATGAGAACCACCTGTGCCAAAATATGGATTTTACTCCTGTCTCTCTCCCTCAGTTTTTTTCCTCCAGTATAAATCTAGTTCACTCTACTATGTGTTTGTTTGTTTGCTCAAAGCACATAAATTTTCCTCTCAATCTTTTATTGCTATCTTGTTCTCGTAATCTTTGTGTGACAGTGTTGTTAGGACAGTGTCATGCCGCTTCAACGCTTGGATGGCCCCATGGAATCGTCTATGTCAATTTGTCCGCACCAACTCGGACGATTCCGTGCGCCATCTCTATACTGTGTCCAGCGTCTAGGAGGTTGTTAGATATCCAGAGAGAAGTTACTTCAGGCATGTTTAGGATGGTGTTAGTATAATTATATTTTTTTATTGTAGCTGATTTATTTTTTGTGTCCAGCGTCTAGAGTTAGATATCTCATTACTAATATAATTAAATTTAAAAAAGTTTATTAAAAAATTTAAAAAGAAAAATATATTAGCCCATCACAGACAATGCAAAGTAATATGTGAAAAAAAGGAAAAAACCAAAAATAAATAAAAAATAGAAAAAGACAAAATTAATAAATAGTGAAAAAACAGAAGTCAGAAACTAAATTGAGTGATGCCGAATTTTCTAAGGTAGGATAGAATTTGTACTTTAGTTGGCCTCACTCGAGAATCCGTGTTGTAGAAAAATAATCTTGTTATGTTATGGCACTAAATGAATTTATTATTTTAGTAACATTTTCTTACTTGTTGTAGGGTCTAATTTAAATTTTAACACAGTGCCCTCAATATGTCTGGTACGACCCTGTTTATGAGTACACCCTCACACATACTATTCTCTGTGTTGGTCATAAGGAATTGAAACAGTGATACCATGGTCATTTGCATCTACAATTCATTTGATCCATAATTCTTAACCCCCTAGTCTTACCCAAAAAAAAAATGGAGGGAGTATCGTGTGATTTCAATGCATTTTATCACCATCAACAACATAGATAGGTGCGACTAGTAATATTCATAGCCAGTAGTAGGTTTCTCTCTCCTTTTAAATTTTGAGTTGGACAATCATCTTTATGACTATTTTAAGGTACGTTTGGAGACGTGGCATTTTTTTATTCCCGTGAAAATTGAATTTTATATAAAATTTCTTGGAATTTTATAAC
Organism: Melocanna baccifera; assembly: GCA_036346265.1. NCBI lineage: Eukaryota > Viridiplantae > Streptophyta > Magnoliopsida > Poales > Poaceae > Melocanna > Melocanna baccifera. The sequence goes on from CM070692.1 coordinate 4,603,104, forward strand.
CGAAATGCCTGTTTGAAACACAAAAAATTTGTAAGAATATGACGAGATATTATTACTTCTTCGAAACATTTCCACAGAGTTATTCTCGTGAAATCCCTTTGTTCCAAATACGAAAAAAATCACTTTTGCTAACCGTTACGATTTGTGCACTTGTCTACCTAAAACTCATCGGATCATCCGTCATCCGTGTCTATTTGGTGGATCGCGAGAGTAGTGCGAGACGATATGAAGTGAGAATGGCATGGCTACCTGGGCTGTGTGAAAGGAGGACGGTGGCGATGGGACGACGCGACGCGAGAATGACACGGCCAGGCCGACGATGACCGGCGGCGCAGGCCGATGATCGACGGAGGTGAAAACACACGGGGTCGTGAGGTCATGAGCTGTGACAAGGCCAATTTTACCGGGGAGTAGAACCGTCAAAAGTAAAAAACGCAAGACGCGACGAAGAAAAGGGGAAAAGATCTGTCGCTAGGACAGGACGGCCCCAGTCCGTCAGCCCTAACACTGGGGGCATCTCGGTCATTTCTACCACGGCCATTATATTATAGGATAATTGATCGTATACTCTAAAGTTGATTGAGTATTATCAAAATATCCTCTTTTATATAATAACAAATAAAATGCCCTAAAGTTGAGAGGCTAATTAATAATCTGATCTTTTTGTTTTTACTGTTTAACCTTATATGAAATGACCAAAATACCCACAGCTTCTTTTTCCTACTCTCCCCTCCTCTTTCTTCTTCAAATCTGGTCAACTTGCTCTTTCTTATTCGAATCTGAACGTCTACAACTGCACCACCCCTCACCCTAGTGTCGCCACCGTCAGGCTCAACTGCCACCACTGAAGTCACCAACTTTGTCAGCACCTCCGAGATGACCCTTGGGGAGAAGGAAGGGAAGGGGAGGGCATTTTTGGTCATTTTTATGAAGAAAAATGATTTAAAATAGAAAATGTCAAATCATCAATTAGCCTCTTAATTATAGGATATTTTATACGTTATCATATAATGAAAGTCGTTTTATAAATAGCGTCTCAACTTTAGGGTATATCATCTATTACCTCTTATATTATATAGTTTTTCTACAGTACACACCATTTAACTTTGGAAGATTTGATGATTTACCCTATCTTTCATTGCCACTCGATAAAACACCCTGTGATGTCTCGCTGATATGTAGAACTAGGGTCCCACGTATCAGTGAGACATTACTTGCTATTTCAATGAAAGATAGGGTAAATCATCAATTCTTCCTTTAAATTTGTCGTCCATTATTTATTTTTCAATCCAACAGTTAGATTTATTAGGATTTGGTTACACTACGCTATGATGCAGAAGAAAGTATTTTTTGAGGGGCAAAATAGTAACTATGTGCGATTATCTTTCTTTTATTGTGATGTGTGATTATTTGAAGGGTCAAACCCTAATTGCATTATCCTCCATTGCTACACAAGACGAGGATGCAATAATTAATGACCACCAAGCTCCTAAACAGCTGCATCAAGGGACGACATGACATCTTAGCGACGACCAAATAACCAAGACGAAGCACGCTATCATATGAAGAATCAAACAGAGATAGATTCATCGTTTCTGAAGAGAAAGAGAGAGAATCCATTGTCGTGTAGTGGATGTTTAGCATTCCATGGGATGAATATGCAGTGTAATTTTCATGTTTAGTGTTAATTTGATGAGAGGTTTGAGGTGCCGATGCTCTTGACGGCGCTCCATCTTCGACGAGAGCGGCGACATCGCTTGCTTTTGCTTTAGGAAGGTTAGGGACAATCTAAATTAAAACAATAATACCCCTTTGAAAGTTAAGGGTATTGCTATTTTTTTAAAAGGATTTAAGTCAAAAAGTCTATAATATCTTTAATAAATCAATGAGTAGATTTCATGCATGGTTAAAATCTGGACACAAGTAACACCATTGCAATGAAAAATTCTAATTTTGACCTTATACGTATGTAAATTCCGTTTGTACAGGTCATATTATATTCGAGACGGCAGGTCTAATCCTGATTTTGATTTCCCCCTTACAGGTCATATTATATCGGAGGAGTTACCGATTATCAAGGCAGGAACCTCTCCGCCTTCTTCTGCTCGTGCTCCAATTATGAGCACCAAACCCGCTGCCCTCAAAGTCTGAACCCACCTCCCCCTCTCACACTCGCCTCGCCTCGCCTGCGCTCCCACCGCCGGGTAATGCTCACCAAACCCTAGCTTCGTCTCCCTCCTCGCTTCCGGTTTCTCGCGGCGCCGATCCCGCCGTGGGTTTCCGGGGATCCCTCGCGCGGGTTCGTGGGCGAGCGGGCGTCTCCGGGTCGTATCGCTCGCGCGGCGCCAAGTAATGCTCGGTTCCTCGTCCGGTTGTTGCGGCGTGGGTGTGGCGTGGTGCTTGTTCGTAGTTCGTGCTTGGGGTTTTCAGGCGAAAGTGGGTTTTATTTTTCGTGGGTTTTGGTGTTGTTTGTGTGATGCTTTGGTGTGCGGCTTACGTGCTTACGGGTTGCTTTGCTTGCGTTGTGGTTGATGCGTCATAGGAGGCTATTTTTTTCCAATATTGTTTTGTTGGTTGCGAAAAAATGCATCTGTGTACGTTTCTCTCTCGTCCTCGCGCGGGCGCGTGTTTGTTCTTGCTTTTTTTTTTGGGCAAATTACTCCGCAGAGTCCGAGAGGGTTTTGGTGCGCGCTTCGATTTCGTTTTTGGGGATGATTTTTTTCTTTTGAAGGTGGTTTCTTTTTGTGGACTTCGGGGGCGGAATCGAAAGTAAGAGGCAGCCTAAATTCACGATTTTGGTCGCGATCCTGTGTATTTTGCGCTGCTCTTGTTGCATTTTTCGTGGAATGCGAGCAGTATCTTTAGTTGTGTGAGAAGGACATTTGCTTTTTTTTTTTTTAATTTTCTGAAATCGTGTGAGGTGGACATTTGATACGATTCATGGCCTTGTTTGAGGCCTCGGTGCTGCATTGGAAATGCCGGGGGTTGAATTTTTGTTTGTTGACTTATTTGTCTGTATTTGATGGTTTTATACCATTGCCTTAGTTCGAGTCATTTGGGGGTATCCTGCTGCATGTTACAATTTTTGGTGGTAGCTTGAAGCATGTGCTCATACATGTAATTAGGCATTTCGGTGTATATGATTTGCCTGCTGAATTTTTGGCGTTTGGCCTTTGGGGTGAAGCTTGGTCTGCCTGGTCTTTGCCGGATTGGCTTGTTCGCACCATTTGTGTTCTTTGCAATTTCTACAGGAACAGTTGTGTTACCTGGGCGGGTGGTTTCACGTGTTATGAGAAGGATAATCATCTTGTTGCCCTGCTGGCTTGATCTTGGAGGATTAATTGTGCTGCATCTGGGCTATTAATAATGTTGTAGCATTGATATACTTATTTTCTCCCATTAGGATTTCTTTTGTGGTACAATTTGAGGATAGAAAATCGTTTATTTGTTTATACCGGGTTGTGTAATGGTCGTATATTACTTTAGAATTGTTGTGGACATGTTTATGCTTTGTGCATGTCTTGGCTACCTATATTTTATGTTTTACTTTGATTTTCTTGTTCAACTTCAAGAGAGATATACCAGTTTAGCGTAACACATCACATAGGATTGATTTAGTTTGGATGTACGTGCATTATCTTATGCTTTGAGAAAATTAATTATCATTTGATGTGTGTTACTGTTTCTAGGAGGTGAAGGAAAGGATGGGGGATGAAGCGATTGATTTGAATGAGCCATCACATGAAAATCATGGTATGGCTGTATGAGTATCCTTGTTATAATGGTATAGCCACATCATATTTGTAGATCAGGCTCCCCGAAAAAATAAGAGGACATTGCACCAAGTCCACCTGTGTGCTGATGAAACTTTACATATTCCAAAGTCCCACCTGTACATTTAATTTTGATAGTCTACCACATATACTCCTAAGTGTTAAGTGCATATTAACAGCTGTGGTTTTGTACTTTTAATCGCTTGCTAATGGATGATAGGCTTAGATAGTGTCCAAGTGCTCTTGTTAACACACGCTAAGTGCCAAAATTCTCATTCCTAATTTGCAATTTTCTAAATATAGCAGTAAACGGCAAACAAAAGAAAAGGAGAAAAAAAAAGAAAAGGTAGCAAGGTGTTAATTTGTACTGATTCAGATTTATAACGGATAATTTTTAGATCCGAAGTACAATAGGTAGATTGTCAAAATTTAAACAGTGAGAATCTGCAAATTTATAGAAGTACATGTTGGCATGTTGCTATAGTTTCAAAATTGGTATCAGTTAAATAATGTCAACATACCCATCCAGTTTTTTTCTTAACTTGAACTTAACAGTTAACTCTTATATCTTATTATGAATGATGTTTGCTTCTTTTAGCCCTTTCTTTGGACTGTTGTATGTGGTACAATTTATTTTCTGCAAAATTTGGCCTGAAGGATATATAATTTTTAATGGTAGGTGGTGGCTTGAACTATGTATTGCTGCAAAAGGATTCTAAGTGCATATGCCGCACCAAAGTTTGTGATCTTCCAATAGAAGTGTAAGTTGATCTTAATTTTTCCGACTGGTGGTTCTAGTGAGTACTTTGTATACTGGCTTGGACCAAAACTATTAGTGAATAAAGAATTCTTTATGATTTCTGTAGCACACGATAGTGTAGCATACTATCGTCAATTACTGAATCTAGTGTACAGTATGGATGGGTGGACTTTTGACTATTGTTATAACATGCAATGCTGCTGTGCTCATGTTTAATACTAGCCTAATCCACTTGAATGAAGTTAATCCTTTGTTTCACAATACAGAATAAGGAGGCACCAAATCTAAGAAATAATTAATGTCATTGTACCATGCACTCTTGATTTCCTCAATTGACAAACATTGTAAAACAATGCATCCCAAGAAAATGGACAAATATTGCGAAAAGGGGGAGTTTTTTTTAAAAAAAATTACGAAAGTATCCCGTGTCTAGCCCTGTTCTTTTTGGCTTTTCTGTTGCCTTTTGCATTTGGCTTCTCTCAGCAATCACTATTTATTAGACTAATAAGTCACAGCCCAAAAGAACATGCCCTATACTTTTAAAAATTGTATGCATGCTTGGCTGAATTTTGCACCAGTGTTCTGTAAAGTCAGAACATTGGAGTAATTTTTGCTTTCCTTTTACAGGCCCTCGGTTTGGTCGATCACTCAGTTTGTGCGAACTAAGGTATACAAGCTGAGTGGATTGCCAAAATTTTCACTGCTTCCTGATCCGGAAGATGATCGACAGAATAATGAATGGGGAAAGTTTATGCGTTTCCTTTGGAACAATCAAAGGGTAAATATTATTTTCACTGTATGAATATTTACTCATAATTTCTATTTTATGAAAGATACAAGATAAGCTACACTTTTATTTGTGGGTGTGGCTAGCTAGATGGGTTGTAGGAATTTTTATTTTTCAATTGACTAAAATCAACTTTCAGGCAGTTCTTTTTTGTTGCCTGCAAGTAAGCAATATGTATTTTGTTATACCACCATGTACTAGCTCTATTTTGCTGTCTGTAATGCGAGGGCTCTTGTTCCTTTTTTTTTGTGTGTTTTGAAGGCTGGTATTGTTAGATGTGGGTCCTTCACATTCCACATTCTTCCCCCTCAATCTCATGAACGTCCTAATTTCTCGCATGCGGTGGTCGTGTACAAGACTGAACAAGATGATCCTGGAGACGGCAAACAGATGGCAGGAATAGCTGGTGAGAGTTTTGCTATGTTTCTTCCTGATCAGGAATGCTTTCTGGGATTATTCATTAGTCCTTCATGAGTAGCCAATCTGTTGTATTGTTTGTTTAATAGTGGCAAGCTTTTTGACCATTGGCAAGACATTACAGTAATCTCAATTTCATCATTAGCAGTTTATTCATGTTGGTGACATCATGTCATTTCCTAAGAGTCGCATTTGCTGAGCTTTCTTCTTTTTCACTTTCTTCATTTGGATGATTACTTGTTCATGTTGTTGTTGTGGAGTTCTATCCATAGTTGGAACTGAAGCTGCGCATCTGTGCATCATCATATGCCGTATTTGCTATTAACTTTTGGTGATTTAAATTATTTTTGCTTATTGATTTTCTTCACTTATCTGTTGTGCCACCAGAGAGAGATGTGAACAATGCTAGGCCATACTTGAGAGAGGAGATTTGTGATAATGGACCAAATCCAAAGGCGATGAATACTTCGCATAAGAGGAATCATCATGGTCCATATATCACGGAACTCCATAGATCAGTTTCAGAATCCTCACCATGCGAGTCTGTTGAAGATGGTCCTAGAGTCTTAGATCCAATAGTGAAAAAGAGAAAAGCTACTCTTACAAAAAATTTCGTCAGCACAGATCCTAGTTATCTGCGAACACTCAGTCAGACACATGCAGGTTGGATCTTTGGAGCAATAGCAGAGCTCATTGACAACTCCAGAGATGCTGGCGCATCTAGGTACATCCATGACTTCAAGATGCTATAATCCGAAAGTGATGGTTTGTTTATTTTTAAAATCATTTTTAGGCCCAGTTTGGCATCGCTGTTAATGTGTCGTGCTGCGCTGTGTAATCTTAGTTAGTTAAAAGAATCTTTATTAATTCTAGTTCTAGTAATAAATTATTAAAAAAATCTTTATTATTCTAGTAATAAATTATTTCTGTTATAGCTCTAAAAAGTAAGATCAAGGTTTTCAATTAGTTAATATTTCCAAAAGTAATAAAATAAAATGGTAAATTAAAAAGGCGTCATTGTGCCAAACTAGGCCTTGTTTTACCATCTCATTTTCCTTCTCTTCCAGGTGAATGTGTACATGCATATTCTATCAGTGTAGACTGTACAAACTGGCCTGCTTTTGTCTGTAGTTTCCACAAAATGTGACCTGTGGCTGTAGCAATACGTTTTCTAAACAATTCCTCACTGAGGCTAGTGTTATTAACAGTTTTGAAAAGACTATTCCAGTTGTTTGATTGTGCTAACTGCTTCTTTCTTGTTTATTCTCCTTTATCTTTCTGAAGGTTGGATATTTCCATCAAATCTATGTTTTCAAAGAAAGCAGAAGGAAAAGTTCATGTCTTATCTGTAATTGATGATGGCCATGGAATGACTTATGCTGAAATGATGAGAATGATGTCATTTGGTCACAAACGACCAAATGAACATTGCCAGGATCAGATTGGAAGGTTTGGTATTGGATTTAAGGTAAATATTTCTCAACAAATTGCTGTAGAATGGATTGATCTTCCTTTCTTTCAGCCTTTCTAGTTTCACCTCGTAATGTTTGATTCCCTCTTCTTATGCTGTCCTCAATTCCTCAGCATTCCTGTGATCTATGTTATAGATGACTTTTAAATATTTCAATCTTTTACCTCCCAAGCTGCCTTCATATGTTATATTGCTATGGTGTGTCTGATTTATTTGAAATGTGTGACCAAACTTGTCTGAATACCATATAGATAGCTTCATACTTACCTCAGCCTGTGGCCTTATTCTTTTAGCTTTTCAGCGGCTTTTGGCTTCTCTCAGCAATCATTATTCATTAGGCTAATAAGCCGTTGCCAAAAGCCAAAAGCCAGAACCCAAAAGAACATGCCCTATAATGCACTGCGTAGATGTGTAATGCTGTTGAGTAAATGAGAACTTGTTTGTGTGTTATTCAATGTACTTCCAACATGCATTCTTCTGCATATTATACACCATCAGTGCTACAATGCTAATGCTATCCTCCAAGTCGCTGTGCCTTCCATCCTTTGTCTTGTAAGCTAGTATGACTAGGAATGTTCAGTGTTAAACTACACGAGCAATCAGCCTAAATAACTATTAGTTTTGTCACTTGAAACTTCGTGGTTTCACTGGTAGGAGTTGTCATACAGGAAACCTAGCCTCTGGTAATGTTCTTTTTATCCACTGATTTAAGGAGGTAAAACCATACACCTCCAACCTTCACTTTGCTCTAAACAGTTTATTTCATACGTGCATGCTTCAATCATATCTGCAGTCTTGTTCGACCAAATTTATGCAAGCACATATTTATTGGTGTGAAAATTATGTTGTTATCACAAATTTTACTGTTTTCTGGGTGCTATTTTGTAGACTGGTGCTATGAAACTTGGAAAAGATGTAGTTGTGCTTACTCAAACTTCAACTTCCAGATCAGTGGCCTTTCTATCTCAGTCTTTTAATGAAAATAAAGATGTAAGCATGGTTCTACTTACTGCCTTCATTCTTAGTCAAATGGGAATGTTAAAGCTAAGATAGTATGATTTACTGCAGAATCTTGAGATCCCTGTTGTGACATATCGTAAGGAAGGGCAATACATGGAAGTTGATACAAGTATCCAGTCTGAAGCTACTGCAGAATATAACCTGAATGTTATTAAGGAATTTTCTCCTTTAATGAATATTTCATTGGAGAAAAGCTAGGTTTATTTGGTGAAGAGGGTACAGGAACACAGATTTATATATGGAATTTAGATAGATGGGGTACAGATTACACCTTGAACTGGAATTCGGGGAACCCTTCTGAAAATCCTGTCCACCATGGTCGTGGAGACATATTAATCCGCTCGAGAAGAGTCAGATCACGCCCAGGACAAACAAGTAACAAGGTACGTCCTGTAACTTCTCATCTACATTTATTTTTTCTTTTCCTTTTGAGAGAAGCGACAACCTTCCTATGGAAACTGGAAAGACAAATGAATTTATGTAAATTCATTGCATCTTTCTGATGGTCTGCTATGGCAACTGGAAAGGAAAATAAAAGAAATTTATATTTTTTATACTGCCCTTATGGCCGGTTTTTGGTTTCGCTAAAAAATCGGTTTTTGGGAGCTTGACGAGCTTGCAGTGACATAGCATTCGCATATTCTACGTTGTATCTTGTATGTTGTGCATATCTTGTATGTCGTGCATGACTGTGATTTGGAATTTAGCCATTTTTGCTCAAAGCATGAGTGGAAATGGTTTGTAATTTCGTATTTCTGATTCTTTCCATGCACTTTATTTTATTGTCTGTATTAACTAATTTTTTCATCATATTCTATAGGTGCCATTGGACTATTCACTTCAATCCTATTTGGAAGTTATGTTCCTGAATCCTCGGATGAAGATCTCTGTCCAAGGGTCTAGGGTAAATAGTCATGTCATATTTCTTTCTACGTTGTGACACATTTATATTCTTGGCTTGTTTTCATTTGTTATTTCTTTTCTTGGTAGGTCAAAACCCACCCTTTGGCAAAGAGCCTTAATAAGACTTCTGTTGTGTCTGGTGAAATTATGGGTAGGACTATTCAATTGACTCTAGGAAGGAGCAATATAGAATGGGACAGAATTAACTGTGGAATTTTCCTGTATTGGCATGGTCGTCTGATAGAGGTGAGATTAGCTGTTCTGGTATTGAACTATTAATCACAAACTTGTCCATTTTCATTCAGCTTATGAGCTGTATTCCATACATGGATCCTCCCCACCCATGCCACATTAGAATCAGTTACTCCTGCTCATGCTAACATTCAAAAATCACTGTCAAGGTCAAGTTTTGATACATTCTACAAACTACAACACTTACTACTCGATTAGGGTACACAAATATATTTTGTTTACACTGCTTGCTAGAGTAGACATGGAAATCTATGTTGGATGTAAAATCTATTTGCAGGAATTAGATATAGCTTTCTCATGTTCAAGTTGATTCAGTTGTACATTGCAAACAATATTTGTTTGTTTTATTGTACCAAGCTATTTGCACTCTTTGGCTTATGAATTTTTGCAGTACTTTCACACATATTAGTATGAATGTTCTTACCTCTTCACTTGTGCATGCTTTTTCCGACTTTTGATTTTGTGTTATCTTCTCAGTCTTACAAACGAGTTGGAGGCCAGAAGCATAATCCTGACATGGGACGTGGAGTAATAGGAGTTGCAGATATTACAGATCTCATTGTATGGTTGAGAATATCTTGGCTTTGCTATGTGTTTTTGTGGTTTTGACTTCTGAGTGCCATCTGCCATGAAGTTCAGTTTTCCTGTTGTTTTATTGTGTCCCTGGAATAAACTTCTCCATATGTTTGGTAGGATGATGAAGATGGTAACTCATGGGTTCTTAACAGCAAACAAGGGTTTCAAGACTGTGAAATGTATGCTAAACTGGAGGAGTGGCTTGGTAGGAAAGCAGATGAATACTGGGATTCAAATTTTGATTATCTCAAATTGGTATGAATGTATGCTTTCTTTGCATTGGACAACTAAACCTCTCAAAAGAAAAGAAGATATTAGTAGATAACACTGTATTTTTTTTGTGTATGCCAAGTATTTGGTAACTCTAATAAAGAAAATATTAGCCATATTGTTAGTAGGAATGGCAACTGAGTGGTGCTTTCTACGGGATTAATTCCCCATCTCATACCATCATGGAATGTAGATTCTCAGAAAAAAGTTTAGTTATTTATAGACAATATATGAACATGATGCATTTACAAGTTATCAAGTCATTTGTAAATAAGGGGATAGACATGTTAATATGGGTGGGATATACATGTACCTTCCCCATCAGAATATACATGTATTTACTATGGCAAATGCATATAATCATGCTGTCAGGAGTGTGGTCTGGTATGGGGTTGCTCTTCTATCCAAATATTTCTACTCAAGTTCTCATTTTACTTTTCAGATTCTTCATATTATTCTAAAAAGATTATCTTCGCACTTTTTTTAAGCGTTATTCACTCAATTAACTTTCTTCATCCAGAGAAAAGGGGGTGAGCGCTACAAGGCTGATCATGACTGGGTTCAATGCTACAGCTGCCGTAAATGGAGAATGTTGAATGCGGGCTTTGATACAGAGTTGCTACCGGATGATTGGTTTGTATCAGGCAGTCATGCTCTCGTTTATCATACAGTATGTGCATAGTTGATGAAACGTAGTGATTTTATCTAAAGGATGTTTTTGAGTAGCCCCCAACCTTGTTGGGCAAAATCTGAAATCTTCAGTTTGCAACATGTCGATTGTACCCTTCTTGGCTACCATGACACAACAGTAATAATTTACATGTTAACTGCTGCTGATCTTTCTTTATAGAAAGTGCAATAGGCTAGTTCATCTTGCTGGTTTCTCGGCTTACTGGATGAATGTTCAGTTTGTGGTTAAATTTATTATTCATTAGCTAAATAATATTTTCATCAGCTCTATGCATTGATAAGTTAAAGTTACTTTTTAATTGTCCTGTATCATCACAATTATATGACTAAAAGAAACAGGAACATATCTTGACTCAGTGAAGTTTATACATGGGATATCTTCTTTCTTTCCATGCTTTTCGACAGGTCTGAAGTGTTTTACATTATGAAATTTCAGGTTTTGCTACATGCCACCCTTCAATGGGAAATGTGAGGTTCCAGAGCAACAAATGGGACGTGGTGTCATCGTGATAGGTGAGAAGAAGTCTGGTTATGATGGGTGCAATAGGGTTGCCCAGCAGGAAGAGACAACAAAGGTAAATGCGTACAAAATTAGCTCTGATAACAGTAAGGTTCAAACATTTACTCAAGATGAAGATGTAAAGGTAACTAGGAATCCAAATCTTAGATGTACTTTATTTTTTAAGGTCGAAGATGAAAAATAAATAACGTAATTGTGTTGCGTGCTCAGAATGTCAAGGTAACCTCAATGATTGTCACCGAGCCAAAGAGATCTTCAAATGGTACTCCTTGGATGAACAAGAACAGCAGCGCAGGTAGGCATGTTGTGTAGACAACACAGAAGCTGCTAAGTCACAAGAATAATGAAAAGTGAAACTTTATTTTTTTCAATTGATTTTCTACATGAACTAACAATCTTCTATCAGATGACTTCGAGGGTGAGTCCTCACACACTGAGGCTGATACCCCTCGCCCTGTTTTGAAGAGGCTACGGAGGGGCCCCACAAGGAGTCTTAAGTAGTGATGGAGAAAGAAAACGCACGGTAACTGTTATGTTTTTTTAGTCTGTAATTGAGACTTTCGAACATTATATATGCGCCATTTTCACCCAGTTCTTTTTTCTCTAGTTTTTTTACTCAACTCACAACTCCTTTTTCCCTACTATTATCTTCCCCATGCCTCTGATTAATTTTTTTCCAGCTAGTATAGCCTTGTTTGGAGGCCGATGCGTGATGCCTTCGTTAAATACAAAATACAACTATTCCCGTGGTGCTGCAGCAGTTAGTATGTTGGATCGGATGCTCGGAAGCAAACCAAATTTGTTGTGCGCTTGACTAGTAGGAGGAAAGAGTTTCTCGCAGCACGTGTGTACTCTCCTTTTTGCATTGTTCTGTAAAACTCCTGCACTGCCATTTGCATGCTTATGCAAATGCAATGATGGGCTCCAGGGCTTACGAAAGGCTGGGCTCCGGTGCAAAGCTTATCGTTTACATATGGTGTGCAAGCCTGACCTTGATATGCCACACGAGTGCATGACATATTCAACTGGGAATAGTTGCTTTTGGCTTCCCTCTCTTTTTTTCCCTGTAATTTGTGTACCTGTGTTTGTGGTACTCCAGTACTAGTACTTTTTTTTGTTGTTGAAGTGAGTACAAGCGCGGCCGTGTGACGTCGTGTGTGTGCGTGAATCCACACACGACATCACACTCCACATGAGTGTATTTAATGTACACGCTGAGATAAGATGGAAACCTTAGTCTCAGAGAGCATAGATATGCGCTTTGACCAAACTTATACTTTGGAGGCACTATTTATACACTGTGAAAAGCCTGAAGTGATTCTCTATAATTTTTTCGCACATGGCGAGCAGAGCAAACGCACTAAAATGTTCTTGGGTCACAACGATGAAACCCAACATTTTTCTTCGATGTAACTCTAATTACAATCATCCGAGCTTGCTACTACCCTTTTCATCATCTATTCAGCGAACTGTTTGCCTTCAAACGTTTGCGCAAACATCCAATCCGACGGAGCGACGCTATACGTGGTGATCGTCCTCCCCTTCCCGCCGGTGACCTCGAACGACAGCGGCTGGCTGCGGAGGTCGGCGTCGCACTGCCAGTTCTGCCCCCAGTTCCTCCCCATCGGTATCCACCCGGTCCTCGACCCTTTCACCTTGACGGCGACGACCTCGCCGTCCGCAGCCACGTTGGTGATCAGGACCTGGAGAAAGTTGGCGCTGCCGGTGATCGTGAACCGCATGCCGCCGGCTCTGTCACAGCTCACCCTGCGATCATCATCATCAATGGCCATTTACATCAAATCCACAACGAAATGCTGCTTGATTTTTTTGCATTGTGGCGATCAAATTGGAATGGCCTCTTTTGCAGAGATGTGTATTGAGTAGATGGCAATAACTTAATCTTGTATGAAGTATGCTTGTTGTATACTCCTGCACCAGTTGGGACGCACTCATAGCATTTGTCTGAAACTGGGGAAGTGCTCATAATTAACAACCAGAAGTCAGAATTAAGGGCGCGATCAACTTGGCTGTGGCGATGGGCTGCCAGCGTTAAAAACACTGTTGAGGACTGTAGCATTTTTGTTTGTATTTGATTTTTTTTTTGTGTTTTTTGGTTTTTTTGAGTTTTGTTTTTTTTTCCGTATTCCTTTGCATTGTCCGCTCTAGATTAGCATGCCGTTTTTATTTTTGTATTTTTTAAAATTTAATTATACTTAATAAATCAACTCAGCTACAGTGTTTTTTCAGCAAAAGCCAAAAGCCATCGCTATCCGATCACCACCTAAAAAGAAGAAAGCAGCACTGATTAAAGCTGCTCTTTTTCTTTACACCCTCTCAGCCTGATGCTTTCTACCCAGTAGCTAGCTATTGGGATATGAGGTAGGCTACACCAACGTGAATTAAAATTTCTATTATGTAAATCAGGAAGCCATACAAGTAAAAGATCATGGATCGTTACCACTAGACTCACAACATAATAGAAATAGAGTTGAAGCAACCCGGTTCAAACGAAACGTGCGTCGTGTAATCGATTGTTTCCACATCTTTGGAAGCCGATCGCCTCCTTGTTGTTGTCCCGATCAACTCCTCGCAATCGTCCCAGTCACCACCACAACGTAGTAGTACCTTTAACGGAGTCCACACGTCCAGGTACCATTAGTAACAGATCCTATCCAAACTAATATATCCCAACTTATTAAGTGTGTGACCCTGTAGGTTCATGTATAATCGGCTGTAACCTGAAAACCCTCTTCCGATCACTGGTCGATAGCGGTCCCTACCAGTACATGACGACTACTGAACATATATAAAGATCAAATCCGACGAACCTTATGCAATATGATCTGCGATCAGGCCCTAGTCACTCACGGCCAGTCTATAACTCCTTGCAAGCAGCTCACAATCAGTTCATCAACCAGTTTGTGATTATATCCGACCAACTGACGACCAATATGTATCACCATACGACCAGTTCGTATCTAGTTGGACTAAATGACATATTTGCGTATTCTTCTTTGCTTCATGATATCTGATTGAACTTAGGTGAGATACTTGTTATCCATAAACCGTTCAATTATTTTCCGATCTAGTGATGGATAATTTCATACGATCAACTCTTTAGCCACTAGTGACATGACCATGCACTTTCTTTATCTGACCACATCGAGCGGCCCAGATATCTCTCCTGTTATGTTAGGAGGGGCAAATCCCATATCCAACTAATCACATTCCTCTGCATATTTCATAGCATATCCGAAAACTATCTTTATAACTACCTAATTACGGAGTAGCATTTAGTAACCCCTGAGAGTACTATTATTAATGTAGAAAACTATATTGATATCAGGTACAAGGATTATACATCATCTTTGCTTGAGATCAACTGATGATACATAGAAACATAACAATTTCAGTAGTGTCTCAAAGTGATCAATCCAATAATATCATGTTCTCTAATATGTGTCCACACTATTGATATGATATTTCTATATCTATAACCGGTGAAACGTGATCATCAATCAATATATATGCCAGTCTTTAAGTAACTAGTGTCCTGACCAGTGACATCCGATCAGAGATATTTTAGAATGATATCAGACAACAAATAAAGATCTTCACTAACAAGTCGTATACTTGCTAACCTTTATAAATGATAATTCATTCAAGGAACATAATAACCATTTATTAATAATTCATAAATATAGATGTGATAAAATCATCTCTATGATTATCTCTAAGGCATATCACTGACACCAACAATGCAAAGTGGATTGAAAATACAGTATCACATATTCTATGCTCCATTTCCAATGATCAAACATCATTCTGAACTTTTGCAAAAGCAGTACCGTGGCAGGCTAAAGAACTACACCAAGTGCACAACTCAAGAATCATAGTGCCATACTTTTGCATATAAATTCACACATTAGCTAGGTGCAGAATGATAAGCTAAAAGAGAGCAATGAGCATTGAGCAATTGAAGAGCAGGCAGTGTTACCTTCTGAACTGCACTGGTATAATGTCAGCCTTTGCCTTGGCAACCCGGACGAACGCAGCCTCCGACATCTCGAAGTGCTCCCTGGGGAAGTTGCACCAGCCGCCGAAATAGTCGGGGAGGCCGACGTTCGGGGCGCAGAAGTCAGTCGCCGTCACGACGACCGTCGGGCTGCCCCGCAGGCACCAGAGGATGCTGTTCACGCACCGGAGCTCGTAGCAGCCGCCGCAGGCGCTGCCTCTCACGAACAGTGCGCTGCTCAGGCCGGCCGTGTACCTCCCGTATCTGAAGATGTCCAGGTCTCCGTACCCACAGGCACCACCACCTTTGGAATTTGAAACAACCATTGCATCAAACATAAATGTAACCTTCTAGGGTTCAAATCGGTTTAGATCTAACCCCATTATGGATAAACCATTCCCACGTAACAACATGCTTGCACTTTTGTCCTCGTTTCGCGTAAAACGGTTAACCGGGGGTTATTACCAATAATGCTTATGGTTTTATATGTTAGTATTTCTTATACTAAACTAACAAAGTGGAACTAATCCACACCCTTATATACACACATATAGGCCATCATATACCTAATTTCACATAGGCCAAGGTGTCACAAGAAAACAAATTCGTTTTCTCATTGCATTGAACAAAATCATAGTTCATTTGATCACTTCTCAGGGAACATAGAACATAAAGAATCATCATTAACCAAAAGGATGCAAGGATGGACATCCTTGAATTCAGGATTTTAATTTAGATTTAGAAGCAGTTTGTTTTCGCATGAAGTAAAATGGAAAGATTCAGCATCGGCCAAAAAAATGCAAAGATGGGTATGCTTGAATCCAGGATTCCAAGTTCGATCTAATTGGCATTCTTTGAAGAAACAAAGTATAGTTGGCATGAACTGTTCAGCCAATATGATGTTCAGAGTCTATTTCTATCAATTACTGTAAAAGGTACACTGCATCTGCATGACTTCGGTACAGACAGTAACAGCAAGAAAAGCTCATGTTGTACCAGCTTGCCTCTCGTAATTAGGATTGTCAAAGCATTCAATGTGCCTCATTATTTCCACAACTTACCCAAACGGAAAAAGGATACAAAATTTAAAGCCTATTTAGTCCAAAAATGTACTCCACTCCATGACTCTTTTTTTTCCTTTCGGCTGATTAGGACAGCATTAGTGCACTAATGCACCAAAAAAGTTTCTTTAAGGATTATAAAGATAGGAAATGTTGATGATAATGCAGTATTAGCATTACCATCAACATTTTTTTTATAATTCTTAAAAGAGCCTTTATCTACCCTGTCACGGATCACAATAGAATACCCCTATCATCTACAGAATGTACCGGGAATGTTCAGTTCCAAGTCACAATCTATATGAAGAAAAAAAAAAGGAAGAAGTTTCAACAGCGAATATTTCCTTCTGCTTTCTATTGCGACTTCTTAGTAGCACTTCCCTGCCCACTATGCCGGATCTGTCTAATACTACACCATCTGCTTGCCGAACCATCTTTTCAAACTACATTCATCATTTCCATCCAAAGAAAACGCAGAAAGAAAGAAAGAAAAAGGAGAGATACGGCATTGCTGCTGTTCTTGATTCTATATTTCTATCCAAGTAAGAAAGATTAAGAAGCTAAATACATACATACCATCATTAAGTGGGTGCCCCTGGGACTCCTTGATGTAAGTTGCTGTGCCCAGCCTCCACTCATAACCGCCAGTGCCTAGTCTTATGCTGCTGCTGAAGCCCACTCCAGAAAGCAGCAGCAGCAGCAAGAACAGGTGGAGAGACCTCATCACACTCCCTACCTTTGGTGATCAGTGCCTCTTTTGGAGGGAAGAGTGATTGCAATGGATTGGAGTCTCAAGTCTCAACCCTGGAGTTGGCTTTGGTGTTGTTCTTGGCGTGTTTCTTGGACTGAAATGTAAAGTTTTGGCCCGTGGTGGCCTCAGCCTGGGAGTAGAAGGGGAACCTGCTTCTCCTCCTTCCTTTCTGCTCACACTTTATTGGGATTTGCAGCAGAAGCAGCAGCCTGGGAGGTTCCCCTTTAAAGGACGGACTCGCAGGTCGCAAGAATGTCTTTTGCTCTTGCACCCTCTCAAACATGCCATTTAGCAAAGCAGTACTTTGTCATTATAATTCGTATCTGCCTAATAAAGTTCAGAGTTTACACTCTTCCAGACAGTGAGATGTGCACAATCTAGTTCGAGATCTCAATCCAGTTCTTGTGTGTCTCTCCAAGTTACTGTCCTTGTCTCCTCGTTTCAGAAAAACTAGCTACATAGGCGTGGCGACACGCCACGTCAGCCACCGTGTGAACCGAAATAAAAGGGCAAAAAATCCGCAGCAAAAAGAAAACATAGAGGTTTTTCGCAAAAATTGAGGGCCTTTTCGTAATTAAAAAAGAGTGGAGGGGCTTTTCTGGAAAAAAACCATGGGCCTTTGCGTAAGAAATAAGGGCATGTTCGTAATTACGGGAAACCGCGGGTCGTTATCCAGCAAAAAAAAGTGGGCATAGATTTTTTTCGCAAAAATCCAAGGGTCTTTTTGCAAAAACTGAGGACCTACATGTAATTTTCGATTTTTTGAGGGGCTCATGGGGGGTCCCGAATCGTGGCCATGGTGAGGGGGCCGGAACCCCCCTCCTATAATATAGGTGTTATATCACCGGCATTTCATCTCCTTGAATGGCTCTATCAGTCTATCTGCAAAGAGTGAGAGCCAGGGTGACTGTATGAGTTGAAGGGTCGGAAACTTTTAGATTGTGTCGTGTGTGTCCTTGACCTTGACACATGCTCCAAGAGGCTGCATTTTTCCGACTTGTAGATATTGAATTTTGGTTAAACTTATACTATAACATTATTAGTTTTTCGAAGCCATTTATTAAAAAAATAAAGAAAAATAAGAAAATAAAAATAAAAACTTCGCTACATCTCCATGGATAATGCAAAGTAATAAGTAGAAAAAGAAAAAACCAAAACCGAAATTAAGAAGCCGAGCGTGCCCAAGTGACTTTTGGAAGTTGAAAACCAAGCTGAAGCCACTTGCAATGGCCCCTCATTTCTCTCGCACTAGTGCTTGCATATGGATTAGGCTCTTCAAGCAAGCTTCAGAGGAGCAGAGTGCAAGGGCAAACCGTCTAATGTGACAAGGAATGGCGGCCGTCCGAGCTCCTCTCCAGCGTCTCCTAGACCTCAGCATCCACCGGTGAGGAGACTGCCAAAAACGAACCAAGCGAGCCAAAAATGAACCAAATGTCTCATTCTTCTACACGTAATTAAAAATGCCTCATTCTTCTAGACGTAATTAGTGTTTTAGTAGTATGTCTTTTGGTTTCTCTTTTTTCATATTTCATGATTTATTATCAACTAATCATAATACTACTAATCTTTCTCTCTTCGATAGGTTATTTCTTCTATGTCTCATATTTTGTTCAAACTATTATGTTTGATAACTTAATGACAAATTATTGCGTAAGCTTCATTTGTAAAGTATTTTTTTACGTCCTACATTCTTCTTCATATGTTTGCATGCAGATTGTAGTTATTGATTTCATTTAGTGTCATATGCACTTGTTAGTGCGATTACAATATAGTTTATGTATAAATTCTTTTTACTTTTAGATAATACTCTTTAATCTACTCTTGCAACTTCACCCTCCCTAAAATTTAGTCCTGGTTAGGCACTGTGTGAGTCGGTGGCTGCTGCGAGTAGTCACACACTTACGCTCAGATCCAAACGCGATCTCAATCTATGTTTAGCTCATACTTGGGTTCTTTTGGGCTGTGTCTTATGGTTTATGGTTTAAATTTTTTAATTCTGGTTGTTCGCGAGAGACGGTACGCAGAGAAAAATAGTCATATACAATTTTGGCCGGTACAGTTGAACTCAGTATATTTTTTACTACAATCTTTCTATTGACCGTATCTTGAAAAAACACAATATTTAAAACTAGTTGCTATAGTATAAACCATAAGTGAAAAAGAAGGGAGCCCAGGACCGCAGGTCATGTATATATGCTCAACGTTCTAGTGTGCTAGCTTTAGGCCCTACGTCAAAGTGGTTTTGATTTCTAGCTTTAAATTTTTAGAAGTCAGAATTAATGCGTTGGTTTCTTAATTTTGGCTTTTTTTACTTTTACTTTTTAAAGTTTTTTTTCTTTTTTTTCTTTATATTGTCTATGAAAATATAACGGTATTTTTTTCTTATTTCTTAGTTACTATAGTATAATTTTAACTAAAACCTGTTAGTCAAAAGTTAAAAATCAATAGCTGCAGTCGGTTGGTGAGGCCTTAGTTCGCACCGTCGTAAGAAAATATATATTGTGGTGGTGATCGTTTTAGCGATAGCTTCCGTTTTAGTGAAATTTTATCAGAGTTGGCTTTTTTATCAGAATGATTTAGCTTTTGGGCATAATTAAATTTAAAAAAATGTAAAAATAAAAAAATATGTTAGCCCATTACGGACAATACAAAGGAACACGGGAAAAAAAGAAAAATGCAAAAAAGCTCAAAAAATCTAAAAAAAACTTAGAAAAAGATAAATTACTGAATAGTGATAAAAAGCTGAAACTAGAAGTTGAAGCTGAAAAAAAACTGAAACGAGCGGGGCTGTGTGTTTCCTCACGCGTATGCAGAAATGCGATGATAATTTCGAAGGAAGATACCGGTAGCGTGTTAGTCGCACTGTGCTACCACCACTGCTCATCTTCCTTGCTCCTCTGGTCTCAGTGCTCCCCTGCCCACGTCGCCGCCTCCCCGAGACCCCGGCGACCCCGTCACCACCAGCGCCTGCCTCTCTGGAGAATACTTGTCCTCACTAATTTGATGTGACATATCTGGTTGGTACGGGCATGGATTTAATTCTGTCGTTGTAATTAACCTGCTTCTTGCAGTGGAAATTCGGGAGTTTTAGGACAAGTTCTGAACTGGCAAGTGGCAGCCAAGCTAAACTGCCAGTTTAAGAGATCCAGGTTCGTCCAAGTAACATTACACACAGGTAAAGTTTCGTATGGTGCTGCCAACTACAACTTGTGGACTGACACACACCTGCACACACGAATTGCATGACCACACTTTAGGCCAGCCTGAAGATGCACCTGAATTCACCATTTGAAGGACTCAAAACGACGAAGAACGCGACGGGTTACAGTAGTTTTGTGGAGCGATCTATCTCTCAAGAATCCAGATACATTTGGTTGTCAAACGGACAACTGGCGATGCGACCTTGTGTCCTTGTGCCGGACTACGGATTGGGCTCGATCTTAAGATTAGTTCGATCTGATCTCAATGACCGTACCACGTGGACCATGTGCGGTGCATGGCAGTGGCATAACTGAAAAATGCATTACGTCCCATGATATATCCATGCCATTTCAATTATCTTTTCATCCGTGTGCGATCGAAAAGGCTATTGGCTATTGCGATGCAGTGGACTGTTGTTAAGGAGTCCTGAAACCTTCTGATTCTTTTTTTTTGGGCTTTGTTAGCGCCCGGAAATACGATGTGAGCATTTCCATTGTATGTTCCACCAGATCGACGCAACAAGTCCATACAATATCTGTAACATTTTTTGCACATGTGCACCATTACAAAGTATAAATAGCAACATCGAAAAAGCATTTAAAATAGTTTATTTTATGAACAGATTCAACAAACCTTAAGTAGTAATAGACATCTTGTACAATATAAGACCTTGATATATTTAAAAAGTGGTGTAGAAATCACAAAACGATTGAATCTAATTTCAAAAAAAGAAGTAACATTGTTGCAACATTCTAAAAATATAGATACAACAATTTATAATAGTGTTTGCAATATTTTTTTTACAGAAACTATGCAAACAAATAAGCCACAAAACCTTGATGCAACAAACACGGATTCCTTAGTGCAACAAATAGGCATCCCTACTGCAACAATAATTTACCTTCGTGCAAATAATCAAAACACATTTACAATAAATACCTCTTAGCAAACCCACTGCAACAAAAAAAATGTGTGCAAAAAATCCACAACCCAACTGAAACAAATCTATTGATATAATATTTACGAAGACACTATGTAACAAAATGAAATACCTCGTATAACAATTTGAGAAAGGTGTTACAATAAATCTAGAAAATGCTTGCAACAAGCATGCCAGCGGACGTCAGGAGCCAGTAGTTGCTGACGTACTCGCTCCACCGCCGCACGACACCCTAGAAGGCGTCGTGGAAGAGTGCGTCCCAGCCGTGGTGAGGAATCGGCTAGGGTTCAAATCCAACTAGCGCGAGAAGGAGGAGACGGCAGAGGCCGAGATTGATGTGTAGGCTCGCTGGTTCTGAGAGAGAGAGAAATATATAAGAAAAGGGGAGACAGGAGAGTTATGGCATCGCCGTGTAGTTGTGAGGGAGAATAGTTTGTGGGAGTGTTTTTTATACATACAGAACAGAGAAGGGTGTAATAAATAAGCGCAGGTAAGGAAAAACATCAATAAAAACGTCTTCTATTTTAAAACAAACTTGCAGAAACTATATACCTTATATTTTAAAACGGAGATAGTATTTTTTTAAAAAAATGCGAGAAGGTCATTTAACACTTGAGTCAACTAAGTTTCTAAGGCCTCGTTTATTTGGAGCAGCGTGGAAGCACAACTCGCCGTTTGATGCTTATATGTGGAAATTGAAAGTTAGGTAAATGGAGAGGGCATTTGCTCCACTATTCGAAAACCCAATAGTGTCCATTTTGTGAAAAACCGTAAAAAAAAAAGGTCCCCTCCTTAGGTTATTCAAGGAACTTAAGGTGTTTGCTCAACTGTATTTGGGGGAACCGAACATAGCGTCAAGATATAGGAGATGTTGATCTGTTCAAGTCAGCATACGGATTGGTGTTTTTTATCAGAAGTTCTGCGCGCGCTTGGCGAATGCGTGGTAGTCCGCTCACCTCTCCACGAAAGGTTAGCATCAGGGGTGAGGAGGCCCCTATTGCAGAGCCCGGTTTCGATATACCTTGCCCGAGAGATTGTACATGTGATCTCTGCCCGAGAGATTGTGTGCGTGAAGGAAGAGATTGTGTGACCAATATGTGGAGATTGTTAGGACAATTCCATATTGCTAGGAGCATATAGGATTTTGGCTTAGTTCGGCAAAACAAAGCAACCTATTCGTTGAATAATGGGATCTACGTATGCTTCTATTTATTTTACATACACAGCGAATAATGGGGATGTTCACCTCCAAACTATGTTAGCTATACTGATGGGAATATCCACTTGTACATCTTTAAACTAGTAATGTGTCCGTGTGTTGCAACAGAATCCAAAAAATAGTGATATGTAAATATAAGAGATATTAAATCGTACAATAAATATTAATTTTCTGTCATGAAATATAAATTGTTTAATAAATGATAATATATTTTTTTCAAAATTTCCGTACACCTACTTTTATTGATTGTTGTTTCCAATCATTTTTTAATCATAATCTGATGCATGGAAACAAAGAGCATACATTTTTTATCACTTCAAAATTTGCACGTAATGCACACAATAGGAGGTAGCTGAGGCTTTGGCAACGCCCGCTCTAAATGGCATCAGCTTCTAATTCCAGCTTATTTGGGTTTTTTGGTTTTTCTTTTTTCTCCTTATTCTTTTTCA
The DNA here is from genome assembly GCA_036346265.1 of Melocanna baccifera. Classification (NCBI taxonomy): domain Eukaryota; kingdom Viridiplantae; phylum Streptophyta; class Magnoliopsida; order Poales; family Poaceae; genus Melocanna; species Melocanna baccifera. The sequence goes on from CM070692.1 coordinate 4,626,182, forward strand.
TTGTTTGTGACGATATAATGTTTTTTTTCAATTTTTTCCTTTTTTCTCAGAAAAATATAACTGCCACTACGGTGCAATTTAAGCCAAAAATTATAGCCATAAGCTTAAGTCAAAAGCTAGTTGGAGTACTACTTCATCTTGAATATGAGTCCCCTAAACACTGTTCAAAATTGTTTAGCAAACTGCATCTACTTGTAACATGACTAATGTTGAAAACAATTATATAGAGCACCCCTATCCTCAAAATTTGTCCAATTCTCCCCATGTCGAGAGTTTTCCAACTGTGATGAATTTCCAACTACTGTCACCTTCCCTGGAACAAAAGTCTACCTGTATACATGATATTATTTCCGTCCAAAGTTTGCACAAATAAAGTATGGCACAAGTATCGATGATAATGATAGAGAAGAAGGTACCAAATTGACATGTATACCGGTACCCTGCCAAAGTAAACACAAGATGACAGAAATGACAAATTGGACCATTCACAATACCATACACTTTTCTCCAGAGAATGAAATGGGGAGCACTCTAGAGTGAAAAACTTTTGATTTTGTTTTGAAATGTCTTATGTCTTGAGAATCCAACAACTAATACCTAGAAAAGCCACACTTTATTTTACAAGAGCATGCATGAAGATGGTCAGGCAATATTACTTGATCGCATTACATGACTATATGTTTCAAGAATAACCAAAATTGGTCATTTGAATACCTCAGGCACCCTGCTCTTTGTTCATAAAGTCCCATGTTACTTTGTGTATGATTGAGCAAATCCAATTTGATGCCCATCCTCAAGGAAGATCAGGATTGCCTTAGCATTTCTCTCCAAATCACCGCTGGCAAATCCTTGGTATGCCATGTCAAAGAATGGGAAATGGTTCTTCACCTATAGAAACACAAGAGTAAAATATGGTAGCTGTGGATTGTAGGAACCCAATACAGGAAATACCATTGTTAGTTATTGTCACTTCCCCTCCTTTGAACTGATAGGATATCTCTCTCCATTGTTCCTCTGTAGGATCTACTCCAGTAGGATTATGAGCACATGCGTGAAGCAAAAATAATGAACTATTTGGAGCATTCTACAGATGGCAGAGAAAAACATAAATTAAAAGCAACTACAGACAAACTGTCAACATATCAGAAGCACCTAAAAGAAAATAGTGAGTCTTCACTCTTTCTGGGTTTCAAAATCCAATTGATTTGATATTATGCCAGGAAAACTAAACTAAATGTACCTAGTCTCAATGAGAAACCCAAGTCTATAGCTACATGATTTAGAAAAAACCTTGATACAGGTAGGAGCAACAATGCTCAATATCATCTTTGTAACAGTACTCAAGAAATAAATCACCTCAATATCATCCATCAATCCTTCAAAATCAAGCCCTCTCGACTCTGGATTATAATATGTGAATGTCTTTTGTGGCACTTGAGCGTCCCTTCAAATATTACGGTGACTGGAGAAGTTTCCCATATTAAGGTTAGCAACTAAGGGTGTAAATAATATTGAAGAGTGAAGACATCTATTTAGAGAATTTTGGTAGGTTAAAAGCTAAAAATAAGGTAAGACGAACTATTTCTCAAACAAATTGCATTGGAATCTGCTCAATTTCCTTTCCTCTTTTGCTTTCTTTTCTTATAACATTTTGAGAAGTAAACTATAAACAAAAGAACAATTCGTATCAAAGCAAGATATCAACTCACTTGGACCATGTTGGTGTAGGAATGTAGATATGTGAATCCGGCAACAAGCGCTTCTAGAAATCAGCAAAGAGCCAGCATGCGCCAATGCCTGAAAGCACCTGCACCGCTGCAATCCTCTTATCTTTTATGAACTCAGAATCCTCCCCATGTGCTAGTTTTAGTGGCTCTTCAATCATCTTAATACTTCCACTCATTGGAAGGTACTCCCAGTTTTGCAAGTTTAACAAAAAATAATGATCAGAACTCGTGGAACCCTTCCATTGTTTAACACTGAAAGATACAGTATCAACCACAAGATAACATGTCTCAGATGAACAAAGCATTTTCATGAAAAGAACAATCAAAATGAGGCATTTGAAAATCATCCCGCAACAAAATTCTTAGACGAAGTCCAAGGTGGTGTCCTGTTATGCTGAAAATACCAAATGCTACCATTGCACATTCTTGATTGAAGGAGAAAAAAGGCATTATCAAGCCCATACAAGAACAAGGCACGCATTGAATCATTTTTATGAGAGAATCATTAACCGTTCTAAGCATCTAACATGTTATTTTTCACAAAAAATCACACAAAAAAATGAATACGATTCTTGCAACTAATTTGTCAATCAGTAGAGGCAAAGCAAGCAAGTAGCTAAAATTCCCAACATGTACAACAAACAAAGAACACCAAGGTCACCGGGGTTGTACTTGTGTGGGTAGATCCCCGGGAGGTAGAAGCCGTGGGTGCCGGGCGGGGAGAGGAGGATGGCCGCCGCCACCACGATGGCGAGGAGAAGGTGGAGAGCGCTAAGGCAGGCCATGGTTGGGTGGCTGTTGAATCTGGACCGGGGGTTTTGATTCAAGTGTGGAATGGATCTAGAGGGGAATGAGATGAAGAGGTGGAAGAAGTTGGCGGCGGAGTGGAGGATTGACGGTGGAGCACGAGGAGTCGTGTCCAGCGGCGAGGGCGACCGTCGACGATGGCAAACCTGGCAGGATTGGGCTGGTGGCAGCTGAGGTATAGAAGTGGAGGAAGAGGAGATGGCTAGCGGCAAGGTAAGTTGCTGGAGGTGGTGGGTTGAGGCGATGACCAGATAGGTGGATGCGGTGGGGAGGCGGCGGCAGATGAGGTGGGAAGGGGGAAGCGAGCAAATGTGAGAGGAGGCGTAGGCAGCGGGTGGATGCGGTGGGGCGATGGCGGCAGATGAGGTGGGAAGACGGTGGGCAGATGGGAGAGGAGGCGGAGCAAGGTGGGGTCAAAGCGAAAGAAACCGGGCACTTTTAGGGTGCCATGCAAATCGCTACATGAAATAGAAGGAGCAGAAGAATGAACATACGATACTATCAATTTCTCTTTTTAAGTATTAAAGATTATAAAAAAGGTCCATATTTCAACGTTAACCTCTAATCTTGTTTCGATTTTCAACTCCAAACTCTAAAATTGTTTGAATCGAGAACTCGAATTTACTAAACCATCCACTTTATCCTTTCATCCCGTTCCGAAGTGGTTTTGACTGATGTTGATGCCACATGGATAACACACGTCTACAAAGATGAAGGGGCCTACATGTTAGTGCTTGCCAATTCTTCTTCTTTCTCCCTCTGTTCTTCATTGTGAGCAGCGTCGCTAGCTTATTCTACAGATTTCTTCACGGTTTAGCTTGATTGGTTTTTTCACTCATGAGCTGAGAAGTCAAAATTAAAGTGTTCTGACTTCTAATTCCAAGACTAGGTAATGTTGCATGCTTTAACGACCGTTGTCATCATTCAAATCATGGGAATATTCCACCACATCAACTCAAGTTGCCAACCACATTGGTCGCATCGCATGCAATGATGCGCGTGGGCGTCACATTTTTTTGATATTTTTTAAAGGACGTTGCTAGCGTCTGTATGTCTGATGGGAGCATTCCCATCGGACGCTCCAATGCAACATTCGGACATAGTGTGTGCAACAATTATAACCATTGTATGCAACAAAAATTTCACACACAAAATCTCGATGTTGCACTAGTTATTGATGATTGTTGCACATATAAGATCAAAATGTTGCAATGAACATCATCTACCTCTAGGCAGCAGCGAGGCCTTGGGTGCGGTGTGGATCCAGTGTCAAGGTCCTCAGCTTCTTCCCTCAGCGCAATCGACCTCCTAGGCCGTCGGTGAAGGGGAAATACTGGATCTGGCGGTGCCGCACCCGATGACAGCCAAAGAGGAAGACAACAGCGGCAATTGAGTCCGGCAGCATCGGCACGGGGGACGGGTGCTGAACTTGTGGTCATCACCGTTCATGGGGTGCCGGGGAAGGAGGAAGGCCAAATTGTTGACGCCACGCCTGATGACGGCCAAAGAGGAGGTCGACGGCGGCGCCAGCACTGAGGACGGGGGTGGCTGGGGCCAGGAGGTCAGAGACAGGGACGGAGACAGAGAAAGGTCGGAGACAACTCAGATGGGAACGGGGATAGAGAGAGAAAGAGAGTGAGAGAATGAAAAGAGTGGGAATGATGAGAGTGAGAGGAGAGAAGCGTCCGATACTTTTGATACCTCGGATATCTGACACATATCAATTCCTTTTTTTAAATTACAGTAGAGGATGTATGTTCGCACACACATAAACCACACTTATATTATATACCACACACATACATATATGCGTTTTACTGAAATACATACTAAAACTTAAGTGGAGGTCATTGGATAAATCCTAAATTTATCTGGTACCTTACGGTGACAACCAAGGGTAAGATCTCGCCGTTGAGCTCGGAACGTAACGTTGCCAGGCCGCATCCTGCCGTTCAAAGTATGCAAAACAGCAAAAGCACAAAACGTGCTTTGTGAGAACCAAAGCAAAGCGCTCGGTGCCACAGCAAACAGCCTTTTCCTGGCTGCTACCTTCTTTCCTCCTCTTTCTCCTCCTCCTGCTCTCACCGATAAATCACACCGCCTCGAACTGGCGCGAGCAACCCCGCCGCAAAGCACCGCAGGTGAAAATTCTCTTCCATTGGCAGTTCATTTGGTTCCAGTTCTTGGTGATCTTCGGCCGCAGTCTTGCGAATCCCTAGTACCCTGACCAGATCTCGCGCTTTTGTTGCCTTCTTTCTTGTTCCTAGAAGCGGTCATCTATCAGTTCTTGAGGTACGCGCAAACCAGTAGCAGTTTTGCCGATCTTTATTGGTGCCAATACGCTTTTTAGATGTCCTGGTTGGTGCCCTTGGTGGATACATCGATGTATTAGAGATTGGGAATTGCAGCCTTTGGGTTTCTGTTGGTGGGTTTGGACTCCGGACTAGTAGCGGCAGCGCTAAACTAGCAGTAGGAAGATCTGGAAAAGGTTGGGTCCCTATCGGCGATTTTGTGCTGGACTCACATGTTTCAGTTCCAGTTGGATAATTATTTGGACATGGGACAAATCGCCATTGCAATCCAGGTTTTTTTTCACCTCATTTTAGGTTTTGAGATCAGGCACTGCATTTGCAAAGGGAGTTACTAAACATAACCCGGATATTTTCTTCCAAACTATCATCCAGATTTTTGACCGTTAGATCTCTAGAAATCTGAATGATTGTTTGGAAGTAAACATCCGGATGATGGCTAGACACTCCCTTTGCAAATTGAGATCGGTTCTATAGAGACAACCAGGTCGCCGGTTCCGATTCTTTTGTTCTGTGATTTGTGTGTGGTGATTTCTGACTCCTAACGCGAGGAACTTTGTGCACTAGTAACTACTGTTCTGAATGTCTACTCATTCACAAGATTAGATCTCATCCACCCCAGGAGTCCATTGCAAACTTTAGAGAGGTTCTGCTTTGAGTTTTATTCTTGTCTTCCGACCTGTTGCTCATCATGTGTCTAACCTTTCTTATTTTCCTTTAAAAAAAGTTTATCAACAGCTATTAGTAGTCCAATCGATAAAACTGTTCTCAGGGTTACAATGAAGGTGCTGTGTCAATTGCTGTTGATCTGTACCACTCAGCTGTTGATCTGTGTCAATTCCTAAAAAAATTTCTTGTCAATTGCTGTTGCTCAGGGTTTAAGAATTTGTGTTGGTTCAAGGACAATAGTGTGGTTCGTTGTGTAAAAAAAAGTAAAAGTCAGGCTGATACAAATTCCTCGTTGGTGTGCTATTCCAAAAGCGTTAGTACTTGCCGTTGTTTTACTAGACTATGGGATTGCAAATCCCACATTGGTTCTCCAAAAGCATTATCTACTTGCCATAATTTAGTCGATGATGGGATTGGGTTAACATATGATGTGAGATTATGAGAAGCAATGATGTGGTATTTTGCTATTTTCTCTTATGCGAGCATAGCTTTATGATACATGTTCTCTTCAGCATATTGATATCATGTTTAGTTGGAAGCTGGAATATGGCTGCTGGTCATTTCTTAATTGTGCTACGGTATTAGAATCATGAGAATGACACTGCACTTTGTCCACATTGCTTTTTGTTATCTTTGTATGAAGATAACGCATGGACATTATGGAATTGATTTCTTAACATGCTGCTTTCTGGTTGTTTCTGTGTGAACTGCTCCCTCCAGTCACAAAAAGGATGTCGTTTTGGTTTTGGTACAGTCTAACTTTCTAAACTTTAGCTTTCGATATCTTTTTCAACATTTAGATTCAACACATGAAAGTGATATGTATAGATTTGTCTCGAAAAGAACTTTCGTACAAGTATAATTTTATTAGGTTTATAAATCTATTACAATAGAAATTAGTCGTTAAAATTGTGTTTGGGGAACCGTGTCAATGTCCAAAATGACATTCTTTTGTGACCAGATCATTTATGAAGTAGGGGATACAGCTTAGGAAGTAGATTTCAGATGATCAGATCATTTATGCATTGTTTTCTGACTACTGTTTTTGTTTATTCAGTTGGCATGGCAGCAATGAACAGTGATCTGGGAGGACTGGCAGGCAGACCTACTGCACAATCAAATCCTTTTGAAAGTGCTTTATATGGAGCTGGACCTGGACTCATCCGAAGTGGGTTAGGAGCATATGGTGAGAAGTTTTAGGTTCAAGCTCTGAGTTTATGCAAAGCAATGTAAGTCGTTTACAAATTATTAAATTTCATTCAGGGAGATTCTCCATCAATATTTTTTTTGTATTATGTGTTTTTTGAAGAACTGTCAAGCCTAAACTTTGCTTCATCGCATGAGCAGATTACCCAATATTTGTCCAATCCTCAGTATTACTTTCAAGTCAACAGCCAGTATGTGAGGAACAAGCTGAAGGTGATCTTGTTTCCTTTCCTGCACCGGGTAAGGAGTGACTGGTTACCTTTTGTTTTGGGTTATTGTGTGCAGGTTGTGAATTCTCACACAATCCATGTACTATTTCTTTTCCTCAGGGGCACTGGACAAGGATAACTGAACCAGTGGGAGGAAGGCTGTCATACAAACCTCCAATTCAAGATATCAATGCTCCGGATCTGTACATCCCTCTGATGGCTTTTGGCACATATGTTGTAATTGCTGGTTATGCCTTGGGTGTTCTTGGAAGGTAAGTGCACATTCAGAACAACTTTGTATGCTCTGTCTTAAGAGTAGGGAAGGTACAGTATGAATAGTGTGGGTGGATGTGAACTCAGGGGATGCTATGCACCCTTGATCAGTGCGAAAACTTTGAAGTAAGAAGAGTAGATCTGTTGGGAATTTGAGACAAGGATATGCACAGACTGGGGGAATGTCAAAAGAGTTGCAGTATCTAGAAATTAACTTTTGTTGTGCACTATTTTTGCTTATATCATGCATCATCGAAACACATTGCTCCCAGTCTCCAGTGATAATATTCATTTGCTCATAGCACAGGATATTCTTGCTTCAATGATGCATGTTCGAAACACACTTTTCCTGAATGCAGGTTTACCCCAGAGGCACTGACACTACAGTTCACAAAAGGGTTACTTGGCTGGTTTCTGCAAGTCATCCTTATCAGAGTTCTACTATACTCACTGGGAAGTGGTGAAGCACCATTGCTGGACATTGTGGCATATGCTGGATATGGATTTGCTGGCACATCACTCGCGATGCTTGTCCGCATCTTCTGGGGCTTCTCGTACTATTTTGTGCTGCCATGGTTCTGCATCTGCACCGGGGTGTTCCTGGTTAAGACCATGAAGAGGGTTCTGCTGGGCGCGCCGAGGAGTTATGAAAGACATCCTAGCCGGAATCACTACTTTCTTCTTTTCCTTGCGGTTGTGCAGTTCCCCATGCTGTTCTGGCTAGGCAACATCAGCGGCTGATGTCTAGAACCTAATTAATCCGTTTCCTTTTCTTGTTTTGGTGGCAGACGCCCAAGTTTAGCAGAACAGATTCGAGGTTACATTGTAGTATCCTTCACTATCGTTCACGCTTCTGCCAAAGTGGCAAATTTCTGGATGAAATGTTAAGCGTATGGGTTTGGACCCACCTTGTCATTCAGTATGATTCTGACCTGATTTGTGGTGGTTCTCGTGGATGCTTGTTTTCTCACAATCACCGATTAGCTGAAGTATGAAGACTAACGGATATATGTCTCATATTTAACGCGTTCATTTATTAAAAAAATTTGCATTTCGTATCTGATATAATCATGATGACCTGACCTGATTTGTGGTTGTTCTCATGGATGTCAATTTATTTATTTATTTATTGCAGCGTTGACATTGCTTCAAGTTTGTCTCCGCAGGCAATGAGACAAAATTGGGATTTGCGGAGTTACGTGTCATTTTTACATCTACCGCAAGATGACCAAGAACACGCTGAAACAACTTACACCTACTTTGTTTTAACTAGGTATTTTTGAAACTGGTGTTTTAACAAGTATTGTTTCTACAACGACGAGGAGTAGAAATCTATCCAAATTGTTAGACACCATGGTTTACATGTTAGACGACTCAGTTCTTGGTCCATACTTAAGGCATAGTAAGTTTTACATACTTACCTGACATAGTTTCACACTTTGTATGGTTTTACATTTGCTCCCTCACGTGTCTAGTATGGTATCATACTTGCTCCAATTACGCAATAAATAGAATGAAGAACCAAAAGTTGTATATATAGTCCATGCCAGACAGGTGGAGAACAAGTGTGAAACTATGCCAGACAGATGAGGGAGCAAGTGTAAAATCATGCTAGGCAGGTGTGTGAAACCATGTCATGCCTTAAGTATGGGCTAGGAACCGAGACATCTAACATATAAACCGAGGTGTTTAACATCCCCTGCAGTTGGAGCGTCGATGGAGCAGACGTTCAAACTGAACCGAAACTCGATAAAAACAGAAGTAGGCAGCCCTTTGTTGCCGAGGTAGCCAAGAGCAGGATGACCATGGTTGTAGCTGTGGAGGAGCAAGCCATGTCGATGGCATGACCACAAGTGCGGGCTTCCGGTGGTGCGACAACTTGTGCTCGCAAACGACGGGCCAACGATGATAATCCGGCGTGATGATGACGGTAGACGGGGCGCTCGGAAGGCTGTAGAGGGAGGGCCATGTCAATGAGCGCACCGCATCACACCACGACGTCATCGAAGGAGTGGAGGTGCTGGAGAGGTTTGGTAACCAAAGGGTCAGGTTAACACACTCCAAACTGAAGCGCCGCAATGCGGATGTTCAGCCGATTTGAATTCCATAAAGACAAAGATAGGCAACCTCTTGGTGAAGATGTTTGCGAACCGTGATAACGCTTGTACATGAAGAACACGGACATAACGGTTCACGACATCTTCACCAAGAGGTCGTCTATCTCTATCTTTATGAAGTTCAGATTCGACTTGAACGTCCGTGATATCGACGCTCAAACTACGAAAACGTGTTAACTCGATCCTTTGGTTAACACAGATATATCAGGTTCAATGAGCTTTACCATACAAATATTTTCAAAACACAACGCACATGTATAGTCGTCCATAATATTACAAACAGTGGGTTATAAACCACTCATCACGATTACAAAATAGTCACGCTAGGACTACTGTCCCCACGAATACGACATGATTAAGCAAACACGTAGCAATGACAACACCTAGACGCAATTACACCCCATAGCTGTCCCCACAATATACAATAACACAGGTATTTTGATATCCAAACAGAAGGTAACTAATTCATAACTGCGTAATTTTTTTTGGAGGTCTAGGGGAGATTCTAAGTGTTTATATGTGATTTGGAGTAGTCAGATTTTTTCTATATATATAATATTTTTCGCTCATATATGCAATATTTTCTCATGTATGGAGAAATGTTGCATACATAGTCGAAAAATGTTGCATATTTGGAAAAAAATAATATGAGTACTCTGAGTCAAAATAGTCGAGTGTTGTGTAGCAATTCCTATTTTTTTGAAACGGATATAACTGCAGTAATTAACCAATGACTCTGGTGGGATTGTCTCAAGGATCACTCAATCTGGAGAGTACGAATCATACCATGGAAGTCGTTCGTTCCATTGCCGACGGAGAGAATTGCAGAGAAGCCAGGAGGCCTTGTAGGGTCAGGCAGAGGGTCAACTTCCACGGTGCCTTCCAACATCAGCACCACCTTGCGCATCGTCGGCCTCACTAACGGGTCCTTCTGGACGCACCAAATCGCCACACGCGCGAACCTCTCCACGCTCTTCATGTCCTGCGACGCCTCGCCTTCTCCCTGGACCAGAAGCTCGGTCCTGCCGTCTCTGATCAAGCTCTCTGCCCAGTCCTTCAGCATGGCCGCTGTGCCAGCACTCTGATCGTCGGGAGGATGCTCCTCCAAGGTTTTCTTCCAGCATATCATCTCCAGCAGCACGACACCGAAGCTGTACACGTCCACCTTGTTGTCCACCCTTTCCCTGCCATCGAACCATTCAGGTGCAAGATAGCCCTTGGTACCCATGATTTTGGTGAAGGTGTACTGAAGTTTCTGGTCCTTGAGGAGCTTTGAGATCCCAAAGTCTGTTATCCTCGGAGCAAGATTGTGATCGAGCAATATGTTGTCCGGCTTGATGTCGCAGTGGATGATTGGGATGGTGCAGCTGTCATGTAGGTACTCCAATCCTCTGGCAATGCCTTGTGCAGCCTCGGCGAGCCAGCTCCAGGGTGGTCTCTCCGATCGCTTCATGAAGTCGCCAAGGGAGCCTCCTGGCATGAACTCGAACACCAGGATTCGGTGCTTCCCCTCTTTGCAGTACCCAATCATGCGGACTAGGTTCCGGTGGTGGATCTGCCCGATGGATTGCAGCTCGTTTGTGAACTCCACCTCCTTGTAATCATCTGAGAGGTTGAGCTTCTTTACTGCAACATCAGATTTCGGCGAATTCACCTTCCCTTTGTAGACTTTGCCAAAGCCACCTTTACCCAACAACTCTTTGAAGCCATTGGTTGCTTGCTTGAGCTCCGTGTAAGTGAAAACTCTCACGCTCAGCAAGCTCCGCTTCGCTCTCTTACTAAGGTAGCAGAAGTGCACTAGGAGAAAGCCGGTCGCGAACAGCAGCAGAAATGCCAAGCAGCCGATGACTATGTAAGGCAGCATGCTTCTCAGCGTTACATGGCCGCGTGGATCGCTGGTCCGCACTTTAATTAGTGCCTTGGAATTGGTGTCGTTTTTCTGCCACCCGGCAGTCATTGTGCTCATCATTTCACAGTTTTTTCCATCGAACACTGCAGCTGCACAGATGCAGTCGCTCAAGCAGAGGTCCCGGCACCGCTCCTCGGGGATCGACCAATACTCTTGGTACTTCGAGTTTGACCAGGTGGTGTTTGGCAACTCCCTCAGCTCGAACTCAGCCGAGTGGTTCTTCCCATCGCAGCTGTGTGGGACAAAATCTGCCTTGCAGCCTCTGTACCTGTACTGTGCATCGAAGAAAGAGTAGCCACTTGGGCACTCGCAGTTGAGCCGCTCGTCGGTGTACATGCAGTACGAGTTAGGGCCGCAACTGAGAGGCAACTGAGAGGCGGTTTTTGTGGTGCAAGGGTTGCTTGGGAATTGGCCCCCGACTAACCAGGTGTTGCTCATGGCGGTAGTAGTCCTTCTTGGCCGGATCCATACACGGACAACGCCGTCCGGATCCAGCGTCGCACGCTGGTAGTAGGTGGCTGTAGAATTTTGCAAGGCGGGCGTCAAGTCTGTTCCGTTTCCGTCCTTGAGCAGGTAGTAGAGGTGCCCTGGCTTGTCGAAGAAAAGGGTGGTGTTGCCGTCCTTGGTGAATCCAGGACGATATGTGCCGGCCGCCCAGTACGCGTTCTGCGAGGCGACGTTGCTGTCCGGGAGGCTCAGGAGGTACAGGACGATGTTGCCATCTGCCTGTACGAACAGGCAGAAGCGGCCGGCCGAGAAGTCCGTGTCCGTGAGCTTGGAAAGGATTTTTGTTCCCGAGCTCATGAACTGGCCCGGGAGGAGCGTGTCACTGGGATACTGGAAGCTTTCCCACACAACGCGGCCACCATCGTCAAGGAACTGAAGGTTGCCGGAGTCCTGGAGCACAAGAGCGGAGCCGTACATCTGGTTGTTTGTGTCTGGGATCGTCCACGGGTTGCCGCCACCGGCATCGGCAAGGGACATCTGGCCAGCGCCAAGGCTGAAGACGGATTGCTCGGTGGCGATCACCGTCTTCAAGCCCGACTGCTTCGCGAACCACACGACCGTCTGCTCCGCAGAGCTGGCTCCGCCGATGTGAAACCAGACCGCGAGGAGGTACTGGCCGGGGTTGGAGTCGAGCGCGCGGAAGCCGAACGCGAAGTCCCCTGAGGAGCTGGTGATGTAGGCCGGCGGTTTCAAGCTGGAATAACCGGATCCTCTGCTGAGGTTGGTCTGGGTCTGGGCTACCAGCAAATGGAGCTGGTGTAGTAGCAGCAGCAGCACGGGAAGTAGCCATGGCTTCATTCTATCTGCTTGTCTGAATCGTGTAGTTGCTGATGGGGAGTATCACAAGCTAGTACGGCCATCATATTTAGACCCGCGAGACTTTGGGGTGCAAGACGACCAAGCCTGTGGAATCGTTCGTTGGTTTGTTTCTTTCGTACTACTCTCTTTCAGGGTACCAGAGGCTGCACACCATTTATATAATTTTTAAGATATGATAAATGATGAATATATATTATTTATTTTTTATTTATTACGAGATTAGTGCTACTTTCGTTAGAGAGAAAAAAATATAGAAACACTTCGTGATCACTTGGGACATTTGGATTTTGACATTGGGTTTCCCGCATGAGGCAGGTTTTTGACGGCGCCTCTGGGCCGACGTCACCTTGGCTGGACGCATAAGTGGCAATGCCTATTCAGATCCTTTGTAGCAAGGCTCTGTTATAGAGGGGAGAAATATCTATTTAAGTTAAAATCTTAAAATTTGAGCTGGAAGCTAGAAATGTACTTATCGATGTTTTAATATTGATCTTATGTATGATTTCTTAGATTCGGAAGAAAACGCTCAAGGCTCCTGTATGGACATGCAGAACAAAGACACGAGAAGTTTATCTAGGTTCGGACCTTCTCCTAAGAGAATAATAACCTTATATCCTATACTATTGTTACTAAGGAAAAGTTTACAAGCGTGAACAATGCGAGGAATCAGTACTATCTACAGAACTGATTGTTCTCTCACTGCATCTATCTCCTCCTTCCCCCATCTCTCAAGACTTGTCCTTTATATTGCCGGCGAAGCGGCAGCGGTTGCTTCTTACCAGAAGACGTCTTCATTCATCGGGAGTTAACTACTGGACGGCGGTTATTGTTAAAGAGACGTGGGCAGTAGTTCGTCGTAGGATGGTTATTGTTAGAGAGATGTGGGTAGGATCGTGTGCAGTTATGCACGTCTTAACTAACTTGTCAGGCTACTCTAAACTTGTCAGGCTACCCTACTACAGGAGTAGGCTAGCAATAAATTGAAGAACAATCAGACCATCGTAATAGGACTCACGTCCAAGTAGTCGTAGTAGAACTTACGACTATGTGGTCGTAGCACATCTTACGAATAGATAGTCGTAGAAGAACTTACGACTAGATAGTTATAGCAGAACTTATGACTATGTGGTCGTAGCACATCTTACGACTAGATAGTCGTAGAAAAACTTACGGAGTAGTTGCAGCGAGACTCCTGACTACTCTATGAAATTTTTCCTTTATTGTTAAGGGGTATATTCGGAGAATATGATGACGTAATAAATGTGAGGATTATTATATCCTCGTTATCTAGCCCCCCAACTTCAAATGAAAATAACTTTCTTATGCAAGCATAATCGTAGATGATCGAAAGCGTTGTCTTTTCAATCCTTGACCAAGAGTGCACTTCGATAGAAAGGTAATTTTGTTTGAGTTGAAAAGACGGACTTCAAAAGGATTGGTAATTGTCTCTCATAACTCTGTCCACCTGTTCGTTTCTTGAGGAAATCGCTCAACTTTCGAGATGGATAACCAGAGTTTCGATAAAAATGCAACCCTTAGGCGATCTATTGCCTCTCATAACTCTGTCCACCCGTTCGCTTCCCGAGGAAATCGCTCAACTTCCAAGATGGATAACCAAAGTTTCGATAAAAAGGCAACCCTTAGGCGATCTATTGCCTCTCATAACTCTGTCCACCCATTCGTTTCCCGAGGAAATCGCTCAACTTCCGAGATGGATAACCAGAGTTTCGATAAAAAGGCAACTCTTAGGCGATCTTTCGGTTTCACTTTTCTCAACCGCTTCCATTGTCCTTGTGCTTTCCGACGAATAAGTCATGTTATAACATGTATGACTAAATTCAGCATGTTACTAATATTTTGAATGTTATATTCTACTCTCAGAAGGCTAGTTACACAAGATTCATATGACAATTGTAGATTAGATCTTGATTATATATGACAATTGTAGATTAGATCTTGAGCTCTAAATCAAGCTTTGCTATTAAAGGTTATCACTAGATCATGACCAAATATTGTTGGACAATATAACTGAATGCTATAATCAATCTAACTTTCAAATAAATTGAAAAATATTGATTATAACAGAGCAACAGGACTCGGCTACAGCTAGATCAACCAAAAGCTAATTATTGAAATGAGATAATATCAAGTATAGCCGATACAATGATTAGAGCAATCACAATAGTAAAGCTAGCTAAAAGCTCAAGATCAATCTACCCTCACATTCATATATAATCTCAGAAATATGTCATTTCATCATGGAGCAATCAGCCCACAGAATCTTCTCTGCAATTTCCAAACTAGTGATAACTCATAGATACATGAAGTAAATCACGAAATTGCAAAAAACTAGTAGCCAGTATACTCACCACGCAGATGGCACTCGAAGACACCTATAAGATCAGGTAAGACACACCCGAGAGTGCCGACTCAGAAAACTTAGCACCCCGTTGTGCCGTGGTAAGAGGGTGTGGTCATTAGAGATACAGTGCCTTCCTCCGCCGTTTGGAGTTGACGGGTTGTAATGGTTTTTAGCACGGAGTGCTCTCTTTATACATAAAGTTCTCTTTATAGGGTTTTGGACAAAAGTTGACATGAAGTCATGTTCAGCAGCCGTTCTTGCGAGCCGTATTTCCGCGCAGCAAAGCAGAACACGCATGTGGTGATCGCCATAACAGCCCTAGAAACATCTTATTACTTAGACGGGATTAAAGGCGACGAGTCCATGTAACAACCGGGAGGGCGCTCAGGCAGCGCCTTGGCTTCGACCACTCTCTCCAGCATCTGCACCACGTGGTGCATCGTCGGCCGGAGCGTGGGGTTCGGCTCGATGCACCAGAACGCCACGCGTGCGAACCTCTCCACCCTCTCCAAATCTACCACAGCGTCGTCGCCCCTCTGCAGCATGAGCTCGGTCCTCCTGGTGCTCACCAGCTGCCCCGCCTAGCCGAATAGCGTGATCGTCTCATCCACGCCCTGATCGGGCAACGACTCCTGGCACCTTTGGCAGCATATCATCTGCAGCAGCACGACGTCGACGCTGTACACGTCTGCCTTCGTGTCGACACGCGCATCGCGCGGAGCCACTCAAGGGCGATGGATCCTCTGGTGCCTCTGATGTTGGTCACCGTGGTGTGCACCTGCTGGTTGCCAAGCAGCTTGGAGATGCCAAAGTCGATTGTCTTTGGAGTGTACTTGTCGTCCAACAGTATGTTGTCTGGCTTCATGTCGCAGTGGATGATCGGGGAGCTGCACCCTTCAAGCTTCTCTACAGGTCGGAAAGCATCCATAACTTTCCCCTGTAGAGAAGTATCTAGGTCAAGTGCTCGGTTCAGATCATGTGGCTTCATGCAGAAGTCGCTATGTATTTGGAGTGGGAGGTTTTTGGATGACAGAACCGTTTCATCTTACTGTCATTTCTAAAACTAGGGGGATGATCGGAATAGCGATGGTTTTTGGTTTTTGCTGAAAAAACACTGTAGTTGGCTGAAAAAACACTGTAGCTGAGTTGGTTTATTGAGTATAATTAAATTTTAAAAAATTTAAAAATAAAAACAGCACACTAATGTAGAACGGACGATGCAAAGGAACATGAGAAAAAATCAAACGAAAAAACGAAAAAAATAATTTTACTGTAGCAGGTACTATAGCTACAATACTACTACTGTGAAAAAATAAAGCCGAATTGAGCGGCCCCTAACAAGATTGGACTTGGAGATGCTACGCCAGCCAACAAATTAGTATTTTGAAAAAGAAAAGTGCGCTCTTCAGATCTTGACAAGTCGTGTGCATGCTCATGGGGGTGTTCGCCGTCTCGTTGTTGTCAGCGAAGGCGACCAGGACTGCCGTTTGAGCGGCGGCAGCACGAACGAGGGTCGTTTTTTATTTCTAGTTTTTTATTTTTATTTCTGATTTTTAAGTTTTTTTTATCTTTTTCTATATTCCTTTTTATCGTCTGTAATGGGTTGATATATTTTTTAAAATTTAATTACACTAAAAAAAACCACAACCAATTACATTGTAAAATAAGCCAGTTACAATACCAAACAGGAAAAATAAGCCATAAGCCATAACAAAACCTAAATGAGCAGAGCCACTGCCAATCGTCGCGTTTTCGAATTCTGATGTCATGCTACCGTGGAACAACGTAGACTGGCAGGTTTGATGTTGGCACCGTTTCTTTCAACTTTAGGCTTTTTCAAAAGTTAAAATAAATAAAGTGCCTTCTTGAAGTGGATTTTTTAAATAGCTTTTCAAGCCTAAAACTGTGTGTGTCGTTCGTATTTGCGCTTTCGTTATCCACTGTCATTTTAAAAAATATAAATAAAAAATATCAGCTATAGCTAAAATCTATTAGCTATAATAAAATAACAGAAACATTGTCTACTTCCACCATGTCAGCCGACAAAGCGGAGTCCAATTTTCCGCGCTTTTCCGAGACGAACAGGACCCAAATTTCTGCATCGCCATCTTGTAGCGGTTTTCTTTTCTGTCTGTGTTTTTTCAGTGGAAAACCATCGTGTAGTGTAGCAACCTCTTTTTAGAGGGTGTAGTGTAGTGGATGTTGGGTGCTCGGCTGAGCGAGATAAAAGAAGTATGCAGTGTGATGAGAGACCAAGGTCAGGTTTTTCTTGGTAGGTTTTTTTAGGTTTAAAGTTAGTTTATATTTGTATTATCTATAATAACTAACTTTTAAACGGTGTATTTTTTAAGATATGGTTAATAGAAAAATTATAGTAAAAAGTGTACTGAGTTCAGCTATACCGACTAAAATCACATACGACTATTTTTCTTTGCGTACTGCCTCTCGCGAACAACCAGAATTCAAATATTTAAGTTATAAGCCATCAGCCCCAAAAGAACCCACCCTGGTTCAAATATTTAAGATAAAGAACCCAAAATTCAAATATTTAAACCATCAGTCATAAGCCATAACCGGGTGCTCTGAATTATGCTCTAGAGCGATTCAACTTCAAGATAAAGAAAACAAGTATGTACTAGTTGCAAGAAATTGCATAGTCATATCTTTTTTTATTTTTTGGTGCCTTGAAGTCGTTCTTTTTTCTTATTCTTCTGGTTTTGTAGCACTTCAACTACTCCGATCATTTTTTCTTCCGAGTGCTTCTATTGAAGAAGCATCAAAGAAGGAAGTGGTCATAGCAGGCCCTCAGCCATTAGCATCATCAGTAGAGGGCTCTTGGTATTAGGAGGATAAGATGATTCAAGAAAAATCTCCAAGAGAAGATCTTTCTTTTCAGCGACATGCTCACCGTGGAAGCACTTGTCTCCTCCTTGGATGAACCGGTCAAGAAGGTGATCGACAACTTGAAAGCCATCAAGATCTGCTGGCTACATCCAGGAGCATCACAAACGGACCATGAGAGATGTTGTCGCCTTAGCGAGCTTAAGGTCTCTAAACCTTCTCTCAATTCAAGCGCTTAAGCATCATTCAACTGCTCGGAGGGATTTTTCTAGCTTTGATTGGACATGTGGAAGAAGCCGAAATGACTGGGTCGTTAGTTCAGCTGATACCAGCTCTATGGATTTTCCTAACTTGATTGGACATGTGGAAGAAGAAAAAAAAAGGCAGAAGCAGCGGAGGACAAATTATAGGAGTCAACATGCAGCACTTACATGGATTTTTGTGATTTTTATTTTTTTACGTGGCCCCTGATTTTTTTTATGGACGCTGTTTTCTTCGTAATATTTTTTCTTCAATGGCCTGCTCACGACCCTTGAGTTGTGCCTTGTTACATGCTCTTTGATTGGGCTTTGATATTTGTGTCGGCCTTGAAATAGTTAACGGGCTGTAATGGTGCTTGATATATGGTCCCTTAGCGCATAGCATGCTGAAAATTTCGGGCCCGGTAATAAGAGGCCCAATCCATTCGAAAATAATTGAGCACAACAAAGAAAAAGCAGGAGTACAACACAAACGTTGAGGGGTGATCGGAAGGTCCAAAAATCGAAGGAAATTTCAGCAATCAAAACAAAAAACCCGTATAGGGATCTCTGATGATGGCATGAGAGAAGTACTCCATTGGACGGTGTAATAGCACGTTTCAGCACGGAGTGCTCTTTTTATACGGGTCTATTTGATATGGTTGTGGTTTATGATTTTTGACTGAAATTTTTGAATTTTAACTGTTTACGACAGATATTACGGAGAGAAATATTCGTTTACAATTTTAGATGGTACATATGTTAAGCTTTTAACGTGTATTATAATTAACTTGTAGATCCTATTATCAAAAAATAATTTATTTAAAAGTTAGACACTATAACAAAAATCAAAAATCACTTTTAAAAGCTGCTTCAAACCAGACCTACGTCAAGTTCTCTTTATAGGTTTTTGGACAAAAGTTGACATCAGGTCATGTTCAGCAGCCGTTCTTGCGAGCCGCATTTCCGCGCAGCAAAGCAGAACATGCATGTGGTGAACCCCAGCCATAACAGCCCTAGAAACATCTTATTACTTACAAACCCAGGTTTATTAGCGCACCCTAAACTAACCATATATCATTCAGCCCTGCTGATTAGAAGACGGGATTAAAGGCGACGAGTCCATGTAACAACCGGGAGGGCGCTCAGGCAGCGCCTCGGCTTCGACCACACTCTCCAGCATCTGCACCGCGTGGTGCATCGTCGGCCGGAGCGCCGGGTTCGGCTCGATGCACCAGAACGCCACGCGCGCGAACCTCTCCACCCTCTCTAAATCCGCCACAGCGTCGTCGCCCCTCTGCAGCATGAGCTCGGTCCTCCTGGAGCTCACCAGCTGCCCCGCCCAGCCGAACAGCGTGACCGTCTCGTCCACGCCCTGATCGGGCAACGGCTCCTGGCACCTTCGGCAGCATATCATCTCCAGCAGCACGACGCCGAAGCTGTACACGTCCGCCTTCGTGTCGACGCGCGCATCGCCGCGGAGCCACTCGGGAGCGATGTATCCTCTGGTGCCCCTGATGTTGGTCACCGTGGTGTGCACCTGCTGGTTGCCAAGGAGCTTGGAGATGCCAAAGTCGGTTATCTTTGGAGTGTGCTTGTCGTCCAACAGTATGTTGTCCGGCTTGATGTCGCAGTGGATGATCGGGGAGCTGCACCCGTTGTGCAGGTACTCTATCCCTCTGGCGATGCCCAGCGCGGCCTCAGCCCGCCAGCTCCACGGCGGCCGCTCGGGCTTGAAGAGGAAGCTGCGAAGTGACCCGCCCGGCATGAACTCGAGCACCAGCATCCGGTGCTTCCCTTCCTTGCAGTACCCGATCATGCGGACCAGGTTCCGGTGGTGGATCCGCCCGATGGACTGCACCTCGTTGGTGAACTCCCTCTCGCTGTACTCATTCGAGTTGATGAGCTTCTTTACGGCGATAAGATGCGGCTGTGGGGATTTCAGTTTTCCTTCATAGACCTCGCCGAAGCTTCCTTTGCCCAGCAGCTTCTCGAAGCCGTTGGTGGCTCGGTGAAGCTCCTTGCTGCTGAATGCTCTCACGCTCAACAACCGCTGGCTCTCTGTTCTTGGTGAGGTAGTGCTGCGCCAGGAAGCCACCGATGGTGGCCAACAGTAGGAAGACCAAGCAAACTGTCACGACTATGTAGGGTAGTACGGTTCTTATTCTCGTCGACGCGCTCACCGGGGGATCGCTTCTCCGAACTTTGATCAGTGCCTTCGTCGTGACATCGTTCGCCTGCCGTCCGTTCGTCAGCGCCGCCATCTCCGCGCAGTCGGTTCCTCCGCCGATCACTAACGCGGCGGCGCAGAAGCAGTCGTTGAGGCAATAGTCCCGGCACTGCTCCTCCGTGATTGCCGAGAACTTCTTGTAGTATATCGATGTTTCCCAGGTGGTGTTCGGCAACTCCTCGAGCGCGAACTCGTCGGAGTTGCTCTCCCCGTCGCAGCTCTGCGGCACAAACTCCGGCGTGCAGCCGCTGTCCCTATGCTGCGCGTCGGTGTATGTGTACCCACTTGGGCACACGCAGTTGAGCCGGTCCTTCGTCTCCACGCAGTAAGAACCCGGGCCGCACATGCCCTGCAACCCGGACGTCCTCTTGTTGCAGCCGTCACTGGGAAAAGCTCCCGAGACAGTCCAAGACGTGTTGCCGCCGCCGCCGCCGCTCAGCGTGTTCTTGGGGTGGACATAGGCACGGACAATGCCGTCGGGGTCCATCCTGGCGAACTGGTAGTAGCTCCTGCCGTCGACGGTGGAGCTCGCCGTGGACGATATCAAGGTCTGGACGGTGCCGTTGTTGAGTGTGTAGTTGAGGCGACCCTGCTCGTCGAAGGTCACCGTCGTGTTGCCGTCGGGGCTGTTGGTGTACGCCTGCCAGTAGGCGTTGTCCGGGCTGTTGCCGCTGAGGAGGTCCACGTATAGGACGACGTTGCCGTCCGTCTGGATTCCCATGCTGAACCGGCCAGTGGTGAACTCCGCGTCCGCGCGCTTGGAGAAGAGCTTCCCCTGGGACCGAGAGTCCATGGCTAAGGACTGGCCTGGCAGGAGCGTGTCCGTCGGATACCAGAAGCTCTCCCACAGCACGTTATCCCGGCCGCCGCCGTCAGCGAGGAACTGGAGGTTGCCAGAGTCGCGGAGCACGAGGACGGACCCGCGCTTCAGGTAGGGGATCGGGGCCCTCCACAGCACCCGGTTAGTGGTGTCGGCGAGCGTGAGCTGGCCGTCGGCCGTGACGCTGAGGGCGGACTGCGCCGTGGCGACGGCCGTGGCGCCGGAGACCGACTGCTTCGCGAACCACGCCACAGACTGCGGCTGGGAAGAGTTGCCGGCGCCGTCGTTGAAGTGGAACCATGTGGCGAGGAGGAACCTGGCCGGGTCGGAGTCGAGGGCGCGGAAGCCGAAGGCGAAGTCGCCGGACGGGCTGGTTATGTAGCCGGGTGGCGTCAGGGCGGTTCCGGCCGTCAGGTTGGTCTGTGCCGCCAAGACTAACAGCAAACGAGGTTGGTGCAGTAGCACGACAAGGAAGGGGGTGAGGCAGAGAGCAAAGCAAGGCAATGCCATGATGGCTGCTTGCTTCGTTTCGAACCAGTGCCATGCTCTAATAACGTGAACGTACACAGCGGCGTTCTTTTTCTCGTGGATCTAGTCATAGCGTGTCTTTGCGAGTCCTTTCTTCTTTTCAAACGGCCATGGTTTTTGTTTTCAGAAACCAAAACTATTTAGAATTGTTGATTATTTAATGTAATTTTATTATTTTTCTCTTTATTTTTCTTTTTATATTATTTATAGATATAACAGTGTTTTTTATTACTTTTTCTATTTTTCTATAATTAAATGTTTTAGAAAAATCTAATAACTACTACAGTACTATTTCAGCAAAACTACAGTGTTTTAGAACCCTGTTTAAAAGTGCTATTTCCTCGTTAGTTTTTTCTAGAATATTTAATTCAATAAAAAATAAATAAAATAGAAAAAAAATAAAAAGATCATTATTTCTTCATCAATAATGTAAAAAATATATTAAAAATTAATATATTTTAAATAATTTTTGGTTTTTAAAATCAGAAGCGTACTATTCCACCCTGTGTAAGGTGGTGGATTTGATTTGCGTAAGTGGATTGGCCTATGTTGTGAGGAACGTCCAGGTGGGCCATCACTCTTCGTGTACGGGCAGGCACATGGCTGGTGGGAGTCACTGTTTTAACTTTTAAGCTATGCTGTCATTGACACGCGGAGGAGGTTCGTGTTGTGACTTAACGTGCCAGCCACGGCAAATACAGGGGATCTTTCGTGTTCGCAGTTAAGAGCGAGAGAGCATGCTCCGGTCAAGCACACGTTTTTGAGGTTGATGCTAGTCAATTAGTCATCGTCTGTGATAATCTAAAACTAAAATACTAGTATAACGGACTCGTAAGTACGAGGTAAATATTATTATTCAAAAGCAAAATAATTTATACTCAAATTATATTACAATTGTTTTAATAAAAGCATATGATACTAAACAGAAGCAATAGCTATATTTTATATGCAAATATATGAAGATAACAGTAAAATATTAAAAATATATTACTAATAAAGTTTAGTTCATAGTTTATCACTAAGTTATAAAATATAATAGTGTGAACAAAAAATAAACTATAGAAGAAGTAATCTATCGAGTGTCAAAGTTGGATGCATCAGTATTTGATGTGATGGTTTCCAGAGTTGCGTGTCTCTCAAGGCTTGCTTCTGTTCTTCTGTAGATGTGATGGATTGATCACCACCAAAACTTTTTTGTAGACAACATAGGTGACACAATTTCAAATAAACTAGCAAGTAAGCGTGACGTCACGTCGCGATAGCTATCATATGGATCAAAGTAAAAGAGACGAAAATTCACAGTAAAAAAAAACGGAGAGATTTTTTCGCAAAAAACCGAGAGTCTTTCCGCAATAAAAGGAGAGCGGAGGGGTTTTTCTAAAAAAAACCGAGGGTCTTTTTAAAAGAATCAAGAGCCTGCACGTAATTACTTGAAACCGCGGGGCGTTATCCAGTAAAAGAAAAGTGGAGGGGTTTTTCGCAAAAAAACTAAAGATCTTTTTGTAAGAACCGAGAGTCTATACGTAATTACAAAAATTATGAAGGCTTTTTTGCAGGCTTTAACACGTGGACACGGTGGGGGGGGGGCATGAATCCCCCCACCTATGTATATGGTATGATGTCTTTATGCTATAGCTCTTAATTCATATAGACCAAATGTGACGTTAATCTTTAACTGCATCGTAGTCTGTTAGCAGGGACAGGAGATAGTAAATATCTTTACGCAAGCAAACCTGGCTAAGAGGGTTGTCGGAGACTTCTTCCATAGCTTTCAAATCATGTCTTTGTACTGATTCAATGTTAGGCCTGACTTTTCTTTCTTAGGGAGTTCTGCCTCTTCAAATGCCTGACATAGAGATTATTCCAAATGCATTTAAGCACCAAATGGTACAGCAGCGATGCCTTTGAAAAATTCAACAGTGACAGGAGCGAGCTTGTCCACTAGCATGTGTGCGCTCACCTCCCTCCTACGATTCCAACAAGATCCACTGATGCGATCGGTCGACACTGGCCAACAAGGATAAAGGAAAGAAGAAGGTACGAGGTGAGGCGTGGTGGTGGTCGGAGGAAGCCGAGGGTGAGGCGCTGTGGTGGCCGGAGGAAGACGAGGGTGAGGCGCTGTGGTGGTCGGAGGAAACAGGGTGACCCCCCATTTCTCTCTCACCACCATCCTCACCTCCGGCTGCCTCTGCACCCTTCGGTTCCTGCACTCTAGCCGGCGTCAGCGATTCGCGCACCCCCTCCCTGTAACTCCGATGAGATCCATTGTGTCGGCCACTGCTGCATCACCATAGGAGCCATTGCTAAGGGGAGCCAGAGGTCGTCACTAGCAAAGGAGTGCTAAGGAAGGAGTCGATGGTGGAGGGCCAAGGAAGAAGCCAGTGGCAGAGGGGCGTTGAGGAAGAAGCTGGTGGCGGAGGGGCGGACCCGACAGTGGAGGGCCTGATCTGGCGATGAGCAGTAGGCCAGATCTGGCAAAGGGAGCCGACGCATAAGGTACAGAGGGAGGCGACGGTGCACAGGAGAGAGATTTATACCGATTGAGGAACATAGGTTGAGATTTATTAGATCTTGATCCAACGGTCCAAAAGAGATGAGGTAGCTCAAATTATGTTATAATCGCACTAATAAAAGTATGTAACACTAAAAGGAAGCAACAACTATATTTTATATATAAATATGTGAAGATGACAATAGGACATTGAAAAATACCTTATTAATAAAATTTAGTCCATAGTTTGCCACCAAATCATGGAACATAATAGTGTGAGCAAAAGATTAGTCACACCGGAAGCAATTAGTCAAGTGTCATAAGATAGATGAATAAGTATTTCAATTTGATGTTTTCCAGAATTGCATGTGTCTCAAGGCTTGCTTCTATTATTCTGTAGATGTGATGGATAGATCACCACCAAAACGTTTTTGTGGACAACATTTAAGTGACACAATTTCAAATAAATGTGTTTATGCCGCAGCTCTTAGATTCATATAGACCAAATGTAACCTCCGACATTAATCTTTAACTGCACAGTTGTCTGTTAGCAGGGACAGGCGATAGTAAATACCTTTATGCAAGCAAACTTGGTTAAGAAGGTTATCTGGGGACTTTTTCCATAGCTTCCATATCATGTCTTTTTACTGATTCAGTGTTAGGCCTGGCTTTTCTTCCTCGAACTTAGGGAGTTCTGCCTCTTCAAATGCCTGACATAGAGATTATTCCACATGCATTTAAGCACCAAATGCTACAGTGATGCCTTAGAAAAATTCAACAGTAGAACTAAATGCCTTTGATCTATCACAACTTCACAACTAACATTTAACTTTGCAAATTTAATGTGATTAAATAGAACTTAACACCCTAGTAAGTGAAATAATTAATTAATAATGTAATCTACCAACAATTATTTTAAATTGTGTTTGAACTACCGATAAGCCACTTCAAAAATACCATCTCGGTATCATCATTCATCACACCCTCTCTCGCGTCAAAAATATCCTCGGGTTCATACTATTGTTGCACTAAACCATGTCTCGAATAGGTGAAAAACCTAGAAGTTTCCTAAAAAAAAGAACACTGGAAATTATACTGTTCAATGCTACGCGGAGGCAACAACAATGCTGAGAGCCACCTCCCTGTGTTCCCACTGATGGAAATGGAGATGGAACGGACGGAGAAGTTGGCATCGCAGATCGAACCATCTCGCACGGTGCAATGCGTGTGTCGTACACGCCATGGAGTAGCGGGAAATGATTTCTGTCGCGACATGCCAGCGACCGCCATACCCACGCCTACGGAGTTGATGTCACGATGAATCGTGACATGGAGAGAGCAGTGCTGTTAGCCTGTGCTCAACGTGAGGCCTCGACCCGCCGCGTCGAGCAACTCACTACCGATCGAGGTCGGGCGGATACTGACCCGGAGCCACGACGCGGGGGCTGACAGTGCGGCGCGGCCATGTGGTTCCACGTCCGCATGGTTAGTGTGGCAACGTTGATCTGGCCGGCGGTACAGGTACGGATATAAGAATTTTGAGATGAATGCTCGGAGTTAAAACTAGATGTTTATAATAACAAAAATTAAAGTATAAATTATTTGTAATAAAGATAACATCTTAAATAATTAAAAAAATTTGTTGAATTTAGAATATGATATTTAGAACCTGGGAATAGTGATACACTTGTAATGTTATCGACGTTCCTGGCCTGCTTTGCCGACTCCGGTGATCCAATCGTCGCCACATGCTCCCTCCTAGGCCCTGTTTGTAGGCTATCTGGCTAAGCCATGTTTGGCACTTGTCGCCGTCTGTTTGCTATCTTGAATTTGACTTTGTATAAAACTCAATTATGCTAAAAAGAATTTTAATCCGCTCTTTAAACCTTCAACTGTGTTGTAGTTTTTTTAGATGAATTGAAGAGTGGGATGTGTGTTAGTAGACTAAGATCTATTAAAGATATAAATATAAAATATTTAGACTAATTTTTAATATATATATATATCAAATATCTTTACTATTATAAAAGAAACAATTGGTGGTTGGTCCGTCGTCACTTCTCTCCTCTCAGCCCTCCGATCTGATTACGAGATAAAATCCTAACCGTAAAAAATACTCCGCTCCGCTCCTCCCGCGCCGCGCCGTCCGACGTCCTGTGTAGATCCGCCGTTGCTCATGCGCCCCAAGCCCTAGATCCTCTCCGGTCCTCGCATTGCAGAGCCCGCCCATCCTCTCGCCACCGCCGCCTCACTCTCCTCGCCTCTCCCGCTCTCCTTCGCTCGGTTTCTTCCTCCGCGCCGCGCCCTCCTCACCTCCCCTCCGCCTCCCCACCGGCCTCCTCCCTACTCCCAACCCCGCGCCGCTTTCTCCATCGCTCCTCCGCCGCCGCCGCCGCCTCCTCCTCCGCCTCCCCACCGGCCTCCTCCCTACTCCCCAACCCTCGCGCCGCCATCTCCCCTCTCCGTCCCCGCACCGCCGCCTCCTCCCCCCCCCTCTCCTCCTCCGCCGCATCATCCCCCCCTCCGCGCCGCCACCTCCCCCTTCTCCTCTCGCGCGCCGCTTTTCCCTCGCGCGCGCCGCCCCCCTTCCTCTCGCGCGCGCCTCCGCCGCGCCCGCCGCCTCACCCGACGCCACGGAAGGGCATCACCAAGCTGTTCCCATCCGTACAAGGAGCCGGTAGTCTTTTTATTTCTCTCGATTGAAGCGTAATTGTTTGTTCCAGTACAAGTAATCATTTCGGGCATATTTGCATAGTCCACTTGCCGAGCGCGAGAGGAGAGTAGAGGAGGATGCAGCAATGCAATTGACGCAGATGCACCGGGTGAGGCCGACTCCTCCGACTTCGAGGCGAAATCCCCCCCTCACGGTAACTCGCCGCCTCTTCTCGATCCCCTAAATCCCTCCCAACCGCCTAAAAATCATGCGATTTTCTGCAGCCCACACGGCGATCGGATCGGCAAGTCCAGGTGGTCGCCTTCGCGATTCGCCGACAAGCGCTTCTCGCCGACATCGCCGCTCTCACGACGCCGGTAAATCCCACCGCCCACTCTCCGCTCGCTTGCTTTACCTAATTACTCGCCGCATCTGCACACTTAGTGCGATTATTTCAACCTAGGGTATGTTCGATTACATTTAGAGGATGCGCTTTTCCTATTCGGAAGCATAATACGGAGAATGCCGAGCCTTGTTATTTAGACCTCTCAATGCGATTTGTGTTGCAGAGAATAGGCTATGGTACACGCTGAATGCACCGTAATGGTTCAGACGGCAGGCGTGCCCCACCTCAAGGGCGTTTCACATAGTCATTGTCATTGATCGTAATATGTTCATCTTCGCGCTGCTCGGGGGCAAGAGGTGTGCAATGCATACAGCTATATACTAGAGTTTGAAAGCAACACATAAAGAATTTCCTTATTTTGTTATTTACAATGCAAAGGTTTACTTGGCGGGATAGGGATTTCGGATGCTTGACACGGGTAAACCTCTCTGCTTCGTTAAGTTTTCTAAATTCCCTTTTCCTTGATTGTTTGCACTTATACCGGGGTTTCGCAATCACTAAGCAATCGTTGTGATGCTTTTTGATATTCGACATATGGCAATGGTCGGAGATGACCGCTTTGGTGATTTACCATCGCCACGCGAGTTTGTCGCTTGACCATAGGAAACAGAAAAATTGTCATGTAGGTGTTTTATTCAAGTCCCCTGTCATTATCGGGTATCATTGCTTGTGATTTGTGAAGAACGTTATGTTCATCTTTATTCGTATGGTGGTTGGGATGGCAAAAGTGGTCAGTCGATGTATATATCATGGACACAAGTGAGCTAATTGTTTCCTTTATTCAAGCTGTATTGGGCATTGATTTTTTTGGTTGAAGATGGTAACAAAAGTTGAGCATTCATTTTTATTTTAAAATTCTCTGTTGGATAGTGTCACTTGAGTGGACAGAGTTCGCAGCATCGGATCGCGCCACCTCCAAGATGTGGACACTCTGCCACCATGATTGAGAAGAGGCTACTTATATTCGGAGGCAGAGGTAATTACCATTCTCTCTCAAAGATTGTGTTTGCTTAGATGATTTGTTAGTTTCTCTTTCTTATGTTTTATTTGATACATGATAACGTAA
This sequence comes from Melocanna baccifera, assembly GCA_036346265.1. Lineage (NCBI taxonomy): Eukaryota > Viridiplantae > Streptophyta > Magnoliopsida > Poales > Poaceae > Melocanna > Melocanna baccifera. Next base: position 4,654,370 of record CM070692.1, read on the forward strand.
GAAAAAGTTGATATTTATTATTCAGTTTGAGATCATATTTGATAGTATGCATCATTTTTATTTAGTTTTCCGTTGTAACACACAGGCACCTTCCTAGTATCGACTAAATATTCAGTTGTGGAAGCGCGGACGGTCGGGCCCGGACTTGCGTGCGCCGCGCGCGTTGCCTGCGATTTGTCGACGGGATCTGGGCCGTTTACACGATGGGGTCGATCGGACGAGCGACCCGGACATGGGCCGCTTTCTCGACCTCGCTCTGGCCAATGGGCCGGGAGTAGTACCGATGTTCTCTTTCTCGAGTTTCTAAAAAAACGAAGAAGATGACGTTCTCTTTCTTCAAAACAAAATTTGAGAATTAGGCACTGAATTTTTCTATGATACATTTACACCGTCACAGATTCACTTCGTTCAGTTTCATATTAAGTTCTGAATTCTGTTTCAGAATCTCATCTCTATGGGTGGCATCAGTATTAGAAAACGTCCATTTTACACCCTTCAGATATGTTTTTTCGAGAATAGCAGGTCATATATAAATGATACAGTACACGATTAAATTCAAGCCCTTCTTTTATGCTCAAACTAGCAGGGTGGCCCGCGTATTTGTATGGCTAGATTTGCTTTAAAGTTTTTAGTATATAACGATATAACTTAGATGTTTAAGAATATGCTTACATATTCTGTAGGTTATTTATAATTTAAAGAGGAATATAATTAAAGTATAAGCTTGATAGAAGAAAATCATTGAGGTTCTTAAACATGTAAGCACTCTCCATTATATATGTATCATATAGCTGCATGTCCCTATTTTTCCTCAATTAATTACTCTTTTGTGAAAATATATGTATATACGTGTACCTCTATTTATATAATTTATTCTAAATTATATTTATATAAAGGTTTTACTTAGGAATTCATGAGGGAACCAAATTGCTAATTTTATTTAATTTATATTAAATTTTAGTTATTTAAGAATTTTACTTCAATATTGTATGGAAATTGAATTACAAATTTTCTTTCTTTTTTCTATTTTAGATTTCAATTTTTTGGTTGGAATTCGAATGCAAATCCAATTGCTAATTTTTTAACTAAATTTCTAATTTTATTTAATTTATTATGAGTTTTAGTTATTTAAGGATTTTTCTTCAAAGTTGTATGGAAATTAAATTTCAATTTTTTTCTATTTCAAATTTTATTTTTTGTTGGAATTCATATGCAAATCCAATTACTATTTTTTAAAAATCTGATTTACATTTATTTAGAGATTTTGATTTGGAATTCATATGAAAATCAAATACTAATTTTATTTTGCTTTATCCTAATTTTAGTTTTTTTGTTGGAATTCATATGCAAATTTAATTGTTAATTTTTGTTTAATTTTTATTCTGAATTATTTTATTTAGATATTTTACGTAGGAATTTGTATGGAAATTGAATTGCGTTTTGTTTTATTTTTTATTCCAAATTTCAGTTATTGTTTAGATTGTACTAGATATGGACTCTTTCTTTTAATCTAAACTGTTATAATCTGGACCCACTATGATTAATGGTGTGGATCTTTCTCTTTTTTTGTTCGATTAATGTGCGAATTTCTACCTCTTAAAAGCGAATGTATTGGCTCATTTTGCCTTTATTTTAATAATACAATATATTCTTTGTGTACAAGCAAAGGTAAACAAAAAACACTTGCGTGCACCTTAATTTATACTTTCTAGATAACCCTGCATTACAGCCGCACAGCTAGCTAACGCGGTGCTTGATGAAGTACAATCAATCGACGGCATTTACAAACTTAATTACTCGGATGCATTTTTTGTACAGAGCCCTACTTGCCACATTATTTGTATCCACATATGCAGTGCGTAGCACAATATAAAAAACTCACTGCCTCGCTACTCATGAAACATCACGATTTCCCTAGCCTGTAGCAATGAAAAGGGCCTGTTGCGGTCTTAATTACCTACTGAGTATTATGGTCTTAATTAGCATAAGACAATGAAAGGACTCTATTTCCAAACCGAAGTTTAGTTACGTTGGATGTGCTCACCTGTAGTCTGTAGATAGCAGATATATGCTCTACTGACCATTACCCTGATCGTCAGAAGCAACCTTAACAATTGATGGTGCGGGCATGCTAATGTTGACGAAGGAGATCAGCGCCGACGGATCAACAAAGCGACTAGGAGTCGCGGGTAGCGCGTCAGCACCAAAGCCGCCCTCCAGCATCTGCACCACCTGATGCATCGTCGGCCTGAGCGAGGGGCTGGGCTCGATGCACCAGAGCGCCACGCGCGTGAACCTCTCCACCCTCTCAAGGTCCTCCATGGCGTCGTCATCCCCTTGCAACAGAAGCTCGACTTTGCCGCTGCTGACCAGCTGGCCCGCCCACCCGAATAGCGTGACCGTTTCTTCAGCTTCGTCGTCATTGGGCAGCGGCTCCTGGCACTTCCTGCAGCATATCATCTCAAGGAGGACGACGCCGAAGCTGTACACGTCCGCCTTCGTGTCGATACGCCCGTCACCACGAAACCACTCGGGGGCGATGTAGCCTCTGGTGCCCCTGACGTTGGTGACCGTCGTCTGGACTTGGTGGTTGCCAAGGAGCTTTGCGATCCCAAAGTCGGTAATCTTCGGGGAATGATTGTCATCCAGTAGAATGTTGTCAGGCTTGATGTCGCAGTGGATGATTGGTGAGATGCACCCGTCGTGGAGGTACTCCAAGCCTCTGGCGATGCCGAGTGCAGCCTCGGCGCGCCAGCTCCACGGCGGCCTCTCGGGCTGGAAGAGGAATTCCCGGAGAGATCCCCTTGGCATGAACTCGAACACCAGCATACGGTGCTTCCCTTCTTTGCAGTACCCGATCATGCGGACCAAGTTCTTGTGGTGGATCTGCCCAATGGACTGTACCTCGTTTGTGAACTCTCTGTCACCTTGCTCATTCGAGTTGATGAGCTTCTTCACCGCAACAGCTGTTGGGTGTACCGACTTCACCTTCCCCCAGTAGACTTCGCCGAAGCCTCCTTTGCCTAGCAAGTTCTTGAAGCCATTGGTGGCTTGGAAGAGCTCCTTTCGAGTGAACACTCTCATGGTCGACAGGCGCTGGTTGGCGTCCTTCTTAGTATAGTAGCAGTGCACTAGGAGGATGCTTGTCGTGACCAGCAACGAGAACGCCAGGCAACCAATGGCTACTTCGGACAGTATGTCTCCCGCGGACTTTCCGTTGGCAGGAGGGCTGGTCGTCCGTACTTTGATCAGCGCCTTGTTGGTGGTGGCGTTTGTCTGCCACCCAGTCGACAGCACCGAAATCTCGTCGCAGTTGCTCCCGTCGAACAGCGCGGCCGTGCAGAAGCAGTCGCTCAAGCAGTAGTCGCGGCACTGCTCCTCCGTTGTTGACACGTACGTCTTGTAGCGTGCCGAGTTTTCCCAGGTCGTGTTCGAGAGCTCCACGGCCTCGAACTCGGCCGAGTGGTTCCTCCCGTCGCAGTTGTCCGGGGCGAAGTCCGGCTTGCAGCCCATGGGCTTGTACAGTGCGTCCAAGTAAGAGTAACCACCTGGGCACTCGCAGTCGAGCCGCTCGTCGGAGTATACGCAGTAAGTGTTGGGGCCGCACATGCCTTCTAACTTGGCTGTTCTCGCACGGCAACCATCGATCGGAAATCGACCGGTGACAGCCCAAGAGGCAGTGTTCTTCGGGCGGACGTAGACACGGACGATGCCGTCCGGATCAAGCGTCGCATGCTGATAGTATGCGTCAGTGGATTGGGGTGGGTTGGTGGTCAGGTTCTTGGTGGCGCCGCTCTTCTGCTGGTAGTAGAGGTGCCCGGGGCTGTCAAAGAAGACGGTTGTGTTGCCGTCTGGAGTGTTGCCCGGTTGGTTGCTGCCCTCCGCCCAGTACGCGTTGCTGGACTCGAGAACCGGGTGGTCTATCATGTACAGGACGATGTTGCCATCCAACTGTACGTAGAGACCGAAGCGACCTTGGGAGAAGTCCATGTCCGCGCGCCTGCACAGCAGGCTCGTTCCTCTGCCCATGGATTGGCCTGGGAGGAGCGTGTCAGTTGGGTGCTGAAAGCTCTCCCACACAACAGCGCCGCCGTCGGCGAGGAACTGGAGGTTGCCGGTGTCCCGGAGCACGAGAACAGAGCCAGGGTTTTGGCTAGGGCTCCAGGGTGCACTCTCGTTAGCTGGGTTGTCTAGTGAGAGCCGCCCAGCGACGGTGATGTTGAGGACAGACTGCTTCGTGGCGGTCACCGTCGCGCCGGAGCTCGCGTCTTTCGCGAACCACACCACCTTTTGCTCCGTGGGATCAGCCGTCTTGAAGTTAAACCAGATGGCGAGGACGAACTGGGTGGCGCCGGAGTCGAGGGCGCGGAATCCGAAGGCGAAGTCGCCCGAGCTGCTGGTCATGTAGTTGGGCGGCGCCAGCGTGGATCCGGCGGTTAGGTTCGTTTGCGCGAGGGCAACTCGCAGCTGAGGTTGGTGTACTAGGATCACAAGGAAGGAAGAAGTGAGGTAGAGGGCAAAAGAGAAGCACAAGGACTTCATCTCCATGCTTTGGATTCTAGCTTCTGCGCAGCCTGCCTGGCAGAGTTTTTGTTTCTCCAAGGTGTGCGCAGCTCGTCGCTAACCTATTTGTGTTGGGAAACTTCATCATATACCCTCTCCACATTTGAGAGTTTCAAGATTTACCCTCTCCATTCAATGACATGTGGGGTCGGGATAAATCACTGACACGCGGGTCGGAGAGTAAATCCTGAATTTCAATCTAAGGGAGGGTATACGATGAATAAATCTATTTGTTTTGGTCTGGTGGAGCAAAGGTGAGCAGCGGTATGAACTGACCCTTGGTTTCTTTGGTCATTGTGTGCCATTATTCCAGGGAGATCGACAAATAGTCTCTCCTCGGCAGTTGTGTACAGGAAGCAATGAAATGGACGTCCGAAAAGATCAAAACTAACCCTTTAATAATGTCCTAGAAGATCCTTACTGTTGAATTAGTGAACCAACGAAGGGAGGAGGTACAATCTCTCATATTCGGAGTGGCATCTAGAAGATCAAAGCTACCTTACGGTCAAAGCTACCTTACGGTAGCATTATTCATATTTTTTTAGACCCATGGTTGCATGATTGATGGGATGAATTATGTAAAAGAATTAGCGGTGCATTTGTTTAAAAGTTATGTAAGAGAATTATTTATTTGTTTAAAAAATATAAATTATAAACTAAAAAGAATAAAGTCCCGTTTACATCCGCTTCTGCATTTGTTTCATGCTTCTGCGTTAGCTTTTTTCTACGGTTTGTTGTTTTTTTTCGGTTTTTTTGTTTTTTATTTTTTCTTGTATTCTTTTGTATTATTCGTGATAGGTTAATATATTTTTTATTTTTAAATTTTTTAAAAATTAATTATATCAAATATATCAACTCAGTTACAGTAAAAAATAAATCAGCTACAATAAAAAAATCATAAATCATCGTCATTTTGTACACACCCTAATATCATTTGCTTGGAAATAAAAGTCAAAAAAATTATGAAATCGAGAGAAATCAACCTACATATCCAAGTTGAACACGTATGCTTAAGTAGTTTTGTTGGCATGTGTTCCATCAATCTTTCTCATGATTTGATCTCGGTGGGACCACGGTGAGACGTTCCACAGTCTCAAGTTGTACCATTGAAGAGCAACTGAGCATTTATTAGTTTATTACCTAGAAATTGGAATTTCTCAGAAAACCCAAGATAAATTTCATGTGGATCAAATAGAGTTTCGACTCAGAAATTTAGAGAGTTGAAATAGCTACTTTCCGGATCAAATAGCTTCAAGATCTTACTGGATATAGTATGAAATTGGAATTTCACAGAGTGTTTCAGACAAAAGTTTGTATTAAAAAAGTTAGAATCATGTATGGGAATGCGATCTTGAACTTAAGTGACCTGAAGATCACAGTTGGTTTATGTGTATTTTTCCATAATAAACAAAATTTTAAATGCACAAGACATGATTTTCTGAGGGAAATCCAAGTGCAAGTGATTAAATTAAGTACAAGAGAGATTTAATGCAATCCAGGATTCGATACGTGTGGATTTGAATATGCCATTTTGATGTGAATTGCAAACTTAATCATGCAATTCTTTAACTCGATCAAAAGTAAATCCATCCAAATTGGGCAACAGGAATCCAAATTAAGCTACAAAACTCTACATATGGAGCTACCGCGCCTACCACCAAGCATCTGGAAGCTGGAGCGATATACCGGTGAGAGGTAAGGTGGCCGGCGGTGAGGGGAGGTGACCACGAGGGGGATTCGGCGGAAACACGGGGCCATGAGGGGAAGCCGACGAAGGGACAGGGGAGCCTGCGGAAGCAGGCAAGACCGCAAGATGCCGCAGCCCACAGGGTCGTCGGCGAAGCCGGGTGAGATGGTTGTCAGCAAAGACAAGCAAGGTTCGGTAGATGGCAGACGACCTGTGTGTGTGGGCAAAATACGACCTATGGGTGTGGCGGTGCCTTGTGGCCTGTGGTGGCGCCGCGGTGCCCTATGGCTGTGGGGGGATTTGGTGTTGTGGAGGCGTAGGCGGCTGAGATGAGTAGTCGGTAGGGAACCCTAATGGTGGATCTTATGGTGATGGACTGATGGGCCTTGGGTTAGGGGCTTGGTTAATGGAAAATGTTGGCTTGAAATCCCAGATATCCGAGTTCGTATTATCTGGATAATTCATATTTGCATTTGACGGATATCAGACTTACTATATTTGTAGTTCCATTTGCCGGCCGTTTTGTCTTTTATCCACGCAGTCAAGGTCAAGCATCGGGTTTTATACGTTTGATATGGTGGAGTGTCATCCCGTTTCGTCCTTTGCTCCCTCATCTCGTTGTTTTATACTTTGTCTCGGCAATTTAGCATTTCCAACGTTTCCATCTACTTTGTCTAGGCAGCTGATATTTCTCGACTCACCGTAAGCATGACAGTGAGGGGTTAATAGCGAGCTATATATTGTTGCATAGCAAAACGAAGTCGTGCAGATGTCACAGCTGACGAGAAAGGCACATGGTTATTGGTTAGTGTGATGTCACAGCTGACGAGAAAGGCTATTGGTTAGTGTATTATAAGCCATATCTGTGCGATTCGGCGAGCCAAAGGAAGCGGACCGGCGACCCCATTGACGAAAAGGAAGGTGGTTAAGGCACGCGGGAGACTTGTTAAACCTCAGCCCACGCGGACCACGAGTCCATGAACGTACTGCGTATGCATGTCACTGTGACGTCCTCATGCACCTTGTAGTTGGTTTGATACTTCGATTTTGGGTGGCCGCGCGCTTCGGCAGTAAGCAACTAAGCATCCACAATTCAACTAAGTAGTTGTTCTTTCCTTTTGCCTGTTCCTACGAATAGATAACGTTAGTGCTCCAAGCCAAACTCCAGCCTTGCCTTTAATAAAGTAATCATGAGAGCAAGGTAAATAACAATTCAAAGGAGAATAAAATGAATTAAGGAAGAGTTTGTGCTTGTTCTTTCCTTTTGCTGTTCCTCTGAATATGGGCTCCAAGCTAGGCCTTTTGTAATCCAAGGTATAACAATTCAGGGAGTTCTTACAGAAGAGTTTCCGTCGATCGCTAGGGCGGTATTAGGGAGTTCTTACGGGTTTCAGGTCTGGCGCGGCGCTCACCCTTAGTGGGTCTTATCATTCGGCAAATGTAAAACCCCAAAGCCCATAGAATTTTCTCAAACTTACCTCAGCCCATCACACCCCCAACAGTGCATCCAACCCCCTCAGGACCTTCGATCCATAGAAACAAGAAAGCAAGACTCAGGAAAGGATAAGAGTGAGCTGCCCTGCTGGGCACAGCCTTGCTCCAACTCCAGCTGAGAGAGGAGGCTGAAACCTCCTCCCTTATAAGCCTCAAAACCACCATTCAGCCTCAATGTCCGCTGCATTCTCAAGAAACCATCGATAGCGACCAGCCTAAAGTTCACAAGTGCAACCAAGAACACCAACACCCCCAAGTCAAGCCAACCATTCCCCTGCATTCTTGCTTTCAGCCAGATGCCAGAAAGCTGAGCCACAGATGTCGAGACTCGAATATGCAAATCCGGACTCCCTGTGTATTCTGCACTAGTCCCAGGATCATGCTAGTGCACACAGTTAAACATAGATGTCATCACAACCATATACATGATAAAATAAAGGAAAGCTCAAATATCGATAAATCTCAAAAGGTACGACCTTATGGTCAAGCTTACAATAAAGCGCCCAAGGCTTAACAAAAGTAGCAATGAAATCCAAAATAAAGCGTAGTGGCCAATCGACAAGCCCACAAAGCTATCGAGTGGAGAACGAAACCTAATCCGCGAAGGCCGTTGAAGTACTCTCCTTCGGAACCTCCTGCTGATGAAACTCCTCTTCCTCAACTGAGCAACATTGGGCATAAAGCCGTGAGTACATTGGTACTCAGCAAGTCGTTTGTAACAATGAATGCAATATAGTATGCAAGGCTTACCAAAGGATGGCTGAAAGGTTAATTTGCATAAATGATAGTTGAAATACAAATAATAGATTAAAGGCGAACTTTAAGTAAAACAATAATTAAGTAAATAATCAAAGAAATTGACATACCACTTGCGGACCTCCCATCCCCAAGCTAAACCAACCGCTTATGGACCTCCCATCCATAAGCTAAACCAACCGCTTATGGACCTCCCATCCATAAGCTAAACCAATCGCTTATGGACCTCCATCCACAAGCTAAACCAACAGTGATCACCTGTCCACTTCCATTCACAAGTTTTCAGAAATAACTACCCCTCGTTTGAAATCACCGAGCATTGTCCATGACCGAGGACGCGGCTATTCGAATAGTTTTACACTCTGCAGAGGTTGCACAACTGTACCCACACGATGTGATTAGCCCCGGCTAAAGGTAACCACAACAAGGCTTTTACAAAGTTCAACTCCAACTCAATCCGCCTGCTAGGGTTTCGCATCACACCCCCCTTGCGCCACATGGAAATCAGCAACCATGTTCATCTCAATGGCAAGATTAAAGTTGGAACCTCCCAAATTAGTCAGCCAGATCCGTCCCATACCAGACATGTGGTTTGCACGGTAAAGCTCAGATCAGTGGCGCACAAAGTTAAGTCCTTAACAATCCCCGGGCGAGACTACCACATCCCCCAAAGTGCACATGCACTTCCCCCTTTACTGCACGATCACTCGCCCGAGTGCAAAACCAAGTTTGTATAATCACCACCGATGACGCACCAACGTCATGGCACAAATTTTAGTACACGTGGCACCAACCACAGTTCCATATCTCATTAAGTCAAATTTATATTTCACATGTGATGATAAACCTAGGAGCTAGAGCTCGATTTTAGATGAATTTAGAAAAAAGAACGGCGTCAATCGGAGCTAGAACGGAGGAGAACGGACTCTTGGAAGATTAACCCTAAATTAAATCAGAGAAAAAAAATCAGAAAATACACTGTTCTGTGGACCCGGCGCACGAAATTCCGAGTCCACCGTGAACTCGCTCACGAATGCTGCACGCGGGCGGCGGGTGTCGACGCGCATCCTAGGGCTGACGTGGCAGCTGCTCGTGCTGCCACGTGGCACGTGGGTGACGTGGCAGCTGACGTGGCTGCCACGTGGCTCGGGGCGACGGCTTTTGGCTGACGTGGCATGCCACGTGTCATGCCACGTGGACAAGGGCTGACGTGGCACGCGCTGGTGCTGCCACGTGGCAGGGCTGAGCTGGCGGCTCGGGGCGGCGACGGCGCGGATCGGACGGCTCGCAGACATCCACGCGGCAAGATCCGAGCCTTCGGCTCAGATCCGGATGGACGGCGACGATGCGGCGGCGCGGAGGCGGGAAGGCGGGGATTGCCGACGCGTGGCCGGCACGTCGCGCGTCGCGCGGGCGCGGGCGGGAGCGGGGGAGATGGCGACGCGTGGCCGGCGCGGGGAACGGATCGACGACGCGTGTCCGGGCGCGTCGCGCGGGCGCGAGCGTGCGGGGGTGCGCGGTTCCGAGCGCGAGTACCGAGGGGCGGAGCGGGGGAGCGGGGAGCGGGCGACCGGCGAGGCGACGGCGAGAAAGGAGGAGCGACGGACTCACCCGCGAGGTTTCAGCGGCGGCGGCGGCGATGGGCGACGACGGGGACGCACGGGCGGCGGCGGCAAGAGAGCGGAGGCGAGGGCGGCGGTGAAACATGCACGCGAACCGAGGGAAGAACTCGATACAAAACACGCGAACCAAGGCGGGAGCTATCCGGAGACGGCGCGGACGCGGGGTGGACGCGGTGCGGAAACGGAAGGCTCAGATGCACCGCGGCGGATCCAACGGCGGGCGGCGCGGCTCGTGTAGGGTTAGGGTTACGCGCGGACGCGGGCATGGACGGTCAGATGTGGGCGCGGGGCGGATCGGATGGCGCGGGCGGAGCGGGGCGACGGCGCTGCTGGTCCGCCGCGTGGCAGAGCGAGGCGAGGGCGCGGCGCTGGCCGATCTTGGACGTGGCGGTGGCGGCCGACGGACGGCAACGCGCGAGCGGGGTGAGCGGAAGGAGGTGGGCGGGCCGAGGAGGCGCCGAAGAGGAGGTGGATTGCTGCCGCGTGGCAAGGGAGGAGATCGGTCGGCGGGGAAGCGGCGGGAGCGAGAGCGGGCCGGGGATGGGCGACGCGTGTCGCGGGAGGAGATCCAACGGCTGATGGAATTCCCCGATTTTCTTTATTCCAGAAAATTCAATTAAATTTCAAGAGGCTTTAGAAAATAGCAAATAAATCCCAAAAATTCACCAAAAAATACCAGAAAATTCCTTGAGACCTGGAGAACTCAAATAAAATATTTTCAACTTATGTTGATGTTTATTTTACTCAGATTAATTCATTTTAAAATTTAGAAATTCATTTGAAACTTAATTTAATTTCAGAAAATTTCTTGTGACACAAGGAACTCAATTAAAATGTTTTCAGCTAAGGTTGAAGTATAGTTTAATCATATTAAATTCTTTTAAATTTTCTAAAAATTCTTTTAAGCTTGCTTTAAATTCAAATAAATTCTAGAAATTTATTTTTAAACTCAAGGTTTTAAAAATCTCTGAAAATCAGGATGTTACAACAGGGCTTCACGACGGGGAGAGCCGAGAGGAGTAACGGAGGAGAGGAGTCAGAAAGTAGTGGAAGACAAAGACAAGCAAGGACCGAGGAGCAAGGAGGTCGACAAGGTGGACCACCACAAGGCGACACCCTAACCACGATAAGTCCTGCAGACTGCATCTTCGTCCCCGACCACAACCACGTGAGGACCACACTGCAACCCCACCAACCAAACACTTTCTGTTCTCAGCCCGGCAAGCAAGTAGGCCCACTATCTCCCCCATTTTCTTCCTTCCCCTTTTTGATTTCATCCGGGTTAAGCACAAATGATGCTCGGCACTACTCCTCCTCGACTCAACCGGTTGAGCCAGGCAGTCGAGCGGGAGGAAGGAAGCTCACCTAGCCCAACCGGTGATTACCACAGCGACCGGCGGCCACCCTAGTGCTGTGGAGTGCCCTTGAGCTTGGGGGACTGCTCCTGGGCGCAAGAAACCCCAAGCCCTAGTCCCGTCAACACAAGCACTAGGAGCTTGGAGATGCCAAAGTTAGTTATCTTTGGAGTGTACTTGTTGTCCAACACCACAGTGCGGTACTCTATCCTCTAGCGATGCCCGGTGCGGCCTCAACCGCCACCTCCACGGCGCTCGGGCTTGAAGAGGAAGCTGCGAAGTGACTCGCCCGGCATGAACTCGAGCACCAGCATCCGGTGCTTCCCTTCCTTGCAGTACCCGATCATGCGGACCAGGTTCCGGTGGTGGATCCGCCCGATTAGTGGTGCAATTAGGTCGGATTCGAACAGATATTGCTTATACCATATTCTAATCATATTTTTTCCCCGGATTCAGTATCAAATACGGTTAGCCCGGATACAAATACGAATTCGGAATATGCGGATTTTCAAAAACAGTAACATCAAAGCGGATACTTGATGGATTCGAATCAGATAACAGATAATATAAACGGATAGCACGTTCATACAAAACGACACATTCAATATAGGTTCTCGGCACAATACAAGTTCAACATAAATGGCAAATTGATATATAATTCATTAACCAACAGTCTAACACGACACAAATTCAACATAACGATTAATGCACCAAATTATTTGATGATGCATTGTTGAAAAAAAAGGTGACTAAAAGGGTGTATTACAAATTTTCCCTTGTGACAAATTTCTCACCGTTTCCAGATTTCATCCAATAAGGCATGAAGTTAGTATACAATTTTCTCACTGTGAACTCGTAGTAAATACGATAATATTATTAAAAAAGCATTTACCAATATTAGTAAATGGAACATGAGAAACTACAATGGCATCAGCCTTCAACAAGCACATTGTAGGAAAGAAAACCTATACAAAATAACTGTTACACTAAATAATATTTGACATGAGTGCCTCCATTCAAAATAACTGTTTTCCGAATATCCAACCGGATAATTATCCAATATCTGGATTCGGATATTCGACCGGATAATTATCTGATATCCGGATACCAACACTGTTTGGTTGGATAGCAGCTCTCCTGATTTCGTTACCGAATCCGACATGAACTATCCGGTACCGAATCCGAATCCGACTGGATACCAAATTTCCTTCCTGAATCCGGTACTGACCGGATTCGACACCGATCGGTCGGGATTAACCCAACCCATTTGCACCCCTATGCCCGGTGGGCTGCACCTCGTTGGTGAACTCCCTCTCGCTGTACTCGTTCGAGTTGATGAGCTTCTTTACTACGATGAGATGCAGCAGTGGGGATTTCATTTTCCTTCAAAGACCTCGCCAAAGCTTCCTTTGCCCAGCAGCTTCTCGAAGTCGTTGGTGGCGCGGTAAAGCTCCTTGCTGCTTTATGCTCTCACGCTCAACAACCGCTGGCTCTCTCAACGACGCGCTCACCGAGGGATCGCTTCACCGAACTTTGATCAGTGCCTTCGTCGTGACATCGTTCGCCTGCTGTTCGTTCATCAGCGCTACCATCTCCGTGCAGTCGGTTCCTCCGCCGATCACTAACGCGGCGGTGCAGAAGTAGTCATTGAGGCAATAGTGTTAGGCATCCACTGGCTTTCTAACTCCCTTCTTGTTGTCCTTCAGTCTGGCCTCCATGGGGACTTGGCATGGATTGCACCGATCCATGTCGTTTATCTATGGAAGCTTTCGTGCGTACGCCGCCTGGCCAATGGTGATGCCGGTGTTGTGCTAATATACCTCGATGCCGAGGTAGTAAGAGAGAAGTCCAAGATCACTCATCTTGAATAAAGTGTGCATCTCGTCCTTGAACTTGCCAATGTCGTCCTCGTCAGGGCCAATGGTGATCAAATCATCCACGTACACACCGACGATGAGCCGTGGAGCTCCTTCACCATGAGTATACAACGCGTGTTCTAACGGGCTCCATTTGAACCCGAGCTGAACCAAACAAGTGTCCATCTTGATTCCATACCCCGTGGCGGCTATCTCAGTCCGTACAGTGCCTTCTTTAGCTTGAGCACCTTGTCGGGGTGGTCACCATCGACGAAATCGGGGGCTGCACGACATAGACTTCCTCGGATAGCTCCCCGTTGAGAAAAGTGGACTTTACATCCATGTGATGCACAGTCCAGTCTTCGTATGTAGCCATGGCGAGAAGCAGGTGCACTGATTCCATCCGCACCACCGGAGCGAAGACTTCATCGAAGTCGACCCTCTAGCGTTGTACATACCTTTTGCGATCATTCGGGCTTTGTGCTTGATGGTGTCCCCCATTTCATTATTTTTCACCTTGAACACCCACTTGACGCCGATCGGACAGTGGCCGACCGGGAGATTCACGAGCTCCCATGTCTTGTTCTCTTCAATGCACCGCAACTCCTCGATCATCGCCGCGAGCTAGCAGTCATCGTGCTCTACCTCGCGAAGGTGCTTGGCTCCTCGGCCGCGAGCAAGTGGAGATCCTCGGTGTCAAGCTCTAATGCCGTACCTGTGGCCAACACATTGTGTATGGTCCGACATCTTCGTGGTGCGCCGTTGTCGTCGTCGAACATTGCAAAGGCATCGAAAGGTGGGGAGACGAACTCGACTCCCCCGTTAGGCGATTGCAGGTCGACGCCATGTGCAGGCGATGGAGTTCACGATTCCTCATCATGAGATAGTGGAGTCACATGTTCCACACCTGATGGCGGTCCCTGCTACATCTCGTACGCCACCGTGAAGATGTCCCCGCCGGTGAATGGCTGTGCTGCGCCTTCATTGCGATCCCAGTCCCACTTGGCCGTTTCGTCAAACACCACTTCACACGTGATGTACACACGATTGACAACTAGATCGTAAACACGGTATGCTTTCGATCAAGCCTCATATCCGATGAAAACCATCTTCCTACTCCTGTCCTCAAGCTTCTGCAGGTGTGGCTTGATGAGCTTCACATGTGCCACGCTACCAAACGTGCGCATGAAGTGAACCACCAGCGTTCTTCCATGCCATGCTTCAAACGGCGTTTTGCCTGCAAGACTGCGCATCGGAGAGCAGTTCAACATGAACACCGCAGTAGTCACCGCCTCCCCCCCAGAACTCGTCAGGCATCTCCTTTGCCTTGAGCATGCACTGCGCCATAGCCACCACAGTTTGGTTACACCTCTTGACAACATTGTTCTGCTGTGGTGAATACGGCGCCGTGAGATGTCGTGTTACACCTTCGTCTGCGTAGTACTGGCCGAACTCAATGGAGTTGAACTCGCCACCGCGGTCAGTCGTGTTACACGTTCTCTTTGAATTCCTTGATCACCGCTGGTGCATCGCTCTTCGATGCTAGTAGGTTCAGCCACATGTACCTACTCATGTCATCAACCAACAGTGTGGTGACATCTCATGGCGTCGTATTCACGAAGGTGTGGTGGCAATGGCGCGGTGCATGCTCAAGGCGAAGGAGATGCTCGGCGAGTTCTAGGGGGAGGTGATGACCATTGTGTTGTTCATCTTGAACCGCTCTCCAACACGCAATCTTGCAGGCAAAACACCATTTGAAGCATGGCATGGAAGAACGCCGGCAGTTCACCTCATGCGCATGTTTGGCAGCATGGCACACGTGAAGCTCATCAACTCATACTTGCAGAAGCTTCAGGATAGGAGTAGGAAGATGGTCTTCTTCGAATATGAGGCTGGATCGAAAGTGTATCGCGTCTACGATCCAGTAGCCAAGCGCATTCACATCATGCATGACGTGGTGTTCGACGGAGCTGCCAAGTGGGATTGGGATCGTGACGAAGTCACGATGCAGACATTCACCGGCGGGGACATCTTCATGGTGGAGTATGAGATGCAGCAGGGACCGCCATCGGTTGAGGAACATGTGACTCCACCACCTCACGACGAGGAACCGTGAACTCCATCGCCTGCACATGGCGTCAACCCACAATTGCCTAACGGAAGAGTCGAGTTCGTCTCCCCACCTTTTGATGCCTCTGCAATGTTCGACGACGACAACGCCGCACCACGACGATTCCAGACCATAGACAATGTGTTGGCCACAGGTTCGGCATTAGAGCTTGACGCCGAGGATCTCCACTTGCTCGCGGCCGAGGAGCCAAACACCTTCATCGAGGCAAAGCGCGAGGACTGCTGGTGCGCTGCAATGATCGAGGAATTACGGTGCATTGAAGAGAATAAGACATGGGAGATCGTAGATCTCCCAGCCAGCCACCGTCCGATCGGCGTCAAGTGGGTGTTCAAGGTGAAAAAGAATAAAATGGGGGACATCACCAAGCACAAAGCCTGGTTGGTCGCAAAAGGGTATATACAGCGCCAGGGGATCGACTTCGATGAAGTCTTCACTCCGGTGGCGCGGATGGAATCAGTGCACCTGCTTCTCGGCATGGCTGTGCACGAAGGCTGGATTGTGCATCATATGGATGTAAAATTCGCTTTCCTCAACGGGGAGCTATTTGAGGAAGTCTGTGTCATGCAACACCC
Organism: Melocanna baccifera; assembly: GCA_036346265.1. Taxonomy (NCBI): domain Eukaryota; kingdom Viridiplantae; phylum Streptophyta; class Magnoliopsida; order Poales; family Poaceae; genus Melocanna; species Melocanna baccifera. The sequence continues at coordinate 4,670,406 of CM070692.1, forward strand.
CAGTTTCATTGACGATGACCACCCCGACAAGGTGCCCAAGCTGAAGAAGGCACTGTATGGTCTGAAATAGGCACCACGGGCATGGAACACTAAGCTGGACACCTGTTTGGTTCAACTTGGGTTCAAACAGAGCCCATCAGAACACGCAGCGTATACTCACGATAAAGGAGCTCCACGACTCATTATAGTCATTGGCCCTAACAAGGACGACATTTGCAAGTTCAAGGACGAGATGCGCACTCCGTTCAAGATGAGTGATCTCAGACATCTCTCTTACTACCTCGACATCGAGGACATCAGCATAAGATCGACATCACCATTGGCCAGGCGGTCCCCATGGAGGCTAGGCTGAAGCTCAGTAAGGAGGGAGTGGGAAAGCCAGTGGATGCCACTCAGTACCGAAGACTCGTGGGAGCGCTGCACTATCTAGCTCACACCCGCTCGGACATCACATATGACGTGGGCTACGTGAGCTATTTCATGGCAATGCCCGAGGAAGACTACCTCACCGCAGTGAAACACATTTTGCGCTATGTTGCAGGGACAATGGGTTTTGGATATCTGTACCCAACGAAGAAGGAGGAGCGGCCTGCACTAATGTGGTTTAGTGATAGTGATATGGCCGTCGTTGAAGTGGAACCATGTGGTGAGGAGGAACCTGGTCGGGTGGAGTCGAGGGCGCGGAAGCCGAAGGCGAAGTTGCCGGACGGGCTGGTTATGTAGTTGGGCGACGTCAGGGTGGTTCTGACCGTCAGGTTGGCCTGTGCCGCCAAGACTAACAGTAAACGAGATTGGTGCAGTAGCACAACAAGGAAGGGGGTGAGGCAAAGAGCAAAGCAAGGCGATGCCATGATGGCTACTTGCTTCATTTCGAACCAGTGCCATGCTCTAATAACTTGAATTTACACAACGGCGTTCTTTTTCTCCTAAATCTCGTCATAGCGTGTCTTTGCGAATCCTTTATTCTTTTCAAACACCCATGGTTTTTGTTTTTAGAAACCAAAACTATTTAGAATTGTTGGTTATTTAATGTAACTTTATTATTTTTCTCTTTATTTTTCTTTTTATATTATCTATAGATATAATAGTGTTTTTTAATTTTTTTCTATTTTTATATAATTGATAAATATGTGTAGAAAATTATCTCATTAGTTCAAATGGTATTACTGTATATCTTTCATGCATACACCAATGCACCATGGGCGACCTACCTTGAACATATAATTCCTTATACGTTAGCTACCCTACTGAACCATGTATCTTCTACCACTTCTTGTCACTATAATTTTTCTATTTCCACCTCCAATAGTATACCTAATTCTTGATCGATCCCGCTTAGCTGTTACCCATTGTGACATCTTAAAATTTTGATCTTGAAAAATGTGTAATTACAAAAATCTTTTGGAAGGTGTTTCCTTTTGCAGATGGATCTTATTGGATTTTTTTGACTCTTGGTTAAGGTTCCTATAAACAAGGATAATGAAAACCTAATTCAAAGGATAGCACAATTAATAGAAGTTAAATATGAAAATAAAAGGTAAATCCAAAAAAATGATCCAGCAACTAGGGTAGAAGAATGTACTGGGATTTTGGTGATAAATTAAACAATGACAGATTTGAGTAAGAAAAGCTAGATAACTGAGAAATAGAAAAAAAATCAGAAAGTAGAAAGTGGGCTTAGCCCCAAAAGCTTTGGCCTTTCGGCCCGGCCAAACCACTCGGCTCTTCTTTCTTTTCTCTTGTCGCGTGCTCTGCATGGCAAAGTTTTTTGCCGTCAGCCCGGCCGCGGCAACCTAATCCCAGTATGCCTCTCCCTTGTAACCGTCGGTCCCCGGCGTGTTCTTTCACTCGTGCTGCTGCCGTCAGAAAGCGGCGCTGCCGTGTCCATCTTCTTCATCACCTTCAGCACGCCGTCACATCCATATTTCCTTTGAGCCAGAAATCGGAGGAGCGCCGTTCGGACCACCTCACCTTGCCACTCGAGTCGGCCATAGTGCGCATTTACGCCGATGTGACTCAACACCTTATCCGCCACCGTCATGCACAGCCCCACAAAAGCCATGCCTCCCTATGTCGCCTGGCTAGCCCTGCCAAGACCACGCCATGGCCATCCCCTCACCATGCCCTGTAACCGATCGTTTCGCCTTCTGCTCCCACATCGCACCATAACCTACTCTACTATGTCCACTTCATCGCCCGGCCAGAGACCGCATCATGGCAACATCAAAGCTCCATGCCGAGTCCTGTACCATGGTCGTAGGCCATAGCATCCTTCTCTAGCTATAAATAGCACCCTTGAGCTTGCAGCGCCTTCCTTGCATCTCCCCTCTCACTCCCGCCTCGAGGAATCAGCCCTTAGAGCCTCACAGCTCGCTGGAGAGAGCATTCGTCTCGAACTCCAGCCACGGCCTAATCAATTGCCTCGATAAGTTAGAGTCCAATTCATTAGACTCGGAGCATCCCTAGCACCCATTGAGGTTTTTGTTACCCCTTGATTGAAGCAGGGTACATCGTAGGTCGCCGGTACCGTGCACCTCCTCTGCTTGTCGCCGTCACACGCTGCTCAGACTACCGCAGCCATTTTTGAGCTGTGCCAACCCCCCAAGTTATCCTTCTGTCTGCCTCTAGATGCTCCTAGTCCAAGTAATTGTCTTGAATCACCTTAGATCACTATAACCGCCTCTCCCTTGTTCCGCCACCGCCCATGGTCACTGCCAGCCACCACTACCAAATTGGTCAGTGAGACTAAGCCCGATCATGCAATTAGAAATGAGTATTCTATTTTTGAAATTCTCATGTCCGACCGCTGCCTCTATCGCTGGCGGCAAGCCCTTTCGTTGCCGGCCAAAAGGGGCGGGATGATGAGGATATGGACCCGGTGGTTACAACCATACGAGCTCGTAGTTGAAATCTACCAAAAAGGAAGCCAACCAACATGTCAAGATCATGTCGACGTCTCCCCCAACTCTTTCTTATGGTCACCATGTCACTTTTGGACCAATTCAAGTAAGAGTTAAAGTAGGACATTTTTTGGAATCCAATTCGGCCTCCAGATCAATTCGGATTCAGCCTGATAAGGCCAACTTCAAACAAGCATAACTTTCACATACGGAGTCCGTTTGAGATCCATGAGTACTTGATGGAAAGCTTTTCTCGTCCTCTTTCCAACAGATCTGACTTTGGCTGAAATTTCTTCTGTAGCGCCCGCAATCATCAACAAAAGTTACTATATTACCTATTTGGGCCAAATTGAGCCTTGTAATGCATGGGCCAAAGAGGACGGTGCTACCTCCACTATTCATGGCATGCTACTGTTCATGTGAACAATAACAATAGTACCACCCCTTGTTTCTTAGTTTTGTGTGGCTTCCACTCCCCTATTTAAGGAGGTCACACCCTCTAGTTTTTATGGATTTCGTTTATACTCCGAGTCAATATCAACCATGTCAAGAACGCAGTTGACCTGACCATGAAGATCTATTCCTGCATGCAACTGAAGAATATGCAAGAACAAGATAACAAGCAATCTCAAATTGCAAATATGATTGAAATACTCAATATGGTGGGATTCCGAATAAGGATCTTGACAGGTGGTCGTCCGACACAACTGGAGAAATAAGTTGCAACACAGGTAAACTAAACATAAACGAAATCCAAGAAAACTAGAGGGTGCGACCTCCTTAAATAGGGGAGTGGAAGCCACACAAAACTAAGAAACAAGGGGGTGGTACTATTGTTACTGTTCACGTGAACAGTAGCATGCCGTGAATAGTGGAGGTAGCACCCTTCTCTTTGACCCATGCATTACAAGGCCCAATTTGGCCCAAATAGTTAATATAATAACTTTTTTGATGATTACGGGCGCTACAGAAGGAATTTTCAGCCAAAGTCAGATCCGTTGGAAAGAGGACGAGCAAAGCTTTCCATCAAGTACTCATGGACCTCAAACGGACTCCGTATGTGAAAATTATGCTTGTTTGAAGTTGGCCTTGTCAGGCTGAATCCGAACTGATCTGGAGGCCGAATTGGATTCCAAAAAGTGTCCCACTTTAACTCTTGCTTGAATTGGTCTAAAAGTGACGTGGTGACTATAAGAAAGAGTTGGGGGAGATGTCGACGTGGTCTTGACATGTTGGTTGGCTTCCCTTTTGATAGATCCTAACTACAAGCTCGTATAGTTGTAACCACCGGGTCCATGTCCTCATCATCCTCCCCTTCTTGAAAACAAAGCCGTCCCCGGATTTTTATACACTGAAAATAGGGAAACAAAGGAGTCAAGGTGTATGCATGGTATATATATATGTCATCCATTTTAACAATCCTTCGTTGTTGCATAATTAATATTATAAAACAGTAGCGATTATAAAAGCTCATTGTATTCGTAACCCGGGAGTTAATGAATAAACCAAAATTTCTCATATAGTAATTATTGTAACATATTTTGCAAATGTAAGTGATGCATTTATGCAATTCAACTTTCTGAAGTTGTAAACTTGCATCGGTAGCAAATACGAGCAAAGCTACAACTTTTGGAATGAAACAAAGTTCATCCAAGTAATCAGATTTTAATAGAGCAATAGCACATTCATCTAGCAAGGGTGAAAAGATTTGTAAGTTTTTCCATCCATCAACTTCATTATTCAGATTGTCAATAAAACATGAACACATAAGATTTGAATTATCACTAATTTTTATTTTTCTCTCATAATGAATAAGATTCAGCACACCAGAATTGTTATTCGAAATAACAAGCTTCAATTCATCATGTGATCACAAGTTATGCATAATCGATATACATGAAATTGATTATCTACACCATAATCTCCAATCAAATTGAACTTATATGTGTAGGCATGAGTACTTGCTAATGATTTTAAACATAAAATTTCAGTAAGATTGTTAATCACACTAGATAGCTCTTTAGGATTATCGAACATGACATAGTATAAAGAATATTTAAGAGATATTGTAGTAAGAACTTCCTTATGAGTAATCAATTCCACATTATGTAAATTAAGCAAGGAAATTTCAGAAAATGGAATTCTCAATTGAACACATGAATTGTCACAATTACTCACCTTTTCATATTTAAATTCAGTACCATAATTAATACCTTTGTCAATCTCCTCAGTTGATGTAGGTGTTGTGGGTATCAAATCTTTATGATGAAGCAATGAGACAGCAAGTACTTCATTTTCAACTGTTATTATCTCCTCATCTTTTTCTTTCAATAGCTCCCGTTGTTGAACATTCAACTCCTGTTCTTCAATGTCAACTCTCTTCTCTTCAATATGGTTCACAACTTCCTGCAAGTTGTTAGTCACAGAAAAAAGAACAAACAAGGGTTTGCTCTCATGTTTCTTGTCATTAGGCATTCTGAATTTCTCCTCAATCTTACTTTTAACGTTACAAGTAAGTATAAACAAATGAGTAAGAGAATTATATTCTGTGTGAATAAGAATGTTCTGAATTTCTTTATTAAGCCCACTTAAGAATCTATTCTCTGTAGCTTCAGCATGTTCCATTAAACCACAACGCAACAAACGAGTTTTTAATTCGTGATAGTATTTCCTTACAGTTCTACTTTGTTGCTTTAAACGTTGCAATCTAGCTAGCAAATAATCAGCATGATATTTAGGGACAAAATCATCTCGCAAAAGTCTTTTCATTGCATTTCAAGTTCGTGGTACTTTCCTATGTCTACGAAGAGACTTCCACCAAAGTATTGCATCTTCAATAAAAACACTAGTGGCAGCTCTAATCTTTTGCCTATCAGACCAATCATAATATTCAAATTTTTTGTCTAATGCTATCTCCCAGTCAATATAGGCATTAGGATCAAATTTACCAGCAAATGACGGAAAAGCATACTTGACATTGGTTGATGCATCATCATCGCGTACCTCTTTTCGTAACCTACACACACCTCGTTGATTTTGCAGGAGTCGACGACGATCGAAATAATCAACTTTAGTGTGGCTGATGTAGTTGTTCTCTTCGATATCATTATCCTCATTCGACGAAGAGTTTGGAGGGATAGTGCACGTCGAGTAGAATGTGATCTTAAATCTATCATGGTTAGTAGAAAACAAAGAAATACACAATAATTATGTATGTCCCTATAAACTACTAGGAGGTGGAGCTTGACAAGTCACATATCTCTGAAACTCTTACTAAGCTCTTACAGGTTCTTACCAATGCAAAACAGGTGGTGTAACCGATGGCTGGTTCATGATAACTTGACTCAAGTGATGTGTATAGCGATTGCAAGGGCCGGTTCGACATGATCTGTTCGGTTAGTACAATGTGTAGCTTGGAAGGCTAGATGTGTAGCAATGGAGAACAATCAGTTAATTTCAGAAATTGCATAAAATTGAATTATAATTCGTATCTAGCACTTAACCTATGTTGCTGATCAAACAAGGATAGGAGAAGGGCAAAACAAGTGTGTAGCAATGTATAGGAGTGATGAACACAAGATAATTCAATAGAAATGCAATATGGAATTGAAAAGCACAAGGAATGATCCAAATCCGAAAATGACATATTTCTGTCCACTGGACAAGACGTCGGTATTTCGGCCGTAACTTTTTGTCAGTTGTCTCTTTTTTTATGATTCTTTTTTTCCAATTTTCTGACGGCTTTTTCTACAACTTTTCTTTTGTGGCCATGTGCTAGAAACAGACAGATAAAATCGCACAAAAATCACAAGTGCAGACTATTACAGATTCAATCCGAAAATTTGGGTCCACTTGCATCGTAGATATCTTTTAACTTCCTTTATGGAATGAAGCAAAATTTTAGGGGCAGTTAGATATAGAAGTTACGGATCTAATGGCTATGGTTTCACTCAAACAAGATATCAGAAACAAAAGTTATGGCATTTTTAGTGACGGCTGCACAGGAGGGAGTCTTCTGGCCGAAAATAGGAATTAGGGTTTGATGTGTTCTTGAGGCTTTTGGACGTGAGGATTTTTTTGTTGGGAGCTTTGTGGGATCAAGAATATGATCAGCAACAAGGCAAAGCTAAAACGGACACAAATTCAATTTAGCAAACCGAAACTAACAATTTGAAAGGCATAACGGGGTTTGGACAGCGAAAATAAATTCTTTTTGTAGCGTAATTTTTTTCTGGACTATAGGACATGAAAAAAAATCAATCTACTAACTAGGGATACAAAAAATCCTACCGGTCAACTGAAGCTCTATACCACTTGATGAGGCGACGGGGTCCCGATCTTCCGATAGGATGATAACTTCGATTTGGAGGAGAACGACTTTGACAATGCGGCTACTAACCAGTCACGACCAAAACGCCAAACAATCGCTAAACCACACTCCGAGTCGTTATCAACCGTGCCAAGAACGCGGTTGACCTGACCACGAAGGTCTATTCCTGCATCCAACCAAAGAACACGCAAGAACAAGATAACAAGCAATCTTAAATTGCAAATAGGATTGAAATACTCAATATGGTGGGATTCCGAATAAGGATCTTGACAGGTGGTCGTCCGACACAATTGAAGATACAAGTTGCAACACAGGCAAACTAAACATAAACAAAATCTAAGAAAACTAGGGGGTGCGACCTCCTTAAATAGGGGAGTGGAAGCCACACAAAACTAAGAAACAAGGGGTGTACTATTGTTACTGTTCACATGAACAGTAGCATACCGTGAATAGTGGAGGTAGCACCCTACTCTTTGGCCCATGCATTACAAGGCCTAATTTGGCCCAAATAGGTAATATAGTAACTTTTTTTTATGATTACGGGCGCTACAGATGGAATTTTTAGCCAAAGTCAGATCCGTTGGAAAGAGGACGAGAAAAGATTTCCATCAAGTACTCATGGACCTCAAACGGACTCCGTATGTGAAAGTTATGCTTGTTTGAAGTTGACCTTGTCAGGCTGAATCCGAACTGATCTGGAGGCCGAATTGGATTCCAAAAAGTGTCCCACTTTAACTCTTGCTTGAATTGGTTCAAAAGTGACGTGGTGACCATAAGGAAGAGTTGGGGGAGACGTCGACATGATCTTGACATGTTGGTTGGCTTCCCTTTTGGTAGATCCCAACTACGAGCTCGTATGGTTGTAACCACCGGGTCCATGTCCTCATCACGGGAGTAGAGCTCTACGTTGATGAAGGTAAACGTTTGGCGGTCTGAACCCTCCCAACAATTTGAGTGATCCATCACTGATCGGAAGGCTCACGCATCGTAGCCGTTCAGACGGTCCGAACCATCCCGACGATCCGAGCAATCCATCGCTGATCAGACGGCTCACGCGTCTCAGCTATTCGAACAGTTTGAACCTGTCAATCAATCCGAGATGTCCATCGCTGATCGGACGGCTCGTGTGTCGTAACCGTTCGACGGTCCGAAGCACTCGGGCGATCCCTCACTGATCGGACGGCTCTCGTATCCCACACATTCGGATGGTCCGAACTCTCTCAATTGCTCGGACCGATTTGAACTCAACCGGGCCCACCTATCAGTGAGAGATCTCTCTCTCTTTTCTCATTACGGATAAAAATTCAAATAGAGAACTTTAAATAAGCATAGCTTATACATAATAACTCCAAATTTGATGAAACAAATTTCTAAATTTGTATACATTTGAGATCTATCTAATGGAACCAAAACAAAGAACTTTGGAGCTTGTTTAAATTTTTGTATGTGAATTTATTTGTTTTACTGATTTTTTATCGAAATTTTCACGCATCGCAAAATAGCATATGAAGCTTAGCAAGAGGAAGCAGAAGCCGAAGTAAGTCAGGACCAGCAAAACCAAGCCAACTGTGATCAAGGTGAGTCAATACTTTGATCATGTTGAATCTATATTTTTTAACAAGTTATTTCTATTTAAATTATCAAATTGCATGCTAATATTTTATATGCAAATCTATTATTGTTTTAGAGTACAAGCTATATGCCCACTATTGAACTAGTTAGTACTACATTCCCTTGAGATTGAACTTGTTAGTACTACCTTCCCGTGAGATATTCTGAATATGTAAGCCTTGTCATCACAGAAAAAATTATAATAATAAACTTTAAAAATAAGTCTATAATTATACCCATGCTTAGTTCTGCTTAGATACTCGGGGACACCAAATGCCCCAAGCATCATTTTTAGACATGAAAACTGATTTGGGGAAAATAGTTAGTTTTGACATGGTATTTTATGTTCCCAAAATCTCCAACATGGTTATTTATCTGGGCGGATGGTAAGAGGGGCCGGTGCGATAGATGCACGAGAACATGTGGTTTGTGATAGAATCGTCCAAATAACTCTAAGAACTGAATCGAGTCATGACCTCCTATCATAAAAAAGTACAACTACAAGTCTACAAATTGCAACTTAGCTAAGTAAATCTATCGAAATCCCGAACTCATCTCACAAGTAGTGGAAAGGAGTGCAATATTGTAAGGGCAAGGGAAGGCTTAATGGGATACCAAGGGCAGGGTGAAGTTTGCCAATTCTGCTAGACATTGGGGAGAGTGGAGTCCTGCTGCACTAGTCATTGTGGTAAACATCCCGAGTAACGTATGAGACCCACCGCAAGTAGGAGAAGCCCATAGGGTGAGATGACAAAAAGGGTCAGATATTTCAGAAAGTTATTAGGATGGTTTATTCAATCGTATGACTAAGGAATCATGCGGAGCAATGAGCTGATTGTCTTTTGTGGGTAAAGTGTACAAACTCAGTAAAGTCAAAACTATTCAAATAGCCGTGCCCACGGTCATGGGCAGGCATGAAAACTTAACTTGAAATAGTTCTATTTCAAAAAAACTTTATGGGTGAGAATGAAAAATGGCGGGTTGCAAGAAACCCTGATTGATGTTGTCCTGGGCATCGTCCTAGTGGTAAGATACGCGATTATGACGCTGAAAGAAAAGCATATGGATATTATTATTACACTCTTTGATTTCAAATAACATATCTTAGTTCAAATTGTTAGGTCATAGGAGGTTTCTTTCTACCTTATTCTTAAAAAGCAATTTATGGCAAATAAAATAACTCTAGCCTTCCTTTAATAAGCCATGCATATTATTTAATTACATCCTATGTATTGACTCACAGAGCACGGTGACTTATGCTCACCCTCGCATTACCAAAAACCAGGAAATCAGGACCACTATGCATATGACAATGCACCTGCCACGAAAGGGCGAACCAATGAAGGGAATTAGAAGTCTTATCAAGTTCGCGTCCTAAGCAAATAGACTATATGGAGATATGTGCCTAGTTATTATCTAGTCTTAGATAATAACTGTTGCACCAATTTACTCCCAGTCGCTTGCCTGTGGCTAATGGTTCTACCTTGTTTATATTTTCCACTGTTATCTTTTGTATTGTAACCATTTGGCCTGATTGTCCCTTATGTAAAATTATCGCCCGACGTGGTGTATTTTAACTCTGTTGTGTAATATTTTAGTTCAGCCTATTTTGTACGATGTATGACTTGAAATAATAATATATCTGTGAGCACTATCTACTGATCCAATGAATAGTGCGGTGAAATCGCAGAGGATTCTGGCTTAAGAAACTTGGGTCCAACACCCATTCTAATACAGTCTCTTCATTGTTACTATTCCAACACAATACTCCACCACATAGTTATCTTCTAAATTTCTCTAATTGTTGCTTGATGCTAACTGTTGTAACATCAAACATTCATACACATGTAACCATCGTTGATCCCTGCCATGGACACCTTCATGCTTTATACGCCCACATTTCTATTTGTACAGATGGATTCATGATGTTGTACGTGCTCAATGTCCTTCTCCCATATCGATTGCTCCTCTTCTTTGACATTGGCTACCTCAATGTTATGATTTTCTCACTAATTGCGGTGAATTCACATCTTCACTTATGCCAGCATGCCAACTTTAGTCGTTGTCTAACGATATGAAGAATTTTCTTGTCATCGTCTGTGACGTCGTCTCTCTCACTAGTGATGGCATGCTTCTAACTACCTGATAACTCCATATCGTCATAACTTGTCTTTAATGCAAAGCTTCATCTCCTCTCTACCGAAGCTTCCCCATTATCAAGTTATTTAGACACTTGACTTCTTCAACAATATTGACGCTGACCACTCGTCATCATGGCCCTTGGCTTTTTTCACTCTGACATTTCTCTTTAACGACTTCGGCGAGTAACATGATATTGTCCTTGTCGAGTGGCTAAGGTGGGCAAAACAACATTGTCCTCATCTCTCCTGCTACCGCCTCAGCTCTTCGCTTCCTAGTGGATCAATGTCTTCTTGTTAGACAAATCAACATCATTGCACTCTTTCGTAGTCTCAACTGATACTATTCATGCTATCATTATTATAACTTTTATTTTATTGAAAATATCACTTATTTTTCCTTGGAGGTTGTACACAAATCAAATTGCTAATTTTATTTAATTTATTTTGAAATTTAATTATTTAGGGATTTTACTTTGCAATTGTATGGAAATCAAATTGGAATTTTCTTTTGTACTCCAAATTTCAATTATTTTTGTTGGAATTTGTGTATAAATTCAATTGCTAATTTTTGTCTATTTTTATTCAAAATTATTGTCATTTAGAGATTTTGATTTGGAGTTCATATCAAAATCAAATACTAATTTTATTTTAATTTTATTCCGAATTTTAGATTTCTGTTGGAATTCATATGAAAATTTAATTGTTAATTTTTGTTTAATTTTATTTTGAATTATTTTATTTATATATTTTATTTAGGAATTTGTATGGAAATCAAATTGCTATTTTTTATTTTTTTATTCTGAATTTCAGTTATTGTTTGGGTTGTACTGGACATGGACCCTTAAGAGCAAATGTGGTGGCTCATTTTACTTTTAGTTTAATAATATAATATATTCTTTGTGTACAAGCAACGGTAAACAAAAAACACTTGCGTGCACCTTAATTTATACTTTTTAGATAACCCTGCATTACAGCCGCACAGCTAGCTAACGCGGTGCTTGATGAAGTACAATCAATCGACGGTATTTACAAACTTAATTACTCGGATGCATTTTTTGTACAGAGCCCTACTTGCCACATTATTTGTATCCACATATGCAGTGCGTAGCACAATATAACAAACTTAATATATGCTCTACTGACCATTACCCTGGTCGTCAGAAGCAACCTTAACAACTGATGATGCGGGCATGCTAATGTTGACGAAGGAGATCAGCGCCGACGGATCAACAAAGCGACTAGGAGTCGCGGGTAGCGCGTCAGCACCAAAGCCGCCCTCCAGCATCTGCACCACCTGATGCATCGTCGGCCTGAGCGAGGGGTTGGGCTCGATGCACCAGAGCGCCACGCGCGTGAACCTCTCCACCCTCTCAAGGTCCTCCATGGCGTCGTCATCGTCCCTTTGCAACAGAAGCTCGACTTTGCCGCTGCTGACCAGCTGGCCCGCCCACCCGAATAGCGTGACCGTTTCTTCAGCTTCGTCGTCATTGGGCAGCGGCTCCTGGCACTTCCAGCAGCATATCATCTCAAGAAGGACGACGCCGAAGCTGTACACGTCCGCCTTCGTGTCGATACGCCCGTCACCACGAAACCACTCGGGGGCGATGTAGCCTCTGGTGCCCCTGACGTTGGTGACCGTCGTCTGGACTTGGTGGTTGCCAAGGAGCTTTGCGATCCCAAAGTCGGTAATCTTCGGAGAATGATTGTCATCCAGTAGAATGTTGTCAGGCTTGATGTCGCAGTGAATGATTGGTGAGATGCACCCGTCGTGGAGGTACTCCAAGCCTCTGGCGATGCCGAGTGCAGCCTCGGCGCGCCAGCTCCACGGCGGCCTCTCGGGCTGGAAGAGGAATTCCCGGAGAGATCCCCTTGGCATGAACTCGAACACCAGCATACGGTGCTTCCCTTCTTTGCAGTACCCGATCATGCGGACCAAGTTCTTGTGGTGGATCTGCCCAATGGACTGTACCTCGTTTGTGAACTCTCTTTCACCTTGCTCATTCGAGTTGATGAGCTTCTTCACCGCAACAGCTGTTGGGTATACCGACTTCACCCTCCCCCAGTAGACTTCGCCGAAGCCTCCTTTGCCTACCAAGTTCTTGAAGCCATTGGTGGCCTGGAAGAGCTCCTTTCGAGTGAACACTCTCATGGTCGACAGGCGCTGGTTGGCGTCCTTCTTAGTATAGTAGCAGTGCACTAGGAGGATGCTTGTCGTGACCAGCAACGAGAACGCCAGGCAACCAATGGCTACTTCGGACAGTATGGTTCCCGCGGACTTTCTGCTGGCAGGAGGGCTGGTCATGTAGTTGGGCGGTGCCAGTGTGGATCCGGCGGTTAGGTTCGTTTGCGCGAGGGCAACTCGCAGCTGAGGTTGGTGTACTAGGATCACAAGGAAGGAAGAAGTGAGGTAGAGGGCAAAAGAGAAGCACAAGGGCCTCATTTCCATGCTTTGGATTCTAGCTTCTGCGCAGCCTGCCTGGCAGAGTTTTTGGTCTGGTGGAGCAAAGGTGAGCATCGACATGAACCGATCCTTGGTTTCTTTGGTCGTCGTGTGCCATTATTCCAGGGAGATGGACAAAGTCTCTTATCGGCAGCTGTGTACAGGAAGCAATGAAATGGACGTCCGAAAAGAGCTGGATTGATACACTTCCCTGCAGGGCCGGCACAAAGCCCCCGTGGCCAGTAGGGTCGTTCTCCAACACAATCTTCGAGGAAACTTCCGGCTGGTCCTAACTGTTGAATTAGTCAACCAACGAAGGGATGACGTACAATCTCTCAAATTCGGAGTGGCACCTAGAAGATCAAAGCTACCTTATGGTCAATCACGGAAAAATGGAAAATAATCTACACGGTAGCATTATTCATATTTGTTTAGGCCGCACTCAGCTTCTTCTAACACCGTATTCAACGATGGCATATGGACATTTTATTTACTGTTCATTTTTTTTCATTTTTTTAATTTTGTGTTTTCTTTTTTTCGTATTCCTTTATATTATCTATAATGAGTTAATATATTTTTATTTTTAAATTTTAAATTTAATTATATCAAATAAGTCAACTCAGCTACAATAAAAAAATCAATCAACAATAGTAAAAAAGGCTATAAATCATCGTCATTTTGAACGCTAACGTGAGACCCATGGTTGCATGATTCATGAGACGAAGCTTTTGGGGAAAGACCGGCCATCTGATACATCTCATATCATCCAATGGACCATTTATAGGTACGATAACTAATAAATACTATGTAATTTTTTAGCCTTTTCCCTTAGAGAATGCATAAAATTTTTTTCTCGGTGTCATTTTGGGCCTCAACTTTTTTGGCCTTCCATTTTAGAAATAGTTAACCGCTCATGCACGCTGACTCCAACCTCCATTTCTTATCTCGTATAATCTTCAATACAGAGGCATGCAGTACAGTGGTCCATGCTCCATAACATTGGTGTTATATAATGCAAGGTGGAAATAGAAGATCAAAAAATATTAACATGAAAGATCTCTGCAGAAAAAATTGCGAGTGCACGAATGCGAAATTCACTATATAAGAAGAGATTACAATGCACTGGGAGTTTCGACGTATCTCAACTATGCGACTACAAAAATACATATATAGACTAGGGAATCAGAGTCATAGAAGATTATGAAACCGAGACGAGATTGACGTATGTGTCCAATTGAACATATATACGAATTCGTATTATACTTTAATAATCTATACATTGAGATGAACACGGATCACACATTCATCAATCTTCAACTTGAGATAAATTTGCTCCTGTAGCTAAAACAAGTCAAATATCCTCAAATCATAACTCACCATTAATGATCCTTGTATGTTCAAAGTCCATAGGACTAATCAATGAGTAAGATTAGATCAGCCTTCTCCATATACTTCTCTTGTGACACTGGATAACAACAATGAATAACCCATCCCATGGTCTCACTACTACAGAAATCATCATCACAGACGGTTCTAAAACGTCATCACAGACGGTTTTTTGAACCGTCTGAATTTATAGGTCAGTGATAATCGAAAGTTATCACAGACGGTTTGTAAGCCGTCTGCGATAAATACTATACAGACGGTTTGTAACTAGAACCGTCTGTGAAAAACACTATCACAGACGGTTCTATATATAGAACCATCTGTGATACTCCCACATCATAGACGATTTATACTACAAAATCATCTATGATAGTTCATTTTATACCTAATTTTTTTATTTTTCAGTTAGCATTAGGAAATGTTAGCTATGCTTTTTGAAAATAAGCGAAAACAAGTAAATACGATATCAAACATAGTAGAGAACATTTTATTTCCATTACAATCCACCATTATAACATTACAAGATTACAATCCACTATTACAACATCATAAGATTACAATCCACCATTACAACATCACAAGATTACAGTCCACCATTACAATAGCAAAGAACATAGCAGAAAACAATGGAAGTAATAATGGAGGCTACGATGAAGAGAACAATAAAGCTACATAGCAGAGAATAATTCATCATCACAAGCTCGGGTAGGCCTTCTTAGCAACTGTCTCACTGTAAGCTCCCAAGCAACTATAAACCGAATAAAGTAGTAACAATGGAGGCTAGACCTAAACCCCACAAAATCAAATATTTGAAGAAACAATGGAGGGAGGAAGCGGGAAACAATGGAGACCTAAACCCCACAGACGCATTTGAAGGGAGGGGTGGATGGATTCGGGTGAGTATTTATAGAGGAGTCCTACTCGAATTCAGGCGGAAAATTATGAAATTTTAGATATGTGCGAAGCGAAAAACATATCACAGACGGTTCTTAATTAAGAGCCGTCTGTGATATCCAATATCACAGACGGCTCTTAATTAAGAACCGTCTGTGATATTGGCTATACATATACCGATACAATATAAATAACTAGTCTCAAAGTATGAAATAGCAAAGTTCTGTATGGTTTATATATACGCATTTAAAAGGTTTCAACGAGATCTACAACTTTATAGTTGAGACAAACCCAAATTTCGAAGGGAATATCGAAAATTATGGCAAAAACAGAATTCAAAAACTTCTAATTCAAATTTGAGGCTACAAATGACCGATTTTGGGGGTCTTCGAGGGCGGCTAGCGCAAGTCAATCGTTTTTTTGGATCGGACTCGTCGTTAGCTTTCTAACGAGTACAAGAACGTCGAAAACAGACACCGCATGCAAAAGTTATGCCTATTTCACTGAAGGTGTGTCAAAACGGAGTTCTACTCGAACTCAAGCATGAAATTATGAAATTTTAAAGGTGTGTAGGGTGGAAAACATATCACAGACGGTTCTTAATACGAACCATCTGTGATAGTATTACAGACGGTTCTTATCAAAAACCGTCTATGATTGCATTTAATACAGGCGATTTTATGAACCGTCTGTGATGAGGCATCTAATATAAATATTTTTATAGTAGTGTCTTTTTACGTACTCTATCTAGAACACATAATTCGACTCGACGAACAATGTCCATTGAAGGGCAACTGACACGTGTTACTATCACGTACATCGAACTATCGTCTGTAAAAGTAATTGAATTCCATGATATGATTGAAAACTGCTCATGTAGAAGAACATTCAGATGAAAGTAATTTTTGTACCGTCAATAGAGTAGAAACAATCTCTTCAATAGACTCCTCATATTGAGCTATGACAAATAGAACGTATTGCACCTGTAATACCAACGTTATAGTATCTATGCGGATAATTAACTCATTTTTGTTCTTGAAATCCTCATCTCGAACTCATATTTGGTGCATAAACTTCACTAATGAATAAGATATTCTGAAGAATATTATATTAGCTACCATCAGAGTATTATCAAATGGTGAATCAACTGTGCCCCTTAACTGACATTGATTTTTTTTGTTTTTATTTTTTCAACGTCTCCTCGATCAAGCGTAGCCCAAATTATATTGAAAACATGCAACTACATTTTAAACCATATGTGCAGATCTTACGGCAATAATCAATAGTCATAACGTTTCGTCAAAGAAATTGTCAATGATTAATCCCACATAGAAAATGACGATATACTAAGATAGAAGATTGTTGATGGAGATGATGTAGTATGACACCAGGGCATGGTGTCGGACAGCACAAGCAATGGTATTGACAAACCGGCGCTAAAATAGTTGTCAATGTAGCGTGTGGATCGACGCTCAGTATGGCTTAGATTGGTGCTAAGTCAAAGTCGAGATGTAGAAAGAAGTTGAGATAGGTTGAAAATGTTGAGTTAAAGCTACTGAAATCACTTGGTAGTTGGTACACATTTTTTGTGTACCTGATAAGGGTTTGTGAGAAATCTTGGTGCACTTATAAGGCCGCTCGGTTGAGCTAAAATTTGGTAGCTTGTAGCTGAAATTACATTGTAACTAGATGAAATTACACTGTACTGATGGTAGCTTATTTGGCGTAATTAATTTAAAAAAATCTAAAAATAGAGAAAAAAACAGGTTAGCCCATCATATATAATACAAACGAACACAAAAAAAGAATAGATAAAAAAGCTTTAAAAATACAAAAAGTTATATAAAAACAAAAATTATAAAAAATAAAAAATAAGATAGAAATTTAAATCCAAATGAGCGGTACTGTGTGTAGGAGTGGTCTTTGATAATTTCTTACGTAAGCTTCGTGCGTGCAGTGAGCAAAAAATCAGCATTTAGAAAATAGAAACGACTGCTCCTCGTGACGTGACGTTCCTCGCTATTGATGTCGAAGGACTGCTGCACCACTGCTTTCTATCCGACCCGGACAGGATTTTTTAGTACTCGTTTATGGCTTTTTGGATTTTTACTATATCAACTGAAAAAATCGTTGTAACGGTTAAAAGTATAATGTAGTTATAATTAGCTTTTCTAAGTAATTAAATTAAAATATAAAAAATAAAATAAGTTATATCACCACGAACAATCCAAATAAATAAATAAATAAGAAAATAAATTAAAAAACTAACGTATTTCATAAGTTAAAAACCAGAAACAAAAGTCGCTTAGAGCAAAACCTTTTTCACATGGACACAGCTAGGTCATACTTTAGAGTCACGACGTGAAAGAAATGTTGAAAGCTTCTTCCTATGTGTAGCGAAACAAAGTTAAAAATATTTTTTTTCAAAAAAAGTTACGTAAAAGAATTATTTATGTGTTTAAGAGAAAATATAAATTATAAACTAAAAACAATAAGACCCCGCTCACATCCGCTTCTGCGTTTGCTTTTTTCCCACTTTTTGTTGTTTTGTTGTTTTAATGTTTCTTTATTTTCAGTTTTTATTTATTTTTTATTTTTTTGTATTCCTTTGTATTGTTCGTGATGTGTTAATATTTTTTTCTATTTTTAAAATTTTTTAAATTTAATTATACCAAATAAAACCACTCAATTATAGTAAAAAATCAATTATAGTAAAAAAATCGTAAACCACTACCATTCTAAACACACTCTAAGATCATTTGTTAGGAAATAAAAGTCAAAAAAATTACGAAATCGAGAGAAATCAACCTACATATCCAAGTTGAACACGTATGCTTACGTAGGTTTGCTGGCATGCATTCCATCAATCTTTCTCATGATTTGATCTCGGTGGGACCACGGTGCTTCCCTATCTAAACTAGTAAGGTGCCCGTGCGTTGCAACGGAAAACCAAATAAAAGTGATGCATACTATTAAATATGATCTCAAACTGAATAATACTTAATGCACGTGCCTGTTGCAGTGTCTGGGCAAAGGCCTGGTACTTGCGAATGTCGGCGTCGCTCACACTCCGACTCCTCGAAGTGGGCAGCCTTGATCTCAGCGATATCATCCACCTCATCTTCCTCCATGGCTTCAGGGTTGTCCCCCCTCCGCCTTTCCCTCTCAATGTCCTGAAATCAACGTTTCCATTAGCGCACTGGTATAAAAACCAGATGACTTTGTATCTGAAAGAACTAACACGGCAAAGTCATCCTCATAGTAAAATCTGATAACCTTTTCAATGTTCTCTCGATGGTATATTTGCATGCACACTGACAAATTTATGTAATATCTGCGTCGCTGAACCCTGGTGTATTTGGCAAGAGCGGACAAGTCAACATCCTTGGCCACAGGAGACTTCCTCAAGTACTGCACAAGAAACCACTTGGTGAGCTGAGTTGCAGACGAGCGCGTTTACCGGATTGGTGATCCAAGTCGTGAGAAAATTTAAGCTATATTATGCGTAGGTCTTTTAAAACCAAAGAAACAAACATAACATGAGAAACATAACATGCTTGATCTCACAATAGCACCAATTTCGCATGTGTAACACAAGAAGGCGACTATTCAATGCAGTTCATGAGCAGCATAACAACTTTTATTCTTTTTTATATTTGTACTTTTATCAACACAGCCAAGGGATGGTCAATGTCAACAAAAACTTAATCTGCATCATTAAATGTTGATTAGGGATAGCTCAAAATTAACAAAACTAATGAAATTTGAACATGCAAAGCATTCTGGCCTAATTTGCTGCAACTGCTTCTATTGGAATAATACCATTTATCCAAGAATATACAAATGTAACCATAATGATCCAAAGAAATTAAAGGAGGCTACTCTTTTACATGATATTGAAATCTAGGACATATGGACCGTTACGTATGAGTAGGGGGTGATATATCCATAAAAATATGATCAAGTACAAGAAAAAGTAAAACACAAGAGTATGAGTAAGTGCAAGAGTGTTACCTAAGAGTAGGTTTCTCCTTTGAGCTGCCATACCATGGAAAACGAAAAATGCCATCTCCAACTACCATATAGAAACAAAATAGTAATAGCTAGACATTTCTTCTCCACAAATAAGATATCAGACCCTAAACATGGACTGCTATGATTCATTTATTTACATTTCATTTAGCACTTAGTTCAAAAAGAGCGAAGATGCAAAATATCCTCTGAAAGCAAAACATGAGATGGTTGTTTAATTACTACTTTGTCAATCATTCTGAGATGCTATGATCTAACATACAAGTTATCAAAAGGATATATAGATCAAATAAAATCGCGAGTTTTCACCAATCTTGTATTTCTTTGTTGCTAAAACTAACGACCCACGGAGCGACATTCTCAAATAACCAACGAAGCGTAATATTCCTATGCTCATATAGAAGAAATTTGAGGTTGCACATGTTACCTCCCATGCAATAAACAAATCAACGATTGTCAAACAAACAAGGAAATAAATCAAGATTTTGTCAAAAGAATATGGAAACAAATAAAAATTGTAAAAAAATATAAAAACAATCCAAAAATCGAACAAACTCTAACCCCTCGCCGTTTTCTCAGGACCTTTTGATCCAACACCTCAAAAGCGTAACAAGCAACCAATGCGAGAGGGAGCCGGAGGCGGCGGCTCTCTGCTCTTTGTGAACCTCTATGTGTTTGTTTATTTGTGCTATTTTGCTTCTAGCACTCCCATTGCATTTCTATTCATTTCGATATTGGGTGAGAGGAAGCGATAGTGAGCAAGTTCAACTATATGGTAACAAAGTATGATTTGACTACGCCTACAATTGGAATGAGAAAAACAAAAGCAACAACAATTGCATGGCCACAGGGAAAGCAGTGCAGCTCATTTGATAAACTGCTCCCCCAAATAGCCATGCTCTGGAAATCAATATGTGTCTACTCAACTATGAACAAAATCAAGGTGGAGGATGCACAATAGCACGAGCAATAGATATGCACACACCCTGCTCTGGAAATGAAAATGTGTCTAAAGTACAATGACAATCAAGTTGGGCGATGCACAATAGCACAGGCACAAGCAATAGTTCAAGTAATGGGTGACGTCCACATCTAGTAGATATGTTCTGGGAACAACTTGGCGTCCCAGCGATCAAAGCAGATGTTTTAAGCGGCGTGCCCAACTCCACATCAATGCTATGTCGATGTGCTCAATATTGGTGTTTCCACATCGTATGGAGACAATAGGAAAATGAAGGCGAAGTATTTTCAAAGAAAACACGAAAAGAACGCTAGTTCCACGTCTAGATTCGGTAGCAATATCCGGGCAAGAAATCAGCCTTCACAACTAGGCTTTAGCAAATATTTAATCCTAACAAGTCAAAACCCTTTGAGATCGTTTATAAGCTGAAACGATTTCTATTTTACAATGCAAAATCAACAGGAAAGTAGATATTAAAAAGCAATGAGACTATCATGGAGCAGAGATCCTAGTCGGTAGTCACAAATGATATTAAATCTAAGAAGCGTTCCCTAATATGGCTCGATTTTCCTATTGAAATCATACATGATACAACCACACATTGTTTTTTTATTGATGGAGACATATAACAAGCTAATAGTTATACGAAATTGAGCAATGAACTACTAAGTGTGACCATGTTCAACAGGGAAATATAAGCAAGGTAAACTTTTCATAAAAATCAGTGTAGCTTATTATTTGTACCTATGGTCACTAAGGGAAAAGGCAAACGAACATATGAAAAAAAACATGGTAGGACATGGCTACAAAATTTCCAATTATGTGATAAAAATTGGGACTTATTACTAAAAGTGCTATGGTAAAGACATTAATGGCATCCTTACACATGTATTTAGTATAGCAAAACCTTATGTCAAGCCATGCCACACATAATTTAGGAATGAGGAGCAGCACACGATACACAACTCAAATGGTGGCGGGGTGGGGAGGAGGCGGGCGGCGGCGGGGTGGGAGGAGGAGGAGGTGCGGGGTGGGGAGGTCGGCGCTACGGAGGGAGAGGCGGCGGCGGGGTGGGGAGGAGCCGCGGCGCGCCTGAGAGAAAGCGGATCTGCGGAGGAGAGCGAGGGGAGGAGGGGAGGCGGTGGGGCGGCGGGGAGAGCGAGATCTGCGGAGGCGGGAGAGCGAGGGAGGGCGGGGAGCGAGGGGCGGCGGGGCGTGCGGAGCGAGGGAGGGAGGACGCGGGGCGGCGCGGCCGGCGGCGTGCGGAGCGAGAGAGGGAGGACGGAGGAGCAGAGGCGGCGCGGCGGCCGTGCGGGCGAGGGAAAGGAGGGCGGGAAGCGAGGCGCGCGCGCGGCGAGTGCAAAGGTGCGGAGCGGGAGAGAGAGAGGCGGGGAGCGAGGGAGAGGCGGCAAGGGGTGGGAGCACCGTGTGGGAGAGCGAGGAGGCGGGGAGAGCGAGGGGAGCGAATCGGGGTTGCGGGAGGAGAGCGAGGAGGCGGATCGGGCGGCGGGAGAGCGCCAGGCAGCGGGGGAGAGCGAGGGAGGCGGATCGGGCGGCGGAGTGCGGAGGAGGGGGCGGTGAGGGGAGAACGGTTCAGATCCTACCTCATAATCAGATCGAATGGCTAAGAAAAAATGAGAGAGAACTCATCAACCACCAACTCCTCCTGTCGTCGTGCCGCCCTTCCGCCGCCGCCCCTCTCCGTGGCTAGCTCGCCATGGCCCTTCCCGAGCTAAGCCAAACCTCTACCGTGTTTCCTTCCCCTCGTGGGTGGCCAAAACCCGACTGGTTCGGTTTGTGCATACCCGCAGCCCCCCCAACCGCCAGCCCCGCCACCATCTCCTCCCCGTCGCGCTTGCCTGGAGGAAGAAGCCCCCCCTTTTTGGAGTCGGCGTGCATCGATCCGGGCCGTTGGCGCTTGATCGGACGGCGCTAAGCCCGGGAGCCCCTCCACCGGATCGCCTCGGCCCCGCGCGCCCGTGAGTGGGCCGTTTGCGCTGGCCCACCGCAGCATTCGCCCGGCCGCGCACGCGCACCCGGGAGCCGGGCCGGCCCACCGGCTGGTTCAAAACCGCACCGCGCGTAGCGCGCGTTTTCCAGCGCGAGTAGTGGGCCAGGCCGGTTCCTGTTCCGATGAACAGTGCCTCTCTTTATTTTCCAAAATCCAAAAAAATCCAATTAAATCCTAGAATATTCCAGAAAATCCCAAAAATCACCAAAATACACCATGTTGCTCAGTTTATTGTCCTAAACCCATTTTTGGCCTCCATCCCTCCAGATTCATCCCAGAAAAATTATGAAAATTCCTTTTTGAGTTTTAAAGCTTCTCTTTTCTAAATAAAATGTTTTCTTTTTATTTGCTTTTGATTTGTTTCTGTTTTGTTGTGTTTTTGCGCTAGTGTCGGGGATTCCGGAAGTGACGGTGCAGGCTCAGGATCCCGGTGTTTCTTCGTTCGAGCTCGCCGAAGTCATCCAGATTAACGGCAAGTCACAATCCCTTTGAACATGTTGTATACCATGGTTATTAAATTATGTAATTATGCTATTTTCATTATTGTTAGTTCTGAAATGTTAGTTTGCATAAACTAAATTATTTAGAATGACATGCTAATCTAGATACGTCCTACCACCGCTAAATGCCATGTTAAATTGTAGCCCCGCCCTTGTTAACCCTAGGTCTGTATGTTCATACTTGTAAATAAATCAAGCATCATATTAGTGAAATATGATAGAACAAGCACCACATACAACAATCTGTACTCCTTGTACCAGCTCTAATAATGTACATATGCATCAACCATATTCGGGATTCTTTTGGTTTAGAAATAGGTTATGCGTTATATTTTACCAGCTCTAATAATGGAGGTGGCAGATTGCAAACAACATGATTGTTGCCTCAGCAAGATAAGTGGATTACCTGCAAACACCAAGAGATTTTCTCATGTCCCAGAGGCTGCAACGACTTTCTGATAAAGGAACATTATGCAAACAATGTTAATAAACGAGCATGCTGAAAATGTAACATCGAACATTTCAGCTAGTCAATAGGAGGTGTTCCATGTTCACTACACTAAACATGGTAAAGAGTGCTTACAATTTAAGGATTAAAGCTTTGAAAGAAACCGATCTGTTAGGTCTATGGCATTTGCAATTCACGAAAATCAGCACCAACTATCGATCGACAAAGCGGTATCAATCTGTTGCTTTAAATTGTGTTTTAGTTGAAGTATCCATCCAAAACTAACCTATCAGTATGCATCTTGAGAATTGGTAAGTCATGAGCATAAAAAGATCATGTAGCACGGCCCGGTCCCTTGTGATTAAGTAGTCCATCTCATCCACAATGACCAACTTTGGCGGCGATGGCATGCAATTCGGATGGCGGGATCAAATTGGCATGAAAGGCCATAGCCTAAGAGTGGGTATAGATGGTTCTTACAATATCCTTTTTGGAGCTGATTCTTTAGAAAACATGCTCTGGGTTTCGAAGTGGTGACAATTTACGCTTGCCTTCTTCCAAGCACAGGAATTTTCAAGTATCTGCATTGAAAACTTGATTAGTCTTGACATGGTCGGTCAGCTTGGGCACCAATAAATAAATCGAGACCAAAATTTGGTAACAGTAAATACCTTACTAAAAATGTCGGATGTATTTGTTAGGCTCGTAGAATTGATTGCCAAAGAATCAGGTGTCTCCATTCCCATCTACGCGCAACATATGCGCCTGCTAGTTGGCCCCAACTTAGGGCCTTGCCTCAATACTTTACGGTAGGCTCACAAATATCTGTCCAACAAACACCTCACCATAGCATCCATTGTTCAATAATGTCCAAAATTAGTAAATTAATATAAAACGTGTGTCATCTGTCATTCCAATATATTGTGATCTGCCACTTTCCTAGTTTTCTCACCACTTATGGTATATGACTAAAATAACCAAGAGACAATCAAGCATTGTGTTCCATCTATTAAGTATATATATGCATAATGTGGTATTTTGGTGAAGGATAGAGGCAAACCTTATTGTGAACAAGCAATCCTTTGTGATACTCTTCTTTCAAGGCATGCACCTCAGCATCAATGTTGCTCACCTTATCGACCAAACCTTTCAAAAATAACTTCTGACTCAATTTTTATCCTTTTATCAGACATGTTCACCTGCCAAGGTAAAATTTTCAGACAGTGTAAAAGTGCACAGATTGATAGAGCATACATTGATTATGGAACATTCATGAGAACAACAGAAAGTAGTATCATGTTAAACCACTCAACTTTAACACATTGAGAGCATAGAGGAGCTTTAGACTTGTATGGAAAAATCCTTCATAAACAAGGTTTTAAGCAAGGATCAATTTTGAGTTTTCTCAAAAATCCTGGTCCCCACCAAGATGTCAGTAACCAAATGGTTTCCAGATGGATTCCAGTTAAGTGGTTTTCTCATTCATTTTAAAATAGGAAAAATACTATGTTGAAGCAATCAAACAAAAATAAGAAGGACATCACGTATCTAAAGGAATCCCTTCTTACAAAATTCCGGAATAGAAAATATACATCTTGATAACGTCAGACCTGGAAGATCAAAACAGAGTGTTAGATTACAAAATACTTGAAAGGACCATACAACTAATACACAAGAAATAATTCACTCTGATATTCTAAAATCCAGATTCCCCACATAGAACCTGCTACTGGACTTATCGCCGTCAAGACCCTTCACATCCTGCAACTTAAGTAGGTTAGATACTTAGCAATTTAGCATCCATCCATGCAGTAGAATCTCCTATCCTCTAATTCAGAACAGGAACAAGTTTGTGCACCATAATGCCACTTGGAACAGAAACAGGTTTGTGCACTGAATCAACGAAGACCACCAATTTCACAGAAGGATCATCACTGTAGAGAACACAAAAAGCATCCAATCAGATATGAAAATTCATCACCGCATGTGCCCTAATAAACGAGAGCAGAAGTTGCTTCTCCCTCAACAACAAACACTACCAGTCATCAACATACACATGTAGTATCGCCTAAGGGTTTCACAAATCACAAGTTGCAAGTAGAATCAAATAAGACATGAAGCGTCTTTGCCCGACGGCTATGATACGAGGAGTTCTAGATCTACCTACACGGAGAGCACGAGAATTGGATATGGTAACGGAAGCGGGAGGTCAGGTCCAAGCGGAGAACTTACTTGCGGCGGAGGAGGAGGCGGTGGCGGTGGCGTCTCCGGGGGGAACATAGCCGGCAATGACGAGCGTGGGTTCTTGATCTCTTCCACTGCTATCTCTGTCTCCAGTTCTTCCGCCCTCGGCAGATTCTCGACGCTGCGCGGAGGAGGTGACAGCGGACCGGAGGAGCGAGGAGGAGGAGGCAAGGCGGAGCGGAGGAGGCGGGGAGGAGGAGGCGGCGGAGAAATCAAAGGGAGGAGGTGCATGGGTTCGGTGGGGGAGGCGGCGCTCGTGAGGAGGGGAGGTGGGGACGCGGTGGCGGAGCGGGGTGGGGAGGAGGAGGAGGCGGCTGCGGCGGGGTGGGAGGAGGAGGAGGAGGCAGCGGAGGTGGGGTGGGAGGCGGTGCGGCGGCGCGGGGTGGGTCGGGTGGGTCGGAGGAGCGAGGCGGCGGGAGAGCGGAGGCGAGGGGAGGCGGGGAGAGCGTGGCGGCGGGAGAGCGCGAGAGAGGGGAGCGGAGAGCGAGCGTGGCGGCGGGGTATAGCGAGGAGGCGAGGCGGGCGGGGCGGGGTTTGGGTTTTCTGTGTAAACGGTTGAGATGCTATCTCATAATCAGATCGAATGGCTAAAAAACATGAGGGAGGACTCATCAACCACCAACTCCTTCTTTTAAAGTAGTAAAGACTAGTGTGGAGCAATAGCGAGCACCAATGCTTCCGCTCGGGATTCTCTGACGTAACTTCGGCTACGTGAGAGGTAAAAAATTAAAAATTAAAATTAAAAAAATAAAAAAATAAAAAATAAAGATAGAAAAAATTTGGACCGTCCATCCAGAGATGGACGATCGGATCCTGGGCGTAAGTCACCTGACGTAGCTGAAGCTATCTCAGAGAATACACGCCGCAATGCTTCACACAACTTGCACACCTCGGCGTTATGGTTATTCAATTAGCCACCGGCCTGGGCCTGATCGATGTGAGCAAATAATCTGGACATGGACTGGGCGGAGTCGTATCTGACCGAGTCAGCCGGAAGCAATAAGCGAAGAAGCGTTCAGCTTACGCGGGAGTTTCGGTTTCAGTTAACTGCAGACCGTTGCGTTTAGTTTTTCAGTTCAGCACATCGTGCGGATCGCAATACTTGATACCAGATTATTCGGATCAAGCTTTAGACTTTGTTTTGTTGGTTAAGCTATATATTCTCGTTGTAATTTGTAAGACCGAAATGGCGACAGAGGGGGGGTGAATGTCGTTCTCTTTAAAAATCGCCCCAAGTATCCACTCGATTCTTCCTCCGATAGTTATGAAAACTATGAAGCAAGATGATAGACACTAACTGGAAGCTAACAAGAAAACTAGTCTTGTCAAAACACAAAGGCTACCAGCTATAAAAAGGTCAAGCTAAAACAAAAGAAACGACCAACTGAAATAACACAAAACTACTATAATTAATGCTTCTATGCTTAGCTAAAAGAAGATAAAGAGAGAATCAACCAAAACTAATATGCTGAAAAAGTCCAAGAACTTTAGTACTGTTCAGCAGTAATGCATCACAAAGAGGCCCAGCTAAACACTGATAATCATGCACTAAAGTTTGCTGCCTAGACTGCTGGCCGAATACAAGAACAGAGGGGCTGCACCCTGTCCAAAAATAACAGAGACAAGCATTAAAAGACAGCACAAAAAGCAGTTCAAAAGAACACCTAATTGCTGTCCCTAAAACAGAAATTACAGCACATAAAGCGGTCCAAAAAGAGCTCCTACCTACTGCCTGTTTACCCAGAAATTTCAGCACATAAAGCAGCAAAATCCTGCAGCAAATAGCAGTAAAACATAGCAGCAAACAGCAGCAAAACACTGCAGCAAACAGCAGCAAACAGCAGCAAAACACTGCAGCAAACAGCAGCAAAACACCCCATCCGATCAGCAAAACAAATGGCAGTTGGATCCTGCTGTCCAAAGCAAAAATTGCTGCCAAAATAGCACTAAAACAGTAGCAGAACAGCAGAGAAACAGCAGGTTAGGTGCTGCCCGAAACAGGAAATAGCAATCAAGAACAGGAGATCAAACTGCTGCTTGGAAGAGCATGAACCGAACATGCTACAGGCTGCCGAACACCACAGCAAACACTCCCTGCTAGAACTTGAACCAAACGCAGTAAAATACTGCAGCAAACCAGCCTGCATATTTGCTGTTCACACCAGTTAACAGAGAGCAAAAAGCATGCGGTTTAGAGCTGAGAACTTGACTGAAAATCTGCTGGCCGAAAAACACTAAGAAGAAGCACTGCTAAAAAAAACTGAGAAGAGAAGACTGATTCACAATCTATCACTACTCTTTCCATCTCAAGAAAACTAGAAATAGTAAATGCTGCTCCTCACACGATCTAGAACAAGAGAGAAATAGAGTAATCAATACTTTGCTTTCGGGATGTGCTAGCGACAAGGCTTTGAGATATATCCCCGTTCAAAGCAAATATATACACACATATATATATATAGCACTAGAACTGAAAAAGATACTACTTGCACCAAAAATATGAAGGTAAATACTTAGTAGTACTAGAACAAGAACATTAATTAAAAAGAAGAGCACGTAAA
Source organism: Melocanna baccifera (assembly GCA_036346265.1). NCBI lineage: Eukaryota > Viridiplantae > Streptophyta > Magnoliopsida > Poales > Poaceae > Melocanna > Melocanna baccifera. The sequence goes on from CM070692.1 coordinate 4,698,865, forward strand.
ATTCATAAGACATAAAACAAGCATGTTCATATTGAGACGAAGAGCGATGAATGTTTATATCAACTCTTCCATGTCTCATCCAAGAACACCCACAAGGAGAGAATAAAACATTAAAACTTGCATACAAATTTTCTCTCCCAAGAGCACAAGCATTAGGAAATCCTAATACTCATACCCATTTCTATCTCTCTCTCTCTCAAGTGCCCTTCTCCACATAGAGAGCACCTCTATTTATAGCCTCCACTAATGGTTTTAGTAGCCTACTTTACCCATTAGGTCACACCAACTCTCCACTAATGGGTTTACACACATTATACCCATTAGGTCTCAACACCTCTCCACTAATGGGTTTACACACATTATACCCATTAGGTCACAACACCTCTCCACTAATGGATCATTTCCAAATAAAATCCGCTTCGTTTGTGCAGCCTTGCGTATTTTCCAAAACGCCTCCCGCACCTTCACGGAAGCTTCCTCGAATCTTGCGCGCCGCGCCGCGACTACCTCGAGTCCACGTCGTCTTCGACACATCCCGATATTCGACCTCAGCGCCACTGCGCCTAGTCGATCCTTCGTGTCTTGCCACGACTCCACTCGGCGTCCTGCGATCACACAAACAAGAAAATATATTTCATAGCACCGCACCAGATGATTTAAATAAATATCCGCATCAGTAATTATCAAACTAATGCCCGGAATAAACTCAAACTTTAGGACATGTGTCAATTACTCATCACCCAACTGGGGTTACCTCCACATGGTCTCTCAATCTCCCCCTTGATGAGTATATTGACAAACACCGAAAAAGCATATAAAGTTGAGTTTAAAAATCAAACATGGTCTAAAAGAAAATCCAGAAAACTAAGACCATGTCGACAAAAGAGAAAATTGAAGCAGAAAGAGATAGAGCAAATTTTTCTGCAAAGCTCCAGAAGGCTTTTTCTCCAAACTTCTCCCCCTTTTGGCAATAAAGTCATCAAAAAGCACGAGAGAAAGAAATGACTTGTGAGTTCTTTATTTTAAGCATGTGGAGCCATGAAGATTATCCATAATGATTTTGCTAGTATTACACCAAGCCATATTTCATAAGAATGCTATCAAGATCATGACGATTTATGGATAGAAAAGCTAAACCAAATAAGTCATAATATGAAAATGGATCCAATTTTTTAGCATGTCAAGTCAAACATGATTTTAGTCTAGATAAAGGTATCCAAGGATGATGCAAGCCATGTCAAATAAACTAAGTGAAATCAAGAAGCTAATATTGAGTCGGTTTAGAGTGCTATAAGTTCAAGAATGACTCAATTGTTCAAGTACTTGGTCTTTTTATAAATAAGCAAATTTAGCACAATTGACTTTTTTTTTTTGAAAATCACATTTGATTTTATCTTAGTAAAGCAAGTCCTGGACTAGGAGCCATCCACAACTGCCTCCTAAGCTTCAACCATTTTCACAAATTTTAATTTCTTAGCCATGTGCTAGATCTCAAGCCTTATGCGATCACTCCAAGCGAGAAGCTTAAGGAAATGATCTTGGTCAACCAAAATTCCCCACGAGTTCATGCCTCGTGCAATGGCAAGCCGTCTCATGAGAGTGAATTGGTGAGATCAGTTTTTTCGCACAAAAAAAAATCATTTTGCTTTTGTTGCATTTAGTCTTTAGACCAAGGAGTTAATGATAAATCATGCTTCATAAAAGAACTAACATAGCTCAATCTAAAGCTCAACAAAGATTCAAGATTCAACTCAACCTATTTGACATGGCCGGAATCATAAAAGGATAACTAAAAATAGACTAGTCTCAAGAACCACCATGACATGAATTAATTCAAGTAAAGTTTTTTTTTTTTAATTAACTTATCATGGCAACGACTAGACTACACATATAAAGTCATGATAAATTTAGCACAGATCATGGCAAGATATAATGCATTGTAAATAAATCAACAAGGATAATAATCAAGGCTCCATGTAGGTATATTACAATGCAAACTGAAATGCAATAAAATTCAGCTCCCCCTCAACATGAGATGCACTTTTAATTCAAGTTGAGTTATGTCAAAATTAGTATCTAGAAGCTCCCAAAAGAACTCCCCCTGAACCAAAGCAATAAAAACGAGAAGTGGCAAAGAAAATCCAAGCAGGCGAGTCTTTAAAGCATAGATAAGATATAGAGGATACTATGGCTTAGACAGACTCTCGTCTACCCCATATGACTCCAGGACTATCAGCTGACTGTCTAGCACACACACTAGAGAGCAAACACGTGCCTGTCTACCCGAGGATGGCCCAACCCTCGCTAGAACCTACAAGCCGTGAGTGAGCTCAATCTATTGAGATAAGAAACAGCTAATAAGCGACATCCTAAAATCACAAGATAAGAGCGGATGTCCGAGCAACTAGACAAGAAGACCACTCTAACCTATGCTAGAAGGACTAACCCCAATGCACCCGAATGCTATGCAAAGAAAGGAGTAAGAGCATAATCAATATAATAAAAGCGATAAAGCATAAAGCTCCCCTCACAACAGTCCATAAGGACAAACCACCCCAAGCTCTCCCGCAGAGTGAAAACCTAGAGCTATCCAATGGCTTGGTAAAGATATCAATAGCTGGTGGTCACTCTCCTGGCCGGAGCACTATATCACCCTTCTCCACATGGTCTCTAAGAAAATGATATCGATATCAATGTGCTTGGTCCGAGAGTGCTGCTGGGTTCTTAGCAATGTTAATAGCGAAGTGTTGTCACAAAGAGTGGAACATCGTCTATAACTAACCCAAAGTCCCGCAGTCGAAGCCATCAAAGTACTGGTGCAACAATGGCGGCACAACGTACTCGGCCTCTGCGGTGGATGTGCAACAGGGATGCTTCCTAGAAGACCAAGAAACAAGAGAAGTGCCAATGAATTGGCGGTGCGGAGAGTGCTCTTCTGTCTATCCTCTGACCCGACAAAGTGCGTATCGGAGTAGGCTCGAGGGAAAGACAAGAAGAGGAAGAGTACGGATACCATAATCTATGGTAGCTCGAAGGTACCGAAAATGCGTTTCACCGCTGGCGGTGAGATCGCGAGTGAAGCTGAAATCGAGCACACGCAGACACGAGAGAAGTGTATGTCGGTCTCGAGGCGTTGAGGTACAAGAGGAACCGATCATGCTTCGAACTCCTTCGATCAACGGCTCGCCATCTTCATGGGATCAAGTGAAGTCGTTGTCGCCATCGGAGTGAATCGGCTTGCCATCACTCATGTCAAAGCGCTTCAAGAGGTCTCGAGTGTACTTGCCCCGATGCAGAAGGTACCCTCCCGAGTGCGCTTGATATGGAAGCCAAGAAAGAAGCTCAACTCTCCCATCATGCTCATCTCAAACTCCGAGCTCATGACATCGGAAACGAGAAACAAGAGCATGTGAGGAGCCGCCAAAGATGATGTCATCCACATAAATCTGGACGAGCAGAAGATCAGTGCCATGCCGGCGAATGAACAAGGTCTTGTCTACTTTACCCATCTCAAAACCATGACTCAACAGGTAGGACTTAAGCCTCTCATACCAAGCTCTAGGGCTGCTTAAGTCCATACAAAGCTTTGGAAAGCTTGAAGACATGGTTTGGGTATTTGGGGTTTCGAAACCAGGAGGCTGTCGGACGTAGACCTCTTCCTCAATAAAGCCATTGAGAAAGGCACTCTTGACGTCCATCTGGTAAAGCTTGAAACCCTTAGAAGCTGCAAAGGCAAGTAGGATTCTAATGGCTTCAAGTCTGGCTACAGGGGCAAAGGTCTCCTCGAAATCTAGACCCTCAACCTGGGAGTACCCCTGAGCTACCAGTCTAGCCTTGTTCCGAATAACCACTCCATCCTCACTCTGCTTGTTCTTGAACACCCACTTAGTCCCAATAATATTGTGACCGCGCGGGGGCTCGACAAGCGACCAGACATTGTTTCTCTCGAAATTTTCTAATTCCTCATGCATGGCATTGACCCAAGACTCATCAGAAAGAGCATGACAAACATCCTTGGGCTCAAAAGAGGCAACAAAAGCAGAGTGGAGACAGAAGTGAGACAAGCCAGACTTTGAGCGTGTAACGCGCTCAAAGAGATCTCCAATTATCTGCTCTGAAGGATGAGCTTTACGGATATGATGGGGAGGTCTGGATGAGAAGTAGTGGCCTCTACCTCATGGTGATGAGGTAGGAGCAGAGCCACTAGCTCCCGAGGATGCGGAAGGAATGGGCTGATCTCCTTGAGTGCGGTGGTGGAAGTAGGCACCTCAAGGGAGGAGAAACTGGATCGGTAGACAACCCTCATCTTCATCCTCCTCATCATCCACAAAGATGGGCTTGGACTGCTCTCTCAACTCGAGATGTCGGGCCTAGTCCCGGTGGCCTCATCGAAGGTCACCTCGCAGTCTCTACCATTTTACTAGACTCGCAGATTCCAGACCCTATAAGCGCGAAGAAGTCGAGTAACCCGGAAAAATTCCATCACGAGAACGTGACTCGAACTTATCTAGGTTCCGGACTTGAGAATAAAACACTTGCAACCAAAACACGAAAATGAGATCTGCTGGGCTTTGCGTATCTCAACTCAAAAGAAGTGCGATGCAAGTGTGCCTCGGAAAAACTCTGTTTGAAACATGGCACGCGGTGGCTATTGCCTCACCAAAACTTCCTAGGTGTAGAATACTCATTAAGCATCGTTCGGCCATCTCGACCAAGGTGCGGTTCTTCCTCTCCACAACGCCATTTTGTTGGGGGACGTATGGAGAAGAGAACTGGTGCTCTACACCTGACTCATCGCAAAACCTCTCAAAGTAGGAATTCTTGAACTCCGTGCCATTGTCACTACGGATCGCTCGTAAGGCACCCGGAAGCTCAACAGAAAGCCTACTGAACAGACCTCGAAAATGTGTAAACGTCTCATCCTTGAGGCTAAGAAAAACACCAAGAGTACCTCGAGAAGTCATCGACTACGACAAGAACATACCACTTCCCTCCTGCGATTGCACTCTAGCTGGTCCAATCAGTATCCATGTGGAGCGGTGTCCGGTCTGCATCGGTCATCGTGGATTGTGTGGGAGGATGGGAAGCGGCAACCATCTTGCCGTGCCGGCAAGGAGCGCAAACAAGATCTTTGACCATCTTGAGCTTCGGCAGACCACGAATGAGATCGTGGCCACTAACTCGGGTCAAATGATCAAATCCAATATGACCAAGTCTCCTATGCCAGAAAGAGAGGTCGCGGGAATCAGAAGCAACTAAACACCTGAGAGGATCACGAGAAGACTCAGAAAAATCAGCACGAAAGATCCTCCCAAAACGAGAAATCCCTCAAACCAGACTACGAAGAATCAAGAATTTTGCAATTGTTTTTCTTAAAGCTCACCTCAAAGTCGTCATCGGTAAGCTGAGAAACGGAAAGCAAATTATATTGCAGCTTACTAACCAAGGCAACATCTTTTAAAACAAAAGACTCATTAATGCGCACTGTACCTTTGGCGATGACACGCCCAGAAGAAGCATCTCCGAAGGTGATCGTCTCATCACCTGGAGCACGGGCAAGGGAAGAAAACCAACGAGAATCTCCGGTCATATGTCGTGAACACCCGGAGTCTACGAGCCAAACCTCTCCCTTCCCTGCCCGGCGAACCTGAGTCAAACAGAGAGTAAAGTCTCAGTATTGGGGTAAATCAACAATGATTTCGGCACCCAATACTGAATAACACGTCGAGCAGATGAAGTAGTCAAGCACGACTGACCTCTATCTACCCTACGCTCCCTGTTACTCAAAGCAGAAGGTCTAAGAGCAGACCCGAAGCTGTTGCATTCTTGCTGAGTCCGACTGCTACAGGAGAGCGAGTCGGAGTACCAACAACACGCTGATCTCGCCGTGGTAGCTATCTCGATGGAACCGAGATCTACCCTCGGGGCGCGGATATCATGTCTGGGCAAATCGAGGACGAAAATCAGAAGAACCAGAAAAACCAAGTCCTCGATGCTGCCCAAAAGCATCAACAGTAGCAACCTTAGACCTCGTGCTGGTCCTAGGTGCACTCAAGATCTGGGGCTGACCCTGAATACGCCTAAGAGCTGCAACACGCTCTCTCTGCGCAATCGCACGCCTGAAACATCTCTCGATCATGTGTCCATCCTTCGGCGGAAGGTACAATGAAACTTCGCCTTACGGGAGGTCGAAGTAATCGGTGTTACCACCTTCTTGTCGAGAGATCCCTTGGACAAAGCCCGCAGATTTGAATTGGACTTTCTCGGTCTGGGCTCGCCTCAATCACACACGTGCTATGGAGTGCGAGCACGGCGGTGGATGCTTCCTCATATCCTCATAGAAATCATATCCTAGACCACGATTAAATCTGCAGATCTTAGATTGGTCTAGAATAAGATTTAGCTTCTTCTTGCCTCCTACAAATCTCTCGAGAGTGTTCATAAGATCTTGACACTCCCGAAGAGAGAGGTGCAAGAAGAGCAGGAGAAGAGGAACAGCAGAGGGTAAGGAAGCGTAAGAAGAACCAACAAAGAGGAAAGAATGGCATGTGCATGCACAAGGCTACGATGGGACAGTCCTACTACTAGCGAGTTGGCTCACGTTGCTAGGCGTCTCTACCTTACCCTTGGGCTTCTCCCCACCGCACACACATCACAACAAGATTGTGGCTTCTCTAGTAAATTCTTAGTTAGCTTCACACATTTTTCTTTCAAAGCAATCAAGTCGATTTTAGTTTATCACAGTTTTTGCATGGTGAGCTAACAGGGTCCTTAGAAGCATATTTGGCCATTTTCTTGTTATAATCAACCATTTCTTGAAACTGTTTTGAAACAGATTCAAGTTCAGCAGTTAATTTGGGACAGTTTAAACATGAAGCAATTGGCTCAAGCAAAGAAGCATGTAATTCAGCAATTTTATGATCCGCCCGTTTTAAGTTCATTTTCAAGTTATTGCAATTTTCACAAGATTCGGGCAGATCAAGAAGCATGGCATAAGGTCCTTTAGCAGCAATGTCCTTAACCTCACAAGAGGTGGGAGAAGTAGTCTGATCAGTAGTAAGCAGGGTAACAGCCATCCTACTCAGTTCTAACTCGGCAAGCAGACTAACATTCTCCTCCTTAATAATATCAAGCTTGGAAGACAAACTATCATGCGAGGTCCTTAGCTTCTCCATATCACCAAGCAAAGAAGAACAAACATCACATTCGTCACGGGAGGGAGCAGATATAAGTGAAGTATGCTCCCGTGACAAGCTCTCTACTTCCTTCTCAAGATCTACGACCCTAGCTCTAGATCTAGCATAAAACTTTCCTAGCTTCAAAAATGCATCATAGAGTTGGTCGTAGGAGGGACCTACCTCATCGGAGTCGCTATAGAGCTCGCTGTCGCTGACGTCGTTGTCGTTGGCCATGAAGCACATGCCGATGAAGTCGTCGCCGTCCTTGGGATCTTGATCATCCTTGTCGTCGTCGTCGCTCCACCCTCCACGTCGGCCCGAAGTCGATGTCGTCGAAGCGATGAGGCCGCGGTGGAAGAGCTTCTTGGCTTTGCCAAGGTTGCGGAACTTCTTCTTGCCTTGAGCGTGAGCCGGGGCTTCTTGTTGCGGTTCTTGTCGATGTAGTCGTTCTTGCTTACACCGCGTAGTCGTTCTTGCCTTTCACCGGCTTGGGGCAATTTGCCGAATGTGGTTGGGGCCACCACACTCAAACAAATGACGAGTCCTCCTCTTTTCTGTCCCTCCTCCTCTTGTAAGCATGGGAAAACTTCCGAGCTAGGAGGGCGATTGCTCATCCTCGAGCTGCTCTAGCGATCATCGCTTATATCACGAGAGAGCGAAGAGAGAATCCACACGGCAAATCGGAAGAAAGACCGGAAGGCTGACCGGGATCGGTGACTAGGGCCATCGATCGTGACTTCGACTTGCGAGAGACAATGTCAATCTCGTGAGTCTTGAGGCGCGAGTCTGACGCATCAAGAGTCAAAGTCGAGAGGTCCGTGGTGTCATGATGGTAGTCACTTTCATCTCCCAAACACGCGGTCGAGTGCGGTGAGCATCTGTCGGCGTTATCCAGTCGGAGTATGTGAGACCGACCGCTCGGAGGTTGCTCGAGAATTTTGTGAAAACGCGCAAAACACTCATCTAAGGACTCACCAATGAGCATTTCAAACTTGTTGTAATCTCGCTTGAAGCTGTCTGTCGAACCGTCTTAATCTGGGTAGTGCCCTCATGATATGCGTCGAGGGTCGCCGGATGTCGGCGCCGGCGTAAGATGAGAGATGCGATCAAATTCGCTCTGCTTAGACCACGGATTATAATGTTCCTTGCCTTAGCATTTGCCTCAACATCGGCCATGTTATTAGCATTGATGTCCTCATCGGCGGAACAACAAAGCGGGTCTTGACCTTGCGCCGGATGGCATACCCACAGGCACGGATATATGTCTCCATTCGGCTTTTCGGAAGGGTGTCGATGCCATCGAAAACAGTGACTTGGTCGAGTACTTGTCGTCGCCATGGCTCTAGAGACCGGTTAAGATCTATTAATTAGAGCTAACCGGCTCGATACCAATTGTAAGACCGAAATGGCGACAGAGGGGGTGAATGTCGTTCTCTTTAAAAATCGCCCAAGTATCCACTCGATTCTTCCTCAGATAGTTATGAAAACTATGAAGCAAGATGATAGACACTAGCTGAAGCTAACAAGAAAACTAGTCTTGTCAAAACACAAAGGCTACCAGCTATAAAAAGGTCAAGCTAAAACAAAAGAAACGACCAACTGAAATAACACAAAACTACTATAATTAATGCTTCTATGCTTAGCTAAAAGAAGATAAAGAGAGAATCAACCAAAACTAATATGCTGAAAAAGTCCAAGAACTTTAGTACTTGTTCAGCGATAATGCATCACAAAGAGGCCCAGCTAAACAACGATAATCATGCACTAAAGTTTGCTGCCTAGACTGCTGGCGAATACAAGAACAGAGGGCTGCACCCTGTCCAAAAATAACAGAGACAAGCATTAAAAGACAGCACAAAAAGCAGTTCAAAAGAACACCTAATTGCTGTCCCTAAAACAGAAATTACAGCACATAAAGCGGTCCAAAAAGAGCTCCTACCTACTGCCTGTTTACCCAGAAATTTCAGCACATAAAGCAGCAAAATCCTGCAGCAAATAGCAGTAAAACATAGCAGCAAACAGCAGCAAAACACTGCAGCAAACAGCAGCAAACAGCAGCAAAACACTGCAGCAAACAGCAGCAAACACCCCATCCGATCAGCAAAACAAATGGCAGTTGGATCCTGCTGTCCAAAGCAAAAATTGCTGCCAAAATAGCACTAAAACAGAGCGAGAACAGCAGAGAAACAGCAGGTTAGGTGCTGCCCAAACAGAAATAGCAATCAAGAACAGGAGATCAAACTGCTGCTTGGAAGAGCATGAACCGAACATGCTACAGCTGCCGAACACCACAGCAAACACTCCTGCTAGAACTTGAACCAAGCGCGAGTAAAATACTGCAGCAAACCAGCCTGCATATTTGCTTGTTCACACCAGCCAACAGAGAGCAAAAAGCATGCGGTTTAGAGCTGAGAACTTGACTGAAAATCTGCTGGCGAAAAACACTAAGAAGAAGCACTGCTAAAAAAAGCGAGAAGAGAAGACTGATTCACAATCTATCACTACTCTTTCCATCTCAAGAAAACTAGAAATAGTAAATGCTGCTCCTCACACGATCTAGAACAAGAGAGAAATAGAGTAATCAATACTTTGCTTTCGGGATGTGCTAGCGACAAGGCTTTGAGATATATCCCCGTTCAAAGCAAATATATACACACATATATATATATATAGCACTAGAACTGAAAAAGATACTACTTGCACCAAAAATATGAAGGTAAATACTTAGTAGTACTAGAACAAGAACATTAATTAAAAAGAAGAGCACGTAAAATTCATAAGACATAAAACAAGCATGTTCATATTGAGACGAAGAGCGATGAATGTTTATATCAACTCTTCCATGTCTCATCCAAGAACACCCACAAGGAGAGAATAAAACATTAAAACTTGCATACAAATTTTCTCTCCCAAGAGCACAAGCATTAGGAAATCCTAATACTCATACCCATTTCTATCTCTCTCTCTCTCAAGTGCCCTTCTCCACCTAGAGAGCACCTCTATTTATAGCCTCCACTAATGGGTTTAGTAGCCTACTTTACCCATTAGGTCACACCAACTCTCCACTAATGGGTTTACACACATTATACCCATTAGGTCTCAACACCTCTCCACTAATGGGTTTACACACATTATACCCATTAGGTCACAACACCTCTCCACTAATGGATCATTTCCAAATAAAATCCGCTTCCGTTTGTGCAGCTTTGCGTATTTTCCAAAACGCCCCTCCTGCACCTTCCTGGAAGCTTCCTCGAATCTTGCCGCGCACGCTTCGCAGCTACCTCGAGTCCACGTCGTCTTCGACACATCCCGATCGCTCGACCTCGGCGCCACTGCGCCTAGTCCAGATCCTTCGTGTCTTGCCACGACTCCACTCGGCGTCTGCGATCACACAAACAAGAAAATATATTTCATAGCACCGCACTGGATGATTTAAATAAATATCCGCATCAGTAATTATCAAACTAATGCCCGGAATAAACTCAAACTTTAGGACATGTGTCAATTACTCATCACCCAACTGGGGTTACCTCCACATGGTCTCTCAATCTCCCCCTTGATGAGTATATTGACAAACACCGAAAAAGCATATAAAGTTGAGTTTAAAAATCAAACATGGTCTAAAAGAAAATCCAGAAAACTAAGACCATGTCGACAAAAGAGAAAATTGAAGCAGAAAGAGATAGAGCAAATTTTTACGCAAAGCTCCAGAAGGCTTTTTCTCCAAACTTCTCCCCCTTTTGGCAATAAAGTCATCAAAAAGCACGAGAGAAAGAAATGACTTGTGAGTTCTTTATTTTAAGCATGTGGAGCCATGAAGATTATCCATAATGATTTTGCTAGTATTACACCAAGCCATATTTCATAAGAATGCTATCAAGATCATGACGATTTATGGATAGAAAAGCTAAACCAAATAAGTCATAATATGAAAATGGATCCAATTTTTTAGCATGTCAAGTCAAACATGATTTTAGTCTAGATAAAGGTATCCAAGGATGATGCAAGCCATGTCAAATAAACTAAGTGAAATCAAGAAGCTAATATTGAGTCGGTTTAGAGTGCTATAAGTTCAAGAATGACTCAATTGTTCAAGTACTTGGTCTTTTTATAAATAAGCAAATTTAGCACAATTGACTTTTTTTTTGAAAATCACATTTGGTTTTATCTTAGTAAAGCAAGTCCTGGACTAGGAGCCATCCACAACTGCCTCCTAAGCTTCAACCATTTTCACAAATTTTAATTTCTTAGCCATGTGCTAGATCTCAAGCCTTATGCGATCACTCCAAGCGAGAAGCTTAAGGAAATGATCTTGGTCAACCAAAATTCCCCCTGAGTTCATGCCTCGTGCAATGGCAAGCCGTCTCATGAGAGTGAATTGGTGAGATCAGTTTTTTCGTACAAAAAAAAGATCATTTTGCTTTTGTTGCATTTAGTCTTTAGACCAAGGAGTTAATGATAAATCATGCTTCATAAAAGAACTAACATAGCTCAATCTAAAGCTCAACAAAGATTCAAGATTCAACTCAACCTATTTGACATGGCCGGAATCATAAAAGGATAACTAAAAATAGACTAGTCTCAAGAACCACCATGACATGAATTAATTCAAGTAAAGTGTTTTTTTTAATTAACTTATCATGGCAACGACTAGACTACACATATAAAGTCATGATAAATTTAGCACAGATCATGGCAAGATATAATGCATTGTAAATAAATCAACAAGGATAATAATCAAGGCTCCATGTAGGTATATTACAATGCAAGCCGAAATGCAATAAAATCCAGCTCCCCTCAACATGAGATGCACTTTTAATTCAAGTTGAGTTATGTCAAAATTAGTATCTAGAAGCTCCCAAAAGAACTCCCCAACCAAAGCAATAAAAGCGAGAAGGCGGCAAGAAAATCCAAGCAGGCGATCTTTAAAGCATAGATAAGATATAGAGGATACTATGGCTTAGACAGACTCTCGTCTACCCCATATGACTCCGGGACTATCACCGACTGCCTAGCACACACACTAGAGAGCAAACACGTACCTGTCTGCAGAGGATGGCCCAACCTCGCTAGAACCTACAAGCCGTGAGTGAGCTCAATCTATTGAGATAAGAAACAACTAATAAGCGACATCCTAAAATCACAAGATAAGAGCGGATGTCCGAGCAACTAGACAAGAAGACCACTCTAACCTATGCTAGAAGGACTAACCCCAATGCACCCGAATGCTATGCAATGAGAAGGAGTAAGAGCATAATCAATATAATAAAAGCGATAAAGCATAAAGCTCCCCTCACAACAGTCCATAAGGACAAACCACCCCAAGCTCTCCTTGAGTGAAAACCTAGAGCTATCCAATGGCTTGGTAAAGATATCACCAACCGGTGGTCACTCTCCTGGCTGGAGCACTATATCACCCTTCTCCACATGGTCTCTAAGAAAATGATATCGATATCAATGTGCTTGGTCCGAGAGTCTTGCCTTGGGTTCTTAGCAATGTTAATAGCGAAGTGTTGTCACAAAGAGTGGAACACTGTCTATAACTAACCCAAAGTCCCGCAGTCGAAGCCATCCAAAGTACACGGTTGCAACAACGCGGCGACAACGTGCTCGGCCTCTGCGGTGGGCTGTGCAACACTGGACTGCTTCCTAGAAGACCAAGAAACAAGAGAAGTGCCAATGAGGTACTTGGGAAGACTGCGATGTATTCCGAGTCGATTATACTTCAAGTGGCGAAGAAGAAGATCGCGAAAAAGTGCGGGACAGCATCAAGATGAGGTACTTGGGAGCAGATCGTGAAGAAAGCCCGGCTACAAATCGGGAGCGGATCGTGAAGAAAGCCCGCTACAAACTTTGAAGAGTGAGTTTGATGCCTTACGGATGGGAGAAAACGAGGCGTGGATGACTTTGCGGTAAATTGATTGCTTTGTCTAGCGATTTGATTCGATTGGAGAAACAATTGAAGACTCGTCATTGGTCAAGAAATTGCTTGATGCCGTCACGACAAATACTTTCTTGTTATCGCGGGATTGAGCAATTTCACGATCTAGAGCGATGGCTTTCAAGAAGCAATCGCAAGGTTCAAGGCGTATGAAGAACGGACAAAGTCACGGGGCTTCTTTGGCAAAGAACCAAGGCAACTCTTGCTGCCTCACACCGACAGAGCAAGCACGGCATATGAATGATGCCATAGAAGTCCCAGCAGTGGCGGAGCGTGGATTCAACGCTCCGAGCGCGGCGGATGGCGCGGACGAGGCGCACCGTGGAAGGTTTGGCGGCTGGGCGCCACGTTCGTAAAATGCAGTAGCACAAATTTTGTCAATAACAATTTCCGTGACAAAAGTCATATAAGGTGTTACAACCGCAAAGTAGTAGGCATTATGCCTCTGAGTGTCGAAACGAGGGCGGATGGAGAAGCACACCTCACACGAGTTGAAGTAGCGGGGCGGCCACGATGCCGGTGATGTCAAGGAAGGGACATACTCGGTGCAAGGACAAGAAGATGAAGTTTTACTCAATGAAGAACAAGAGCTGCAAGGGGAAAGCAGAACCAGCAAGAAGGAGGCAAGATTGGATACTTGGTACCGGACAACGGTGCAAGTAATCATATGACAAAATCGAGAGAAGTTTCAAGATCTCGATGAAACAATCACCGGAGCAGTGAGTTTTGGAGATGCATCAACGATCCGGATAAAAGGTAAAGGAACTGTTGCTTTTATCTGCAAAAATGGTGAACTGAAGTTATTCAAGGGAGTCTATTACATTCCAAAATTGCGTAGCAATATCTTGAGTATAGGTCAGATGGCGTAAGAAGGAAATGGAGTGCATATAGTTGGTGAAAATCAAGGTGATTGATAAAGATGGTAGGTCGTTGATGTTTGTGAAGATGTCTCGAACGCAGTTGTATAAAATAATCTTAGAGACATTCAAAGCTACCTGTCATCTATCAAGCATTGAAGATCTTACATGGTTGTGGCATGCAAGACTTGGCCATGTAAATTTGGTGATTTAAAGTCGATGGGAGAAAAGGAGTTAGTAATGGTTTACCTTGTTTGCTAAAACCGGACAAGATATGTGATGTTTGTGTGATCTCCAAGCAAGCAAGACAGTCATTTCCTCAGCAAGCTCAGTTTAGGGCGAAAAAGCCACTTGAACTTCTTCACATGGATATATGTGGACCAATTACACCAAATACACTGGGAGGAAATCAGTACTTCTTGCTGATTGTTGATGATTGTACCAGGTGGATGTGGGTGTATACGTTGTCGAAAAAGAATGAAGCCTTCCAGATGTTTAGAAAGTTCAAGATACTGACTGAGAACAAAATCGGCTGTAAGATTAAGACTCTTCGGACTGACAGAGGAGGAGAATTTCTGTCTACAGAGTTTAAACAGTTTTGTGAAGATATGGGGATTGAAAGGCATTTGACTGCTCCATATACACCACAACACAATGGTGTAGTGGAACGTCGAAATCGAACTGTGATGGGAATGGCAAGATCACTGCTTAAGAGTATGAATGTACCGGCAAGATTTTGGGGAGAAGCAGTCAGACATGCTGTTTATCTGTTAAACAGGCTTCCAACCAAGGCACTAGGGAATTGTACTCCATTTGAAGCTATGGAAGGAAGAAAACCACACCTTGGACATTTGAAGGTATTTGGTTGTACTGCTCTTGTGAAGAATATAACACCACACATTAAAAAACTCGAGGATAGGAGCTCAGCAATGATATATCTGGGAGTTGAGGAAGGATGCAAGGCCCATCGACTGTTTGATCCTAGTCGAGGGAAACTCCAAGTGAGTAGAGATGTGATTTTTCAAGAGGACCTCAAGTGGAATTGGACTGCAGAAACAAGAAAAGAAGGAGTACCACTTGAGTTCATTGTGGCAGATAAATATTACTCATACGAAGCAACAGCTGCAGTAGAAGCTGAAGGCGACATATCTCCAGAAGTAGAAGTGGCACCATCACCATCTGGAGAGATAGTGACAGAACCCCAGTCACTGCGGTGTTTCGAAACACACACGTCGGGAGAAGCAAGTTCATATACACCACAATCGGCCAACGAATCGCTATGCCAACCTCGGTGACTTTCTCACGAGAATCCTATGATGGTCGGTGAGGTATAGGTCACTTGCCGATATTTATAGCAATACAGAAGAAGTAACTGGTAATTATGAAGAAGAAGGTGTAGCAATGTTGACACAGACTGAAGAACCGACAAATTTCAGAGAAGCAGCGGCTGATCCTCATTGGTTTGAAGCAATGGAGAGAGAACTTGAATCCATTGAGAAGAATGACACTTGGACCTTGACAGAGCTACCTCCAGGACAGAAACCTATTGGGTTGAAATGGGTTTTCAAGTTGAAGAAAGATTCAGAAGGAAATATTGACAAGTACAAAGCTAGATTGGTTGCAAAGGGATATGTCCGGAGGAAGGTATTGATTTGAAGAAGTATTTGCACGGTTGCAAAACTTGATACAATTCGTGTTATTCTAGCACTAGCTGCAAGTCAAGGATGGGAGGTGCACCATTTAGATGTGAAATCTGCATTTCTAAATGGGGAGTTAGAAGAAGAAGTGTATGTGTGTCAGCCGGAAGGTTTTGAGGTGCAAAACCAGACACACAAAGTTTACAAACTGACAAAAGCTCTATATGGCTTGCGACAAGCCCCTCGAGCATGGAACACTCGACTGGACAGGAGTATGAATGAGCTCGGTTTCAAGAAATGTTCTCAAGAGCAAGCTGTTTACACCAGGGGGGAAGAAGGTGTAAATGTGATTGTTGGAGTATATGTTGATGATCTGATTGTAACTGGAAGTTGCTCAAGAGAAGTGCAGAGATTTAAGGAACAAATGATGAAGGAGTTTGAAATGACAAACCTGGGACTGCTATCTTATTACAGGAATTGAAGTGGAGCGGCGAAGAGACGATTTTGCTTAAGCGATCGACTTATGCAAAAAGGTGCTATCACAAGTTGGTATGGAAAATTGTAATGCCACGAAGTACCCAATGGAACCCAAACTACAATTGCACAGAGGATCGGAAGGAACTCAGTTGATCCCACAGTACCGACGCATCATAGGATGTCTCGGTATTTGTTAAACACTCGTCCGGATTTGTCATATGCGGTAGGGATGGTTAGTAGATATATGGAGAGGCCTACGATTGCTACATCGAAAGGCAATCAAGCAAATTACGAGGTATCCAAGGGGACAATTCACTTCGGATTAGCTTATGAAAGAGGACATCAAGAGACAGGTCTGCGTGGGTATTCTGACAGCGACCTGGCTGGAGACTGTGACGAGAGAAAGAGTACCAGTGGAATGGCATTCTATTTTAAAGGAAACTTGGTGTCCTGGAATTCTCAGAAGCAAAAAACTGTTGCTTTGTCTTCTTGTGAGGCTGAATTCATGGCAGCAACGGCACTGCTTGCCGAACAACACTGTGGTTGAGGAGTTTAGTTGGAGAACTCACAAAGACCGAGCTGAAGACAGTTGTTTTGTTTGTTGATAATCGGTCAGCAATTGCCCTCATGAAAAACCCTGTGTTTCATGGTCGCAGCAAACATATAGATACAAAATATCACTTCATAAGAGAATGTGTGGAGAAAGGACAGATCGGGTGGAGTTCATCCAAGCGGGAGAACAATGGTGATAGTCGAATGCGCCGCTCGAGTAAAACTAGCACCATGCGTCAACGACTTGGGGTCCGAGAGCGGATCCATGTCAAGATTAGGGAGTATGTGAGCAAATAATGCGGACATGGATCAAGCGAGTCGTATCGACCGAAGTCACCGGAAGCAATAAGCGAAGCGTTCAGCTTACGCGGAGTTTGGTTTGATTAGCTGCACCGTTGCGTTTAGTTTTTCGATTCAGCACATCGTGCGGATCGCAATACTTGATACCAGATTATTCGGATCAAGCTTTAGACTTTGTTTTGTTGGTTAAGCTATATATTCTCGTTGTAATTCATTTGATTCGATCATCAATTAAGTCAGAGGAAATCGCCCCAAATACTCTGTTGCTCTCTCTGTTATTGTTTTCTCTGAAGAATACTGTAGCAAGTCCGGCAACGCGCAGTGTGCGCAGATTGGCCGTTCTGGTGGCGATCTCTCGGGTGTGTGCGAATCCTTGGCTGATTTCCAACAATCGATGCTGACATAATGGAAGGAACAAATCAAGTGGGTGTTTGGGTGAGTGAGCGATTCTATGGGTGATTTTTTTGGAGAATATTCACTAATATAAAATAAAAATTTATACGTGACAGGCGTTAAGGTAACAAAAACATGGACGCTTCTCACCTCTCACTCTCTCATCATTCTCACTCCTTTTCTTCTCCCACTCTCTTCCTCTCTCTCCGTCCTCGTCCCTGCATTACAGCCGCACAGCTAGCTAAAGCGGTGCTTGATGAAGCACAACCAATCGACGGCATTTACAAACTTAATTACTCGGATGCATTTTTTGTACAGAGCCTTACTTGCCACATTATTTGTATCCACATATGCAGTGCGTAGCACAATATAACAAACTTAATATATGCACTAAATTATATTAAATATTGTATGGAAATTATATTTATATAAAGGTTTTACTTAGGAATTCACGAGGGAACCAAATTGCTAATTTTATTTAATTTATATTAAATTTTAGTTATTTAAGAATTTTACTTCAATATTGTATGGAAATTGAATTACAAATTTTCTTTCTTTTTTCTATTTTAGATTTCAATTTTTTGGTTGGAATTCGAATGCAAATCCAATTGCTAATTTTTTTAACTAAATTTCTAATTTTATTTAATTTATTATGAGTTTTAGTTATTTAAGGATTTTTCTTCAAAGTTGTATGGAAATTAAATTTCAATTTTTTTCTATTTCAAATTTTATTTTTTGTTTGAATTCATATGCAAATCCAATTACTATTTTTTTTAAAAAAATCCGATTTACATTTATTTAGAGATTTTGATTTGGAATTCATATGAAAATCAAATACTAATTTTATTTTGCTTTATCCTAATTTCAGTTTTTTTTGTTGGAATTCATATGCAAATATAATTGTTAATTTTTGTTTAATTTTTATTCTGAATTATTTTATTTAGATATTTTATGTAGGAATTTGTATGGAAATTGAATTGCGTTTTGTTTTATTTTTTATTCCAAATTTCAGTTATTGTTTGGATTGTACTAGATACGGACTCTTTCTTTTAATCTAAACTGTTATAATCTGGACCCACTATGATTAATTAATGGTGTGGATCTTTCTCTTTTTTGTTCGATTAATGTGCGAATTTCTACTTCTTAAAAGCGAATGTATTGGCTCATTTTGCCTTTATTTTAATAATACAATATATTCTTTGTGTACAAGCAAAGGTAAACAAAAAACACTTGCGTGCACCTTAATTTATACTTTCTAGATAACCCTGCATTACAGCCGCACAGCTAGCTAACGCGGTGCTTGATGAAGTACAATCAATCGACGGCATTTACAAACTTAATTACTCGGATGCATTTTTTTGTACACAGCCTTACTTGCCACATTATTTGTATCCACATATGCAGTGCGTAGCACAATATAAAAAACTCACTGCCTCGCTACTCATGAAACATCACGATTTCCCTAGCCTGTAGCAATGAAAAGGGCCTGTTGCGGTCTTAATTACCTACTGAGTATTATGGTCTTAATTAGCATAAGACAATGAAAGGACTCTATTTCCAAACCGAAGTTTAGTTACGTTGGATGTGCTCACCTGTAGTCTGTAGATATATGCTCTACTGACCATTACCCTGATCGTCAGAAGCAACCTTAACAATTGATGGTGCGGGCATGCTAATGTTGACGAAGGAGATCAGCGCCGACGGATCAACAAAGCGACTAGGAGTCGCGGGTAGCGCGTCAGCACCAAAGCCGCCCTCCAGCATCTGCACCACCTGATGGATCGTCGGCCTGAGCGAGGGACTGGGCTCGATGCACCAGAGCGCCACGCGCGTGAACCTCTCCACCCTCTCAAGGTCCTCCATGGCGTCGTTATCGTCCCTCGGCAACAGAAGCTCGACTTTGCCGCTGCTGACCAGCTGGCCCGCCCACCCGAATAGCGTGACCGTTTCTTCAGCTTCGTCGTCATTGGGCAGCGGCTCCTGGCACTTCCTGCAGCATATCATCTCAAGAAGGACGACGCCGAAGCTGTACACGTCCGCCTTCGTGTCGATACGCCCGTCACCACGAAACCACTCGGGGGCGATGTAGCCTCTGGTGCCCCTGACGTTGGTGACCGTCGTCTGGACTTGGTGGTTGCCAAGGAGCTTTGCGATCCCAAAGTCGGTAATCTTCGGGGAATGATTGTCATCCAGTAGAATGTTGTCAGGCTTGATGTCGCAGTGGATGATTGGTGAGATGCACCCGTCGTGGAGGTACTCCAAGCCTCTGGCGATGCCGAGTGCAGCCTCGGCGCGCCAGCTCCACGGCGGCCTCTCGGGCTGGAAGAGGAAGTCCCGGAGAGAGCCTCTTGGCATGAACTCGAACACCAGCATACGGTGCTTCCCTTCTTTGCAGTACCCGATCATGCGGACCAAGTTCTTGTGGTGGATCTGCCCAATGGACTGTACCTCGTTTGTGAACTCTCTTTCACCTTGCTCATTCGAGTTGATGAGCTTCTTCACCGCAACAGCTGTTGGGTGTACCGACTTCACCTTCCCCCAGTAGACTTCGCCGAAGCCTCCTTTGCCTAGCAAGTTCTTGAAGCCATTGGTGGCTTGGAAGAGCTCCCTTCGAGTGAACACTCTCATGGTCGACAGGCGCTGGTTGGCGTCCTTCTTAGTATAGTAGCAGTGCACTAGGAGGATGCTTGTCGTGACCAGCAAAGAGAACGCCAGGCAACCAATGGCTACCTCGGACAGTATGGTTCCCGCGGACTTTCTGCTGGCAGGAGGGCTGGTCGTCCGTACTTTGATCAGCGCCTTGTTGGTGGTGGCGTTTGTCTGCCACCCAGTCGACAGCACCGATACCTCGTCGCAGTTGCTCCCGTCGAACAGCGCGGCCGTGCAGAAGCAGTCGCTCAAGCAGTAGTCGCGGCACTGCTCCTCCGTTGTTGACACGTACGTCTTGTAGCGTGCCGAGTTTTCCCAGGTCGTGTTCGAGAGCTCCACGGCCTCGAACTCGGCCGAGTGGCTCCTCCCGTCGCAGTTGTCCGGGGCGAAGTCCGGCTTGCAGCCCATGGGCTTGTACAGTGCGTCCAAGTAAGAGTAACCACCTGGGCACTCGCAGTCGAGCCGCTCGTCGGAGTATACGCAGTAAGTGTTGGGGCCGCACATGCCTTCTAACTTGGCTGTTCTCGCACGGCAACCATCGATCGGAAATCGACCAGTGACAGCCCAAGAGGCAGTGTTCTTCGGGCGGACGTAGACACGGACGATGCCGTCCGAATCAAGCGTCGCATGCTGATAGTATGCGTCAGTGGATTGGGGTGGGTTGGTGGTCAGGTTCTTGGTGGCGCCGCTCTTCTGCTGGTAGTAGAGGTGCCCGGGGCTGTCAAAGAAGACGGTTGTGTTGCCGTCTGGAGTGTTGCCCGGTTGGTTGCTGCCCTCCGCCCAGTACGCGTTGCTGGACTCGAGAACCGGGTGGTCTATCATGTACAGGACGATGTTGCCATCCAACTGTACGTAGAGACCGAAGCGACCTTGGGAGAAGTCCATGTCCGCGCGCCTGCACAGCAGGCTCGATCCTCTGCCCATGGATTGGCCTGGGAGGAGCGTGTCAGTTGGGTGCTGAAAGCTCTCCCACACAACA
The DNA here is from genome assembly GCA_036346265.1 of Melocanna baccifera. Lineage (NCBI taxonomy): Eukaryota > Viridiplantae > Streptophyta > Magnoliopsida > Poales > Poaceae > Melocanna > Melocanna baccifera. Next base: position 4,719,831 of record CM070692.1, read on the forward strand.
GCGCCGCCGTCGGCGAGGAACTGGAGGTTGCCGGTGTCCCGGAGCACGAGAACAGAGCCAGGGTTTTGGCTAGGGCTCCAGGGTGCACTCTCGTTAGTTGGGTTGTCTAGTGAGAGCCGCCCAGCGACGGTGATGTTGAGGACAGACTGCTTCGTGGCGGTCACCGTCGCGCCGGAGCTCGCGTCTTTCGCGAACCACACCACCTTCTGCTCCGTGGGATCAGCCGTCTTGAAGTTAAACCAGATGGCGAGGACGAACTGGGTGGCGCCGGAGTCGAGGGCGCGGAATCCGAAGGCGAAGTCGCCCGAGCTGCTGGTCATGTAGTTGGGCGGCGCCAGCGTGGATCCGGCGGTTAGGTTCGTTTGCGCGAGGGCAACTCGCAGCTGAGGTTGGTGTACTAGGATCACAAGGAAGGAAGAAGTGAGGTAGAGGGCAAAAGAGAAGCACAAGGGCTTCATCTCCATGCTTTGGATTCTAGCTTCTGCGCAGCCTGCCTGGTAGAGTTTTTGTTTCGCTAACCCTATTTATGTTGGTGAGCAGCGGTATGAACTGATCCTTGGTTTCTTTGGTCGTCGTGTGCCATTATTCCAGGTAGATGGACAAACAGTCTCTCCTCGGCAGTGGTGTACAGGAAGCAATGAAATGGACGTCCGAAAAGAGCTGGATTGGTACACTTCCCTGCAGGGCCGGCACAAAGGCCCCGTGGCCAGTAGGGTCGTTCTCCAACACAATCTTCGAGGATAACATCCGGCTGGTCCTAACTGTTGAACCAACGAGGGGAGGAGGTACAATATCTCAAATGAGCGGAACCTGTGTGTAGGAATGGTCTTTGAGAATTTCTTACGTAAGCTTCTTGCGTGCAGTGAGCAAAAAATCAGCATTTAGAAAATAGAAACGACTGCTGCTCCTTGCGACGTGACGTTCCTCGGTATTGATGTCGAAGGACTGCTGCACCACTGCTTTCTATCGGACCCGGACAGGATTTTCGTAGTGCTCGTTTATGGCTTTTTGGTTTTTTATCAACTGAAAAATAGTTGCAACGGTTAAAAGTATATTATAGTTATAATTAATTTTTCTAAGTAATTAAATTAAAAATATAAAAAAATAAGTTATATCACCACAAACAATACAAATGAATAATTAAAAAAAGAAAAAGCATAAAAAACTTAAAAATAAAATTAAAAAACTAACGTATTCCAAAAGACAAAAACCAGAAACAAAAATCGTCTAGAGCAAAATCTTTTTCATATGGACACAGCTAGGTCATACTTTAGAGTCGTGACGTGAAAGAGATGTTGGAAGCTTCTTCCTGTGTGTAGCAAAACAAAGTTAAGAATCTTTTTTCTCAAAAAAGTTACGTAAAAGAATTATTTATTTTTTTAAGAAAAAATATAAACTATAAGCTAAAAAATAATATTATTTGCTAGAAAATATAGATTATAGGAAAATACGAAATCGAGAGAAATCAACCTACATATCCAAGTTGAACATGTATGCTTACGTAGTTTTGCATGCGTTCTATCAATCTTTCTCATGATTTGATCTCGGTGGGACCACGATGAGACGTGTTCCACAGAGGACCATGTGTGTTTCCCTATCTAAACTATCGTCCAGCAATACCGAGCCCCAATGCTTCACACAACTTGCACATCTCGGTGTATTTGGGTCTGTTCTGTTTTACTGCAGTTTATAGTTTTTCACTGAAATTTTTAAATTTTAACTATTTACAATAGAGATTATGGAGAGAGATACTCGCTTGCGATTTTGGATGGTATATATGTTGAGCTTTTAACGTGTACTATAATAACTTGTAGACTTCATCTTAAAAGAATACTCTGTTTGAAAGTTAGATACTATAGCAAAAATCAAAAGTCATTTTGAGAAGCTGAAAAGAACAAACCCAATGAAAGGAACAAATCAAGTGGTCGTTCGGATGAATGAGCGATTCTACATATGATTTTTTTTCGGAGGATATTCACTAATATAAAATAAGAATTTATACACGGTAGACGTTTCAGGGCAACAAAAACATCCTCATCTTCCTCTCTCTTCGTCCTCATCCCTATCTTTGACCTCTCTCTGGCTCCATCCCTATCTCCGATCTCTTAGCCTGTCATAAGCAGTCAATTAGGGCTAAACCTAGTTCCGACCTTTATCTTCCATATCATAGCCGGAAGCATGGACTCATCCATACACTGGGTCATTACTTCCGTCATCTAAAACCACATATTAAGCAACAATGAGTACAAAAGTACTTAATAAGTCTATATATCAAAATGCAAGAGTACAAGTATCTACGTGCAAGGCTCAACAAGGGAAAGTCTTATGTCTCTTTTAGCATAAACCAATTTATTAAATATACAAATTTAGTTAATTTCTAAACCTATGACTTAGCTATTTTTACACTAAAACTAATATCCATTTTTGAGTCAAGTTCATTATGAGAGCAAGATCCCTCTACTTTCTGCATCCAATTTTATTTCAGGTTATCGCAACCATTCTATTCATAATTACCATTACTTTATGAAAACTGCGCAAGTAGTGTGTTTCTACACTTTTGCCTATATCCAGGGGCACAGCTATTCGACTACGTTTTTAACACTCTGCAAAGGTTATACACATTTATCCATAAAATATGATTAACTCATAATATCGGCCACTACACGCTTTCATAGATGTGTGACTGAGAAAAACATAACAAGGCTTTTACAATACTTAGTTTTGATGCTTACTTCTACAACAGAATGAATCCTCAACACTGGCAACAGTCACCGTTCCCATCTCGAATTATGCGTCACCCCCAAAATGTTTTTTCCTAGGCTACATTTTAAATAAGGGACCTGATTGCTATGGAGTCTATAGACCTTCCTGTTTACGAAATTAACAAGGGCGATAACCGTTACGGATCACTCCTAACAATTACATCAAAAATGGAAGCAAGCACGAAGAGCTTCGACGTATATTAACCATGCCACTACAGAGACACATATATAGGTTAGGGAACAATACTCTTAGAAGATTACAAAATAAAGACAATTTTGACGTATATGTCTACTTGGACACGTATACAAATTCATATAATACTTTAACAATTTTCATCTTGAGACGAATTTGGATTACACACTCAACAATCTTTGACTTGAGTTGAATTCGCTCCTATAGCCTAAATTCGCTTCTATAGTAAAAACAAATCAAATTTTCTCAAATCATAATTCATCATTAATAATTCTTGTGTGTTGAAAGTCTATATGACTAATCAATGAGTAAGACTAGATTAGTCATCTTCATATGCTTCTCTTGTGGCGTTATATAACTATAGTGATTAACTAATCTCATTGACTTTTCACATAGTCCACCTGAAATACATAACTCGGCAAACAACACCCATTGAAGAGCAACTTGCACGTATGATTATCACGTATATCAAACTGCCAACTATAAAAGTACTGAATTCTATGGCATGGTCAAAAACTGTTCATGTAGAAGAACATTCAGATGAAAGTAACTCTTATGCCTTTAATGGAGTACAAACAACCTCTACAATACTCCTCATATTGAGATGTGATAACTAGAATGTATTGCATCTACAATACCAAACGTTATAGTATCTATATAGATAATTAGCTCAATTTTGCACTTTAAATCTTTCATCTCAAACTCATATTTGATGCATAACCTTCATTACTAAATAAGAAATTCCGAAGAATATTATGTTAGCTACTATTATAGTGTTATCAAATGGCGCATCGGTTGTCCCCTCAACTGACATTGATTTTTTTTAAAGTCTCTTCGATCAAGCATAACCCAAATATATGAAAAACCTGTAACTCCACTTTAGACTATATATATACGGATCTTGCTGCAATAACCTGTAGTAGACATGTATTATTGAAGAAATCGTCAATTATTAATCTCACATAGAAGATGAAGATTGACTGAGACAAAAGATTATCGATAGAGATAGTGCAGTACAACACCGGCGCATGGTGTCGGGCGGCATGAGCAATGGTGCTGGTGAATCTAGCGCTAAAATAACCACGAGGGAGAGTATGAGTCGACGCTCAGTATAGCGCAGGTTAGTGCTAAGTTAGAGTAGAGATAAGAAACAAAATCTAGACAAATCAAAATCGTTAAGTTGAGACTGCTGAAATCATCTATCACTTTCTGTGAATCTAACAAGGCTTGTCAAAAACCTTAGCGCATTTCTGTCTATGTTCTCAGAGCAGTGGTCTTGAGAATTTCTTAGGTAAGCTTCCGTGTGCAGTTAGTAAAAAAATCAGCATTTAGGAAACGAAACGGCGCTGCTCCTTGCGACGTGGCGTTCCTCGGCCGATGTCGAAAGACTTGATCGCTTCGGCTTCAACTTTAGCTTCACTTTTTCACTATTCACTACACTATCCACTAACTCAGCTCTGATGTTTTTGACCGACTACGATGTTTTTTCAGCTAAAAACCAAAAGCCATCGCTATTCGATCACCCTCTAATGCGCCAACGCTTTCTATCCGACCAGCGAGATTTTCCACACGGACCACGGCGAGTCGCGGCGTGAAAGAAATGTTGGAAGCTTCTTCACAATGTGGCGATATCGGATTCGATTAGAGGCGATTTCCGTCATCGAAATCCTTTTCCTTCTTTCGCGACTCGGACAAGGCGTAGGGTGATCGTTTGGCTTTTGGCTTGACTTCTAGCTTCACTTTTTCACTATTCATTACACTATCTACTAACTTTCGGCTCTGATGTTTTTTCACCGACTCTGATGTTTTTCAGCCAAAAGCCAAAAGCCATCGCTATTCCGATCACCCCGTAGAAAACCCCGGGTGGACGAAATGCAATCGCGAAACGCTTGAACCAACGATTTTTTTTCTCCAATCGAATCTCCTCTGCTTTCGTACCATTTTTTATAAAACACACAATACAAATAGATAATAAAAAAACATGAATTTAACATAAAAAACTCTTACGAAAAAACACAAACCCATGAAAATAAAATTCATTATACGAGAAAAGATTACAAGTACAAAGAACCTTGACATATATTAACTGTGTGACTAGGAATACACACATATATATAAGGTGCATTTCTTTCGACTATAGCTTATGGCGACGGATGATAACCTTTAGTCGTAGTGTGAACGTTTATGTGAACAAACTAAATATCAATAAGGCAATAAGCCACTTCGAAAAAATTATCCCGATAATTAGCTTTAAAATAGCGATAAAAAATTTATTTATTCAAGAGAAGTCATAAAGTATATATTGAAAAGAATAAGGTGCTGCTCAGAGTAGCGTCTCTGATATCAGTTTTTAGCTTTTTTTACTATTTATTTTTTTGTCCGATAGGTTAGCTAACAAAAATCCATTTTTTTGTCCAATAGATTAGCTAAAAAAATCCTACGAGATCACGGATATGAGATCGACACACATGTCCACTTAAACACATGTACTTAATGTAGTTATGTTGGCATGCGTTCCATCAATCTTTCTCATGATTTGATCTCGTTGGACCATGGTGAGACGTGTTCCACAGGGACCATGGTGAGACGTGTTTCAAGGTAGTTTCTGGTTTATTTTTTATTATTTTTAAATATTTTATTATTTTTTATATTAATTTGTATTATACGTGATAGATTAATCTGTTTTTTATTTTTAGATTTTTTTAATTAATTATGTTAAATAAGCTACCGTTAGCTACAGTATAATTTTAATCAGTTATAGTACAATTTTAACCATAAATCATTAAATTTTAATCTAACCGAATAACCTCGTAGTGAGCCCCAATACTTCACACACATCTCGGTATTATGATTATTCAATTAGTCACCGGCCTGGACCTGATCGATGCTGACATAATAAAAGGAACTAATCAAGCGGGTGTTATGGATGAGTGAGCGATTCTAAGGATGGTTTTTTCCTGAGGGTATTCACTAATATAAAATACAAAATATGCTCTACACCCTCCCAGCTCCCCTTGCACATCGCTTAAAACACCCAAAAGAACTCACATCCTAAAAAAAACAAATTTTATCCTTAGCAATCTCCTCGTCGGCACAAGGTGATCACGACGGCGGAAGCGCAACGCGGGCAGAGGCAAGCAATTGCATGTCTTACAAAAGCATCAACAAAATGCAAATCGACGTGATCCAAAGTCAAAACGTAAGTGAAACATATACCTCGACTTTTGGAAACTGGTTTATATAAACTAGAATACGCAAATAAGTCGTACTTTTCTCCATGGCAGAGGCTGAGAAAAAAATCAAATCATCCTAGCTAAACAGAAAAGACAGTCGTGACAGACAATATAAAATACAACTGGGCCGGTAACTTTGCAGTATCTGCTTCAGCTCATAAGTTTAGCTCAGTGACAGGCTGTGCAATCGGGTAACTGGAAAATGTTAGCTGAAAAGGCCAACAGAACTAGCACTGGTAGCACAAGGTTACCCACCAAGTGACCAAGTACAGAAGCCATGATATTTTATGAAATATCTGGTAGAAGAGCAGCCTCAGGAAGTGCAGTACTCAAGAAACCGTTAGCTTTTGTTCGCGGGCTACAAGTGTGAAACTTCATAGTAATAAGAAAACGCTCTCTCATGTTTGGTATATGACAATAGTTAGTATGTTACAGGCTTACAGCAGTGGAAAGATTAGGTTAGGGCATCCGTTCTTTTGGCTTAAGCACGTACACCACTATATCTTTTAGAACAATGTAAAAGAATTAAAAAAAAGGCAAACAATGCTAAAAGGCCGAAAAAACCAAAATTTAGAAAGCAAAAAGCTAAAATCGTTTGGAGTAAGCGGGTTCTTCTCGCCGGGCAGGGGTTATATTTACAATTTGGTATGATGTTAATTTCGAAATTAAGGTGCCATAACAAAATAAAATAAAAAAATCCTTAAAGGCATTTGAGAGCCCAATAATACAAGTCCATTAACAAGTAATGACCCATGTGACGCAGTAGAAGTTTCGGCCTTTTAGAATGAATTAAAAATTAGTGGCTTTAAGTAGGCCGGGTCATGGCATGGCCCAGTAGACTTGTGAGATTGGATCCGAACCTAGTTTAATTATCGGCCTAAAATTAATCATCCTGTTCAGCAATTCAGATAGTAGTCGCAAGGATTCTTTCAATGCTCAGCAGCTCAGGTCTAGTGTGCAAGCAACATCATTATGCTACGCATGCCGTCTGACGTTTTTCCCTCTCAAAGAATAGAAGTAAAACCTGAATTCTTTTTGTTATCAGTATGAGTTCAGATAGTAAATTTGTAGACATCTCTAATCGGATACGAAGACCGTCGCATATGCAAAGAGACTTAAGAAAAACACATAACCCCGAATCTTTGCGGGAGGCCTCCTCCCTCCTCCAAGTATATTCCATATAAGTGTTCTAGGGTTACAAAATGGTATCTCCCTCTTCCATTACAAGAGGTCTTATTTATAGGGGGAGTTCAGTGCAGTTACAACTTTGATTTTAGAGTTTGGCCTACTTCTGGGGGGTATTTCGATCATTTGCTTCGTGTGACCCCACCACGTCCAGGACCCGGGGGTTGGCCCGAGGTCAGTCTCAGAACTTCCTAAGGCCGGTCTCACGTACTTCACCCAAGGTTGGCCCCAGGTTGGTCTCAGGCCCTTCTAGGGTCAATCCCATGCACTTCGCACGGAGTTAGCCCCAGATCGGTCTTACGTATTTCGCCCGAGATTGGCCCCAGGTCGGTCTTAGACCCTCCTAGGGTCAATCTCATATACTTCACTCGAGGTTAGCCCTGGGTCGATCTCACGTACTTCGCTCGGGGTTGACCCTAGGTCGATCTCAGACCCACTTAGGGTTGGTTTCACGTACTTCGCCCAGGGTTGGATCGAGGTCGATCCTAGACCCTCCTTGGGTCGATCTCGCGTATTTCGCCCGGGGTCGGTCTCAGACCTTCCTTGGGTCGATCTCGCGTACTTCGCATAAGATTGTCCTACAATCAGTCCCGGACACCTTTAGGGCCGATCTTGCGCACCTCGCCTGAAGTCGGCTCTGGGCACCTCTGGGACCGGTCTTGTGTACCCCACTCGAAGTTGATTTAGGGACTTAGCTCGAGATAGATCCTCTGACGGATGTCGTCGCTCTGAGGTAATCATAGCACAGGACCCCCCCCCCCCCCCTCCCCAACACTTTTGGCATTTGTCTCATGTCTAGAGTCGATCGATCGATCCCGTTCCCATCTGGGCGACTGGGCGTCACTTTTTCCAGCAACTCGTGAAGCAACGAGGGGGCAAAATGGACGAATTGAAAACCTAACCAAATCACGATGATAAGCTCAAGCAGTCAAGTGGCGTAATAAAGAAACATCTGCGAATTGAAGCTGCCTCCAATCAGGCGCGCATGTCGTACTCCTAATGTCAACTTGTGTGTGCACGCACGCTTCGATCGCTTCTCCTTTTCACCATATCACTGTTGTGAAAAACGGCCGATTAGTCTGACGGTAGCTAAACTGTCATGAATAATATAATAAAAAAAGCAATTAACGCTGTCGAACGAACAATTTAACATATAATCCAACTAATCGTTCGTTTTTCATTTAATCACGAAACAGTTTTTTTATTCACTAATTACGATAATTAGTTTATAATATTGTGTTCACAGTATGTACTTTTTGAATGAACTACAAACAATGAAATGTACAACATGGCAAATAATATTTTTTTTTAAAAAAGTACTTGATAATTTACAACAACTTTGGGTAAATAAAATATTTCTAATTAATTCTAAATATAAATAAATATATTAATAAGAATGCATAATCATCCGTTAAATCTTGATTAATTGGCTATATCGTGATTAATCACTTATCGTTACTCCATTCGTCTGTCGAGCTTATACCGTCACTTAGCGGTACTCCATCCGTTTGTCGAACATATATCGTTCTCTATAACACTGCACCTGACGAGCTAGCTTGCGGATAGAGAGGATTTATTTGGGCGAGAGATTGGAGAGGATGAAGGACCATATGAGAAGCTCTAGGTTTTATTGTGATGAATCATTGTCAAATAAAAAGAGCTGAAATTTGGATTTAGCAAATTTGCAATTTTCTGGAGCTCTTGCAAACCTGACGATCTAACCAGCCAAAGACGAGCGGTAAGACCGGTCGGCTCCAGCGATCTAACTAGTAGTGCAGTTTAGTTCGGCTGAAAGTTGGATTTCTGGTTTTTTTTTGTCATGAGTTGATTTGGTTTAACCTAGGTTAGTCATATATGTTGCAAAATGCATTTTTCAGCTAATGTAAATTAAGTTATGAAGAACTTATGCCTGAAAACGAATTCTTTATTTTTGGATGTGCAAGGAGACTTGGAGTCAACCATGGTCAATAGTGAAGATCGGAGCTACACTCATAGAGGAGCCGAAGCCCAAAATGATCAAGAATACCGAGTGAGATGGCTGAGCTCAAGCATGGCATAAGAAAGATAAAAAGTATTGAAGGAAAATTCAAGTGACTAGTTGCACCATATGGCTTAGTCGATCCAAGTGAGACGTGGTCTGATAGAACAAGAACGGAAGAGACTTACCGATGTGTGTCAAGCCAGTGATATACCGACATGTGGTAAGCATGGTGATTGTTTGCAAGAAAAAATGAAGACCGGTCAAAGAAGGCTATTTTGGTAAGTTAGCCAAAATATTGAAAACTATCTTGGATCAAAATCGCGGTGTGTGAAAAAGCAGTTTTGGTCAAAAAGAAGTTGAGAAGATCAAGTTAGATCAAACGCTAAGGACTTAGCGGATTCGGGTTCATATACTTTAAAATATGTGTATAAGTATAGTGTGTGAGTAAAACCCGTGTTGTATGGGGTTAACAGATTTTCTTCATATGTACTAGTACATAGTATCTATTAGAGTTAGATAGGTATTTGTTGCCTATTTATTTAACGGGTTGGAATGAAGACTTGCTCGTGAACCATCCAACCTTTCCTATTGAAGCAAGTGTTCTAGGTTTAGGATTTGAGAAGTGTGAGTGTTGCAGTGTGCTCTCTTGTCCTCGAGATGAAGTGACTGTAAAACCTTCATCCTCAAGTAATAATATATCAACTTTGTTTATGTCTAGTGGATCCTCTTGTTTTGATTTATTTGCTCTTGATCTTGTTAGTTTTGATTTTTCTCTCTCCCCTTCTTGATCTTGTTAGATGCCAAGAACGAGTAAGTGATAGAGATATCTTATGAAAATTAATTTTTTATCTATTTAAGCATCAGGTTTGACAAGTTCTTGAAGTTGCCTAGTTTTGCATGGAATTGACCTTCTCAAGAAATTTCTTGATTTAAGTTTTTTTTTTGTCTCAGATCTTCAAGAGTTCTTGCTTGCTATGACATGTAATACATCTGTAGTTACCTTGGCTATCCCCCACTCGCGAGCAAGTCGTATTCCTCACTTTTGGTTTCTGCTCGATTTTAGTGCAATCTTGTTTGTTCTTAAGAAAGGTCTAAATTTTAGCGAAGATTCATGGATTCTTTGATAGAATAGGTTCCTGAGACCTCAAGCAAGGTGTGTGAATTTTAAGGATGATTCATGGATTCTTTGATAGAATAGGTTTCTGAGACCTCAAGTAAGGTGTGTGCAAAATCTTATCTCGTTTAGACTTAGATTTTTTTTGAGTTGTACCAAAAGTTGCATCATTTTGACTGATTTCTCTGCTCGGATCGGGGCGGTCGGACCAACCTCCCCTCCCTCAGATTAGGCCGTCGGAGGCTGGTTGATCGCCATGTTCTTGGCGGTTCGACCGCCCCATGGTAGCCAATCTGACTGCCGGAACTCTGTGTTCTTTTGTTTTTGGATTGTTGAGCTGTTTGCTTTGATTTTGACTTTCAATTGTAATCTTAATAGCTCAGATTACTATAGTGAAAGATTCGCGAATACTTAAGAAAAAAATTAAATACATCATTCACTATCTCTCTATTGCTATACCGATTCTATATAGGATAATTATTGTACGCCATCCCAAAGGTTACGAGACCCAAATGCATTTCATGGTATCTTAGTGATACTGTATTAATACGTGTACAATGAAAACTTGTATGCAGGCTAGGTCATGTACTTGACCTGAACTTTGGCATGATAAATAGAATCTTTGGTAGTGCTCAAGTTAGTTTATACTTTTAGCTTTTAGGTTCTTTGGCACTGTTTAATGTTTTTTTCATTATAGCTATTGTAAACTTTTTCGATATTATTAAATTTAAAAAACTAAAAATAAAAATAGATTCACTCTCACGGACAATGCAAAGAAATACTAAAAAAGAATAAACAAAAAAGTCCAAAAACCAAAACAACATAAAAAAGATAAAATTAAAAAACTATAAACTAAGAGCTGAAACCAAATCGACTTCAGTTCTGTGATCGATCGAAGCAGTGGATCATGCCTGTACAGTACAAAACCTTATTGATCACATGTCAATAGGCGTTAGACAAAACGACAGATTGCTATTGGTCAGTACTCTCAAGTACATGCCCATCTGCCATACGGAAGCCGTACCTGCCTTGTGCTACAAACTGCTGGTAAGTTGTCACACAATGCGGACGGTTGCTTGTGCATTCATGTAAATGGCTCCACATATATGATGGGTGAATTTGGTACATTAAGAGGTCATCATTAGAACTGGATTAGATAATCTAAAAGTATCATCATAAGCTACCTTTGCGTTACCTACGTGGCTATGTATAATTTAAAAAAAAACCCCAAAACATTTAGAGATAACATATTCTATAACCATGTAAAATTTTAAGATCAAACTAATTCGTATTTAAAAGATACGGAAAAGTCAAATCATACATAAATAGTAATTTTCACTATCCATCTTCACTTCTTGTTATTTTCATATCTTTCAAATAGGGTCTAGACGTCTAGTTTGATTGTAAAATTTTTCATGGCCGTAGAACATATCCTATCCTACGTCTTCAACTTTTTTAAAAAACTTTTATACTCAAGTACGTAACACAAAGATAGCACGTAAGCGGGAGATATTTCCTCCTCGATCGTACTAGTAGCGAGTGGACGTATAATACCAGCGAAATCGGTAGCCTTTCCTTTTCCGGACGTCGACTCTTACGCCATTAACAAAAGCCGAACTTGCTTGGAAACGTCGTGGATGCAATTGATCCTCGAACGATAGCGAAAAAAAAAGTAAATATGTAGAAATCATTCATGGTGTCATTCAATCCATCCATCCTGCCATTTCGTGTCACTTTGAGTTAGGATGAGACGGGGATTGAAGTGACGATGTAGCGTCGGAATGGATGATCCCTCGCGTCTATCTCGCTCCATAGCTTTCACCTTTATTATAACACGACTTGGAAAAGAGGGGGTCACGGCCGAGTTGATCACTCGGACTACGGTGAAGATGGGCGTGCAGAAGCTGGAAATTGAGAGCCTATGAAGATGTGGTTCTGTTCTTTGTGGTTTCTAAAAGTTATTTTTTGTTTTTTGTTACAGTAATTAACTTTTAAACGAAGTATTTTTTAAGATGGGATCTACAAGTTAATTGTAGTACACGTTAAAAACCTAATATCTGTACCATAAAAAATCGCAAGCGAGTATCTCTCTTTTCGTAATCTCTATCGTAAACAGCCAAAAAGTCATCAGCCGTAGTCAAAAAGAACAGACACTCTTGTGAAAAAGAGGTACATTAATCCAGTTTTCAGAGTTCAAAAAAATACTACATACTGCAGCATCACAACGGTAGGATGTTGAAAGAAGTATTGGATGGCCATGCCAATCATGTGAAAAAGTGGAAGGAACAGACTGCGTAATAGTAACAGATATCACTTGAGAAAAGCTTTTTATTTGCTAACAAATGTGTAAGTTATAAACAGCACACCGGCATCATTGGGCGTCTGAACCTGAAGTCATGTCAATTAATGTCACCATTTGTAAGAACATACAGTTAAGTGCAATAATACGCCCAACATCCAAGTCAGTAAGCAACAAGCAGGACTAACCAGGTGACTGTTATCACGAGTTCAAACACAATGGTACAATTCATATTGCTGGCGTTGTCTAGCTAAAAATACAGTACAACACCATATTGTTGAAGACGTATCTGAAGATTTGGTCAAATTAAAACCAGCAGGTCCAGCACACATATGTTTAGAATTCTGAATATCAATTCATCAACAAGTAAGATGAATGCAAAGTATATTTAGCTCTAGCTCGGCGTACTCCCACAATATATCTTCTTCTAAGGTTCGGCCAAACAATAAGCACCAAGCAGAAATGCAATAAGCACCAAACGCGGTAAATGTCTAAGATAGACCAACATGTTGACACTCTCAATCCCAACACTGCAAAGTTCAGTGCAATCAAGAATATGTTCACTCATATGGGCATTTCACATGTAAAAAAATAGATTTGAATGCATTATACAATGTTGTATAGATGATGAAAATAAGAGGAAGGAGGGGGGAGTAGGGAGGGCAAGGGAAAGGGGAAGGGCAGCCGGAGAACAAACCTTTGAGGGATGCCGAAATCAGTGCTTGGGGAACGGCATCAGCAATGGAAATAGAGCTCCTTATTCGGTAGGGATTTTGGTTGGCCGAGAGGGATCCAGGCGGTGGTGATAGGCCCAGTGGAGAGGAGGGCGGGGCCGAGAGCACGACGACGTTGTGGCGAGATCCGGGTAGGGTCGAGACGATGCAAAGAGGCGGGCAAGATCCAGGCAATGGAGAAAGAGATAGTGACGGCGGAGAGAGGCCGAGCGGAGGCAGAGAAGGGGCGAGAGGAGGGTGGCAGCAAGAGGGCATCTTGGCATCTATAAGCGACCGCGATTATTTGTTCTAACATAGTCTATAATCTCCACCTTTCAATCAATTCAGTTAATTCAAATTGCAAATTACAGTTAATCTGGTGCTTTTCTACAAACAAGAAGCACTAGGACATGGTACGAGTAAAGTAAACCCAATCAATTCAAAAACCTAACCTCGTAGAAGAGATCCTCGACTTCCCTCTCGCGGATGTTGCCAGGGAGATTGCTCACGTAGATGGTGCGGGCCGCACTGTTCCTGCAAGAAAGGCAAGATTAGAGGAGACAATAACACGCATTGACGCAAGCAAATTGCAGAGAAAAGCAACCGAAGTGCCAAGCCAAGTTTGATCATCCATCAGAAAAAAAGAAAAAACCTATTTAAACAAAGAAATATCGCATCTTAACTCTTGAGAACAGAATCGAATCCGACAAGACGACTGTTGTGGTTACTGACCAAACAGCGATGGATCCAAAAAAATCCCCTTCACTGGCCAATCTACCAGGGATTTATACACAGGGGTAACGTGTCCCTTCCTCTCTTTCCTATGGACACGTGTCCCTTAACATATGGACTGATTTGACAAAGCACAATAACTACACTGCCACCTAACCCAATGACTTACCCCAAAGACACCTACCCTATAACCCCAACAGGCTCACTGGACTACAAAGAAACAGGTGGAGATCAGCCCCACAACAACGATGAACACAGCAACTCCACCACTAAAACAAAGGAACCTAGCCAACTAACCAAGCAAACCATGGGTTTTAAACCCAATCCAAGCACTCACCCAACAAGCTACTGCGCAGGTTGTCGTGCTCCCACAAGAGGTGTTGGAGAGGAGGCGGGAGGCGGCAGTGCGGCGCCGGGTGGTGGAGCCGTGGAGAGTCGTGGAGTTGAGAGGAGGCGGGGCTAGGGCTGCCTGTGAATTAGACGCGAGCTTGAGCATTGAGGTGAATCAGATTATGAGGTCGGGCTGGGCCGGCTACGCTGTGTCGCCGCCGCTTAGGAGCTAGGCCGGGCTAGCTGCAAATATGTCTCAGGTCAGGCCATAAACCTCAGGTCTCATACTGTGTACTCAAAAAAATTTATATGTATACTAAAAATTCCTACTACTATTTTCTCTAGGCCCGCACCCATCTCCACCCTTGGTGTGGAATATTGATGAGACACCGATGCGATTAAGGACATGTTTGGAACGTTCACATGAATCAAAAAAATTTTGGCAGAAATAGGAAAAAAATTGCCTTCTAAACGGGGCCTAACAAGTTGTGCCAATCGGGATGCATACCCACACGCTAAGCTCCTTCGAAAATCCTCGCGACTTTCGTTTTCGCAAGGGCCTCCAGAAAGATGACGGTGGAGAGAGCTACATATTACTGGTGCAGTTTTCAAATGAAGGTATTTCTGTGCACGCTTCCATCAACTTGTATGTACGGAAGCATATTCAGTGCGTAGGGTTGTAAACAGAGTGAACAATTTCTATTCAACCGACCGAAGGTTTACAGAATGAATACAGAAGAGGTAAATGGGTATCTAGCATTATCCATATCCGAGTTCAACTCTAAGAAAAAATACGGAATATGATACGGGATAAATGATATCCATCTATATATATTTGTATATTAAGTTATATGAGTAAGTTTATTGTGATTTTACTTAGAAATAAGATAACAAATAGGTGGATTACCGCATTTAAACAGACAGGGAATAATGAGTGCTTTTCTTTGGATATCTCGACGATTAGTCTCTCCATGTTTGCTCTGATTGTACCTCTCTACTGTTCAATGTTATATGTAGAGATACAAAAGAAATAGATAGTTTCCGACCGACCGACTGTCCGAAAGCTTACGGAGCGAATACAAAAGGGAGAAATAGGTATCCGACACTATCTGTATTTAACTTCGAGAAAAAAATATAAAATAGGATACATGATGAACGATATATATCTGTATCCGCTCCTATTGCACACCAACAATACTGTGGTGAATGAAAAGTAGAGTTGCACAGTTAAGAACAGTAAAAAAGAATCCTCAAAAAAATAGTAAAAAGATAAAAGGGGGGAACATACTGTAGGACTAAATCTAGACTTTGATTCTGATCCAACGCCCCAAATTCACCCTAAGGCACCGTACTATTTAGTACATACCGGATACGCTTCCTGTACGTACACTGTCTCTTCATTGCGAAAAAAACAACTCTTGCACGCTTTCTCGTTTCTTGCACACTTGCAGTATCAGGTATCGTTCGGAATAGCGATGACTTTTGGTTTTTGCTAAAATTTTACTGTAGCTGGCTTTTTTTTACTGTAGCTGAGTTGACTTATTGGGTATAATTAAATCTAAAAAATATAAAAATAAAAATGGTACGCTAATCTAGAGCGGACAATGCAAAGGAATACAGGAAAAAAAATAAAACTCAAAAAAACCAAAAAACAAAAAAAATTAAATAGAGACAAAATTGCTACAGTATTATCCATCGCTGCTACAGTAAATCCATCGCTAAATAGTGAAATAAAAGTGAAGTTGAACGCACCCAAAGATGTGTATGGTATGGATGCAGTGGGCATGTTCATACTACATAGACAACTAGTGCAGAGATAGATCGATGCTGTAAAATATGAACTACCTGTATACGCTAGCATGTGTTGAAAGTCAATCAATCACCCAGAACAACTAGAACACACATGACAATCAAGAGCTAGCTGGTAGTTAAGTACATACTAGTACAAAGCTAGACCAACATCTTCTCATAAGCTAGACCAACACACATAAGATAAAGCTACATATGCTACCGTTTCTGTACATGTAGGTGATTCTAACACACCTCACTAAAAAAAACACCCATAAGCAACTGTGCTATACCGTTCTATATATGTAATTGTGACATCCCTTGGACCATTTTTGTAAGGGATGTATGTACTTTGAACGGTATCCCTAGGTGGCAGTACACTTGGGATGATGCTCATCTCTTCCATTTCAAACCTAGAAAATTGGTTTCCTTCCTCACCATCCTTGCAAGTCACCTCCCTCCTTCCACCATATATACCAGGTTCCAACAACCTACTCCTCCTCCTGTCCTCCTATACCCCCAAACAACATCATCTAGACTCTAGTACATCTACTCTCTCTCTCTCTCTCTCTCTCTCTCTCTCTCTCCATCATTTCGTTCTCTATATATCCCTTTCCATTTCCCTCTCCTCTCCTCACGCTCATCTTTCTAGCTCTCCCCATCTCTCTATCTCTGTCTGCACGCTAATGGGGGAGTGCCACAGCATGAGCCCGTCAACAACACTGCCGGTGCACAAGGGCTCCTCGCATACGATATCCAAGACGCGGCCCAAGATAAAGATCATCCACATCATTGCACCGGAGATCATCAAGACCGACGTCGCCAACTTCCGGGACCTCGTGCAGCGGCTCACCGGGAAGCCGGCCGCCAGCACGGTGGATTTGGCGCCGCCGCCGCCGCCACCGGTTGAGGAGGAACACAAGAAGGAGGCGATCAAGAAGAGGCCGGCGCTGGCTGCCGAGAGGGGCGAATTCATGGTGCAGCAGGAGAATAAGAAGAAGATCAAGTGCGAGGTGAAGGTGGAGGAAGGAGGATTAGGTGCTGGCCTTGATCACAACAGGCTGTGGATGGATCTGAATCCTGGAGGTTTCTTGAGCTTCTTGGAGGAGGACATCTTCCAAGGGATGGCTGCTGACTTCTTGCAGCCTCTCGGCTCGTCAAGGATGGATTTGGTTGGTGAAATGTACGCCTCATAATTGTGTTAGAGTTTTCTTTTGTTTTATTTTTCTTTTGTGTTGTGAGGAGTTTTTCACTTTGGTTGAGAGGATTGGATTCTTTCTTTCTCTCTTCCCTCTGTC
Organism: Melocanna baccifera; assembly: GCA_036346265.1. Lineage (NCBI taxonomy): Eukaryota > Viridiplantae > Streptophyta > Magnoliopsida > Poales > Poaceae > Melocanna > Melocanna baccifera. Next base: position 4,737,459 of record CM070692.1, read on the forward strand.
TAGATGAACACAATGGTGTTGGAGGTTCTTGCACCCTTGGTTGCAAATAATGATGTGCATGTAAGGGTCACTGGTGGCATAGAAGGAATGATTTGGGCACTTCAATTTGTTTTGGTCTCTGTTCCAAATGTAAATAATTGTTCTTTGTTCTATATGGAGAAAATCAGAACAGTGATATTTGCAACTGAATCAAGATCAGCGAACTTTTATTTTTCACATTGTAGCTGCAGTCCTGATCATCATTCTACCCTTGTTTTTGGAAGGAAAATTGCACTCGCCATCGATCTTGATGGAAATTGAAAAGTTTTCTGTGTTGCACAAGATTAAGCTTCACGATTCCATTAATTTGGTCACCAATCTTACACCTAGGAATGTATACACACGGAAGCAAATCCTCTGCCAATCTGGGTATAAAGGCACGGCTGTGCCGTTCCGTAATCCTGGCCGTTGCTTTATTTTGCACGGTTACGATTTCCATGCCTTCCTAACCACTACTTCAAGCCCTGCAAGCCCACATTAAGCCCAATACAACGTTCGCTTGGCCCACGAAGCCACGACCTGCTGCGAAATCGTAACCGTGCAAAACAAAGCAACGGCCAGGATTACGGAACGGCACAACCGCGCCTTTTACCAACAACGGCAGAGGATTTGCTTCCGTATACACTCATGTGCTCTCTTTGAGACCAACCAATTTAGTTTCGTGTCCTTTTCAGTAGATCTGCCAAAGGATGCTCTGATTAAATATTTCGTGTCCTTTTCAGTAGACCTGCCAAAGGGTGCTCTGCTTAAATATTTGTTTCAGTTTGCTAATTGCAAAGGATGTGAACAAACAGGTGTCTATGACAATGCAGAACTGGAAATTACCTTGATGGGAATAATTCTAATTTTTTATACCATTCTTCTATGTGAAGTCTTTTTTAGTCCGGAGGTGTGTTGCCATTAGCAATCTCTACTACTTAAAAGAAGGAGTTGGTGGTTGATGAGTCCTCCCTTACTCTTTTGTAGCCATTCGATCTGGTTATGAGATAGCATCTCAACCGTTTACACAGAAAAACCCAGCCCCGCCCGCCCCCCTCCTCCCTCCCCTCGCTCTCCCCCGCCGCCGCCGCCTCCTCCTCCCCCCTCGCCGCCTCCCTCCCTCCCACCCCGCGCCGCCGCCGCCCCCCGCCTCCTCCCCCCACCCCCCGCCGCCCCGATCCGCTCCCCCTCGCTCTCCTCCCGCTGCCCCGATCCGCTCCTCCTCGCTCTCCCGGCCGCCGCCGCCTCCCTCCTCACCGCCGCCGCCTCCTCCTCCCTTCCCTCCCACTGCGCCGCCGCCGCCCCGCCTCCTCCCCCCGCGCCCGCCTCCCCACGCTCTTCCTCCTCCCATGCCACGCGCCGCCTCCTCGATACTCACATCTTGATTCTAGCCCTAATTCCCGATCCGCCGCGCGCTCTCTCTCCAAAGTGCTTTGCGACGCTCTTTCTCCCCACCGCCGTCCCCTTCTTCCCACCACCGCGTCCTTCTCCCCACCTCCGTCGCTCATTCTCCGATCCGTTGTAGCGCCTCCTTCTCGGCCGGTGACCGCCGCTCCTTCTCCCCCACCGCTGTCCCCACCTTCCCACCGCTGTCGTCCCTTCTCCCTCACGCCGCCGCTCGCTGTCCTGATCCGCCGCCGTAACCCTTTCCCTAGCCGCGACCACCGCTCCTTCTCCCCCATCGCGTCCCCCTTCTTCCGGCGCGCTTCTTCTCCCCGCGCCGTCCCCACCTTCTTCCCACCGCCGCTGTCCCCCTTCTCCCCAATCCGCCGCACTTTCCCTTTACCGATGCTAATGTGCGAGCGCAACTCATCTTCTTGACAGGCTTGTTAAGGTATGATTATCCGGATTATACTGTGCATCCTATAACATGTGTCTTATTTTCTTCTTAATTACCACGATAAAATAAATTATTTATAAACCGTGATATTGTAACGAGAGTGACCAGTTTAGGTATCTGTATATCTTTTGCTTTTTTTATATCAATGTTTTCCTTATCTTAATCTTAGTGTTGACTTCTGATTGCCGCTTTTATCTTAATTTTGCTCTTTAGCATAGAAGAATTTATACCACTCTTGAGAGAGCGCATGAATGTGTTGAATCCTTATGTAAGACAATTTTTGGTGGGGTGAATAATGATGTTAGGCAATGTACTGATATTGACATGCTTGACTTCCTTCCCGATTTTCTTGATGGTAATGCCTCTCTTTTACCTCGATGTATTACTTGTATTGACGATTCAAAGAACCTTGTGTTTGCTGCCCTTGCAGTTTATTTAATATCTTTGAGTGATTCCAGTCATGAGATAAGGCAGCAAGCGGATCTGGCGCTTTCGAGTTTCTGAAATCAAGAATTCACCAAGAAGACTATCCCCGTAAAATTGCTCATACATACAGTATCGATCATTATGATGTAAACACATTATATATCTTGCACGATGAACATTCCTCTATTTATGTTTTTGTCTTTATCTAAATAAGCAAATATTGTACCATGTTAAAGTCTCTATGCTTTACTTCTAAGTTTTGCTATTGTCTCACAACAACCATGATCAGCTTGTCAAAAATAGCCAAGGTTTGCTATTGTCTCACAATTGTCTTTGTTTTTGCTCACATAGGCGTGCTCCGAATGTGCTTAGATGTGTGTTTATACTAGGCACTTGCATATGCATGTATATATTTTCTATTTTTTGGTTGAAGATATTGCGGTCATTCACAATTGATGAACTGGTTATACTTCTGAGCAGGTGCTAGGTATTGGTCAGCTTAGTGCTTATTTGAATAAATGCAGAATTGTGCTTGATCCTCAGCTTGAGGCCCTGATTAGGAGGTATCTCACAGCACTATGAAGTCTTATGGTTTCACTTTAGATCACATTTTGCATCAGGAAATAACATTGTTTTGCTTCACACGTATGCTATTGATTAAACACAGGCATTGCAGGAAACCTTAGTCCAAGTTTGTGAATGCGTAAAAGAGGCATCTCATCTCCATGAGGTTACATTTTCAATATTCTTCCTACAATTTCCCTTTTCTAATGTTTTTCTCTGCTAGGACTAATTGCTACTATAACTTCATGCAGGCAATTGATTTTCTTGATAGACTTCTTTGCTATGACCATGAAGATAGGCTTACAGCCCGTGAAGTTGTGGTAGGTTCCCGCCCTATTATTAATTATAGAAGTAGTGAGTGTAGTGAAATAACAAGCAAGAGAGCTGCCCTGTTTTTTTGTTGTAGTAGGCTGTCAAATGAGTTATAAAGAATGGTTAGTGAACAAGTTGTAATGCAATTGTTAAATGGACATGTTTGTAATGTCCTATTGAGTACACTAGATTTGCATTTTCAAGCATATGAGCAAGCAGAATTTGTTTGAAAAAATTGGTAGTTCTGTGCAACATAAATCAATGTTGTTTTATGCATTCTTTGTTCTTTGCTTCGTGTTTTTGAAATCTGACTGGTCTACTCGTCGGCTTAAGAAGGGAAGAAGCACCAAAGCAGAGGTAATTGTCGTCTTTGTGTTTACTGCAAATGTGGTTTTGCGTCGAACTATGGATTATCCTCTCATAGTTTGCATTGTATTTATTTTTCGTTGCAACACACGGGCACATGACTAGTATATGCAGAGGTGTAAGTAAGCTGGCAGAAAACGACGCTTACATAGACTAATGCCCTAGCTCACTTGTTTAATAAGTATTCTATGTTCTGCTATCTTAAACAAGATCCAGTGGCTTTCTTTTAATATATGGTTAAGTTCTTTTAGACTTGCTATTTTTTGTTTTTGCTATATTAACTAACTTTCAAACAACTTTCAAACGGTACATATTTTTAAAGCGAGATTTACAAATCGATTGTAGTAAACATTGTACCGATTTTAATTGGCCAAAATCATATACAATTGTCTCTCTCTTCGTACTTTCTCTTACGAACAACTATAATTCAAAAGCCATAAACGACACGTCAAAAGAACCCACCCTATATGCCTCAATTTGGAAGAATCATATAATAGCACTGATCTAAGATGTACTTCAGAACAAACAGATAGATTAGCCGTGCTGAAGGGTAACATATAAATCAGACCGTCGATTAACAAATCTAGTTGACTTGTAGTTTCCATTGAGCTGCTTGTCAAACAATAGCCAAAGACTCACAAAAAGATACACCCTTCTATGATGCATCTTATCCATAGAGAGAGAAAAATACTAGGATGTTATGTGCAATGAGCAACCTTTGATATATATCACTTTCTGCCTTTAATTGCATGGAAGAAATTGCTATCTGCGTTAACTAATCGGTGCCCACCTTACCTCACTGAAAGTCTAGCTAGCACTCATCACATTTCTGTGCATAATATGGAACCTCTCTCCTACCAGCAATTTTCATGGCTTAATTCTTATCTCAGTCAAGTGCTAGATTTATGCATGCATCCTCTCCATCCACACTAAGAACAGCATATATATTTCTCTCGGTCTTTAGCTGGGGAAGTTGTAACATCCTGATTTTCATAGTTTATCTGAAGCCTTTAAAAGAAAATTCACCATTTGAATGTTTTTGGATTTAATAAAAGCTTAAAATGAATTTTTATAAATTAAAAAGATTTAACATGACCAAAATAAATATTAACATTTGCTAAAAATATTTTATTTGGATTTCTTGTGTCATAAAGAATTTTTTGAAATTTTATTTGAATTTTTGAAATAGAAAAATCCTTTAAAATCCTAAAACAGTAACAGATCGAGCCCATTACTGTTTATCCAGCCCAATTAGCCTCAATCGTCAGATTCTCTCTCAGACACTTGTCAGCCATCCAGCCATGCGTCGCACCGGCCGATGAATCTCGCTCCTTGACATGTGTCAGACATCCACTTGACCTTGCACTATTCATTTGTGCTTTCTCCGCCAACCATTCGATCCTTGCCAGGACACATGTCAGACATCCGCGTTAGCAGGCACTATTCATCTTCTTCCCGCCGCCGCCCTCCATCTCCGACCGAGACTCCTCGTAGTTCGTGTCAGAGTCAGACTTCGTCGCCATCTCCGAGTCGTACATCTCGGCGTCTGTGCATAACAGGTTGTACCCACTCCCTCGGTTCTCTCATCCCACTGTCGCTCGCACCGCCGCCCTTGATGTTCGTGCCTCACCGATTGAGCTCAAGCCGCGGGATTCACCGCCTTTGTCTTCGGCCGTCGCCACCGATCAACTCCGCCGTCTTCTACCGTTCACCGAGCCGTCCACACTGTCGGTGAGTTCTCGTCGACCGACCGCCGTCCACTACCTCGCTCCAACCAAACCTCGCGTGCATCACCTGTCACCTTGCTCCTCAGTTCGCACGCCCACACGTCGCGTCCGCTCACCAACCAACCAGCGACGCGTGTCGTCACCGTAGCCATTTGATCCCCACCACCACCGCTCAATCGGATCTATGCAGTTACATCAATCCAACAGCTAAGATTTGTCCACAGGGCCTTTGATCAACCGTCGGATCTTGATGACGTCAGCACACCGAGTCAGTCGACTTTTCGACTCCTCTATGAACTCTGTCCATCGGGAACCAAGCCACGTCAACTTACCACCTCAGCCCTAGCATGACGTGTCCATCCATGTGGCGTGCCACGTCAGTGCCACTTCAGCACCCAAGCCAACCCAAGAGCCACGTCAGCCCTACCTTGCCACCTGTCAGCCACGTATTGGCCACGTGTATGCCATGTCAGCCCTAATCATCATGTCAGCAAGCCAGTTGACCAAGCACTGTTTCATGAGCCGAGTCTACCGTAGATTAGTCTTTTCGTGAGCCGAGTCCACATCATAGTAGAATTTTTGATTTTTCAGTATTTTCATTTAGGTTTAATTTTTCAAGAGCTTGTTCTCCTCTGTCCTAACTCCGATTGACCCCATTATTTTTAAAAAAATCATCTAAAATTGAGCTCTATCTTTTGGTTCTAGTTTTGTAGTTTTTAGAGTTTATTTAAATTTATTTTGAACTTTATTTTACTTTCTCTCTCGTTAGATCGCGTCTTCAACGAAGCTAAAGCAAGATTTGAAGATCAAGAGCAATTAACTGAGTAAGGCCAAAGCAAGTCATGTTCTTTGATCATGTTGAACCTAATTTTTAAATATATTTATTTATTTATTTATTTTAAAGTATTATGTATTGTTATTTTATTACAAACTCTTATACTTGGTAATTATTGTCTAATTTAATTAATCACTCACTTGATAAATTGAAAGCCGTGATGTCATTGTCATCATAGGAGAAAAAATTATCTAGTGATATAATACTAGTTGTCACATGGGTTGTACGTTTAATATGTTTAACCATTCTATAGTTTCGTTGAGTTTATCATCACATGTGATCAATTAATTAATTTGACTTAATGAGATATTGAATCATGGATGTAGCCACAGTTATAAAAATTTATGTGTCGTGACATTGGTGTGTCATTGGTGGTGGATATATAAAATTAGTTTTCACTAGGGTGGGTAATCATGCAATAAAGGAGGGAATGCGGATTCACTTCGAGGGATGTAGATGTCTCATTTGGGTAATGTCTAAGGATTTAACTTTGTACGTCATTGATCTGAGCCTTATTGTGCAATCATATATCTAGTATGGGATAGACCTGACTGATTAATTTGTGATATTTTAATTTTGATTTTGTCATTATGATGAATATAAATGCTGATTTCCGTGAGGCGCAAGGGGGGGTATGAAGCGAAATCCTAGCAGGTGAAATTGAGTTGAGATTGAGCATTGTAAAGGTCTTGTTGTAATTTTCTTTAATATGAGAATGATCACATCGTGTGGATAAAATTGTACAACCTATGCAAAGTATAAAACTATTCGAATAGCCGTATCCCCAGTTATGAACAGTGCTCTGTGATTTCACACGAAGGATAGAGATTTCATAAAAACTTGGGAAGTGAATAGTTATTTCACGGGTGGTTCATTACGTGAATGGTTAGTTCATGTATAGTTCATTGGACAGACGGTTAGTTCACTTGTGGTTCATTTATTTTTTTGGTTAATTATTTATCATCATTTTCTTTAAATTTTATTTTTAATCTATTTATTACATTTACTTTAAATTATTATTTTCTACAAAATAACATTTCATCTATCCATTGGTAAGTCTTGCATATTATGTTGTATTTTTGTTACAAACGACTTGCTGAGTACCAATGTACTCACAGGTTTATGCCTACTACTACTCAGTTGAAGAAGAAGAATAACCATATCAGTAGGAAGTATCTGAAGGAGGATACTTCGATGACTTCACGAATTATGACTTCGCTTCCTAATCTATTGCCTGTGGGCATGTCGAGTGGCTATTATACTTATGCTTATTTTTCGCTACTAGTTTCTTAAACCTTTCAGCCTATTATTTGTAAGCTTAGCCTTAAGGTCACAATTCTAATAATTATTTATCTTTGAGTTTGTTTCCTTATTAGTCGTACATATGGTTGATATTTCATCTATATTTATACTGTGTGCACTAGCGTAATTATGGACTTGTGCAGTATCAACTTGAGTTTGTTTTCATCTATGTTGGATATCCATCTCCATCCACCTGTAAGAAAGTCCAAATGTCCAATGCAAGTATCAACTTTTTACTTGTCTTAAAAAAACGAGAAAGTATCAAACATGTGTCCAAAAAAGAACTTTTGGGTGGTGGTGTTTCTTTTTGTTTCCTCAGTACAATTGTCTCCACCCAACAACCAAACAAAAAGGTTGGCTTTAGAAAATTGTACAAGTGGGATTTTTTTTTTTTTTTGCTGTTTCAGAAGTCAGATACAAAGGATGCTCAAAATCAGTTATCCCCATTGACAAAAGTAGAATTTTCCAAATGGTTGCTAAGCAATTTAGGAGCAATTATTTCCTTACAATGGTATGAGAGCATGTATAGACCTTGACACCTTTAGTATTTAACAATTGCACATCAAATGCTCTATTATGTGCTTATCCACATTCTACCTCTAGTTTTGATGGTTCCTTTTTTTTTTTTTTTTGCCTTTTAGGTGTGAACTACGAGATAAAAAAAAGTGATTGCGGAGACTAGTCGATAATTAAATTACTCATTTAGGCAAGATGCAAACTAAAAAAAATGAAAAAGCTTATGCTCAGTAAACTAACAGGATGGTATTTTAAAGCTATTTAATTAATTGCAGTTGGAAAGCACTAATTGGAGCGCCCCAAGTTGCTGTCCTTTGAGGCTGTACCAACGGCCAACCACTGCGCTGCGTCCTAATCAACCGTGTTATGGAGAGAGATGCGCTAATAAACTATCCTTAGAGCTAATGGCTACTTTGTTTCTTTATTGTTGATGTTGATCCAAGCCCGTCAATGAGAAATTTTTTATAAGAACAACAATTATTCAACCCTCGTGCTCTCGAGTTGTGATGTATGCCGTGGACATCAGCAAACTAGGGCAAGGCTTTGACTTCCATCCACTGGGGAGTGATTTTTTTTTTTTTTTGTATTCTTGTGACTTATACATTTTTTTTGTTTGCTTCGTAACAGTGATATGAACTATAACAAATTTTAGAACAAAAGTTTGTCAAATGAACTAGTACTCTAGTTCTTTGTTTCCTCACAACAAGGGATATAATAGTATATACAGAAATAATTAGCAGCAAAAAAGAAAAGAGAAAATAAAAGGAAACCTAATATTAGCAATGTATTATAGAATCAATCATACATGCATCTTACCTTGTGCCTGCTTCATCCCCTTGTCCTACTTAAAATTTCCTCAGAAAGAAAAACAAACTTGTTTAGAAATCAAAGAAGGAAATCACTAGCAATCAGAAGTCAACACAAGACAAATACCAGACTATTGAACAAACCTATTTTAGGCTCCGCTCAAGTTAGTGATAGTTTCTAATTTTTATTTTTTTTCACTATTCTTTAATTTCATCCTTTTCTGAATTTTTTGTTTAATTTGAGTTTTTTTATCTTTTCTTTGTATTGTCTGTGATGGATTAACTTATTTTTTATTTTTAAAATTTTTAAATTTAATTATATTAAATAAGGTACCTTAACTACAATAAAAAATAAACTACATATAATAGAAAAACTATAAACCATCGCTATTCTGTATACCCTCTTAATTTTTAAGGAAAGGAAAAAGAAGTTGTCATGCTGAATTGGGTTAATGCCTATCTGCTTGACACAATTGTCAACTCCTAATTAAAGATGCGAGTCTGAGAAGTACTAAACAACAAGTTGTTGGCACTAGGACAGTGGTAGATGCAACCTTTCTGATCCATCATCCTCTTGGATTCCTCCCGTTCTAAACCACTTTCCAGTAGGCTTCCGGCAGCGGCGGCGACGAGGATGGCGACGCCTGTTTCCGTGTCTCCGCCCCTCTCCGGTCCCAAACAGAGAAGCAAAACAACTTGCCCCATTATAAAACGAAACAAATCAACAATTGGCCAGTGAATGATCAGTCACCTGAGTGGTTAGGTGACAGGGCACCTAACATAGGAAGGTGTAGCACCAACACGTAGGTATAGGTGGCGGATACCATGTTCGATATAGATACAACATTGACACACCATCGATATGTGTCAGCCATGTATCAGATAATTAAATAAGAAAAATAAATTATTTTAATTTCTAACATAACTTTGACACATGTGACACGGCAACTAGAATGTTAGATATGGAAGGATATAGCTTTGAACCATTAACTGATGCTAGCATTATAGAAGTTGCTAATCTCTCTTTTGATGAGCTAGAGTTAGAGAGTGTGTCTTTTGAAGATGAGTTTACTGTGGTGAACCCAAAAAAAAAAAGATGAGGGTGAATGAGAAGTCTAGGAGTCGCATGTTGTCCTTTAATAAGCCTTCAATTTGAGTTTATTATGTAACTTAAGTTGAACCTCTTCCATGTTAAGTTGTTAGTTGGGTTCGAAGTGGCTTATTACTTATACTTATGTACTATAGATATAGTAGGTTTTTCAAAAATGGTATGTTTTTTCAAGGCGGAGTCTAAAGGTCAATTGTAATAAAAAAAAGTGCATTGAGTTCAACTGTATCGGTTAAAATTACACTTGACTATTTTTCTATACGTACTGCCTCTCGCGAACAGTCAAAACTCAAAAATTAAAGTCATAAACCATTAGCCCAAAAGAATCCATCCTACCCTGTTTTAAGTTTCTATGTTTAAAGTTTGAACTTGGCAATTATCTATTGGAGTGTTGTTGGTTGTTTCTTAATTACTTTGAGCATCTGATTATTCAAGAATCAAGTCTAAATGTTAAATTTGCTGATCATATTATTTCTTTTCCTAGGTTAATGAAATTCTAAATTACTGATATGAATATGAACAATTGAACATATGATGAATTGGCTTAACGAAGATCGAAGAATGATGAGTCGTGGATCATCTTTGATGTACATATTCATAGTTTACGCTTCACAATTTACATTATTTTAATTTAACAAACACATAAAAAAGAAAATAATTCATATATATTATTATTATTTAAATATATATAGCTGCATCATATTTTTAGGGGAATAACAAATTCTTGTGTTGATGTTGTATTGTTGTGTCAGTAGATTTGTGTCCGTGCGTCATAGGTGTCCATAGACGTAGGCTAGATGCAGGCAATAGTTGTTACTGGAGCACGTGGCCTTTATTGTATTTTTTATTCTTCTAATCTAAAAAATAATGTGTGCGTGTGTGTATATATCTTTACTATTATAAAAGAAGGAGTTGGTGGTTGACCAGTCGTCACTCCTTTTCTCTCGTATCGATCGATTACGAGATAAAATCAGAGCGGTCTATCTCGTAGCCCCCTCCTCCCACCCGCGCGCCTTCCCCTCCCCCTCTCTCTCTCTCTCTCGTGCACCTTGCACCCCACCCCACGCGCGCTCCTCCTCCTCCCCCCCGATCGCCTCCCCTCGCTCGCTCTTCCCCGCCGCCTCCTCCCCCCCCGCGTCGCCGCCTCCTCCTCCTCCCAAGCACCGCCTCGCTCTCCGCATCCTCCTCCTCGCGCGCCGCCTCCCCTCTCCGTCCGTTCGTCCTCCTCCCACCCACCCGCGCCGCCACCTCCTCCTCCGCTCCGCGCCGCCTTCTCCTCCCCACCCCGCGCGCGTCGCCTCCTCCCCACCGCCCTTTCCCGGCGTTTCCACGGTTCCGCCTCGATCGCCCGACCCGCCTCGGCGAGGCCACCTCGTCTCCGCCGCGCGCGCCTCTCCCCCGCCCACCGCCACCTTCGAGTCGCCGATCAACTGCGGCGCGCGCTCCTCCATGCTCCCTTTGATGATGCCACGATGCCAAGCCGATTACCCGCTGGAAATCGATGCATCCCGCCGCGAGGGTGGCGCCTCGCCTTCAAGGTCTCGTCGCGGATCTTTGCGTCGGCTAACACGCCGCGATCCTTCGCGTGCCTGCGGCTCGCCACCCACGAAGAAATTGCCGGCGGGTTGGTTCGGCAGCGATCGGCGACTTTGACGGTAAATATTAATCAAGATTGAGGAGCATTAGTTGCTTGATTTTACTGATTGATATGATTCCAAAGGAAATAGCTTTGGTATAGGAGCACTTGTAGCAACAAAATAGGCGTCTAATATAGTATTTTGTGGAGACTTTAGAATGTGGTTGTGTACTACTTGTTTTTACTATAGATTGGCATCAGTTTGACAAGCAAAGTCTTCCATGGCACATAAATGGGTGATTTGTTCCAGTTCTTGGAACACATGTAGTAGTGTGTCTCGATTGTGATTGTGATAGCTCATGCATTGTGTTTGTCATTGCAAAGTTGGCTTGTTTGGCATGGAACATTGTTGTCAAATGTCAATTGTCTTGTCATTTGTGTAGAAATATATTGCGTGGGTGTAATCTCGTAAAGGAACATGGTAATTTAGATGCTACGTTCTTCTGTAACTTTGTGTGATTATGGTGGTAATAGTATCTTTATCTTACTGTCTTGGATCATATTTTTGTTTGTAACTTTCTACTATTATCTTACAGCACTTTATTAATAGTATCTTTAACTCTGTCTTGGATCTTTAACTTTGTGTGATTATGGTAGTAATAGTATCTTTATCTTTATGATCACTCTGAGAGATATTTACATATCACAATGCATGCTTATAATCGGGTTTATTTTAGATCCTAGATGAAGATTTTGGCTGCTGTTCTGACATCACGAATAGATTCACATTTGCCCTTGCATGATGGTTTCTGCAAATTGTTTGTTGCTATCAATATGGTGGAATACTGAAACAATTGAATCATCTATTGGTATTCTTATTCGTTAATTCCAATTGATCATGTTGGCTCGGCAGTTACCTGTTTGGTATGAGCGAAACCATTGCTAAGCAAGCAACAAAGGCTAACGATGCCATGAATATCAAGAATCCCTAGATCGCATGGATTATAGGGTTTCTATTCCTCGTCAATTTTGTTGGGCTATTTGCTCTGGTGCCCATGAGAAAGGTAGATCTTCCCTTCCCCACACTATTCTTGAGAGAAAGAATGCCAAAATTATATAGTTCTCAATGGAATACGCTTGCGGGTAATGATTGTGGACTACAAGTTGACTTACCCAAGTGGCACTCTGTTGTTTACCTTATAAATGGATTCCACACACCCTGAGTCTTTGAGCTTGCAAAGTAAACAACATGGCTACTTTGTTATAAATGCGTAATAGGTAAGGTCAAGCGATTATTCTTGACGGGATACTATCCAATTTCGGGAAGCAAGTTCGGACATTGGGCAAGTACTTCTCATTGAGCTTCCTATGGGCTTTCTTCAAGTGGTTCTACACTGTTGGGGATGATTGTGGATTCAGCTTCTTCCCAACATTTGGCCTTGAAGCTTATAAAAACAGGTTAGTATGGTAATATGGCTACATCTTGGTTTAAGCATTAGCATCAATACACTCTTGCATGCTATGTTTACTTGCCTATATTAATCCTTCTAGATTAGCAACCGTCTGATGGCTATTCTTGATTGTTTGATCATGTTGACTGTATAATTTGGTCCATGTTGGATCCATGAGTATTCAGTTATCCTGAAATTCAACTATTTTTTGTCTTCCAGGTTCTATTTTGATTTCTTGGCTACCTATCTTTGGTGTTGGAATGATCGCTATATCGTGAATGCATCTCTTTTGATTGGAGGCATCCTCTCGTGGGGCTTAATGTGGCCACTCATAACCACAAAGAAATGAAGTTGGTACTCAGAGACTCTTCCAAAAATAGTCTACATGGATGCTAAGGTGAATGAAATTTGGTCATGGCATGCAAATTTTCCTTTTGACCACATGTAGTTGTCTAGAACTAACATCTTAACACTGCAGTGTTCATAACCATATTGATAATTCTTGGGGATCGTCTGCACAACTTCACGAAGGTATTTGTAATCTGATTAGCACCATCATAGAAATGTATAAGAAGAAAATTCAAATACACTTCCAATCCGTGACAATGTCATACATCACCGCCACCGTAGAGGAGTCATTTGATGACAAGTATCGCAATGAACTATTCCTGAAGGATCAAATTCCCAAGTCATTTGATGACAAGTATCGCAATGAACTATTCCTACTCCCCCCATCCCTCGCCGCAATGGACAAAAGTTATGCTGCAATTTTTCTGTTTTTGTCACCTATTTTTTTGTGCCTATTGTATTCAATAGTTCGAGTTTGCTTGTGTCAAAGGATTTGATATTATTCAGAACCAATCTGACTTACTTTTGGCTTAATCATGTGCTGAATTGTATGAGTGCAATTTCTACTTCTGAAATGACTTATGTAATAGTGATAGAATGTTTATACGGCAATTTAAGAAAGGTCGGTATATTCTTCTTTGGAATAGCTTTATCAAGACTTACAGAAAATGGTGACTAATCAAAGATCAGTAGGAGAGTCTATTGTAGATTATCAGCAATAGTTTTTTAACTTTATTAAGAACTGTCTGAAGCATTATTTATCTACTTGTATGGATCTCTATTTATTTACAAGTATGAACATGTATGTTTTGTTTGATACATGATGACGTAAGAAAAAGTTGATATTTATTATTCAGTTTGAGATCGTATTTGATAGTATGCATCACTTTTATATGGTTTTCCGTTGCAACGCACGGGCACTTTACTAGTATATATATATGTATATATATATATACATATATATATATGTATATACATATATATATATATAATAAAAAATATCTTTTACTCTCGGGTATAATTACTCTCACCTCTAATATGCCACCTAAGATACCTGAAATATTTTTTTATCATTTTATGTGTACTCGTATACTAATTATAAAGTACTCCAATGTGAAACTACATGAAAAAATTGCAAGAAAGTATATAGTTTTTAGCGTATTTTGTTAATACCTTCACATACACACATAAAAAAAGTATATATAAAAAATATACATATCACCTCTAAAAATTATACGTACTACTTAAATGATCTTATATACTCATATACTATATATACATACCCTCTAAATGATCTTATATACTCATATATTATATATACATACCCTCTGTTACATGAAATACTCTCTACGTTGTAAAATCGACATAGGAAGTGATTACACCGTAGTAAAAAAGAGGCTTTATATATATATATATATATATATATATATATATATATATATATATATATATATATATATATATATATACTCATATACTATATATACATACCCTCTAAATGATCTTATATACTCATATATTATATATACATACCCTCTGTTACATGAAATACTCTCTCGTTGTAAAATCGACATAGAAAGTGATTACACCCGTAGTAAAAAGAGGCTTTCTATATATATAATATAATATAATATATATATATATATCTTTATCTTTACTATTATAAAAGAAGGAGTTGGTGGTTCTTTGTCACGCCCGCTCTCACGTTTTTAAGCCATGGATTCGATCTGAACCGTCATCTCCTGAACCCTAGCTCTCCCCGCCGCCGCCCCTAATCCATCTATCCCCGCGCCCGGCCTCTCTCTCGTTTTCCGCCGCCTGCCCCTCGCTCGCGCCGCCACCTCCCCAGGCCCCCTCCTCTCCCGCGCTGCCCGCCTCCCTCGCTCTCCCCGCGCCTCCCCCCCGCGTGCCGCCTCTCCGGTTCCCCGCGCCGCCGCTCGCTCGTGCGCCCACCTCCCCGCCCGACCCCTCCCTCTCCCGCTGCCCGCCTCCCCTCGCTCTCCCCCGCGCCGCCTCCCCCCACACCGCGCCACCGCCTCTCTCCGGTTCCCCGCCGCCTCGCTCGCCGCCCACCTCCGCAGGCCTCCCTCTCCCGCTGCTCGCTCCCCTCGCTCTCCCGCGCGCCTCCCCACACGCGCGCCGCCTCTCCGGTTCCCCGCTTTGCCCCTCGCTCGCACCGCCCACCTCCCCCCGCCGACCCCACCCACCTCCGGATCCGGCTTGCTGCAGTTTGACGGCGCCGGAGGAGCGAGGCGAACCTCTTCACTGCCGCCGCCTCTACCGCGGGAGTATTCTCCACCGTCTGCTTCCACCGCGCGTCCCATCGAGCCACCGCACGCGCGTCGCCGCGGTGCAGATCCCCTTCCTCCCCCATGAGACCAATGTTTCGGGTTGGAAATTACCAGTTTGGTGCTTTGTTAATGGTGTTCTTGGTAGAGTTATTTCAGGATCCGGATTGCTGCTATTTGACGGCGCAGGAGGAGCGAGGCGAACCTCTTCACTGCCGCCGCCTCTGCCGCGGGAGTATTCTCCACCATGACTGCTTCACCGTGCGCGTCCATCAAGCCATCGCGCGGCGTTCTTGCAGGTCAGATCCCTCTTCATATTAGCTATGATGCTAATTTGGTATGCTGTTTGTACTTACATCCGAACCTATATTTGTTCATGGCTTAGGTTACTCTGTTTGTTCATTGACATCGCATCCGAGTTACTTTAAGTAAAACACTTGCGCGAACCGTCTCATTGCATCTTTGGGGCGTCCACTCCTGTCTGAAGCTGGTTTTGATTTGTTGAATAGACTGTTAACTTATGATCCTGAGAAGGTGATGCAATAAATGTATACTCTTCAATAGCAATTATGACTATGTGATTCTTGTATCATCCTTTTATATCTGTCTGAACATTCTTATTCAAATAATTTGGTTCTTTTTAAGGAATAATTTAGTTCTTACTAATTTTGAGTATTGTTTTGGGATTACAAGCAAAGCGGTGCTTGATTAGAGTTTATTCTTGAGAACTTAAAATCAGATGGTTATATCCTTGCATTCTAATCATTCAACCTACATGTCTGCAGCATTCTTCTAATTCTGATCTAGGTTTGTTTATCATGGAATTGATTTCCAGGAGTGAAGCACCGTTGGCGTTAGATTGGAGTCACCAATCTCTTTTCTTTGGTCTACTGTTCAATTTTATTGATCTTGTGGTGATTCTATGCACTTGGTTTATCACGTAAGCAGATTATTGATTAAATGCAGACACTTAAAAGGACCTCTTGGTAATTATGGATTGTCAACTTGGCGTTAGATTTGTCCACTTGTACAGCGTAAAGATTGCGTAGCAATCTTGGTAATTATGGACCTCTTTACTTTGCTCAAGTTATCAATATGTAAAATCAGTGAAGCTATTTGCATGCTGACATGGAGATGTTTCTGAAGAACTCTAAAAGCGAGAAGACCCGCAAGTTGATATCTAACCGATGCTTGATTTGGACATTTTCACATTTTGATTAGTCTACACATTGTTGATGATGGCAAAGATAGCGCATTTTCGATTGTTCATTTGACTATTTTCATGAGCACTTTGCTTACCACTATTTGGTTAATGGCAAGATCATCTTTTGTTTGTTCATTTGACTATTTTCATGAGCAATGCTCACCACTTTTTAGTTAATTTGTGTGACAGTTCAAATTCTTGCTATTTGCAGATTTTGAACTTAGGTGGTAAAAATAAAGATGGTTTTGTTCGGATATGATTGGCGGTAGTGACTGACTCAAATTTGGGTAATATAGATGTGCGAGAGATTTAGTGTTGCTTGCTAGAATCCACACTTCTGGAGGAAGGTCCCAAAAGTGCAAGCTTAAAAAATAGTTTGCTTTGAACATTCGATTTTTACATTTTAATAGTGTCATCTTTCACGTGGCTAATTCTGTTTCGGGTTGTTGGCTATGGATTGAGTTTTGTGGGATCGTTGCTTGGTGGTAGTCGGATTGTGGAATCATCAACTAATTGTGTTTTGCTCGGTGATTCTGTTGATGGAAGATGCGGACTTTGGATTTTGGGATGGAAAAATTCGGTCTATGCCACTAGATCGATTGCACTTTCGGTCTATGCCACTCGCTTTTGCTTAATTCGATGTATGCCATATTGCAAGGTTTCCATTTTATGTTCATCATATACAATGTTAGTTATATCATTGAACAATAAAACAAATTACCATATTAACTTGCTATCTTTGTCATATTTGCATTGTTAACTTATATGATTGGCATGGTAATTTATTGTACTTTGCAAATGAATTTCAATTTTTAATTAGGTGAAGATGGTTTTAGTCATTTTAGCAATTCACATTGTAGTTTACATTTGATGCTATTGCTAGTTTTTGGCATATATATAGCATGGTGATGTTTGTATGTGATTCCCCACGAAATTAAAGAATGCAAGCTTGCAACATGTCTTGTTTTCCCTTGTGGTGTTTGAATGCACACTGGATTCGTAATAGATATGGGATATATTGAAGTCGGTTTGGGACTGGCACATGAGTTTTTAATACAATTCCTTCGGTTAGAGATGCATTGGGGCTGTAGTTGAATTATATGCCCCTTCAAAGATATCCCAATCCCAGTTCCAAACCCACCTCATATCCCAATCTCATCAACTAAACATGCATATAAAGGTTTCCTACTCACATTCGCACCTTTCATAACTCATGAACAAAATGTCACCTTAAGTTCTCTAGATAAAAGTCGATGAATGTGATATGTTATTTTCTATGTTGAATATAGTTTTAATTTGCATTTCATCACTTTGGATTAAGCAATTCGATATGATTATGTTATTGTCTATGTTGTCGTGCCTTCTTATTTGTTTTGAGGGCGTAGTTTTTCTTTTGGGACCTCGGTGGATAAGAGTTAATAGTGATCAATTTGGTTTTTCTTTTGGGACCTCAGTGGTTTTTCTCCGTATGTTGATGATGGAAGACCCTTTTGGGAACATATAGTCAGTTCTCCTACAATTTTGCTCAGTTGTAGTACTTTGAGGAATTTTATCATTACTATGTGATGAAAAGGTGAGATAGGTCAGTAATCAAAATGTTGTCAAACCTTCTTGTATGTTAGACCTTATAAAGTGCTTTATGTTTGCTAGGCTTGGCAGCTCTGTGACCCTGATGCTAAATATGTTTTTGAAGCATTGAGAAGGGTTGGTGTAAAAACAGCTGTTGTATCCAACTTTGACACTCGTCTTGGCCACTTTTACAGGCCCTGAAATGTGATCACTGGTTTGATGCAGTTGTTGTGTCTGCTGAGGTGGGTTTCCATTTTCAGATGAGCTGGTTTAGCTAAGCCTATCATTTAAGCTCTGAACCTGTAGTTAACGTACTTTGTATCCAAGCTTCAGCTATGGTTTTCCTATTAATCTTTGCTATTAAATTATGTTGTTTGGCTCCTACTAACAGTTGCGTGAAAAGCCAAACCCAACGATATTCTTGAAGGCTGCGGTGTTGGGCGTGAAACACAGAAGAGGTGTACACATTGGTGATGACCGTAGGAATGATTTATGGGGAGCTAGGGACACAGTGCGATGCAGCTCTGCTCAAGCGATGATTAGGCAACATATATTAGTTTTTTTAACAACCAAATATACCATGTACTGATCATGTAGTGCAATTGTTAGGATTGATCTTAATTTGTTAAATATCAAAAATATTGTTGCTGTAGATAAATAAAGATCATATTTGATAGTATGCATCACTTTTATTTGGTTTTTAGTTTAAGCATACGACAGACACCTTACTAGTATATATATATATATATATATATATATATATATATATATATATATATATATATATATATATATATATATATAAAAATAAGAACACACTTTTTTTCCTCTACAGTCTACATACCTGAGAGCAAGCCAGAAAACCATCAGCCCTAAGCACAGACTAGTTTGGTATGGATTTACTGCAGTCCAAAGACAACTGCTTACTGCAATACTGCAGCTGAAAAGTATAGCTGAACTGCTGAAGTGATAATGCTTGGGTTATTTATGCCAGTTGTGTCAAGACTCAAGATGGCTCACATGTCAACACGACAGCTGAGAACTAGAGCAATCAACACAACTAGTCAGAAAGGCACTGTTGGTTGTCCAAATAGAGCCATGCTTTCCAATTCATGTGACTGATCTAGATGGATTGGACGGTTAAAGTTGGCATATCAGAGCGTACAGCAGTGCAGAGCTTGTCATAGCTGAAGACGATATCCCCTGCTATTTTGTTTATCACCATCACGGAGAGTGAAACAAATGCTTATACATTTGTATAGAACCTAGCCTATCACTGTGTACAGCTGATCGCAACAGAACTTTGATTGAAAATAATCTGTTTACAAAAATTAATTGTAACAATCGAATACTGCAGCTCTGCGACAACAGCATCGACCTCAAGAAAATGGATATGTGTAATTCTGACAAGCAGTGTACAGTAATGTTTGGTTTCCACAAAACAATGGAACTACAAGGCAGATATATCGAGTATACACAACCGAAAGGGTGTAGCAGCTAATCAGGCACCCCAAGAGCTCAGTCCTGTCAAACAGAATATCTATTAGGCACTTATGGTCGGTATCGTGCACTAATAATGTTGCATCAAGAAAATCAAGTACTAATGCCCGTTGTCAGGTGATGAACTGAAATACATCAAGCAAATGCAGACTATTTGATGTAACACAAGCTCCTCCTCGCTCTATTTGTCCTCTATTTCCGACACGTATTTTATACGTATGAACTGGCTGCAAGCCATGCATGTTGAATTATAGATAGTTCCTAGAAGCTCGGCAGGACCAACCTTGCGCAATTTTCAAAGAAAAGCCGCAACTTGTGTGCGCATCTGAGGTGAAATACAAGAGGGTCAGATATTCAGATATCTACTTACATCAACTACAGAAAAATGCGAAGTAGTTGGTTGAATATAGCTGCAAAGAAAACAGATGGAATAAACAAAAAATAAGTTAAATTAGAGCTCAACACCAAGCAGAAAGCAGATTTCAACCCAGGAAGGAAAAAACTTCAGTTGGTATTGTAAATTTTCAGATCCTTTAACAATTTATAGTGAGTAACTACAGAACTACTTTTGATTTTATCACAATTCGCAATAGTAAAAACACTTCGGTGTTCATTTTCCAGCTTCATGAAATGAAACTTCGCCAAACAAAGGCAGGATAGCTGAAAAACCAGGTACAGATAGCAAGAAGACTGCATACCTTCAAGAGTTGAAAAGGTTCCCAGGTAAGACAGATCTATCACTTCTTCCATGAGTAGCTCGTCTACGCAATGGAGGTGCATAAACAGTTACTGGAAGGACCCAGTGCCCCTTCTCTCTTTTCTCAACAAGGAGTGGGTGTTCGTACCTGCCAGAGAGAGAAAAACAGAATTACCAATTCAAAACTTGCAGCAGCACACTAGAAAAAATTCACACTTTCCCAGTACCAGATAACGTTTTAAACAAAATAGCTAACACAAAGAAGTAACATAGCTCTAAAGAAACTGGTTATGACAGTGATGATTAACATGTTCAGAGGCCTGTTCTTGAATAACTTGTGGTACCCACATGCACATTTATGAGCAATGATCCAAAATTGACTCAATTAAATTCTTTGTGCAAGCAGTAGAAAAGGTATGAAATAACTCACAACCTTCATAGTGATATCATCCCAGAACTCTTAAGAGATGCAAGGCATAAGATAGTTAACATTGCTACACACCTAGATGGGTCCATTCCTTCAGGAGTTGTGAAGAACTCAAATTGAAGAGACCACTGTACAGAAACCTTTGAGGTAGAAAATGACATCGGTCCGTCAATAGGAATTGAAAATAGAAAGCTTGTCTGATGAAGATCCGCAACAACTTCTTGATGTTCACTGTGTACCTGCCCACGGAGTCCAGAAAGGAAAAAGAGTGAACCATTAAAATCACCTCACAAGCTTTACAGTATATTTGAATGAAAGCCTAGCCAGAACACACGACATCTATTGCTGGAATTTGATCATAACTTGCCACTAGCAGCAGGTAACACAGACTATGTGCCTATTAGATATTAAGATTGCTTCTTGATGATCATGAATTGTTGTCCAGAATGTTTGAGGGGGACATCAGCACATTTCCTTTTCTCGATCATTAAAAACTAACACCAAGTATAATGTCAAACTCATAATTAAGCTCCATGCACATGTGGCACCTGATTCATGGACATGTTATTGTAGCCTACGTTGCGTGGATACTTCACAAAAGTCACGTACCAGTATTAGATACTGCACCGGATACGGATACTGCTCCGATACGCTCTGATACGTATCCTGCACGTATCTGATAATTTATGAATATTTAAAATAAATAAATTCCGATACTTTTTCGATACCTCGTCGATACTTCCCGATATGGTAAACCTAATAACTTCGTTGAGATCTCAGATCCAGATCTAAAAAGCCTCCCTGCCGCCTGGACTCCACGCACGCCTCCAGGCCATCTCTCTCAGCTGCCTCCCCGCCGCCTCGACGCCACCTCCTCGCCGCCTCCACGCCGTCTCTCCCGACCGCCTCGGCCTACCGCCTCCCCGCCGTCTCGTCCTGCCACCTCCCCACCGCCTCGACACCACCTCCCCGCCTCCACGCCGCCTCGCCTGCCGCCTCGCCCTGCCGCCTCCTGCCACCTTCCCACCGCCTCCACGCCGTCTCGACCCGCCGCCTCCGCGTCGGCCGCCTCCCGCCGCCTCCACCCATCTCGGCCTGCCGCTTTCCCGCCGCCGCCGTCTCCCTGCCACCTTCCCGCCTGCCAGCCTCCACGGTTACCCATTGGCCTCTGCCATCTACTTGAGGTATCTGCACTCGCAGACGCCTCCACGCCCGCAGTCTCAGCCCGGCCACTACCAGCCCCTTCGGTTAGCTAGCTTGTTTATTTGCTTCGATCCCTCTCTTTATTTGCCATATTTTGTGATGGTAAAAGAACTACGAGCTCATTCAATATTTGAACTTGTTAGATCAGATCATTGCATCTGGTGGTGGCGGGAATGGGAGGAGGAGCTGCCGGGAGGTGTTTCTACCAACCCCACTGGCCTGAGCACACTGTGGAGGAGACCCTCAAGGTAGCCGCTGGTGCCATGAGAGATTTGCAGCTTTGCGGTAGTAATTTTGCGTGGACCTGATGCACTGATTTGTTGTCTCTGGCCTGCGGAGAGGAATTGCCTACGTGGGGAAGTTCCGTGTGAATGCACACAACCGAAATGTGTGATTGCTACTACACTGTTTCCATGCAACTGCACGGTAACTTTGTAGGCGTATTGCACAATTTATGGCATCCCGGTGGATATTCTCATTACAGGGGCTGCGTAAAACCGAGCGGTAAGTTCATGTCTGCAAGAATGCTGTTCTAATTGATTGGTTGTATTACAAAATGTAATGCGATAACTTTATAATTAGTAGCTTCCCCATAATGAAATATCCACGGATAGTACGAAGGCAGGCTGGTACTTTCAGCCTATCATGTATGTGCCTCACTACCTTGAATTGCACATTAAGCACATGCATGTCTCGTTAATTGATTAGGCATATGAGGAATTGGAATGGCTTAACTACATGTTGTAGTTAACCTTCTCTAGGAATCAGGAAACAACAATGCTTGACATATTTGCATGGGATGAGCATCAGGACAAAATTTTGTACAACGCTGTGTAGTGTTCTGGGGCTTAACTACATGTTGTAGTTAACATTTATCTCATGCAGGCAACATTCGACTTCAAATCTTTGCATCATGGACAGTTTGGGATTCAGCATAGCAAGAATTGCCATATGGTAAGGACCTTTCTCCTCTTCAAATAATCTCATCATCAATGCCTCACCCATCTTATCATGCATTTTTGTCAGGTGAATGCATATCTAACGTTTGCTTGTGTCTTTCTTAGTCAGTGTCATCGTCCAGGTCCTATGCAGCTACAGCAGTACAACACACTCTATGCCATCATGGGATTCGAACCTAGAACCACACAGATAAGACTGGTCTATCGAATACTTTTCACTACTTGCAATTTACTATATCAATATTAAGGTATTCTAGGTTTCTCAATTCATTATAGGAATTCATTAATTTCTTATTTATTTTGTGTGTGTGTGTGTGTGTGTAAACGTATCACCGTTTCGATGTTTTTGGGAAAATGGTGAATCGCGTATCCGTATCGGAGTATCTG
This sequence comes from Melocanna baccifera, assembly GCA_036346265.1. NCBI lineage: Eukaryota > Viridiplantae > Streptophyta > Magnoliopsida > Poales > Poaceae > Melocanna > Melocanna baccifera. Next base: position 4,760,888 of record CM070692.1, read on the forward strand.
GGCAACATAGATTGTAGCTAAACCATTAAACATAAGCTTGTACCAGTTTCATGAACTCATGGAGACTCGAGTAGGTATCATAAATAAATGGATCCCAGTTGTTCAATCCTTTGATAACCAAGGTCATTCTTTGCTAAAGAGAAATGATCACTATGAATCAGACTCAATAGAATTGGATCCATTCCAAATAGCGAGAATTAGGATTCTTGATCCCTCTCAATCTCTCTTTCAATTCGAGGACCCAGAGAGGTGTTTTCATAGTCATCTCCAAATATTTTTTATTTCATTTTTCTATGACATGTCTTTCTATATGAAAATTGGTTATTTACGATGTACGGTGACCCTGTTAAGCATCTATGGTTAAATGGTTAAAGCGCCCAACTCATAATTGGTAAATTTGCGGGTTCAATTCCTGCTGGATGCATGCGAACAGGAACATTCCATAAGTCTATTGGAACTAGCTCTCTATGCCATAAAGGTGGCATTAGTATGCAAATAGTTGAAACTTGATAAATATAGCTACATCGTTCGGAAATGAAGTAAATCCCATTTTGTAGGTGGAATACAAATGTTTCAACTAAAACATGTACAAAATGTTATGTGAAACCTTTACAGTGGCAAAGGTTTTCAGAGTTTCAGACTAAAGAATTGCTCAGGCCACACAAGTAACCATTGACACCAGATATTAGGACAGAAACATCATAATGGTTCACAATACTAGTTTCAGAAAAGATACCTTGGTTATTGTGGGTGAGCCCCTTCTTGAAGGATGTATCACACGAGGATTAATCGTTTCTGATGTTTCCAAGGTTATAGATACCTGTGAAGTACCAAAACATTCTAAAATTGAAATTCCACTTCAATACTTTTTTTACTCAACTGAACCTTTTACCTCTAGGCATCTCCGCGTCCCAGTTCCATGAAAAAAGGTGAGTGCTCCACCAATCTGCGATTGGAAGAACTGAGATAATCAATTCTAAGTTTCTAACCATGATAAAGTAGTAACCCATGTAATAAAATTAATTAGAGTACCATATCACCAAAGTAATAAGTTGAGTCGGAATTCTTTGGTGAGAAACGAAGCAAGACTTGGTCATCTATTCTTATATTATACGATCTTCCTCTCATGAAGCCTTCTGCTGCAAAAAAAATGTGAAGGCAACTTAGTATTGCAAATCAATTTGGGCCACATGGCATGTAAACATACAACAAAGTGAAATAATTAAATATGACTAACTCCAGAAATGAAGCATGATGGCTTACATCCAGCTGGTTCAACATGTTTTGGTGTGAGAGGGAGTCCAACATCATCTTTTGAGCGATCAGAATCTAGAGAAAACCTTTGCCCGTTTGATGGATGATGGTCTGACAGCAAATGATTTAGCTTCCTTTGAGGTGAGACCACGCCTGCTTGTACCATTTATTTAATTAAACATCCACGGTGAATGTACAAGGATATCTGATATAAATGCACATTAAGCATTCAGCATTTACACATAGCACATGCATATCAAAAGTTTGCTCATACAGAACCCCCATTCTTTTGAGCAAGAACCAAATAAAGGTGACATTCTCATGCAAGGCAAATAAAGAATGCATTTGCTTTTAGCTTTGTAATAGTAAGAAGATGCACCACAAACATGTTCCATTTGCAAAAGTAAGGAGAACTCAACAAACGTTAAGATGAAAAAACCTTGCACAATAAAAGAAGAGAGAGAGCTGCTAAGAACATTCGAAAAGTATGGCAGAGTTTAAGTAAAATTAAGACTGCAAAAACTTGATATTTCCTAATGAGTTACGAGTATTGTAGTTCTCACATAACTCAAAACTAACTATAAGGTTCACTCTTTACCTCCACCATGATCATCTGAAATTTCTGACACTGACAAACGAGGAATTGGACTATATGATGGGAAACTGGGGCGCTCTCCCTGAGAATACAATGGTTCACTTGTGGAGAGGCGTGATGACAAGGACTGCATTGACAGTGAGTTCCTGAGGGAGAATTCTGTATTTGCTTTGGAAGGGTTGTATGAGGAAACAGATGAAACTTCATCTTTTGAACTATCGTATCCTTCTTCTAGATCAGTACTATTATTTGCTTTGGTCTGCAATAACAATATTATATGTCAACATGAATACAAAGAGCAATCAAAGAAATGCACGTATGCTGTTGAATGTTAACTATTGAGTTACATGATTTAGCTGAGAATTAGTAGAATTACTGTCTGCACATAGATGCAAAATACCATTCGTTGGGAAATTCAGTTCATAATATTTTCATTAGTTGACAAAACTATAAACTACTGCTTTCCTGAGTACTGTTCTGTCTGTCATCTAAGTAAGAAATGCACGTATGCTGTTGAATGTTAACTATTGAGTTACATGATTTAGCTGAGAATTAGTAGAATTACTGTCTGCACATAGATGCAAAATACCATTCGTTGGGAAATTCAGTTCATAATATTTTCATTAGTTGACAAAACTATAAACTACTGCTTTCCTGAGTACTGTTCTGTCTGTCATCTAAGTAATCAAAATAACTATTGACAGCTCATGCAAGAAAATGTGTAAGAAAAGGATCTAGAATAATTGATTGTCATAAAATCTGGGAGGTATTAAAAAGCTTAAATAAGGACTCACCCATTCTGAATCTTCGTCCTTTTCCCTCCAAAATATACTCGGTTGTTCAACTGAGAGTGGAAAACTCCCTGAGACTGGCACAACATGGTCAGCTACTTGTGCCAACACAAAAATATCCAAATGAACATTTCAAACAAAACTGGAGGAGTGAGCTCAGCACCACTAAGAACTAACATACTAAACGTTGAAAGATTAGAAATTCTATCAGTCATTACACATTCACCAACAACTCCGCAGCATTATCTTGTTGTGTCACCAGGCTAAACAGAATAAGCAGAGGTAGAGGCAACGAGGGCTATGTGGTGTCAGTGTCAGTCTTGTCACAGTCCCCAGTGGATTTTTCAAGGACCTTATATATGTAATACGTAAGCTTTCATGAAAATCTGAAAGCTATTTGTATTTTCGTAGAGGGGCCCCATTGAAATTTGGCCTCTTATAGGGACTGCAGTGAAATTGGATATTGGTTTGTAGAGTGGTCATATTGAACAAAATTCCTGCATCCACCACTGAGGCTAAGATGTAGCAGTGTGCAATATGACATCATTTTTTACACGACGCACAAAAGGCTGTGCCAACTGCCAAGTGCACAAATATGTGAAGATGCATGAAACTTCGAAGGGATCAACACAATTACAGCAAGAGTTGTGAGTGATTATAGCAATGCAGAATACATGCTTCATGAATGCAGAGAAGAGAGTGCACATGCAAAAATAAAATGGCAAATTGAGTATATCTGTATCAGACAATGTACCACATCCTTTAGTGACTAAGGGTGGGTTCTTTTGGGCTGATGGCTTATGGTTTAAATATTTGAATTATGGCTGTTCGCGAGAAGCGGTACACAGAAGGAAATAGTCGCATGTGATTTTAACCCATCTTGAAAAATGTACGTTTAAAAGTTAGTTACTGTAGAACTCAAACAAAACCATATATAAGCTGACATCTTTTGCTATAATTTTTCTAATGATCCCGTCTTGAAAAAACGCACTGTTTAAAAGTTAGTTACTGTAGAAAGTACAAACAAAAACCATATATAAGCTGAAAAGAACCCAGCCTAAGTCAATCTACTTTTGAATAGCCGAATAGTTTTATCGATAAAATATTCTTGAAAAAAAACAGTGGGGTGACAATAACAAGATTAAATTGTGAGCACCTTAAATTAGTAGATTAACATCACTGACCTTCTTCATTTAGTAGGTTGCTGCTTTTCTGGGAAACACATATCTGCAATGGAACTCGAGCTTCCTGCAGAAACCCCAAGTCAATTTTAGTGTTGTTCCAAGATATAGTACTAATACCGTTATATGCCATGCCAGATACTTGGATAAACACATTACAGATTGGGTAAGAAGTAGAGCATGATGCTAGAAACAAGAAAACAAGGTGGCGTCAAGTAGCTTCCAATATGGTGGTTAAGCTGTGATTATGCACAAACACTCATCAGCTCAAGGCCAGCTTAAGAAGCATGGAAAAGTGCCTACCATAAGCAGTGATTTAACATTAACAACAAAGCTCTCTTGAAAGAGCTAAGAAAAGTAATATTTGCATTGCAGTGTTTCTTGTGTAATAAAGGAAACAGATGGCCCATATAATGCAAAAATAAGGTACAGGGAAGCTTGCCGTTAAAGAGAGCAAAACACATGAATGTAAAAAAATATCATTTCATATTTTAGACGCTAAACACTAGCGGAGCCAGAACTTCATAGCTGTCGGGACTAATATACAACTACATATTTATGTGGGGTTCTGGGGTCTACTCTTTTAAAATTATTATGCTAGAATTTTTTTCTACTTAAAGTTCAATACATATTGTTTGCTTTTGCAAAACCAACAGCATATAACATGGATCCGCCACTTACGCTAAACACTCAATTATAGCAGAAATATGGCCTACAAGTGTTAGCTTCCAACAAGCAACACATTTCATAATTATAAATCATATGGATATTACTATGATTTGTCCGATCGAATAAAACAATGCAAGGAAACTTAACAGAAACAAGAATAAAGATTGAACAGATCTCAGTACAGGCATGGAGATTGAAACCAATGTCTTCAGCGTAGACAATACACAAAGGATGGTAATTATTTGCAGTTGATGTCAAATACTAACATGTAATGACATTATCTTCTCCATGTCATCATAACCGCCAAGACATGAGAACGACAATGAGCTGGGTTTTATGCATTTAAGGCCTGAAAAGATAACCACACAGACACCCACTCACACCATATCCCACCAGAAAAAAAATTATACGTGGACACATATTTCAATTTTCACATAAGTCAGGGCTACATGCCCTGAATCCCCAAGCACACACTTGACTATGAGTCGTATTTTCAACAATCAAAACTGTTTATTAATAAAGTATCATTCTAGAAAAAAAAAGTAGAGAAATATCCGGCAGTTTTGCATGGTTTATACTTGGTTTTCTCTATCTTATCTAATATATTGAAAGAATATGCTTTTGGTATTGTTTCTTCTCTATCTAGGACATTTAGACTTGTAGATCATCTTGATGTCCAACAAGCATATCTACCATGCATGCCATTGACAAGTTCTTCAACATGATTCATAGACTTGAGACACAAACTGAAATACAAATTGACTATGAAATGATGGGTGGCCAGATTTAAGCAGAGATAATGCGAATTTAAGAAGTACAATATCATGTCTGAATTGGAAGTAGATAAACAAGCATGCAACTCACCAATTGAACCGCACTATTTACAGGGCCTTTATTTTGATCTCCATCACCCAATGCAATCAACCTTCCAAACAGTGTACTCCTAACATAATAAATATAGCGAATACTGATGCCCCTATATGATGGTGGTGAAATCTTTGGGAGCTCCACACGTACAATGTCTGCAGAGTGCAGAGGATTTTTCAGCTGAATTGAAGTTCTTAATATAGTACAGATAGTTAGATTCCACATTTTGCGGAAATAAATCTATAAACTCAATTAATCATCCAAAAGGATAGATAACTTACATGTTTTTGTTTGCCCTGAAGCAATTATTACTTTAGAGATTAGTGAGGGTGCCGAACAATCCAGAAACAAATGTTCACCTACGTTTTCAATCACAATATAAAAGAGGATTATCATAACGAAAAAAATAGACATTGATCAATTCTTTCCATGCCACAACAAAAGAAACATCAGCAGCTTAAAGTGATGCATTAAGAATTGCACCAGCATGAAACAAAGTGAGCAAAGATACAAATTAAGTTGTGGAACCCCATATATAATGTTTTAATATCCAATCAGTAGAAAACAGACAGGAATAATCGCTATAGCAACCTACATGCTACTAAACCTGGCAAATGCAAAATGATAAATGAAGAGATAATAACAGATATAAAGTACTTATCGTAGATGAGACAATCAATGCTGGTATGGAAGTAAAAGACTGCCAAAAAATGTTTTTCACTACTACATGATAGCTAGAGTGTACCTCTCCTTTGCTTAGACCCTGGTAAGGGCTTTGGTACAGAGAACCATTGGCTATCCAACTTCTCAATCCCTTTAATCTCAAAAGAGATCCCATCTACCAAGAGTGAGGGGGCAACTTCGCCCGACACTGTTGGTCCCGCATCATCCTTGAAGCTAGCGGGGGCACAGATTTCTATAGTCACAGTGACCAAATCACCAGGTCTATACACCTCCTTATCTGCCTGGAGCTTCAATGTTGGGGACAACTGCTGCTTGGCAGCTGAATCGACCTTCCTGTCCCCGAACCACCCAACACTCTTAAAAAAGGAGAACCCTTGTGGAAGTGGAAGTTTCAATGACATCTTGTCAGACCGGTAACTCTTCCCAATTCAACAAATTTCCACCACCGCATCTAAAAAGAATGATCCACAAAGGTGCATCGTCTTCTAAAGCTGTGAGTGATCACCGATGATACAGTCCACCTGGAGATTCATCATCAACCTATTATTATTATTTTATGATTAATATCATCAAACTATAACATGAACTTATTGTGGAACTCATAGCACACGATAAATCGAAAAACAACACCAAACTACTATATCTCCAACAAGGCAAATAAACTTCTACATTTCATTTATATTGTGCATTGTCCTGGCATGCAAAATGACAGACAATTACGAGACCAAATCCCCCCTTCCACCACCCCACCCCACTTCCAATTACGAGATCTTGCACGCGCTGAAGAACAGGAACCGAACCATATGAATGGATGGATTACATAGTAACCGGGATGGAAAAACTGAAGATGCAGCACAGTCAGCGGGATCGCAGGTCGACGCCGCGATTCACGACCCCGGGTCGGCGTCCCAAATCGCGGGACGCCAGCGATCCGGGAGGCCGATCCGGACGCCGCGGGGTCACAGATCGAAGGGGAGGGGGACGTGAGGAGAGGAGGGGGGAGGGAGACCTAACCTTAGGCCCCGCCATTGTTTTTTGTTGTTGGTACTGCTGCCACCGTCGCTTCTCTTCGTCGTTGTTGCCGTCGTGGTTGCTGCTGCTCGCAGCGACGAAACCGCTAGCCAGACGCGACGCGACAGAGGGAGAGGGCAAGGGGCGGCGCTAGGAGATTGATAGAGAGATGGAGAGTGAGCGAAGAGCTATAAAGATTGAGAGAGAGAATGAATCGATCAGTCCAAGGGAGTTAGGGCCGGCTTACCAAGAAGAGAGATCTGTCCGGGTGGATCTTGGATCTCCACTCCACGCCAATCAAGTGGAGGGGAGGTCCGGGAGGATGACGACGATAGAAGGTTCGAGGTGGAGGCGTGCTTCCGTGGAGGGAGGCGTGTCCGGCGGCGCCGGCGAAGATTGAGGGCTCGTCGGCTTCGGATGTGGGGAGGCTCGATCATGAGAAGAGTCCTGCACGGAGATGAGGTTGAAGGAGGGGCAGTATGGTAATAAGTCAACAATGGAACGTGGAGGCAGGTTGGTGTGCTGCGGCGGGTGCGTTCACGTGAAGATGATGGATCACCTCCTCCCAAAAACCGGTTAAAAATCCAGTATCTCTGCCGGAACAGGTTTTTTCAGACAGAAATCCTCACTGAAATTATTTTGAAGGTTATATCCCACGTGAGAGGTAAGAAAAGAGCGATAAGAAATGGTAAAAGAAGTGAGGTATTGATAAGACGAAGGATAAAGCATAATAACTGCTGAATATGAAACCAAATAATCAGATATATTGATAACATAAAGGATGAAACATAATAAGAGTTAAAAGTAGAATGATAGACTTATATAAATTAGCTATTGCCTCCCTTAATAGGATTTTGAAATGCTTTTCTCTGCTACTTAAAAGTATGAGTTGATGACGATGATGGTTCATTTGCCTCTCCTTCCTATTATAGAAAAAATCGGCGCCAACATGTGCCCTGTGGAACCACATCCCCGTGCGATTTCTCTCCTTTTCCGCTTCCCCAGTGAACTCTTAACAAACTCCGATCTCATCCTGCATGGCCACACCTCCTTGCTCTCTCCCTCGCTTTCCTCGCAAGATTCTCATGCAAGGTGGTCCACGGTCATACACACAAAGAAACAGAGAGAGCAATGTACAACAGATGTGGGTAGTGCAAAGAAAAATAGAGGAGGAGGCGGCGGCCGGGAGGTGGTGCCGGTGACCAAAATGGGTTACTTGGAGGGAGTGGGTGCTAAATAGAGGTGAAAACGGATCAAATACGGACAAATAATGTCTCTGTCATATTTGTTTTCATATTTTCCCTAAATGTGGATATGAATACGAATACCCTAGATACGAATACATATGCGAATAATATCGAATACAAATACGGAGCGAATATGAATCGAAACGAACACGATCACAAATATTTTTCGAACATAAAAACCCTCAAATTGTATGCTAGAAATTAATGAAAACATATAACTAGTTTATTTGATGCAATTATTCATGAATTGTTCATATTTTCAGCAACCACACATACCATTGGCACTAGCAAGCTGCATTAATTAGTTCATCACAAACATAACACTTAGTTTACCACATTTAGCTTATAACTCACAAGTCAACGCACATTCACACTTAGTTCATTACATACATAAAACTTAGTTCACACTTAGTTCGTATCTAGTTCATTCATAACATAACACTAAGATGGCTTGCTTAGTTAGCTTTCTGTTGCGCTGGGTGGTACAAGGGCATTCCCCGGGTGTTTGTCAATAGGCACAACAAGGTCCAGGAGCGCTACGGCGTGCCGCCGATGCGGTACACGTGATGGTGGGACGTCACAACCTCCGACGACGTGTCTACTGGGCAGTGGATGTACCTTCATAGCCACAAATGTGGCATACCTGGGATCCTGTCTAGAATGAGATGATCAAACTTGTGCAATAGATGTAACTTCCAATCGAGTGATTTGGGGGGAACCACGGTGCAACCCCGTAGTGGTAGGCTGGTAAGGTAACCAACATCCTATAGGGTGATGGTTATCACCCCCACTAAAAGTGAAACGTGTGGGTCTTTGGCCTCCACCGATCAACGAGCACCGACAGAAGAGGCGAGTCCAACACAAATGAGTGTCCAATATGCATCATCCTTGATATGGATAGCAAACTCAGCCCGCCATAGAATTAGAACATAGTGATTATAGAGAGGTCAGTCCTCCTAAGGACCCTAGAGAACAAAAGGGTGGTCCATCATCGCTCGACCATACCCGACAATGATGCTAGCCATTCCAAGATGGGTCCAGCAAAGCACCCTGCTCATCGCCATCACTAGTGACCATTTCCTACTATACAGAAAACAACGTGCTAGTCTCCATGTAAAAGTTACATAAAAGAACATGGAAATATTATGACTCAACTTAATTTAAAACACATGGAAAGTTATATTATAAACAATTACTTTGTTGTAACAACGATATACACGTATCATACGACATGTTGGCTTACGAGTCTAGGTTCACTGGCAACTACTAAGAACATCTCGAGACACAACACTATATTCCATATCATAGTAGCCCAATGAGAACAAAGCATGAACGAGTACATAAGTGAAGGTAGTACACATCACCATGTCTATGGAGCGACTGACTAAGTTGGCCTATTCAGGTGGTCTCTCATGGAGTGCCCTGCTGTCTTGCATAGCCTACACTTCCATGGTCTGGCCCATTGACCATGTTGTCTATCATCTATGTCGTTGCGATGCAGTGGGACTGCCATCTGTCGTGGTCAGCCTATTTAAGTGTGTCGTTCGACACCTACTTTACTTGCCCTGATCAAACGTCCCTATAATACATATCCACCCTGTAGGAGTTGAACTCAATACTCTAAGTCTCGTATAAATGATGGATGTCACAGTATTTAGATACGTACTACACAAAGGACTGCTACCATGCACCGTATGCTGCATACACATGCGAGCAAGGCTTATGCAAGAACTTCAACTTGTTGCATAGGCCGATGGTGTATACATGCTTGCGATCCCCTCTAGCGTGGCCCATAACATACTTCTCTCTCAAATGGATTTTGAACTTCTTTCTCACCTCGTCCATGGTCTGAACAATGTGCGAATGAGCCATCCTCATTTTCTGCTCCATGTAGGCCTGCATCACTTCTAAGAATTGCTTTTTTATCCAATTGCTTCTTTGTAATTATGACTCTATTCACGAAGTAACCAACAATGAAGTTCCAACTCTCATCCACAATAGCAGTGATTGGGAGGGAGCGCACCATTGTACACCTCGGGACATGTTCATTGTCATAATCCTTATAGCGACCCAAATTTGGCAATCCAAATCTTCTGTGTATTCTGAGCTAGTCTCTGGATCAATAACTAGCCCACACATTATAACAATGGTGAATATCATGTCCATACATGTGTATGTAAAAAATATAGTAGTAAATGAGCATACATGGGCCAGATGGCCAAGGGCTTACTTCAAAGGTTGGGGAGGCCAATTGTGAATGAAATCTTGCAGCAGAAAAGACATGTAGCAATGGAGGCCCTTAGGATATGCCCACAAACAATCAACTAGGGCTCGCGACCTTGTTCTTGACCTCATCATCTTTTAGTCTTGCCAACTCCTTTAGATAACAACAGGGCATGACTCTCTCCTTCTTACTTAATGAATGGTAGTAATTGAGAAATAGTAAGTACGAAGGTACTCGGTAAGCCACTACATAGAATGCAATAATAATAAATACAATGCTGAATAAAAGAGAGACTTAAGGTTATTTTATTTTGCTAAATGTCATAGTTGAAATTTACAATAAGTAAAAGCTTCTAAGACTTAGCATTTTGAATAAACCATATTTTTAAAAATGTAAGAGTGTGCAATATTAATAGTAGTACGGTTCCATTCAACTTTTAACAGGGCATGATTTCATCCACCATATGTAATTTTTGATACTTGCGTTCTATCCACCCATTATAATCACCGAGTTTTGTCCACCCAAGGGAAATCAATACTCAAGGTTCTACCCACCCTTCATTTTTTTATCCCAACCATAAAGATTATTTTATAAATAGATACTAAATCGAGTAAGTTTTCATACCCGCCCATAACCGTGGGTACAACTATTCAAACAGTTTTCACTATACAGATGTCGCACACTTTACCCGCAAGAGACTATCAACTTCTTATCTTACACATGCTTCCTTAGGTAAGTAGATCAAAAAGACCATCACAAGGCATTTACAATATATCTTTCCAATGTGGCTACACCTGCTGAGGTTTTCACCACCGTGGGGTTTCATCCACCTACTCCGTAAGCCCCCTCTTGCGTCATCACGTCAAAGGCCTCTATTCGGTTCACTTGCTCGTATTCCATCGGATGGCGCAACTAGCGCTGGGTTGATGCAAATTAATTGGCCAGGTGACACCCATTATAGCTTGCGATTACACTATTTTATATTGGGAGGTTATCACAAGATTCAGTCCATATGATTACCTGGGCGGTTCTATCACAAACCACAACTCTTGTGTTCCATCTGCACTAGCCCCACTTACCATACGCATAGATATTTAAGCAAGGTTAGAGTTTTGGATTTAAAATATTCTTTCTAGTTCAAATATCAACCACTTCCTTCCAGTGACAGCCTAAACCAAGCTTTCATGTTTGAAATGATATTAGGGCAAATTAATGCCCCCAAGTATCTAAACACGACTTACCTCGCTCAATTTACTGCGGCCTTGATCTTGCTCAAGCCTTCTCAGTCAATGGTCTTGAACTCCTGGTCTTTATCAAGTTGATGATATGAGATATAGTTTGAGCGAGTGCAGGATATAGACGGAGCCATCGAAGTTTGAGTGAAGGGAAGATGGCAGAAAGAGAATATGTTGAGTAGAACATCAAAGAATGATCAATGATGATAAAGGAATATTCACAAGAATATTTTGCTCTAGGTTTGAAGGTGGTTAGGCATAGTTGACCGAGGAATATTATTGCTTGGTACTAACTTGGTTTCTCTCATTATTTCATATTTATTAAGAAAGTTCCATGGGTTAGGAGAGACCTATGGATAGATACAAGGGTCTACGGACAAATATTTCATTCACGGATTAAGGTGTGGGTTCTACACGTGATGTGTATAAATTTATTGAATTAATCTTAGATTTCACATTTCTATGGATTCATGACGTATTATTATTTAAGGTTCAATCACCAATTAACCAAAAGATTAACTCAATAAAAGATTAATTCAATAATTAACTAAAATGTGGGTCGGTCTTTTAGCCAATTAATACTATACATATAATTTATATGATTGTCGTTTTAGCAAAAATATTACTAAGGACCAATGGTCCATGTGCTTTTGATATAATGGGTTATAGTTTAATAGAGTTTTCTCATTGAAGTTGTGCTTTGAAATATATACTACCAGTATACTAATTATCTTCAATTACCATTTGACACTGATTGACTTGATTTAATTTATATGGATTAGCTATGATACCTATATACTATTATGGGACTATTTGTGGCCTAGGGCTTATTGGCAGTTAACATCCTATTTATTTAAATTTGTATTTTAGTTTTTGGGGAAAATGATTTGACCATTTCATTTACAAAAAATTATATTTTAATAGGGTCTTCCATTGATATTTGGGTTTCTAAAATAAATATTGATGATCTCACAACTATCCTCCATATTTACCTGACTTTTCTCTAGGGAATACCTCTAATTAAAGTGTGTGCTCAAAATTAAATATTAAGTATCTTTGAAGAACATCTTAATTATATTTAAAGGTAACCCTTGATTGAATCCTTATATTTGCCGTTAAACACTATGGACATACTGTTCAACGAATTCTCTTTATTAGCTATGCATTATTCACAAAAGGGTCCTCCTGATATTTGGACATTTACACAAGGGTATATTTTAATAATGTTTAATTAGTATTTGAATTTTAGCTAAATATTAATGGCATAGTAATTATGTTTTTAGAATTATCTAATTATATTTAAGGTTCTCTTTAATTTAAATCCTTAGACTTATAGTTAAATATTAGCATCATATCATTCCAATTAATTACCTTAATTACCATTTTAAAAGGAGCCCATGATAATTTGGAAAATATAAATAATTTATATTTCACATGGCTTAATCCTACACTGATTATTTCTAGCCATTAATTAATCTACTAAACCCTTTAGGCCTCCAACTAATGATGATTATTTTTAATTTATATAAATCCTTAATCTAATTTTATAATTGATTTTATTCTTATTTTTATTTATAACTAAACTATATGTCATTATATTTTTATTTGAATTTTTTGTTGTTATTTTGGATTTCTCTGAATTGTTTTCTAATTGGAAAAAGGAATTTAACAATGATAGATGGGCCATGAACAAGTCATAAATACACAGAGAAAGAACAGAGGAAGGCATAGAAACAGAAATAGGGGAGGCAGTCGGGGGTGCTCCGGGCGTGCTCTGCATTAGTGAGGGTGACCATGGCGGCAACCGATGACCAGCAAAATGGGTTGCGGTGCTCAGCATGAAGCTTGGGCTCCAATAGCATGGTCGGAGATGCACTACAGTAGTGGCGGCGGCAACAACACAACAACCCAGAGCATTAGCCAAGCAGGGGCTAAAACAAAGGAATAGAGCATGTCACGAGAGTGGACGGTGGACGCGGAGGTGAACCAAGGGGTGCCAACGACAACAAACAGGGGCAGATCGGTGAGCTCACCCTGGCGGTGGCATCTTGGAGAAGAACCCAAATTGGAAATTGGGGTAAGAAGACGGAGGTGTGGAGATGCTCTGGTCCCAAAGAATTGGGAGGAGACTCACTAAGAGGAGAATGGTGTTAGCAGCGACAGTTTCGGCCGTGCACAAGGATGATGATGGCACCGGTGAGCTATAGGTGAGGAAACTCCCAATCACTTGAGGGAAAAAGTAGAGGGTGGTTGGGAACATGTTTTGACATGAAAGGACGTGGAATAATCTCACCAGCGAGGTGGCTGCACACGGGCGATGTTCGCGGCCGACACGTAGTGATGGGTTTGCCGCTTAGACGTCAATGGGGAGGGGTTGAGATGGAAATATGGAGGAGAGGGAGACCAAGGTGATGACATGCTCAGCTTGGCCTAAATGGGGACGAGGTCTCAGTGTCTTCTTGTGGTGTTGCAGTGGTTAGGCATGAGTTCTCGCGAACGATCGTGGCTCCAGCACACGTGTGTTCTGGCAATGATGGGACAATGTCGCGACGCAGCATAAGGGTGCAAGGCTCAAGGCGTGGTGTAGGGCTTGAGGCAGCTACAATCCATGTCCCTTCTATTGTTCTGCTCACACGTAAGATAGAGAGAGAACAACGGCCTAAGGGAAGAAGATGAACACGGAGTGCTGCTCAGTAGGCATGGGCCGATTGGATTTCACTGAAAAGAGGGGAGGTTTAAGATTTTAGCTAGGATTAGGATTTTCATTTGAATTTGGAAGTTCAAATTTTGGAATGATTTTGCACACTGGGACTTTGTAGGAGAATATTCTTATTTGCCCTCAATTAAATTTTGGAATTTTGTCAATCCAAACTTGATTAAATAATTTTGAATTTAAATTTTTATTTTTGAATTTTCAATTTTGTTTAGAATTTGAATTTTGAATTTTGGGAAGGATTTCCACATAAGGATTTTCAGAGATTTTGAATAGCACACAAATAAGTTTCTAAAAATTTTGAAATTCAATTTTTGTGCCATGAAATTTTCTTTTTAAAATTTAAATTCAAGACAACATTTTTGAAAACATTTTCAAATGCAACAAGAGTTTTGAAATTCATGAAATTTAGGAAAATTTTAAATTGGACCTAAATGTGGGCTGATGCAAAACCTACCCACCTTAAAAGAATCTTGTCCTTGAGATTCTAATAGACTAGAGAGGGAGATGGTAGGGATAGGGTGAAGGAGAGGTACAAAGGGCATGGAGGTGCCTGAGTTGCCTTGCTAGTTTCTGCTGTGGTGAGTTTTAAGGTGGCTTGGAGACTTGCTAGTTGTAGTTTGGCTGTCTTGGTCAACAATAGTCTCATAGAACAGTTCTTGGGGCAATGGTCCTATCCTTCACAGAGGAAACAAGTGACCTTGCTAATCAAGCATTCTCTGGGTGGGTGGTCGTCATTGCAATTGGGGTAGTTCACCTGACAATGACTTGCGCGATGTCCTTTTTCACCACAACATCTACATGCCATCTGGTTCTTTGGGCAATCTTCCAGTTGATGGTGCTCTTCACAACTGGGACAATAGGGAACTGGGCATGCGAAGTGGTAATATTCTATTTGTCCACAGGTGGAACATGGGCCGCGTGCAATTTGTTGTTTTGGCGGGCAGAATTAGGCAACGTGTCCTGTCGCACCCTACTCAAAGCAAGTACCACTTGGCTACGTCTCAAGGATTGGTGGTAGTGGATCATTTAGTGAAGCCTGCTTCTTCCTGGGGTTATTGTGAGTGATGCATCATTCCTGGCCATAGCTGAAGCTAGTGATGACGATATCCTTAGCTCGATTTTGTATATTCTTCTGAGGACATCCGGATGCATAGTGTCCTGTGCTGCCACAATAATAGCAAATGACTTCCTGGAGGGTTTTGCCTGATGATGTGCCTTTATTGCCTTTGTCTTGATTGGTTCCTACTAGCGATCCTGGCGAAGTGGGGCTAAACGAAAATTTGTGCTGGTAGTTAGGGATTCGAAGACTGGCACTTGGCTTCATCTTTTGCTTACTATTGGATGGTCTTGACTTCTTCTTGGAGATCGTTAGTTAGGTCCTTATGTGGCTTGTCATCGTCCTAAGGAATGCAGATTTAGTTAACATCAGTAGTCTAAAGAGCCACATGAAATCCATTCCTTTTATTCAGAACAGTTCTAACTTCTAACCCCACAAGACCTATTCAACATGTCAGTTTCTTCACAAAGACTTCCATTCCAAGCTTATGTGACGAAGTCTGAAACAGACAATGTCAACTTTCACACGCAAACATGCAAAATCTCCTCACGACTCGGTTAAGGTGCCTAGAAATGCACTTAGTGGTGAAGTTGAAAGATCAAAGTATTAGGGTCATCAGAAATTCACACTTCAATGTTCTAAGTTGAAATGTGTCATTGCTTGAAGCATTTGCTGGAATACACATTTAAATGTTTAGCAAAACATCATTGGGTGTAAATTATTCTTTGTGGATCACATGCCCAAAGAAACTTAATTACTATACCAGGATCTTTTTTAGAAATTATATATAACATATCCAGCACTTCTTTTCGGATATTTGGACTAATACTGCAAGTAAAAATAATGTTAGATAGATTAATCATTCTACAACAAATTGGTTGGGAAAAAAAGATCTAATACAAATTGTCTCTGAAATGAAACTTTCTAAAAGACTAAGAGATCAGATACAATATTACCATGATTCCAAAACTGTATAAGATAGACCTATTTAGCGTTTCATTTTTAAACCATAACAATATAATATTATTGTTCAAAAAGAGGGTTTATATTTAAAACCAGACACACTTGGCTATAACTTGTTTTTAGCATTTCATTCAAAGGTTGAATAGTGAAAGGTGTAACAATATTATGAAATTCTAGAATTTTGCATAATGGCCATCAGAAAATGACAAAGAAGTTCCCTATCCCCATTCCCTCCATCATACATTGTCCAAATTTAATCCCTAGAAAATGATATAGGTGTCAGCATTATATACCTTTGATTCTGAATAATTGCAGCAAAATGTGATTCTATGTATCAGGAAATAGATTATGGATGGGCATAGCAATCGTTAAAATGAGATGAATACTATCATTCCAATGATAAATACCAAGAAGAATGACATAGAGAAGAGCAGGATAGCCATGTCATGTCATCTATAATGTTCAAGGCAACATATGTACTAAGAAGTCCAGAAGTGACCAAAAGTTATAATGCAAACTTGAAGAGATGTACCACTCTTTTCAAGCCTTTAGAATAATCGATTGTGTAGTGATTAAGGAATGCATATTTCATATGCCTTCTCGTAGTGACATGAAAAAATAAAACAATGACCAAAGGTTTGACGACAAACTAACCTTGATGCAAATGCAACTAAGTGACTAATATCCTAGGAAGAATGATATCACCAAAGCAATATTGACATATTGTGAACCTTTTAAGCCAATGATTTTTTTCTTCAATCTAGAGGCCCATGGAGTGTTCACTGAACTTACAGATGACTATAATGAACTAACCCTCTCTTTCAAATACCAAGGTAACAAAAAATCGACCAGTAAGGGGTAATGCCACAAAGAAGTTACGATTTCAATAGCTAATCGACCAGTAAGGGGTAATACCACAAAGAAGTTACGATTTCAATAGCTATGACTGGTGAGTGGATTGACATCTTGCTCACTGATCAGGCATTGTCATCCATCCTCTGATTCCACCTTCTCTTCTCTACTTGAAGTTGAGCCATGCTCATTGCCAGCCGTTTGGGCACCGCCACCCGATATGGCTTGGTGCCACTACCTAAGCTGCCTCCCAACACTACCGTCTAGCCACCTCTTTTCTCACTCAGGACAAAATTATTTGCAAGACTTATGCATTAAACCAAAATTAACAAACAGTGTTCACTGAAATATAAATAAAAACATGTCTAAGTGAGATGGACAAACATTGAATCAACATAGCATTTATGTGAAAATAGCAATCACTATTTCAAAATGAAAATGGCAATTATTGATTTGACGTTCTCCTTATATCAAAACAAGTAAACCTACATTGAATTAGCATACCATTCACATGAAAGTAACAGAAGAAAAAATCTTAATTGCTCATGTCACCAAGAAGCAACAATCAGCAAAAAAGAAGGGGGGTTCACATGAAACAATTAAACAACCATCAGATGATAAAATTTTAATATTTGAAAAGGGGATTTACCAAAATTATGAGCATCCAATAGCCAAGCACCGACCAAAAGTCCCCTCCTTCTCTGACAACTTGTGGATGTCCGTCACGCTGCAGCGCCACCCGAAGGCTCAACTATGGGCCTATCGCATGATCCGTGACAGGGCTCGACTGCAGCAAGGAAGCTTTGCATCTAGCAACTAGCCAAGAAGCAGGTGGATATGAACATCCTATCGAGTGGGAGCAGGTGGATGCAGGCATCCCATCGAGTGGCATCAATGCAGAGCAAAAATTGATTGCCTGGGCCATCGAGAGGCAACTGCGACAATGGAAGTGGTACATACCAGGCATAGCCTCATACCGCATCTTCGTCCCTTAGTTTAGGGCATGCAATGTTGCATGAAAGTAGGCATTAGTAACATGGCGAGCAGCGAGGAGTGGGAGGTCAGAAATCCCAAGGTAGTAAGAAGGATGGTAGTAGCTCCAACAAGGACGGTAGCACCCTGAGCGTGAAGGCCGGTGGCTCCAAAACTGCATGACGCTGAGTGAGAATGAGGGCGTGTCAGATCAGGATCAACGGCAAAATGTGTGGATGGCGAACGGATAATGCATGTAGATCTGAGTGATAGAGAGGGGAGGAAAGAGAGACATGCAGGAGGTGGGTCGTCCATTACCAAGAACGGGGACAGAGAAGCTGGAGGCGGGTTTTTCACCATCATATTTTCTTCTTTCGCTATTTCTAGGGGAGAGTGCATGGGATGATCGGGGATTAAACTCCTCTCATCTAGTGCCACTGTGAGAAGAGGGTGGTGGTGGGAGCGTGCGGAGAGGAGGGTGGGGTAGGTGGATGGAATTTCTGGGTAATTATCTTCAATTTTAAGGAGTGGAGAGGTGCACGAGATGGATCGCCTAGATCCTATCTTGTGGCCATATTGGATGACTACAGAGAGGGGAGGGGGAACAGATCATCACCAACTCGGGAGAGGGAACGGATCACCGCCAACTTATATTTTTAAGTAGTAGAGATAATCTTGTTGTTTAACCAGTTATGGCTTATGATTAGCTAAGATTTTCATATCGAATGAATCTATGCTATCTTTTCAGGAAAAAAAGATTGATATATGGTTAATGCTTTTTAGATGTATGTGGCATTACAATTCCCCTTATATTTTCTTGATGTAGGATATAGAAATACTTGATTGGGAAGAAACTTTTCCAAAATACAACCCTCGGGTCTTCCAAAGGACCAGTGATGAGAGGTGGTCAAGGTACTCATAGCATCATTCTATTAGAGTTGGTGGTTGACAAATCCAAATATCTCCTTTGTTAGGAACATGAACAGATTATGACCACACAAGGGATTTCTTCACACTAGCACCTGGTTTAGAGATCCCATGTTGCATCAACTTTGCCATTTCTTTATGCTTTCTCCTTTAGTTTTATTCCATGATTGAAGAATTTTGGATTCTCCGTAGATGCATGGAACACAATATATTCTGAACTTGATGTGTTGAACGTGGTTCATTGAAATGAATGATGGCACTATGTCATGGATCATGTGTCCATACTCTATTCCATATCTGACATTTGAAATTAGCCTTTAGTGAACAACAACAACATTAGTTTGTACTGTATTTCTTTTTCTTTCTGTGACTCGCATTGGTTGTATTGAAGCGGTAGAAGATGTGCTCGGCAGGCAAGAACGAAAGCTGCATGTGTCATCGCCATCCGTGTGCTGATGAATTTACAGCAGAAGCTGACGCTTGGGAACTTGGTTGTGTGACGCCTTTCGGCCAACAAACGACGTCGTGAGAGGTGGGCAGTGTTGAGCCTAGTGCATTCGTCAGTGCGTGCCCCACATCTGAGGCATAAACTGGTGATGTTTTCTCTAGGAGCAGCGTTTGGTTCCACCTACTTGGGTCACGACCAAACATGTCACGGAGACCCTTGAAACAACCTCAGAAATCCAAAAGAACTTTGAATCTTTTTGGATCTTTGTTTGCCCTCCTAATCCCTCTCTAAACCTACCTAACCACCCCCTAAAAAGACCTTGTGGTGATCACCCTCCCCTGGCTCCCGCCTTCTCCCTCTCACTAGCGCCGCCCGAATGCCACCTCCTCCCTTGCGCCATGTGCCCACCTACCCGGGATTCACGGCGTCATAGCCCTAGCACCCCCACTCACGCCATCAACCACCAGCATGGTCTCCCATGCTCCCGCGTCCCCTTACTAGCTGCTCCCGCCTCGCCTCGCTCGCCCGATGGAATGGAACGGCACTCCCGCCGTGCACCCGAGCAAGCTCAGCCATCCACGTGCTCTAAGCCATATCCCAAGCCGTCTCTTTCCCACCAGCTCTTGTAGGTGTCGTGGACCTATCCGCATGGCCGCCCATGCCTCCCCATAAGGTTCCCTCATCCTCCGCCCTTGTGTAGCAGCGGCTCCCGCGCCCCATAGCTCCCACCGCCTCATCCCTCCTCTTTAACTCAATTGCGTCCGCAAGCAACACCGCACCATCCTCTTTTGCCCTCCAGCCAACCCAATTGCTTTCTCTCCTGCCGTAATTCTCCCATTGTCGTCCCCTAGTATCGGTAGGTTCCCGTGCCGATCTCTCTCCTCGCTCAACAAGAGTTCAATTCCTCACACCCATAGCATCACCAAGACATCACTTTCACAAATCCCAACTCAATTTCGAGGAAGTTTTTCCCTAGCAGCTTGGCACCATGAGCTCCTCACCGGCCACCACCCCCTCTCCGTGGATGGCCTCCATGAGAAACTCTCGAGCTAAATCTACACTTTTCCCGTGATCCTCACCCTCCTTAGATGGTCAAACTGGAACTCTCTTCGCTTAGACACCTCTGAAGACCTCCCGAGCCGCCACCTTCCTCACTACCTTATCCCTCGCCGGTGACAGCCATCTCTAACTCTCATGTCAACTTGAGTCCAAAAATAGGTTCCCCACCCTCCCCGAAACCTTTGAGTACCGGTCTTGGCCCCTGAGAAGCCCCGTCAAAGCCAGACCGTAGTGGGGAAGCGCGCTCTGTTCTCCCTCACTGTGTGCGGCGAGAGGAGGATGATGACTCCCCGAGGGGAGGCGTGACTCAATCTGGGGCGTCGGCACCCATCCAACGATGCCAAGCGCAAGAGCGCTGTCCCTGGGTTGAGACGCTCGCGAACGCGCTGACGTGGACCACTTGTGGACCCTCCACGCATGATCCGACGGTGGCCGCTTGCACTCGTTTGCTCCCGGGCCGCGCAGCTGCGTGCGCACGTGAACTGGGCCGCGCCTGACGGCCCACCCCACGTTTTAAACCACGCCCGCTCTCTCCCACGCAAAATCCCGGGCCGGCCCACTACTGTAGCAAGCACAGTGCCCCTCTCCTTTTAACAGAACCACTTTTTGCATATAATATCTAGTTTGATTTGTTTCGAAGCCTTGGTTTCTTTTTCGATGTCTTTTAAACCTAGTTCCACTCCCAAAATTCCAACCTAACCCATTTTAATATTTATTTTGGCATTTATTTTCCTTTTCTTTTTCCCGTAGCCGAAAAATCCCAAAATTTCTTCTTTGGAATCGTTTCGTTGCTCCGATTCTAATTCCGATGTCCGTTAACCCAAACCCTACTGCCAAAATTTCAAACCCAAGCCATTTGTCTATTTTATTTTTGCATTTATTTTTCTTTTTTCTTTTTCATAGGTTATTTCTTTTATGTATTTATTTTCTTTCTAGCTTATTTAGGAGCAAGCTTAGAAATTGATTTATTTTTGTTTTGTTTTTCGTTAGTTCGCAAGGATTTCGAGGTAGTTGTTCTGGACCCCGAACCAGCTCCAACACTTTACAAGATCGTGGAAGTTTCCGATCCGCAAGGCAAGTTACAAATTTTGAACATCTTGGCCCCATAAATTTCCATACTATTTAGTCACAGTATTTTCATTAGTACTAATTGTCCAGTTATTTGATTACAAATAAATGTTTAGAATAACATATCACATTTAGTTATGTCCTACCACCGATAAATGCTCGTTTTACTTTACGGCCATATTCACCTTGACAACTCTAGGTTTATTAAATTAAACTATGCATAATCATCGCACAATCTCACATAAAATAACGAGCTATCATGGACCTAGTAGTTCACCGGAAAAACTATTTAAAATGTGCTAGGGTAGGGTGGAAGCCGTGGAGTGCCCTAAGTGGACAAGTCCACAACCCTACCCTAGAGTGGAGAGTGCAGCAGACAGGTGTCGATACAAGTATTGGACGGGACCTAGTCGTGGTTGGCAGTCTTAGGAGAAAATATAAGGACTAGACCCTTATGCTGAATATAAAGCATACTATTGACCGCCACTTTAATTGAACCACAAGTATATGGGCGAATACTCGCGTACACACACAACGGTAGGGTGGGACGGAAGCCGTGGAGTGCCTTGAGTGGACAAGTCCACAACCTTACCTTAGGGTGGAGAGTGCAGCGATATTGGGCGGACCTAGACCCTTATGCTGAATATAAAGCATACTAACCGCTCAACCACAAGTATTGAACTGTTAATCCTGATCCGGTAACTACTCACTTTAATTGAACCCCTACAGGAGTACGGAGTGAGGTATGGGTGAGTTATCGAGTTAATACGTAATTTGTCGTACATACACAACGGTAGGTCTTCACGAAACTTGGGCGGTCGATCGCAGCTTGTGCGGTCGTACGCGTTTCGAATTGGCCCGTGGATACCCAGTGTAGTGAAGGTCAAAACCTATTGGGTAGGGTCTATACATTAAATTGAGCAGAGAAAGATCTGGTTTTCTTAATTCAGTCACACACTAGCTGAGCGTGTCTATTGCATGACATTGGTAATTGAGATGTCTTGTGGGTAAAGCTGAGCAACTCTGCAGAGTGAAATCAAGAATACGTCGTTCTTCCGGTTAATAAAGCTGTGTTTGATGGGTGAATCCAGTAGCGAGGCATAAGTAGTTTTCTGGATATTTTAATCTGTGTAAAATGAACAAGAAATGTTTTAAGACCCCCAATTTCTTAATTAGTATAATGGAGTTTATTGTTTTAAACTATTTACAATTAAAACTGCATCCACATAAAATAATAAAACCAGCATACTCCCTCCCTTATAAACTCCATGCATGTATTAATTTAGGGTTTACCATTGTAATTTGCTGAGTAAGGTTGATTGTACTCAAATTTGTTATAATTCCACCCCCATTAGATGCCAGAAGAAGGAAGCGCATTTCAAGTGTTCGTGTAGGGTTATGATCGCATCCAGGCGTTCCTGTGGGAGTTTTTCTTCGGATCTTCTAATTATAAGGTATAATTTGGGCTTGGACGCCCATAAAACTGATAATTGACTGCTAGATCTTATTTCTGTCAAACTAATCTTTTTTAAATGTCCGTAAGCAGGCTCGACACTCCCTGTCCGCAACAGAACTCCTGGGCTGTTGTGGGACGTACGACGCCCCTGTTCCCAGGGACGGGGGAGTTACAACCCTCGCCGCTATTGGCTCCAACCATGCCTCTGTCTAGTGACTATCACCTACTGCAGCCATTGGCACCATCATCAGTGCCTGCGGCCACCATCCCTAAGGCATAATACCTCACTATTGCCCACCAATGAACATATTGTGAATGGTGCCATCGCCACCTCATTGGTTACCGTTGGGAATTTAAGGTCGGGGCTTGTTGGGCACTCCAAAAGGAGGATTTCTTTGTCGCCATACCACTCCTTGCTGGTTGCCACCAGAGAATCAAGGCAAATCTCTTTAGTTGGGCAAGCAAGAAAAAACAATCTTTATCTTATTTTAAAAATGGGAGCCACTAGCGCCATTACTTATGACGGGAAGCTTCTTATTGTGCATTTTTCCCATTGTTAGATCTAACTTGGATGGATTTTCACCGTTCAATTTGGCACAATAGAGAAGTTCATCTCTGCTCGATCTCTAACTATACTGCCTCGCCAGAGCTTCAGCTTACTAGAGTAGAAGGAGACCATGGCAGATGGCCTCCCTCGAGCATGAGCGCAGTGACCTTAGACCAATGGCTGGCATCGGAGCTTACGATACCGGTGCGGGGGCTTATAATGCTGGTTGTCATAGTTTGCTTCCAAGAAGGGCACATAAGGAGGGAGAGAACGATGTCCTAGCCACCGTCGATTCACCGAAGCCCTAGCTTGCTGGAGGAGCAGGAGGGACGAAGGAGAAATAACCCGTTGGTTGCAATAAATTTATAAAAGATGTGCATGTAGAGAGAGCAAGAGAGAGGAGGAAGAGTAGGAGGATCACGGATGCGACGGTGGCTAGTTACTGGAGAAGAAGTGCTAGTATGTGAGAATAGGGATTGAGAGGAGTAGACTTGTGGGTGAATGGATGAGGATGAAACAACTAATTCGATCTAGTGCAACAAAAAATCCTAAAAGCACAACAATTAGCTCCTAAGCTTACAACAAATCTTTGATCCAATTGCAATAAGCACGAAATTAACAAATAAAAATGTGCAACAAATTTAAACTATTGGGACAACAAATACAAGAACCTATTACAACAAAAATTAAACCTTGTTGTGACAATAAAGAAAACGTCCAAATATCTGCAACATTTGATGTTTTGTGCAACAATATTCAAAAACAACAACTGCAACAACTCAGGCTGACCTAGAGTCAACATTTGAGATGAGTATAGAGAAGGATGGGGACAAGCCATCGCATTCACCAGCGGACTTGGATCTAGTAGAGTGAGGCTAGCACTGCTTACCCCCAACTCCTCTGGCCTCGGCCCTACCAAATCCGATGAGATCGAACCACGGTGGAAACAAAGTCTGGCAAATTCTGGCCTCTCCACAAAAGGCACCTCCACGTAAGCTCTAACCATGGTGTATGGCTTTCCTCAAGCGCAAGCTACGAGAAGAGTGAGAGAGGAGGGCAGGGGTAGGAGTGAGAGCACCAAGCTCCTAGCCTCTGGTGAGATACAGTGGGGCAGGAGCAGCTGAAGAGAACTAACGATGGGAGAGGATAAGGATGATATTTGTGTGGTAGTGGTTTGACCTAGGTGAGGCACCTGATATGAGTCTTATGTATCGAATGTAAGAGCCATATCATTTCCCAAAAAGAAATTTACTTTATTACAACCATCACAACATTTTGACAATATTTATGCTACAAATGGAGAGAACATTTGCAACAAAATCACATCTTATGCAATAAAACATCAGATGGTCTAAAGAAAATACACAACAAATTACTAGAATACATGCAACAAATTCATCTTAATTGTGCAACATTGAAAAAATAGAAGGCAACATCTCAACAATGCCTCTTGCTACAACATCGCCACAATGCAACAAAACAAACTATTTTTGGCAACAATCAAGTGAATGTGTTGCAAAAAAATTATAAACATACAAACAAAACCCACTAGAGAAAAAAAGAAGGCAATAGTGGTGGCATAGCTTGTAGTAGGAGTAGGAAATGACCGTCCGAAGGCATCATCGCCTAGTGCCCATATCAAACAAGGGTGAGATTGGAGCACACCACCACCACCCCTGCTTGAGCTCCTTACTCGAGCTTAAGAGGTCTCAACACTCTACCTTGGAGCTCACCACTATTTGGCCCCTCCCAAGCTTGGGAGGCCTTGAAGACCCGCCGCTACCGCGACAGGTGGAGCTCCGACTAGAGCTTCCTGGAGAGCGATGACAAGCATGGAGAGAGAGGGACAGGGTCGGAGGGGGAGGGAGGGAGGCATGCATGGCCTGGCTATTCCCATGCCATGAACTTTGGCCATTGATGATAATGAGCCGTAAAAGAGGATGATGAACAGTGGAGGTAGATGGAGAGGGGGGAAAGCGATAGAGAAGGGGAATGTATAATATAGGAATGGTGGAGTTAAGCTATGACTAAAGCATACGATGCTTTTGATGCCATCGGATGTCTTTCCAATATCAATATCTTTAGAAATTCCTTTTGTTATTTTAGGGTGTAATTAAATCAAGAGCTCATCGTGAAACATAATTTGTCATTTCCCCATCTAGAAAATAGAAACAAAATTGCTAACCACATGATAACCTAGCAGTGTGGTACCTTGTCTCTTCAACTTATGACGAAAGTTTAATTCCCACCATCCATAGGATTAGTGGTTTATTTCTATGGATTTTTCACCAGCATTTTCAAGAATTTGAACCTACGACATATGGGTTGTGGGGCTTAAGATCATTGTATTAGCCAGGTGATCCTAGAAAGTAGGAACAAAATTTGTTATATCACATTTGCCAACCAAACTTGTCGGATCCCAAAAAGTAGGATCAGCGACCGAGCGCTTGCTCGGTTGGCAAGGGCTGTCAGTGGACGCCCCCCGCCTGCCTGGCTTCAAGCCATGGCGCCACCCTTTGGCACTGTTCATATGAATAGTGCCCTCTGAGTATACACGCGCATATGGATGTGTTCAATGGTCAAAGCGCATGCCCACATTCTTGGAGATCTTGAGTCTCCGTTTCTGGTCTCAAGCATGTACTTTAGATGCATCCATATAAATATGTGTAGGTATATATGTGTAGTGTTAAGTGGGTGTATGTGTGAATACATCTTTATTCTACTTATGAGCTCAAAACAAAATTTGTAGGCCACACTTGCCAGCCAAACTTGCCAGGTGTAGGGCTCCACGGTGTACACAAGCCAAGGCTGGCCGGAGCTCGAATATCGAGGCGAATCTCAAGCCGCCCACGAGTCCACAGCTGTCACGAAGAATCCAGCCCGATTGAGCCCAGACGAGCCGAACCCTACTCCCACCCGTGCCCATCGGCTCATTTGCGCGTCTCCGTCGCGCAGACTTCTCTTACCTATCGATTTCTCTCCACGAGAGCGGAGCCCTACCTAGGGTTTCACCCGCCGCCGTCGATCCAGCCTCGCTCGCAATGGATGCCGGCCGCAAGCGGGGTGCGCCGGAGGGCGCCAACGGCGCCAAGCGCGCGAGAGGTGAGCACCTTCTGGGCTCTCTTGTTCCGCTTACTTCCTGGCTTATGTAGTTGCTTATTGTTCGGATCTGGTGAAGCCCTGGCTCGTGAGGTGCCTGCGGCTTGGTGAGAGCTGTGGTTTTGGCTGGGGAAGTCTGGAGGAGGAAGATTTGGGGTGGTACGAGCTTGTAGCGGCCTAAAATTTCCATAGTTTTAAGCGCCATCTTTAATTTCCCGGTTTGGTGTGAAGGGATGTGGCACATGAGTGTCGTTTAGGTTTTCTCAGGGACTTTTTTTTTGGGTGGAGGTGGGGGGGGGGGTCTCTTTGTAAGATTTGGAGCTGTGATTCGTGACTTAGTGTACCTGTCATATTCTTTGCAGGATCTGGCTACTTTTATTTTCTGTTTAGATTAGAGCGCTGCCTTTTTTTAATTTCAGTAAAGGTTTATTGTGCTAAGTAAAAAAATCCTGCTAGTTTCCAGTGTCTGAAGCGATAATTGTGCGAGTAATTTAAGTGGTAAGGCATAGCTTGTGTATTGGACCTAAATTGCATCATTAGCGATTTGTTTACCATTTGAGAAGGTAATGCCCTGTGACCTGTGTTTCTGAAATGAATAATGTATACTTGTTTTTACAAGTGCCAAGATTTAGTAAATAAACATGGTATTAACCGGCAAAAGTAATAAATTTGATGCAACAGAATCGGAGTCATTTCAAATGGGTGTAGGAAGCAAATCGAAGCCATGCACCAAATTTTTCAGGTTCTAATCTAATTTAAAATGAACTCCCACATGGTAACATCTATTATTATGCAATTTGCTGTATTTAGATTAAAATTTTGCTATGTTGCTAAAAGTTGTGCTTGTGGCTAACAAATGAGTTAAGCGAGATTGTGCTACAGGTTCTTGTATAATGCAAGCTTAAGAACATTCGATGGGGTAAAATTGGAACCTGCTGCTGTGTTTATCTCCGAAAATGTGAATGATGCAAGTATGCAGCAACAGTTATAAGGATAAGTAACTTTTTTTGAGATGAACAATCAGTCAGTAACACCCATGGTACAGGATTACCTGCAGAAATCAAGATAAGAAGATTGAACATGTCATATGGAGACTGCAATTGAATGCCCATTGTGAAATTATGCCACTTATGCCCTTGATAGCATTCAATATTTCTAATCAATGTGATGCATGCAGGATCTGTTTAGACTAACAAGTACCAATATCATATGTTAAGCTTAAAATTCCACTTGCAAAGATATGTTTCTTTCCATATCTTTGATAACTGCCAATGGATAATGGTGTTTAATTATGGCAAAGTGATATAAGCTACTGTTAAAAATTTTTATGGCAAAGTGATATATGCTACCGTTAAATTTTTTATAAGTTACAAAAAAATCGTTTATTATCTTGTGATGTTGCTGAATCGCATATTAAACTTGAAACATGTTGTGCTGTTCCCATGTTCATGGAAGTCCCAAGATGGTGTTTGAAGATAAGACAATAAGAAATAGCTTCTTTGACAAAATAGACTTTGATTCTAAAATGTTCTTAGTTGCTTCTGTTATGTGGTAAATCAACTATTCTGTGATTATCATTCCAACAAATTCATTTCATTGATGCCTTTTGTTATTCACCCCTATGCTCTTGTTGTGATACTTTTAGTCTTTTACACTGAAGTTCATTACATCATCATGAGGTAGCTCCTCAGTTTTAAATTTTTGATATATATGCTGATATGCACCATCAAACTTCCATCATTAATATATAAGATATCGTCTAGATTTGTCCCGTACAAATGATACTACATAATCCTGTCAAAAGTAGTTTCTACTGATAATCATATTCATGTTGCCAATCGAGATACTACTGTAGTTTGTTAATAATTAATTTTTGATGGCATTTATATTAAAGATCACTTGCAAAAGAATGGAGGTAGTGTCATTTTGTTTTGTCATTCACTCGAGATATCTGCCATTGGTTATCTAATAATGTTGTATTCTTCAACTAATATATCGAAATCTCTTTCATCATTATTGACGCCATTTGCGAATCATTAGTTGTGTGACAGTTTCGAAATTGTTGTGCTAATTTACTTGCTTATGTGGTATTATCTTTGTGCAGCACTGCTGGTTGTCCCTTTGGTGCGAGCTGCCATTTTCTCCATAACTTCCCCGGCGGCTATCAGGCTGTTGCACAGATGACCAACTTGGGTGGCCCGGCTGTTGCAGCTCCTCCGGGAAGAATGCCTTTGGGAGCTGGTATTCCTGATGGGCCACCTACACCCTCTGTGAAGACTCGCATGTGTAACAAGTACAACACTGCAGAAGGATGTAAATGGGGGAACAAGTGTCACTTTGCTCATGGAGAGAGGGAGCTTGGAAAGCCCATGCAGTTGAACAACTCAATGGTACCTCCAATGGGACCAAGGCCCAATGGTCACTTTGAGCCCCCTCCAATGCCTGGCCCAGACATGGTTCCTCCCTCAACCTTTGGTGCGTCAGCCACAGCCAAGATCAGTGTTGATGCATCCCTTGCTGGTGCCATCATTGGGAAGGGTGGGGCTAACACGAAGCATATATCCCGAATGACTGGGGCCAAGCTAGCCATCCGGGACAACGAGGCCGAACCCAACCTTAAAAACATTGAGCTTGAGGGAACGTTTGATCAGATCAAGCATGCTAGTACAATGGTCAAGGAGCTGATTGTTCACATTGGTGGTAACGCCCCTCCTCCAGCCAAGAACCCAGCAAGGGGTTCTCACGCGGGGGGGCCTGGAAGCAACTTCAAGACCAAGCTGTGTGAGAACTTCAACAAAGGGTCCTGCACATTTGGAGACAGGTGCCACTTCGCCCATGGTGAAAGTGAGCTACGCAAACCTGCTGCTGCTTGAGAGATGCATGCTGTGGGCTATGCTGATTAGTGAGTACCTGTGAAGTCTGAGCACCAGATCTGGGGTCAATTGCCCATGGTGAAATGAGCTGTGTGTTGAGATACTTGATACTTTTCGTGGCTTCTAGTTGTCAGACTGCTGTAACTCTGAAAATGAGAGCGCTCAGTTGGGCGTTTTTTTTTTTTGTGGCTTTTGGTTTTTCATTATAGTTAGCTTATTTTACATTGTAGCAGTTGGTAGTTTTTTAGCGTAATTAAATTTAAAATAGAAAAAAAGATTATCCTATTACAGATAATGCAAAGATATACGGGGAAAAAAAGACAAAAACACTAGAAATAGTAAACTAAAAGTTGAAGTTGAAACGAGCGGGGTTTACCATATTGTTTCATCCTTTTTTCATCCAATTTCGTACCATCTCTCATGCACTTCTGACCAGGGAGGGGTGCAATCGCAGCGGAGATAGGTGGATATCACTTATCATCAAGGTTCCAAAAGGCGCTATTAAGCGCACGCTTCAGCACGCTCAAGTGCGACGCGAAGGGGTCACGCGCGGCTTTGGGGCATAAGCGCTCCCGAGGCGGCATGACCGCTTCAGCGGAAGTAAGCGGGCGCGGAGGCGGTGGAGGCGGAGAAAAGCGCCGCGGAAGCGACACGCCGCGAGCTAGGCGGGAGGGGTTGCGCGGGAGGACAAATTGTTGCGCGCAGGGATAAAGCGAAGTCGCGGGATAGGGTTGGGAACGAGACTCGCGCCACGCCGACTGGTCGAGCTCGTCGACCTCCTCGTCTTCTTGCTGCGCACCCACGTGCCGCGACCCCGAGGCCCGAGCTACTCCGTCTCCTGCATCTCGTGGTTGCCACTCCGATATCCGGCGCCCCTCCTCTGGGGCCTCTTCCCAGCGTCCATCAAGGTGAGCTCCTCCGCTCCTCCCTCCTCCGGTTCTCCCCCTCCCTTCTCCCTCCTCCCTTCTCCGGTTCTCCCCCTCCCTTCTCCCTTCTCCGGTCCAGCAAGGCAATCAGGAAGAGTAGAAGTAGTCCTGCCAATATATTTCGAATCAGGAAGAGTATAAGTAGTTCTGAACTGCTAGCTGGTCCAATATATTTCGAATCAGGAAGAGTAGAAGTAATCTTGCACGATGCGAATCTCTGCAACTTGGCATTTGGATGTTAGTTACAACTTAAAGCCCAAGTTACTTGCACATTCTTCTGCTCTAAAAAAGGCAAAAGAAAGAAAAATGACATGGAATGTAGAGACAAATAATGTAGATTTCTTTTTCTTTTTGTACTTTTAGACAGGTCACGTTCTTTTTGTTTCTGATGGTACTATTGTGTGACTTCAACATCAGTGTTTAATGATACCACATGATTTACTCAAAACTGTAATTGATCTCTTGGGTTGTTACAGGTGCTGACAATCTGATACCAATGGAATTGGCCCTGAAAATTGCAAGCAAGATTAGAGCTGGTGAACAATTTACAGTGTATGTAGTCATACCAATGTGGCCTGAAGGAGTCCCTACAGCAGCCTCTGTACAAGAAATTCTGTTCTTTCAAGTAAGTTCCTTTTCTTTTCCTTTTCTTTACAAAAAAAACTGCAGCTGTTAGGAAACCAAAACTATTTTGAGTACCTAATTGATGTTTCCCATCTCTGTTAGGAACAACTTGACAACATGAAACCAACAATTGCTCAGCTAGACCAGTTCAGGAATAAGATCAAATGAGGTATGTTTCTGTTTATATTTCTCCTCAAGTTGACAACCTATTACATGAAAAATCTGGCAACATAATCTGAGCTAAACACATTGTCACTAGTTGATAAAGCCTATTATATTTTTATCACGCTACAGTACAAAACGCTTAAGCACGCTTAGGAACGCTTAAGCTCTAGGCAGTGGGTCACCGCTCACTTAGCGCTTAACGCTTTTTGTAACCTTACTTATCATGTATCCTATTTCGTATTTTTTTTCTTGGAGTTGGAGTTAGATATAGATAGTATCGGATATTTATTTCTCCATTCTATATTCATTCTGCAAGCTTTTAAACGGTTGATCGAATTAAAATTATACCCTTCTTTATATCCTTACACAAGACATTGAACAATAAGAGTGCAATCAGAGCAATCACGAAGAGACTAATCGTCGAGATGTTAAAAAAGAACACTTAATATTCTCTATTTGTTTAAATGCAATAATCTATCGATCTGTTATTTTGTTCCTAAGTGAAGTCATAACAGACTTTCTCATATCACTTACATATGGTTATATACGATAGATATCACTTATCTCGTATTTTATTTCATAATTTTTCTTAGAGTTAAGAGTTGGATACAAATAGTACTGAATACCCATTGCCTATTTCGTATTCACTCTATGAGTCTTCGAGCAATGGTCGGATAAAAATTATCTTTGAAGTCATATAGTTGGTTGAACGGACGGAAATTATGCATTCCGTTTGCATCTCTACTTATGGCTGGCAGGATACGGTGGTTCTATTGACTTATGCTCTTTGATAATACCAGTTTCTGAGTTCTTAGACGATCATTTGGAATGTTTGTGAATTTTTGGTAGCCCATTCGAAGTGTATGGCTGGTTAAACCGAACTTTGAATGGCATGGATGGTTGATGTGATGTTCTGTGGTCATCTTGAGATCGATCATCCTTTGTTCCCATGAGTTCACGTTGTGAATTATGATAGTTAACTTCTGGAGGTGGAGATTGGTTGCAATTCTTCGTAAATACCGTATTTGTTGCAGTGCTGTACCAAGGTAGATATGACTGGAGGGACGGTCTCTGATGGTAGTGTTACAAAAAAACCTGTTTAATTCTCCTACCAACTCAATATCTAATGCTCCAAGCCATACAAAGTCAACAGAGTGGCTCCGTATGGTTTGGTAATTTGTCATACAATTTACGAAGTAAACGCATATGAACCACTATTGTGCGCTTGTGAGTCGCTACCATCTCGACATAATTCCTTGCACTACAAACCACTGATTCAAAGCAAGCGCACTTAAGACACTAGTAAACTCTAAATTTTTTAGAGACTGGTAAACCCTAATTTAACACAGAATCATAGTACCAAGGATCATCTTTCTATGTCGATTGGCCACCTGCCCTAAATGTACCAAAAACCTAACCTCCAATTTCAGCGACACGCCCAACGATTCCAAAAACTGACGGGCCGTGCCACGCCACTTGACGGTTCACAGAACAGAAAACCTCTGAAAGCTAAACTACGTAAGCTGGGTGACGTCTCTAGCTACAGAAAACCCAAAAGGCTATCAACGCATATCCACACGGCCCATCATCGATCACCACGCAGGCCACTAGTCGTCATCCTGGAAGAGACGCCTGCGCTTGTACGTCAGGTTTATCTCTTGCCTGTCCTTGACCATCTCCTGGTCCTTCAGGACTTGCTGTGTGTCCGTGGCGACCATCTCGTCTTGCATGACAAGGCCTCGGTTCCTGCAGAGTTTCCTGATTGGTGTGCTGTGTGGAGGAATCTCGGGATGGTCGTTTCGTGCAGTGCAGAATGCTCCCTGAGAAGGCCTGTGCTGCATCAGCTCTTCCCCGTCCGCAACAATCTCTTTCATGAGCTAGAAACAAATGCAAGACAGAGAGATCAGATTCAATTACATCGCGAGATTGTTGACCTATCGTTGTTTTATGACCCAACTAAGAACCCAGCTCTGGGGTAGGAATTAATACTATTTAACTTTATGGATTCTTACCCATCTGACAAGAAAACAAACAATTTGCCCTAATCCAAAATGTTGTGGCTTTTGGCTAAAATAGAACTGTAGCAACTGTTAGCTTTTTATAAATATTTGATTAAAGGAAAATGAAGAAAAAATAAAAAAATAAAAACATTGTTACATCTCTACAGATACTACAGAGGAAAAAAAAAAAGCCACGTTAAGAAGCCAACTTATTCTAAATAGCTTTTGGATTTTAGAAGCCAAAAGATGCCGTTGTTTGGAACAAAGCCTTAGTAGCATGACCTTGTTATGAATTTTGCTTTATATACCAGTTTTGGACCTTTTGCTGTGTTTGATAGACTGTCATACAACACTCCTACTGAATCTATTGGCCTTTGCTATGACTAGTGGATTGTGCGCATTTTGAAGAAACTTGCACAGGCTGACTGAAAGAGGATATCAACAGTACATGTTGAGTGCCTGAGTATGCAAGGTATCATTCTAAAACAACAATTCAATGATCAAGATGGTACCTTCCAATCTTTGAAATCAAATCTGAACACAAAATGGTTGTAGGAGACTTCTCCTGAGGCAATGGCACTAGCAGCAGGTGCATTTCTTGGATCTGTTCCAGTCAACAGGATAATATCAGATGCACTACAGAATATACGTGATATTAGCAACAAAAGAGTGATCAAGCAACAAAGCCCTTACGGACAATATGGTGTCCCTCATCATTCACATTGATTTCCACTCTGCCATCTTTCACTAGGAAAGACAAGGCAAAGATATTTTCCACTGTTTGGGCAAACGACATTCTGTTTAAAACAAGGTATTCCAGCCTTGCATTTTTCTTCTTCCTCAGAATATCAAATATAACAGACATGTTCCGATCAGTATCAGACTTCGCTGTCTCTGATGGGTCAGCAAGCTGCATATTAAGGGGGGTCAAATCGACATATTGTTAGAAGTTGACAGGTTAGCGGTCTCCGGATATATCTATAACATAGAACTTAACATAGAACAAATAAATTATTCAATGACAACAAGATTAACTCCTAGCCAAAAACAGATCTTGGAAAAACAAAATACAAAATATTACTTGAGGGGTGAAAATTGCAGCATACAAAAAAGATGCATACAATTAGAAATTTAACCAGAGTTATGTCCAGTAGAGACCTTCCTAGATGTACCTCAAAAGATAAACAGTGTTCCCCAACTTTAAGCATCCACTGTACAAATGATGAGGCAAAATTTTTGATAACAATAGGGAATTTACTACTGATGCTAACACATTAAACAGACTCTTACTGTGAAATAGGAGTATAGTGCTGCTGTGATATAAAAGATTATCAGCTCTACATTACAAAAACCCAATGTACATTGTAAGGAATTGCAATGATAGTATTTGAACTGACTAGTAGCTTACATATACATGTACAACAAAACTTATTAAGGAATAATGTAGAAGAAAAACAAAATACTGAAGTTAGAAGAAAAACCATGTACGAATAATTCAAACTCTTCAATTCATTTATACATAAATGTGGACACACACACACACACTCATTCTCACAAAGTACACTTCTACAGCTAGTCAAAATATAACCACGAAGCAAATATAAAGGGCAGTTATTTAGTCTCTACTGACTACCATCTAGTATAAATCTGATGTTTAAAGCACCAAACAGCAAACACAACTCTGTTCATTAAAGTATCTGGAGGTTTTAGACGATATGGGTACTTGTTCAGGGCAAGCACTTCCACGTGGCCTTGCAGTCCTCTTTCTACTGGTCTGAACCCTCCGCGGCTTCACTTCTGTATTCATGGGACCAACCCTGTCACCATAGGAGTCATACGTTTTTAGTCCTCCAACGGTGCAATTGTAAACCAGACACCAAAGCAAAAAATTATAAAACAAAGTGGATCCGCATTACATGGTGCAGCATCCAGGCACAGCCATGAAGACATGAGAGGCGGCAAGCCCAACACCACCCCAGCTCAATGAGACACCGTCATCATCGGCTCCCCCTTGCTTCCCAAACTTTTTCAGCAGTCCAGCAACAAAATCAGACGGCGTGATTCCTAGAGCTGACTGGGACCTTACTGATGTTACCAAACTGGTGGCGATGTCCAGCAAGGCTTCTGCATCAGCTACCTGCTCCCTGGGCCTCTGAACTGCAGCAGAAAGACACCACTGATCAGTTGTGTTTTTGCGAATAGCAACTCTCTGATGTCAACAGGAGGGTGCTCCCCTACGTTGATTCTTTCAAAAAAACTCTGATGTCAAGCCAGCAAAAGTGCACCAAAAAAGCAATTCAACATGTGGCCATGACAAGTTCAACTGTATCATCTCCTTTTATTTCTCCCAAATTTCAACTGTCTCTTACAAAGAAAATATGGCCATGTTAGTACAGTAATTATGAACAGTACAGTACTAACAAATTGCCATGGGGATGTGACCAACAACGTTAACGAAGCAGTACACATAAAATGCAATTTTGTAATTAAAAGATCCCGCAAATGGCTAAAAAGGCAAAAACTTGCACTTAACCACATTACGCCTCGTCCAATTACGGAGCATGCTAGCTTCAAAAAATTACGGAGAAATCGCCAACCAAATAATGAAAATCGCGCTCCCGAGCGTGGGTGATCATTCATACCAAGCTGGTGCAGGTCCTCCACCCGCGTGAAGATGGAGCGGAACTTGACCGAATCCGCGCTCGCCATGTCGTCCTTCTCATCTGAATCAAATGGCATTAACCCCAACCACAAGCCTCGAAACCCAAAACACCAAGCAAAACCAACGCGATCGCCTAGCGGGGGACCCCTTACCGCTGATGAGGCTCTTCACGGCGAGGTACCGCGACCGCAGCAGCCGTCGATCCTCCACCCGCTGGCTCCCGTCCGGCGCCGGCGCCGGCGTCGCCGGCTCCCCGCCGCGGCCCTCCGCCTCCACCGCTGCCATCGCGAACCAAACTCTATCCCCTCGAGCCCTAGGGTTTCGAACCGAGGAATCGAAGCGAATGGAGAGGCAGTGGTGGGTGGGAGGTGAGTCGGCGCAATTTAGGGGTGGTGTACAGAGGAAGGAGCGGAGGAGGTGGGTATTTGAACCACCACTCCGCTGCGTTACGGGCGGAAATATACAGTCCAGTACGAAAAGGCTTTATCCGGGTTGTGAAAAGGCATGGGATTTTTTCAGGCGGTGAATCGCGGGGTGGGAGTGGTCCAGGTGAGCCAGGCTCGCGAGGCCCCGTTGGTGGACCACGCTGTCAGTGGGAATGAAGTTCATGGACTTGTTCTATTTACCAGGTTGGCCTCGCTTCACGGAGGGGCTTGCCGCATGCATGGGATCCCGCTCGCGCTTCAGAGTTCGGTTTTGTTACCGCTGCCGTTGTGGCGCTCGCGGTAAAATTTTTGCCAAAGCCAAATTTTGAGGAAAAAATATTTTGCCGCCGCTTCTACTTTGCGTTACCGCTCCTGTTCGGTAGAACTCAACGTGCATAACCCATGCAAAACCTTGAAACAGGAAAAATGAATTACCTGGCAAAATTACAAATCTAAATTCCATCTACACAATGATAAACAAAAGAGGCAAAATCTGCTGAAAAAATCCGAAATAAAAAGGAAAAATAAAGCTGCTATCATCGAAATAAAACTAAGGCCCGGTTAGGAACGCTGACGTGAAGTTAGTATAGAGTTAATATGAGAATTGTGTTATTTCCTGCGGAATTTTCTGAAATTTTTGGCCGTATATAGAACACCAAATTTTCTATTGATTCCTACCAGAAATGAACCGTTTCTTGTAAAATTCATATATTCTAAATATCCTAAGTTTTCAAGCTAGCACGACTTAAAAAGCCTCGCCGTGTATCCACACCTGACCTTCGTCCCCAAGTGACATCTAGGCCACCGTTTTTACTTGCCTGGTACCGACTTCTTGCGTCGACTCGAGGGATCTTTTTTATATTAAAAAAATAGCATTTTCCAACCTTTATTGAAGTCTATTAGGTTTTGATACCAAACGGTTCCTGCTAGGGATACCAGCTAACCATACTAGCGTACGATCAAACAGGTTCGGACCAGATCAAGATCAACATTACAAACTACAGGGTGCTCATTTACGTTTTTGAAACTTAAGCCTCTAGCTCTTCTGATTCTGTAGCAGTTTTTTCATTGTAATTATTGGTAATTTTTAGTGTAATTAATTTTTAAATATTAAAAAAATTATATCATCACGAAGAATATAAATAAATAAAAGAAAAGAAAATGCAAAACAAATCTTAAAAAATTAAAAGGTTAGAAAAAACAAAATTAAGAAGCTAAAAGTAAAAGGCTTAACTTCAAATTAGCACTCCCATATGTAGTTTCACCAACAAAAACGGCTCCTATTAGTCAAAACAACGCCTATTTATCCTTCTCCTTAGCTCATGAAGTCCTTGAGCCATGATTTCACCAGTTCGATCGGGCCTTCAACGCTGTTCTTGTCTTCTTCCCGCAGCATTCTTTTCCATAACTGAATGTAAGACAAGATTTTGTACAGCACGTCACTAGGTTCTTTTGGGAATGTCTTCTCATTCGCCATTTTGTTTCGCGTGTTCCATAACGCCTAGGCCAAAGCTGCAAAACCGAACAAAACATGTGGGAGTTCGATCCCAATCATATATTTCTTTAGCACAGCACCACACCGATCAATGGTGCCGACGGTGGCCTGAGGATGAACCCTGGCGGTGACGAGAGCGGCTGTGGCACTATCGTGGACAGTGGTTGTAATGCCCCATTTTCAGAGGTATCCACTGTTTCTCTCACAGCTGCCTAGAATTGTTTAACTATGAGGTAATATAGACGAGTGTACATCATTACTAACATATGCTTAAGAGTAAAAGTCAAATTTTATTACAAGATAATGGCCTAACGGCCGGGTCTTACAGCGGGGCAGCGGCCCTTACAATAAGCATAACAAAAAGGCACCATAGGTAGATCTAAATGCAGAACAACTCTAAAACCACATCAACTTCGTCATGCGTCACATCGTTTTCATCTTCGTATATCTCTTCATACTCTTACGACGCATTTTCTATTTATGTTTTTAGCAAGTACGAGTACAAATCATCGTACTCAACAAGTCACACGAGGAAACATTATTTAATTATATGCAAGGATTTTCAAAGAATGGGATT
This sequence comes from Melocanna baccifera, assembly GCA_036346265.1. Lineage (NCBI taxonomy): Eukaryota > Viridiplantae > Streptophyta > Magnoliopsida > Poales > Poaceae > Melocanna > Melocanna baccifera. Next base: position 4,799,557 of record CM070692.1, read on the forward strand.
ATAATGATTTTATTATTTTATGTGGATGCAATTTATCTTTTGTAAACATTGTGAGCATAGAACAAGAAAATTAAAAGTTTCTTAATGAATTGGGGTTTCAAACTTGATTATCAAACTTCAGCATTATCAAAACTTTTCTAAATCTACTTATGCTTCATTAATAGAATCACCCAATAAACATAGCTTCATTTACCAGAAGCACGGCGTATTCGAATATCATTTATATTTGACTATGCAGAGCTGCTCAACTTTACCCACAAGATCTCTTTAACTCCTGTGACAGAGTTAAGAAAACAAGACTTTTCACTGTTTAATTCTTTATATAGTCTCTACCCAATAAACTCTTGGTCTACATAATCTCGGGTATCTAACGGGCTAAAGTCAGAACACATCTGCCCGATTCGTGAGAATCTATCGTTCGTGGTAAGTCCATACCACGTCCCAATTATTTTATCTTTCCTGTAGAAGTTCAATCAAATTGAGCGGATACTAAACTAGATTTGATGAGTCAACGCTTGTGGTTGAGCGTTCACTATGTTCTTTACTTGGCATAAAATTCTAGTTCTTACATTTTCACCGAGGTACTTCCAACCACAAACTCATGCATTAGTGTCTTCCGGTACTAAGCCAATACTTATTTGTACTACATCCTTTTCCGTGAGAGAGGTGGTCGGTTGTGAGACGGAAAACGGACGGCGGTGGTTAATTCTTGTCCTGGTGGCTTAACACGCGGGCGGGGAGCCATTAATGCCTGTCAGAGGCTCATCAAATGAGGCGCGAAACCGCTAATAGGATGGTAGGGGCAAAGCAATGGTGGATGGATCAGCACGACATGGAGGCGGCAAAATCAGGCAGAGCGGTGGTTTTTTGTATTGTGAACAATAGCCACGCGAAAATGGATGGTAAGGTCGGGTCGGTGGTGGACTTGGGCTGGAGATGGCCGGGGTCTAAGCAGATTTGGGCTGGGATTAGCAAAGAATCAAAAGCAATCAAAAGATTTCAAAGTTTTGCAAAATTCGGTTTCATTTCAGTGGTGCCTTGGGAAGTCTTGTCGAGCATCATATATCTACAAGCATGCATGAATGTAGAGAATGGTTGCTGCTTTGGAAGGATGGACTTGAGCATCGTGAATTTAGAACTCATACCGCGGATCAACTAGAGAACAAGCGCCTGTTCAGAGACAAGCTGATCATAATCGGTGAGAGCGTTGACAAAGTTTTGAGGTGGTGGCAATACGCAGAGTCAGAGAGATCGCCTTGCATAAAGGCACTGAAATTAGTTGCGAGGTGGACGGCGCGACTCATCTTGTTGTCGCGAAAGAATTATTCTAGTTGACGCCAAGCATCGTTGGAGGTTATCACGATGTTGAGTTCCTCCGAGATGGTGGCGTAAATCCATTCGAGGGCAGCGAGATCCACCTTGACACAATCAGAGCATTGAGCTGAGGCTTCGTGCCATAAAACATGATAGCAAAGGCTGAATTTTTCGAGTGCAATAAGCAGTAGATTGTGCCAGTTGGTGTAGTTGCTGGTCTGTGTTGGACCCCGGAGCAACAACTGTTGGACCCCTAGTTCGGATTTACATCAATGATTCATAAACCAAAAATAAATATAACCAGTGAAAGAAAAATAATAAAGTAGCAGCCCATCCTGCTTACCCACAGGCGAATGACTGTAAGACGTAGCCTACTTGTCGTTATTCTCACTGAGGTTGATGAAGCCTTCTCTAAGAATAGTGACAAATGGATAAGAGTGACAAATGGTTCATATCATGAAGCAATATGAGTACATAAAGTACTCCACAAGTTACACCAGAAGATTTAACAGAGTTAATACATGCATAAGAGTTGACAAATGGAAGGCATAATAAGGTTAATTGAGTGTAAAGCAAAATTGAAGTAAATATTGTAAGTAGATTCGAAAACTAAATTTGATACAATAAATAGAAGTAGCAATTTAACAAAATAATATCGTTACTGTAGGATCCAACCAAACACCAATCTATTCACAGGTATTCCACCTAATCCATCTTTTCCAAAAAGATCTCATATAGATTCCATCCATCCATATGCTTTTTAAAATCTCTTGTGGATTCCATCCATTCATAAGCCTTTTTAGAAACTATTTTAAAAATTAAAGTCTAATTCGTGAAAAACTTTACTCGGTTTGCCCATGACCGTGAGCACGGCTATCCATGATAGATTATACACTCTACAGAGATTGTACAACTTTACCCATAAGACATGATTATCTCATATTGCTATCGGATAAACACACTTTCTTTGGTGTGCGATGAAGAGATCATGATAAGACCTTTACAATGCTAAGCCTTTAACCTAGTCACGCCGCCACTAAGATTTTACTACAACATGAATCTACAAGTTAGAGCCCCCTCTTATACCGTGTGAGACTTCTTATGGCCTACGCCACGCTCACATTCAACATATAACGAGATCAAAGTTGTAACTTCACAAATTAATCAGCCAGAACTGTCCCATATCAGTCTTGTGATAGTACGATATGGCTTTACAACAGTTGCTCACAGACCGATCCTTAACTTGACTTAGGCTCAAACCACACACCCCTTGTGCCTGATAATCAATATTGTATCACCGAACAACAATGCATACCAGCACCCACCACCTAACCGTTAGCTTAGGTTCAAACCAAGTTTCATACTTTATTTTGAAATATTTCATATATCTTCTTGACTTACCGAAGTCAAGCATACATTTTATAAAATCATCATTCTGAAGTGAAACAAATATTCTCACTTAAATCATTCTAAGCATGGCTAAGCAATTCTATAAAATTTCTAGTCAATACTATTATAATAACTAAGTTTTCATCTAAGGTGACAATGTGTAAGAAAGTTCAATGTCAAATTTGGTCATACACAAATGATTCGAATTTAATTAGAATTTAAATCAAATTTAAACTAGGTTTGAATAAAGGTACGGATACATAATAATTTTAAAATCAACATAAATAATTTAAATTACTATGAGCAACATGATCAAACGTATAACTTACCTTGCTTCACAGTTTACTAAGGTTCACTGAAATTATACTCTCCGAAATAGTCGTAGTCTACACGCGAAAACCAGAACAAGTAAACTCAAATAAAATCCAAATAAAATTTAAAAATTATAAAATATATAATAAGAGATGGAATATGAATTTAGGAATTTGAATGGGTTCAAATGGAGTTACGGCGAAGGAGAACGACTTCTGATAGTTTGAATTCCAAAGAAATGAATAAAAAGAATTATTGGAATTATTTTGTGAAGGAAAAGTAGTCGGAAGCTGAAATATTTTTGTATGGTCGAAGCTATGATCGAAGGTATAGTCAAAGATGTGGTCGAAACCATGGTCGAATCAACGGTTGAAGTTGCGGAGGTCAAAATCGAAGACAATGACTCTAAATATGGGTGAAGTTGAAGTCGAAAATTCAGACGAAGATCCAATCAAGACTGTACAATGGTTGAAAAACACTGTAGTAAAAGTGATTACTATAATTGTCCAGAACCAAGGGTAGTCGGAGTCGAGCGGTCAAGACGGTAATGAACGATAGTGGTCAGAAGCGACTATGGTGGATTTCATCGATTTTGACCGTGGCGGAATATTCCTACATAAACAAAATAGGCACGGAGTCACGTTTATAGTTTATGACTTTTTTCGGCCAAACAAATAAGATGGTTTCTTCATTGTTATTTTAAAACGACTTATCGAGATACTATTTTAGAAATGGCTTATCAGATCTGGTTCATTTCTATGAGCATTTATACTAAAGCAAAAACACTATAAAATACAACTATAAATTATGAGCAGTATGCGAAAAGAAATGCACAGCTTCAAACTTTGAATTGCCGAAGATTTGCTGGGCCCGCAGCCGTGGACCCGTGCGGTGATAAGCTCGTTCCACACTTGGATTTGTATTCCGCCCTTGCACCACAATCCACATGACAAAATCAAGTCATAAGCGCGATTCGCACATGTTAACAGCTTAACTACGCGCGTACCATTCCGTCATGCCAAACGCCCAGCTAAATACGTCAGATGTACTGGATCTGTGGCGTAAGAAAAAAAAATAGCACATGTTGATCTAACTTTACGGTAACCAGCCGGTTAATTGCACGCCTCCGCCTGTTCGTGCGTGTGTTGCTGTTGGAGATTGAGCAAATCGCCTTAATTTGCACGCAATTCTCGTCTTTAATCATCTTTCTTATCTCTCATGCTAATTAAGCTCCTTATAACATCTCGTGGTTGTACATTAATTGCAATTGGAGGCAATGAATTAAGGGCTAGATGTTTTTTTAATATTTTTAATATTATATAATATATAGATTTCTAGCATATTTATCTCTTTTTAATAATATCCAATAATTACGATTTATGCTTATAATTATGGTTCACCAAATTAAGGGTATGATTTTTTGTGAGATTTTCTAGCCTATTTATCTCTTTTTAATAGCATTCAATGGCTGTGGTTTGTGCTTATAATTAGGGTCTACCTAAATAAAAGCTAGTTGTTTCTATTTTTTGTGAGAATTTCTAGCGTATTTATCTTTTTTATCAGCAGCTTTAAAACATATGTAATTGACTTTTAATATATAATAGATGCAACCATCATGCAAAGTGCAGTAAAATAAGTACTCAGGTTTTATATTTGAAATGAGTTAAAAAGTTTAGCATTTTGGTGTAAGAGCATGTACAACATGGGTAGTAACCCGACAGCTCCATGTTAGAGGCAAGCTGCCATGGGGCGATGGAGGAGAGAGGAGGAAAATGTGGTGGCTTGCAGTCTTGCAGAGTGGCACAGAGACCTGTAGAGGAATCGATAGCTTGGGGGAGGGGGTGGTCATGACGGTGAGGGCCACATGATCTGACTGGAATTGGGTAACGACAACAGCAATGGGAAGGGCGTAGACGAATAGACGATGATGTCGGGGCCGAGCTGTGATGGCAGCGTCCGATCCGCCCAATGTCGATGAAGATGACGATGAACCGATGTTGCCAAGGCCAGACTGTGATGGCAGCACCTAATCCGCTTTGGTTGAGGAAGACGTCGGTGCGCCAATCTGCTTTGGTCGAGAATGGAGACGACGAAGAAATCTGACTGGATCTAGATGGGAGCGGCGACGATAAGTCACTCTGGGGAGGCGTCGTCAGGAGCAAGTGTGAGCAAGGGAGGCGGTGTCAGATCAGGGTGTTCATTTTAGTGATGATTTTTATTTTAATTGAAATTTTATTATAATTGGTTTTTTTACTGTAACTGATTTGACTTTTTAGGTATAATTAAATTAAAAAATATAAAAATAGAAAAAATATGTTAGCCCATCACGGACAATGCAAAGGAACACGGGAAAAAAGAGAAAATATAAAAAACCCTAAAAATAAAAAAATCAGAAAAGACAAATTACTGAATAGTGAAAAAAAGCTGAAGCTAGAAGCTAAAAGCCTAAAACTGAAAAAAAGCTGAAACGAGCGATGCTTGACAGAGCAGTGACGGTGGAAGTGGATCGAGATGTGATGTTGACTGGATGGTGAAGGGAGTGTGAGGAAAGTGAGGGGAGGGAGAGAGTGACGTGTCTAGGGTAGAGAGAGGGCGTAAGGGGAAAATGGGGAAGATGTGATCTACCGATATGCTAAAATGGTGTTCTCTGATATTTTTTCGTAGGATGATGTGTAAATATTATTATGGCTCAAGTGAAACCATCTTTCTTTGTGTGGGTAGAAATTTGATTGATGTTTCTTCTGTTCTTTTTAGTTTCAATTTATGGTTTATGACTTTTTGTTTATTTATGAGGGAGAGTACGAAGTAATAGAAACTTATGTATAGTTTTAGTCTATAGAAATGAAGTCGTTAAAATATGTACTATAATTATCTATAGATATTATCTTAAAAATACTCTTAAGAGCTAGTTATTAAAAAAATTAAAAAATAATGTTTAGTGGATGAAAAGAATAGAACGTTGTCTGTGAAGGATGCGCTTGAGACGCCTGGAAAACTTCTATTTTTTCGTGGTCGGTTTCGTTTGGTCGTTTTCCCATGGCACGTGCGCTGGTGCCAGGCGCGGCAATGGTGGCGTTTCAAGGCGTCCCACCCAGCCGCCCAAAACGTACGAAGGTCGTTTTGTACGGAAGCTACAGAGGCTGGCACGCGGGGCCTTGCGCGGTGGGGTCCACGTGTTAGTCGGCCTGCGTAGGACACGAAACGGTTGGTCTCGGTGGTGGACGCGGTGGACTGCAGGCGTTGGCTGCGTGATAAGTCCACAACTCTTCCAAAGTTTTGCATAGTGCGCTTTACTTAATATTCCCTGAGTCCATGTGCAATTTGCATATATAGTACTACCTCTTTTAAGGAAGTGATCGGAATAGCGATGGTTTTTAGCTTTTATTGAAAAATCATGTAGCTGGCTGAAAAAACACTGTAGCTAAGTTAGTAGATAGTATAGTGAATAGTGAAAAAAAAGCTGAAGCTAAAAGCTGAAACCGAAAAAAACCGAAACGATCAGGACCTAAAAAATCTTTCTGATCGGAGAAGATTACCGTTTGCCCCCTCTGAGGTTTTGTAGCACTCCTCCATGTTGACCAGGACAAGTTCACACCTCCATATAAAATCTAGAACAAGAAGATTCAAAGTCCTGCTCATTTTGGTTTAAATTTAGTTTCTACTTCTAACTTCTATTTTTTTCACTATTCAGTAATTTTGTCTTTTTCTGTTTTTTGGACTTTTTTGTATTTTCTTTTTTTCTTGTATTTCTTTGCATTGTCTGTGATTGGCTAACATATTTTTTCTAGTTTTATTTTTTTAATTTAATTATATTAAATAAGTCAACTCAGATATAGTAAAAAATAAATTAGCTATAATAAAAAATTATAAGCCAACGTAATTCCGAACGTCCCCAAATTATATATGTGAACGAGAGAGGATAGGAATTGTCAAATCTACTTTTTAGAAAACCAAGCGCACACATAGAAACTACATGTCTCGGTAATAAAACTATAAAAGCATGAAAAGGTATTCAAACTCGAGACACATAAAGAAGAACTTGATGGTGAGTTTGTACATCCACGCTAGCACCCAACTAAGGGCCTGTTCTTTTTGGCTGCACCTGATGGTTTTTGGCTGCGGCTGATGGTTTTTTTGACCGTTTGCAACAGAGATTACGGAAAGAGAGATACTCGCTTGCAATTTTTGATGGTACAGATATTAATTTTTTAACGTGTACTACAATTAACTTGTAGACCCTATCTTAAAAAAATACTTTATTTAAAAGTTAGTTACTATAGCAAAAGTCAAAAGCGGCTTTTAGAAGCCGCAAAGAACAGGCCCTAAGTCCGTTTTAAGCAGCTTTAGCTTTTGATTTTTTTGGACTTTTAGCTTATCTAAATTAGCAATCATTTAGAATGTATCGATTTCTATTTTTGACTTTTTCTTGTCTTTTTTCTTCTTATTCCTTTGTATTGTCTGCGACAATATAATAATTTTTCAATTTTCTTAATTTTTTCTTTAGAAAAAGCTAACAATTGCTATAGTATAATTTCAGTTAAAAACCAAAAAAATCATAGCAAGAAACTTAAGACAAAAGCTACTTGGAGCACCACCTAAGACTAAGTTGCTAGAAAGCCTAACTTTTAGCAACGTTGATTACTCCTACTTGACTTCATACTAGAAATGAACATGCTGCCACTTTTTATTTAGCAAAATTTTTAGGGGTGTTCAAAATAGTGTTAGCAAAAAAGAAAAAGAAAAAGGAAAGACACAAAAACCTAAAAAATAAGAAATAGGAAAAAGATAATATTAATAAATAGTGAAAAAAACAGAAGTTAGATGTTAAATAAAGCGATGCATTAGACAAAATTTCCTGTAAAAACAACTATTGTGCCGAAAGAGTAAAATGTGATTATTGAAACACATTCTTCCAGACCAGATACAGATCAGAATCGTAAGCCATCCTTTGATTAGGTAAGTCTTGGATTGTGACAAGTCAAAAAAGATTTTATGCACGCGCCCAATATTCCCTGGGGACTTTTAAGCAATTGCCAGAAAACGAATGGACATGGCCATGAAAAAGGAAGAATTAAAACTCTTCTATATAAATCTAACCCCTGATTAGCGGCAACAAAATCAAAAGCTCACGGCGAGGGAATCCATCCACCCACAAGGGCAGCAGCAGAGAAGCCCAAAACAGACAACACCACCACCGCAGCGGAGCCGAGGGCTCGAACTCCGAGAAGAACACGCCCCGTCGCCCCCCCCCCGCGCACGCTCTCTCTCTCTCTCTCTAGCCCCACCTCCCTTCCATTCCCAAAGCCCTAGCCGTGCCCCCCTTCTCCCCAGATGGCGGCAGCGGCCACGGCGGCGGCGGGGACCCCGCTCTTCTCTCGTCGCTGCGGCCTCTCCTCGTCGGCGTTCCACGCCGGCGCCTCCCGCTTCCGCTCGCCGGTGAGCGTTTGTTTTTTCTCCTCGTTGGCGCGTGGGGGTTTGTGACGCTGGTTGCGGGGTGGTGATGTTTTGGTTTTTGGTGTGCGCAGAGGTGCGTGCTCGGGAGCGAGCAGCTGCGGGTGGTCGAGGAGGGGAAGCGGATGGGCAGGGTGGAGCCGATGGCGGCGGTGTGGACGCCCAGGGCGCCTGCGCAGGAGGCCAGGCTCGCCGCGATGCCGCAGGAGGCGCGGGACTCCAGGATGAAGATATTCTCCGGCACCGCCAACCGCCCGCTCGCACTGGTGGGTTGCCTGCTCGGCTGCCCTCTGTTACCGAAAACTAGAGTTTTTTTTAATGCCATTTCTAGTTGTATGGTGGTTTGATTCGTATCTGGTTGGATAGGAAAATTTGATAATTGTCAATTTCATAATTGCGTTTGAATTTGGCGCTTTAGATGAAAGGGATTTGCGTCCCTTCCAGTACAATGCAGTCAATGTGAAGAATATGCGCTGCAGCATTTTATCAGATGTCTGCGCTACTTCTTTTCTGGATTACTGCCCGTATGTTTCATCATCCACTGTGGTGATGAATGCGACCTTTTTGACCTTAGTTCTAAAAAAGAATGACCTTCCTGTATTTGCTTTCAGGAAATTGCTTCTTACCTGGGCGTAGACATGGGCAAGATCATCATCAAGCGCTTTGCTGATGGAGAAATTTACGTGCAACTGCAAGAGAGTGTGAGGGGCTGCGATGTGTTTTTGGTGCAACCCACGTGCTCTCCTGTCAATGAAAACCTCATGGAGCTCTTCATTATGATCGATGCATGTCGTCGTGCATCAGCACGGTCTATTACTGTTGTCATTCCATACTTTGGGTATGCCAGAGCAGACAGAAAGGTATGGCCAAATTAGTAAGGGATGTATTGTTTCTGAAACAAGTCAGTGATGTACTGCTGTAGCCTAGCAAGTGCGGCTTTTGAGTTTTCCACAAAAAGTGAACATTCAGGTTCATTTAACTGGATTTCCCCCCTTCCCTTCTCATGATATATATTTTACTTTTTCAACTTGTTAACTTTTTCAATGCAAGTGAAGGTAAGTTCAGTAAAATGAGCTTCAACACTTGAGACTTTCCTTGTCAAAGATTGCTGGTAGTGTGGTGTTTTTTTGCTCTGCACACTGCTGGTTCTGATTTTCACGTTCTTTTTGTGAGGAACCATGATCCTTAATTCCGTAGATGCTACAGGATCCAATAAGCACATCGGAAGTGCACATTTGTGGTCGGTGGTGACAGTGTTGGTTATGTTAGAGAAATCCCGACAGGCCAAACACAACTAAAGCAACCACAGTTTTGGACAAGTCTTCTACCACTGTCTGTTTCCTTTGCTACCAGCACCTGTTATCTGCCATTTGCATTGTTTCTGCTTTAGCGACTTGTTTGGTGGACCAGCTTTCCTGTGGATTTTGCCTTCCAAACGCAAGTTCTTCCTTTGTTAGATGTGTGCAAACTTTTGTCATTGTTTCTCCCTAGTTTTTGTTCATACCTAATATCGGTACCAGCTAGGGCCTCTATATATTAAAGGCACAATTAATGATTTGCCACTATAGAGTGCCACTTTAGGTTTTGCCACTGTATAAATTGCAATATATCATTTGCCACTATATTTATGGGCCTGTTCTTTCTAGTTGCGGTTGATGGCTTTTGGCTGTTTACGACAGAGATTGCGGAAAGAGAGATACTTGCTTGCAATTTTTGATGATACATATATTAGTTTTTTAACGTGTACTACAATTAACTTGTAGACCCGTCTTAAAAAAATACTCCGTTTAAAAGTTAGTTACTGTAGCAAAAGCTAAAAGCGGCTTTTAGAAGCCGCAAAGAACAGGGCCATAGAGTGACACTTTAGGATTTGCCATTTTTTTAGTAGTTTTGCCCTTGCCTTGGATGATTTTGCCCTTCTTCCTCCCCTTCTATTGTTCTTGCCCCAACAATGGCCACTGCGGCACCGTCTCCTCCCTCTTCTTGGCCTTCGCCATCTCCCCCGCACCAAGAGCCTGCGCCCACTCCATCCCTTGCTCGGTCATCACTACGTGACGATCATCTCTGGCGGTCGCAGCCGTGCTCCAGATGGCGGTCGAGTTTGCCGTGGCTGCGGTGCTGAAGCCACTGGCCCTCCTGTTCTGTGTCAGCTTCGCTGTCGCCGTCAACCCATCCGCCATCCTGATCCGAGCTCGCTGTGGCAACAGTGCTGAAGCCACCGGCCCCCCGTTCCGCGTCGGCGTTGCCGTTGCAGCCAACCCATCCGCCATCCTCGTCGGATCCGAGCTTGCCGGCAATGCAAGCAACACCCAGATCCGGCGGTTCCTATCTACATGCACCGGAGAAGTAGTGCCCATGCTGGAGCAACTCGTCGGATAGACTAGCTGCACCATCGCCATCCCCATCTCACTCTTTCTCTGTCCGCACTGAGGAGGAGGATAATTGCCTGTGCTGTCATGTCTGGGGCAAGAAGAATAGAGGAGGAGGAAGATGGACGGGAGGAGGAAGAAGGGGGTAAAGTGGTCAAAGACAAGGGCAAAATGTCCAAAGTGGCAAAAGATGAAAGCGCCACTCTATAGAGTGGCAAATCCTGAATTGTATTGAATATAGTGGCAAATCCTGAAAGGCTATTCTATAGAGTGGCAAATTATCGATTGTCCCTGTATTAAATGGGAGGGTTGAAGGTGCATAGCCCCAATTGGGGAATATGTCGCTGCTCCCTTTATGCTAATCTGTGAGGATCTACTTACCTTCTCTTTTGATGAACTTAGTATTTTGTTTGGTAATGCAGGCTCAAGGACGTGAGGCCATTACTGCCAAACTTGCTGCAAATTTACTTACAGAAGCTGGTAGTGACCGTGTCATTGTGTGTGATATTCATTCTACACAAGCATTGGGATACTTTGATATTCCTGTTGATCATATACATGGGCAGGTACTCTTAACAGAACAGGAAGTGCTTGCTTTGCAGTGTTTAGATACTGTCTTTCCCTTTGAAGCTGTTTCTTAGCTGGACTTGAGTTGATTTCCCTTCGAAGCTGTTTCTTAACTGGACATGAGTTGATAACCAAGTAATGAACAAATCTTTATTATCTGTAGCCTGTGATTCTGGATTACCTTGCCAGCAAGACAATATCCAAGGATCTTGTGGTGGTTTCTCCTGATGTGGGTGGCGTTGTTAGAGCACGTGCATTTGCCAAAAAATTATCTGACGCCCCTTTAGCTATTGTTGATAAAAGAAGACAGGGTCACAATATGTCAGAGGTAAGAACGAATTTATTTGAATTGAATTAATTCTAATTTACAGTTTCATTTATACATGTCAGTTAGAATGTTGTATGGTTTAGTTTTGCTTATACTCTACTGCATAGCATTATCCATGTACAACCCGGAAATATATATAACTGTTCTGATTACTGGTGATTAATTAATCTAGCTAGATGCTTTTCTTGACATCTAGTCAACCACATGTAATTCATGGTACAAAAATTTGACTTACGAGGCTGTTAGATTACAATTTTGAATTTCCCATCTCTGACCATCCGTAGGTCATGCACTTAATTGGTGACGTGAAGGGGAAAGTTGCTATCATGGTTGATGACATGATTGACACAGCAGGTTAGCATTCTTTTAATCGTTGGTCGGTAAGTTACACATTTGTCAGTGTGTTCTTTCCAATATTAGTCTCACCTCTCTCTTTTAATGAAACTCAGGGACAATTACTAGTGCAGCTGCTTTGTTAAAACAGGAGGGAGCAGAGGCTGTCTATGCTTGTAGCACACATGCTGTCTTCAGGTTTGATAGTTGCCTTACCGCATCTGCATTAGTATTAATGTTACTGACTTATTGCAAAGAACACAGGCAGTATGATGCTTGTGCTCCATTGTGGAGTTTCCCCTCTTAAGACTATTCTGCAAACTGAAGAATGACTGGTGAAATCCTAGCATTTGTGCTCAATTCTGTTAAAAATATAATTATGATAGTGCAGTAGTTATATAGAGATTCTACTTGTGGGCGCACCAGCACAAGCAGCTAGTCAGAAGTATCATTTACTTAGCAATTGCCTTTGATCACAAAGTTTCTAGCTGTGTGGAACTTGCTTTCAGTGAGTCCATCATTTTGTTAATAGTCGAATCTGAGTCATGCAGATGTTACCCTGGGTATTGTGACATAGGAAGGGACCGCAGGGGAAATCTTGATTTTTTTTTTCTGCATCAGCATTTTTGACTGAAGTTTACCATTATTGATAATCCAATGCACATGTCTGATGTCTAGAACATGGTAACGTACACGGTAGCTTGATTTCAAAAGGTAGCAGGATGCCGCCGGTTATCTCATTCGCAACAATTGCTGTCTTTATATTCTTCCATGATTCATGCACTAACATAGCCGCAAAAAGTTAGCGAGGACTATACCATCCTCACCTCTTTTCCATTAACGCCGTTGTCTTTGCAGCCCTCCTGCAATTGAAAGGCTTTCTGGAGGCATCTTTGAGGAAGTTATAGTGACAAACTCCATCCTGCTGCCAGAGGACAAATGCTTCCCTCAGCTGACAGTGCTCTCCATGGCGAACCTTGTAGCAGAAACCATCTGGCATGTTCATCGTGACGGCTCCGTGAGCAGCATCTTCCAATAGCAGTGACGCTGCGGCGACGCCTAGCCTCCTCTTACATTTATGCGGTATAGAGAATGCACCTGCTGCTTGTGCCATTGGCGTAGGAATCAATTTTGGTGACAGGGCCGAATAAGGTTATACTGCCGTGTAGGCAGCATACATGTATCCGGTGATCAATTTTGTATCATGACACCTAGTAAAGGTTGTCTAGCTCTTAACCTGTGTCTCGAGGCATAGGCTCTATTGTAGTATAAAAAACTAGTACTATACTTGTGTGTTACATCGGAATTAAAAAGGTGATACATAAATATAAATGATTATAAACAGTACAATAAATATTAATATCGATAAAACAATCATGTGCGCAAGCCCTCAAGTATGCATATACATGATCCAAGTTAACTACTGTTTATCATACATATGTCCAACGTTTTACAAACATTTTGGAAGAAAAGCTATAAGTTCCTGTCAGATGAGTTGGTTTATATGAATACAAAGAAATGAATGCCCTCTGTATGGAGCTATGCACCAAGATAGGTGGAAGATTAGGCATGTACCAAGGAACACATGTGCTGGAGCATGTTCTGGAATGAGCAGATAAATGGATAATCTAGCAAGGAGCAATAAATGGTTGAGATATTGAGATCACTGTACAAATAGAACATACAAATTTCAGAACTACGTTAAAAAAGAAAGGAAAATTTTATTACATCTTTCCTAACTTCACACAACAATTTGTGATGCCAGATAATGGATAACAATTACCTCAACAGAACATTGATAGCAGTACAGTCAATGTAACCATTTCGACCAGAAGTAGAAAAATAGCATGTTCACCAAATTACAATATAAAACTTCACACATCTCCTTTGTTTATTTTATGTTCTATACCAAAGCAATAGTATCCTTTGTTTCCTTAATAGAAACCTAACAAGTAAAGCACTGAAGATGCTGCAGAGCTGCATTTTTATTTTATAAATGGGATAAAAGTTATAGATACTCCCTATTAGTGATTCTATACAAAACTAAACTAACAAATTCAGATACCTGGCAATATGGTTTTGATATTAGCCAGAAACTTTCTAAATACAATCAGCTGCAGCTTGCAACACTAGTTCAGTAAGTTTTTCAAAGAGCACAAACTTAGATATGCATAACCACACATTGGTCATGTGTGTGTGTGTGTGTACCATCTTGGATTGCCCGTAGAAAAAATATTAGCTTCTTCAAACTACGTACATGTCATATTTATATCATTCACTTCCCATCTTAATATGGCATTGCTGACAACCACAGGAAACTAACAATGTACCTCCTAATTTATTTTAGCTTTCCAACAAAAAATGAGAAGGGGTGGCATTTTACCTAACACTCCAGCTCGATATGAATTCATGCTACCTCATACTACATCTCTATAATCAATTCTCAACACAAATTATGTTATTGCTATGTAAACTTTTCTTGCAAATCATTATCTAGCATTGACAAAGCTTAGTCAAATGAAGGGAATAAGCTTACAACAAATCTGTTGATCCAAGACATCTTATAATAACTACTCAAGTTGGTGTCTCATTTGGATGAAAATATATTTCAACCGAAGCATAGAACAACAGACATGAAAAATGGCAGAAGCATGGGTATGCAGACATGTACAGATATATAAAGAAATTGTTATCATATGAAGCTATTCACACACACAAAACATTAAATAAGTCTACTGCTAAGCATAAAAATAACATATTACCAATCTTCGGAACTGTGACACATCCATTGGAGAAGGTGACTTGATGCTCTGCAACCAAATAATACTATGCATTGCACCTACAAAAAACATATAAAAAAGAGGAAAGAGCCTGCATCTCATAGGGCAGATCCTTACAGGCTTTTTCATAGCAGTTAGTTTAATAGGGCAGTATAAGATTCCATGACACTTTGTAGGAGTTCTAGGTCCAGTTAACACAAATTACCTGATGTCATAAGGTGAGAACTATGCAACTTAATTGAATGGAGACGGAACATCTAAATTGATTTTAGTGGATGAAAGATAACCTGTTGATACAAAATATCAGAAATAACACAAAATGAAAATAAGTGATATGCTCACATGCAGCTTGCATCCTGCACTGCATTTATAAGCAAATAACATGAAACTAAAAGAGGAATATGCTTACAAATGCACAATTGCATTCACCTCAGAAACGTAGAAATTCCTTGAGCTTACTCGTTTGTGAGATAGTCCGTGACTCCATTGGTACTCTTGTCTAATCTTACAATATGCATCTTGGATTCACAAAAAGAAGGGCATAAGATATAGTTGTTAGGTTGTTACTGGAGCAGAGATTTGCAGAAATTCCAGAGTAAGTAGCAAAAGAATCTACTACCGTGCAGTGCATCTTGTCGATTTGTTGGGTACAAACGTGCCTCAAGCTAGCAAGCTATATAGAATTGAAAGAACGGGAGCAGACCAAGCACTCTTAATAGTAATTGTAAAATGGAGGACTGTTTCTATGCAGTAGTTCAAATGCAACAAGAAAGCAAATGCAAACAATACTGACACACTTATGAAATTAAGTATTTAACCAATATAATGCTGTACCTTTATTGTTTATGCGCTGGTTTTCACCCCAGAAGGTGTAGGCCACAACCTTAGGATGCTTTTTTCTGAAGGTATCAATGAGGCCTCTGCTAGAAAAGTTTGTCTCAAATGACTCCCTCTCATAAATTGTGAATCTTGCAGCCTCGGTTTTTGCCTGAAAAATAGTGCTGAGTAAGGAATTCCCAAACTACAGGCTACAGCAAGGGACTACTGAAACATGAAGGGAACTTATGTACTAAAATGGGAATTCTGAACCAACCTAAGTTGTTCCGTGCTCAGATGTAAATGCTATACAAATAGCAACTAGGAATATTTTTGTTGACTTTTTAACTCTATTGGCAATTCAATATTAAACTTGGAAAACTGACAAAGTAAGTTCAAGACTATGTTGTCATGTCACATTATGGCAAATGGCTAGAAACATACTTTCATGTTTCTTCAATAGTCTCCTTTAGCTGAACCTCTTGCTCGTGGACATTTTTTTATGGCATTCTGTACAGAAGTACATGTCCTTATGTGATAGCTAATGCATGGCAACTATCCCTGGTGCTCCAAAAATTACCATCTTCATGCAATCCACATATATGAATCAATACCTGGACCATTTTTAATTTATCTAAACTTCCTGTTACTGTTGTAAATAAGGAACCACACACGTCCAAACAGAGTTCTTTTTTCATATCATAGAGAATGTAATATTTCATAACAGGCAATTGCATTTCATATCTAACTGCTCTGCTACAGACATCAATAAGACAAGGTAGAACAGCCGAATACACAAACTTTTGTTTCCAATTCTAATACAGTATATCCACTCATCTAACATTTGTCTCCTGTGTTAAGAATAAGTATCAATGTGACAATGTGTGAACTAACATGCAAGCGTCATCTAACCATGCACATTTTGATTTACGAAGACAAGGATAATACCAATGCTAGAGCGTATAAATGCAAGGACAGAGCTTTTGAATGAGAATTTTTCAAATATGAAAAGAGAACTTACTGGAGGATTGTGAATGTTAATACTCTGACGAGCACATTTAAGATCACCAACAACAATTACCGGTTTGGAATTTTCCAGTTTGTTAGACCAGGTGGCCAGGTCTCGGTAATTTTAGATGATGAATAATTGACAACGTTGATTATGCTATTATTTATGGTGTGTTGCGTGTGCGGATTGACGTTCGCATGTTTGGATTGTCGTATGTTGCATGATACGCTCGTGTGAGGTATTGTGCGGATTGACTTGAGTCAAGTCGTGGACTTGTGCTCGTACGCGGTTGATTGTTTATTCATGTGTAGGTGTTGCTTGAGGCGGAACATCGTCGATGATGGGACTGAAACTAGGTTCGGGTGGAACTAAGGTTTCGGGACTAAGTTCAGGGAGGAACTGATGTCCTATCGATCAAGGATGTCATGCGGGACGTTCGGGTTAGAGAACAATGTGTATGGAGATGATACGGCGTTGGAGACGCGGAGATACGTTATGGCGGAGGCATGCGGCAAGGCTGCATGTGCCCGGATGGGGGCGTATACGAGTTGTATACGGATTGGAGTTGGTTTTGTATGGATATGTACGGTGTGGATGTAAGCCGTGATTTGGAGAGAAAAAAAGGAGAGCTGGCAGCGGCTTTGTTGTTTGGTCGTGGCTTTTTTGAAAACAAGAGAAAGAGATTACTAGTTAACAGGGGCGGCGGCATCTGTTCTTTTGTTCAGCCATGATTTTGTTTGTGAAGCAATAGAGGGCAGCGGCGGCCGTTTTTGGTTAGTGCGGTAGTTCGGCGCGTCTCGTTTCTTTTGCTTCCTCGTCGAATTGTCGACTTCATATCTGACTTGAACGCGGAAAGAAATCACGGCGTCGTCTTCCGCGCGTGTGTCATCGACTTTGGTCCACGTCGCGTGAATTAACAGAAATTCTATCGCTGCACACACACAGGTATGTTGGTTGTTACGTGATTTGCATGCAAGTTATAAAGTTGATCAAAGCCATCATCATCTAGTGTCACTAGAAAACAAACACGTGAAGGAGCAAATAGTTGGTATGGCTCATGAAGTTAGATGTGTTTTTATATTGAGCTCTTGATAGATATTTGATTTTTTTCTTCACGTAAAGGAGCATGCATGTGGCTGACGTTGGTAAAAAAAAAAGGGGTAATTGCTATTGTGATTTGTTTTTCCCTTTGTGCTTATGTGGATGCATGCAGGCAATGAGATAGGTGCTAATTAAGTTTTGCCGTGAGATTGAGTAGCCGTGAGTAGTAGCGGCTGTTTTTTTTTTGTCTCATGCGGAGCCGTGATTTTTGGTAAAAAGAAGACGCGCGGCGCTCTGTGTTTTGTTCGGTGTGGCTGTTTGCTTGCAGGTCGTGCGAGGTTGAAGAAAAAGCTGCGAAGGCCGTGAGTGTTCTCGAAAGTAAAAGAAGGCCGCGACGTGTGTTGTTTTCTCGGATAGAGACGCGACTAGAGGGCGCAGAGAGCAGGCGCACGCACACAGGAAAACGCGCGGGGCTGGAGTCATCGGTAGAGATTGCATCGCTGCGTTCAAAACAACGAGCGCGTGCACAAGCAACTTCACGGCGCGACGAGACGAGGCGTGGTGACTGCAATGACCAAGTAAGTTGCATGCATGGTGGTAAGTTTTTATTATTATTATTTGCTTGTATCTTATATGCATGCTGTTTTAATAAAGAGCAATAGAAATCGGAATTACATTTTTATCGGGATCTATTTTAGTGAGGATACATTGTTCTATCCAGAACATTAAACAAAGTTTAAATAGGTTTTATGTTTAGGGGGAGTCTTAAAATTTATTTTTAGCTTTCGCAATCATTCACCCCCCTTTGATTGCCTATCTTAGTGTGATTCGATCCTACACAGTTTCTATAGATCAAAAAGGTGTATATCAGTTTTACATTGAAAAGCTATCTTGCTACAGATCAAAAAGGTGTATATCAGTTTTACATTGAAAAGCTATCTTGCAAGGATCACATTGTGAAGTTGTTCTACGATATATGGTGCAGAACTGCAGATAAGAACCATAACACTATTCCTCATGTACAGGCAAAACAATAGATCATATAAAGTGAATATGTAGCACATGATATATTGATGTCAAAAGGAAAATGAGACTGGAGAGCTAGGTAAGTAGACACACTTTTATATAGTCACTAAAGCATGGATCCCAATTATTGATCATGTAATTCTGAAGATCAAGATGGAAGAAAATAAAATTAGATATAAGCAATAACAGTAAAACATAAAGCAACAGTTATAATGAAAAAGAAGATCAGTCGTACCAGTCTGCGTAGGCCATGACCAGAATTTGGGACATAAGCATTTACCAAGTAAAAACCATCAAACTCCAAAATAATAACCCTACCCTCCTGATCATGTTCTGGTATGCCAATTCCATATTGGACAGAGATTGGTTTTACCTATGAAGGCGACAACCATGTTACGATCTACTTTGCATCAACAGATGCGTTGTGTAAAACTAATATTATAGTGAAATCAACCAACTTATGAAGAAGTTTAGTTTTAGTACTATGAAAACTTCTAATGCGAGGAGACCCTATTGTTTTATGAATTCTTGCGGTTGGCATCTTCACGTAACCTGCAATAACGAAATAATTAGCTACAAACACTATACAAAAAAAAATCAGATGCAAGGATGAAATAAACATGGGGCAAATGAAAAGAACAAAGAAAGGATGGAGGGTGATCGACGATGACCATGGTCAGCTTGCTCTTCGACGAACCGAGGATCAGGCATAGCCACCTGCGTAAATAATTAGTTTCTAATTTTTTTCACTATTCATTAATTTCATCTTTTATCTGTTTTTTTATTTTTGGGCTTTTTTATCTTTTTTTCCGTATTCCTTTGCATTGTCCGTGATAGGTTAATATATTTTTTCTATTTCTATTTTTTATAAAAATTTAATTATACCAAATAAATCAACTCAGTTATAGTAAAAAATAAGACAGCTACAGTAAAAAAGCCTATAAATGAATGCCATTCTGAACACCCCCTATATCAACATATAGGTTGATCGTGAAACTTGCTTGACCCTTCTCTATTTTTCTAGCCGAAATTCTAGCTTACGGTGGATGGATGTTGCCTTGCTCTACAGCATAGAGAGAACATGTCGGCTATATTCGTATTGGTTTTTAAAAGCTATTTTTCTACAGTAAATTACTTTTTTATAGTATTTAACTTTTAAACGGAGTGTCTTTTCAAAGCGGAGTCTACTAGTCGATTCTAGTAGACACTGTAGTGACTTTATTTATATTGGCTAAATTCAGACGCGAGTATCTTTCTTCGTACAACTTCTCCAAAGTTATTACTATTAATAAACTAATATCAAAAGTTATCAGCAAAAATTAATATGAGCAGGTATGATTGATGCACTAGCTAGACACAGAGATGCTTGCCATTTTGTCGCTAAGACGGTGATACAGAGGTGTACTGGATCATAACGCACAACATAAATATGACATAACAGTCCATTACATTAAAACAACAACTGAATCATATGAACTATTCTTCCTCACTTACTCCTCTTTACAAATGGATCTTGCCATAGTGGCGGCAGACCTCTTTGCACTCTGCAGGTAGTTGGATGCATGGGCTGAAGCCTGGTCATCTGGACTCTCCTTACCCCCAGACGAAAAAGATCACCTGCTGCGGACGCAGTAGCTGATGGGTCTGTGGGTAACTCCGCCGTCGTCCTTATTTGCTTCAGGTGCTCCTTATTTTCTACTGAAGTAAGGAGCACTAAAGCCTTTACACTTCCCCAAACACATTTTTCCCCGTGAGTGAAAAACTGTCAGAATTTCTATTGGTCGACAGCTCTCCGTCGGTAATCACTGTTGGATTTGGTTGCTGCTAAATAGATGTGTTGCCGATGGTTTTTAGCATCTACCGTCAGTTAATACAATAGTCAAGAGTTTTTTGCACCGTTGGTAAATATAAAAATAGTCGGCATATTTTGATAGAACTCCCTAGGCCTCGGCCACAGCCAGTCGGCCCTGTGCCCCACCACCTATGCTCCAACACCCAGGCCCCAATAGCTTTAGTTGTTGCCCGCCATTGCCTGCCCGCCGCTACCAACTCGTGCTTGAGGTGAGGTGGCTCAATGCACTATGCCTCGTGTTGTCGTCTCCTTCTATTTGTGTCACGATGTGTGGGTGGTGGGCTAGGCCGCTAGGCCCAAGTGCAGCGAAAGCCCACAACTCCAAGTTCATTACACGAAGAACTATTGGCTCCTATTTGTCTTCAAGCTTACCGTCGAACACTGCTGAGTACTGGGATTAGGAGGTGAATGAGGGGGTATTCCTGTCGGCGGGGAGCTCAGACGGCTACCATGGCCCTCTTGAAGGGTGGTTCCGCCCTTGATGCGTCCTCTTCCTATTAGACCAACATGTAGATTGACCATGAAACTTGCCCATCTCACTGACCCTTCTCTCTATTTCTTTCAACCAAAATTCTAGCATTCGATGGCTGAATGTTGACTTGCTCTACACCATAGAGAGGACCTGTTAATTATCACT
The DNA here is from genome assembly GCA_036346265.1 of Melocanna baccifera. Lineage (NCBI taxonomy): Eukaryota > Viridiplantae > Streptophyta > Magnoliopsida > Poales > Poaceae > Melocanna > Melocanna baccifera. The sequence continues at coordinate 4,820,781 of CM070692.1, forward strand.
GAGGCTCTAGCTAGGCAAGGGGATGCCAACTATTTCGACATTGAGGTGGTGATAAGGAGGTGTACAAAATCATAACTCACAACATAAGTAATCCACCAACCATTTGTAGGTTGTGGAAGTGAAGTGACTTGTCTAGTACCATGCGCAAGTGTAGCTTCATTTTAGTGATGGATTCTGGCTTTTGGCTGAAATTTCATTGTGGTTGACTTTTTTTTACTATAGCTGATTTGGTTTTTTGGGCATAATTAAATTTAAAAAAATATAAAAACATGTTAGCCCATCACGGATAATGCAAAGGAACACGAGAAAAAAAGAAAAAAAATGCAAAAAAGTCCAAAAAATCAAAAAAATTAAAAAAGATGAATTACTGAATAGTGAAAAAAATCAAACTGAAAAAAAAGTTGAAACAAGCGAGGACTACTGCACTGCTGCACATGGAGTCATGTACCATGGATGTCTTTGAACGTCTAAGTAACGTGTGAAACTATTGATGCACAATTACTTAGCATACTTGCTCAGCTATCCACTGCAGGTTACCAACACAGGCTCTCACAAGAAGTCCAGTTATTAATCAGTTCATTAAACTTTTTTTGAAACGCATAGCAGGAGCTCCGCCAATATCAGTTCATTAAACTAACTTAAATGGCTGAATTCTTGAAATCTGAATCTCCAGATGATGTGACACAGCAGCCTTAAGACAACCATTATGCATGATAGAAACAACTGAATCATATGAGCTACTCTTGCTCGTATTCCTCTCTCTAAAAATGGATCTACGACAGACTACTGTGCAGGTAGTTGGATGCACAACTGCAAGTGTGGCTAACTGGAATCGTCTAACCCCCTGGGGGTGGCCACCATTGCTGTTGTGTGAAGAACGTCCAGGTCGCCTGTTGCCGACGCCGTGGCCACTGCATGTGTGGGTAGCTCGGGCACGAAGGCCCTTAAGGCCAAATGACCGATCACTTTGTCCTTCGCTTGAACTTGAATTCCTGATGCCTCCGTTTCCTATTGGACTTATCATTCGTATAACGATTGCTTGCATGCCAAGTCCCCTCTCCTTTGGACGTCCTTAGCTTGCACGTCAATGTGCACCCCTTCGACGACATGGATGAAGAAGTGCTCGTTGTTTATCAGTATACGTGATTCACCAATGATTAATTTGAAGACTCTGAAGCATTGAGCGGGCATGCATACGCTATAATAAGACCTACCTACGTACACAAGCGCAACGTTTGTCATATTTGACTGGACGGTGGCACATGGGTGCATCAACGTGTGTTATACTACCAATAGACACCTATTTGTGTAGGATTGAAGATGGCAAGATCGAAATACCAGTGGGTGCATCAACTATGGTATTACTGCTTGCTATAGTAGCCGTGGTACTATTGCTATAGTACGTGCAGTACTAGTGATGCTACAGTAAAATTAGGGTGAATAATATTTTCAGCACGATTTCAAAAACTAAAATTGATAGAATTTTTGATCCGTAGATTCGAATGACATAAAAATTTACAGAGATATTATCTAGGATATCAAGAACCTATTCCAATAAATGATCATAAAAATCATAGCCAAAGTTGAGACCTTTTTCAATTTAAAGGCAGATTGCACCAAAATTTGTCAAAACTCCAAAACAATGAATATAACTTGTTCGTGGGAGAATGATGGCCAAGATGGCTCTAAATATATTTTTACATATCACAACAAGTTATAACACCAAAAAATTAAACCAAAAACCCTTAAAATAAGAAATCACTTAGTGAGATTGAAATCAACTAAAACTAGGTTTCTTGATAAACTTATTATCAAAGTGTCTAGATAATTGAAGATTGATTTCAGGAGGCTATCTACATCTCATTTACGTCCTTAGCATAATAAGATCAAGAACAGAGAAAAGGAGAGATCAAAACCAAGTAAAGTAAGAGCAAATCAATTAAAATATGAATGATCCATGAAGATGATCAAATATTGATGTATTACTTACTTGAGGAGATAAGTTTTACAACCACTTCACCTTTAAGAATAGAGAGCACAAAACACACTTAACTCTCAAACACTAACCTTGGATATGAGAATATAAAAGAGATGGATTAGATGGTTAACACAAGTCTATACTAATCTCTTTATATAGGTGGGCTAACCAGTCACACCTAGCTTTTGGTGGATACAATCTACTTAGTATAATAGAAGAAACTTGATAACCCCACATATGAGTTTTACTCACACATATTCACATATGCACGCTTTTTAAAGCGTATAAGTCCAAATATACTAAGTCCTTAGTTTTGATATATCTTGATCAAACCAGCTTTTTCTTGACCTAAATTTCTCTCTAAGTGTCACTCATGCATTACGGTTTTGATCTAAGGCAGATTATGGTATTTTGACCAAAATACCCTTTCTTGAACCGGTCTTCATCTTCCATTACAAGCAATCGTTATGCTTGCCACTTGTATATTCACCATTGGCTTGCCACGCGTTGCTAAGTCTTTCTCGCTCTGGTTCCACTAGACCACGGCTCACTTGAACCGACCAAGCCACATGGTGCAAACCCGCCATTTAAACTTGCCTTCAATATTTTTCGCCTTTCTTGTGTCATGTTTGAGCTCACCATCTCACCTAGCATCATTGATCATTCTGAGCCTCGGCTCCTCTATGAGCGTAGCTTGGATTTTTGCCATCGACCATCACGACTTCAAGCATCTTTGTACATCAAAAGATAAATAAATTATTTTCAGATACAAGTTCTTCACAACTTGACCCATGTTAATCAAAACATGTATCATGCAACTTTAATGCAAGAACCAAGGTCACCTCAACTAAATCCATGACTCAAAACCCAAAATACACAATTTCTGTCCAAAACAGTACTACCGCTTCCATCAAGCCAATACTACTGCTCCTATGGACCGGTACTACCACACCTAGCACCTCAAAATTGGACCTCTGTAAATAACATATCGCCAATTAAAAATCGAGCTACCGACCTGCGGTATAACCGAAACCCAAAACCTGTACTACCACCATGCGGTATGATCACGCCAAACCTTGCGGAACTACCAATTTTCCTAATAGGCTCAGAAAACAGTCCAGTTAAGCTGCTATCTTTGCAAAACCAAATAATCACTCCACAAAACTTATAATGATTCATCACAACATTATCTTAAATCTTCTCACATGGTTCTTCAATTTGATAGTCTTGCTCAAACACCAATTATTATTTTTACCAATATCAGGAGAGAATAATGAGCACCTGGACCTTTCAAGAAAAGAATGACTACTTAAAATAAAGTTGAAGTCAATGATTATATTTCATTAATCTTATGGGGCCTGATCGTAAGTTTCATTTTTTCACTATTCACTACACTATCCACTAACTCACCTGAGAAAATTTCAGCCAGCTAAATTTCAGCATCGCTAAAACGATCACCACCTAAATGCGTAACATGCTTAATCTGAATCTCCTGATACTGAGAAATATTTTAACAGTATGGTGTGAAATTTGTCGTCCTAACAACAGAGGTAAGCATAGCCTCATGTTATATATATTCTTGTTCACACACACATGTATTTCTTCATTTGTCAGATTGTTCGGCAAAGAAGTAAGAAAGCAGAACTATTCTAGAGAGACGGTAATGTGCATGCAGTTCCCTGCATCGCTCTCTTCTGTCAACTGTGCACGTTCGTGGCAAAGCGTTCTTTCCGATGGGCCTGAGGCGTAGAAGAATTGAGGTAGCCAAAATCCTAGAAGCAGATACTTTGCTCTGGTCGCCAACGATGCTGTTCTGCCATGCGTGCACTCAAAGGCTAAACTTGAATTCCTGGTGCCTCACTTTCTTACTGATCCTCTAATTCCAAGAGATCGAGCTCACCATTTTCGATTGTTAACATCCTCTGTTTTTCTTCCACCATTCCTTTTCAGTGAATTTTCTTTTCGAGTTCTAGTACTAGATTAAAAAGTTATGTGAACTTGTTGGCTCTTGGGGTCTGCAGATACCTACTGTTTATCATTGAGGCAGTGATGTATATGCGTTCAAGAATACTTAGCTCACAACGAAAGTAACCTACTTGTTATTCATGGAGGACGAGCGGGCTGTGGATGTGGAGATGCCAATCATTTATAATCGAGAGGACGATGTGTACGTGTAGTGTATAATAACTCACAAGATAAGTACGTTTGCCCACCATATGCAGACTGTGGAACTCACCGTAAGGTCGCCACTAACGCCCACCTACTAATATGCACAAGTGCAATCTTGTTAATGGGCTTGGCAGGTGGCACATGGACACCTTTGAACTCTTCAAGTAATGTGTGCAACTATTAATGTTTTTACTTTTTTTGGGTAATTAATGTGTTGTTATTATATATTTTTGCTTAGCTATCGGGAAACTACCACTCATCACTGTCAAGCTCTCACAACAAATTTGTCAAACTAGCTTGAAGGGCTAAATACTTTTTAGTATTTTAAATCTGAACTTCCCGATGACGTGACAGTGATACAATAGCCTATTGGCAACCATCACGACAGAAACAACCAATTGGTACAATTGGCTGACGCATTTAGTCTGCGATTTATATTTTTTGATTATATTTATTAGTTTAATAAATAACGATCATTGAAAAGACGAAAAGAATATGGCTTATGATCACCGGCCTTGCGGAAGCAAACTCCTCCGATGGCGACGCAAGAATCTGCGGGAGCAAGAAAGGGGTGTGACGAAGGATGCAGCGGACAGCACCGCCCCTCCCCGCAGCCTCGTCTTGCAACCGCCGTACCAGTGAATTGCTAATGCAATCAACGTCAGAGCGTGGACGTGCAACCCTGTGTCCAGTCGGTGTGCCTAAGGCCATCGTCGACGCTGCGTGTGCTGCAACTGCGGTCTTCACCATAGAAGCTTATGATAGGAGCTGTCCTCCGCCGGCGCTCTTCCCTATTTGCTGTCGGAGTTAAGCAGCAGCAAGGCCGTCGACATGCTCCGCAGCTTGAACTTGAGCTCCCGGTGCCTCCTTTTCCCATTTGGGGCCGATCACCTGGATAGCGATTGTTTCCATTGCCGCCGCCCTCCATTCTCGCTGCTAGGCATTGCGAGGAGTATAGCTTTGCTTGCACGTTTACACGCTCACCAACATGGGCACCGAGACGCTTGTTATTTATTGGTAAGGTAGCTAGATAGGTTCACTATATCTTAACATACAACACGAGTTATTGACCAACCATCTGTCGACACTGACATTGAAAGTAAAGTCGCTGAGAGTTAGGGGGCGTTCGGAATAGCGATGGTTTAAGATTAAAATTTTACTATAGTTGACTATTTTTTTTATTGTAGTTGAGTTGATTTATTAGGCATAATTAAATTTAAAAAAAAATATAAAAATAAAAACAACATGTTAACCTATCACAAACAATACAAAGGAATACAGAAAAAACAAAACACAAAAAAAAAAAACCCCCCAAAAAAATGCTACAGTAAACAAAAGCCGAGCGATCGCCGAACGCCGTCACCAAGCTGAGCAGACCCTAACTTAACATATGACAAAGTGGAGCATTGTTGAGGGCTTGGTGGGGTGGCACAAGGTGACCATAGTACATGTACTGACCGAGCGACCAATCTTGCTTTAGCTTGTGTGCTACCTCGATGGAGAGGCTCTGCTGCTGTATCAAATACAACTCAGGTTGCTGCCAATATTTCTTCATCTACTATGAAAATAGGACGAAACAATCATCAGTAAAGTGTATCTCTTCAAACGGTCCGAACATCACCAATAACCTTTTGGCAGTTGGATGTACATCAGACGATCAATAGAGTGCGACTCTTCGGACTGAATGATCGGCTGAGTAATCCTTGGCCGTTGGATCTAGCGAATGACTGTCGGCGTATACCCCTTCGTTAATTGAAGTCGACAATGACTTCCATAACTTAGACCACCATCCAATCATCATCGTGCGAACCATTTCAGCCCAGATGTTCAGACCATCCAAACATCAAATCACTCTCAGCCGTTGGATCTACATCAAACGCACATCAGATGATAATTGTTCGATGGTCCGAACATCACCATCGCTATTGGCTGCTGAATCTACATCGGACGCACAACAGATGATAACCCTTTAGTCAGTCCGAACATTCTCTGAACACTGAGACGCTCAATTCCACTTATCGATTCAACTTCGCATCTTAGCCGTCCAAAGCTATTATTTCAACTTTTTGAGAATAACAGAAAGTTAAATAATACTAGTAAATATTGCATTAGTGTCCTTGTTAATTGTTATCTTTTTGGTATCAGATTATAAGAGCTATCTACAGTATGAAAATGTTATTTTGAAATGTAATGTTTCTCATACTTTAAATCCAATATGATCTTATAAGAAAAAAGAGGAAGGAATTTTGTTTTTTGATTTCCTTGCTCTTTCAGTCATTAGATTGTTCAGTAAATTGTATCTTCTTCCCCAAACTCTATATGTTCAATCTCTAGCCAATTGCCATTTGCCATGGTGCATGCATACCATATACAAACTGCGTTGTAATCTCTTCATATATTTTTATATTTTGAATAATTGCCTTATTACTTTTATCTGATCAACTGTTGAAAAAATAAGTAAATTATATGCTTTACATTTGTATATATAGGATTTATCTTGTATAAATTGGCATTACTTCTAGGCTGTTAGCTTTTTAGAGTTCAGCCTAGGGCGCGGCGAAATCCTAAATCCGCCACTAGTTCCTGGCATGCTGCAAGTTGAGGCTTAGTTACCAGCTTTGTAAAACCCTGAAATTTAATTAACAAAAAAGAAATATAGGAAAATATGGTGTTTGGACTTTTATGTTGGAACACACACACGACCACACACATGATTACGAGTACCTAGTACTCGTTTATGACTAAGGCACAAACGACCACGAGTACCTAGTACTCGTTTATGACCACGGCACACTCGACTACTCTCATGATTAAAGTGGTTTTACGATTGCTATAACGATTTTACGACTGCTACAGTACCACTACGGCTTTGAGCAGTCGATTACGACTACGAGCACTTGAACACTTGGGGATTCCTATACTTGATTACGACTAGAGGTGGGAGATGGGTCGTGCTTTTCCGGGCTAGCTCGAGGCTCGGCCAGCCGGCTCGGCCCAAGCACGGCACAGGCACGCCACATGGCGGGCCGTGCCGGCACGGCCGGAACGGTGGGCCGGGCTGGGCCTAGAAAGTCGGCCCGTTGGGCGGCACGGCGGGCACGCCGACGCCGTCAGATACCTCGGCCTCGCAGGGGCGGAGCCACCGAACGCTGTGCCGGCCCAGGCCACCATAGCCACCACGCCACACTCCACGCACACATTCATAGAGAGTCGAGCACGGGCAGCATGTGCTACGACCGGATCCACATGTGCTATAGCCACTCCATCAATGCCAAGCAACTGTTCAAGGTAGGTGGAGCGACGTTGTAGCTCCACCATGAGGATCACCACGATGAGGCATTCACTGGCGATGAGGATCTCATCCTCAAGCACAAGGCTCCGCACTACCGTTCCGCCTCACCGGCTATCCACACTACTGTTCCACCTCACCAACTATCACCTCAACGCTGTTGCCGTCCATCATGCTAGTTAGTTGCTAGCTTCAAACAGTGGGAGCAACACCGCCGGTGAGAACGCCGGTAGCCGGAGGAAGGGGAGGGAGTCGGATCTGGCAAGAAAATGGGATGATAGTTTGGAGGTAGGTGGAGAGCAAGAGGTGGAGTGTGGGTGTGAATGAAATCAGATGCAGTTGCGGTGTGGGTGTATTTTAAAATATCAATGAAATTTCACTTTGTCTGAAATATTTACGTCATTGCGTGCCCATATTTTTATACAACTAATTTAATTTCAATTAATTTTCAACAAGGTGGGTACGAGAGAAAGGAAGATGGCGGACGTCGCCATAATTGTTGCCGTTGTCTTCGCCGTGCATAGTTACTTTGGGCTGTGCTTAGGCTGGCACGGCACGAACGTTGGCATGGCGGGCTTTGGGCCGTGTTTGGGCCTGACCAGAGGTGAGGCAGGCCGGCACGACGGGATGACTGGGCCGAGCCGGCACGGCACGAATTGGCCCGAAGCACGGTGGGCCTGGGCCGTGCCGGCATGGAACGACCCAACTCCCACCTCTAATTACGACTATGAGAGAATGGAGTTTTTTTTGTGCCACGTTAAAATTGTGTAGCTTTTCTCAGCTTTTTTCTCTGATTTATATGACGCAAATACAAAACTAAAACTAAAACTTATTGCTTATTCTTATGCCATTATCCGCTTCAGTCGTGACATCCCACGTCCAGGGTAACCACTGCTCCACTAACTAACAGTCTAACCGAGAATTACGGTCACGACGTGAATGCAAGCACGTCTCAGGCCACTAGCTATGACAGAGTAAAATACAAATATATAGTGCAATGGGCTTAAGTACAACAAATCACCCCTAAGCTTGTTGTGGAGACTTCACCTCAACGACACCGAGCTTCTGTCTCATCTCGATGAACTTGACTCGCCCAAGTGCCTTGGTGAGTATATCGCCGAGTTGTCAGTGCCGACATGGTCGATGTCCACTTTGCCATCTTCAATGCATTCACGAATAAAATAAAAATGGGTGCCGATATGCTTACTACGTTCGTGATGCACTGGGTTCTTGCTTACCACGATGGTTGACTTGTTATCTACCAGAAGCTTTATCATCTTCGGTGCTTGCCTGACCAGCTCACCATACAGTCGACTCAGCCAAATACCTTAACATGCCGCCGTTGCCACTGCGATGTATTCTGCCTCACAAGACGAAAGCGCGACAATCTTCTGCTTTTGGGATGTCCAAGTGATCACACTCGTGTCGAGGAAGAACACAACCCTAGTAGTGCTTCTGTAATCGTCAATGTCATCAGCGAGGTCACTGTTACTAAACCCCACCAGTGCAGCCTCTTGCGCTCTTGCCTTCTTGTAGCAACACCCGTAGTTCATAGCGCCGCTAAGGTAGTGCAAGATCTGCTTCACTGCCACCCAATGTGATGCAGCTGGTGCCTCCATGAACCTACTCACGATCCCTACTGCGTAAGTGATGTCGAGCCTCATATTGCAGAGGTATTGCAAACTCCTAACAATACTCCGGTACTGTGTTGCATCCACAACGACACCAGTGTCCTTCTTACTCAGCTTCAACCAATTCTCCATCGGTGTGTGGCATGAATTTGCATCCTGCCATGCTAGTTGACTCCAAGATCTTCTCGGCATAGGCACTCTGGCAAAGTGTGATCTCACCAGCGTCTTGTTTGACCTTGATTCCCAAGTAGTAACTCAGGAGACTAAGATCTCTCATCTTGAACAGGTTGCGCATATGGTCTTTGAACGTGCTAATGTCGTTGATGCTAGTGCCGGTGATGATCAAGTCATCGATATGGACGCCTACCAGCAGTGATGACATGCCACTGGTCCTCCGGTACACAGCATGTTCCAGAGGGCTACGCTCAAACCCAAGGGAAGCAAGTGATGCGTTCAACTTGGCGTTCCATGCCCATGGTGCCTGATGAAAACCGTACAGAGCCTTATGCAGCTTGAACACCCTGTACTCGTTGTTGGAGTCAACGAAGCCAGGTGGTTGGTGTATATAGAGCTCCTCGGCTAGATCACCATTCACAAACGTCGACTTGATGTCCATGTGGTGCACCTCCTAGCCTCTATCCGCAGCGAGTGCCAGCAAGAGCCGCACTATCTCTATTCGCACCACCGGGGCGAAGACTTCATCGAAGTCCACCCCTTGCCGCTGAGCGTATCCTTTGGCTCACCACCTTGCCTGCAGGGTCCTTCATAAGCTTGAACACCCATTTGAGCCGCCCTATGTCTGGCTGGAAGTGCGATGAGCTTCCATGTACCAATGTTGTGGATGGTAGCCAGCTCTTCTTCCATCGCCTATTTCCAGCATGCTTCTTTGAGCGCTTAGTTGATGTTGGCTGGCTCCCCAGTAGCCAGAAGACAAATCCTGCTCTGCTCGACGTTGACTTCCCCCGTAGTGTCGTAGATGTTCAACAACTCCCGATAGTGATGTGGCTCAGTGTCAGTGTCGAGCATGTCATCATGGATTGGTGTCACCCACTCGACATCCGTAGATGCCGGTAGAGGTGTTGTTTGTAGCTTTGCCCCCTGCGGTGCCACTGGATCTGCTTCGGATGTCGATGCCATCTCTTCTCTAGTATCGATATCCATGATGTCTTGCTCCGTGGTGTATGTCACAGTGAATGTGGTAACTAGGCTTGGTCCAGCACTGCATTCGCCTGACTCCCAGTCCCATCGCTTATGTTCCTCAAACATAACATCGCGAGTCACATGAGGCTTCTTCGTCGCTGGATTGTATACCATGTACGCCTTTGCTTCTTCCTTATAGCCGATGAACACCATTCGCATCAAGCAGTCTGCCAACTTATTCACACATGGCCTGACGTTCTTTACGTGTGCAATGCACCAGAAAACTCAGAGATGGTGCACATTTGGCTTTCTTGTGCCACACCTCATACGGTGTCTTGTTGTTGAGACTCCGTGTCGGCGCCCTATTGAGGATGTAGACTGCAATTTTCACTGTCTCACCCCAGAACATCGCCGGCACATCCATGGTCTTTAGTAGACAGCGTGCCATCTCCACTACAGTTTGGTTGCGGCGCTCGGCGACCCCGTTCTGCTACGATGAATATGGTGCAGTGGTATAGTGCTTGATGCCGAGCTCATTGCAATATTCGTGGAACTCGGCAGAGTTAAACTCCCTTCCACGGTCTGAGCGGAATGCCTTGAGCTTGCCATCTTGCTCAGTTTCCGCTAGTGTCTTGATCTTCTTGAAAAATTTGAACGCCTCGTCTTTGGACCTGAGCACCTTAAGCCACATATATCTACTATGATCGTCTACGATCAATAGGAAAAACTTATTACCTCTAACCGTCACCGGTGTGATCGGTCCGCAAAGTCACTATGCACCAACTCCCGTGGGCGCTCGGCGCGGTAAGTCCTACGGGAATGCAGCTTGGTGCTGCTTGTCGAGAGCACACCCATTACAAAGCTACTCGATGTGATCGAACAGTAGAACCCCAACAGTCATTCCCTTCAGCGCCAGGTTCCATAGAGCTCAAAAATTAAGGTCACCGTAGTGTCCATGCTACAACGATGCCACATTATCCATGCACGTGAGCAAGCACATATGACCAAGAAGGTTCAGCTTCAGAGTGTAAAGCCGGTTCTTGGTTCAATTCACCTGTGCCGGCAATTTTCGCTCGCGGTTGAGCACGAGTAGTTCTCCGTTTTAAATCGTCACCTTGCACCCGCTCTCATCCAATTGCTCAATTGAAATGATGTTAATATGGAAATACGGGATGAAGTATACCTCTGTAAGAAGCCGACGCTCCCCTTGCTGCAGATGTCCACGAGCGAACAGTCGCCGAATTTGTCTGTCCCTTTCACCGATTCGTCAAGCGTTCTGAACATCGCTCGAGATTCGGTCATGTGGCTGCTCGCTCCTATGTCGAGGTACCAGACGCCATCGCCTGCGTCTGTCAGGATCACCTTCTCCTCATTAAGGAGCACCGACTACTGCTAGACCTTGCTGTCGGCTTGTGACAGCTCGCAGTGCTCGACTATGAGCAGTGCGGGTTCGTTATCCTTTGTACATGTCAGGTGTACCTCCTCCTTACACTCGCAGTGGGGCTTGCGGCAGTTCCTGGAAAAGTGCCCCATATGGTCACAGTAGCACTTTACTTGCGACATATCACGGTGCGTGATGGACGAGCCATCACCCGGCGCCATGCCCAGCTTTGTTGCACCCGCGGCCTTGCCGCCTGCCACGGCGACGATTATCACCGCTGCTACCGCTTTTCTGGTCTCCACCTGAGGAGTTGTCGCCCTGCTCCCATTTCTTGGCACGCATGAGCCAGTAAGCCACTCAGTGAGGAACAAGCGCCCTGCAGAGCCGTTTTTGTCATCGACTCTACATGGCTCCTCCACCATGCAGAGCCGCCTAGTAAGCTTGTCAATCGAAAGGATGCTCAGGTCGAGAAGCATTTCAATGAAAATGGCCACCTACGCGTACCATAAGAGTACAACTAGTAAAAACTCTCATAATCTTGGGTTCCTCGAGGAGCCGCTGCGTTCCGCAAGCCCACGGTCCCCGGCCGCCTCCTCGTAAAAACTCTCACACGAGCTGCAATTAAAGCAAGCTCGATGAGTCAATCGGCGAGGCACCTCCCGCGATTGGCGATCGATTCGATGTGCGCATTGTTTCGTGTGTGTCGTTAGTTTACGGGAAGTTAATAGGAGCAGGTAGCTGACGGCCGGGGGCGGAGACGGTACCTGAACTCGAGGGGGCGAAGACCTCCGGCGGCGGGTGAGTGGATCCCCAACAGATCGTGCGGGCGCGAGCTCGGAGCGACGGAGCCGGATCTCTTCCCCAGTCACTTCCTCCGTGAGCTAACCCTCTCGGGACCGATTGTCTAAATTGAAGGAAGATAGAATAGGGTGGAATTGGATGTATTGCATTGAGCCTCTCGGGTGGTGTATATAGAGATACAATACTTGGGGGGCAAGAGGGATTGTAATCCTAATGGACTCTATCCTACAAATATAGTATACAAGACTTGTACTCTAACATCCCCCCGCAGTCACAACGAGTGCGTCGCAGACGGTGAGACTAGAGGAACCGAAGAGCTGACATCCCCTCGCAGTCAGAACCGAGGATGCCGTGCTGGAGATGGCCGTGGTCGACGTAGTTGTGGTCGGGTTACCGATGTCCAGGCGGTCGCTCATGAAACCGCGGGCGCAAAAGAGGTGCCATGGTGATGACGGAGACGCGTTGAGGCAGTCGTTGTGGAAGGGGGCGATGCCGAGGTCGACGCAGTCAGGGCCGTTGTCGAGACCCGAATATGCAAATTCGGTCTCTCTGTGTAAACTGCACTAGTTCAGGATCACGCTAGTGCACACAGTCAAACATAGATGTTATCATAGTCATACACACGATAATAATAAAGGAAAACTCGAATATCGATAAATCTCAAAAGGTACGACCTTATGGTCAAGCTTACGTGATTCTAGCCTAAGGGCTTAACAAAATAGCAATAAAATCCAAAATAAAGCGTAGCGACTAATCGACAAGCCACAAAGCTATCGAGTGGAGAACGGCCTAATCCGTGAAGGCGTCGTAGCACTCTCCTTCTGGCACCTCCTGCTGATAGTACTCCTCTCCCTCAACTGAGCAACATAGGCGTAAAGCCGTGAGTACATTGGTACTCAGCAAGTCGTTTGTAACAATAAATGCAATATAATATGCAAGGCTTACCAAAGGAAGGCTGAAAGGTTAATTTGCATAAAGGCATTTATTGATGAAATATATTAAATAACTTGAAAGCGAAAGTTAACTGAAAACAATAACGATAGATAATCAAAGGAATAAACATGAACCACTTGTGAACACCAATTCACAAGTTAAACCAACAAAGGAACTACCCGCCCACTCCCAACATAAACCACCAAGTTTTAAATGAAACACTAACCCTCGTGTGAAATCCCGAGCACCGCCCATGACCGAGGACGCGGCTATTCGAATAGTTTTACACTCGCAGAGGTTGCACAATCGCATCTACACGATGTGATTAGCCTAGGCCTACGGAAATCACAACAAGGCCTTTACAATGCTCTACCTCAACACAATCCCGCCCGCTAGGTTTCGTGATCACACCCTTGCGCCACATGGAAATCAAAGAACCATGTCCATCACAATGGCGAATTGAATTGAAATATTACAAATTAATCACCAGTCCATCCCATAATAGACATGTGGTTTGCACGATCAAGCTCGAGATCAATGGCGCACAAAGTTAAGTCCTTAACATTACCCGGCGAGACTACCACATCCCCAAAGTACAATCAGATTTCCCTTTATCGCACGATCACTCGCTCGAGTGCAAAACCAATTTGTATAACCAAGCCAATGTCACACCAATGACGTGGCACAAATTTTAGTACACGTGGCACCAACCACAGTTCCATATGTCTTAATTCAAATTAATAATTTAACATGCGTGATGAGACCAATCGTAAATATAAACCGCTACAATCTAATCGTACCAACCCATGTGATAAATAAACTAGCATCACTAATAAATCTCCCAACCTATGGTGACAAAGGCATCATGGTATTTCAAAGTGTCAAGGAGGTATAATTGCAATTGGGACAATAGCTACCTGTGCAAAGGTTTGAATAAAAATAGCAATGCAATGTAATTTAAAGTAAAATAATTAAATAATAGTTTGCAAAATTGGGTTCAACATGATCAAGGGACACGACTTGCCTTCGTTATGCTCAGCGAGGTACTCCTGGTCTTCTGGCGCGAAACCTGCTCCTCCGGAATCCGAATCTAACGAGAGAGAAAACGACCGAAAACAAAGAAACACATAAAATGACGAGCAAATGAACTCCAAAATTCATGAAACTAGAACCAACAGCTAGAGCTCGATTTTAGATGAATTTAGAAAAAAGAACGGGGTCATTCGGAGCTAGGACGGAGGAGAACGGGCTCTGTTGATTGCTAACATTAATGGGGCGTGGTCCCGAGTTTTCATAACGAGTCACGGAGCCGAGTCTTGAAACTGGCGCGCGAGCTCAACCATTTTGCTTCGAAAGACGAGAGGGAAAGCATAGAGGAGAGTTAAATTGCGACTAACAACAAAACCGGAGAAAAGAACTCCAATAAAAGTTGACATGAATGCAATATAATGCTTTTGAGGGCAATATTTGCAGCTCACATCGCACACACAACAGCAAGCTTCAATCTGACGACTCCTAATCTTCACGGTCTTGGAACAAAATCTCTTCACCGTAACTTCAAATTAAATTTTGAAAATAAATTTTCTCCATTTTGTTGATTTGATTGAGAAAGTAAACTTTGAAATTGGGCTAAGACGACAACTTCTAATTAGTGAGCTAACCTCAATATCGATAAATCTCAAAAGGTACGACCTTATGGTCAAGCTTACGATTCTAGCCTAAGGGCTTAACAAAATAGCAATGAAATCCAAAATAAAGCGTGGCGACAATCGACAAGACCGATTGTCTAAATTAAAGGAAGATAGAATAGGAAATGGAATTGGATGTATTGCATTGAGCCTCTCGTGGTGTATATAGAGATACAAGACTTGGGGGCAAGAGGCAAAATAATTAAATAATAGTTTGCATTGTAATCCTAATGGACTCTATCCTTACAAATATAGTATACAAGACTTGTACTTAATTCGGAAAATCTAACATTCCCACACGATACAATGTCGCCACGCGGCACAAGTCGACGTGGCACCGACGTGGTTTCGGGCGCTAAAGCCGACGTGGCATGCCACGGCATGCGGCCTAGGGCGACGTGGCACGTGAGACTAGAGGAACCGAAGAGTCCTCGACATCCCCTCGCGCGAACGGCGATGGCGACGCAGAAACCGAGGATGCCGTGGCCGAGATGGCCGTGGTCGACGCGGCAAGGCGAGGCGAGGCGAGGCGGGGCCGGCGACGAGGGCGACGCGAGGCTGGTTGCAAAAAAATACTTGTGACATAAAGAATTTAATTAAACTATTTTCAGCTAATGTTGAAGTATAATTTAATTAGATTAAATTCTTTTAAATTTTTGAAAATTCATTTAAGCTTGATTTTAAATTCGTGAAAATTCCAGAAATTTATTTTTAAATTCAAAGTTTTAAAAATCCCCAAAAATCAGGATGTTACAGCCGTCGAGGATGTAGACGAAAAACGGCGATGCAATCGAGGCAGACGGGATGGGAATAGGAGGGTCGGTGCCTAAGTCGATGCAATCAAGCCACCAGGGCCGAGGCGTGTGCTGGGTGTGCCAGACCCGGCAACGCGTCGGGGACGAAAGCACGCACCGGTGTTGCCAGTACCGGACGTACTAGGGAGAGAGCCCCAACCAGACGTGGTTGTGCTAGACGTTGAAGAAGCAGTGTGGGAGCGGACGCTTCTACTCGAAGGCGAGCGGTCCGGGCGGACGCTCTAACTCCAAGGCGAGCAGTCCTGACGCAAGGTACGGCGGCGGCGGTAGCGCTCGATGTTGGTGAGGAAGGTCCGATCAGCATGACGAAGACCAGGTGCAGACAGATGGCGCACAAGAGGTTGCGCAGCATAGTCGTCGATGCACATGGGACGGCGATGTAGATGCAACGGCGATGGGACACACGTGCGGTGGTGCTGTGGCCCGAGGAGGCGACACAGCAGCAGCCCTATTGCTCGGAGAAGATGCGCGTAGTACTCAACGACGGATATCACGGGAGCCGGGTGGATCGCGCACAATCGGCTGATCAGACCAAGTACGCGCGAGGTAGGACGACGATGGAAGAAGTCGGCGGAGGCGTCCCGATCTGTGGTGGCGATGAAGAACCGGCGATGAAGATGTGCGAACGGGATGACCGAGATGCGATGCGGGAAGGCGTCCCCTCGGCATCATGTGCCCGCCCTGGCCGCACAGTCGAAGAGGTAGAGGCCGGTGTAGTCGATGCCGATGTCGGAGGAGATACATGCGAGGTCGATGGGCAGTGGGCGACTCAACCCCGATCAGTGATCGAGAAAAAAAAGAAAAGATACAACAGCAGCAGTGGGATCCTCCAGGTAACCTCCTCTCTCTCTGTTTTTTTTGGTGCTATAAAAGGGCAGCTCTCTTAGATCAGATCGATCCACAGATCGGATCCGAGTAGAACACAACCGTGCGGCTTGCAGGGGCGGATGACCGGCGGTCGGACGGCCGCATTGGCTGCGGCACGCGGCTGGCGGGGAGGCCGAGTGGACGCCGCGCAGAGTCGGCGGTCGGGACGGAGCGCGGCGGGCGCCGCGCAGAGCCACCCGAGTGGGAAGCCGGTGAGAGGCGCGCTGCCCGAGGAGGCGGACGCGGAGGAGGCGCCGCTCGGGCGAGGCGGATGAGGGGAGCGGCGCCGCCCGAGGAGACGGAGGTGGGAGGGCCAGTGCCAGCCCGGGAGGACACGGCAGCGGGAGAGGGAGAAGTCGGCGCGGTAGGGGAGGCGACTGCCAGATTTGGGAGGCGGGGGAGGCGGCGGGGTCTTCGGCGGCCCGGGCTCCAAGCGGAGGCCCCGGATCTGAGGAGGAAGGCGGTAGGGTCTTCGGCGGCCCGGGCTCCAAGCGGAGGCCCCCGGACGGCGGTGACCTCTCCAGGCAGGGCGGACGAGACAAGGAAGACGGCTCCCAGGCGAGGACGGCGGCCCTGGATCTGAGGTGGCGACCCTGGGCGGACGAGGCGAGGCGCTCGATCCGAGTGGCCACGGGCTTCCCCGAGGGTCGAGCGACGGCGGATTTGAGGCGAGCCGAGCGACGACGGATCTGAGGCATCTGGCCAAGATTCACTAGAGAAGGAGGAGGTCCGAACTACTACTTGACGACGACGACGACGACGATGGCGGCCAGATCAATAGGATCCGTCGCCTAAACGGTGGCGCTGCCCCCGGCGGAGATAGATCTCTCTGGGGACGCGCGGTGCGGAAGCGAGCGGCGGCTAGGGTTAGGATCTAAATCTAGTGCTTTGATACCATGAAGGAAGATAGAATATGGTAGAATTGGATGTATTGCATTGAGCCTCTCGGGTGGTATATATAGAGATACAAGACTTGGGGGGGCAAGAGGGATTGTAATCCTAATGAACTCTATCCTACCAAATATAGTATACAAGACTTGTACTCTAACATAAATAGCAGTGGTTTTCCTCCTAGCGCACTTTGTTTTTTCCATGGAGAGTGGGCGCGGCGATGGGAGATGACAGGTAGGGAAGGTGTGGGTGGTTTGCGGCGAGTACGAGGAACGGTGGAAGAGGGAGGGCTGAGGAGCGGTGCACGGTGGCGGAGACGTGAGGCCGACCGACGGCGAGGGGGGGGTGGCGGCTGAGCATGGGCCGGGCCGGCGATTGCACGCGAGAGGATTAGGAAGGGAGAGAGATGAAAACGAGAAACAAGTTTGATAACTGGGCTGGGGCTTGGGAAAGTCCAATTGTAGGGCTTATTTAGACACAGGAATTTTCCATTAAACGGTGTAATTCATGTACAAAAAATATTCTACTAAATTCTCGTGGTCTGAACCGACCAAAGAGATAGAACTATGGAGTTGAAGCAAACTGAGCCTTTTTTCTTTTCAGAGTTGGAATTGGTCGGTAAATTGACTAATTGAAATTCTAATTTAGAATTTGATTCTCCACTATAGTTTTGGTTGATAAGTAAATTATTTTTTAAGAGCGAGAATAATTGGCTAATATTCATCTTTAAATTTCGCAACCCATACACAGGTCATGGAAAAAGATCTAGAAAATCGTAGTCAAAAGTCCAATATAAATTACGGTAAGTAGCAATCAAATTCTAGTAGTTAACAAAAAAAACTAAGGTGTCTACTGATTAGACTAACATTTTTAAGGGGCCGATCAGAATGGAGACGAAAACACTGTTTAGCGATTAAAATACTGTAGCAGCGATTAAAACACTGTAGCACTTTTGTCACGTAGTGAATTTTTTTTTGTTTTTTGGTTTTTTTGCATTCCGTTTTTTTTCTCATATTCCTTTGCATTGTCCGCACTAGACTAGCGAGCCGTTTTTATTTTTACATTTTTTAAAATTTAATTATGCCTAACATGCCATCAGCTACAGTAAAAAAATCAGCCAGCTACAGTGTTTTTTTAGCAAAAGCTAAAAGCCATCGCTATTCCGATCACCCCTAAAATACACCAGATAGTCTATTTAATCTCTTCGAATTCAGCTGGGTTAGGCTTGGACTGAGTTCGAGCCTAACCATAAAGCTGTAGTATAGCCCAACCCTAAAGTTAAAAAGCCCGTCCTAATCATTTTCATTTCCTTCTAACCTTTTTCAATTAAGATGTTAATTTTTCATGTTAGTATCTACTCCCTCTGCTGTTGAATAAATATTGTTTCTGATTCGACACGATCTACAAAACACTAAGTGTAAAAATATAATTTTATATAGTAGAAGCACCAATGTATCTTCTTGATCATTTTACGTTAGCGCACCTTTTTTTTCTTTCTGCTAAGATGATCTATTAAACTTCAGTCCATTGTCACATCCGTTCAGAAGTTAGCTATATCAGTTGTGGCATTGCTGAATTTCAAAAGGATGAAAAAACTGACATTGTTGAATCCTATATTATGCTCCCCCCCCGGGGGTCAATTCAGCTTTTTTAATAGCTTTTGGCTTTTTGCTGAGATGACACCATACGAATAGAAAGCAGAGCTACACTCCATGAGTCCATGATCATGACCCAGAATCATCAGAATTCACCTCTTAAAAAAAGAACCATCAGAGCTATGAAGATATAATCACAGAGTTTATATTCGCAGGTACAACAAGCACATTGTTATTCCATACTTCTTACACAGGTGCATTGATATATGCTAGCGCAAGCGGCAGAGAAAAAAAAATGTAATGCTCTAGTGCCACTGGTGGTTCCAGCTCTCATGAAAACAAGGAAAAGAATACAACAACGTAACGGAATTGATTGATACAGAATATGTTATGACCTCCCTTCAGCACCAGTTGCATCAGAACTGAGAGTGACGCACGGGAACCAGTACCTGCGCTTGCCGTCCCTGTGCCCATCGTCAATCATAGCAAGTCCCTCCTGGTTGTGCAATACAGTTTCGTGAGTTAGAAATCGTCGTTTGCATATAGAAACCAAAGACTTCTACCTCCAATTATGATCCGGTCACGAGCAGTGTCCACAGACATGCATATACACAATTACATATTTACAAGGATGGCTCCAACAAGCGTGCATTCAGTGTTCCAACATAACTTGCATAAAATAAAAAGCTGTTTTCTTTTCTTTTGGCACGATAATGAACCATGCAGATTGCTATCGTAGAGAGGGAATCAGGAAGCTGTATTTACCTTCAGCAAAGTTTCAAGGGCGTCGATCGCACGGCCAGTTGACCATGAGAATTCCTTCTCAACTTGTTCTACTGTGACATAGCCTTTAGCCTGCATGTGAATGATGTCATAACTGGAGGAATATGGAAATTATGGTATAGGTAACAGTTTGTGCATGTCAGCAATTTGAAAGCTTCTAACAACCTATTCTTGTTTACTATGTCTAGCTGCTAACTAAAACAAGCATCACAACAAAGTTTTGTGAGGTATTATACAGGGACTTGTGACTTCCAACATACAGCAACCGATATGCTTGTATAATGTACTATGGTATTAAATGATACGCTAGTAAAGGCACAAACCTGAGCTAGCTCAAGTATCCCATTGTGATCTGTATTCAGTTCAGTAGGAACTGATCGCACAAGCTTTTTCTTCCCAACAGAAATTACTTCAAAGCCACTACCAAGGACCTGCAAGTTCACAAATGAAGGATCAGATGAGCCAAAAATCTATACAAGTACATCAAATAGCATTGAATTGAACCAGGATCGTCCATTAATTCAAGTTTAAACTTGTAAATATGATGTGAGTGCAATTTTAAAATCCCAAATAAAATGTGATTCAGGAATTTAAGCTTAAAATACTTGCCTTCAGCTTACTAATAGCACGTAAACAGTCATCTGACGATAATGATCCAAGATCAGTTTTTCTCTTCTGACAGAGCAGTTTGCGGAGATCTACCAAGTCAATCAAGCCACCATTATGCGACCTGGTTGCAATGCATACGTCAACAATCTGAACACCTGCCACAACAGACATGGATGTTAAGCAGAGCATAAAAGGTAGCAATAATAAAAGAAACTTGAAACTTCCAAGATCAAAAGAACATATAAGGAAGCTTAAAGCAAGTATACCAACCAAGCTCATAATAGAAGTTGCCAATCCCTAGAAGCTCTGCCCAAACTCCTTTATTAGATGCCAGCGGATCTACTCCAACTTTTGCACACATCTCGTGAAACTGCTGCCTAAATACTGAATTTTTACGGATGTCATTCTGCACTAGAACAACATATATAATGTTACTAGAGAGCATTGGAATATGCTTTGCCATTTAAGCTCTTTTGTGATCTGTTGCAGCACATGGGAATAACAATGCAAATACCACCTCACTGGTACTAGATGTCATGAGATGAGTGAAATCGAGAACTATCAGCTATCACAAGAATTAGCAATCAATTGTCATCTGAGTATAAAATGAAGTACAGCATCCACCCAGCTGTCTTGGCATAAGACTAGTTTTACCTTTGCTTGATAAAGAGGTGATTAACTGATTACCGACTTGAAAAAGCAAAGGAGTGATGTCTGTCACTTAAATGGTGGAAATCAACCAATGAAGCTGCTGAATAGCATCAAAAATTGGCATAAAGGATAATTTGACTATAATCCATAAAAGGCAGCATATAGCTTTTCTACAGCTACAGTGCAACATTCTAGATGGTGATTTGGTAAGGCCATCTGGCCATGTGAAAGAAAAAAATACAGACTGGCTGGGTTTTTTCTTTCCTTTGACATATTTCTCAAGATTAGGAGATTATTCACATCCTTATTTTTATTTTTAAGTTATTCCAAAATAAAAAAATGTTCATAATAACATATTTTCTTTACTTCACTTTCCAGTTCTGATGACCCTTGCTCGGTTTCAGGTATATGCTGGGCTGTGCACTTATAAGCTAGTTAGGTTCCCTTCTTCAAAGTTTGATTGACAAATTATATCTAGATACAAGCAGTAATCCAGTAACTATATTGTTTTCAGGTTTGCTGAAAATAACCATTCCATTTGTGGGTGCAAGAATTCAATAGATAGTAATACAAGCACAACTGATATATCCTAACCCCCAAGATTGATATCATTATCTGCCCATGCCACATATAGATTGGAAAATTTGTTAATATATAAATTCAGTGGAAGTATTATAAGATCCCCCACTTTCCACATGCAACTAAAATTCAAGAGCAGAGAATCACCTTGTGTTTGCGAGCAAATTCTTCAAGCTGTGACCGGAACGTCGCGAGTTGCTCCTTCATGACATCCGTCCTGACCTTTGCCACATTTTCCCCAACCAGCCGGAATTGATCCTAAAAGTTTCCAGGAACACTTTCCATCTCATGATCCAAACCAAAAAAGAAAAAACCTTTAAGCTAACCAGCAAAGAACTGCACATACGCGAGTAGCCGCTGCGTTCTGCAAGCCCGCGATCCCTGGCCGCCTCCTCATGCCTCCTCGTCTAAATCACACACAAGCTACAATTCAAGCAAATCCGATGAGTCAATCGGCAAGGCACCTCCCGCGATTGGCAAAACAGATGCTGCTACCTTGATTAAAACAGAGTCAAAGATAAAGCATTAGTGATTCTTCATGTAAGATAGGATTGCAAAAGCTACATAAGTTAAAGGCATATCATCATGCCGGAAAGGGGACTACAATATAACACTGTCAAATTCAAATGGCACCAACCACTAAATAAACATTCCATACAGCACATGTGTGGCCAATATCAACAAAATCATGTTGCCCCCAGAAGGCTAGAACTGCTTTTTTGAACTGGAGGGAGTAGTTGATTTCTTGTGTTTCCTTTAGGCAGATAGGTTCTTCTATTTAATTGCATATTACTCGCTAAAAGAAAAGAATGTGTATGGTTTGGGATAGCCTGAGCAAAAAGCGCATTGTCGTAGAACAAATAAAAAATATTAGTGGAGCAAATAAAAAAGCACTAATAGAACTGTTGTAGGTGTGAAAACAAAACACAAGTGAGAGGGCCACGAGAGTAAAAATGACACGGAGATTTATACAGGTTCAGGGGGTCCAAGAGGACTGCCCTAATCCTATCGCTGAGCTAACAGAAGGTTACCTCTGGAGAGGGAGCCCATGAGGGCTCACCAGTTTGAATATACTTCTTTATTACTTATGAGAGCTCCAGAGAGCTCTCCTCTTAAATGAGAGATACACAAGATATTTATAGGCTCTTGGGCCTTATAGATGATCAAAATGCCCCTTAAAGGGTAGCTTTCCTATGGGTACAAATAAGGGGTATAATCATCCTTTGTGAGTGTAACTGTATTTCTTGAACCTATGTGTGGCTATCCTTTGCAGAGTGGGCCCCATTAGTGTAGTAAAATTATTCCTCCAACACTAGCCTCCTGCCCCTTGACGTTTAGAAGAAACGCCCAAAAGGGGTAGTGTTGAGTTGCTTCACTTGTCGTGCTGGGGTTGATCTAAACCGCGGTGGCGTCTAAAATTGCATCTTGAAAACGCGGTGAGCTTCCGAGCTTAACCAATATTCTTTGGATTCTCCGGACATAGCGGAGCTTCTGGCTTATCCTGTATTTTAGCATTTGGGCCATGACATCACTAGGGAGTAAGCTCAAAGCAAGTGTGCCTAGATTAGGCCAAAAGACATGTGCCAGGTCCGCAATCCCTTGGCGTCGGGCCTAGTTGCTAGAATTCAAACCACCCGAATGAAGGACTGATGGCCCATTTGGCTGGCCCAGCCTGCACGCAAGTGGGGTAAAGAAGAAACCCTAGGTAGCTGCCGCTGTTCTGGACACTTCTGCAGCTGCAATCCTCATTTGGGGAGGCAAGGCACTGGATACAGGGGTGGAGGCGGCGTGAGTGTAGGCCCCCTAGTCCCCATGGCAAGCCGTCGCCCTTGCTTTCGAGGCGTTTGGCTCCGGTGGGTGAAGCTTCCCCGGCCTCGCGGCGGCGTGAGCCCAGGCTCCCCACGGCAAGCCGCCGCCCTTTTGAGGCATTTGGCTTCGGTGGGTGAGGCATCCTTGGCTTTGCAGCAGCGTGAGCCCCGGCTCCCCACGGCGAGCCGCCGCCCTCCCTCTTAAGGTGTTTGGCTCCGGTGGGGGAGGCTTCCCCAGCCTTGGGGGGGTCATCCAAATGTTGTCGGCGGCCAGAGTGACGAGAGCCGAGGTGGTGCTTGGAATGGAGGACCACCAAAGTGGCCCTGCAAAACTGGGGAACGAGTCTACGTGGCTCGAAGGGAGGGGCACGTGAAGGCTACTTAAGCCCCCAACGTACCCTACTGCTGCGGCGAGCTTTTGTGGAAGGCTTGGGAAAGGTGAGCTCTTGATCTCCTTCCTATGCCTTGTTCGCAGTTTTTGATGTGCGCGTCAATTCGATTCAAGCGGTGGGCCGGGTGTTGCCGAGCTCAGCACGTGGGAGCTCAGGATGTGGCTGTCACGGCGCGAGATGCCGATGTTGAGCATCAAGTCACGAGCACCATGGCCTTGAGCCGCCTCTGCTTAGGCGCTGGACATTAGTTTGCAGTCGTAGGGCGTCATGGCAGGGCGCCTGCAATTTTTGTTGGGAATTCCATATTGCAAGGGCGTTGTGGATGTGTTGCTAGGGCGCATGCATTCTCTTGCCAAGGCATAGGGTGTTGGAAAGCGGTTTTGGTAGGGCGCTCCTTGTTTTGGTTTTGTTAGGGCGCTTGGTCGGCAGAGTCTTTGCAGTCATGTGATTTTTGCCGAGGTGCTGGGCATGAGGCAGAGTTGTTTTGTGAGGGCATTCACGTGGATGGTTTTGCTAGGACGCAGGGCGCTTGTGCCTTTTGGCTTTGGCAGGGCGTATGCATTTCTTGTTTTGCCAGGGCACTTAGCAGTTTGCCATGGCACCCCCCTATTTTGTAGGGCACTCCTTTCTCATGTCTCACTAACAGTTTGGTAACAGTTCGCCAGGTCGCTCTTTCTGTTTTGCCAAGGCGTTCCGTAGATTGTCAGGGCGCTCTGATTTCTCTAGCTACTCACATGCTTCAACCTTCAAGAGCGGACGAGTCATCCACAAGCTCATTGCACTCCGAAGTTGGAGGCATCGTGGACTTAAGAGTATTCCTTGATAGGAGCTATAACCTTTCGTTGATTAGCTACGCTACTCACGGACGGCGCCAATGTTATAGGTGTGAAAACTAAACACAAGTGAGAGGGGTGGATGTCAGCCGTCATACAGGCCGTCGTCCACAAGAGTAAAAATGACACGGGGATTTATACAGGTTCGAGGGTCCGAGAAGACCACCCTACTCCTGTCGGTGAGCCAATAGGGGGTTACCTCTGACAGGAAGCCCCTAGGGCTCACCAGTTTAAATATGTTTCTTTATTGCTCATGAGAGCTCCAGAGAGCTCTCTCCTCAAATGAAAAATACACGAGGAATTTATAGACTCTTGGGCTTGTACAAATAACCGAAATGCCCCTTAGAGGATAGCTGCCCTATGAGTACAATAAGGGGTATAATCGTCCTTTGCGAGCGTAACTGTATTTCTTGGACTTGTGTGTGGCTATCCTTTGTAGAGTGGGCCCCATTAGTGGAGGAGTAAAATTATTCCTCCAACAAGAACAAACAAAAAATATTAGTTGAACAAATACAAAAATTGGTGGAACAAATCGAAAGGGTGTTGATGGACAGACCGATACTATTTGTAGAACAAATCACAGCTACTACTGGAATAAATAAAAAAATTAGTGGAACAAAGAAAAAGAATTAGTGGAACAACATAAAAAAATTGGGGATGAATCGGGTGGGTCTTAGATGTTTCGATAGGTAAAACAAAATATTCTATACTTTTGGTTTCTATGTTGAAACAGTTCATCAATGATGCTCCACGCATTAATTTCTAAGTGGGAATTTCCAATATTCCACGCTTTTGGTTTCGATGTTCTAACAGTCTGTCGATGATATTCTAACAGTTTATCGACAATGTTCCACACATTAAGTTCTAAGGAGGAATGACCAATGCTCCAATGGTTCATCGATGAAATAAAAATATTAGTGCAATAAATTAAACATGATCATGGAACAATTCAAGACTATTAGTAAGACAATTGAAAATTATTAGTGGAATAAATGAAAATATCAGTGCATCAAATCAAAGCAATTAGTTTATCAAAATAAAAAATATCAACAAAACAATAGTAGAAAAAATGTCATGAGAAAAAACCTTCTACAACATCCAACAGAAAAAAAGCTGTAACAAAATGAAAAAAGAAAAAGAAAGAAAGAGAAAACAAGCAAACAAAGAAGCTTCTTGGGCTGCGCTACTGCTACTGCTATATGCCGCGCAACAGCCGATCAGGCAGAGCGCATGTAGTGCTATGTGCAGAACGCGTGTAGTGCTATGGCTGGCTGGGCGGTGGTTTGCTATATGCCGTGCGCGGACAATCTCATGTGGTGTTCATTGGTGTTCTTATCAGAAATGTCTTAACAAGCAGTCAATGACCGAATGGTTTACTCTTCACAAACCATGCTTTGAATTTATCTGTTTTCATGAGTGACATGTATTAGCATTTAAAGTGTTTTGCTAGATTAAGACTTCGTCATATGGAGTCCGTAGACTGCTCCCATTTTGTTAAAAAGGGGAGAAAACAATAGCGTACAGTAATAGCCTAACAAAGTCAAATATGGCTATTTCTAGCCTAACCAAGTCAAATATGGCTATCTCATATGTGACAACTTGTGGCACCAACCAAACACCCCAAAATTTCCATGTTCCAAATCTTAATACGACAGTAGCTCCAAGCGAACAGGGCAAGCAACTCAAGCTAATCCATGACCTTGCTGAGAACTTGGCTTCAATCTTCTACAAAAAGGGCACTTGGCATCTCCACAACTAGTGTGTTCTATTTGTTCTGTTTGACCTTGCTGAGACTTGGCTTCAATCAAACATGTTGTTGATCAACATGTTTAATTAATGAGCCATGCTAGATGTAAGAACAATGAACAGGATGTTCCGGCCAGGGACACACGGTCACAGGGACATCATTGCTGACTACCTGATGTTGGTTTGGGAGAGGCACGCCCCTGTTATGGCAGAAGCAAACCCCCCAGCGATGGTGGAAAAAAGCTGGATGCTCTGAGCGCCACCGCCACAGAGGTGTACCGGCAACCGAGGACCGGCTTTGGAGACATTGTGATCGTCCATGAATCAGGTATTGCATAGAGGGATCTTGGCAGAAAGTTGTTCATGCCCATAAGTTTTCGGTTAGCTACATGCCGGCGATCATAATCTCCTTAGCTACATGCAGCCGAACGTATACTGCATAGTTGACCATGAATTCCCGGTGCCTCTCTTTCCTATTGTACAATGTTTTTTTAGG
Source organism: Melocanna baccifera (assembly GCA_036346265.1). Classification (NCBI taxonomy): domain Eukaryota; kingdom Viridiplantae; phylum Streptophyta; class Magnoliopsida; order Poales; family Poaceae; genus Melocanna; species Melocanna baccifera. The sequence goes on from CM070692.1 coordinate 4,847,856, forward strand.
GAACCTATTGTACAAGGAAGATTTGATGATTTGCCCCATCTTTCATTGCCACTTGATAAAACGCCGTGTGATGTCTGACTAACATGCGGGGCCATCACTTGCCATTTCAATGAAAGATGGGCAAATCATCAATTCTTACATTGTACGATGTGGGTGGTTTTTTCTCCCTATTTCTACCCTCTTCCATTTTTGCTCCTAGCATACGTTCTGAATGACCTGTTCAACAACATGAACATGGAGCTGCTTGTTATATATCACTAAGGTAGTGCGGTAGGTATGCTCAGGGCTTTAAAAACTGGATATGGAAAATTTCCCGTCTTCCTGTCTGAAACTGGTCTCTAGCTACTTCCCGGTGGAACTGATTTTAATACCCTGGTGCTTGGAGGTGGATGGACTAGTGATCTGAAATAGGGATTTGGCTATTCGGATTTTCTAAATAACACTCGAGTAAAAATTTTATGGTTTTCAGTTAAATTTCATACCGTTCGATTTTGCTCCTAGATTCGTGCGCCGCTCTCCCCACCTTCATCTCTGGCGACGGCCTGTTGAAATTAGGCCCAAGGCCTATTTTCTATAATTCCAAAGCACGCAAGGTTTAGTACCATATTGCTTAGGCAAAGTGGGGGAGACCAATTTATAAGGTGGAGTCCATCCCACTCCTTGAATTATGGAAGTGGATGGTGGCTTTGGCTAAACACACTGCGCAGCACGCACGCACGCTTGCCATGTTCGCGTATTTTCGCGTGAAAATCGCGTGACTTGTGACTTGCGACGCGATCGCGCCGTGGCGTGGTGCGCCACTTGGCGCACCATGTCCACCTTGTTTTGCTAAACCTTGTACCGTCTCTCTTTTTTTACGGTCATGAGACTGCTTATTTTTTTCGGTTTGAATACGGCGAGCTACGGTGAATAATGGAGTCGATTACGAGGAATAATGGAGTCGATTCGGTGAATAATAGCGCCATTCGGTGAATAATAGCGTCGATTACTAGAGAGTAATTGAGACGTCTATAAAGGCCCGAGACGTCGTGTTTGAACCGATCTCCTTCACTCCTTTCTCCCATTGTCTTCTTCCACTCTTGTACGAAGTGTTGAGCTATCGAACCTCGTCGACCTTTCTTCTCGGCGTGCACCGAAGAGAGGAGAGCGGGATCTCGAACCATTGTCGCAGAGAGAACTCGCACGGGCGGCAATAAGGTTTCGGCAGCGCGCATATGCGCGACCGCTCCTACTACATCCTCGCATCGTCAAGTCTTCACCGCATCACGCTGCGCCGCTTCTCGTTCTTCATCAAGCCCAACATGAAGTCGTTCGTGTGTGATCGCATTTACTTTGATACTATATTTTTCTTGTGTTTATTCCAAGTATGATGAGTAGCCTACTGTTAGTAGTTAGTTGTGCATCACTAGTATATTGTTTTTGTCTCCTACTAAAACTTGGAATTAAAATATTGCCTACATTTTCAACACGGCGTCTTCACCGGCCACGGCAAGGTTAGGGTTTGGATTCACCGGAACCCGGCCTTAGAATTAGGCGGGTGGCGGAGCGGCAGTGGTGCCGCCGACCGCGGGTCTGGTGGTCGGCGATGGGCTGTGTCGGCAGGCGGGTCGACGAGCTCGAACAAAGAGGGGCGGCGGGATCCGTGCAGGGTGGAGGGAGGCGAACGGGTCCACGGATCAGGCGGTGGTGAGCTACCGAAGACGGGAAGGAAGCGGTGGTCGAGGAGGGGGCAGCGGCGTCAGCGGCAGCACCGGGAGGCGGCAGCGGTCGGGGAGGAGGTCGCCGGCGCCGGGGCGGAGCCGGCGAGACTGGGGGCGGCGACGAGTGGGGAGAGGCTGGGGAGCGGCGGCGGCTGAAGGTAGTGGGAGAAGAGGATTAGCGTTTGGAGGTGGAGGGCTCAATATATGTGAGAGGGAGAGATCTGAGCTGTTAGACTGTGATCCAAGGGTCGAAAATTCGACTGATTTTTGAAAAAAAAATAGCGGATTGTTGAATGGTCACTCGGCTATTTATGGCCCAACATGTCAAGCAGTTGTCATTTGCCAATGTAATTCATTCTAAAATAAGCAATCGATAGGAATAACTGATTAAGCAATGCACAATATATATCTCAACATGAAGCTCTTAAAGAGATATATTACTTTAGAGTATTACTCCTGGATGACTTTATATTGAAAATTGAGGATAAAGTTTTAAATGTAGAAAAATGTAAAAACGGTACTTGTTTGGATCGTTTTATATTTATATTGAAAATTGAGGATAAAGTTTTTCGCGGACTTGTTTGGATCGTTTTATATCGGACTAAGGCCTAATCCCCATACCGTCCAAATGAGCCCTGAAAGGGATCACCTCCTCTCTAAGGTCCTGTTTTTTTGACTGTGACTTATAATTTTTAGTTGAAAATTTTAAATTTTAGCTGTTTATGACAGAGATTACGGAGAAAGAGATACTCACTTGTGATATTGGATGATACAGATGTTGGGCTTTTAACGTGTACTATAATTAACTTGTAGACTCTATCTTAAAAAAATACCACGTTCGAAAGTTAGGTACTGTAGCAAAAGCCAAAAGTCGTTTTGAGAAACTAAAAAAATATGCCCTAAGTTCTCTACTTGTTTGTTTGTTTTTTGCGAGCAAGCTCTTTGGTTTTTGAGGAAACATCTGTTAATTTCACAACCTAACATGTTAATATCATAATTTTAAATTAATTTACTCCCAATACAATCACTGAAGTACGATCTACACAATTTATACAAGAAAACTTCTTTTTATAAAAATTCAGGTGACATTTAGTTTTCCAAGTTGTTCTCTGGCACTGTTTATGTGAATAGTACCTCTCGAATTACATGCACATGTGAGTACATTCAATGATCAAAGTATGTACCTGTGCTCCATGAGATTTAGGCGTTCGTTTTAGCGATGGCTTGTGGATGAAATTTTTACTGTAGTTGGCTTTTTTACTGTAGCTGATTTAGCTTTTTAGGTATAATTAAATTAAAAAAAATGTAAAAATAGAAAAAACATGTTAGCTTATCACGGATAATGCAAAGGAACACGGGAAAAAAAGAAAAATACAAAAAAGCCTAAAAAAATCTAAAAAAATCAGAAAAAGACAAATTACGGAATAGTGAAAAAAAAGCTGAAGCTAGAAGCTGAAGTTGAAAAAAAACTGAAACGAGCGGGGTATACCTCATGCTTTATCTCTGACGTGCGTAAATTTACTCCCAATACAATCACTGAAGTACGATCTGCACAATTTATTCAAGAAAACTTCTTTTTATAAAAATCAGGTGACATTTAGTTTTTCAAGTTGTTTTCTGATACTGTTTATGTGAATAATATCCCTCGAAGTACATGCGTACGTGGATGCATTTAAGGTCAAAGTATGTACCCATGTTCCATAAAATTTACGCCTGGCGCTTTGTCTCTAGCGTGCACCTATGTGGAGGTGTCATCTGTGTGCGCGCATGCGTCCGAGTTATACTTAAAAAAAGAACTATTATTTGAAGACTTCGAAGCACAGAGTAAATCTGCTACCGATGAGCCTTGCCTATCAACGTGCACATGCAAGATGCAACATTGTTACTCAGTAGAATACCTGGGCTGTTGGCTGGAGGACCAATGGCGCATGGATGCTTTCAATCCTTTAATGCGTTTTAGACTTGCTCGTCCTTGGAATGCTTTACCAGGACCGCGAAAATAGCGACCATTTTTCTGGATATCATCCGCTAAGTAACTACGGATCGGACACTGGAGCAACCCACGGCCATGGCCCTTCGTCGTCTCCGACAGTCCACGTTAGCAGCTAAGTTTCGATGAGTCTCAAGTACATGCCGCGTCACCCTAGTCCCGAGCAGCTCAGCAACCGCTGCTTTTTGTTGGTTTTTCGGGAGAACCGTAGGCGTGGTGCTCAATTTTTTTTTCCAGTCCAGGAACGCGAACTCCTGATGCGGCATCCCGCTCAAACCGGAATTCCATACCCCTTTCCCGGCCATTCCGTGTGCACTGGCCGGGATTAGGAGTTCGGGTCAAGCTGGTACCGGCCTCAAAAGGAATTTTTGCCGTGTACGTGGTCGTTAAAACTTTTGACGATTGGGTCTTCAACGACGGCTAATGACCACAAATCTGTGGTCGTTAATGGCTTTTAACGACCACATCTCCCGTCGTTGATTGATAACTGATTATCTAGCAGTGAAGAGCAGAAAATAAGCATCATAAAATTAGATGGTTTAAAAATAATACAAAATACAAACAGAGCACAATCACATTATATTACCACAAACATAGGATATCAACCGCTAAGCAGTCAAAAGTCGTCGACTTTGCTCATGAATTTTAAACAAATACTTCTGCCAAGCATTTTAAGACCATGTTTGAAACACGAGAATACTTTTCTCGTTCCTGCATGAATTAAGTATTTTTTAAATTTCTATGAAATTTCTGTGAAACACATATTATAAATAAAGCCTAACATATTGTATACATGATAGCCGTGCAAGTGTGCGGCCCTCTATGCTATTTTTTTTAAAAAAACATTGATACTCATCGTTGATGCGTTTGGTATTCAAATCATGGCGTACGGAAGAAGCTCACTGCTGACGTCGGGGCCGCCTACAAAGCTAGTCCATAACGGCCGATGTTCTGATGGGCCGGCCCGTATATAGATTTAGGGCGCACTCAGCTTAGCTTTTCTCAACGTTCGGTTTCCACTGTTTCACATTTGGTTTACTGTTTATGTTTTTGTCCTTTTGTTTTTTTTTTTTTGGTATTTTTGTACTTTGTTTTTTCCCGTATTTATTTGTATTGTCTATGATACGCTAACATGTCGTTTTTATTTTTAAATTTAATTATGCCTAATAAGTCAACTCAATTATAGTAAAAAAATCAGTCAATTACAGTAAAATTTCAACTAGAAGCCATTGCTATTCAGAATGTCGTCTTAAGGGGGCGTTCGGAATAGCGATGGCTTTTGCTGAATAAGGGGGCGTTCGAAATAGCGATGGTTTTTGCTGAAATTTTACTGTAGTTGGCTTTTTTTATACTGTAGCTAAGTTAACTTATTGAGCATAATTAAATTTAAAAAAATATAAAAATAAAAACGGCATACTAATCTAGAGTGAACGATGCAAAGGAATATGGAAAAAATAAAACACAAAATACTAAAAAACAAAAAAAATTGAATAGAGACAAATCTGCTACAGTCCGCTAATCGCCGAAAGCTATTGTCGAACACTGCTGCGCAGCTGTTTTGAGCGCGGCCTAATTGGTCAGACATCGGGTTCATTCCAGTAGGTCCATCAAATCAAAGTATTGTACTTGGTGGTTTAGCACATTAATATAGCCATGTGCATGAACAATATTGCTCACACATTTCACTAGCCAGGTCATCTTCGAGAGCCACTTCATTCCAAGTTTCACTTAGTTCAGAGAGTTGGTGCCGCAGTCATGCTGTGTCATGATAAATAGCATGCATAAGACATATCCCCTGTTCGTGGTATTGAGTACCGTAAAACAACCAAGCTCATTTCCTCTTGAATGCTAGGAGAAACAAAGTGTAAATATAGGAAGATGGCAATGTCAAATAGGAAAGGGAGGCACCGGGAGTTCAATTTCAATTTGTGTTCACAATCCTTGACGAATCAGCGAAAGCTAAATTATACATTTACTACAGTGTTTTTCTTTCCAATCTTGTTAATGGACCGATCAGGTTGGTAGATGCGGTCGCACCCCCTAAACTATCTGAAATGAGGATCTGTAATTTCAGTCATCGTCCATGGAAAAGATTGGAAACAAGTACTCACTCCTGCTTCAAAATATAAGGGCTATGAGTTGGTTCTTTTGGATTGAGACTTACATCTGTGGGTTTTGAATTTTGATCTATTCGTGAAAGACAGTACGTAGAGAAAAATAATCGTATGTGATTTTGATTGATACAGCTGAACTCGATGCAGTTTGTACTATAATTTATCTGTAGACCATGTCTTAAAAATACACACAATTTAATGACAAGTTACTGTAGAAATAGAAGATAAAGCCTAAGCATAAGCCTAGAAGAATTGAGCATTGAGTTATATGCATCAACCAGTTTATTCAAAAGTTTAAACTGGTGAAGAAAGACATGCAATATACTTCAACAATAACTTTACAAGGTTGTTTTAAAATATAAGACGTGCAAACTGATTTAATTATATTTTCTCTTTTGCTCTTACTTTGCTTCCCACTCTCTTCAATATTTATGAGTAAATACACACTAACTCTTCTTTTATTCCCAACGTATTAAAAATATGGATACTCCCCCCCAAAAAAAACCACCAGAGGTATTATGATCATTTTCTTCCACCGTTCTCTTAGGGGGCATTTGAAATATCATTGACTTATGACTTTTTTTATTGTAACTGGTTTATTTTTTACTGTAACTAAGTTAGCTTATTTGACATAATTAAATTTTAAAAAAAATTAAAAATAGAAAAAATATATTAGCCCATCACAGACAATGCAAAAGAATACGGGAAAAAAGAAAAAGAAAAAACCCAAAAATCTAAAAAAACCCAAAAAGGCGAAATTATTGAACAGTGAAAAAAACAGAAGTCAGAAGTAGAAACTGGTTTTAAGCTAAAATGAGCAGTGCCTAAGTTTTATGCTCTACTTAATTTCCGTGCCAGAACAAAGCATGCCTTATAAAAAGAAATGGAGAGAGTATTGAACTTCAACACATGCAACTTCCAGTTATCCCGCTTGCCTGCAATTATAAGTTCATCAGGAATTAATTAATATTCATATCTACAATTAATAGTAATAAACCCTCTAAACTTAGTGGACGAAGTTTTCTGCACTTGTTTTTTTAGCACGTTTTTATCTCCTAAGATTGTTGATAGGGTTTCATTTGAGCAAATGCTTTCGTGGTTTTACACATCAAATTACAACAGTCATGTGCTATCCTTCATGCGGTTATGTCCATGAAAAATGCCGTGCACGCATGCCATTATTCAGGTTTGACTTAAGGTTGATGAACTTTCTTTTTCATCTCTTTGGAAGCACTATGCAGATTCTATTTAGACAAAAAAAAAAAAAACGGCAGAGTTTTGGTTCAGGGTTGCTAAATAGACTACTTTGTAGAGTCGACACAATGAAACATCTATCTGTCATCCTGTGGGCACTCGAACAACGTTGCACATATATGGTTAGGTCGTACTTACCGGCCAGTGACCTTACTCTGGCCTCCAGAGTGTTCACATTGTTGGTGGATTACTTATGTACGTAGTAGGCCATATGAGGCAAGTACATCTACCCAACAGTGGCAGATCTAAAATAAAATTTTAGGTATGGTGAAGAACAGGCGCTCATTTTAGTGATGGTTTCTAATTTTTAGCTGAAATTTCACTGAAACTGGCTTTTTTTACTGTAGCTGATTTGGCTTTTTGGGCATAATTAATTTTTAAAAAATGTAAAAATAGAAAAAACATGTTAACCCATTAAGGACAATACAAAGGAACACGAGAAAAAAAGAAAATACAAAAAAGCCTAAAATATCTAAAAAAATTCAAAAAAAGACGAAATACTAAATAGTGAAAAAAAAAACAGAAGCTAGAAGCAGAAGCCGAAAAAAAGCCGAAACGAGCGGGGCGATAACGTAAAAGCAAAAGAATTCATAACAATACATATTACAAAACACAGTAATAAGATAGGACAGAAGAATACGTTACTAATGAAGCTAACACAACAAATTGTCACCAAATTGAGTATTACGAAAGATACAAGAATCCATACACAAAAACATATGCACAACACAGTAATAAGGTAGGACATAAAAAATACGTCACTAACAAAGCTAACACAACAATTCGCCATAAAGTTATTGAATATAATAGTTTGAATACAAAATGAGACATAAAAGAAGCCCCAAGAACGCTTTCCCTCAAAACAATGCTAAAATATCTTTCCAAATCCATTTTTACCAAATTAAACAAGCAACCAATAACAATGCATTCCAAATTTTACAATACTCCACAAAATTTATCATTTAGACACTTACTATTAAATCTTGGCTATCTCATTTTTCTAACTTCTTCCAGGCACCCACATTCCCAGCCAGCCTCTGCTCGTAGAGTGCCTACTGCTTGCACGCGCCCTGGTTGGCGCGGCCACCGGCCTATGTCCCCAGTCAACATGCCTTGGACTGGCCGAGCAACTGAGCTAAGCAAGTGAGCCCTTGGACACCGTGTGCTTACCCACCATGCGTCGTGCCTCCTCTAGCGCCCCTCGGCTTTGGCAGCATCGGTGCCTCGCCTCGCCACTCCGGTCATCACCGCTGCCACCACTTGCCACCACTCGCTACTCTAGGGTTTGCCTAGGTGAAGGACAGGACACATGAGCAAGAGTGACTGAACCGACTCACTTGCCGAAGATGCCGAGCAAAGGCCTTGGTCGACACACACATTGTTGCTAACTCACTCGGTTCACTTAAGTTATTGGGTTGGGCTACACATGCAGAAAAAACCAACAAAGTCTTCCGCCCAACTCAATAGGTGGTCATATTCTACCTTTGTTCTTGGCAGCGGTTTGGCATGGCGCCTCACATCCTCATCCTCATCATCGCGACCTCGCCGGTGGTGGTAGAGGGGGGTCTGACCGACGGGGGAGCTCGGACGGCCGCTCGACCTGCCCTGCTATCCAATATACTTTCGGTGGTAAATAGCAGTCATCTCTTTATTTGTATTATAAAGGAGGCTTGCACATATAAGTTCATTTCCCTTCATCTCCTTCCATAAATTTCGATGAGCAAATGTGGAGGACGATGAGGATGACAATTAAGTGTCGTGGTCGTGCAAATTCTCTAGTAGGAAATGGAGACATCAGGAACATAGGTTCGATCTTCTGTCAGTGTTAGCCTATAAACTGTCTGTGCAAGAGAAAGCACTGTAGAAGCACCGGGCTGAGTAATGAGGGTTGCGTGTACTGTGAAGTAGTGTTTCACTTAGGGCACCTTTAGAATGGTGATGACTTATGACTTTTTTCACTGTAATTGATTTATTTTTTATTATATTTGAGGTTGCTTATTTAACGTAATTAAAATTAAAAATTTAAAAATAAAAAACAGTTAGTCCATCACAGATAATACAAAGAATATATGAAAAAGAAAAAGCAAAAAAAAGCATAAAAACAAAAAAATCAGAAAACATTAAAATTAAAAACTAGCAAAATAAAAATAGAAGTTATCACCAAAATAAGCGGGGCTTAGTCTATCCCAACCATGCGGCTTAGACCGGCACCACCGCGCGAGACGTATACCTGCGGCGGCAGGGTTTGACACTGGAGATGCACATGCAATTGTTCATACTCGCGAAGTGATCGATTGCAAGAGCCAGGGGGATCGGTGATGCAGATCACTAGCACAGCAGCGTGTACTCTCGACCATTTGGCATCATGCATTGCTCGTACCAGGAAAAATCTATAGCCAAAATTTTGTCGATAACCAGGTTTATCGGTGGATACGTTTAAAATTTTAAACCGATCAAAAAATTTTAGATTCACCTAAAATTATCTAAAAATTTAAAATTTTTGTCCAAAAAAATCCGGTAATTGATGGTTACGGACGGTTCTATTGTTTCCCTTTAATAAAATTTTTAAACGGATGTATTCTTCTCTGGCTGGTACCGGACGTACTTACTCTCTTACAGGACAAGTGTGACGAGCGAAGCTCATATGTGGTGCATGCTCTTGCGAGCTTGTCTTATTACATCCGAGCAGCAGAATATAGCGGAAAAAAATCATTTTGGTAAAAAAACAGAGCAACTATGAATTGAAAGAAGCACCGACAATGACAAATCACGAATCTAATCATTAGTAATGAGCATGAGATATTGTTTCAAAAAAGGAGCATTCATGAGATGATGTTGGATAGAGAAAGTAGAGGTCGTTCCTTCAATGGCCACACGTACGCAATCTTGCGATTAGGTACTCATGACGTTTCAAAAAGAAAAAAAATTTCAATAACTACTTTTTTTTACTATAGCTGATTTGATTTTTTGAATATAATTGAATTTAAAAAAAAATAAAAATAGAAAAATATGTTAACCCATCACGGACAATGCAAAGGAATACGGAGAAAAAAATGCAAAAAAGCCCAAAAAATTTAAAAAAATTCAGAAAAAGGCGAATTATTGAATAGTGAAAAAAAGTTGAAGATGAAAAAAATTGAAACAAGCGGGACCAAGCTTAAGCTTTTAACTTAAATTGCATTTTGGGTTTTTTTCATTGTAACTGTTGAAAGCTTTTTTAGTGTAATTAAATTTCAAAAAAGAAAAAAAAAGATTATGTCATCACAGACAATACAAAAAAGTATAAGGAAAATAAGAAAAGGCTAAAAAACCTAGAAAAGTCAAAAACAGAATAAGATAAATTAAAAAGCTAAAAGTTAAAGCTAACTTAAGCAGGGTTACATGGACAGGACTTTGGCATTGGAGCATGTCCATCAAATTAAACAGATGCATTGGGTAGTTTTACACATTGATTATATATATAGCCATGCATGTGCATGAACAATGTTGCTCACACATTTCAGTAGCCACGTCGACAGCCGCTTCACTCCAAATTTCAGTTAGTTCAGATGGTTGGTGGAGCGGTTGTGTTGCGAGTCATGTAAATAGCAATCCATATGACCCGCTGTTTGTGGTATGGAGTACCTAAAACAACCAAGCTCATTTCTCTTGTAGAATGCTAGGAGCAACGAGTGTCAATCTAAGAAGGTAATGTAAAATAGGAAAGGGAGGCACCGGGAGTTCTGTTTGAACTAGTAGTGACAACAATTCTTGACGAACTGCTGCCGGACAGAGTGCTCAGTTAGGAAATGGCAGATGAAAGGAGGAGCTGTGGCGGCAACGGCTCCGTCCTGCGTGAGGCAATGATTTTTTGCAACCCCGTCACGTTTGCAATAGCTAAGTATGAGCACTGTAGCACTTTGATTGTTGCAACTTCCAGCTATCCCACTTTCCTGTAAATACGAGTTCATCAGGAAATTCGGATCTACAATTAATAGTAGTAAACTCTCTAATCTTTTAGTTGACGAATTTCTCTGCACTTGTTTTTAAGCACGTTTTTATCTTCTTAGATTGACGTCCCTAGGCTTTGGGCATTTGAGCAACTCTACAAAATAGCCATGCCTAAATGCTAATGAGTTAGTGGATAGTGTAGTGAATAGTGAAAAAAAAGTGAAGCTTTTGCCAAAATAGCCATGCCTAATGCTTTTGCGGTTTCACACGAACTAAAACAATCATGTGCTACCCTTCGTACGGCCATATCCATAAAAAGTATCGTGCATGCGCGGGTCGTTTCTTTTGTATTGTGTCTTATGACTTTTGACTTATGAATTTTGAATTCTTATCGTCCTGAGAGAGATTACGAAAAGAGAGACAATCGCATGCAATTTTGATCGATACAACTAAATTTAGTACAATACCTACTGCAATCAATTTATAGACTTAGTCTTGAAAAGACACATATTTAAAAGGAAGTTACTATAACACTATATATAAACCAAAAAGTTTAAGCGGAAACGAACGTAAAGTCTTCGTACTGTCGGTGGAGTAGTTTTGTTGCGAGTTCTGCTAAAATCAGTTTCATGAGAAAGCTGTCTCATGAGAAAGAATTGATGAAATCAGTTTTTTCCGCATAAAAGAGATCATTTTGTATTTTCTTAACTTAGTTCAAGAACAAAAAAGCTAATGCTCACTCATGCTTCAATAAAGAACTAGCACAGCTCAATCTAAAACTCAATTTAGATTCAAGGCTCAACTTAGCTTATATGACATGGCATGAATCATTAGATGATCAATAGAGCAAAACTAGTCACAAGATCCAACAAGACATGATTTAAATTAAGTTTGAACATTTAATAAAGCTATCATGGCAAAAGCTAAGCTACACATAGAAGGTCATGATAAATCTAGTAGGCTAGCACAAAATATGGCAAGATGTAAGACAAGATATCATGTCATATAAGGATAATAGACAAAGCTCCTTAGTTTGTACAAATGTTCAAATACATAATGCATGCTAAAATTAAAATGCAATATGATACATGAATGCAAAATAAACAAACTCCCTCTCAGAACAGGCCAAAAGGACTAATAACCCCCAACTCTACCCGCAAAGAAGCAAAACGAGAAGAATCAAGAGCCTTAGTGAAAATATCCGCAACCTACTGCTCGGACTCTACAAAGTGAAGCACAACATCACCCTTCTCTACATGGTCTCTAAGAAAATGATATCTAACATCAATATGCTTAGTCCTAGAGTGTTGCACTGGATTTTTGGCAATGTTAATGGCGCTAGTATTATCACAGAAAAGTGGAACACTCTCTAAGACCAACCCATAGTCCCGCAGAGTAGATAAGATCCAGAGAACCTAAGAGCAACTACTAGCAGCAGCTACATACTCCACCTCAGCAGTGGACTATGCAACAGAGGACTGCTTCCTAGAGGACCAAGAAATAAGAGATGTGCCTAAGAAATGACAAGTTCCAGAAGTACTCTTCCTATCTACTCTACAACCCGCAAAATCAGCATCCGAAAAAGCCCGAATGGAGAGAGCAGAATCAGAAGAATAACAAAGTCCAAAATCAAGAGTGCTATGAAGATATCTAAAGATGCGACGCACTGCTTGACGATGAGAGACACGAGGGGAAGCCTGAAATCGAGCGCACAGACACAGCGAATTGTATGTTCAACCTCGATGCGGTGAGGTAGAGGAGAGAGCCAATCATGCTGCGGTACTCCTTCTGGTCCACAGGCTCTCCATCCTCATCAGGATCCAACAAAGTTGAGGTGGCAATTGGAGTAGACATTGGTTTGCTGCTTCCCATGTCGAAGCGCTGAAGAAGATCTTTTGTGTACTTAGTTTGATGGATGAAGGTTTCTTCTTTCAGCTACTTGACTTGAAGACCAAGGAAGAAGGTCAGCTCGCCCATCATACTCATCTTAAATTCCCTGCTCATAGAATCTGAAAATCTAGATACCAAAGCATGAGAAGAACCACCGAATATGATGTCATCCACATAAATCTGAACAAGTAGGAAATCACTGTCATGCCTGAGTGTGAACAAGGTTTATCTATCAAATCTATTTTAAAATTATTTTTAAGCAGAAAACTCTTAAGCCTATCATACCAAGCTCTAGGGGCTTGCTTCAATCCATACAAGGCTTTTGAGAGTTTACACACATGGTTTGAGAACTTGGGATTTTCAAAGCCAGGTGGTTGCTTGACATAGACTTCTTTGTCTATGAAACCATTAAGAAAAGCACTCTTAACATTCATTTGAAAAAGCTTGAAGCTCTTGGATGCTGCAAATGCTAGTAAAATGCGAATGGCTTCTAATCTAGCTACAGGTGCAAAGGTCTCATCAAAGTCTAAACCCTCTACCTGGGAATAACCTTGTGCTACAAGTCTAGCTTTGTTGCGAACTACCAACCCATCCTCACTTTTCTTATTTTTGAAAACCTATTTTGTTCCAATTATATTATGATTAGGTGGAGGTTCAACTAAGGTCCAGACTTGATTTCTTTCAAAGTTTTCAAATTCTTCATGCATGGCATTGACCCAAGAAGAATCAGATAAAACATGAGTGACATCTCGGGGTTCAAAAGACGCAACAAAAGCAGAATGTGAATGAGAATCTGGAGAGATAAACCTGGAGCGAGTGACTCGCTCATGGAGATCCCCGATCATCTGCTCCTGAGGGAATGTGAAGAGGGGGTCCTGGTGCAGACATGGCCTCTAACTCACGAGCTGTGAAGGTAGAAACAGAGCCACCCGAGGAGCCGGTGGGAGGAGGCTGTTCTCCTAAAGCCGGAGATATAGAGGAAGGCTCTCCACCCAGCTCAGGAGTAACTAGAGGATGGATTGAGTCCTCATCCTCCTCGTCAAGGTCGTCATCGACGAAGATGCCCTCGCTCTTATCAAGTATCTATGTACCTGCACCATCAGGTCTAGTACCAGAACTAGCCTCATCAAAAATGATTTCATATGTCTCAACTATTTTGTTAGTTTTCAAATTAAAAACACGATAGCCACGAGAATGAGCAGCATATCCAAGAAAAATGCCGTCATGATATCTAGATTCAAATTTATCAAGGTTGCCATGTTTAAGAATGAAGCATTTGCAACCGAAAATCTTGAAATGAGAAACACTAGGCCTATGACCAAATCTCAGCTCAAAGGAAGTTTTGCCAATGACTGATATCAAGAAAACCCTATTAGATACATAACAAGCAGTAGAGATCGCCTTAGCTCAAAACCTCCTAGGAGTGCTGTGCTCATCTAACATGGTCCTAGCCATCTCAACAAGAGTTCTATTCTTCCTTTCTACCACCCCATTCTGCTGGGGGACTCTAGGTGAGAAAAACTGGTGCTCTAGCCATCTCTCAGTGCAGAAAATGGCAAAGGACTGGTTTTTGAATTCAATGCTATTATCGCTCCTAATGGCTCTCAAGGCTCCAGGTAGGTCGACTGCTAGTTTAAGGGCCAACTGTCTAAAATAACCAAAAGCTTCATCCTTAGACACTAAGAAGAAAACCCATGAATACCTCGAGAAGTCATCTACAACTACCAGCACATACCACTTTCCTCCTGCAGACTGAACCCTAAACGGACCTACTGTATCTAAGTGAAGCAATTGTCCAAGTCCGTCAGTCATAATCATGGTAAGAGGAGGATGGGGAGCAGAAACCATCTTACCATGTCTATAGGGTGTGCACACGAGATCTCTGACACTCTTAAACCTAGGCAATCATCTAATCAGGTTATTGCTATTGACTCTAGTAAGGTGGTCAAAGCCTATGTGCTCAAGCCTACGATGCCACAACACTAAGTCCAGAGAGTCAGAAGCAACAAGACACCTAGGGATTGAGGTGCAAGAGATACTAAAATCAGCACTGAAAATCCTCTCAAACCTAGAGATCCCAAAAATATACTCTCCAGAAGAGTCTAGAACTCTATACTCACCACTTTTGAACCTTACTTCTAGACCCTCATCAAGAAGCTGGGAGACAGAAAGCAGATTATACCTCAGCTTACTTACCAAAGCGACATCCTTGAGCATGAAATTGTTGTTGACGCACACGGTTCCTTGGCTATCACGGTATCGGTAGAAGCATCCCCAAACGTGATCAACTCGTTGTCGGATGCATGTGTGAGGGAGGAGAACCATCTAGAATTTCCGGTCATGTGTCGAGAACACCTGGAGTCAATAAGCCACACGTCCTCTTTCCTCGCACGTCGGACCTACAAAGCATGAACATGAAACATCTGTGCCTCAGTACTGGGATTAGTGAGAAATAATTTTGGAATCCAGTACTGAGCCACACGATGCTTTGGAGAAACAATAGAAACATGAGCAATTTGGTTAGCATGAAAATCATGAGCAAGCATATGAGATCCACCTAGCCCTCTCCGAATCGGTCTACCAAAAGACCGGTACTCCTCCTGATTAGGTGCTACTTGTAGTCTACCCTCATGATATCCTAACCCAAGGCGCTGCTTATGGCCACCAAATGAGTCAAAGAAGCTGTCTCTAGGTCCATATCTAGCACGAGAAGCAGGCTGCTTAGCTCTAGAAACAAACTAGGTGGAAGAAATTCCTCTAATGGATCTCAAAGCATGCTCTCTCTTCTTCCTCTCGACCTTGGCTCTACGGAAGTAGAACTCAACTAAGTGGCCATACTTCTTGCAAAAGGTGCAATGGTATTTGACCTTTTGAGGAGTCTCACCTGATGAAGAGGAAGCACCTGTTTTACTAGAAGTAGGTTGGGCAAAAGCTACAGATCTAAAGGTTATCTTGGATGGCTCAGAAGGTTCTACCTCAAACATGCCACTCTCAACTAGTTTTATAAGCTTAGGTGGGTGGTTTTTGGAGTACTCTAGAGAATTAAATCCTAGACCTCTATTCTTCACACTCACCTTTGATTGGTCAAGAATCATATTGAGGTTCTTCTTCCCACTATAGAATCTCTCAAGAGTTTTCTTAAGGTAGTCATTTTCTTTTACTAGGCTCTCACAAGTGGTGCACTTGCTAAATTTGATTGCCCTAGCATGTCTTTCCTTAAAAATGGCTACCTCAATCTTTAGAGCCTCACACGACACACAAGAAGTATTCTTAATCCTAACCAACTGCTCTTGGTACTTGATCATAAGGGTTTCTTGTACTTCAGCTGTATTGTATGCATTCTCAATGCAAAAAGTATAATAATCAGAATCAATGACCTTTTTAGATGCAGTCATGGCAAAGGATTTCTCAATACTTGCTTTTGCTTCTAGAGTCTTGTTAAGAGCATCTATCTCAGTTGTGAGTTTAGGACAACTTTCACATGATGCAGTCCTAAAATGCATAACCATCTCAGACATTTCTTTCATTTTAGTTCTGTTATTCTCACAATGAGAGCAAATATGATCAGGATTAAACTTTTACAATTCCTTAAGAGTACTATCCAATTTCATCTCTAGCAAAGCACAATTTGAACATGAAGATGAAATAGCATTCACAGGAATAGCATCAAGAGCAATAGCATCCATACACACATGATCATGACTTGACTTGAGAGAATCTAAATCATCTAGAGCATTTTTAAGTTGGTCGACAACAGAGGAATGAGCAGATTTTAATGTGGACAGTTCATCATGTAAATGCAAGCAAGATTCACAATCTTCAGGATTAATTGACTTGAGCCTAACAATCTCTAAGTTCAAGTTATCAATCATCATATCCTGACTCTTCATCATTTTGGCTTGCTTTCTTAATTGCTGTTCAGTTGTGATGAGAGCTCGTTTCATAACCTTGGGAGAGGGACATATCTCGTCAGGGTCACTATAAGGCTCGTCGGAGTCGGAGGAGTCAATGTTGTGGTTACTCTTGGTCATGAAGCACATGCCGGTGAAATCTTGAGCCTTCTTCTTGCCGTGAGAGTCATCCTCGTCGTCCTTTGTTTCCGAGTCCACATCGCTCATATCCACTGACTCAAGAGCGGCAAGGACCTGGTTGACAAACTTCCGGTAGTTGGGCTTCTTGACCTTCGCGTCTTGAGCTAGAGGATGCCTACGAAAGTCCTTCTCCTCTTTGCCCTTCAGCTTGGGGCACTTGGCACGAATGTGGTTTGACTTACCACACTCGAAGCATGTCACTAGACCACATCTCCTCTTGTTTCTCACTTTGTTGTACGCTCTAGTGAACTTGGTGGACAAAAGGGCTAAATCTTCCTCAGGTAGCCTCTTAAGTTGCTCATCACTAATTGAGTGCAAAGCGGACAAAGAAAAACTAACATCCACATGATCAGAGGAACTGCTCCGAGAGGGGTCTATCACAAGAGCCATCGACTCTGTCTTGGGAAGACGCGAGATGAAGTCAATCTCATGCGTCTTCAACCTTGAGTAGAGCTTAGAGCTTATCCATGGTAAGCTCACTCATGACAGTGTTGTCGTTTATGGATGTGATTTTCATCCCCCAGACCTTCACATCAAGAGCACCCAAGATTTAGCGCGCGTTCTTAGACTCTGTGAAGGTAAGGCCAACAGTACGGAGGTCGTGGAGGATTTTGTTGAACCTTCCCCACAACTCATCCAAAGACTCGCTAGGCCTCTGCCCGATCTTGGAGTATTTCTTCTTGAGTTGATTCTATCTCACTTTCTTGATCGCGGTAGAGTCCTCATGGTAATCAGAGAGGGTCTTCCAGATCTTGTGAGCAGATTTCAAGTGAGCGACTTGCTCAAACTCCGATCGACTGAGTCCCTGAATCAGAAAGTTGCGTGTCTTGCTGTTTGCCTCCACATCAGGAGAGATTTCATTGTCATTGACCGGCACCGCATATGGGTTTTGGACCTTAAGCCAGATCGCATGCCCTTGAGCCTCAATGTAAGCATGCATGCGAGACTTCCAATACGAGAAATCCACTCCATCGAACACAGGGGGTTTGATTGAATATTTGTCAGTTGCCATGGCTCTTAAGACCGATTAAGATCTATTGAATAGAGCTAACCGGGCTCTGATTGTAATATTCCAAAATGTGATCCGAGAATTAATCGATTAATCGGAGGGAAGGACCAAATAGAAAAGGTTTAATTCGCGATTTTCCAGGGGGAATTTCTGAATATTTTAGGCAATCTGGGCCTTGGCCCAAGTGGTTGGCAGCCAAAAGACAAAAGAGAGGGGGAGGGAACCCCTCCCCAAACCCTAGCTGCCCTCCTCCTCCTCCTCCCTGTGTGCGCCTCCCCCTATGCACCCTCCCCTGGCCGAGCGCCTCCCCTGCGCCCTCCCCTGGCCGAGCGCCTCCCCTGCGCCCTCCCCTAGCCGAGCTCCCCTGCGCCCTCCCTGCTGCCTCCTGTGCGCCGCACCTCCCTCCTCCTTGCCCCTGCGCACAGCCCCCTCCCCTCTTCTCCCTGTCTTGTGCGCCAAAGGAAGGGAAGAGAAAAGGAGAGAAAGGAAAAGGGGAAGAGGAAGGAGGGAAGGAGTTTGTGGGGTATTCGTGGTGTTCTTCGGTAATTTGTTAAGGGTAATCCCTGTTCTTCTCCAAATAGATGCAAATTTTAGTTGTGGTAGCAATGTCGGTATTCTGAACTGTTAAGATAGATTTTGTTGAACCGCTGTTTTGAGTTAGTTTCTTGGGGATTCAGGTTAGGACCTCTCCTAGAGAGTCGTAGAGAACGTCTTTATCTTTCCATGAAGTGCTAGAACGCGTCAATCCGACCTTTGTAGCAAAAGTTATGATTTTTCTTGTAGGACTGTTCTGCAGATCGACAGTTTTCTCTCAGTTTTTGGTAGATTGGTTTTGGCGAATAGAAAACGGCAGAATCAGAGGTTCTCCATATTATGAAATTTGTAGATAATTGTTTCAGCTTTCCAGGAAGATCAAGAAAGTATTAGTTGGACACTCGAGCTGGAAGTTATGGCCTTTTTAGTGTGCTGTCCAGAGAACCCGACGTGAGCAGAGATGTGTTATAGAATTGGGTGGTGCGGGTAGGAGATGGCCGAATCAGGGAGGATCCCCAACTAGATTTAGTTAGATAATTTAATTATATTTTCAGAAAGTCTAAGAGCACCCTATTCGGACACCTGTGCCAATTGATATGAATTTTTGACGTTGACTATCCACAGAGGTAGGCGGGGTGACCGGTAGGATTTGGGATTTGGGAACCGAGATAGACGAATTGTGCTAGTGCGTGTTTGTTTTTATTTGAGCGAAGATTCGCTACGGTTATCTTAGCAATTATTATAATTATTATTCAGGAGGAGAATGGATCCCAGAGGCGGCACCTTCTACATGTTCTCCGTTTCCTCGCGGTTATGGAATGAAGGTTTAATATTGATAAGGTGGGAGTTCGATGTTTGTTCAATGGTATGAATACATGTGTGGTTATGATTGGGGTAACAATGTATTGGTGTTATATAGGGAGTTCGATGTTTGTTCAATGGTATGAATACATGTGTGGTTATGGTTGGGGTAACAATGTATTGGTGCTATATAGGGGTGTTGCAATTTACAGTGTTCATGAGTATTTCTGGTGCATAGATATTGTGAGTGCAAGATTTATTTTATTGGAGCATTCACGCATATGCATCATGTTAATTATTTGAAGTCTTAGTCACGAGATGATGAAGCGCCGAGGTCCCCGTCATGTTGATGACATGACGGGCTAAAGGTCCCCATACTTGTGGAGTATGGGCAATTGGTCCCTGTACCAGGTGGTACAGACATAGGTGTGCATCGACGGATGCACACTTTGCATTACTGGTATGATGCAAAAGAAAAAGAGATAAAGAGTTTTTGATCATTGTGAATAGCATGGTTTGATTATATGGTTGATGGATGGGTTTGTGAAGTGATGTTTATAAATGTATTTGTTTCTACCCATTATATTTGCTGAGTCGTTGGACTCACTCTTGTTGTTGTTGTTTTATTTAGGTAACCGTTAATTTCAACCACACGGGTTTTAACTCACACAAATCACTCATGCACGCTTTTCAAAGCGTATAAGCCTAAATCCGTTAAACCTTTTTCGCTTGATCCAACTTGATCAAATCAGCATCTCCTTGACCTAAACCGCTCTCCAAACGCCCCGTATACGCCGCGGTTTTGATCCAAGGTGGATTCCGGTATTTTGACCAATCTTACCAAAATACCCTTTTTGACCGGGTCTTCATCTTTCATTGCAAGCAATCGCCATGTTTGCTATATGTAGGTTCACCATTGGCTTGCCATGCGCCGGCAAATCTCTCCCACTCTGGTTCCACCGGACCACGCTCACTTGGACCGACCAAGCCATATAGTGCAAACCCGCCGTTCGAACTAGCCTTCAACATTTTCAGTCTTTCTTGTGCCATGCTTGAGCTCACCATCTCTCCCGGCATTCTTGACCGTTCTGGGCCTCGGCTCCTCCCTGAGTGTAGCCCCGATCCTCGCCGTCAACCATGGCGTCTCCAAGCCTCCCTGCACATCCAAAGACAAAGAAATTGTTTCCGGACACAAGTTCTTCACAACTTGACCCATGTTAGTCAAAACATATTTCATGCAACCTTAATACAGAGACCCAGATCCTCCTAGCTCAATCCATAACTCAAAACAAAGAATTCTCAATTTCTGCAAAAACAATCTTTACAGAGAGCGATCTTTGCAAAATCAAATAACCACTCCACAAACATTGCAATGGTTCATCACAACATTAAATAAGACCTTTCATATGGTCCTTCAGCAGATAACAAAACATAGCCACAAGCCATTTCTCAGTTTGTTTATGGGTCCTACCGTGATCACGTCGGAGACCGTGATGGGGCGACGGTCCTGCTGAGAGATACTAGAGCCATCGCTGCAAGAAACGCTCTCCTGACAATTTCCAGAGCTGATGCTGCTGGAGGCGTGGCAAGTCAGATTGTCTTCGGCGATGGCGCTAAGCGCAGCCCTCACCCAAAAGATTTAAGCGTCGGCTGTTGCATCCGTTTGGTGCTCCCTCCTGTTTTCTTCCAGATTCTCCAGTGAATCAGGAGATCATGATCCTTAGGCTTAAACGTGGATTCCCAATGTCTCCCTTTCCTACTGGAGAACACCATCTAGATAGGCATAACATTTGCAAGGCTAAGAATTCTACTGAGTAGTGAGCTTGGTTTTTTGGCCACTCTCCGTGTATGCTTGTTATACACACACACACACACACACACACAATACAGATGTAAAATATCACACAACAACAAAAAATGTGCCAACCATAATTGATCTGAAGGGTGAAGTAAATTCCCTTTTAGTAGGTAGGACCTACCTGCTGCATGTATAACATTGCATATGAGTGTGGGGAATGGCAGAGGGACAGCCATTGTGCTTCCAACTACTGTGATCCGGATCTCCAAAGTTGTGGTTGCGAGAAATAATGAAATTTATACATGATAGACATGCATGCTTCAATGCCAAAATCTCATAAATGTCAATCTGAAGAAACGAATTAGAGCCTAAGAGCAGGTCAAAAGCTTAGTTTACTATTCCTATAGGGCCAAACAATGTTGATGGTACAAAAAAAGTGTAAACAGTTAGGCACAGCTCAATTTAGTTTTAACTTTTTTTTCATTATTTATTAATTTCGTTTTTTTATTTTTGGATTTTTTTATCTTTTCTTTTTTTCGTATTTCTTTGCATTGTCTATAATGAGTTAATATATTTTTATTTTTAAATTTAATTATACTAAATAAACTAATTTAATTATAGTAAAAAATAAATTAACTATAGTAATAAAACTATAAACCAATGTAACACCTCCTTAATTAGGGCGGCTTTGGCCTTGCCCTTGCAGATGGACTTCGCTCGTCGGCAAGTGTGAGCAACGCATGTGCACAGCTCACACATTGGTGCCTGCGCTTGACATGCATAGGCTTCACGGTTGGCGTCGATTGCAATTCTCGTCCTCTACCACTGTCACTCGTGGTTGAACATAAATTCCTCGTGCCTCCATTTCCCAACGTATAGTTTACACAATTGCGATGCATGTCACTCCCACTCTCCATTTTACTCTTGGATTTGTATAAAAAAAAGATGATGCTCCAGTGTACATGAGCAAAGAGATGCCTGTTATATTTATATCTGAAAGTAAAAGGGTTGGGGTGCTGGATCATGACACACAATATAACGAGTAATCCACTAACCGTCCAGACAACACCGTGTAACATGCGCCACGCTGTTGTCATTCCTGTAGAATGATATATAGACAGATTATATTAATATGTGTAAGTGAAACCATAAATGTACTTCTAGTTAGTGGATCTCCTATGTCTAAATGGGGCATCTCTCATTGTGTTTATATCCCCTGTCAACAACAACAAAAAAAACAGTGCAAATATGTAGATTTCGGATCCTCGTTGGACTATGCATGTCAATTTTTCTTTTAGATTATAGTGTTGACGCATATGTACACACCAACACACAAGTACGATATATGCACGTAGGGTTGACAATCGAGCTTAAGAAATTATTATTGAGTTTCTTTTCAAATTAACATAGTTCGATATAAAATTATTTATTTATTGTTTAAATGGTTATTTTAAATTTAAACTAACAAGACAATGTTGTACCGCGCCGTGTGAGCCGCGAGGTCGGCGCGGGTGCCGGTCTCCCCTCGTGCCTGCTCGAGGTCTCGCCTAAGATTTCTCCACCTTGGCAAACGGCAATCGTCCCGACGGCAGCGCCGCCCGCCAGCCGCGCTGCTTTTCCAAATTTCCACCGCCGGGTCGCCAGACGGATTAGCCTGGAGGTTATAACGACACTGTTCCATTCCATCCAGCCGCCGTCGTCGCCACCTTTCCTTGTGTTTGTGCGGCTGAGTTTCATCACCATCCAGCTGATGATGATGTGTTATCCGGCTGGAATGACAGTGTTGCTTCACCATCCACAACGCCAGGACAGGAGGCCGGGTTTGTTTTACAAGAAAGTGAAGAGCTAACACTGCTAATAGAGCAGCGGCGGATCTAGAATTTTATATGTCCTGTACTAACTCTAATTGTAACATCTTACATACCAATATGAGAACCTACCATTATCGTCAAAGATAATAATAAAAGCAACAATAGAATTTGCAAAAATTTAAAACATCTAAAAATACTTATTTAGAAAATCAGCGGAAGCTGAAATAAAGATTTAAAACATAGAACCGGTCTATTCTTAACCAAAAGAGAAAACAAATAAAATGAATAAGTAGTGACAAGCCACGGTACTGCAACCTCGAGTACTCCCACTCATGCATGATGTTATCACTCCACTAGATTTTTACATGAGAATGAAAAGAGCAAATGTGATATTTGAAAATCTTAGCAAATACCCAACAACAGTAACAACACAGAAAGTAAATGACAAGTAATGTAAGCAAGCAATCAACAAAGGTCATGGCAATGGAACTAGGTTACCAGACATCGATATAGGGTGGAAAATGGAGATAACGGTAATGTGACATAAGAGATAATTGTTATTTAGCAAGTTATAGCAATGGCATTGACGGTTAGTTCACACATACCTGGCTATACAAGAATAGTCAGGCACATCATCGTTCTCAACTATATAACGCGGGGTGTAATATCCTGAGTAACGAAAGTGTACAGCTCCCCGTAAGTTACCAGGTGGGTGGTAATCTCCCCTATATGTGGATAACTCCAGACCAAATAATCAAGTATCATTAATAGTTCACGTGTTTAAGTGATTAAGGTAATGATAGGAAAGCTAGAATAAAATTATGATAAGTGAAAGGATTAGCTAGGCAGATGACAAGGCAAATCATGATAAGAAGCAAGGAACATATAGTATGAGATGATGATCTAGGAATGATCATGATAGGAGTATTATAATATAGCTCATACAAGGGTTGTCAATCAATCAAATTTTATTATGTATTGAGTACTTATTAGTCAGATTAATAGGTATTATACATATAACTCCAACATGGCCTACATACAACATCATGCAAGTAACAAGTCATATATTAAAATGATAAACATAAAAGTCCTAATGTGAACAGGTACTTCTAGCTAACCCCATATTACGACATGTTCATAAGTTAACCCCTATTAATAATTGGAGCCTTATCTCTAAATCCCTAGTTATGGCATGAATCCTAGAACATTAAAATAGAGTATTTAATAGGCCTAAAACAAAACATCGGCTAACCTAATTCATCATAATATAATTACTACATTAATAGGATTTGATCGGCAAGCATTACTATACGGCAAACATACTCAAGACAGAGATGACAGTTAATTACGGACATGTGATATGCGTGACGGAGAAGTTACGACCGCGAGGTACTCGCCTTGAGCACACTTAGTGGAACCACTCCACGAAGGATCGAGAACGTGCAACCGCTCGGACGCTCCCTCAACCATTGCGTGCGAATCTACACGGTAGACCGAAAGTGAATCAATTGAGAGTAAAGATAGAAATTAAAGATAGACGGAAAGAAATCATTCGGCCAGAAGGAATCGCATTCGCAAGAATTTACCGTGCGAATTACCATTCGGCCGAGTGTATGACATTCGGCCACGTGAATAACGTTCCGTAGCATGAAACATCAAAAAAACCTGTGTGAATCCATGTTCGCACTATGTGGCTGCGAACGGCCACCGCCGCCGTCGCCGCCAGCGCTGCTACCACGCGCCACCCACGCTGCCACCACGCGCCGCGCGCCGCTCGCGGCGGCCTATCTGCGCCGGCCTATGTTGCGCCGCGTTGCTTCTCCGCGCATGCCGCCTTTGCCGCGCGCGCCGTCGCCTCCGCGCATGCGCGCTGTGCGCGATCCACGTTACTGCGCCCGACCTACCCTAACGAGGGGAAAGAGAGAAACCTAATGGAAGGAAGTGGTGGCTTGATTTTTTTTTTTTGGAAAAGGGTGTCCCTTTTTAATAGAGCCTTAACCCTAAGTGGCCCATTAAAACTAGGTGTTACACTAACGTGCTAACATATGTAGAACAATATACGATACACTACTATTTTATGCTAGACCAAAACTATCTATGCTATACACTGCTAACATTCCCAAGCCCTATGCTGAAGACAACACTGCTATGGGCTTGACTCACCTGCTACTAGCAGTGGATGATGACCAAAGGAAATCATTTCCCATCGACAAGAAGAGAAGAAGAATCATCAATATAATGACCACAACTTGTAGAAGCAAGCCACCGTAAGCTAAAAAAGAGCAAATCTCAGTTAATTTAGCTATTGATTGACCTTTTCATGCGGTGATAAGATACCTTCCTACTTAGGTGTAATTGTTTAGGTCATAAGTCATGCTATGTGTTAAGTTTTTACGGAATAACAAGAATTTAATTTATATACTGGTCTTCTTCACTTTATCTTAATAATATGATAATAAATTATACTAGCTTTAAAATTATATAAAACACGGGCTCCGTTATTTGTTTCAGCGACGAACCATTCTGCTGGTCCGCGGCGCCATGACGGACATTCGGTTTTATACTTTTTTGTTTATTTGGAAAAAAATATTTTGATTTTTAAAGTTGACAACCGAATTAAATAAATTAAAATAAAAAATCAAATTAATTAACCGAATTATTTAGATTTAGTTAATTGGGTTTTTCGGTTAACCGAAATATGCACAATGTTTTAACGTATAATAACATTTTTTAGTCTAGTATTATTATACCGGATTTATTGAACGAATAATATCTTTAGAAGCTACTAATATTCTTCCTTTTGATATGTTAAAAAATACCTACAAAATTAAATGAGAATAGTCTTTGTTTACTACAGATTCACATAAGGGAAAAATAATACTTCGGTATTTCGGTTAATTCAATTTTCAACCGCACCAAAAACAAAAAATCGAATAGCATGAAAATATAAACTACATCGAATACCATACACCGAATAAACTGTAATTTTTAGTTTTTTCGATTTGGTATTTCAGTTTTATATAAAAATACCCAGTCCTAGCGACGGATAATGGGACTGCGGGTTCCTTGAGAGAGAATGGGATCGTACTACCGTGAGAGAACGGGGCCGTAGTACCGTTGGTCGGGTTGTGAACACCATGGACGTGCATGTTGCTGGCCGGCCGTGCAAGCTCCAAACTGTACATCGCTGAACAAATTTGACAGATTGTCCTCCACCGGCTTGCTCTGGTATTATCTCCTGGTAGACTACGAAAGGAACGAGGATCTCGTGTCGTGCCGAGGCCCATACTGCAAGATCTCGTGTCGTGCCGAGGCCCATACTGCAAAAAAAAAAAAAATCTGTGGTTTGAGTTTGAGATTTTGCCATCCTGTATATACAAACCGCCGAAGGAATTTCTTTACGAGACTGAGATTAATCGGATGTAGGGTGCACGGGATACACGCTCAACCGAGAGTGCACAAAAGTCTCGTTTTCTCCCGTCGAACCAACTTGTTGAGGATATCTACGTGTGCCTCGAGCCATGGACACACGCGGAGTGTTTCCTTTTCGAAGGTCTTATTTTGTTTTGTTTTTCTGTTTTGAAGACGAAGGTTTTGTTGCACAGCACATGACGTTGTGCATCGACGCTGTTGCTCGTAGGAAGGTTGCGTACTGTCTTTATACAGGTTGAAGTGTGGACACCATGGACGTGCATGTTTTTTTTTCTGGTTTTGGTTTTTGGTTTTTATACCAGCTAAAAAGTTGTTTGAAATACATTGTCTTTTAATGTAGCTTTCACTCCTTTTTTCCTTTGCATTATCCATAGAGATATTTGATGTTTTTCTTTTTTCTTTTGTTTAGTTAAATATCTCGAGAAAGTTAACAGCCGCTTCTGATATCATTTCAGTTCCTAGCCCTAGTTCTCTCTAATGATAGTTTTGTCCATTATATTAGGTGGGCCTTTGGGCCCATGTTGAACCCTCCCCGAGCTCTGCTGACACGGCCGGCGCGTCGAAGCATTACGCCTCACGAGGTTGGTCTTCGAACTTTGTCTTGGTTGGCTTCCGGACCTCGTTCAGGGTTGGACTGCGAGCCTCATCCAGGGTGGATTCCCCGATATGTGACGCCGCGCCGAAATTGTTGTGGCACACTTTTTGTCAAATCTATCATTGGCTCTATGTAGCGCAGGGACCCTCCACAATAGTAGCCTCTCGCCGATTTAGGTGGTCGTCAACTGCCTGCCCAGACCGGCGCACCAACTTGTAAAAGGGGTCGGCGCATAGCCTCAGGTCAACGATTTCACTGGTAACCTGCAGTGTACTCCAACGATATATTAAAATACATTAGCTCTCGTGTGGATTTCAGATGATAGGTCGTGCACACATCTCCGAGTTGGATTCCCTTGGACGTTCTATTCAGCGCCAATTGCTCACCGGAGTGTGGCGGTGGCTTGGAGAGGGCGAGCTATGGTGAGAGAGTTTCTCGGGTGTGGGGAGGGCAAATGGAGCGCAGAGGGAGGTGGGGTGATGTGTTGCGGAGGGGACACAGGGGGAATTGCTCGCCAGAGATTGTGGCGGCGAAAATCTATGCTCATGAATTGCAAAAGATGGATGAGATTAAAGTACTGCATATTAAGTCTTATGAAAATCTAGCAGATTTATTTACAAAGTCACTTCCCGCATATAGCTTTGAAAGGTGCGTGCGAGGGATTGGTATGATAAGATTTAGAGAAGTGCAGAATTCAGGGGGAGAGTTCTCTCAAACCCGGTAGTGAATCATGATCCTGAAGTTCAAGTACCCAAAGAATAAAAGCCCTGAAGACTGAATGATGTTGGGTGAATTGTACTATTTTTCCCTTGACGAGTTTTCCTGAAATTTCTCGACTAAGGTTTTTAATGAGGCAATTCGTGCATTGCAGCATAACATGTATCATGTACTCTTTCACCAAATTTTCTTTCTGGGTTTTATGGAGTTTTAATGAGGCATGAGTATGTCGGGTGAGTGCCCAAGGGGTAGTATTAGGAAACCAGGACTCTTGATTTAAAAGTCCTTATCCGTAGTGGGCACCTCACCACCCCCTATAAATAGAGAGCCATATGGCTAGATCTGTACTCAATACAATTGAAGCAATAAAGAAAGATCAGGAGTTCTCTCTATCTCTCTGTGTGTTCAATCTATTATTCTGTCTTCTGTGGTTGATTCATTCTTGTTCTTAGCAGAGGAATTGATTGGGTGAGTGCGCGACGGTTCCTCAATACGTTATCAGCATGACTACGCTCCGGTGAACGAAGGTAATCATCGAAGCACATATTGATTTTCTTGTTTACTTTGAATTTGCAATTTTTCTTCGCTTTCAAGATTGATTGTCTACGATGCAAATTCGCCCTAATTTACCGCGAGCAGACCTGAAGTCGCCGGCACAATGTCGATCGGTAAATTACATACAAGGGTGGATGTCGATTGCACTGTAGACTGATCTACCGTAAGCAGACTTGAAGTCGCCGGCGAAATCGTCAATCGGTAGATCACATATATCAAAATTACAGATAAAAAAAACCAGATCGGGCGTCGCCGTGCGCCGCTGGCCGCCGGTCAGCAGCCGACCACGAAGCCCGAGCCGACCTCCGCCTCCCGCACGAGGCGCCGACGCGCCCGCACGCGCGCACCGCCGTTGACTCCTCGGCTTTCGCGCCCGCGCGCGCACATCGACCGCCGGCTCCTTGGCTTCGTG
Source organism: Melocanna baccifera (assembly GCA_036346265.1). Classification (NCBI taxonomy): domain Eukaryota; kingdom Viridiplantae; phylum Streptophyta; class Magnoliopsida; order Poales; family Poaceae; genus Melocanna; species Melocanna baccifera. The sequence goes on from CM070692.1 coordinate 4,876,489, forward strand.
CACGCACGCGCATCTGCCGCCGCCGCGATAGGCCGTTACGCCTCGCGCGCGCACCCCACACGCGCACGCGCTCCACCCGCCCGCGCGCGCGCGTGCGTGCGCGCCGCCGCCGCGCGCTCCGCCTTTCCTACGCGTGCGCGCCGGCTCTGTGCCCGGCCGCGCGGCGCGCCACCACGCTTACACGCACCGCCGCCCTTAGCAGCGCCTCCCCGCGCCGCCGCCCGACCGGTCGCACCCGCCGCCGCCTCCCGTGTGAACAGGGGTAGGTAAACCCTACCCCTGCCATTTGGTTCGGGAGTGGTGGGCCGGATAGGCCAGTAGCGGAAACGGGCCGAAGATCGGCCTGGATGGGGGGGGGGGGCTGGCAATTTGCGAAAAGCCCTTTGGATTTCTGAAAATTGCCGATATGCCCTAAAACTTGCATATGAGTCCTGAATTTTGTAGAAAAGACATCATAATTTCAAAAATTATGAATAGGTTCTCAGATTGACGAGTGGGTCCAAAATTCTCTGAACTGAAAATTTGCGTAAAATCCCCATGGAATTGCAGAATTCGCTGAAAATTCATATTCTAGCATAAAAGGGCATCATGAATCCGAATTTTCAATTATTTTTAGCATTTGAAGATTATTTATTTATGCTATTATTATTTTATGTATTTTTCTGTATTTATTTACTGTTTTGGTTAATTGTAATTGTTTAAATTGCTTTTAATCACTGAAATTAGAGTAAAATTACGAAAAATGCATGAAAAATTATGAAACATTAAGAGAACCTTTTGTACCATTTATTTACCTGCAGTAAATTATTCCATGAAAGTTTACCTGCAGTAAACTTATTTGTTTCATTCATACACATGTAGATGATGAGCTTGCCCAGCATGGCAAGAACTATTTGACGTGGACAACTGATGTCGAGATAGTACTTGGAGCTAAGAAGCTCCGCGCAGCTATCGGGATTGGCGGACGGCATGGTGCCAAATCTACACCTGAGGAGAACGATCAAGTACTTCATTTTCTTAGGCACCATCTCTGTATTACTCTCAAGAATGAGTATATGGCGGAGAAAAGCGCGCTAGCACTCTGGACCGCACTCAAGAAGCGGTTTGAGAGGCTCAAGTACACCATTCTTCCTTAAGCAGAGTAGGAGTGGATCGGACTGAGGTTTGCCGATTTTGAGACGGTCGGGGAGTACAAATCTGCCTTGCATAGGATTTGTATCAATCTTCAACTCTGTGGCAAGCAGATCACAGATGAGCAGAAGATCGAAAAGACCATGTCCACCTTTCACCCCAATGCTGTTCAATCCGCCGGCGATTATCGTCAAGATGGCTACAAGGAGTACGCCGAATTGATTGATATGATGCAGGTTGCGGAGGCTCAAGATGAACTTCTCCGCAAGAATTATGTCCCTCGACCATCGGGAGCTCTCCGCGCGAGGCCAGCGCCGAGCTACAAGATCGAAAGCCCTTGATGAAAAGAAGGGGGAAGAAGGGTAAGGTTGTTGCCCAGAAAGGCAAGTCAGATGCTCCAAGTGACAAAAAGGCTAAGGAGAATGGTAAACCATATGGCCAGCAGAACCAAGACTGCTACAAGTGTGGCAAGTGGGGCCATTGGTCGCGGATCTGTAAAGCAACGTAGCATATCATTGATGCCCACCAAGCCCAGAAGAAGAATGGCAAAGGGCAGCCTGAAGCTCACTTTGCAGCGGTTGAGGGGGAGCATCTTGAGCAGCTGCCTAATTTGATGGAGGTTGAGTCCATCCCGGTAGCAGCACTCTCTTACGACCTAGAGGCAGTCACCTCTGTGATTTCTCTCGAAGAGAACATCACTTCCGAAAAGATAGCCGAAGAAGTCAATGATTTTCTAGTTGATTTCGTCTGATGCACAGGATGCACAAGACGTTAATTGTTATTTATTTTGTGGTAAATGGACAAGTTAGAACTTGCATGGATGATACTTTAGTTTTATTTTCTCGTGATGGTTGGATGATTTTGGAATAATTCATTCGTTTATTCAGTTTACAATGGCACGATATGTTCTGATATTTGTGTGTTTTATTTATGTGCTGTATGTATTCTAATACATATTAATAAAATACCTTATATTAGAGCACGTGTGGCGCCCTATGGAGGAAGTATGCCTTACCGACAGTGGTACAACGAATATCATCCTAAGAGAGACTAAGTATTTTCAGTCAATTCGTAAGAGCACTAGCAGCCTTTCGATAATCACCGGAAGCGATGCATGTATCATTGGTTCCGGAAGAGCCACAATTATACTACCAATGGGCACAATTTTAATCATTGAAGAAGCCCTATTGTACCCAGAATCGACTCGAACTCTCCTAACTTTTAAGGATATTCGCGTCAGTGGTTTCCACGTTGAGGCGAAGAAAATACGGTAGAAATACCTACTCATCACAAAGCGCAAAGAGAATGATAAAAGGGTATTAGAAAAACTTTCTTCACTATAAACTAGGCTATATTATACCAACATCATGGCACTGCAACCTACAACATCACGAAGACGGTATTTAGAAGTTCTGAACTATTCTGTCTCTGGCATGACAGATTAGACCACCCAGGTCTTACGATGATAAAAAATATAATTAACAATTCTCAAGGGCATAATACTAATGTGAAAAATTTCCCGAATCACAAAGATTTTGTGTGCCTGCATGTGCCACCGAAAATTAATTACTAGACCCTCCACTCAAAAGTGAAGGATGGAGTCTCTGCATTCGTGGAACACATCCAAGGAGACATTTGCGGTCCCATTCAGTCCATCTCAGGGCCATTTAGGTATTTCATGGTGCTCGTTGATGCATCCTCAAAATGGTCATATGTGGATTTATTATCCACAAGAAATCATGCTTTTGTCAAATTGATCTCGCAGATCATTCGCATCAGAAATGTGTTCCCTGATCATCGCATCAAGTCCATCAGAATAGACAATGCCGGCGAATTTACTTCAAAGACATTTGATGATTATTGCATGGCGATGGAGATTACAGTCAAGCATTCGGTACCGCATGTCCATACCCAGAATGGTGTGGCAGAGGCATTAATAAAAAGGATTAAATTTATTGCCCGACCCTTTTTGCATAATTGTAATTTGCCAGCTACATGTTGGGGACACGTAGTCCTGCATACAGCAAATCTCATCAACTTTAGACCTTCAGCCTACAACATCCATTCACCTATGCAACTAGCGCAAGGGTCACCACCGAAAATTTCTCATCTCAGAAGGTTTGGATGCAAGGTTTATGTACCTATATCCCCTCCACAGTGAACTGCAATGGGCCATCTCCGTAAGATTGGGATATACGTTGGTTATGAGACTGCAACCATAATCAGGTATTTGGAGCCTATCTCGGGAGATTTGCATACTGCTCGCTTCGCTGATTGCATTTTTGATGAGGATAATTTCCTGACATTAGGGGGAGGAAATCAACCCATTGATGAAAAATATCAGGAAATTACGTGGGAAGTCACGGGAATTCCTGCACATGATCCGCGCACTAGTGAAACTGAAAAAGAGGTCCAGAAGATCATCGACTTGTAAGCATTAGCAAACCAACTGCCCGATCACTTTAGTGATTTGAAAAGCGTGACTAAGTCGTATGTGCCTGCACGCAATGCACCGGAGAGGGTTGAAATACTAAAGAAAATTGGAGGTATCCTTAATTCCGTCCAGAGGCCTTAGAATAAAAGGACGAGAACTTTGGCTTCTCGAATCTCAAGTAACCGGGGACGTCCAGTGAAAAGGTTAAGAAGGACTTATCACAACCGATCACCGAAGTCCCCCTAGAATGAGAAGAGGAGCCAGTTGAGACCTAGCATGAGTATGACACCTTCAGAAAAGGACATACCGGATCTGAATATCCCCATCAGAATGGATGTGTGCGCACACATCGGAGCCGAAAAACTAAAGGGACTTACCACCGCAATTGAAAGAAGCGATGCATAAGGTGAAGCTCCAGAATTAGCAACTCATGAAGAAATAGCTATAAATTATGTGCACACGGGAGAGTCCCTGAACAGACAACAGCCAATGTTGATATCTACTTCATAAAGAAAATTACCACAATCATTAATCTTGATCCCGAGCCTGTATCGCTCGCTGAATGTAAGAAAAGATCAGATTGGGAAGATTGGAAGAAGGCAATAGCAACTGAATTGCTATCTCTGAATAAAAGAGAGGTGTTTGGGCCCGTATGTCGCACACCTCTCCATGTGCACCCTGTAGGGCACAAGTGGGTATTTGTTCGAAAGAGAAATGAAAGAAACGAAGTGGTGAGATACAAAGCAAGGCTGGTAGCACAAGGTTTTACTCAACGTCCTGGAGTTGATTACGAAGAAACCTACTCCCCAGTCATGAGTGGAATTACCTTTAGATACTTGATCTCGATAGCAGTGAACTTAAATTTAGAAATAAAATTGATAGATATTATGACTACATACCTTTATGGTAACTTGGATTCGAAGATTTATATGAAAAACCCTGAAGGAATTCCTCTCCCGAACTAAGACAGAGCAAATAGAAATCTGTACAGTGTGAAGCTTAGAAAATCCCTGTATGGACTGAAGCAATCTGACAGAATGTGGTATAATCGCTTAAGCGACTTTCTCTGCAAGAAAGGCTACACGAACAATGAATACTGTTCTTGTGTGTTTATACAACGATCCCAGAATGGATTTTGTATAATCTCAGTGTACGTAGATGATCTGAATATCATCGGGACAGTGGAAGCTATAAAAGAAGAAAGCTCCTTCTTGGAGTCAGAGTTTGAACTGAAAGATTTGGGCAAGACCAAGTTTTGCCTAGGCCTGCAGCTTAAGCATGTTCCTGAAGAAGTCTTGGTACACCAGTCGACCTACACCCAGAAGGTGTTAGAAAGGTTTGGCTTTGAAAAAGCATTTCCATCAAAAGTACCAATGATCGAGATATCTTTACAGCAAGAAAAAGATCCTTTCTGACCTAGGGAAGAGGGGGAGGAAGTCCTAGGACCGGAATTCCCATACTTGAGTGCAGTTGGAGCACTCATGTACTTAGCCAACTGTACTAGATCGGACATTGCATTTGCCGTGAACTTTGTTGGCAAGTGCGAGTCTGAGTCCACCAAAAGGCATTGGCAGGGCATAAAGGATATCTTCCGATACCTCCAAGGGAGCAAGGATCTTGGATTGTTCTACAGAAAGAATCAAGATCTGAACTTAATTGGCTATGCAGATGCTGGGTACCTGTCTGACCTGCATACCGCAAAGTCACAAACAGGCTATGTATTCCTGTGTGGTGGAACTGCAATTTTCTGAAAATCGTCTAAGCAAAGTCTTGTAACTATCTCGACGAACCACTCAGAAATAATAGCGCTGTATGAAGTCGCACGTGAATGCGCTTGGCTACGCCGAATGGTTCACCACATCCAGTAGTCATGTGGGATGAACATTGTGTAAACCCTCACAATTATCTATGAAGATAATACTGCTTGCATTGCACAAGTACAAACAGGCTATGTGAAGAGTCATTTCACAAAGCATATCAACCCCAAATTCTTCTATGCTCATGAATTGCAAAAGATGGACGAGATTAAAGTACTGCATACTAAGTCTTATGAAAATCTAGCAGATTTATTCACAAAGTCTCTCCCCGCATCTAGCTTTGAAAAGTGCGTGCGATGGATTGGTATGATGAGACTTAGAGAAGTGCAGAATTCAGGGGGAGAATTTTCTCAAGCCCGCTAGTGAATCTTGATCCTAAAGATCAAGTACCCAAAGAATAAAAGTCCTGAAGACTGAATGAAGTTGGGTGAATTGTACCCTTTTTCCTTTGATGAGTTTTTCTGAAGTTTCTCGACCAAGGTTTTTTAATGAAGCAATTCGTACATCGCAGCATAACATGTATCATGTGCTCTTTGTCCAAATTTTTCTCACTGGATTTTTATGAAGTTTTAACGAGGCATGAACATGACGGATGAGTGCCTAAGGGGGAGTATTAGGAAACCAGGACTCTTGATTTAAATGTCCTTATCTGTAGTGGGCACCTCACCACCCCCTATAAATAGAGAGTCATATGGCTAGATTTATACCCCAATGAATTGAAGCAATAAAGAAAGATCAGAAGTTCTCTCTATCTCTCTCTGTGTGTTCAATCTATTATTTTGTCTTCTGTGATTGATTCGTTCTTGTTTTAAGCAGAAGAATCGCTTCGACTGGTCGCCAGCGAGGGTTTCTCAACAGTACAATCTCTCGAATTCGGAGTGGCATCTATAAGATCAAAGCTACCTTGCGGTCAATCACGGAAAAAATGGAAAATAATCTACACGATAGCACTATTTCATATTTTTTTTAGACCAATGGTTGCATGATTCATGGGATGAAGCTTTTTGGGAAAGACCGGACATCTGATACATCTCATATCATCCAATGGACCATCTATAGGTACGATAACTAATAAATACTATGTAATTTTTTAGCCTTTTCCCTTAGAGAATGTATAGAATTGTTTTTTTCGGCGTCATGTTGGGCCCCAACTTTTCTAGCCTTCCATTTTAGAAATAGTTAACAGCTCATGCACGCTGACTCCAACCTCCATTTCTTATCTTGTATAATCTTCAATACGGAGGCATGCAGTGCAGTGGTCCATGCTCCATAACATTGATGTTATATAACGCAAGGTAGAAAATAGAAGATAAAAAATGAAGTTTACGTGAAAAATCTCTGCAAAAAAAAAAAAAAATCACAGGCACACGAAGGTGAAATTTACTATATAAAAAATATGACAATGCACGGAAAACTTCGGCGTATCTCACCGTGCGACTATAAAAGTACATATATAGACTAGGTAACCAGAGCCCTAGAAGACGAGGTTGGCGTATGTGTCCAATTAGACATATATACGAATTTGTTTTATACTTTAATAATCTCTACATTGAGATGAATTCGGATCACACACTCAACAATCTCCAACTTGAGATGAATTCGCTCCTGTAGCTAAAACAAATCAAATATCCTCAAATCATAACTCACCATGAATGATGCATGTATGTTGAAAATCCACAGGACTAATCAACGAGTAAGACTAGATCAGTCTTCTCCATATACTTCTCCTGTGACGTCGGATAACAACAATGAATAACCCATCCGATGGACTTTTTACATACTCTATCTGGAACACATAGCCCGATGAACACTGTCCATTGAAGGGCAACTTACACGTGTTACCATCACGTGCATCAAACTGTCGACTGTAAAAGTAATTGAATTACATAATATGGTTGAAAACTATTCATGTAGAAGAACATTCATATGAAAGTAATTCTTGTACCGTCAATAGAGTAGAAACAATCTCTTCAATAGACCCCTCATATTGAGCTTTGACAAATAAAATGTATTGCACCTGCAATAGCTACGTTATAGTATCTATGTAGATAATTAACTTATTTTTGTTCTTTAAATCCTCATCTCGAACTCATATTTAGCGCATAACATTCACTAATGAATAAGATATTCCGAAGAATATTATGCTAGCTTCAATCAAAAAGTTATCAAACGGTGAATCGGTTGTCCCCCTTAACCGACATAAGAGATAACGGTAATGTGACATAAGAGATAATTGTTATTTAGCAAGTTATAGCAATAACACTGACGATTACTTCACACATACATGGCTATACGAGAATAGTCAGGCACATCACCGTTCTCAACTATATAACAGCGGCGGGGTGTAATATCCTGAGTAACGAAAGTGTACAGCCCCCTGTACGTTACCAGGTGGGTGGTAATCTCCCCTATATGTGGATAACTCCAGACCAAGTAATCAAGTATCATTAACAGTTCACGTGTTTAAGTGATTAAGGTAATGATAGGAAAAGCTAAAATAAAATTATGATAAGTGAAAGGATTAGCTAGGCAGATGACAAGGCAAATCATGATAAGAAGCAAGGAACATATAGTATGAGATGATGATCTAGGAATGATCCTGATAGGAGTAGTATAATATAGCTCATACAAGGGTTGTCAATCAATCAAATTTTATTATGTGTTGAGTACTTATTAGTTAGATTAATAGGTATTATACATATAACTCCAACATGACCTACATACAACATCATGCAAGTAAGAAGTCATATATTAAAATGATAAACATAAAAGTCCTAATGTGAACAGGTACTTCTGGCTAACCCCATATTACGACATGTTCATAAGTTAACCCTTATTAATAATTGAAGCCTTATCTCTAAATCCCTAGTTATGGTATGAATCCTAGAACATTAAAACAAAGTATTTAATAGGCCTTAAACAAAACATCGGCTAACCTAATTCATCATAATATAGTTACTACATTAATAGGATTTGATCGGCAAGCATTACTATACGGCAAACATACTCAAGACAGAGACGACAGTTAATTACGGACATGTGATATGCGTGACGGAGAAGTTACGGTCGCGAGGTACTCGCCTTGAGCACACTTGGCGGAACCACTCCACGAAGGATCGAGAACGTGCAACCGCTCGGACGCTCCCTCAACCGTTGCGTGCGAACCTACACGGTAGACCGAAAGTGAATCAATTGAGAGTTAAGATAGAAATTAAAGATAGACGGAAAGAAATCATTCGGCCGGAAGGAATCGCATTCGCAAGAATTTACCGTGCGAATTACCATTCGGCCGAGCGTATGACATTTGGCCACGTGAATAACGTTCCGTAGCATGAAACGTCAAAAAAAACCTTTGTGAATCCATGTTCGCGCTACGTGGCTGCGAACGGCCACCGCCGCCGTCGCCGCCAGCGCTGCCACCAAGCGCCGCCCACGCTGCCACCACGCGCCGTGCGCGTCGCCGCTTCCGCGACGGCCTATGCTGCGCCGCCCGCACCGCGTCGCCGTGCGTTGCTTCCCGCGCGCATGCCGCCTTTGCACTGGCCGCGCCGCACCTCCCGCGCCGTCGCCTCCGCGCATGCCGCGACTGTGCCAGTCGCGCCACGTTGCCTGCGCCGACCTGCCCTAACGAGGGGAGAGAGAGAAACCTAATGGAAGGAAGTGGTGGCTTGATTTTTTTTTTAGAAAAGGATGTCCCTTTTTAATAGAGCCTTAACCCTAAGTTGAGGCCCATTAGGATTTGCTAAGTGGCCCATTAAAACTAGGTGTTACACCAACGTGCTAACATATGTAGAACAATATACGATACACTACTATTTTATGCTAGACCAAAACTATCTATGCTATACACTGCTAACATTCCCAAGCCCTATGCTGAAGACAACACTGCTATGGGCTTGACTCCACCCCTGCTACTAGCAGTGGATGATGACCAAAGGAAATCATTTCCCATCGACAAGAAGAGAAGAAGAATCATCAATATAATGACCACAACTTGTAGAAGCAAGCCACCGTAAGCTAAAAAAGAGCAAATCTCAGTTAATTTAGCTATTGATTGACCTTTTCATGCGGTGATAAGATACCTTCCTACTTAGGTGTAATTGTTTAGGTCATAAGTCATGCTATGTGTTAAGTTTTTACGGAATAACAAGAATTTAATTTATATACTGGTCTTCTTCACTTTATCTTAATAATATGATAATAAATTATACTAGCTTTAAAATTATATAAAACACGGGCTCCGTTATTTGTTTCAGCGACGAACCATTCTGCTGGTCCGCGGCGCCATGACGGACATTCGGTTTTATACTTTTTTGTTTATTTGGAAAAAAATATTTTGATTTTTAAAGTTGACAACCGAATTAAATAAATTAAAATAAAAAATCAAATTTAATTAACCGAATTATTTAGATTTAGTTAATTGGGTTTTTCGGTTAACCGAAATATGCACAATGCTTTAACGTATAATAACATTTTTTAGTCTAGTATTATTATACCGGATTTATTGAACGAATAATATCTTTAGAAGCTACTAATATTCTTCATTTTGAGATGTTAAAAAATACCTACAAAATTAAATGAGAATAGTCTTTGTTTACTACAGATTCACATAAGGGAAAAATAATACTTCGGTATTTCGGTTAATTCAATTTTCAACCGCACCAAAAACAAAAAATCGAATAGCATGAAAATATAAACTACATCGAATACCATACACCGAATAAACTGTAATTTTTAGTTTTTTCGATTTGGTATTTCAGTTTTATATAAAAATACCCAGTCCTAGCGACGGATAATGGGACTGCGGATTCCTTGAGAGAGAATGGGATCGTACTACCGTGAGAGAACGGGGCCGTAGTACCGTTGGTCGGGTTGTGAACACCATGGACGTGCATGTTGCTGGCCGGCCGTGCAAGCTCCAAACTGTACATCGCTGAACAAATTTGACAGATTGTCCTCCACCGGCTTGCTCTGGTATTATCTCCTGGTAGACTACGAAAGGAACGAGGATCTCGTGTCGTGCCGAGGCCCATACTGCAAGATCTCGTGTCGTGCCGAGGCCCATACTGCAAAAAAAAAAAAAATCTGTGGTTTGAGTTTGAGATTTTGCCATCCTGTATATACAAACCGCCGAAGGAATTTCTTTACGAGACTGAGATTAATCGGATGTAGGGTGCACGGGATACACGCTCAACCGAGAGTGCACAAAAGTCTCGTTTTCTCCCGTCGAACCAACTTGTTGAGGATATCTACGTGTGCCTCGAGCCATGGACACACGCGGAGTGTTTCCTTTTCGAAGGTCTTATTTTGTTTTGTTTTTTTCTGTTTTGAAGACGAAGGTTTTGTTGCACAGCACATGACGTTGTGCATCGACGCTGTTGCTCGTAGGAAGGTTGCGTACTGTCTTTATACAGGTTGAAGTGTGGACACCATGGACGTGCATGTTTTTTTTTTCTGGTTTTGGTATTTTGGTTTTTTTATACCAGCTAAAAAGTCGTTTGAAATATATTGCCTTTTTAATGTAGCTTTCACTCCTTTTTTCCTTTGCATTATCCATAGAGATATTTGATGTTTTTCTTTTTTTCTTTTTGTTTAATTAAATATCTCAGAAAAAGTTAACAGCCGCTACAGTATCATTTCAGTTCCTAGCCCCTAGTTCTCTCCTAATGATAGTTTTGTCCATTATATTAGGTGGGCCTTTGGGCCCATGTTGAACCCCCTCCCCCGAGCTCCTGCTTGACACGGCCGACGCGTCGAAGCATTACGCCTCACCGAGGTTGGTCTTCGAACTTTGTCTTGGTTGGCTTCCGGACCTCGTTCAGGGTTGGACTGCGAGCCTCATCCAGGGTGGATTCCCCGATATGTGACGCCGCGCCGAAATTGTTGTGGCACACTTTTTGTCAAAGCTATCATTGGCTCTATGTAGCGCAGGGACCCTCCCGCAACAGTAGCCTCTCGCCGATTTAGGTGGTCGTCAACTGCCTGCCCAGACCGGCGCACCAACTTGTAAAAGGGGTCGGCGCATAGCCTCAGGTCAACGATTTCACTGGTAACCTGCAGTGTACTCCAACGATATATTAAAATACATTAGCTCTCGTGTGGATTTCAGATGATAGGTCGTGCACACATCTCCGAGTTGGATTCCCTTGGACGTTCTATTCAGCGCCAATTGCTCACCGGAGTGTGGCGGCGGCTTGGAGAGGGCGAGCTATGGTGAGAGTTTCTCAGGCGTGGGGAGGGCAAATGGAGCGCAGAGGGAGGTGGGGTGATGTGTTGCGGAGGGGACACAGGGGGAATTGCTCGCCAGAGATCGTGGCGGCGAAAATCTATGCTCATGAATTGCAAAAGATGGATGAGATTAAAGTACTGCATATTAAGTCTTATGAAAATCTAGCAGATTTATTTACAAAGTCACTTCCCGCATATAGCTTTGAAAGGTGCGTGCGAGGGATTGGTATGATAAGACTTAGAGAAGTGCAGAATTCAGGGGGAGAGTTCTCTCAAACCCGGTAGTGAATCATGATCCTGAAGTTCAAGTACCCAAAGAATAAAAGCCCTGAAGACTGAATGATGTTGGGTGAATTGTACTATTTTTTCCTTGACGAGTTTTCCTGAAATTTCTCGATAAGGTTTTTAATAAGGCAATTCGTGCATTGCAGCATAACATGCATCATGTACTCTTTCTCCAAATTTTCTTTCTGGGTTTTATGGAGTTTTAATGAGGCATGAGTATGTCGGGTGAGTGCCCAAGGGGTAGTATTAGGAAACCAGGACTCTTGATTTAAAAGTCCTTATCCGTAGTGGGCACCTCACCACCCCCTATAAATAGAGAGCCATATGGCTAGATCTGTACTCAATACAATTGAAGCAATAAAGAAAGATCAGGAGTTCTCTCTATCTCTCTGTGTGTTCAATCTATTATTCTGTTTTCTGTGGTTGATTCATTCTTGTTCTTAGCAGAGGAATTGATTGGACTGGTCGCCAGCGACGGTTCCTCAATACGTTATCAGCATGACTACGCTCCGGTGAACGAAGGTAATCATCGAAGCACATATTGATTTTCTAGTTTGCTTTGAATTTGCAATTTTTCTTCGCTTTCAAGATTGATTGTCTACGATGCAAATTCGCCCTAATTTACCGCGAGCAGACCTGAAGTCGCCGGCACAATGTCGATCGGTAAATTACATACAAGGGTGGATGTCGATTGCATTGTAGACTGATCTACCGTAAGCAGACTTGAAGTCGCCGGCGAAATCGTCAATCGGTAGATCACATATATCAAAATTACAGATAAAAAAAACCAGATCGGGCGTCGCCGTGCGCCGCCGCCGATCGGCGGCCAGACCCACGGCCGAGCCGACCTCCGCCTCCCGCGACGGCGGCGCCGACGCGCCGCGCGCGCACCGCCGTTGACTCCTCGGCTTCGCGCCGCGCGCGCGCATCGACCGCGGCTCCTTGGCTTCCGTGCCTGCACGCGCATGCTGCCGCCCCCGCATGGGCCACCGCCGGCCTCCGCGCGCGCACCCCACACGGCACGCCGCTCCACCCGCCGGCGCGCCGCCGCCGGGGTGCCGCGCCCGAAGCCGCGCCGCGCCGCTCCGCCTTCCTACGCGTGCGCCGCTTCGGCTGCTGTGCCAGCACGCGCGCGCCACCACGCTTACACGCACCGCCGCCTTAGCGCGCCTCCGCGCGCGCCGCCGGCCGTCGCACCGCGCCGCCTCCGTGTGAGCAGGTATGTAAACCCTACCCCTGCCATTTGGTTCGGGAGTGGTGGGCCGGATGGGCCAGTAGCGGAAACGGGCCGAAGATCGGCCTATACGGGGGGGGGCTGGCAATTTTGCGAAAAGCCCTTTGGATTTCTGAAAATTGCCGATATGCCCTAAAACTTGCATATGAGTCCTGAATTTTGTAGAAAAGACATCATAATTTCAAAAATTATGAATAGGTTCTCAGATTGACGAGTGGGTCCAAAATTTTGCAGAAAACCCCTCGAAAAATCTGAAAATTCTCTGAACTTAAAATTTGCGTAAAATCCCCATGGAATTGCAGAATTCGTTGAAAATTCATATTCTAGCATAAAAGGGCACAGAATCCGAATTTTCAATTATTTTTAGCATTTGAAGATTATTTATTTATGCTATTATTATTTTATGTATTTTTACGTATTTATTTATTTATTTTGGTTAATTGTAATTGTTTAAATTGCTTTTAATCACTGAAATTAGAGTAAAATTACGGAAAATGCATGAAAAATTATGAAACATTAAGAGAACCTTTTGTACCATTTATTTACCTGCAGTTCATTATTCCATGAAAGTTTACCTGCAGTAAACTTATTTGTTTCATTCATACACATGTAGATGATGAGCTTGCCCAGCATGGCAAGAACTATTTGACGTGGACAACTGATGTCGAGATAGTACTTGGAGCTAAGAAGCTCCGCGCAGCTATCGGGATTGGCGGACGGCATGGTGCCAAATCTACACCTGAGGAGAACGATCAAGTACTTCATTTTCTTAGGCACCATCTCTGTATTACTCTCAAGAATGAGTATATGGCGGAGAAAAGCGCGCTAGCACTCTGGACCGCACTCAAGAAGCGGTTTGAGAGGCTCAAGTACACCATTCTTCCTTAAGCAGAGCAGGAGTGGATCGGACTGAGGTTTGCCTATTTTAAGACGGTCGGGGAGTACAAATCTGCCTTGCACAGGATTTGTACCAATCTTCAACTCTGTGGCAAGCAGATCACAGATGAGCAGAAGATCGAAAAGACCATGTCCACCTTTCACCCCAATGCTGTTCAATCCGCCGGCGATTATCGTCAAGATGGCTACAAGGAGTACGCCGAATTGATTGATATGATGCAGGTTGCGGAGGCTCAAGATGAACTTCTCCGCAAGAATTATGTCCCTCAGCCACTGGGGAGCTCCGCTGGCCGCGAGGCCAACGCTGGGAGCTACAAGATGCGAAAGCCCTTGATGAAAAGAAGGGGGAAGAAGGGTAAGGTTGTTGCCCAGAAAGGCAAGTCAGATGCTCCAAGTGACAAAAAGGCTAAGGAGAATGGTAAACCATATGGCCAGCAGAACCAAGACTGCTACAAGTGTGGCAAGTGGGGCCATTGGTCGCGGATCTGTAAAGCAACGTAGCATATCATTGATGCCCACCAAGCCCAGAAGAAGAATGGCAAAGGGCAGCCTGAAGCTCACTTTGCAGCGGTTGAGGGGGAGCATCTTGAGCAGCTGCCTAATTTGATGGAGGTTGAGTCCATCCCGGTAGCAGCACTCTCTTACGACCTAGAGGCAGTCACCTCTGTGATTTCTCTCGAAGAGAACATCACTTCCGAAAAGATAGCCGAAGAAGTCAATGATTTTCTAGTTGATTTTATCTGATGCACAGGATGCACAAGACGTTAATTGTTATTTATTTTGTGGTAAATGGACAAGTTAGAACTTGCATGGATGATACTTTAGTTTTATTTTCTCGTGATGGTTGGATGATTTTGGAATAATTCATTCGTTTATTCAGTTTACAATGGCACGATATGTTCTGATATTTGTGTGTTTTATTTATGTGTTGTATGTATTCTAATACATATTAATAAAATACCTTATATTAGAGCACGTGTGGCGCCCTATGGAGGAAGTATGCCTTACCGACAGTGGTACAACGAATATCATCCTAAGAGAGACTAAGTATTTTCAGTCAATTCGTAAGAGCACTAGCAGCCTTTCGATAATCGCCGGAAGCGATGCATGTATCATTGGTTCCGGAAGAGCCACAATTATACTACCAACGGGCACAATTTTAATCATTGAAGAAGCCCTATTGTACCCATAATCGACTCGAACTCTCCTAACTTTTAAGGATATTCGCGCCAGTGGTTTCCACGTTGAGACTGAAGAAGAGTACGGTAAGAAATACCTACTCATCACAAAGCGCAAAGAGAATGATAAAAGGGTATTAGAAAAACTTTCTTCACTATAAACTGGGCTATATTATACCAACATCATGGCACCTGCAACCTACACTGTCCTGAAGACAGTATTTAGAAGCTCTGAACTATTCTGTCTCTGGCATGACAGATTAGACCACCCAGGTCTTAGGATGATAAAAAATATAATTAACAATTCTCAAGGGCATAATACTAATGTGAAAAATTTCCCGAATCACGAAGATTTTGTGTGCCCTGCATGTGCCACCGGAAAATTAATTACTAGACCCTCCACTCTGAAAGTGAAGGATGGAGTCTCTGCATTCGTGGAACACATCCAAGGAGACATTTGCGGTCCCATTCAGTCCATCTCAGGGCCATTTAGGTATTTCATGGTGCTCGTTGATGCATCCTCAAAATGGTCATATGTGGATTTATTATCCACAAGAAATCATGCTTTTGTCAAATTGATCTCGCAGATCATTCGCATCAGAAATGTGTTCCCTGATCATCGCATCAAGTCCATCAGAATAGACAATGCCGGCGAATTTACTTCAAAGACATTTGATGATTATTGCATGGCGATGGAGATTACAGTCAAGCATTCGGTACCGCATGTCCATACCTAGAATGGTGTGGCAGAGGCATTAATAAAAAGGATTAAATTTATTGCCCGACCCTTTTTGCATAATTGTAATTTGCCAGCTACATGTTGGGGACACGCAGTCCTGCATACAGCAAATCTCATCAACTTTAGACCTTCAGCCTACAACATCCATTCACCTATGCAACTAGCGCAAGAGTCACCACCGAAAATTTCTCATCTCAGAAGATTTGGATGCAAGGTTTATGTACCTATATCCCCTCCACAGTGAACTGCAATGGGTCATCTCCGTAAGATTGGGATATACGTTGGTTATGAGACTGCAAACATAATCAGGTATTTGGAGCCTATCTCGGGAGATTTGCATCTTGCCAGCCACGATGCATTTTGATGAGGATAATTTCCTGACATTAGGGGGAGGAAATCAACCCATTGATGAAAAATATCAGGAAATTACGTGGGAAGTCACGGGAATTCCTGCACATGATCCGCGCACTAGTGAAACTGAAAAAGAGGTCCAGAAGATCATCGACTTGTAAGCATTAGCAAACCAACTGCCCGATCACTTTAGTGATTTGAAAAGCGTGACTAAGTCGTATGTGCCTGCACGCAATGCACCGGAGAGGGTTGAAATACTAAAGAAAATTGGAGGTATCCTTAATTCCGTCCAGAGGCCTTAGAATAAAAGGGCGAGAACTTCGGCTTCTCGAATCCCAAGTAACCGGGGATGTCCAGTGAAAAGGTTAAGAAGGACTTATCACAGCCGATCACCGAAGTCCCCCAGAATGAGAAGAGGAGCCAGTTGAGACCTAGCATGAGTATGACACCTTCAGAAAAGGACATATCGGATCTGAATATCCCCATCAGAATGGATGTGTGCGCACACATCGGAGCCGAAAAACTAAAGGGACTTACCACCGCAATTGAAAGAAGCGATGCATAAGGTGAAGCTCCAGAATTAGCAACTCATGAAGAAATAGCTATAAATTATGTGCACACGGGAGAGTCCCTGAACAGGACAACAGCCAATGTTGATATCTACTTTGTAAAGAAAATTACCACAATCATTAATCTTGATCCCGAGCCTGTATCTCTCGCTGAATGTAAGAAAAGATCAGATTGGGAAGATTGGAAGAAGGCAATAGCAACTGAATTGCTATCTCTGAATAAAAGAGAGATGTTTGGGCCCGTATGTCGCACACCTCTCCATGTGCACCCCGTAGGGCACAAGTGGGTATTTGTTCGAAAGAGAAATGAAAGAAACGAAGTGGTGAGATACAAAGCAAGGCTAGTAGCACAAGGTTTTACTCAACGTCCTGGAGTTGATTACGAAGAAACCTACTCCCCAGTCATGAGTGGAATTACCTTTAGATACTTGATCTCGATAGCAGTGAACTTGAATTTAGAAATAAAATTGATAGATATTATGACTACATACCTTTATGGTAACTTGGATTCGGAGATTTATATGAAAGACCCTGAAGGAATTCCTCTCCCGAACTAAGACAGAGCAAATAGAAATCTGTATAGTGTGAAGCTTAGAAAGTCCCTGTATGGACTGAAGCAATCTGACAGAATGTGGTATAATCGCTTAAGCGACTTTCTCTGCAAGAAAGGCTACACGAACAATGAATACTGTTCTTGTGTGTTTATACAGCGATCCTAGAATGGATTTTATATAATCTCAGTGTACGTAGATGATCTGAATATCATCGGGACAGTGGAAGCTATAAAAGAAGAAAGCTCCTTCTTGGAGTCAGAGTTTGAACTGAAAGATTTGGGCAAGACCAAGTTTTGCCTAGGCCTGCAGCTTAAGCATGTTCCTGAAGAAGTCTTGGTACACCAGTCGACCTACACCCAGAAGGTGTTAGAAAGGTTTGGCTTTGAAAAAGCATTTCCATCAAAAGTACCAATGATCGAGATATCTTTCTGACAAGAAAAGATCCTTCGACCTAGGGAAGAGGGGGAGGAAGTCCTAGGACCGGAATTCCCATACTTGAGTGCAGTTGGAGCACTCATGTACTTAGCCAACTGTACTAGATCGGACATTGCATTTGCCGTGAACTTGTTGGCAAGGTACAGTGCAGAGTCCACCAAAAGGCATTGGCAGGGCATAAAGGATATCTTCCGATACCTCCAAGGGAGCAAGGATCTTGGATTGTTCTACAGAAAGAATCAAGATCTGAACTTAATTGGCTATGCAGATGCTGGGTACCTGTCTGACCTACATACCGCAAAGTCACAAACAGGCTATGTATTCCTGTGTGGTGGAACTGCAATTTTCTGAAAATCGTCTAAGCAAAGTCTTGTAACTATCTCGACGAACCACTCAGAAATAATAGCGCTGTATGAAGTCGCACGTGAATGCGCTTGGCTACGCCGAATGGTTCACCACATCCAGTAGTCATGTGGGATGAACATTGTGTAAACCCTCACAATTATCTATGAAGATAATACTGCTTGCATTGCACAAGTACAAACAGGCTATGTGAAGAGTCATTTCACAAAGCATATCAACCCCAAATTCTTCTATGCTCATGAATTGCAAAAGATGGACGAGATTAAAGTACTGCATACTAAGTCTTATGAAAATCTAGCAGATTTATTCACAAAGTCTCTCCCCGCATCTAGCTTTGAAAAGTGCGTGCGATGGATTGGTATGATGAGACTTAGAGAAGTGCAGAATTCAGGGGGAGAATTTTCTCAAGCCCGCTAGTGAATCTTGATCCTGAAGATCAAGTACCCAAAGAATAAAAGTCCTGAAGACTGAATGAAGTTGGGTGAATTGTACCCTTTTTCCTTTGATGAGTTTTTCTGAAGTTTCTCGACCAATGTTTTTTAATGAAGCAATTCGTACATCGCAGCATAACATGTATCATGTGCTCTTTGTCCAAATTTTTCTCACTGGATTTTTATGAAGTTTT
This sequence comes from Melocanna baccifera, assembly GCA_036346265.1. Taxonomy (NCBI): domain Eukaryota; kingdom Viridiplantae; phylum Streptophyta; class Magnoliopsida; order Poales; family Poaceae; genus Melocanna; species Melocanna baccifera. Next base: position 4,895,329 of record CM070692.1, read on the forward strand.
AACGAGGCATGAACATGACGGATGAGTGCCTAAGGGGGAGTATTAGGAAACCAGGACTCTTGATTTAAATGTCCTTATCTGTAGTGGGCACCTCACCACCCCCTATAAATAGAGAGTCATATGGCTAGATTTATACCCCAATGAATTGAAGCAATAAAGAAAGACCAGAAGTTCTCTCTATCTCTCTCTGTGTGTTCAATCTATTATTTTGTCTTCTGTGATTGATTCGTTCTTGTTTTAAGCAGAAGAATCGCTTCGACTGGTCGCCAGCGAGGGTTTCTCAACAGTACAATCTCTCGAATTCGGAGTGGCATCTAGAAGATCAAAGCTACCTTGCGGTCAATCACGGAAAAAATGGAAAATAATCTACATGGTAGCACTATTTCATATTTTTTTTAGACCAATGGTTGCATGATTCATGGGATGAAGCTTTTGGGGAAAGACCTAACATCTGATACATCTCATATCATCCAATGGACCATCTATAGGTACGATAACTAATAAATACTATGTAATTTTTTAGCCTTTTCCCTTAGAGAATGTATAGAATTGTTTTTTTCGGCGTCATGTTGGGCCCCAACTTTTCTGGCCTTCCATTTTAGAAATAGTTAACAGCTCATGCACGCTGACTCCAACCTCCATTTCTTATCTTGTATAATCTTCAATACGGAGGCATGCAGTGCAGTGGTCCATGCTCCATAACATTGATGTTATATAACGCAAGGTAGAAAATAGAAGATAAAAAATGAAGTTTACATGAAAAATCTCTGCAAAAAAAAAAACACAGGCACACGAAGGTGAAATTTACTATATAAAAAATATGACAATGCACGGAAAACTTCGGCGTATCTCACTATGCGACTATAAAAGTACATATATAGACTAGGTAACCAGAGCCCTAGAAGACGAGGTTGGCGTATGTGTCCAATTAGACATATATACGAATTTGTTTTATACTTTAATAATCTCTACATTGAGATGAATTTGGATCACACACTCAACAATCTCCAACTTGAGATGAATTCGCTCCTGTAGCTAAAACAAATCAAATATCCTCAAATCATAACTCACCATGAATGATGCATGTATGTTGAAAATCCACAAGACTAATCAACGAGTAAGACTAAATCAGTCTTCTCCATATACTTCTCCTGTGACGCCGGATAACAACAATGAATAACCCATCCGATGGACTTTTTACATACTCTATCTGGAACACATAGCCCGATGAACACTGTCCATTGAAGGGCAACTTACACGTGTTACCATCACGTGAATCAAACTGTCGACTGTAAAAGTAATTGAATTACATAATATGGTTGAAAACCATTCATGTAGAAGAACATTCATATGAAAGTAATTCTTGTACCGTCAATAGAGTAGAAACAATCTCTTCAATAGACCCCTCATATTGAGCTTTGACAAATAAAATGTATTGCACCTGCAATAGCTACGTTATAGTATCTATGTAGATAATTAACTTATTTTTGTTCTGTAAATCCTCATCTCGAACTCATATTTAGCGCATAACATTCACTAATGAATAAGATATTCCGAAGAATATTATGCTAGCTTCAATCAAAAAGTTATCAAACGGTGAATCGGTTGTCCCCCTTAACCGACATAAGAGATAACGGTAATGTGACATAAGAGATAATTGTTATTTAGCAAGTTATAGCAATAACACTGACGATTACTTCACACATACATGGCTATACGAGAATAGTCAGGCACATCACCGTTCTCAACTATATAACAGCGGCGGGGTGTAATATCCTGAGTAACAAAAGTGTATAGCCCCCTGTACGTTACCAGGTGGGTGGTAATCTCCCCTATATGTGGATAACTCGAGACCAAGTAATCAAGTATCATTAACAGTCACGTGTTTAAGTGATTAAGGTAATGATAGGAAAAGCTAAAATAAAATTATGATAAGTGAAAGGATTAGCTAGGCAGATGACAAGGCAAATCATGATAAGAAGCAAGGAACATATAGTATGAGATGATGATCTAGGAATGATCCTGATAGGAGTAGTATAATATAGCTCATACAAGGGTTGTCAATCAATCAAATTTTATTATGTGTTGAGTACTTATTAGTTAGATTAATAGGTATTATACATATAACTCCAACATGACCTACATACAACATCATGCAAGTAAGAAGTCATATATTAAAATGATAAACATAAAAGTCCTAATGTGAACAGGTACTTCTGGCTAACCCCATATTACGACATGTTCATAAGTTAACCCTTATTAATAATTGAAGCCTTATCTCTAAATCCCTAGTTATGGTATGAATCCTAGAACATTAAAACAAAGTATTTAATAGGCCTTAAACAAAACATCGGCTAACCTAATTCATCATAATATAGTTACTACATTAATAGGATTTGATTGGCAAGCATTACTATACGGCAAACATACTCAAGACAGAGACGATAGTTAATTACGGACATGTGATATGCGTGACGGAGAAGTTACGGCCGCAAGGTACTCGCCTTGAGCACACTTGGTGGAACCACTCCACGAAGGATCGAGAACGTGCAACCGCTCGGACGCTCCCTCAACCGTTGCGTGCGAACCTACACGGTAGACCGAAAGTGAATCAATTGAGAGTTAAGATAGAAATTAAATATAGACGGAAAGAAATCATTCGGCCGGAAGGAATCGCATTCGCAAGAATTTACTGTGCGAATTACCATTCGGCCGAGCATATGACATTTGGCCACGTGAATAACGTTCCGTAGCAAATCTGAGTTAATTTAGCTATTGATTGACCTTTTCATGCGGTGATAAGATACCTTCCTACTTAGGTGTAATTGTTTAGGTCATAAGCCATGCTATGTGTTAAGTTTTTCTGGAATAACAAGAATTTAATTTATATACTGGTCTTCTTCACTTTATCTTAGAGCAACGCGCATGCCGCTTTGCACTGCAGGCCTACTTTTTATTTGAGGCCTCCTCTAGATTTGAGGCCCTATTTTCTAAGGGCCGCACTCCACGTTACCTTCGCCGACCTGCCCTAACTTCTCAAGAGAAATTTAATGGAAGGAAGTGGTAAATAAATTTTTTTAAGAAAAGGATGTCCTTTTTAATAGACCTTAACCTAAGTTGAGGCCCATTAGTTAACTGGCCCATTAAAACTAGGTGTTACACCAACGTGCTAACATATGTTTAACAATATACGATACACTACTATTTTATGCTAGACCAAAACTATCTATTGATACACTGCTAACATTCCCAAGCCCTATGCTGAAGACAACACTGCTATGGGCTGTTAAAAATACCTACTAGCAGTGGATGATGACCAATAGTCATTTCCCATCGACAAGAAGAGAAGAAGAATCATCAATATAATGACCACAACTTGTTAAGCAATTTTCAACCGTAAGCTAAAAAGATCAAATCTCATGTTAATTTAGCTATTGATTGACCTTTTCATGCGGTGATAAGATACCTTCCTACTTAGGTGTAATTGTTTAGGTCATAAGTCATGCTATGTGTTAAGTTTTTACGGAATAACAAGAATTTAATTGGGATCGTACTACCGTGAGAGAACGGGGCCGTAGTACCGTTGGTCGGGTTGTGAACACCATGGACGTGCATGTTGCTGGCCGGCCGTGCAAGCTCCAAACTGTAGATCGCTGAACAAATTTGACAGATTGTCCTCCACCGGCTTGCTCTGGTATTATCTCCTGGTAGACTACGAAAGGAACGAGGATCTCGTGTCGTGCCGAGGCCCATACTGCAAGATCTCGTGTCGTGCCGAGGTCCATACTGCAAAAAAAAAAAAATCTGTGGTTTGAGTTTGAGATTTTGCCATCCTGTATATACAAACCGCCGAAGGAATTTCTTTACGAGACTGAGATTAATCGGATGTAGGGTGCACGGGATACACGCTCAACCGAGAGTGCACAAAAGTCTCGTTTTCTCCCGTCGAACCAACTTGTTGAGGATATCTACGTGTGCCTCGAGCCATGGACACACGCGGAGTGTTTCCTTTTCGAAGGTCTTATTTTGTTTTGTTTTTTTCTGTTTTGAAGACGAAGGTTTTGTTGCACAGCACATGACGTTGTGCATCGACGCTGTTGCTCGTAGGAAGGTTGCGTACTGTCTTTATACAGGTTGAAGTGTGGACACCATGGACGTGCATGTTTTTTTTTCTGGTTTTGGTATTTTGGTTTTTTTATACCAGCTAAAAAGTTGTTTGAAATACATTGTCTTTTTAACGTAGCTTTCACTCCTTTTTTTCCTTTGCATTATCCATAGAGATATTCGGTGTTTTTTCTTTTTTTACTTTTGTTTAGTTAAATATCTCAGAAAAAGTTAACAGCCACTACAGTATCATTTCAGTTCCTAGCCCCTAGTTCTCTCCTAATGATAGTTTTGTCCATTATATTAGGTGGGCCTTTGGGCCCATGTTGAACCCCCTCCCCCGAGCTCCTGCTTGACACGGCCGACGCGTCGAAGCATTACGCCTCACCGAGGTTGGTCTTCGAACTTTGTCTTGGTTGGCTTCCGGACCTCGTTCAGGGTTGGACTGCGAGCCTCATCCAGGGTGGATTCCCCGATATGTGACGCCGCGCCGAAATTGTCGTGGCACACTTTTTGTCAAATCTATCATTGGCTCTATGTAGCGCAGGGACCCTCCCACAACAGTAGCCTCTCGCCGATTTAGGTGGTCGTCAACTGCTTGCCCAGACCGGTGCACCAACTTGTAAAAGGGGTCGGCGCATAGCCTCAGGTCAACGATTTCACTGGTAACCTGCAGTGTACTCCAACGATATATTAAAATACATTAGCTCTCGTGTGGATTTCAGATGATAGGTCGTGCACACATCTCCGAGTTGGATTCCCTTGGTGTTCATCAAAGGGCCGTTGCTCCATTCGGCCGATTTATGTCATATCAGGGAGTTTACTGTCACACAAAAGGATGTGGATTCACGGACAGCTATGGAGTCAATCATCTACCACCTAGAAGCCGAAGTTACATGGAGGCACCACTTAGATGCCGAATTTACATAGAGGCATGGAGCTAGGACCCAACCCAAAGAAGTGTCTCGTGAAACGAATTCTTAACTCATTGGCTTCGAGAGGTGAAGGTATGCATAGGAGTGCAAGCTTGACTCACATAGGTGTGATCAAAGCTTCGCCATCGAAGAACGATAGAACCCTGAGGCGCAAAATGTTGACTCGCTTGAATACGCAGAAATGAGTGTACTTGACTTGTTAGTCCAAGACACACAGAACTCTTAGGTGATTCGCTGAGGTGGCGTGCCACCAGGTGCCATCCGGTGGCCACGTTGGCCATGCCATCAGATGTGGCACACCAGCGGTGAGTGGTGCACGGGAACCAAGGGTTCGCCGACGATGTGGTCCATGGCGGCGACCAGCGATGGGTGCAAATGAAAGAGGGAAGCACGGGGGTTCTGATGGTGCACGTTAACATTACTAAAAACGGCCAGAAGATCGTCGGCGGTGAGGAGAGGCGGCGGCGGTGCTTGGGCTCCTGCGGTGATGGGGTTCCAGCGATGCTGTCGGTTGGTGGTGTAGTCGTTGAGCTTCACCGAGGCACGAGGCAACTGATGGAGGCGGTGGCATGGCACAGGGACGTTCTATTCAGCGCTGATTGCTCACCGGAGTGTGGCGGCGGCTTGGAGAGGGGGAGCTATGTTGAGAGAGTTTCTCGGGCGTGGGGAGAGCAAATGGAGCGCAGAGGGAGGTGGGGTGATGTGTTGCGGTGATCGGGGAGGGTTGAAATAGGTTCAAGGATGGGACACAAGGGGTTATTGCTCGCCAGAGATCGTGGCGGCGAAAATCCGATCGAAGAGTAGAAAGGAAAGGATGGGTAGAAAAGGAAAGGGGCCGCGTGACCTTGGGGATCCGTTTCCATGTCGCATGGGGTTTCCATTTCTGCAGAGATTTCAAAGAGAAAGGCCGGATTTGGCGGGGAGGTTTGCGTCGCCGAAAAAGGAAAGAGGGGAGAAGAAGGAAGGTAGCGCGCGCACGGGGAAGATAATCCCGACAGGTAGGGCCTGCGCGTCTGCGAGAGGAAGAGAAGGAAAGGGACGAGTGGCCGGATCATCGCCACATGGCACAAGGGAGGATCGAGGCTATCGGCCGAGGGGCGAAGTGGTAAATGGTAGCGAGCGGCTGAGATTAGTTCGGGCAGGACGTGGTCAGTAGCCGTCCACGCGTTGACCGGAGGGAAAAGGTTGGGCGAGCGGCTGGATGAACTTGGACGGCGAAGTGGGCTGATCTGGGCCGTCCACATTTCGCCCGGGAGGGATGCGGAAAGGCACTACTACAAAATAGGCTATACTGGATGGGTAAATCACAGACGGTTCATAAGGAACCGTCTGTGCTTAAACTATCATAGACGGTTCATACTACCACCCGGCTGTGATACTGTCACAAACGGTTATTAACACGACCCGTCTGTGATAATCGAGACATCACAAATGGGTCGTGTTAATAACTGTCTGTAAACTTTCACAGACGATTATTAACACGAACCGTCTGTGATGTCTCGATTATCACAGATGGTTGGTATAACAAACCGTCTTTGATATTAATCGTCACAGACGGTTCGTGTTAATAACCGTTTGTGATAAATTGCACTATTAATACTTGGTCAATATCGACACAGATCTGTCTTCATTAATTGCGCTGCATCGGTGGAGCAAGGCGGCCGACTTTAGGGAGTTCGGGGGTGAAAATATATCGCCGTCTTCTTAGTGATCTAATCAGAGATTAGTACTCAATTACTTTTAATTATGCTTATATACATATTTTTGTAATGGAAGTCCAGAGATGATAACTTATATGCTATGTAGTAGCGGTAATAATCATTTTTGGCAACCATTTGTTACTTGTGTAGCTAGCGTAGATGGATCGAAGCTGGATGTACATTGAAAACCGTGTGAGTGAAGAGTACATTATTGGCGTGTCTGTTTTTAGAAGAGCGGTCGAGCTGGATATGTTAAAAAAGGGGATAATATATATATAATGTCCATGTATTGATTGTGATAATCTCAAGATGTTTAGCAACTCAGCGTAGATCGAAGCTCACTTGATTCAAAGGGGTTTCAGAAAAGGGTACAAATGTTGGACCAGTCACGGTGAAGAGAAGTGTACAAAAGAAGTTGGTAGTTATGACATAGTCGAGGGGGACAACGATATGCCAGTTGTGGACTGTGCTTTTGATCATAAGGATGGATCGCTGGATGACAATCTAGATCAGATGTTACATGATGCAGAAGGGAACTACAGTGAGACAGAGTTTGATAAATTCGAGGGCTTGATGGAGGACTCGGAGAAACCTTTGTTCTCGGGATACAAGCCGCAATACACGAGGTTGTCATTAGTTCTAGAACTTCTGAAATTGAAGGCAAGCAATGGTTGGTCCGACAAGAGTTTCACGGTATTGTTAGGTCTCCTAGCGGACATGCTTCCAAAGAAAAATGTGTTGCCGAAAACCACCTACCAAGCCAAGAAGATTCTTTGTCCATTAGGAATGAAAGTAGAAAGAATACATGCATGTCCGAATGATTGTATCCTGTACCGTAAAGAGTATGCTAGCTTAAATGTTTGTCCGGTGTGCAAAGCATCCCGATACAAGCGTAAAAATGACTCTGATGATGGAAAAGATATCGAGGTGAAGCAAGGACCTCCTACTAAGGTGTTGTGGTATATTCCTGTAATCCCCCGTTTGAAGCGTTTATTTGCAATCCGTAAGGATGCAAGATTGATGCGTTGGCACTGGGAGCAGCGTAAGAAAGACAGAATGATAAGACATGTTGCTGATTCTGCCCAGTGGAGGTACATCGATAGGATGTTTGTAGATTTCGGTGTGGAACCGAGAAATATAAGGTTTGGGTTGAGTAAAGACGGAATGAATCCTTTTGGTAACATGAGCAGCCGACATAGCACTTGGTCCGTGACTCTATGCATGTACAACCTTCCTCCTTGGCTGTGTATGAAGCGGAAGTATATTTTGAGGTCACTACTTATCCAAGGGCCGAAGCAACCTGACAACGATATTGATGTGTTCCTAGCACCATTGGTAGAAGATCTTGCAATACTGTGGAACGAAGGGGTACATGTATGAAATACGGACAAACGAGAGAACTTTACTCTACGCGCTATGTTGTTCTGCATTATTAATGATTTTTCTGCCCTTGGTAACCTGTCAGGGTTGAGTACAAAAGGAGCCAAGGCGTGTCCGCACTGCTTAGATTATACCGAGAGTGTGTGGTTGAATAACTCGCGTAAAACTGTGTACATGCATCACCGTAGGTTCCTTCCAAAGTATCACCCATACTGCAAGATGAAGAAACAATTTGATGGAAAAAAAAAGAAGATGACTCAATACCAAGACCTTTTAGCGGGAAAGAGGTGTCTGATATGGTCAAGGATATAAACGTTGTGCTTGGAAAGGGGCGTAAATTGAGGAAAAACATGTAAAAAAAGGTTAATATTTTGGGGCTTACCTTATTGGGAGCCCTTAGAAGTTCGCAATTGCATCGATGTCATGCACGTAGAGAAAAATGTATGTGACAATTTGATTAGTCTCTTACTGAACATTCTTGATAAAACTAATGATGGTGTTAACGCAATGCGTGACTTGGTCGCTATGAATATCAGGACCGAATTAGCACCGATAAAGACCGAACATATCTTCCCCCAGCTTGTTACACTCTGTCTAAGTCCGAGAGAACTGAATTATACCAGTCCTTACATGGTGTGAAAGTTCCATCCAGTCACTCCACCAGCACGAAGAAACTTATTTCTATGGAACATTTGAAATTAATTGGCATGAAATCTCACGACTGTCATATGCTAATGACACAAATGCTACCTGTTGCAATTAAAAGTATTTTGCCGAACAAGGTTCGAGTGACAATCATAAGGCTGTGTTATTTCTTTAACGCAATTGTTCAGAAGGTTATTGATCCCGATGGACTAGATGCTCTACAAACCGAGGTGGTGACAACTCTATGTCATCTAGAGATATATTTCCCTCCATCATTTTTTGATATCATGGCCCATCTCATTGTCCACCTTGTGAAAGAGATAAAAATATGAGGCCCCGTGTTTCTACATCATATGTACCCTTTCGAGAGGTACGTGGGAATTCTCAAGTTCTATGTACGCAATCGATCTCGACTGGAGGGTAGCATCATCGAAGGTCATACAACAGAAGAGGTCATTGAATTCTGCATCGACTACATGGCTCAGGTCGATCCGATAGGTGTACCTGTATCTCGTCACGAGGGGGGGCTAAAGGGTATCGGGACTATCGGAAGGAAAGCAATAACTCCGGATCAAAATACGTATGCTCAAGTCCATTTCACAGTTTTACAACACATGACTAAAGTGACCCCATATATTGAAGAGCACAAGGACATGCTACGTCAATATTGAAGAGCTATTGAAGAGCACAACCGTCAGTTCAACGAATGGTTGAAGGCGCAATTGACTAGGAGGTCGTCAAGTGAAACACTACAATGGTTGGCAAAAAGGCCAAAATTTACAATTATGATATGGCAAGGATACGACATTAATGGCTACACATTTTATACAACAAATCAGGATAAAAATAGCACAGTGCAGAACTCAGGTGTCCGCATAGATGCCTATGATGCGCACGTCAGTACCGCTGGCCCAAGCTCGTACTACGGGCTTATAGAGGAGATTTGGGAGCTTGACTACGTAATTTTCAAGATTCCTCTATTTCGGTGCCGTTGGGTCCATCTCCCACGGGGTGTAAAGGTCGACAAGTACGGTGTCACTACCGTGGACATCAAATGTGTAGGATACAAAGATGAACCATTCGTACTCGCGAGGCAAGTTGTTCAAATATTTTATATAACCGACCTGGCAAATAAGAAGCGCCATGTAGTTCTTTAGGGAAAAAGAAGGATTATCGGAGTTAAGAATGTTGTGGATGAGGAAGAGTACAATCAATTTGATGATTTACCTCCATTCGGAGACGTCATCAGGCTCGAGGAAAAACAAGGCGATGAAACAAGCTATATGCGTGTCGATCATCGTGAAGGGCTTTATTTAAAATGAAATAGCTATGTGTAATAAATGTAAATATATATGTTTTATTCTAATTGTAAAATGACTCAGGAACTGTGATGTATTTGTGAATTTGCATTTATATATATAGGAGAATTGAATGCTGTTAGGTGTAGTTATATTCATTACACTCTGTGAGAGGTCTTATTGAATGCTAGTAGTGTAGTTACAACAGCCAGCCGGCAAAGGTTTATTACAGACCGCCAGCGGGCAAAGGCTTATTACAGACGGTTATAAACTTAGAATCGTCTGTGATAGTTATCACAGACGATTCTAAACTTATAACCGTATGTGATATTATATTGTCACAGACGGTTATAAGTTAAGAACAGTCTGTGATAGTTTTGCTTATAAGTATCCACAGCTAGGGCACAGATTCCGCACTCACGCACTCTAGATCTCCAGCGCCCCTGGTATATTATTGCTCTCTCGCGCCGCCCTTTCCCCCCGACGCCGCCGCCGCCGTTGGTCGCTCTCGACGCAGCTCCCTCCTGACGCCGCTCCTCCCGCCGCCGCTCCTCCCGCCGCCGCTCCCTCCCGACGTCGCTATCTCCCCCGACTCCAGTGCCCTCCTCCCCCGACGCCGCTCCCTCCCCCGAGCCCGGTGCCCTCCTTCCCCGACGCCGCTCCCTCCCCCAAGCCCGGCGCCCCCCGACTCTAGCTCCCTCCTCCCCCGCGAGCTCGGCGCCCTCCTCCCCCGACTCTGGTGCCCTCCTCCCCCGACTCTAGCTAGGTTTTAGATTTGTTTCATATAGTTGTTTCATGTTTCATATAGAATAATGAAGATACGTTATTCATGTTTCATATATTGATATATATGCTACATTGTTTGTTGTGGCTACAGACCAAATAGAGAGAGAGAGGGGTATGGTAGTGGAGAGTTAGGTGAGCAAATGACCTCTTGGGTCTTTCCCAAGATCTGAACATGATATTTATGCGTTCCCTCGTAAGGAGAGTTTTTACCATCGTAACCTTACACCGAGTCTCCCTTCAAGGACAAGCTACATCATTTACATGGTTTATAACCTTCTCAACAGGCTAGTTTGGTTTAGATGGGGCCACCCTACAACAGGAGCCTCTCATGGTGAAGGGCTTCACAGGCCGAAGCCATGTTACCGACCCTTTGGCCCCCTCCGTCCCTGCGGCCTGTGACGTTGTGTGATTGTGGGCGAAGCGGAGTTGAAGTCGGGGTCCGCAGCGGAGCCGTTGTCGAAGTTTTGCGCTGGGCGGTCGCGGGCGGAGTCGCATCTGCGCTGCGAAGGCGAAGACCTCGACGACTGTGCTGTGGCGGTGAAGACCTCGCCGATGCGAGAGGAGCGGGCAGGCGTTGGAGGTTAGGGCGTCTCATGCGCGTGAGCGACCGCGTCGGTCCGACTCCTGCTGGTGGGACACGTGTGATCGGTCGCGACGGTTGAGCCTCCGCCGGTTGCGCTTCCGAGAGCGGCTATATATGCGGCCGTAGCGGCGTGACAAAGGACTGCTGGGACGGCTTGTCTCAAGAAAATACCTCTTCCGCTCACGAGCATGCGACAGGGTTAGCGTCAGCCAAGGTGCTCTTGTGCATGATTGTGGACGGAAGAAGGTACATACTTGAGTTGGCAGAAAGGTTCGCGCCCCGCGCTGATGAAGAAGTATCGGGCGTTGCGTCTGAGGTATCCTCCGATCCTAGGCGTGCGGGGCATTTCGCCCCGAGGTGACGGTGGCCGGGGTGCTGTGCGCGGTCGGACGACCACGAGTGCGCGCGCCTTTCTGGCGGCTGGCTTCGTGCGGTCGGTGCGGACTCTCGCCGACTGACCCGCTGCGCCAGTGGTATCTGCAACCTAGCATCCATGGAAAGGCATGGGACACATTGGCGTACGAAAACGGTTGTGGTAAGAGTGAAGAGGTATAATGTGCAGCAAGCGCCGGGGTTGTCCCGAGCCACCGGAGTGGAAGGGGCGCGCGCGGCATGCGGATGCGCGGCTGCGTGTTGAAGTGACAGAGCCGATGGTGGACGCAGGGTTGCCCTGTGGGGGCGAAGGTCTCGTCGAGGGCGGAGTCGGAGTCATTCCGCTGAGGCGAAGGCTTCGCAGAAGGCGGAGCTAGGGTCCCTTGGCGGAGTCGTATCTAGCCTGCGAGGGCGGAGACCTCGTCGACGCGGCCATGTGCGCAAATGCAATCAAGCGGGGATGTCGCAGGCGTATAAGCGACCGTGCTGCCTCGGCTTCCGCCGATTGCGCCTCTCCGCACGTGGGCGACCGCGTCGCTTCAACTTTCGCCGATTGCGCTTCTGCGCGTGGGGGACAGCTGTATATATGCACACCAGGAGGGCCGTAGCGTCTTATGGGCGTAGCTGAGATGGTCTTTGATTTCGAAAATATGCCTTCTTCAGTTCATGAACATGCAGAGGAGTATTGCCGTGTTGATGAACTGAGGGAGGCCTATTTTTGAGCGCAATATGTGGGGGAAGGAGGCCGTTGCACTATGAGTGGTTGAGCTTTGCTTCGCGCCGCATATGAGCGCGTCTTGGGCTGACCGCACGATGATCCGGCTGACCGGCGCGTCTTGGGCGTGCAGCGCTGGCTGGCTCTACGTTGAACGGACTGCTTCGCGAGCGCTCCCCGAGGCGGGGGGCGTCTTTTGGCGCACCTCTCCGCGCGCGGTGCGTGTTGTTGTTGGGGGCAAACCCGGGACTTCCTTGCGAAGGCGAAGATGCTGCCGAAGGCGGAGCCAGGTTGTTTTGTGTAGATTCCCAAGCGGACACGTGGCGGGCGCTATTTGCGCGCCGTGCGCTGTCAGGCCCCTTGGTGCGACTGCCGTTGACCGTGCGCCACTATGGCGACGATCGTGGGAAGGTGGGCGGTTCGCCTCCCAGCAGTTATGCTCATTGATGGCGTGGGAGACACAGGTGTATTAAATACCCTTTGCGTTACGCCACTTGCATTTTCATCGCCTTGCCTTCTAGCTCCCGGTCACACGCCTCAATCTTTGGCCTTCCTTGCTTCCTCATACGTCGCGGAGCTGTGGGAGGGCAATGGCACACGATGGAGCGCGCGCGCAGCCGGCCGACGATAGCGCCGTCTTCCGCGACCGTCACCGCTCGAGGTGGTGTACACGCTCGAGGGGCGCGGCTCCGCGCCTGTGGACAAGTGGTGCTCCCGCGTGCTGGGCTCGACGCTTGTGACGAAAGAGACGATTCGTGGCCTTCTGCGCGAAGGGAAGCTGTCGGACCGCCGGGAGGTGCGACTGCCCGCCGGCGACGAGACCGAACCGCACCCCAAAACATCAGAGGCGATCGTGTTCGTCGCCTACTACGAGGCTGGGTTACGCATTCCGGCCGCCGCATTTGTCGGGGACGTCCTGCGGGCCTTTGGGCTTGAACTGGCCCAGATAACGCCGAATGTGATAGCCCGTCTTGCCGTGTACAGCTGGGCGCTGCTGCACAGAGGTGTGCTAGCCGACCGCATCGTTGTTCGCATTTCTCCACGATGTCCGGTGCGCGACGGAGGATCAGGGGGATGGGGCGTTGCCCATCTTCGGCGGCGTCGATCTTGCCTTGCGGCCACAGTGCGAGAAGATATTTCCCGCGGAGTCAAGTCAGGCAGAGTGGGAGCCGAATTGGACAAGGCGGTGGTTTTACCATCGCGTGGCGAGTGGTAGCGACCTTGAGTGCTCGGGGTGGCCGGTGGCGGTTAACACCACGCCCGGTGCGCCCATAGACGATGATGACGAGTGGGTAGCACGGAGGCTTGTGGGGATCACCGCCCGCATCAATATGCGTGACCTCGCTGAGGAGTTCGTCATGTATGGCGTGGCGCCACTTGCCGCGGAGTGGCGTGTTACTTCTAGGAAGCTTCGGCGCAACAACATCCGCCAGTCCTTGTCTTCGCTGCCGCGACCCGCCCGTCTGCGTAAGTTGTCCTGGAGTTTGCTTTCGTGTGCTATTCATCGGGGCTGTTGTTTTTATAACGTGGCCCCGTGCGCTTCGCAGGTGCTTCCCTGGAGGACGTGGAGCGTGAGGTGGATGCGTTCTTCCGTACACAACGAGCCGCGCTACGCGTGTCTCACGACAACCGGGGCGCTGAGGGGTATTAGGGTGGCAGAGCGCATTGTTCCAGCCCCAAGCCCACCTTGCCGCGACTCTACGGGGGAGGGGGTACTAGCGGACGAGGGTTCCGACTCGGCGGAGCATATGGACTTGGAGACAGGGGCGAGTGCTGCCTTGTCGCCAGCCGGCGTTGGGGCGGAGCTATCGCTCGCGGAGGATGCTGGGGCGGAGCCATCGCTCACGGAGGATGCTGGTGCGAAGCCATCGCTCGCGGAGGATGCTGGGGCGGAGTTCGTTCCCGCGACCGTGGGGCCTCCTTCTGCTGCAGTTTCTGAGGCGGGGCCGCCTTCTTATTCCCCAACGGCGAAGCGACCCCGCATACGATCGCCCATTCGCTCGTCGGGGGGTTCTTTGTAGCGAGCCAGGTCGCAACCCTATGGGACTCCGACTCGGACTCCGAGTGTCTCGGTGCACCCACGGCCCCGATCAGGTCTACGGCTGCCGGGGGCAAGGGCTTGGTGGAGCTAAGCTCCGACACCGAAGTTCCCCCACTTGGCAAGGTGGGTGGGGATGCTGAGGTCCTTGCGGATTCGGGCGTGGCTTAAGGTAAACATTTCTTGATGTGACCTGCTAGGTATCCGCAGGGCTGACCGTCATGTGCCCTTGCAACAACATGGTTCCCCGAACGCGGTGGCCCTCGGAGCCCGAGGACGGCGGCTTGGAAGGGACATCTGGCGCCGCCGAGGCTATTGCCGCGGATGCCGCCCGTCATCTAGCGGACTTCATCCCTCGACTAGAGGTGTTGGCAGCGTGGCGGGGGGCCGCGGATAACGCGCCGCGGGTTTAGACTGTGATGCGCTGCAGATTTGCGGGCCTGGACTGCTTGAGGGGGTGCTAGAGGTCTCCGAACTGAGGGTAAGTGCCTGGCCCTGAGCAGCACGTAGCCATTGGGAGGTGTACTGATTGCTTTATTGCATAGACCTTCGCCCTCAGCTGGGCATTGCAGGCGGCCCATGTCCGGGAACGGGAGGCCTTGGAGAACCAGCTGCGTGTCGCCGAAGGAGCCCTTCGCGCATCGGAGGAGGCGTATTCCGCCAAGGACGACCGTATGTAGCTCCTGGAAGCGGAACGCGCAGGGGCCGTCTCATATGCCACGGAGCTTGTGGCATCGACCCGATAGGCAGCTGTGGAGGAGCGGGACGACTTGCTCTAGTAGGTTGCCGTACTGGAGGAAGATAACGACCACCTTTCTGCGTCTCTGAGGGAGCGGGATCAGGTGCTGGGTGCCGCCCCGGCGATGGCATGGGAGGCTATGCTAGCCCTGGAGGGTACCATTGAAAACCTCGTTGACGAGGTGCTGCCCCGCTCATTCGGACCCGAAGAGCTTTCACGGACACTTCGGCGGATTGGGGAAGCGGCCGATCTTGCTCAGGCCGCCGGAACGTCCTTCGGCAATCACTGCTCCTACGTGACTGCATGTCTGGAGTGTGCTCTTCTCCAACACCGGGGCTGCCGTCACGTCGACGAATTGGGCGACCCGCAGCTGGAGATGCCCGCTGGGGCCGGGGTGATGTCCGGTGCCGTGCGCGTCGTTCGTCCCGCCGTTCGGTTTTTTCACGAGCGGATCTGGGAGTACATCAGGGAGGCCGCAGTGAAGGTGGAGCTGCGGCGGAACATGTACGGCGAGGGGACCTTGGTGAGTGGCTTGATGAAGTTGCTCGGCGCGATGATGCCGGGGCCAACGGCTCAAAGCAGGCCCTTCGAGGACATTATATTTATGTGTTCCCTCGTAAGGAGAGTCTTTACCATCGTAACCTTACACCGAGCCTCCCTTCGAGGACAAGCTACGTCATTTACATGGTTTATAACCTTCTCAACAGGCTAGTTGGGTTTAGGTGGGGGCCACCCCTACAACATTGTCATATTGATATGTATATATATATATATATATATATATTGATATGTGTGTGTGTATATATATGCTACATTGTAATATTGATATATATGTTGGCCGAATTTACACATGCTGGATTGATGAATATGTTAAATTCATTTGTCATTTGTATTTGGATATGTGTTATATTTCAAATGGTATGTTCAATTCATATGATTACATACATGTTGTGACATTTGTATTTCGATTGATGTCATCTTTGTGCTCACATAATCATATTAGAATTATATTGCTATATATGAATTATTAGCAGCTATAGCTAGAGATATACCACACCTCACTGCGTCCACATAGTCATCCAAAAGTATATGCCACATAGACCTTCAAAGGGCATGAAGCTAGTGACACACTCTAGTATATCGGGTTCAATGAATTTGATACACTAGTTTGTGTCATTTGCTTCATAGAATTTTGTTTAGGCCAACACCTCACTGCGTCCACACAGCCGTTCAAAAATTTTTAGTATATGCTGCACTTGTTATCTACAAGGTCTATTCGGAAGGCCCATAACTCACTGTAGTTAATTTTTTTCTTAGAAGAGTGATAGCGTCCTCACAGTCTTCGTCGTCGTCATCTGGGTCTCATGCTTCCAAGATTGGAAAAACTAAGCGTGGTCGAGGAGTATCGAAAAGGCCAGATGGCCGAATGACCATCACGGTGATCTCTCCGGATGGGGTCCCTCTGCAACTGAAGAAAGCAGTGGCATCATTTCGGAGTACCTGCCGGATAATTGGAAGGGAACGGGTCCCCGTCACCATAGTAAGTTGGAGAGAGTTGTCAAAGGATCACAAAAATCAGCTATGGGAGGAAGTTACAAATTCGTTCGAGATCCTAATAGAAGTACAGGGACTTATGCGACGGCACGCGCTCCTCGCAATAGGAAAAGCATGGAAGAATTTTAAGAGCACTCTTGTGACGCGATACGTGGCAAAGGATCTCACGCCCTTCACGAAGTATCCTTTCGTGTCGCCGGAAACATGGGAGGCCTTTGTGCAGATGAAGACAACGACCGAATTTGAACAACAAAGTGCGGCGCACAAGGCTATCCAATCACAAAACACTCACCCTCACAGACTCGGCACCGCTGGGTACGCGGGTAAAATCCCGTAGTGGAGGATGCAGGACGAGGTCGCACTTCGATCGGAGGCCTTCCCGCCATTTACCGGGATCGCAAACGAGCGCACTCAAAACTAGTTAAGAGCGAGGTCATCAACCACATCTTTGGGTATCTCTTTCAAAAACCCTGGAGATGAGGAAGTGTCCCAACGGCTGGTAATATATGTTAAACTACATAGTTTACACCTCTTGAACTTCATGGGTTGAAAAATAACATGATTACTTGCCTCTTGCAGCAATCATTGACTACCGAATCTTCTCGTTGATCCTTTCAAGAATACAGGGAGAGAGATTTACTATCACAGGCCTTGGGAAATAAGGAGCACCCAGGTCGCACATGAGGCTTGGGGGTTTACGTATCTTGGAATCACGGATTTTCATATTACTCCGAGACATATAGGAGTAGGAAGATATCCAAGGCGTACCGCAACGACCAAATAAAATAGGAGCTTCGTACTCAACTTCAAGAACAACTATCTGCCTCACTTCAAGAGCAGACTGCCTCACTTCGAGGAGAGATAGATTCATTGAGGGAAGAACTGAGACAAGTCCGTAACCAATCGCAACCCACCCCTACTACTGCGGTACCCAGTCCCCCTCAATGTTGTAGTAGCTGCGCGTCCACACCAATTACTAAACATAGCGACGCCCACTTACCTATCGATGACATTCAGGTAATGCACCTCCTTAGAATGCTGCATAGATCTCTCTGGTGGACGCCTTAACTCATCTTGTGTCGTTATGTAGGGGCCCATGCTTTTCATCCTCAGAGTCAGGCTTGTTGGCTCTATTCCCGTTGACGCTGGGCGGGGGATGGCGTATCCATTGCTGTCAAGTACGCTGGTGCACGGTGTACAAGTAGAGACCGATTTTATAAAGGTCCAGGTGGACATCATTAATGATATTTTTAAGACCGTCCTTCTTGAGAAGCCCTCAAACGAAGAGATTAAGACATTAGGGGATGCTATCCACATATTCGTTCAGTGGCCCAAGAGGGACATTGCCCTCAACTTGTCCGTGCCACGATCTCCACATCTAGTGTCCCAAGAGGGACATCGCCCTAGACCTGTCACATCGGCTCCGATGGCTCTACCTCTAGATCCGGTTCAGAAGCCTATTGCATCGGCTCCCACCGAGACGCCACCGAGATCGTCTCGTAAGCGAGGCTCTAAGACTCAAGGGAAGAAAAATAAGCCTCCCGTGACATGGAAGTTCAGTCTAGGAGTATCATTGGTCCCTGAGTCACAATTACCTGGGCTTGGCATGATTTGCAATACATTGCATGCCTGGGACATGCAAAAGTCCAACATGAAGCCAATCCGGTAGAGTGCATTCACTCTAAAATATACTGAGTAGCATTTCCTCCATGACACAGGCTACATCGTCGTGACATTCGAAGACTTATTTTTACTATTCAATCTCTACGAACTTGACGCATCGCTTCTACGATGCTGGACACTGTAAGTATACTGTACAGTGAAGTTCTACATTCACGTTATACCGATAAATGTCATTACTCTTTCTTTATGTATAGATCAATGATCCAACAAGTCCGACGATCGCGACAACCGGTGGGTTTCCTCGACCCTTACTTGGTCTCCGAGCAAGTTATCAACGATAATGAATCCTTCGTGCAAGATTACATAACGAGGGGATTGCTTACTTACATCGACAAGGAGTACGTCATGTTTCCTTTCAACCAAGGGTAAGTGCTTCACTAGTTGCCACACATATTTTATTTGTACTTTACATGCAGCATGGACTTATGATTAATCACTATGGTGACACACATGACTAGGCAACACTGGATTTTGATTGTGATTGTACCAAAGTGGAGCAATGTAATATATCTTGATTCCCTACATAGGAGCAACCACGACCTCAGTCGTGTGCAAGAAGTACTTAACAAGTAAACTCATTTCTTCCATACATAACTCTATTGTAATATTTCCTTTGTTTGCAACGGCCGAAGCTAACTTTTTTGAATCACGTTGGTCGTTTACCGCTTATGTTGCCCACGGAGGAAGACACGACAAATCTAGTGACACACTGCGACACAATACGCGATTTCCGGTACCCGCTACAACACAACAATCCTACATCACACTTTGTTATAATGCCTCTAGAATTGACAATACTTATGTACGTAATTTTATTTTTGAAGTGCCACCAGCAACTACAGGGCAACGTATGTTGATTCTACGTTTGTCGCCATATGAAGGAAATCATGAATAGTAAGATCAATGATCCAGAGGTTTGTCATGTCCTTGCAATAATTATTATTTTCTGATTATATATGTATATATATACACACACATACTAATTAACGACTTATTGCTCCTAGCGACAACGGGTGTACTTCGACGTAAGTACATATGATCTTGACCAACTTGTCGAAATTCGTGCAACACTCTCCGGGTTCTTACTAAGACAGTGTATAAATAAGGCTGGAGAGTTCTACCTCGGCAATGGTGATAATTAGATGTTGAAACATTGGATGTAATTGTACAAATCACTCAGTTGTGCTTAATCAAACAATTCATTTGTCAGAACAATGTAACGATTTTCATTCTATATATGTATGTGATCTGTTGGCCGTTTGTTACATTCGTAATTCACTTTGAGTTGCAATTAACTTATCTATGTAACTTTGAGTTGCAATGTATGTGATTAATTTATCAGATCTGTGTAATCTGCAATGTATGTGATTCTATATATGTTGTAATCTTCTTGCTTGCTTTCAGATGACATAGCTAGCATATCCTAAGGCTAGCCAAAAAACGGCAAACAAAACTGCTGTTGCAATTGCTATCACAGACGGTTCATTATTGAAAACCGTCTGTGATAGTAGACTTTCACAAACAGCTAAAAACAATGATCGTCTGTGATACACACAATATTACAGACGGTTCTTGTTCCTAACCGTCGGTGATACACACAATATCACAGACCTGTGATATTGTGTGTATCACAGACGGTCGTTGTTTTTAATCGTCTGTGAAAGTCGACTATCACAGACGATTTTCTTGCAAAAACTGCCTGTAATGTAAGTTATCACAGACGGCTCCCAAGCCGTCTATGATAACCACTTATTATCACTGACATATAAAAACAGACGGTTCGAAAACCGTCTGTGATGACGGTTCCGAACCGTCTATGATAGACCTGTCTGTAGCAGTGAGGGTTAAATTTTTATTTGTTGTTTTTGATTTTCAGAAAAACTTAGAAATCCAAATAAAGGCTAGAAAATAGTAGAAAAATCCAAATAAATCCCATAAAATTCCTATAAATCCAGAAAATATAAGAAATCCAAATAAAATAATTTTAACTTATTTTTACCACAATTGCATAATTTATTTTAATTACTCACTCTCTTTGCTTGATTTTAACTTTTAGAAAAAGGGATTTTTAAAATCCAGAAAAATCCAATTAAACAAAGAAAAAATTTTGGGATGTCACGTAAAGTTATCGTTGATCGAAGGTAGCGCGAATACCCTCCCACAACATGTACATATATACATATACGTACGTACAAGCACGTACATACATACAAAAAAAACGTGTGGCATGCCTGGAGAGAGTTCTAACTACAGAACCTAAGCCTCCAAACTCTATAAATTAGACACCCAGTGCGCGCTCTTTCAGATATACATCCATTACCATTCCTTGCCCAAGTTGTAGCAAAGTACAGTAGTACTTGTCCATAATGCCAACGCAAGCGCAGCCTCTAGTGGCGGTGCTTTCTCCGAGCCACTCCACTTCTTTCTTCACCAGTACAGTCCGGACCTGTAACTGGAGCCGCACTCGCAGAACTGCCTCCAGGATAAGATGCAGCAGCGGCTTGGCCGACGAGGCAGCCGTAGGCGGCACGGTCGCGCTCAGCGAAAAAAAGGCGGAGGAGGAAATCACGTTGAAGGCCACGGTGACGATCTATTCCGAAGCTGCGGGCTTTGATTGGTTCACTGACCATGTGATACATCGGAAGCTTCTGCTCCTTGAGATCGTCAGCTCGGGGTTGGAACGTGAGAAGCTCCCTTTTATTACTCTGTGTTTCTAAATAGATATCATTTTAGAATTTATGTCATCAAACTTTAAAAGCTTTAACTATTAATATGCACAAAGATATTAAAGTTTGTCACAAACATTATAGTAAGTAGATTTATCATGAAAAATATTATCATATCATTACATTTTTAATATTTTTAATAACATATAATTAAAAAAGTAGAGAGCAGATTTTCTCAGCATATGGACGGATGCCTACCTTGCATATATTATGTAACTTACTTCATGAAATGCATCCAAAAAATTTGAAAAAAAAATATGGGTGTACAACTGTAAGTGACGTGCATACCTACCAAATTTCATCTTCAAATTAACCTGGAGTTTAGAGAAATGAAAATGATAATCTGTCGCATATATTTTACATACACTATTCACGTCCACTATTTGTCTTTTTGGTTCTAAAAAATACGGATGAGTTTCACCACGAAAATGTGCAGGTTCATATGCATAAAAATGCATGTTGTACATCCATGTTTTTTTTTCACTTTTCGGCGATAGTGCAGGTTCAATTCTTGGCAAAGGTGGGCAGCTATTCATATGGTCATTGGAGCATTTTTCGGGAAAAAAGTAATAGTCAAATATATGTATAAGAGACTGTTCCAAAACAAAAAGTAAAAGAAAGAAGGGATGGGGATTGGTACTTTGTTCGTTTTGATGCCCCGTTAAAATTACGGTGCTATACCTTTACAAAATAATGGTCCTCATGCATATGTTTTCCGCAACTGGCTGGCATGCTAGAAGAGAAACGAATTAATATAGGGGTTATACCTGAACTGAACAACTAGTATATTGTTAACAATAAAAGAAAGTATTACCGTAGTGCTCAAAATTGAATACTGGATCAGCTAATTAACAAGCATGGTTGTAAGTCAAATAGCTTAGCACTTTTTTTTTCAAGTACAGCGTCGACTCGACGCACACCGTGACACATGCACAAGCACGTGAGCCCACTTGTACACACTCAAAATTGTGACAGCTAGGATGAATCTGCATGTGGTGATCACACAGGAATAGATACATGAATCTGCACATTCGCACGTATATGATAGAACCAGACAATGAGGCATGAATTATAAGTCCCACCTCTCCCAGATGAATATAACCCAGACGTATCATTTGCAAATCAAAATGGTCAACTTTCTCGAATGATGTGCATTTTAATTGAACCGAGGTACGTAGAATATTTCAGTACGGTTTCGACGGCACTTTAACACGACACACTCTTGCTTTGCAACATACACTAGCTCTAACTCGAATCCGCGAGTCAGCGTATGTATGTAAACGTGTACTCATGCATGTTCGACCATCTCCTCTGCAGAAACGGGGCAGGAGAAGCCGCCATTAACCTACGCCAGCTGCTGCTCGTCCTCCCCTCTCAGTAACGAGGCCACGTTCGAGGCCACCTTCACCGTGCCGGCCTCCTTCGGCCCCGTCGGCGCCGTTCTTGTCGTGAACGAGCACCACAGTGAGATATTCATAAAGAGCATGGTGGTCGCCGCCGACCACTCGGCACCCGTCACCTTCGACTGCAACTCCTGGGTTCACCCCAAGTCCGAGAGCTCCGCCAAGCGCACCTTCTTCCCGCTCAAGGTCAACAGCCATCTATATATACATACGTACAAGCATGCTTCAGCACGGACTCTGACATTGCATGGTTCGATGGTTTCCGATGACGGCGCAGTCCTACCTGCCGTCGCAGACACCCAAGGGCATGGAGAGGCTGCGCAGGAGCGAGCTGGCCGCCATCCGGGGGGACGGCCAGGGCGAGCGCAAGAGTTTCGAGCGCATCTACGACTACGACGTGTACAACGACCTAGGAGACCCCGACCACGACGCCGACACGAAGCGGCCGGTGCTCGGCGGCGAGGATCACCCGTACCCACGACGCTGCCGCACCGGCCGCCCCCGCAGCCAGACAGGCTAGTGGGGCATGCACAACACCCGATGCAGCTAGCGGAGTACTGCACGTCAGCTTACGCATCGTCTTCTTGTGCGCAGATCCGTCGTCGGAAGTGCGTCACAACGAGCGCTTGTACGTGCCGTACGTGCCCCGGGACGAGGCGTTCTCATTCACGAAGCGGGCGTCGTTCGTGCTCAAGACGCTCTGGTCGGCGCTGCACACGTTGAGGACGCGGGAGAATACGTCCCAAGACACAAGCCTGAGCTTCCCCTCCTTCGCAGCGATCGACGCGCTGTTCAACCTCGAGAAGCAGTCTAAGGAACATGGGCTGGAACCGTTGTGCGACTTGATCGAGGATATCGTAGAATACACATTCAGCTTCGAACAGCCGGAAATTATCAAGAGTACGAATCGCATGCATGCAAGCTGCCTATAACTGTTTCACTCAGCTCCGACCCCTCTGCAGCCTGTACTGTACGTATATATATCTGATCTGACTATCGAGCGGATACTAAAATTGCAGGGAACAGGTATGCATGGCTCAAAGACGAGGAGTTCGGAAGAGAAACGCTTGCGGGACTGAACCCACTGAGCATACAACTTGTCACGGCATGTGTTCTTTGTTTTTTTATTTTGCCACAGTACAGTACTGTACATTAGAGTGAAATAGCTGTTGGATTCTGCTACTCGGATATTGCGTCATAATTGTTCAACACCATGCAGGAGTTCCCTTTTGTCAGCAAGCTCGACGAGGAAACCTACGGCTCGCGGGTCTCTCTCATCACTAAAGAGATCATCGAAGATCAGATACACGGAGTCATGACAGCGGAAGAGGTGAGCATGCAGATTAACCAAGCATGGTATAATTGGGGCAACTATCTAGCGCTGCCGCAAATCTGACAACGAGCAAATTGGCCTGGCTAATATCGATCATGTACATTAATTGATGGACATGATTGTACACAGGCCGTCCAGACCAAGAAGCTGTTCATCCTGGACTTCCACGACATGTTCCTGCCTTACGTGAACAAGGTACGCGAGCAGGATGGCACGACGCTGTACGGCTCGCGCACGCTCTTCTTCCTGACCGACGAAGGCACGCTGCAGCCGATCGCCATCGAGCTGACCAGGCCCAAGTCTCCGACCAAGCCGCAGTGGAGGCAGGTCTTCACGCCCCCGCGGGACTCCACAGGATCCTGGCTCTGGATGCTCGCCAAGGCCCATGTCCTAGCTCATGACACCGGGTACCATCAGCTTGTCAGCCACTGGTAAGTTGCATGCTAGCTAGTGATCACAGTACTATCGGATATGTATAGCTGCACTATCACGCACCGCGGCGTCAGGCGGGCCTAATAATTCTATGTGGCTGCTTAATTTGTCAGGCTGAGGACGCACTGCTGCACGGAGCCGTACATCATCGCAGCGAACCGTCAGCTGAGCAGGATGCACCCGATCTACCGGCTGCTGCACCCGCACTTCCGGTACACGATGGAGATCAACGCGAGGGCGCGCCAGACACTCATCAACGCGGGAGGCGTCATCGAGAGCACCTTCTCACCGGGGAAGTATTGCATGGAGCTCAGCTCGGTGGTTTATGACAAGCTCTGGCGGTTCGACATGGAGGCCCTGCCGGCCGACCTCATCCGAAGGTAATCGATCAGTGGCAAAACCAGGCAAGCATGATCCCTGCTAGTGGGGGCGCGTCTTGCGGTCGACCCGTCGTTTGACTTTGCTTAATTTGTCCAAAGGGGGATGGCGGTCGAGCATGACGCTGGCAAGCTGGAGCTGACCATAAAGGACTACCCTTTCGCCAACGACGGCCTGCTGGTGTGGGACTCCATCAAGGAGTGGGCCTCTGACTACGTGAAGCACTACTACCCGTCGGCAGAGGACATCACCGGCGACGAGGAGCTCCAGGGCTGGTGGACGGAGGTGCGCACCAAAGGCCACGCTGACAAGAAGGACGAGCCGTGGTGGCCGGTGCTGGACTCCCGCGAGAGCCTGGTCCAGGTCCTCACCACTATCATGTGGGTCACGTCGGGCCACCACGCAGCGGTGAACTTCGGCCAGTATCCCTACGCCGGGTACTTCCCGAACCGCCCGACGATCGCCCGTAAGAACATGCCGGTGGAGGATGGCCAGGTGGAGGAGATGGAGGGGTTCTTGGACAATCCAGAGAAGGTGCTGCTGGACGTGTTCCCATCTCAGCTCCAGGCCGTCGAAGTCATGATGGTGCTGGACGGCCTGTCGACGCACTCGCCGGACGAAGAGTACATGGGCGAGCACGCGGAGCCGGCGTGGGAGGCGGAGCCGATAATCAACGCGGCGTTCAAGAGCTTCTGCGGGAGGATGAACGTGATCGAGGGGACGATCGACAGGCGGAACTGGAACACGGAGCTGAGGAACCGGTGCGGCGCCGGCGTCATGCCGTACGAGCTGCTCAAGCCCTTCTCCGGGCCCGGGGTCACCGGGAAGGGCATCCCGAACAGCATCTCCATTTGAGTTTGTACTGATGGGGTCCAGGTGTACGTACGCACATAAGCGGCAGAATGCAACTGGCCGTTTTTGCTAGCTCTACTAGTACCAGCCAGCCACAGCTCTGCAAATTCACTGAAATGGCATCCGTGTATACAGGGTGCACCGCAGTTTATAAAGTTTTAGTGTAATTAACGTCGAACTTGCACTCCAGACTCCCAAAGTACGGCGAGGAAGGCAGTAAATCAGTAAAAGCACTCGAGACCAGGGAAAATATATGGTTTAAAAATTTTATGGGAGGGTAGTGATTGGACCGGTGACAGTTAAGGATTTTTTTTCGGATGAAAATTTCGAATTAAAATTTGATTTTTATTTTTTGGATGAATTTTAGGTAAATCCTAATTTGGAAATTTCGATTTGGATTTGGGCGCGCTGGGGAAGAGGAAGCGGACTCTCTCTTGTGCTTGCTCTGAGATCCGTGCTGCCGCGTGGCATGAATCGGGAAGGGGCCTTAGTTGCTCCACATGAAGGCCCATCCTCATATAATTTTACTAGAACATCAGACGCGCTTCGCGCGTCTTGCCATGACTTCAATCGTAGAAATTAATTCACACTTTAATATAGATATTTCAAGTAGATGACAGATAGAGGGGAAGCACTCTCGCGCGAGCAAAACGGAGGAGGTTAGAGGGGAATCAAGAGGTATCATCCATTTTTAAATAATAAAATAGATTACAACTGGCGTGGTGAGATCAGTGGAGCATGAGTGTTTGTCTGACCAGGAATATGCAGCAAGTAACATATAAAATGCATAGCTATCACATGAGATTCTAGTGATACTTGTTTCAAGGTAACACAAAAAATGAAAATCAATACATGCCAACATTTTTTTTCTAAAACATACAATTAGAACAAAAAATTGCAATAGGCTGAATGGGGCATATGGGCACTTATGGCAGCTGTTAACCAATATTTCACCTTGTTTCACTTCTATTCCTGAGCACTACTGTTAGAACATTCTGGTCTAGTTGCCTTAAAGAGCTTCTTATGTTACCAAATATTACAGTAACATCATGAAATGCTTGTTTTGATGTGATGTTAAAGAACCAGACTTCCAGAATGAATATTGAATGCAAAGGAGAAATACCAGTTCTTTTGGTTTTGTGTAAAAACAATCACATCCGCTCCAAGCCTTATTAGACGTTAGGACCATAATTGCACGCATATTGTCTAATCTAGTAACCTATGCATTGCATCATGCAAGCGTAAGTCATATTATGCCGACTTATGAACAAAGATGCAATGATAGAAATGGGTTGGCACTTGGCACCCTCCAACACAACTCCATATTTTCAAAATTGTATATCTAGGTTATGCCTCATTTCCATCGATCTAGATGCGCATAATGGATATCCGTATAAAATTAGACGATACGACATGTATTTGGTAAGTGTTTCTCTAAAATTCGATGTCTGTAATCTTTGTCTGCAAGACTACAACCTATGGCCAATTGCCAAGATCCCACCAATGTCATAGGCATAAAGAATAGAAACAAACCATTTGCCAAAGCCCCCTGCAGAAATAGTGATGAAATAGTCTGAAATTAAAACTTTACTAAGCGAGGTAGCAGGCTAACAAACCTGTGAGAACTTGAGAAAAAGCTGAATGAATTGTGGTGTCTCCATTTCATAGTTGTAGAAGTCGTACACAATAGGGGTTATAAATGCCAAGTAAAGAAGCTGCACAAATGAGAAGCATCAATATTTCATGTTTCTACAAAGAAAATGAAGAATAGCACGAATAGGAAAGAACAATTATGAAATTATAGTCAAAGCACAACCATGTTAGAGAAACTTCTTCCAGTAAGGTATAATACATCTTACAAAATTGGAGTACCATGTAGGAAGGAACAAAGAATAGAAGGTAATGCCCCTTCCAGTAAACAAGGTAATACATCTGCTTTTGCGCTATCGCCATAAAATTCACAATAACAAGCAGCAAAATCTAAACAGCTTCAATTCAATTATTTACAAGATAATTGGAATGTAAACAAAACAAGACCAATAATGACGATTGAAGACGAAACAAACCAAACAAAGCACTTACTTCCATCACGACGAGTTCATAATTTTGTCTCAAACATGATCCGGCATTTAATCAAAGTTCAAAAATATCGCGATAAGCACCATAAGTGGATGCATCCTACTTTTAAGTTCTTTCAATAAACAAACGCAAGAGATATCCTAATTCAAAATCGTAGCTGAATTCTACTACAAAACATGACCGCAATAAGAGGATTTCAACCGCTCAAGGGGCAACAACAACCCTTCCAAAGAACTTTGATCAAGATCACGCCTTCCCTAGGAGGTGATGAGCCTTCCACCGCAATGTAAGAGCCAAATAGCATACGCAAACAACAAATCCTCAAAAAAAAAGTAATTAATGTATAAAAACATAAAGAATAAAAGCAGCTGCATTACCCTTGGGATCGACATCAATGATGCCCATCTGCTGCAATCTGCTGCGGTATGTTGCAGAAACAGACCTTGCTCTCTTGCAAAAGTGCGGGGCGAACCATTCCTCTGTCATCCGCCATAAATCTTCCGAAGACACCCACACCAATACCATGCCTCAGGTAAATCTTCCGCGCCATTGAGGCTATAACACAATGAAAAGGAGATATCAAAATTATTCATTGCCCAAGTCCATTATTGATGTGATTGGAGATACTATGCATTGACAAAAGCAGAACAATATTATTCTCACCACACGATGTAGTACCATCGGGGTCATAGGCGGAGCTCCTTGACCTTGCGCTTTCACAATGTCAACCCACTCCTAAGCTCCATCCGTAATGGCGAAATCATTTCACTCCTCGCAAATTTAGGAAGCAACATAAAAGTAACACCAAGCAAGATCCAATTAATTCACCAATGCTAAAATCATGTAGAAAGAGAGTTTGTTGAGGGTAGCACTGAATGTTGTACCTAACTCAAATCACTCTTCCAAGTAGACTTCTCTTGTAAACATATGTTAAATGCATAAAAAAAACTTCAAATGCAACAAAAGATAACACTTTTGGGTTACAGACAATTGGCAGTACCATCGAAATGTAATGATTCCTCGCATCTCTGACATAAATCAAACAAGAATAATCTGCAATGTTGTCATTTACCTCTATGCTCAGCTACCTAAGCGAGTCACCTCCTGGAGGCTTCCGCCGCTCCCTGGCGCCACCGGGGAGCTAGCTGGAGACCTCATGGAGTGCCCAAGAAATGACGAAGCATCAATGCTGCTCCTGGTGGGGGCCATGCCGGCGCCGCGCATGATGCTCCCATGGCCGTAGTTGCGGTGGTGCGATCCGAGCACGTCCGGCGGAACGTGGCGAGGCGGCGCGCCGCCGCGCCCGCTGCGCCGGACAGCGAGATGTTCCCGGTGGGGAGCGCATTCGTCATCGGCGAGCTCGCCGTGCTCCCACGGTCACCACCGCAGCCACCGCTCCCTCCGCTGCTGCTGTCGTTGGAGAATATGAGCGGGACAGATCCGCAGGGCCGATGCCTAGGAGGGAGGAGGGGGCGGCGGGGTAGGAAGGGAGGGGAGGAAGCGGCTGACGGTGGCGGGTATACGGCGGGGCGGGAGGAGGAGGCGGCGGGAGGCGGCGGGGAGGGGGCGGGGAGCGGGGAGGCGGCGGGGAGGGGAGGAGGGGTGAGGCGGTGGGGACGAGGCGGCGGGGAGGAGGAGGCAGCGGGGGAGGAGGGGCGGCGGGGAAGGGGGGAGGAGGGGGACGCGGCGGGGGAGAAGGGGGAGGGGGAGGAGGCCGCGTGACCTACTCGCCACGCGTCGCCGCGCGAGGGTGGCCGCGGGCGCGTGAAATGCAGTCGTGCAAGCAGACCGCAGTGGCTTTTAATAAACCTGACTAGAACATCGAGCGCACTTCGCGCACCTTCCTCTTTAAAGACTTGGGGTTTCACTCATCATGCCCAAATCAAGACATGCAGAACAGACATGGAATCAACAGAGAGAGAGAGTCTCTTTAATGGTCACAAGCAGTTTCTGTAGCAAAATGAGACTACCATGACATAACAAACACAACGCGGTATACCGAAAATAGAATTGAGCAAGACAACTTAAATAGTCTACATACGAAGTGGGACATATCAATGGGCATATCAAGAGCAAAAGTGGGACATGTACTGTTGTAAAGTATGTAAACACAAAGAGCTTAATAGCCTCCCCTCCTACAGTTGCGGACCTAATTTGTCTTGGTCTTTGTGGTCATTTTGGAGTGCCTTCTTGGAATAGAGTTCTTCATCCCCAAGAAGAAAAGCAGTGCACCAAAAAGCACCAAGTTCTGAATAGAAAAGAAATGCAGGGATCCTAACACTTAATAACAAGTAGTGATGAATTGTCTGAAATTAAAACTTTACTAAGCGAGGTAGCAGGCTAACAACCTGTGAGAACTTACAAAAAACTGAACGAATTGTGGTGTCTTCATTTCATAGTTGTAGAAGTCGTACACAATAGGAGTTATAAATGCCAAGTAAAGAAGCTGCACAAATGAGAAGCATCAATATTTCATGTTTCTACAAAGAAAATGAAGAATAGCATGAATAGGAAAGAACAATTATGAAATTATAGGCTAACTTAC
Organism: Melocanna baccifera; assembly: GCA_036346265.1. Lineage (NCBI taxonomy): Eukaryota > Viridiplantae > Streptophyta > Magnoliopsida > Poales > Poaceae > Melocanna > Melocanna baccifera. Next base: position 4,925,609 of record CM070692.1, read on the forward strand.
TGGTTAGCTGGCTGTCATCTTCTATTGAATCCGTGGTTGGAACAACAAACGAAGCCGCCAATCCATCATCAATAATTAAAGTCCACGGCTCTTGTAAACTTAGAAGCTGAAAATATACATATGCAAATACTATTAGAATAGGCAATGAATGTAAATCGAAGGATCCACAAATGATTAGTTCAATCACATCCTCCCACACCTCTGTTGAAAACACCTAAAATAATCAGGCTTTTTTCAACCCAGCCTCCACTTAAGTTTAACATGAATCAATTGGTAAGAAAAAGAAATTCAAAATGAGCAGGGCAGGCCCAATACTTTCTAAAAAAGGATGCTATTAAAATTTGTTTGCCTCATGTTATCAAGAAAACAAAAATACTTTAGCAAGTATGACTATTTACAAGAACTGAGGCGCTATGAAAGGAAATGCACTCCAATAATCTTCTGCAGATTAGGAAAAATAGAACCTTGCTGGAACAGAAAAAACATTCCACATTGAGCTATATAGAAAAGAAACTACCTACCTTAGATAATCTCTCCTTGAAATCCTCCCATTTCTTCTTTTTCCATTCCATTGTGCTATCACCCAATTGGAATCCATGAACTCTCTCCAGAGCTGTAACCCCAAAATAGAAGTTATCTATTTGAGTTTCAGAAGAAAATATTTGTACCCATAACCTATTCTAGTGCACTTCATATCGATATAAGTTGCACAAACTGTGTCGAATAAAGAAGCTTCCTCTCAAGAAGGTAGAAGCATAACTGCAGAGTAACAAACTTCCTCTAGAGGAAGGAGATACATCAACAACAAATGCTTGAATGAATACTTGCCTAATGATACTAACGAAATGTTGACCAAATGATGGGATGTATCAACATCTACTTATAAGAGAAACATCAACTATGCAAGGTGGCTTCCAGATACTTCCAATTCATACCATTAAGGAAGATACTAAAGCTAAAAAATTGCTGGTCAGCACACTTTGTACTAATGACTTGAATTCGCATGTCACCTTGCAGTCCATTTTGGCGTCATAAACAGAGAGAATAAGTAAATAAGAGTGGCGAACCTACCCTCACATATTTTCACATGTTTAGAAATGTACCTTACGAATAAGGTACAGAAAATCTTTTGTCAAGAGCTTCCCCCTCTTTGAGGCAACGTTCTGAGCCTTGTGCACCTGAGAAAAGGCACATTATACATCCACTCAATTATAAAACAAATAGACATCAAGTATGTGCCTATTGTGTCTGATTTTATCCACCTGCAGAGATGTAAAAACATTTGCATAGTTGCATGTAATGAATTTATCAAAACTGTGCTTTCAATGCACGCAAGGAAGATGATTGCTCACTTAGCTGCACTACAAATATTTGATACATCCATCATATTCACTTACTAATGCATAGCGCACACATCCCATGATTTTCACTTACAAATTGTGCATGATTAAAAGTAGCACATACTCAGATCATTCATTAACCAAACCACTAACCCATGTCACAGAAGTACAGTTTCTCAATGCAAAGTTCGGAAGGTAATATACGCAGGGAAGCACATTAATGTTAGATGCCCTTACTCTATACTGAAATTTCATTGAGTTAATTCCAAGATAATCAATTTTACATAACATTAATGGCACAATTGTTACCTGTTCTTGAAGAAACAAATAGGACAATACACTCGTTTAAAAATATAGTACAATACATATTCTAAAATCTAAATACGTTAGGATACTAAAAAATTAGAACACCTGTTATGTTGCCTTTGATATCACATACACACATAAGAAACAAGAAATAGTCTTAGCAATGCACATACAGTCAAATATGAACCAAAATTGCAAAGAAATACAACCTTTTTTCCATGATACCTAGCTTGTACCGCACCATGGCCCTGCCACCACACCCGACCTACACGGCCATCCTCGCATCATGCCGCTCATGACCAAATCGATCTCGCCAAACCAACATCTCTATGATCAAACACACATGTCCATGTTTAGTTGCAAATTGGAATACATAGAACTAGTAAATTTTTTGTTTAGCATAAAGAACATAGAAAGCAAAACTAATCGGAAGGAAGCATGCAATCATCTCTGTAATTGTACCAGGCTTCCTTTGCTCTTGTTTCAACAATCAAGTAATCCATTATCTAGAAAAAAGAAGCATACCATTATACTTTGTCAAAACCAGTCTCAAGAACCACATTGCTGTGACATAATAAGCAAAATCATTCTACAGTATACTTCTCTACCATCTGGTTTTCTAATAAAAAACCTCATCTACCAAAATTGTTGTATTGTTGAATTTCAGATAATATACTTGTCATTTAGCACAAAGCCACAAAGTAGGTCCTTAAAATCCTACACAATCAGTGGTTCACCACAAACAGCATATGCATATATCACCTAAGCCACTTGACCTTATGGAATTTGAAAGAAAAATCCAATTGGAGCAACTAAAGATATCTCTACCCTTCAAAAAAACAATAAAATCTCTCTAATTTGCATGTATAATCACTATAATTTCTCCAACACCCTAATGCTGGCAGGAAAGAAGATATATATGTGCAAACATTGTCAACGAAGGTGGTCAGTAACTTTGAATGCATACATGTGCAAACCAAAAACTTGACAAAGTTATGAACTTTTGATTACCTGAAATAATGACTTGCTCGGGCTATCGACATCATCTGGATTGAGAAGTATGAAATGAGGACCCTCACCTACAGACAACACAAAAGCCACATCACAAAACATGGAAAATCAGAGTAGGAAAAAAAGAAGGAACTGTTGTATTCTAATTTCCGCTAACTACAGTAACCAAAGTTGGAACTCAGGAAATCGCTGGACAAATAGTGACCAAAGTTGGAACTCAGGAAATGTGAAGGCCAAAAAAAGAGGGTGGAGAAATCAGTTAACTCTGGGAGCTGGCCCAATCGAGCAAACGCCGCCTCGATTTCGTAAAAACCCTACACCATTAAGTGACAGAAAAATCAGAAGGGAAAAAAGTCGTGAAATTAGTCGGAAGCATCAACCGCGGGTGTTGCCAGCGACGGCGACGGCGGGGAGGAACGGAAGGCACAAGGGGTGGGGGCAAAGAGGAGGGAAGGGCGGGGGTAAGGAGGAAGGAGAGCAGATCTGCATGCGGCAGAGGCACAGGCGCGATAACCAGGGGCGGCGGTGGTGGCAGCCGGTCGAAGGGGAGTAGGAAGAATGGCGGTCGCGGCGTCGCTGCCTAGGCGCGGCGCGCTCGTCGGCGCCAGACTCGATGTAGTGGAGGAGGGGAGGCGGCGGGGAGCGGGAAGGAGGGGACCGGGTTAGGAGGGGGCCGGGTTAGGAGGGGCGGCGGGGATTCGGCCTCACCGGGGCGGAGGGGCGGCGGGGAGGGGGGAGGGGGGGAGGCGGGGGGGAGCGGGGAGGCGGGGGCGGCGGGGGCGAGGAGGTGGCGGGGGGGAGGCGGCGGGAGGAGGAGGAGGGGCGGCGAGGGGAGGGGAGGAGGGGGGAGGCGGTGGGGGAAGAAGCAGCGAGCGCAAGCGCGGGGAGGGCACGGTGATTCTGCAGGCGCGCTGTGGGAATTCCTTTTCCCTGTACTCGTTTTCTTGCATCAAGCGCTAGAACTAGTATTCCTGTTCGTGGTCTGCATGCCGTATATTTGAGTGGTTCTTGTATAGTAGTTCATATGGTGCTAGTTGTTCAGAGTGTGGCCTTCTATCGATTGAGATGCTTTCAGCTAATCTCTTGCAGTATCAGTTGTGTTGCTTGCTGTTGGCATTAAGCTTTTCTTTGGGTCTGAAGCAGTAGACATCTACTAGCTAATTGATTGCTTTGTGAGATTTTTATTAACATGAGGAAATTAGGCGTGTGACTCCTGTTTTCTGCTACTTGATTAGTGAAGTTTGTGGCTATTTGTGGGGGGCTAGTACTCTAGTTTCAGGGTGAAGGAACTAAGTTTTAATTACGCTCTAGTCCAGCAGATCCCCTTGTGTTTTAATCTTGTGAAATTTTACTTTACTTCCTGGTTGGTTCGTATCCTCTGTTGGTACTAGTATGTGGTGGTAGCTCCTTTCATATCTGGTTATAGCTGTTGTCTATTTCAGCTAAGAGCTCCAGAGTTTATATAATTTGTTAATGTCATGTTTACTGGTGTGACCATCAAATTAATTCCCCTTTGGCATCATCTTCTTGATTAGTCAGTAGAGATCTGTAAACTTGATGCCGTTTACGGTGTGAAAAATTAAGCTTTAGGAGGTTAATTACCTACAGCCATGTCCAGTAGATTTTGTGGTCTACTGATTAGTGGTAATAAATTTCCCTGTGTTTTTATGGAATTATGTCATTTTAGCCCGCTTATTTCACGTACTTTCGACAAGTAACTCATCAACCGTACGAAAGATTTGGCAGCACAAAATAAAGCGTATATTAAAAATTGAATCGTTGAATGCACAGAATTGTTCGTGGGCATGGACAAATGTGTGAAACTGCCAATGTGCAGTTGTATGGCTCACTTGCTGAAATGTGCTGAACTTATCAATACCAGTTATTGAAGAAACCTCAAGTGGTTAAACCTGACGATAAGTCTTTTCCCAGTCTGGTTGATTTGCTACGCCTCAATTTGTTTACATGACATCAATCTGATGAAGCATGCTGTCATGTACTACCTCGTACAAAGTTTATAATCAGTAGCTAGAATAATCTCTTTGGGAAAACGGAATATTAAATTTGTCGCTGATCCAGAACTATTCGCCTTCACTGCTAAAACAGGGCTTAGAAAAGAGGGAGATGATCAAAGTCTGGAGCACGCGCTAAACACAAATTTTCCGTTGTATATACACAAAATTTGGTTCCCAGCTTACTGTGAAATGAGAGGATCACATCCTAAATGTGCATGTGTGGTGCTATTTGTTTGAAATTTGCACAAACATTTCTGCTTTGCGATTAGTCTGTCTACTTCTATTCAGCGCAGAGCGAGATGCTATTTTGCTACTGCATGCCCAAGTGAGTCTGAAAATATTACTCTAGCCACAATTTTTTTTCAAATTTAGCATCCAAACATCCGTTTTTACAAATCTAGTTCCCTTAGCTCGCAGGCTACCTATCGAGCTACATTAGCTTAGTAGGGGCTACTGTACTACATTCTCCTGCCGAGCTACTATAGCTCGACACATGACTGCTATGCGTCGTATATCCACGGAGAGGAATATATTTATAAAAATAGATGTTCGAGCTAAATCTGAAAATTTGTTTGCTAGAGTGACATTTGTGTGCTCATTTTCTGCATGCCCCTCCCACTGACCCATGTCTCACAGAAGGAGCATGCCCTCTAGATGAGTGCGGCAAAAAGTAGAAGGTGTAGACACTCTTGGGCATCTCGTCCATCTGGTCCTCCGGCTCCAATTCCCAGTGCCTCCCTTGCCAGATAGGCTTATGATCTGGATAGCTCGCGAAGCATGCAGTTCCCATCCCTCTCCATGCCCGCGTAGCTAGGCTTCTACATATGTGATGAGTTTGGTTCCAGGATCTAAAGAGGCGATGGAGATGCCTTTTATAGATCACCAGTGCTGGTACGTAAGCTCTTTGTGTAATATTTACAGAGATAGAGGACTAAAATGTAAAACAATGTATGGAAACGGAGGACTGGAATTGGGCAGAGGAAGCCCCAAATTCTGAGATGAAAGTTTTCCTAAATCCTTCCTCTTGCTAACCCTAATCAAAATTTCTCAAATTGCCATCAAACTACAACCTGCAAACACCCTATGAACGATTCAGCAGCCATGCTTTGGGGCTCACAGTGTTGTTCACAGTCAGAGAGCATGTACAATAGCATGACGTTAGCTGTCTGTAAACCTTGCTATCTATGATACGAGATGATGTGGAGAAGAGAGAGAAGCATAGAGAACTGGGTCATCTTTCATGCAACAATTAACTGTAACACGAGAAATAAGACACATTGTGTCACGGAGAAACTGTTTATTAAGACATGTAAAACGATAACTCATTATAAAAACTGTCTTTAGTGTCGTTTATAGATAATATAAAGGGTATTATAGATAATAGTTATCTATACTATTGTATATAACCTCATAGGCCATTTCGTTGTCACTCGGATGTTCTAATGCTTGTCCAAGTGGGCTATGGTGTAAGATTATTGTGCAAACTGAGATGTGAATAGCGGAATCCTTGCATTTCTCAGCTATGTTGAGTATTGACCAATGTAAACTTGTATTGACTAGTGCGATTTGTAGGCACTGTTATCCAAGACGATCTAGTTATGACATTGTTCCACAGTTCAGCCTCCATGTTGGATCAAACTTCAGTCACCATGTTTGCCATAAGTGTTCCTTTTCCTTTTCTGAAAGACAAGCCATATTCTTTCCCTTGAAGCTCTATCTTGTCTCTCATGTTACTCCTATCCTATAATACCTCATCCAGTAACAGTGACTAGAGTAATGAGCTCAGAGTGAACAACAGTTGGAAGTTCTTCCTTTTGATTTTGCAATCCACTTTTCACAATAGGAAGTGGAAGTTTAATGATTCCTAGCTTGAAATACTATTATCTCTACGGTCAAGAATTGACTTGGCCAGCAGTCGTCGGCGAGCAGCCCTCCCCTGCTCAGAATGAACAACAGTTGGAAGTTCGTCCTTATGATTTTGTAGTCCACTTTTCACAATAGGAAGTGGAAGTTAATGATCCCTAACACGAAATACGATTATCTCTATAGTCAAGAATGGGCCGGTGGTCGTCGGCCAGCAGCCCTCCACTCAGAGAGAGTTGAGATAGGAGTAGTCATCAGTCTGGTGCTCTTTCTTGTTTGGGAGTACTCATCGGTCTGGTGTTCTTCGTTGTTTGCTCCTAGGAGATGGGAGTAGTCATCGGCTTGATGTTCTTTCTTGTTTGCTACTAGGAGATGGCTGGGTATGACCCTGGCTCTCAAACTAGAATTCTCGATGCGTCCCTTTCCCACGCGCCATCTATATAGATAGATGTGGCATTTGCTAGTCCCATCCGATCCAACTCTATCTTCATCACTAGAATTTTATGAAGGGAATGGAATTGGTTGTTTGCTGGCCGCCTTCTCCACTTGGGCACGACCACAAAAAAGATGCTTGCAATTTATCGTGCGTTGGTGTCGCTATGCATGGTGTATAGATTGGCCATTGCACACAACATAAGTTCCACCAACCATCCGAAGGCATTGATTGAAGCTCGAAGTAATGTTACTTCAAGTTAGACCTGCCGGCTATTGAAATGTGCAGTAGTGTTCATGGACCTAGACGATGGCACATGGATGTTTTTAATATGTGAATATATGGATATCAATAGTAGTCTACAATATTTGGTAGACATGCTTAAATCCCAAATTTATCTAAACTAGTAGGGTGGCCCGTGCATTTATATGACTATATTTGTTTCAAAGTTTATAGTATCAAACGATATAACTTAGATGTTTGAGAATATATTTATGTATCTTGTAGGCTATTTAAAATTTTAAGATATGATGAACATTGCAAATAACAATAGAAGATTGAAGGAAAATACAACTTGAGGAATGTAATTAAGTATGATCTTTAATGGAAGAAAATCGTTGAGTATACTAAGTTGTTATTCTTAGAAATGTAACCACTCCATCATCCACGAATCATGTAAATGCATACCCCTATTTTTCCACCATTAGTTACTCTTTTCCAAAAGTATGCATGCACACGTATATCTATTTAATCTCAAAGAAATACGTTGATGATGTGTGTGACAAATTAACTTGTTAGTTTATATGATATTAGAGTACCGTGCTCACGTAAATTACTAATACACCATGGGCCGACCTACCTTGAACTTACATTCCCTCACACACCGGGTGATTAGAGGCAAAGTACCACTTAGTCATGTAATCACTCATATTCACGTGTCAGCTCTTAACTAGCATGACAACTACTTCCACGTCAGCAAACGGAAACAAGGTAGTCTTGTAAAACTGACGAGTGGGGCCAGTCTATCAGGCCCGTTGGATACAACAACAATGCTTAAAAGTGTGTTTTGTGAAACGTTATGCAAAGAACAGTGTTGTCTCTGTAACTGATTCTTAAAAGTGTGGTTTTATGGTAATTTTGTCAAAAGTAATATGGTTTTGTGAAATTGATTATAAATTAATTGATTGAACTTGAAATCTAAACGAATTGATGAAGTGAATAATAACACTACATGATCAACATTTATTTATATGATCGCAAGCTCCACAAGAGTGTCAGGTGGAATCAATCATCAAGTCCTATAGTTCATAAGAGATAGCAACATGTGTCTCTGGTCGATGATAAAAGTTTGATCCCACCAATCACATGTTGGGTTGGATGAATTATTTACGTGGATTTGTATTATAATTTTTTAATATTTAACCCCATAGCTTGCAGGTTGTAAGCCTTACGATAACTAGATTAGCTAATTTTTCCCGCCTCTCAAAAATAAAATCCTGTAATATTAACTTATTTCTTACTGCTGTGAGAATCACGCACCAGCATAGAGCAGCCGGGATCTACGACATGTCAAATTTCACACGAGACAATTCATACCCAAAAAAACATCACAATTCACAAGTGAAGGTGGGTTCGATCAGAAACGCACGATATGGTACCAAAGACAAACATCTACCCTACGAACGCACACGGCAAACACATCTGTATATTCCTTGGGCTTTCCTTACTGCAATCTTTCCCTCCACAACGATCTGATCATGGTGAGAATACAGGTACAGTATAGGAAGAAACGGCCCCCAACTGAGGACCAAAAATGTTTATTTTCGCTGAAGAATTTGAGTAGCCTCTATTCATCGTCGTATATCTTATGAAGGATATAAATATTAAACCACCAAAACCCGGGATGGAATATTGGACCAACCACAACCAACAAAAGGGGGAAAGTGAGCAAAATTAATTGGCAAAAATAGGAGGTACATTTTTTTTTCTTTCACATTTTTCTCTCGATAAACGTTACAGGCTGGAAGACCAGATGGAATCAGCTCAGTAGACGTGAAGTCAGCTTGGATGATAAGGTTGGATGCACAGGGTTGAACTGTTGAAGGGATTGGGCGAAGGATGCACAATCCCGCTGGTGACCATAAGCACTTATGGATGAAGTGGTCACCGATTCACCCTGCTGGTGACCATAAGCACTTATGGATGAAGGTCACCGATTCACCGTATGCTTATTCGCCTTGCAAACAGTAGAGCTGGCGGATATTTCCTGAAACTGCAAATGAGATTCAGAACTGTCAATAGTACTCAAGCAGTTCATTTCAAGTTCAAACAAACCAACATTTGCAGCAAAAAAGATTCTGAGTGGAAATTGAAAAGGATAAAAACAGCTGAAATTGACTCTAATCATTATGGTTGAGTTTACCGCTTCAGTGACAATTTTGCAAATCATTTCGTTATTTTAAACCAATTTTTAAAGTACTCAATGAGAATCATATAACCATTTGGATAAAATAACCAACCAACGAGCACATATGATCACTGTATTCAACATTTTAATGTAAAATTCAGGAATGATGAACGAAGCAATTGTAACACCCTAGGCCAAAAATTTGTTCAATGCCCAGCCCAACGTGGGGCGGACCCACACACACATAGCACCCCTCTTACACTTTCGTCATTGCTTTGTGTAAAAAAGTTAACTCAGGAGTGCTACGTTTGGACCCAGTGAGCATTATATGCTACTGCAACTCATTTTAAACAACCAATGTGGGACTAATCCCACCACACTACACTTGGGCCAGAAGCGCAACCACACTAACAGGCCAGGGTACAAGCCTCCAACCATGGTAAGCATCAAACACTTCTCTGGATATCCCTATAGTCCTGCTGCCCAAGTTTCAAGAATTGGGAACTTGACAAACCCTGAATCCTAACTGGGATCCAATACCATTTTTGGATGGTAACCACTTACCAGTGATAGTCATATTTGTTGTTAAAAGTGGTCAAGATCAATTGAATAGTAACTGAAGAACGAAGATGACTAATACTGCACAGGAAGTGGCACATTTTCTAGCTTGGAGTCATAACTGGTCCACCATAATGTACGATCATTGCTCAAAGACCGCTAACCAACTAGAGCCAAGGTTACATGTGCATCAAGTACTCAAGGGTTACCATGAGATAGCCAATGAAAGTATCATGGACTAAAGAAAAGAACAGCCCAACATCAAAAAGACAAGATGCTAACTCTAAAACTGGTAGGACACAAACATTAATCTATCATCACAGTAACATCAATAGATGAATAAATTACCGTGTAGCCAGTCCTTGAACTGAGCATGAAGGGCACATGCCAATTCCTTTTTCCGGCTATCATCAAGCTCCAGTTCCCGAATATTCTTTTGAATATCTTCAAGAGAAGCATGCTGAAAATGTACAATAAGGAAGCCAAACTTCAGAAATATATGCAAATGAATATGATTATGTGACACATTCGGTAACATGTGTTAGTATGTTACTAAAGAGCACTAATTACATTGTGCCAAACAGCATTGGGCTCTCTGAATCCAACCCAGCACCACATAACACCCCGGCAAAAAAAGCACACCACCACCAGGAAACATATGTTCATCTAAAATTTTCAACTCATCACGCTATTTGAATCAGTGCGAACTGCGAATCAAATAGTGTAGTGGTTAAGAAAAGGCAAATGGTTTGGAATATTTTTATCTTCACTCTTGTAGTGAATTGATCTATAACTTGGATCCTTCCTGCTCCAGCTATACTCACCTCAGAATACCACTAAATGTTTATCCTATGAATATTGTTAAATATAATAAACAACATATGCTTGTTTTCATTGAATCCCACAGTTGTGCGTAGTAACGTCAAAGATAACCGTCCTAACTTATAGTAAGTAAATGATTATAATATCTCACAAGTCCGCCTCCCAAAAAGATGCCCTTTCTGACTAAAGTCCTATTCGTATTGACTTCTGCTTTTACCTTCAGTTTAGAGTGGGTTTTTTTTGAGACTTATGGCTTATAGCTGTGGCTTTTGAATTTTGACCTGTTTGTGAGAGATAGTATGCAGAGAGAAATAGTCACATGCGATTTTGGCCAATACAGTTGAACTAGGTAAAGTTTGACTATAATTTACTCGTAGACACCATTTTTAAAAAATGTACCGTTTAACAACGCGTTACTATTCATCCGTACAAAAGCTATAAGCCATAACCACTTCCAAACTAAGCCTTCGAAAAGCCAAAATTCAATATAAACATGACTTCTCAAAACGGTTTCTCCACTCCTCTCTCTACCGTCTCACTTTGGAGATAAGGTGGGGGTCACGAGTGCATCACACATCCCACTCATCTCGCTCCTATCGCATATACGTATCTCTCTCACTTTTTCCACCGCTCGTCACCTCCTTCTAAAAACCATTTCTTTCATTCATTACTATTCATTTTTAGCCAAAAGCCATAAACCACAGCTAAAAGCCAATACGAACGCCCCCTAAGCAATAATTGTTAGAAACACATGAAATTTTGTTATGGATTGATTGGATTGCATATATACCTTTTTCCTTTGGGATGCCCAATAAAGTTCAGGCAATGTAAATGGATTGCATTTGGTAGGCCCTTGTGCCTCAAACCAACTAGGAATCTGCAGAAAAGAAAAATAGCTACACCGTCAATTTTTTTGTTATAAAGAAAAATCAATACAGGGATTTAAAATGCATAAAATGCAGGGTTCTACATCACTGCTGCATAACCTACATAAAACCTATATTCTGGTTGGAAACCGTGGAAAGGGAAACATTGTCAGGCCTCAATAATATATGAAGTTTCAGCATAAGGGCAATTCCCTATTGCCAACTATACAACTGAGAAGTATAGCAAAATGGCTTCTCAGTTCTTACTACACCTGCTATGGACAAGATGGATATTGCAAGAAAAATGGATGATAAGACTAACATGAACGCATCATATACAACAAATTGCCATACACCAAGAGATTAAACTCATTAAAGATTAAACACAAAAAATCTGCTTGGTGTAACAAGCAAAAGATTTTCATTAAATTCGTTGGATTTTTTTTAAAAAAAATTGTCCTGCAATAATCTAGGAAACTAACATACAGTACCCATAATCCCATACCAACAAGTTTGTGAATAGATCAGGATCAAGACAAGTGGCAGACTTGGCTTGGACATCAGAAACCCCTGCAGGATGAGATAATGAATCATGTGGATCAACTACTCCCAGTACAAAAGGTTGGTCCCACTTGTTCACATTAGGATCCACACCAACTTGCGCCAAATGCTCCCCCAGTTGTGGATAATAAGTATTAAATGGAGCAACCTATTAAAATAAGAGGTAAACTTTTTTTGAAGTTGTTGAAATGAGAAGTACATTTATGTTGAATCAAACTTTATATAAATGTCATGTTTTTGAAGCAGAGAAGTTTATGAAGCCAATGGGATCACATTCAATAGATCAAATTGTACAGGTTCATTATCATTTTTACTGTTATTTTTAGCATGCTAAATGCTATAGCCTTCTTCATTTCATGGAATGGTTTTTTTATCAATTCATGAAGGAGTGCTTCGAAGAATAAGCAAGGGTTAAGGACAAGTTTTAAAATAATAGATCTTGGAAGAAATTTTATTTACCGTATATCTCCATGCTTCCTAATTTTTTCCTTCCAACTGTCCATTAAGTTATTTATCATTTTATAACAACAGGATGTGGATATACAGCAGTGTATAGTTCATCGGATGAGAAAAACAGTTGATGACAAAAATATACTCACTTGTAATTTATGGTTGTCCCCGACAATAAGTGGTTGGTGATTTACTCCCAAGTAGAAGATACATTCACGACAATTGGCAATACAAATTCTTTTAGAAGCCACAATGATTTGCACTCGTTCACAATGCTCCACTTTTACCACCTGAGCATGAAAATTTTTTAGGCTTGCAAGTAGATAAGTGACAGATACTCATTTCCAGAATGTGGATAATATAGAATAAAACTATACTGAAAGCATGCATTGGAATATAGAAAGCAATAGTCTTAGGAATCTTATATTGTTACCTGATGTGTTCAATTTGACATAGAAATATAACATGGATTGTAAAATTGTGCATACATACCTTACCAATAGCACCAAGAACAATAGTGGCATCAGAACATCCATAGACAGTAGCATATTTCAGAGGAGCTAGTATGTAGATAACAGAATCATGGCAGTTCAAAACCTACAAAAAAAACAGTTTATGTTATTAATAGTAGACTGACAAAATCTCAGCTTTGAAATTCCACTGTGGAACTGACAATTGCTTTTACTTGAAAGTTGAAACTACAACACAGAGATATGAATGACCGAGCAAAACAATCTTCAGAGTGCCTCTCAATATCCATTGTCCACTACTAAAAACTAATACAAGTATTACCTTTATTGAATGCCCTTTGATATCAGATGCTTGTTTGACAACAGAAGTTTTGGAGAAACCCTCCACAAAATTTGTATTTCGGTAGTATCCAGGATTATTTGGCACAGAAGTACCAGTTGGTGAGCTGCTCTGAATTCTTGTATTTGTGACAGCATCGGCCATTGTCACATCAGGATCAGATACACTCTGTTGGCTGTTTTCCTTTGCTGTAGATTGTTCTGCTGTATATTCCAACGAAGAAGCTATATTCTGTAGAATCCAATCATGAACCTGAGCAGCAGGAACAGGAGCTGCAGGCATGTCTGGATCGGAATTTGCAAAAAAGGTAGCTGCTTGGCTTAAAGGAGTTCCTTCAGAGAACTGCAATAAAAATCCAAGGTGCTCAAACGTCTCCATTGTCAATACCTGCATATAAAGCAATGCAAATGACAGTTAGGGTCTAGGGAGTCTTCACCATAAGAATATCACAAAGCAATGCATCCGAGGTTTTTTTTAATCAGAGTAGTAGACTAGTAGTCATACATGGCAGTAATGTGGATTATTGTGTTCAGCAACAGTACACAAAAATGGATCATGCGAATTGAGATCTTCGTTCGGTGTGAACTAGCACTGTTGTACAGTCTAAGATCCTATTTATCGAAAAAGCATTTCATTTCACAAAGTAGTCTACAATATTTCATTCTCTATGCTTCCTAAGACAACCAATGTGAAGCTACCCTATCCTCAACTGCCCATAGTAATATCTTGTCTTATTCATCCTTATTTGTGTTGATCTCACAGCAGTGATCCTTGTCATTCCTTTATTTGTTTGATGAGGTTTTGATGTACATGTTACCATTTACATTAATTCAGTGGTAGCATTGGGAACTGGCAGGAGTTGCCCCCAAGTATTTTCTGCCTTTTTGAACTCAATTATCAATATAAATGGCCAAAATTCATAACTAATATTAGGGAGTTTAAAATTTACAATTTAAACATAAATATTGTATTGCCAGGAAACCAAGCATTACGTAGTATTTATAATCGTGATCTACTACACGCACATGCCAGCTTCTAGTGATAGAAATTCTCATTTTTAAGATCCTAAGTTACAAACAACTGTCTAGCATCTCTCTATGCATACAGCTTTGACTTAAGATAATGAATATCATGCAGGGGAATGACCAGGGTGCATTGATATTATTGACAGTGAACAAAAGTAATCAACTTTGTCACACAAACAACTATATTGACTTAGAAAAACAAACATTGACACTTGACAGAGCAATAGATATACTAACCATAGACTCATCACACTCTCCATCAACAGAATCTGCCAAAAGAGATAGAATATTGGCCATATGCTTTTGTAAATAAGATAATTGGTGAGCTTCTTCATCTGATTGCGAAGGCATAAACCGTCGACTATTACTGCGTACAAGCTGCAAGATGAGATAAACAAGAATTATCTGCTTAGCAAGTAACTGTCTTGGCAGGAGAAACACGGGTTACAACTTGCAAGTAACGGCAATAGCAAAAAAGAGGTATTGTAGCAATCATGAAAAGAAGCACAGTAGAACAAACCCATTCTTGCATAACTCACTGTTATGAAAAAGAGTGCCTTACGGAATTCTATATTGTACATGTAAGTATGTAACCAGCATTTGGAAGGAGAATATCAACAATAGGGGAAAGACATGATTATAGGATTGATATTATAATCTATTAGAAATAGAAAAGGGATGCACCACGGGTCAGGCTTCTCAAATTTAAGAAGCAGGCCTTGTTACAGAAGTGCAATGAAATTGTTGCATTAGTTTGTGTAAACAAGTTGCAGTACATTTTGTGCTGCAGTGCTTTCTCAACTATTACAACATTTGAATCAACTACTGCACGAAGCATCAACATTTGGTTTCACTACCTATCTAATGTTACGGGCTTACAGAAGCCCATTTGAAACACTGTGGTGATTGCAAAGTTACAGTTGGAAAGAGCACGTTTTGAAGCACAACATTACCAATGAGCTACTGCAACATTGCGAATCAACTACTAAGAAAAGCTTCCATATTAACCAAGTGTTCTAGCTACCAATCGACCTGATCAATGATCAAAGCATCAAATACCCCATTTCCCACTAACCCCCAGCAGTCACAAACTGCGATTGGTGGTAAAAGACTAACATTACAAATTTACAATATAATGCGCAAAAATGCAATTCTGAATACATACTGATAAGAAACTAATGCTAAGGAGCAAAAAAAAAAAAAAGGTCAAAGCTCTCTCGTGTTCTTATGAAGTGGCAATCACATTGAAAAGTTCACACCTTCATTGGTCGCTTCAAATGCATTTCATATGAAACCGAATTTGAACTAGACTATCAATCATTCAAACATCGTTTTAGACTAATAGGCTTTTGGCCCATCTCTTAAACAAGCATCATTTCAGCAATGGATGTACCACAACATTATCATTTCTTACTCTTATATAGAAATCAAATCCATGTCCCAGACTCACAGCCTAAATCCACAGGAGCATAGAATTTCCCACCAAAAATCCACTGAAATGAATCACTCGGTCACTCCAAATCCAACACACACTAATCATAACCGGATGCTACCAACCGTAGCGCCACGCGGAGAGCGATCGGAACCTGACCTGGATCGGGGAGAGTGCGGAGAGGTAGCCGTCGAAGGCGGAGGTGGAGGGCCATACGTCGGCAACGGCGGGCGAGTCCTTGTGGGCGCGCGGCACGAGGCGCTTGTAGGACTGGATGTACAGGAACAGGAGCACGTCACGGAGGTCGGCGTCCCCCGCGCCGTCGTCGCCGTCGGAAGGGAGCACCGCGGCGAGCGTCCCGAGCGCTAGCGTCGCCTGCTCGGCGGAGATCTGCAGCGCCTCCGCTAGCGCCGCGGCGCCCACGCGCCCGCCGCCCCCCTGAGACGCCGCAAGCTTCTCCTTGAGCTGGGCCAGGGTCTGCGTCAGCGTGCCCTCGGGGAAGACCAACTTGGGGATCGGCAGGAGCCCGTGCTCGAACGTCTCCCGCCGTGGCCGGAGGACCGGGGATGCGGTCGTCGCGGATGCGCCCGCGGTGGCGGCGGAGGTCGCCGCCGGCGACGCGTCGAGGGGCTTGTCGGACATTGCAGCGCGAGAAGGGAGGCAGTGGAGAGAGATCTGAGAGCGAAAAGTGGAGACGGTGAAATGAAGGTGGCTCGTGTAATATTTTCCACGCTTTTTTCTATTTTTTTTCTTTATTTGAAAAGGGTTTGTTCTTTTGGCTTATATTTTTTAGCTATAACTTATAACTTTTAAACTGTTAGTAAAAGAGAGTATAAAGTAATAGAAACTCATGTATAATTTTAACCGATATAAATGGAGTCACTATAGTGTGTACTATAATTAATTTGTAGACTCGCCTTAAAAAGATAATCCGTTTGAAAACTAGTTATTATAGAAAAATAAAAAAACAACTTTTAGAAGTTGAAAAGAAGAGGCTATTTGGCTTCAGCTTTTAGCTTTGACTTATGAATAATAACAGTTTGTAGAGAAGATTGGAGAGAGACACTCGCGTGCGATTTTGGCCAATATAAATGAAGTAGATATAGTGTGTATTACAATCAATTAGCATACCTCACCTTGAAAGACATTTTGTTTGAAAGCTAAGTATTGTAGAAAAGCTATTTACTATATAAAATCAATTTTTAGAAGCTAATATGAATAGAGCCATGGGCTACTAAGGGTGGAAGGTTGTCCCTCTGACAGGTCGGTAGGGGTCTGGGGTCCACATGTCATGATCAGTATTGGTTTGGGCTGGAGTTTGTACTTAGTAGGGCGGGATTTAGGGAATTTTAAACATAATAATAATTTTTTATTAATGTTACACTTATATCATCGCTTAAAAATTACCAAAATAACCTTCTATCACCATTCGAAAACGAAGATAGAGGTTGTTGCCATTTGAATTTGGGATAGAGCTTCTATCGCAAAAACTCTATCGTTAAACTAATGAATAACAATATGACACATCGGCCCACGATCTCTGTTGCCATTTCAAATTTAAAGGCCAAAAACATCTTAAATGCATAACAATTCGGTAAAAAAAGGAAAGATGCGAGGAGAGGGGAAGAGAAGAAGAGAGCAAGATAATGAGTGATTTCTATATCATAGAGGTGAATTTTCGGTTTCTTAGTAGATTTCATTTTGAAACCACGGTAGGTTAGCAAATAAAATGATTAGATGTGTAGTTATATTAGGTAGTGAGTAGATGTGTAAATAGTGTGGTTGTAGATATATAGTTGTCGGACCTCGGAGCGCTGACTCCAGATCCTCTGTGTAAATCGCATTAGTTCAGAATCATCTAGTGCACACAACGGTAATAGGGATACATATCATGCACAAAATGACAACTTTATTAAATAAAAGAGTACGATCTTCTGACAAAGGTTTACATCAATGCTCATTAGCAACAATAATAAAGGAAAAAAGAAACAGCAGAAGCAAACTGATAAAGCGAAGCTTAAGCCTGCCCATAGGTAGATGACAGTAAAACACAGCCTATTTATCTTGGTCCTCACCGTAGTCGAATTTATCCTCCTCTGAGATGATGATAGAAAGGGTGAGTACAAACTCATACCCCGCAAGTCACACAGGAAAACACAATATAATGGTAAAGGCAACAAAAGAAGGCTTATATGGTTATTTGAGCATAAAACAGCATTTAATGAAACACAATAAATAGATTAAAATTACTGAATTTAATACTATAAGTAAAAAATGTAATTTAATAAAATATTACCATTAGTGCAGGCACCACCTAGCACTAACCTAACCGCGGGTATTCCACCTGGACCATTTTAGGAGGAACAAAGTCTAATCCGTAAAAAACTTTACTCAGTATGTCCATGACCGTGGGCACGGCCAGGGAAAAATCTTTCGGGTTGCAAAAATTTGGAGGGGCGAAGGAGGCAAGAGCGAAATTTGAATTTGTCGGAAATTTTTAAAAAATTTGAATTCAACACCGAAACACTACGAAATCATAACGAAATCCACCCGAATTCTGAGCGAAATCTGGGTGAAAAATGACCGAAAACTGACCAAAATCTCAACCAATCCAACAAGAACAGCCAACCTAAGCAACAGTTTGGCAAACTTCTCCATTATCAACAGTTTGGCACCAATCCTCCCCGAGCAACAATTTGGCAAACTTCTCCATTATCAACAGTTTGGCACCAATCCTCCCCGAGGAACAGTTTGGCAAACTTCTCCATTATCAGCTCCATATCTGCAACCAATCCAACAAGAATAGCCAACCTAAGCAATTCTTGAAGAAAAATTGAAACAAAGAAACCAGCATTGCGAGCTGCCGTCAAACAAACGAGTATTGAAATTTTCCATATGAAGCAACTTGTGTCATCAAATGTGTAGCGTACCTTGCCTAATTTCTCAAATGAATCTGCTCGCCGAGGGAGAAAGCCTTGCACTGCCTCAGGTGCCACATTCATAAGCCTCGGTGCCTCAGGTGCACATGAGCTCTAGCGAGATGGGGCACCGAAAGTACCACGGCACCTGCACCCCCGCCGTGTCCAAGCCCAGCGCCAACAACACGCCTTGGATCAGCTCTGCCCTCGATTTGGATCTAGCTCGCGATGGAGATGTGATCCGCGTGCGTGCGTGGGGTGGACGGGTGGTGGCGGCCCGGTAGGTGGAATCGTGGAGAGGAGAGTGGACTGGGGACTCGCTCATCTTCCTCGCCTTGGCCGCCGCCCGCCGATCGTTGGCTTCTTGCTCGCCGTCGCCGCTCGGTGTCGATGGAGGATTTGGGAATTGAGAATGGGGTTAGGGTTACGAATGGGCTTACGGACGAATGCGGACTGGCCGAGGTGTTTGGCACGACCGCGCGAGACTGGGCCTACGCTGGGCCACTGGCTTATGCGATGCGGTGCGGTGCGGCTCCGTATTCAATATTTCAAATACGCGCGAAATATTTGGCTGAGACGGCATTTTTTTGGTACGCAGCGAAAGGGCCGAAATTTTGGTTATTCGGCGAAATTTCGAACGAAAGAACTTTCCCTGGGCACGGCTATCCAGGATAGATGATACACTCTGCAGAGATTGTACAGTTTTACCCACAAGATATGATTAACACATTATGTCGGCCATTACACGTTTCCTTGAACGTATGACTGAGTAACCATAACAAGGACTTTATAAAGCTAAGCCTTCAACCTGACCACACATCCACTAAGGTTTTACTCCCAATAAGGAATTCACCAGATTAGGGTCTCTTCTTGTGCCATGTGAGACTTCCTATGGCCTACGCCATACTCACATTGAGCCTATAGCGAGCCTCGGATTCGGACCCGCTAATTAGTTAGCCAGAACTGTTCCTTACCAGTTTTATGGTAATACGGTTTGGCTTTGTAGCAGTAACTCACAGATTAGTCCTTAATTGACTTAGGCTCTAACCACGTACCCCTTGTGCCTAGTATCCACGTTGAGCCACCGAGCTGCAATGTATACTAGTAAGCACCAACCACCTTAACCATGGCCTCAGTCTCAACCAAGTTTTATATTTTACTTTGAAATATTTCATAGACTTTATCGACTCCCCAAGTTCAAGAATACATTTTAAAAGCTCATCATTTCATGTAAAAATGTTATCTCAACCTTAAGTTATATATATGCAGGTCTAACCATTTGCTACAGAAATTCTCTAGCCATACTAGTGTACTAACTAGAGTTTTGATCTAAGGTGCCAAAGTACAAGAATTTGAAAAGTCAAAGGAGTCATACCAATTGGAAATTTAACTAAAGTAAAACTAAATTTAAAATAATGAAAATAGAAATTAAGCATACAATATAATTTAAAAATAGCATAAATTTATTTGTAAATTGTGATCAATATGTTCAAGGATGTGTGACTTACCATGCTCGGCAGTTTGATGCGAATCGTCGTTGTAAATTTTTTCAAAATCATCGTAGTGTACACGTGAAAATAACTATTCAAATTCAAGTAAACTAAAATTTAAAACAATACAAAGTTGGATAGATCTCGATTTTAGATGAATTTAGAAATTTAAACAGGCGCAATCGTAGTTAGGATGAAAAAGAACAGGCTCCTAAAAGTTTTAATCTTAAATTAAAAAACTAAAATTTTTAGAATTATTTTTTAAAGAAAAAGATATTTATGACGTCAGTAGGAAATTTAAAGTATTATTTTTCTAAAGAAAAACAAAATTATGATATCAACAAGGAAATTGGATTTTCAGCAGAATTAAATTTCTAAAGGAAATACTGATTTATGATGTCATGCTGACGTCAGCCCCACACATAGCAGGTGACGTGGCAAATTTTGCTGACATGGCATGGGTACGGCTCTGTGCTGATGTTGCATGCCACGTGGTGGCCACGAGGACTTATGCCATGAGGTGGCATGCCACGTGGTTCCACGTGGGTGTGCAGTTGGACGAGACGGCTGGGGTGACGTGTGGCTGTCGTGTGGCGGCTCGGTGCTGAGGTGGAACGCCATGTGATGGCCACCTCAGTTGTGCCATCTGACATGAGCTTGCTGGCGAGTGGCAGCGGTCGACGAGTGGCGCAATAGAAAGAACATAGTGAGGGGAGTGCACTGGTACATGATTGCATTAACAGGAGTGGTTGGAAAGGGGTCAATGACGAGGTTTGGCGGTGACGGCACTCGGTCTTCGGTCAGTGATCACCGGTGGTGGTGGGGTCGTCGAGCTTCACCGAGACGTAGGGAAGCTAATGGAGGCAACGGTGCTCCTCGGGGGTGGCTGAGGTTGCGGTGATTGCTTGTCAGAGATCGCCGAAGCTTTGCGGAGATGGGAGCACAGCGGTGAGCGATTCAAAGTTGAGGAAGGGATTCGAGGGTGACGAGGTGTGGTGTGGGGGCTGAGGGTGCTCGAGGCCCCCTTATATAGCCTCGGGGGTGGACCATGATGCGGCAATTGCTCGCCATGATTGCAATGGCAAAATTTTAGGCGGGAAGGAGAAAGGAAAGGGGAGGCAGGAGAGGAAGGAAGAAGGGCTGAGATTTGGGGAATTTGACTCGGCGGTGTGCGTGGTTTCCAAAGCCAAAGAAAGGGTGGAGGGAATGGGTCGGACTTGGCGGGAATTCCAGCGCCAGTGAGAAATGAAAAGAGTGGGAGGAAAGAAGGAAGGAGGCAACATGGCAGGAAAGATTGGCCTGACAGGTGGGGCCCACCCATCGATGAGAGTAAGAGAGGAGAGGAGAGAGGCGGCAGGGCCGACGCGGGACGTGGCCGCATCTCGGCCGTCCATGCGTTGATCCGGAAGGCAGAGCAGGGGTGATGGGGATGGTTTGGGCGGCGACGTGGGTTTATCCTGGTCGTCCACGTGTCGCCCAGGTGGTGGGCGGGAAGGAAACCCAAGAAATCCAAATAAGGGCTAGAAAGTAGCAGGAAACTCCAAATAAATTCCATAAAATTTCTAAAAATTTAGAAAAAGGTAAGAAACCTAAATAAAATATTTTTAGCTTAATTTGAACACAATTACACATTTAATTTTTATAGCTTACTCTCTAGGCTTAATTTAAGGATTTTAAAAACCAGGAAAATCTAATAAAATAAAATAAAATAAGAACACAAATTTTGAGGATGTCACAAACCTACCCCCTTAAGAGAATCTTAACATCGAGATTTAGGATGGCTAGCAAAATAGATGGGGATGGTTGGCCTTCAAATCGTACTGACTACTTCTTTCAGCTACTGCAATTCCCTAAGCTGTCACAATGTGAACCAAAAAGGCTACTTCTTTCAGCTAAAATTCACACTTGTTGAACTTAGCATAGAGTTGATGCTCTCTCAACTTATGTATGATTATTCGTAGGTGATTTTCATGCTCCATCTTATTCTTAGAGTAAATGAGAATATCATCGATAAAGATCACCATGAATTTATCTAGGTATTCTATGAACACCTTATTCATCATAGTCATGAAGTATGTCAAAGCATTTGTCAGTCTAAAAGATATGATAGTGAACTCGTACTGACCGTAACGAGTGGAGAAGGCGGACTTGGAGATATCCTTCTCTTTGATCTTCAGCCGATGGTAGCCTGATCTTAAATCTATTTTAGAGAACACACTAGCTCCCTTCAGCTGGTCAAACAGATCATCGATCCTGGGCAGAGGGTACTTGTTCTTGATAATGACGTCGTTAAGAGCTCAGTAGTCCACATATATCCTCATACTGCCATTTTTCTTCTTGACGAAGAGAACGGGTGCACCCCAAGGAGATGAACTTGGTCAGATATAACATTTGTCCTCTAGTTGTTAGATTTACTTTTTCAGCTCGCTAACTCATTAGCCGGCATGCAGTATGACTTCTTGGAGATAGGGGCTATACCAGAGACTAAGTCGATAATGAACTTCGCGTCCCTATTAGGTGGCTTTCCTGGCAAGTCTTCTGGAAATACATCTAGGCATTCTCACATGACTTGTACTTGTTCAAAGCCTTGGAGTTGGTTAAGGATACACTCTTCTGCCCTTGGGATTACTGGTGCAAAGTTCACTTCTACTCGCTATTCATTAGCAAGGGTGATGGATCAGATGGCACAGTTGATTTGACCTTTATTCTGGGATAAATAATTCATTCCAAGAATGATATTCAAACCTTGAGAGTATAAGACCATCAACTATGCTAGGAAGGGTACTCCTATGAGCAAGTTCACCTTTGGGCACAAGGTTTCGGCTCTCATATCAACTCCTAGGTATTGGACTAGCATGGGGTGACTAAGAGGAATCAAACCCAACCCATTTTTAACTACAAAAGCCTTTGAAAAAAAGTGGGATGCTTCAAAAGCAAACAGAACTGAATCTAGTACTGAATTTACTAGAAATGTACCAAAAACGATGTTTGGTGCATCTTGTACTTCCTCAGCTGTGACGTGATTCACATGTCCCTTCATGAAGTTCTGGGGCTTCTTGAAAGTTTGCCCCAAGCTCTAACCTCCTGCTCCGGTACCTGCTGCGATCTAAAGCTTCTTTGGACAAGACTTGGCAAAATATCCCATCTCCTTACAATAAAAGCAAGTCACCCCGTCGGATGCGGTTGGGTTCTTCTGCACTTGCCCTCCAATTGGTGCATTGTGAAAGGCTGCGGATTAGGCAGTTGGCTGGACGAGGTGCCCGGTTCACTATGGGCCTAAAGCTGCTTGAGTGTGGTAGGGTGCCATGAGCCTTTGGGATATTGCCAAGGTTAACCTTCTGAGTGTCCATCCTCCTCTTCCTGTTCTCAATCTCCACCTGCTTGCCTTCCCGATGGATGGCCTTGCTGACGAGCTGGTGGAAGCCAGTGTAGTCATTGGAGATCAACTGCACTGCTATGTTGTCATTGAGGCCCTCTAGAAATCTCTCCTGCTTAGCATCATCGGTGGCCACATCCTCGGGAGCGTACCGCGCTAATTGATTAAACTTCTATAGGTACTCATTCACGGTATGCCCTCCTTGGCATAGAGCCCTAAACACCTTCTTCTTTAGGGTAATGGTACCGACAGGGATTTGGGCCTTGCGGATGTTGTGTACAAACTCATTCCATGAAATAAGTTGCGCATTGGCATGAGTGGTAGTGAAGGTATCCCATCACTCGGAAGCAGGACCATTTAACTGATGGGAGGCGAATAGGACTCGCTCTAAGTCACTGTATTGTATGATATCCAGCTTCTTCGCAATGGCTCAAAGCCAGTCATCTGCGTCCATTGGGTCAGAACTGCTGCTGAAAGTTGGAGGATGCATTCTCAAAAATTCAGACAAGTGGGACTGCGGTGCTTGAGCTGATGGTGGTGGAGCATTTTGAGCAGGGTTGTTGATAGTCTGTCCCTGGTGTTCACCATCTGTTTATCACTTCTCAAAGATTAGAGGAAGATCGGAAGAGGCTAAGAGGGGTTTATATGCCAATCCCAAAACAAGCATGGAAAGCACGTTCAAACAAATGGGTAATTTAGCAAAAAGCAACTTTTATTAATATTAATATCTTAAATAGGCTTGGGACAGTTGACAAAGGAATAATAGCACACAAATAACATTTATCTATTCTAGTGGTCCATATCTATGGTACTCTATGGGGCTGATTTAAACTGGGCTAGGTATTTTTTCTTATCACCAGTGCGACACCTCTCAGGTGACGGCTCGAAGTTGGCTCCGGTAACTTATGACGTCGTATGACTTATGACGTCATAAGCAAGGAAATTTTGGCATAAGCAAGGAAATTGGATTTTCAGCCAAATTAAATTTCTAAAGGAAATAATGACTTATGACGTCTTGCTGACGTCAGTCCTACATGTGGCAGGTGATGTGGTAGATTTTGCTGACATGACATGTCACATGGCTGCCACATGGTGCTGACATGGACCTGTGCCATGAGATGGCATGCCACGTGTTGGCCATATGGACGTGTGGTTTGACGAGGCAGCCGGGGTGAGGCGTGGCTGCCGTATGTTGGCTTCGTGCTAAGGTGGAACACCATGTGGCGGCCACCTCAGTTGTGCCGTCTGATGTGGGCCTACCGTCGAGTGGTGGCGTGCGAAAACCAATGGTTGCCGGTGCTATGGCGAGCGGCGGCGGCCAGCGAGTGGCGCAATAGAAAGAGGGGCGCTTTGGTACACAATTGCATTACCAGGAGTGGCTGAAAGGGGTCAACGGCGAGGTTTGGCGACGGCGGCGCTCAGGCTCTTGTAGGCGGGATGCTTCGGCGGTGATCTCGAGCGGTGGAGGGTCATTGAGCTTCACCGAGGCGTGGGAAAGCTTATGGATATGGCGGTGCTACTCGGGGGTGGCCGAGGCGGCGGAGATTGCTCGTCGGAGATCGCCGAAGCTTTTCGGATGCAGGAGCACGGTGCTAAGATGATTCAAAACTCAAGGGAGGGATTCGAGGGTGATGAGGTATGGTGTGGGGGCTGAGGGTGCTCGAGGCCTACTTATATAGCCTTGGGGGTGGACCATGGTACGGCAATTGCTTGCCATGATTGCGGCGATGGAATTTTGGCAGGAAGGAGAAAGGAAAGGGGAGGCGGGAGAGGAAGGAAGGAGGGAAAGATTTAGGGGATTTGACCCGATGGCGTGCGTGGTTTCCAAAGCCAAGGAGAAGGCGGAGGGAAGGGGCCAGATTCAGCGGGGATTCGGCGCCAGCAAGAAAGGAAAGAGGGGGAGAAAACATGGAAGGAGGTGGCACGACGGGAAAGATGGGCCTGATGAGTGGGGCCCACTAGTCTGCAAGAGCAAGAGAGGAGAGGAGAGGGACGGCGGGGATAGGCCGACGTGGGACGTGGCCACACCTTGGTTGTCCATGTGTCGGTCTGAGAGAAAGGCAGAGCGGGGGCAGTGGGGATGGTTCGG
Organism: Melocanna baccifera; assembly: GCA_036346265.1. Taxonomy (NCBI): domain Eukaryota; kingdom Viridiplantae; phylum Streptophyta; class Magnoliopsida; order Poales; family Poaceae; genus Melocanna; species Melocanna baccifera. Next base: position 4,951,381 of record CM070692.1, read on the forward strand.
GTGGCGAGGTGGGTGCATCCTGGCCATCCACATGTCGCCTAGGGAGGTCGGTGGGAAGGTTTAAATTATAATTTTTACTTTCTTTTTAGAAAACCCAAGAAATCCAAATAAGGGCTAGAAAATAGCAGAAAACTCCAAATAAATCCCAAAAATTCCTAAAAATTCAGAAAGGCAAGGAACCCAAATAAAATATTTTTAGGTTGTTGAACACAATTACACATTTAATTTTCATATCTTACTCTCTTGGCTTAGAAATAGGGATTTTAAAAGCTAGGAAAAATCTAATAAAATAAATAAAAGCAAAAATTTTTGGTATGTCACAATAGTTATTTAGGATAGTATGTGTAGGGTGAATTATTGTAGAACTATTAATTTCTCCTAGTTGTAAGTTAGAGTGCATTGATTTGTTTTGTATTATTAGAACTGGTAATTATGTATATTCAGAACATTGAGACTAGAATATATGTAGGATCCCTATTAACTTTGTGCACTACATAGATGAAACATCCATGGTAAACTAGATTTTTACAAGACATATAGAATTGGTTGTCTTTCTTTACGGTGTTGTAGGTTAGGAAAATCCTCCTATGTAAACTTATTTTTGAGTAATGGATTTGTTATCTGGTTTATTTCACTTTTATTTAATCTATTGAGTAGCTATTGTTAACATCAGATTATTTATCAAATTAATTGATAGGTATGACTGAACGAGTAGCTTTTGAAATAACTATGGAGAAAGAGTTCCACGAATGGGTGTAGAAGGAGTCGATTTGCACGATTTTGCCTCTGTGACAGCCAATTTGTCAAATGCAGAGCAGTGTCCATGGGGCACTGCTATGAGATGGTTGTACCAGTTATTCTCACTGGATTATGTGTTGCACAACCTGAAGTTGTATGAACAAATCCTACACACCATGTAATTTGCACATTTATTATGAAGTGTATGTCATGCTTGAACTGATGTTTGTTTAAATAAAAATCATGAATGCAACCTAAGGCACACTACTCAAATTCTCTCTTTAATTGTTTGTTATTATTTCAAAACTACTAAAGAAAAAAAGAAGAAGAATTATTTATAAATAATATATTTTAATTAGAAAAATGTATTATTAAAAAATAAAAATCACTTGTCGCTATTTCAACTAACGTCCGAACCTCTATCGCTATTTGAATTAATGACAAGGTCTTTATCGCCAATGAATTGGCAATAGAGACTATGTTGCCAATTCAGTTGATGACATAATCTTGATTGCCAAATGAATTGACGACAGGGTCTTTGTCATCAAATCATTTGGCGATAGAGACCTGCAAACTGCTACATATGATTGTCGCCATTCAAAATGGCGATAGCACTCTGTCACCATTCGAAATGGTGACAGTAGGTTATTTCTATTTTTTTTAAAAAAAAGAAGGTATGTTTACTTAATATTACTAAAAATATATCATTTTAAAAAATGGGATTCAGGTGCTTCGTGGAGGAATGCTTGGTTGCTACCACGAGTGGGAGCGGTGGGACTGCAAAGTGGACACGAGCTTGACCGGAGTCCGTTATTCAATGGCTAGGATTAACGAAGAAGAGGTTAGAACATTGTGAACCTTTGTCTTCAAATGTTGACACATTAGTCTAGGCAGTCAAAGGACCCATCTGGATCAGAATATTTTCAAATGTATTAGGGAATAGGGCCTTGCTTTTTAGGGCTCAAAGGGGTGAGCTTTTTGATGGACTAGACTGGGCTCTCTAAAATGAGCCATGCTTAAATATGAGTAGGGTTCGATTGGGTTTGCTGAGAAATGGGTTGGGTTGGGTTGATAAAAATGGTTGGGAAAGGATTTTGACCTGAGGACCAGCCCACCAAAAATGACAAGAGCTCCATCCGATTCGCTAGAAATTGCAGGAGGGAGAGATGAGGCACAAAAGATCTAATCGTAGGGAGTAGAAGCCAAGTGGCGGAAGAATCAAGCTCCAAATAGAACTCTCTTTTTGAGGAGTGATGAATCAAGTAACGACAGTTATGATCAGATGAGAACGAGGAAGAAGAATAGGGAGAATAGAAAAGAGGAGGTAGCATCATAGCCATGATCCGGTCATCGATGAGAGAGGCAGTGTAGGCTTGGCCAGTTGGGCCCCTCACTTGTCACAAACTATGGCTGCCATGATCATAAACCTCTCAAAAAGAAAATTAGCAGAGGGAATTGTAGTACAATATAGATAAACAAAAGCATGAGAAAGGTGGGTTGAACTTGCAGGAGGGCATTAGTAGGTTGTAGAGGGAAAAGGCACCATATCTTAAATGAGTATTTGCTTTAGTTTAAATGTACTGGCCTAAGGGTTCATAATGAGGGTAGGATAGGATTAGGTGTTTTGCTTAACCAAGATAGGATTAGGTGTTTTGCTTAATGGTGTTGGTCTAGATGTGTTTTATTATCTTTTGGTGGGTCGAACGAGAGTTGGGGCCAACCCTTAAAGATGTGGGGCTGGGGTAGGGTTTGAGTGGGTCCTTGGCCCATTATTAGGCCTAAGCATCGATTCATGTGTTTCCAAAATGGATTGTGGAACATTTGCAAAGCAATAGGGATGACGGCTAGAAAGTCCTAGATCCACATCCATGAGAAGTGGTTGCTTTCTTCCTCCCCTGATTAGCATATCAATCAAAGCAGGGTGCCTAAACTAATTACAGTGTGAGCTTCTCAGACAAACGCAAAACCCAATGTGGATCTAGATTAGATACACACTATTTCTTCTAAGTTTAGGTTTATCACCCCCTGTCAATAATCCTCATATTCAACCAAGAGAATATGAACTAGCAAAGCCTAGCAAAGCTTCAACCACATATACAGCTTTGGCTTCCTTGCCTCGAACACCTAAACTAGAGTAACTACTTGGAGGATTGTGAATGGGACATGAACTAATATAAAAACTAAGGCCGCAAACTATATTTGTCATGGTGGCTCAACAAGCATTGCAATGTGCTTGAACATCTAGAGCTAAGAATATTTTTGAGGAATTAGACTAAAATCTACCTATTGAAGCAACAACGGCTAGCAAAAACATTCTTGGAATTGATCCCTCTACACGACTCAAGTCCAAGAAAATAAATAAAACAAATTGAGCAATGTCATCGGCTATATTGCCACCACATCCACTTGAGCCATTAGTCATCAACACCATCACCTCTACCATCGGCCCAACATGTGCTTCCAGTCGAGTCGTCACACGGGAGCCACCATAGGTTGTTGGGAAGCCTCACCTGAGGTCACCTTTAGAACGAATCAGTACTCAGAGGTCACACCAGAGGCTATGATGACTCTGGTGATGATGTAAGGAGGGGGTGGCTCGATCTTCACAATATAGGATTATAGATAACTAGCTCGTGCAACCTAGCAATTGATGTGGCCAACCACCATTTCTATACGGCAACCTGTAGCACTTAAATTACTCAACCACATGCTAAGGCCTTTATCTACTCGCTATCATGGAGTAGACATATTCAAGCAATCCTAAAGAATCATAACAACAATAGAGTGGCAACTCAAAAATAACATCTAATCCCAATTGATGGTAGAAATGACTCACACATAAGAGGAACAAGTGTTCTACTAATTCTCTCAACCATGAACTTATGAATACATCGAGAGGTGCCCCATATTTATAGGGATACATGACTTGATGCCTAAGAAAAAAATAATGTAAGTGCTTACATCGTGGCTACACGATCTTTTGTGATTACACGATTTTCTATGGCTATGATGACATATGTGCTTACATCACATTCATGATGATTTTACGTGGCTATGATGATATATGCACTTACATCACATTCATGATGATTTTCTGTGGCTACACGATCTTTTGTTGCTATGATAACATATGCGTTTATATCACATTCATGATGATCTTATGTGGTTATGCTTTCCATGACTCCCGTGCTTCTTTTTCATTCCTGTCTTTTCTTTGAATATGAGGATACATAAAATGAAAGCATTAGGTAGCGATCAATTCTCATGAGGATGAAAGTAGCGATCATCCACTGCCCTAACCCTTGTCATTGGTCCAATTGGAGCTTGTATAGTTTGTTCATGTAACATCCTGATTTTCAGAGTTTATTTGAAGCTTTTTTTTAAAAAAAATCATAATTTGGTTTTTTCTAGATTTAATAAAAGCTTAAATTAAATTTTTAATGATTAAAAGAATTTAATATGACTAAAATAAATATTAACATTTATTGCAAGTATTTTATTTGGGTTCTTTGTGTCTGAAGAAATTTTCTGTGAATTTTTTGGATTTGTTTGCTATTGTCCAGAGCACATTTGATTTTATTTGAATTTTTGAAATAGAAAAAAGTGCCAAAAATCCTAAAATAGTAACGGCTCGGCTCATTACTGTTCCTCCCAGCCCACTAAACATCAGCCATCCGATTTCCTTCCACCTCGTGTTAGCCATCTGAGCCGTGATCCGCACCGACTGTTGGATCTTGCCTAGGACACATGTCAGCCATCCGAGAGGCTGAGTCAGCCACCCATTGATCTGCGCTTGGGAGGGGGCTAAATCTGCAAATAAAATGCCAAGGGGGCCATATTTGCAAATAAAAGGCATGAGGGGGCCACAAAACAAAATAATTCTGAATTGGCAAACTTAGCCCCTCTCATGTTGTGCATGCTTTTAGTTTCCATTGCACAAGTTGTTTACTATGCGCTAGTGAAAACCACTTGTGTTATTCTTTGCCTACATGAGCCACTTTGGTCTTGTTATATCTTAGCGGATCACTCACTTCCTTGGGGATTTCTTGCTAATATAAGCCTTAAAAGGATTCAATGACCTAATACCGCATGATAAAAGAACTTATAAGCGATCACGTGACACATATTGAGGACTTGTCTCTCAATTGCTATTATTTCTTCATCCAATTAGATACCTTGCAATCGTTTTGGAACACTATTCGAGATTACAACGCTTGCATATCTAGAATTGTAAGTCTCACCTTACTTGGTAGATCTTGCTGCCATGGAGGACAGTGGACCTCACAGAGGAGGACGGGTGCGGCTCATAGGGCGTCGGTGAGAGCCAGAGTTGGCGGTGGGAGATCGTCTTTTAGGGGGGAGCGAGGGGTGAGGTAGCTGTAGAGGTGGCACATGGGTGGAGGATGAGTACTTGAACTGTAGCTTAGGTGGAGGAGGACAAGTATAGCGGCCATGGTTGAGTAAAGAGAGAGAAAAGAAAGGTAGCGTTCATTGACCTATAGGCCTAAGAGTTTAAGAAGAGGGTGTTTGGTTCGCGGTACTAAGTTGGATGGAACGTCTTGTTGAGATGGTGTAGTTCTTTCGATTTTATTGAACGATATGAATCAACTAAATGAAACCATCTCGTTCGCAATGGAACCATTCCATCTCATGAACCAAACAACCATAAAGTTTTTACACATAATCGCTACTCCATCTTCACATGGACTTTCACCTTGACAAAACTAGCTAAAGGGGTTATTTTATTTGATCCGGTTTTAATAATTCATGGTGTGTAATACACAATATTTTTAGTTTAGGGGTCAGTTCATATAGACTTTTGACTTTGATTTATGAATAATAACAACTTGTAGAGAAACATTCGTGTGTGATTTTGATCGATATAAATGAAGTCGCTACAGTGTGTACTACAATCGACTAGTAAACACCGTCTTAAAAAGATACTCTATTTAAAAGCTACGCGCCGTAGAAAAGCCATTTACTTTTTTAAAACATCTTTTAAGCCAATATAAACAAGGCATTTGTTCGAAAGAAGCAGAAAATTATGGTCTAGCGCCCATTCTAACTGGGTTGGCAAAAGCGCTTTAGGCAACACAAAGACCAATTTGAACTCAGAAACCTAGGTTTGCCAACAACGTTCGTCGCACTGGCCAAACGCCGATAGACCAAGCTCTCACACACTCCAAGCTACATGGTTGCTATCCAAGAACACACCGATACAACGGGGGTCTATGGACTCGAACCACATGTGGTGCGCGTGCCCGACCGGAGTCCAGCTCGATCGCTTCCGTGCACGATGGAGAGAGAGATAAAAAGAGACCCGCATGCAAATCATTTAGGAAATTGCTAAACAACACTCGAATGTTTTTTTAACTCAAAGTACTCAGATTTTGAATCCCCTAGACACCTCCTATAATATCTTAGGATCCAAACCGGTTTAGGTCTAACCCTATTATGGATAAGCCACGCACACATAACAACCTGCTTGCGTTTTCGTCCTCGTTTCATGCAAAACAGTTAACCGGAGGTTATTACCAATGATGTCTATGGGTTTATATGTTGGTATTTCTTATGCTAAACTAGTAAGGTGTGACTAATCCACATCTTCTTGTGCACACACACCCATAAGCCATCATGTGCCCAATTTTATATGGGCCGAGGTGTCACACCTCTTTAAAAAAATCCCACCTCCTTAAAAAATCTGAGTGCTCTAAAGTCCGAACCACAAAAAAACACTTGAATCCCCCTAGACACCTCCTCCAAAAACTATTCAAAAAATTTGAGTACTCTGAACCATAAAAAACACTCATTTGTCTAGACATCGCCAAAAATCTAAGTATTCCAAAACCAAAAAAATAAAAGTGCCCCTACGACACCTCCGAGGAATATGCAGCCCACCATGTCTGTGAGCAATGGGACACGTGTCGTGTGCTCGGTGTTGCTTTGGGAGAAAAGCGCACAACGTTTTTGCGTGTGACATCTCCAAGTTGTGCTGTTTCTTCCGTGGCTCCTAGTTTCTTTTAGGGGGCGTTCGGAATGGTGTTGGCTTATGATTTTTTTACTGTAGCTGGTTTATTTTTTTTACTGTGGTGAGTTGGCTTATTTGACATAATTAAATTTAAAAAATTTAAAAATAGAAAAAACATATTAGCCCATCACGAACAATGCAAATGAATACAAGGGAAAAAAGAAAAGATAAAAAAGTTTAAAAAATCTAAAATTTTTTAAAAAAGATGAAATTATTAAATAGTAAAAAAAAGTAAAAGTCAAAAATAAAAGCAAAATGCAGCCCTGCCCACCCGGCCTCTATTCTCCTGTGGCACTTTGCTTCTTGCGCTTTTCCTTTTCTGTTAGCGCATTTGTTCTGTAGTAGCGTAGGCCAGTGTAGAAATGCTTCAATTTACATATATCTTCTTGTATTTAGATTTCTGTTTTTGGAGTACTTCCCCTCTTGTTTATATAGTAATTTTAATACTTTATTTTGATTCTATCTTAATAATCCGCTTGGAACATAGGATTTTGTAATACATTTTATTCTTAAGAAATTCCCACATACTAAATAGGACCTTAATTAATTCATGGTGTGTACCATTCCCAGACTACAAGCGTGATACATTGGTGTCTTTTGTGCCAGTGATATATTTGTAGGTCCAATTCACATGTTAGCGAGACGGGATAATCAGAATTAGAGATATCGAAATTTCTAATACCAACTTACCAAGTAGTTTTTAAAAGAATCCCAAATAAAACTGAAAATCCATAGGCAGTGTTTTTGTACGTACCAATAATCTTGTATTAACTCTGTCAATTATCAACACGTACTCGACCAGACCATGCCGAGTTGCAAAAGGGCAAAATCCAACCCAGCTACCACGATTTAGAGCATGTTTTAACTAGCTTTTAGCTTAAGATTTTAACTGTAGTTTTAAGTTTTTAGCAGAAATTACATTATAATAGCTGTTAGTTTTTTTAAAAAAATAAAAATAAGAAAAATTAAAAAACTCATTATATTGTTAAGAACAATACAAAAAAAATTAAAATTAAAATTAGAAACTAATGTATTTTAAAAATTAAAAAATTAGAAGTTAAAATTGCTTAAAGCCCTAATTTTAAACCTTGCTGTTCAATTTCTCATCCCTTTAAACCAAGGTAAACGACAAAGACACGCAGGTAGGGTTGGCACGAACCCCAACAGACACATACTTATCCGGTCTTTACAAATTCCACCGAGGTTCTCCTTGCAAAAGCAGCAACCAAAGAGAGAGGCTTTTGCGCTCGGCTCAGCCTAAACCCCACTCTACCGCGTTTCCTTCGAGCACTCCACTCCTCTCCACACTCTCTCCTCCTGCCTTTGTTTTTGCTCGCAAGAAAAACAAAACCCGACGGAAATTCGCTGTCTTCTCCACAGCCGAAGCTTCCAGGTCCTCCTCCAGTCCTCTCCATGAAAGATCGGCCCACCCTGGTAAGCATTCCAAAGATCTCTGTTTGTTTCTAGCAGTTCCCTGTTCTTTCAATCGGTGCGTCTCTTTCTCTTGGCCGTTTCGTGTGAAGGAATGGGTAATGCTGGTGGCCTTACGTGTTTCTTCTTGATCTGTTCTTGTTTTCTTGGTTGGTGCAGGATGCGTTCTTGTTTTGACGGTGAGGATGGGGTTAAGCCGTTAATCCATTGATTTGTTATGTCCTTGAGTTTTTTTAGAGAGTTCTTTATGTTGGCAGTGCCATGAGATCTGAGGCTGCATTTTGATGGACTAGCTCCCATGTAATCTGTTTGCTTTTGTGTCTATCATTGAAATGAGGCCTTGAGTGAAAGAAAATTGAATAAGTGAAGTGGTTGAGAAAAGCGGTGTGGATAAAGTGATGTAATTATTGGTGCCCATATGTTCCTGTTGGTTTCTTGCAATGCCGCGGGGGATTTTTTTTTGGGGTTGCGTCTTATCAGGTCTTACGGTTTTAGATCGTCTCCTGCTTTCCGAGAGTCTGCTCCCCTTCTTTTGCACAGCAATAAGTACGGTTAATTTTTCTTTTTTAATATTTTGGTTTCTCTTTGTAGTTGTTGTGTAGATCTAATTTGTTTATTGTTTAGATGGATTAAATGCTGTTTTAGTTCTTGGATTGCTAGGTAGTTAAGAGTCTTAAAGGTTGTTCATTTTCTTCATGTTCCAAAAACTAATTCGCGGTCCTTTTCTTCAGTGCTTAGCTAAGGTGTTCTTTATGCTCCAAAAACTAACATGCGGTCGAACGTTTTCTGTACAGTAGATGCAGTGTTTAGATCAGGATTAGATTAAGTGAAATGTAGTTTCTTTTTACTGCATGGTTACTCTCGTGGATTTGTGTTATAATGCCGGCAATCCAGTTGTCCTACTTGCTGCAGATGTTTTTCCAAGATCGGTGCTGTAGAGTTATTTCTCTTCTGAGCTCAGATGCTTTTCCCTACAGGGCAAGATGAAGAGAAAATTCAGAAAATGCTTTGTCGAAAGCAATCTTTCCTGTTTTGTTAATTGCAAAGGTGCCAGTTTCTTCTTCATTTGATACTATCATTCAATAATTCTGCTCCTTGTAACAACTATTTAAAGCTTGTGCTTATTTGTGATGTTGCAGCTATTCTAGGATATTAATTGCTGTTGGCTGGATCTTTTTTCAATCAGTGAGAGAAAGTTGCTTTGTTGAAGATTTTCATTCAAGATGATGCAGAGGCCATTCCGTCCGGAGGAGTACTCCTTGAAGGAGACTTCTCCTCACCTTGGTGGTGCAGCTGCTGGTGACAAGCTCACCACCACCTATGATTTGGTTGAGCAGATGCAGTACCTATATGTCCGAGTTGTAAAAGCAAAGGACCTTCCAAGCAAGGACATCACTGGAAGTTGTGACCCATATGTTGAGGTGAAGCTTGGGAATTACAAGGGCACAACTCGGCATTTCGATAAGAAGACCAATCCTGAGTGGAACCAGGTCTTTGCCTTTTCAAAGGAGCGCATTCAGGCATCAGTGGTGGAGATCGTCGTCAAGGATAAGGACTTTGTTAAGGACGACTTCATTGGGCGGGTTTTATTTGACTTGAATGAGGTCCCAAAGCGAGTGCCGCCTGACAGCCCGTTGGCTCCACAGTGGTATCGATTGGAAGAATGGAATGGTCACAAGGTGAAGGGAGAGTTGATGTTAGCTGTTTGGATGGGTACTCAAGCAGATGAAGCATTCCCTGAAGCTTGGCACTCTGATGCAGCATCGATTCCTGGCGATGGCCTTGCAAGCATTAGATCAAAAGTCTATCTTACGCCGAAGCTTTGGTATTTGCGAGTCAATGTCATTGAAGCACAAGATCTTATACCAAGTGATAAGACCAGGTTCCCTGAGGTTTACGTCAAAGCCATGCTGGGCAACCAAGCTCTTAGAACCAGGGTATCGCCAAGCCGGACTATGAATCCAATGTGGAATGAGGACTTGATGTTCGTCGCAGCTGAGCCATTTGAGGAGCACCTGATATTGAGCGTAGAAGACAGGATTGCCCCAGGGCATAAGGATGATGTAATTGGAAGGACGGTCATTTCGCTGCAGCATGTGCCTCGGAGGTTGGATCACAAGTTGCTGAACAGCCAATGGTACAATCTCGAGAAGCATGTGATTGTGGATGGTGAGCGGAAGGAGACCAAATTTTCAAGCCGGATTCACTTGAGAATTTGCCTTGAAGGTGGATATCATGTCTTGGATGAGTCGACACATTACAGTAGTGATTTAAGGCCAACTGCAAAACAGCTGTGGAAGCATAGCATCGGCATTCTTGAGCTGGGTATCTTGACAGCACAGGGTCTGTTGCCGATGAAGACGAAGGATGGGCGTGGCACAACTGATGCTTACTGCGTCGCTAAGTATGGGCAGAAATGGGTCCGGACAAGGACTATTATTGACAGTTTCACTCCCAAGTGGAATGAACAGTACACTTGGGAGGTATATGATCCATGCACTGTGATCACTATTGGTGTATTTGACAACTGCCACTTGAATGGTGGGGAAAAGGCTAATGGTGCCCGGGATACCAGAATAGGGAAGGTCCGTATCCGCCTCTCAACACTAGAAACTGATCGAGTGTATACCCACTCATATCCTCTCATTGTTTTGACACCTGCTGGTGTTAAGAAAATGGGTGAGGTACAGCTTGCTGTCCGGTTCACATGCTCATCGCTGCTCAACATGATGCATCTGTATTCACAGCCCTTGCTGCCCAAGATGCACTATGTACACCCGTTGTCCGTGATGCAGGTAGACAACCTAAGGCGCCAAGCCATCAACATTGTCTCAACAAGGCTGAGCCGTGCAGAACCGCCTCTGCGAAAAGAAATTGTGGAGTACATGCTGGACGTGGACTCTCACATGTGGAGCATGAGAAAGAGCAAGGCGAACTTTTTCCGTATCATGGGTGTCTTGAGCCCTCTGATTGCGGTGGCTAGGTGGTTTGATCAGATCTGTCATTGGAGGAACCCGTTGACCACTATACTGATCCACATCCTCTTTGTGATATTGGTCTTGTATCCTGAGCTGATACTGCCTACAATCTTTCTCTACTTGTTCCTGATTGGAGTGTGGTACTACCGGTGGCGGCCGAGGCAGCCCCGCACATGGACACTCGCCTCTCACATGCGGAGACAGCCCATCCTGATGAACTTGATGAAGAGTTTGACACCTTCCCTACTTCTCGTCCGCCCGACATTGTGAGGATGCGTTATGACCGGCTGCGGAGTGTTGCTGGGAGGATACAGACTGTTGTTGGTGATCTTGCAACACAAGGAGAAAGGCTGCAGTCTTTGCTGAGCTGGAGAGACCCGAGAGCAACTGCACTTTTTGTGACCTTCTGTTTCATTGCTGCCATTGTTCTGTATGTTACGCCGTTCCGTGTTGCGGTCTTCCTTGCAGGCCTGTACACCTTGAGACACCCGAGGTTCCGCCACAAGATGCCGTCCGTTCCGCTCAACTTCTTCAGGAGGCTGCCAGCAAGAACTGATAGCATGCTATAAGTGCGTCCACCTCTTCCTCCGCAGTCCAGTGCCTTCCTCCTTTCGGTGGTTGCATGCTCGTCGTATACTAATAGCGGCTCAGATGACGAGCTCAAAGCGCATCCGAAAAAAATGATCTGTTATCTATGTCTGTTTTTGTAGCTTTCTCGGTTGCGTGCATTGTTGTCTATGTCTTCAGATGGTTTCAAACCTTTCCTGTAACAACTGAACGCATGATGTGTGACTAGATATGAATGTATGGTGCGTGAGGAAACTTTGTTCTCAGTTATCCCTCACCTGAGCGTCTGTTGTGCTCTTCGTATCGCTCGTTACATTTACAGTTTGTAGTGATCATGAAATGATTTAATGTGTGCACCCGAAGACGTGGCTAGTTGTGTTAAAATATGACCGCTACTTACTGTAGTCAGCACATATGAGCTGCAAGCAGCATTTATTTTTTGCTCATGTACTGCTGACTTGCAAGAATTATCCGTTGAGATACGGATAGATTATACTAGCATAAAATAAAATTTTCTATCATATAAAACAGAAAGTCATATAAGTAAGAGATTATAAATTGTTGTTATTAGATGTGCAGTGCAACGGAATAGGAGTTGAAGTAGCTCGGTTCAACGAAATGCTCGTCGATATAGTAAAAGTAGTCGATGTCCAACATCTTGATCAGTATCCTCTGAAGGCGATTATTTTTAAGTAGTAGTCGATCTTCACGAACCGATTGTATCTTCTCCTCGGATAGTTCCGATCAGCATCATAGCTGCAGCGCTGCAGCAGTGCTTTTACCGAAGTCCACATGTCTAGGATTGAAATACCATACGCCGATGTGCTAGCACCAACGCGCATAGAAGGGTCTGTAAAAGGTAGCGGTAGGGTTTTGATGAGTGGATCTTAGAGTCTCCTCTGATCCTCGTTTTTTAGTATATCCCTTAGCCCCACGCCTCTTAGTCTTCTATCGGATGCTTATTCGATGTTATTAGAGGTCATATTCAACTTGGAGACCCACCAACTCAACTCGGAGACCCACCAACTGAATCCTTATCCAATACGAGAAAGATCATATGTCACTCGGAGTCTATTATTTGGACCTTTACTATTCCTAATCATTAATTGTGTGACCCTGTAGATTTATGTATATTTGGTTGTAACTTAAAAACACCTTTCCAATCACTGGTCGGTAGCGGTCCCTAGCAATACATATCGATCTACAAATATACATAAAGATCAATATAGATAAACCTTATACAATATGATTTGTAGCTAGGTTTTGGTCACTCATGATCAACTCATAACTTCTTATGATCAAATAGTATATGGTCACGACTAGTTCGTATCCCTATACGACCAGTTCACTAACCAATCGGTGATATGTCTGACCAGGTCATGAGCAGTCAGTATACTCATACTACTAGTTTGCATCTGATCTGACCTATCGATATGTTTACGTATTTTCTTTTTGCCTTACGATATCTTATCGAACTTCAAGTGAGAAACGTGTCATTCCATGAACTGTTTAATCTTTTTCTGATCTAACGATAGATAACTTTATGCGGTTGATTCTTCGATTACTCGTGGCATGTCTATGCACTTTTTTATCCGACCACATCGAGGGACTCAGAGATATCTCTCCTGTTATGTAGGAAGGGCAAATTTCATATCCGACCAGTCACATTCCTCTTCACGTTTCATAGTATGCTCAAAAATTATATTTATAACTATCAAATTACGAAGTAGCATTTGGCAACTCGTAAGTGCATTATTACATATGTAGAAAATTATGCTGATATCAGATATAAGGATTATATATACATCATCATTACTTGATATCAACTAATGACAGATAAAAACATAATAATATCAATAATGCCTTAACGTAGATAAATCTATCACTATATTCTCTAACATATGTTCACCTTAATTATTTGATATTCCCATATATATGACTGGTGAAATATAGTCATCAATCAATACGTGTGCCGACTAATGATATTCAACCATATATCTTTTATAGTGACATCATATAACAAATAAAAAGCTTCACTGAAAAGTCAAATACTTGTTATTTTTATAAATGATAATTCATTCAAGAAACACAATAACATTTAATCAAAAGATTATAAATATAAAAGTGATACAATCACCTTTATAATTATCTCTAAAATATATAACTAATATTATCCTCTGGCCAATCTTTTTTTATCTTAAGGCTTTGTTTAGAACGTATGAATTTTACAAGATGCTAACGTAAGGAGTACTCTGATGCTGGTTAGTTTGGTGACAGGAGAATAGGTCTCAAAGAAATATTCTCCCACTTTTGGGTGTGACCCTTGGTCGCAATCTTGTCTTGTACTTCTCAATAGTACCATCATCTTACATCCTACAGCTTTACACCCGATAGGATGATTAATGATCTTCCAAGTCCCATTAGCCATAATAGAGTCCATCTTATTATGGACTACCTCTTTCCAATACTTAAGATCAAAAGATGCATAAACCTCTGAAAGAGTCTTTGGCACATTATTCACAAGATATACAATAAATTGTCACCCAATGTTTTCTCAATCTTTTTGTCTCTTACTCCTGCAAAAGCTTCTACGACTAGGATATCAAGCAAGAATATATTAAAGTAAACTAGGAGTATTGACCCATTCTTAAATTAGAGCAAACTATTATCTCTCTCTAAACCTAGGTACAGCTAGATCTAAAAACCTAGTTATCATCTCTCTCTATTATAAAGCATATAAGTTATTAGAAGTAAATAATAATTTCTAATCACCAAGAAAAAATCGATATATATGCGATATGTTTTCACCAGACTCTCTAAAGTCGACTGGTTCTTTCAATGCAACACAATGAAAATAGATTTGTCGAGATTATACTAGATATATAATAATATGACGTATCTCAGACGATTCCAACCACAAACTATCTGTGATATGAAACTATCATAGAAGATTTGTATTAATAATCGTCTGTGAATTAGCACAGATAGTTATTTATATAAACCATCATAGACGATTTGTATAAATAACTATATGTGAATTATCATAGACGGTTATTAATAGGAACCATCTGTGATGGCTTACATTGTCACAGACGGTTCGTATAAAGAACCGTCTATGAAAATATCATAGACAGTTATTCATATGAACCGTTTGTGATAATTACAACACAGATGATTCCATATGAATCGTCTGTGATGTAGCCGTCTAGTATAGCATTTTTTGTAATAGTGAATTCTGTGACAGATTTGTAGTCCATGTACACATTGTAGAAATGATATGCTAGAACAGTTAGAATACAGCCAAGAGCAGTGTTGTTTATATTTTCAAATTGCATGAACTGCTCAATCGTAAATGGATACTGTGGGTAGATAACCCACCATAGCCCTAAAGACATGAGCCAAACCTTGGCTCTAGTTTACCATCTACGAAAGTTCTGACCAGAAAACCTCTCAGATTTTATCGCATCAGAAGCACAAGCCATTATTGTATTGCAATAAAGTTCACAGTAAGGTTTCTAGACGGTACACATCTGCGCAACCACTCGGTTCACTATGACATCTACGTTCTACGCTGCTTCTTGTTCTTCCTTAAATCCAATTGTAAGTCGTTCGTGTGACCGATCGACTTGTTTAAATTCCATCTCTATATATTTTTGAAGTACAATGATTTGCCTGTTGTTGTTGAAATTAGGCCCATAATTGAGGTCTATTTCCTTAATTCTAAAGAATGCAAGGTTTAGTACCATATTACTAAGACAAAGTAGGGGAGACTAATTTATAAGGTGGAGCCCATGCCACTCCTTGAATTATGGAAGTGGATGGTATATAGATGGCTTTAGCTAAACACACACACGCGCACACACGCTTGCGTGTGTATTCGCGTATTTTCACGTGAAAATCGCGTGACTTGTGACTTGCGATGCGCGGCCACGCCGTGATGTGGCGCGCCACTTGTCAGACCATGTCCACCTTGTTTTTTGCTAAACCTTGTACCATCTTTTTTTTTGACTGGACATAAGACTGTTTAATTTTCATTAATCTGATTTGAATATCAACAGTTACCAGTGAATAATGGAGTCGGTTACTTTTTTTGACTGGTAATGAGACTGCTTAAATATTTGGTTTGAATACGAGCAGTTACCAGTGAATAATATAGTCAGTTACTTGAGTATTATTTCAGTCTAATAGCATCAGTTACTAGAGAGTAATTAGCACGTCTATAAAAGACCTGGATACGTCCAGGTTTGTGGCTGAACTCCTCCATTCCTTTCTCTCATTGTCTTCTTCCACTCTTGTACGAAGTGTTGAGTACTCGAACCTCGTCGATCTTTTTTCTCGGCGTGCACCGGTAAGAAAGGAGAGCGGGATCTTTGAACCATTGCCGCAGAGAGAACCTGCACGGGACGGTAATAAGGTTTCTGGGCAGCGTATTTGTGCGACCGCTCCTACTACACCCTACACTGCATCGAGCCTTCACTGCATCACGCCTGCGCTGCTACCTGCTCTTCATCAACCCCAACAGTAAGTTGTTCGTGTGTTCGTACGACTTTGATATTATATATTTCTTACGTATATTCTGAAGTATGATGAGTAGTCTACTGTTAATAGTTAGTTGTGCATCACTAGTATATTGTTTTTGTCTCTTACTAGAACTTGGAATTATAATATTGCCTATATTTCCATCAATTGTTAGTACCGATTTATACATCATTAGTTATTTGTGATATTTGCCTCCTAATAAAATATAGAGTTAAATTATTACCCATATTTTCAACAGTAGCCTGTGAAGCGTACGTACTTGTGCGGCCCGCCACCGCAACGACATTTTTGGAGATACCTGTGGGGAAGAAGAGATGCGTGCCCACATGGCCCATGCAAATTACTCACCATTTGCCCCGGCCGGGCGCCATTGAGAGATGCCGAGGGCCACCTCTAGCATGGAGAGGCGTGATGACATGTGTGTGCTTATGGTTACCGTGCGCGAAGCGGCGAAGGGTGGTCTTCTGTGAGATGGCGATGGCTTGGTGTATGTGGAAATGGCATGCGTTTTGAGCTAATCACGGCCTGGACCATGCATGCACACAGCCGCCGAATCATGGGCCTAATTAAGATCAGCTGTCTCTGATTAAGCTAACCGAACCATTCAGCTGGTTGATCGACGAGTACATGCATACACGTTGAAAATTATTCTGTAGAAGCCAACCATTCTTGCACTGACTGAAAATTGGGCCATATGACAACAAATATTATTACAAAAAAATCACCAAACAATCATTCTATTAAAGAGTGTCTTTTCTAGTGTATAATCTTGTTAGATAGACACTAGCTCAGGCTGTCAGGCAGATCAATAAAAATTATTCTGCTCCTTTCTGTGGACAGATACAGCTAGCTAGTGTAGTTTTCCATGCCCGCCCATGACATTCACAACTATAACAGATCCGTCCACCTCATCTCCTCCTAACCACTGCGTAAGTGTTTGCTCAATAGCTTCAGACTAATCTGGCCGAGCTAGATAGAGTGTATTATTTAACAAAACTAGAACGGTGCCCCTAATATTTATACGGCTATATTTATTTAAAAATTTATAGTACAAAATGATATAACTATATTTATATATCTTGTAGGCTATTTAGATTTTTAAGACATTGTAAACATTATAAATGATAATAGAAAATTGAAGAAAAATACAACTTGAAAAACGTAACTGAAGTATGAGCTTTGATGAAAGAAATTCATTGAGCATACTGAGTTATTGGTGTTATTAGAATCGTAACCACTCTACATTATCCATAGATCATATAACTACTTACCTTATTCTTTCTCCAGTAGCTACTCTTTTCCAAATATATGCTTGCACACATAGTTCTATTTAATCTCAAAGTAATAAGTTGATTATGTGCACAGTAAATTATCTTATTAGTTTACATAGTATTAAAGTACCTTACTCACTCATACACCGATGAACCATGGGTCGATCAACCTTGAACTTATATTCCCTCAAACATACGATGTTCCACCGAACTATATGTCTTCTATTTTTTTCTCGCTGCTACAACTTTTCTGCTTGAACCTCTAACAACAAGTCCAATTCTTGATTGATCTCTCTCAGCTGCTACCCCCTTCCAATACAATATACTACCATATAGTTATCTTTTACTTCTCTTCAATTATTACTTAATGATGACTGCGCAACATCAAACATGCATATAAATGCAATCGCCACCAATCCCTATCGAAAACACCTATCACGCACTCTCCGGTGGCCCTGATCATATTGCCTACGATTGCATCATTTCTACTTCGAGCTCTTTGCTACTCTGTTTTTATGTGTATGTACTTCTATTTGTATAGATGCATTCATGTATATACATATGTATAATGTTATATGTGCCTAATATCCTCTTCTCCCATGTTAGTCACTTCTTTTCTTCGATGTTAGCCAACTTAACATTGTGGCTTCTTCACTAACTGTGGTGACCTCCTATCTTCATTGATACTAGTATGTCTACTTTAGTCACTTTCTAATGATCTGGATAATCTTTTCACCATCGCCGGTGACGTCGTGCCCCTTACCAGCGATGGCATGCTCTTAGCTACCCGATAGCCTCATATGGTCCATAGCTAATCTTTAATACAAAGCTCCATCTTCTCTTTACCAAAGTTTTACCTCATCGAGCTTATTTGCCCACTTGACTTCTTCAACAATGCCGATGCTCATCACTCATCATCAGGGCTCTTAGCTCCTTCAACTTTAGCCTTTCTCTTGAACAACTTTGACGAGTAGCATAACATTGCCCTCATCGAACGGATAAAGTGAACAATATGGCATTGTCCTCATCTTCACCGCCACCGCCTTAGCTCTTCACTTCCCGATGGATCGGTGTCTTTTTATAGGATAGATCGACACCATTACACTTTTTTGTGATATCTTTCGTTATCATTCGTGCTATTCTCGTTATAAATTTTATTATTCAAACTTTTAGTTGTTTTTTATTAGAGTTCATATACAAATTAAATTACTAATTTTATTTAATTTATTCTAAATTTTATTTATTTAAGAATTTTACTTTGAAATTTATGGAAATAAAATTACAAATTTTCTTAATTAATATTTTGTTTAATTTTTATTTCAAATTATTGTTATTTAGGGATTTTAAGTTTGAAATTCGTGTTGAAAACAAAATGTAAATTTGATTTTATTTTTTGTTTCAAATTTTAGTTATCTTTTTTTGGGGAATTCGTATACAAGTCTAATTGCTAATAATTGCTTATTTTTTATTCTGAATTATACGTATTAAGGGATTTTACTTAGAAATTCATATGAAAATTAAATTTCTAATTATATTTAGTTTATTATGAATTTTAGTTATTTATGGATTTTAGTTTGGAATTGTATGGAAATCATATTGCAAATTTTCTTTTGTTTTTTAATTTCTAATTTCATTTTGTTGGAATTCATATGCAAATTCAGTTGCTAATTTTTGTTTAATTTCATTATGAAATAAAGATATTTACAAATTTTACTTTGAAATTCGCATCAAAATCAAAATTCTATTTTCACTTTATTTTTATTCTGAATTTTAGTTATTTTTTGTTGGAATTCGTATACAAACCTAATTGTTAATTTTTATTTATTTATACTTTAAATTATATTTATTTAGGAATTGTACTTTGAAATTTGTATTAAAATCAAATTACTAATTTTATTTTATTTTTTATTTCAGTTATTTCTATATTATGCTTATATGGATTCTTTCTTTTAATCGAAACCATTATAATCTGGATGCACTATAATTAATGGTGTAGATCTTTCTTTCTTTTTTTCCTATTAATGTTTGAATTTTTAGCCCTCGAGAGGTGTGAGAATTTCTAGTACTTGACAGCGATCTTGGTGACTTCTTTTGACTTTGCTTTAAGGTAATAATAGATTGACACATAGATGTTGTTTTGACAAACACGTCATTAACTCCCGTCGTTCTATGTGGTGATGCTCACCGGCATCAGCGTCGGCGGGGAACAGCTCGACATCCCGTCGTGGTGTTCTCGGCAGGCATGGCTACAGTACTGACGCGAACGTCACAGCGCTCCCGTCGACAACCTACAAGGCGCTCTAGTCGGCATTCCAGGCTTCCATGGTCGGGCCAGTAGCCGCTAGCTCGTGCCAAACCCTAACCCCGACACGTGCTACAACCCGACTTTCTACAGTAATGTCACTTTGCCGAGGGTCGCCTTGACGTTCAACGCCGGCGGTGCCACGATCGACCTCGCCGTCCCCTACGGGGTCATGGTGCAGGGCTGCCTCGCATTTGATGATGCCGGGCGAGTCGACGACGTCGGGATGAACCAGCGCACGTCCGAGGTGCTGTACGACGCTGGCCGTGGTACCTGCTGAAGTGCTCTCCGGAGCTTGTTGTTGGCGATCGAGCATAAGTAAGACTAGAACGTCGGGCGCGCCTCGCGCGCCTTGCCATGACTTCAATCGCATAAATTAATTCAATTTATATGACATAGTGTAGTCAACATAAGCAGATGATTAGCATGGTACTTCTCAGATTAAAACATACTATTCGACTAATTAATCAGTTCTGTAATGAATCAGAACAAGGCAACAATAACAATTGTTATGACTAATATGGAGTACATTCTAGGAATCTCACAACATGCTTGAAATTATCGAGGAGTCGTGACATTTAAGCCTTTGTAACGGAGAAAGTTGCTTTTGCTCGGCATCTCCATCGTTTATTATCTACAAAATTTAACAAAATAAAGCTCAATTATATGATAAACGGGCAAATATGTCGATAAATTTGAGGATATACTTTCTGCTGGATGGTTCAAATGATGAGAAGAGTCAAGTGAGCAATCGACCAAATCCTTGAGAATATCCTGTAGCATGTCAGTAGCACTCGATGGAACCTTAAAATTGGAAAAGAGAGCTATGACCAAATCACCCAAGAGAATAGTTTCAAAAGGGCATCCACAACAGTACACACTTGAAGTGCAATGCAATTTACAAAATAGAAGTGCTAGGCGAAATCTAGGAACCATTTGATCAAAAGTTAAAAGGAACCGCACTAACAACTTTAGAACCATCTTGTGTTATGGAAAAGAAATTCGTAACCATGTTCCAGACACAAACACCGAGGACGACATCTTCTCTTATACAATGACAAATCATTTTACAATTTCAATTTGCAGTACATATACACTGTGCAAATTTGCACAAAAGTAACAAATAGAAATGATTCATGTAAAGCAAGGTAAGACATTGCAGTGAGACACAATGTACCCATCGATTTAATCGCACGGGCATAATACATATCACATGTGGAGACAGACTTTTGTCCATGTAACACACAAATCAGCAAATGTGAATAAAAATTCAACGCCATTAAAATCTCAAAGACGTAAGGTACAGTCTAAGTGCTCTAGTTTTTCTTTAAAAAAGTGCAGTGAACATCATGCACGAAACAAAAATCTATTAGCCCCATTAAAAGGTCATTCGGGTTCGACCACATCGCACTTGACTCTATTTATTCACTATCACACATGGCCCTACAGAGAAAAAACATGCGTTTGCTCATCGCCAAGGGGCATCAACCATAGATTTTGAGTTACAATCTTCTGTTTATTAATCCTCATTTAAAAGCTAATAGGACTATAATTTCCTTTCGAATGGAACTATTCGATCTCTTACCGCCATACAAGAAACAAAAAAACATGATGACAATTAGCTCACAGATCAAAAGAAAATTCATGATAGCTCTAGCTTCGCCAAGCTTCCATGAACTTCAAAACAATTATATAATGTGGTCCATCGCTTATCATAGTAGCATCGAATTTTTGGAACCGGTGATTAGTAAACCACAAGATATCTCACTCCACGCCGAGAGTCCGATCACGGTGGTTCTTTGTTGCCATGAACTCGCATATGGCGCGCAAAGTGGTAGACAGCTGCCATAATATGAGATATGTTCACATACACATTGAAACCCTCCCTTAGTGGCAATCATTCACTAC
Organism: Melocanna baccifera; assembly: GCA_036346265.1. Classification (NCBI taxonomy): domain Eukaryota; kingdom Viridiplantae; phylum Streptophyta; class Magnoliopsida; order Poales; family Poaceae; genus Melocanna; species Melocanna baccifera. Next base: position 4,973,143 of record CM070692.1, read on the forward strand.
TACTTAATCTCGATAGTGTACAGCCCATATCAGTCCACTAACACTGAAATCGCAAATGACCTCCATTGGAAACAAGATGTCATAACATCCTTACCTAAATTACCATCGACACCGACATACCGGATGGGTCCGCTTTAGCTTTATTGTGCTCAGAAAGTTCATACTTTATACATAATAAACGTAGTGCAACCAATGTTCCTGAGTTCTTGACCGTCAAATATGGCCACCATGCAATTAGAAATGTGAAGTAAAATTGCCGCTTTTGCGAAATAACAAAAAGATCACGTCATCGTTGATGACTTTGCCACAAACAAACACAGAGTAAATGAATGAAGGGGTCTTAGCCAACCTCGATGGATATCGCAAATTTTTTCTTCCTTTTGCGACATTGAGGCCATGTTCAAAAGGAAGCCCTACACGTTATAACTTATTATCACACTGAACCTAAAGGAAGCCCTACACGCTTATAACTTATTACATCAACTGAACCTAACACCGGGATGTCGAAAACCGTTTTGTCAATCAGGTCAAGTGAGACTAAGATGCAGAACTAAGTTCCAATACATTAGTCTTATCTTTTTAGAAGAATACATTACTCTTATATTTGGAATTCACATTTGTAGAACAATCATCCACGTCACTACAGAGTACTAACAAGAAGATACCATCAAATATATGATATATAGTGCTTTAGGTATGAATTCTTAAAACCTTATGGTGCACAAGAAGGATAGCAAGTTGCCACCCCAACAGCAATGACCTCTAATCACGATCAGGTGTCACATTGCAAGACCTCAAGATATTAACAATCTCTAAGTAATAGCAAAAAAATGAGAATTTACTTTACTCACATAATCCAAATGCATAGAGATTCAAATTGTTGGCCCCATTATCCGCATGCTTCAAACCCATCCCGACAAGCACTGTAAAGCTAGACGTTAGATAAACTTATCAAATGGAGTGGTCAAGGCCTAAACAACAGATATATTTGGTATAAAACACTGTGATACATTGCGTTGTATAAAAGCAATAAGATGCAAACATAAGTGTTGAGTTAATTATCAACAATACAACAGAGGTAGCTCATACATACATAGAAGGCAGAACTTACCACATCTCTGCTTGCAAGAGTAGCATACATTGCAATAAACCCCTGCATTAGCAAGGAACCATCACCGTAAGGACTAAGGACGGCAATTGAAACAATAAAACAAAAGCAGTTAGAAAATTTATTATGCTTTTGACGCAAGGGATAAGTGGACCGAGTCCAGAGGCAAGAAAAAACATTTCATGAATGAACTTTTCTTTAATCGAGCAGATCATCAAAGATAAGTTGCCCAGTTTTACGTGCTGTCATACAATGAAAGCAGATAAAGCAAGGGGAAGAGAGAGAAGAAGAATGCAAATGCAAAGAAGGAACCATATTGGGTGAGCTAGAAAACTAACCACTATAGGCTATAGCGACCCATCGTTTCACTAAGCCTATTCCATTCTCAAAGACTTGAAGCTTCCACATGTGCTGCGTCAATGGCACGTTGAGCCTCTTCTACAGCCAGAATCAAAACCGAAGGACTTGTCTATAACCTAAGTATTAATGTATAGAAATAATCAGTCTTAATTCATATCCCCGCATATACGATTTATCAAATCAACCGATGTGCAATAAAAGCATCTTTGCGGGCCAAAAAAACACAGTAACCATAAATTACCGCTATATCGTTATGAATTGTCTTGGGAATACCAAAGAACGGCGACTTTGAGACCACGTCTCCGTATTTCCTGTCAACAATTCAATTGTAACAGATTCAAGACCTTCTTCCTTTACACCAGCACCTGACAATGCAACTTCAACTTGAAAAGCCAAACAAATACTTCATCGATGAAGTAAAGCTATGATTGAAAGAAGTAAAATAGATTATCAGTCATACAAGCTAGGCGGTGCATATGTGATTGCATGTTAAACAAGATATGCATTAGTGAGGAAGTATGTTGATGGTGATCGACACATCATAACATTATTCAACAAAAACTACAACTGTTTTTTCAATAACATCCTTTCTCTTCTTGGAGATCAAGGAGCAGCAAGGTGTCACTGCAGTCGGGGATGCTTGGCTTGCCTGAGGAGAATTGATGAGGAACAAAAGATTAAAAATAAGGAATGTTAGATGATAATTGTTTCAATGCTCCACATTAGTGGTCAGTCCGAAATGCATCTGCTATAAGTAATCCTAAAAACTGTAATCTAAATGAACGGCATAATATCAATGGGCATCAAGAGGAAAGTCGATCCATAAAAATTCACACAAACATCCTAACCTTCACAGTGAGCAGAGCCATTGAAAAAGACATTGATCTTCTCCGATTTACTGTAAAAGAGGCACAGCCATTGAAAAAGACATTGATCTTCTCCGATTTACTGTAAAAGAGGCACAAATTTAACAAACAAAGAATTAATCAAAGAATCTGATCCACTCCATGGCAGAATCCGCCGTAAAGATGAGCAATACAAGAATTGAAGGGAAATTGGTGCAGTAAAACTCATAGCTTAAGCGGTATAGAGAAAATTGGTATCTCAAGGCTACACATTGTACAAAGATCTGTAATAGGATTTTGCCATTACTATATATAACCTAAATATCTCTTGAGACCAAAGAACAATCGCAAGCGACAAGAAATTTCCAACCTAAAAAGTAGAAATTAAGTTGTAACGTGGTGTCAGAGATGATGTGGAATGAGAATTCATACCAAAGAATGGGCTTGACCAGAGGAATGGGAATGAGGCGGTGAGGTGGGAGGAGGGGCAGCGGCGGGGAGGCGGCGGGGAGCGAGGGAGGAGGGGCGGCGGGGAGCGCATTCGTCATCGGCGAGCTCGCCGTGCTCCCACGGTCTCCACCGCACCGCCGCCCTCCGCCATTGCTGCCACGAGAATATGAGCGGCCGATCCGCAGCGCACGGTGCCTAGGAGGAGGAGGGGCGGCGGGGAGGAGGAGGCGCGGGTAGGAAGGGGGAGGGGGAAGCGGCGCCCACCCGGATGAACGGCACGCACCCACCCGGATGAGCGGCGCGCCTCCTCTGCCGCGCGCGGCGTAGGGGAGGTCGGCGGCGTCTCCTCTGCCTTGCTTGGCTGGGCGGCTCCCCCTCCGCCTTCGCGCCGACCGGATCCAGCCTCCCCCTCCGGCCTCGGGGATCTGGACTCCTCCGGCTTCCGCGGCTCGCCTCCGCCTCCGCGCCGACCGGATCCGGCCTCCCCCTCCGGCCTCCGAGGGGGGGGGAGGCGCGGGGAGGAGGGGGGAGGGGGGAGGCGGCGGGAGACCGGGGGAGGAGGGGGACCGGGGGAGGAGGGGGCCGGGGGGGGGAAGAGGGGGAGGAGGGGGGAGGCGGCGGGGGAGCGGGGGAGGAGGGGGAGGGGGGAGGCGACGGGGCACGATGGGGCGGCGGGGGAGGAGGAGGCGGCGGGGGAGGGGGAGGCGGCGGAGGAGCGGGGGAGGAGGGGGGACCGGGGGAGGAGGGGGCGGCGGGGGAGGGGGGAGGCGGCGGGGGAGCTGGGGAGGAGGGGGAGGGGGGAGGCGGCGGGGGAGGACTCGGAGCGGAGTCACGGGTGGAGTCACGAGCGGAGTCCTGGAGGCGCCTGCCTCGCCACGCGTCGCGCGCGAAGGCCCTCGCGCGGGCGTGGCGCGCTGTGGTGCGAGGAGAACGGGTGGGGTTTTAATAACTCCGATATCCGTCGAAACAAGCGAAAGTGATTTCAGTTTGATGCAATTGTTGATGGCTTGACGCAATAATCCAAAATTTTACTACGAGACGTGTATTCTAATTATCCCCTGAAAGCGATTTTGACCGTGACTGGCGCCCCTCCTGAAAGACTGAAACCGAAAGGACTGCACCGGCCTAGCTAACACTGTAAAGTGTAGGGGCATCTTCACGTCGCTGTATCCGGTGAAGTCGTCGCACGTGTCGTCCCTCGGCGGCGGGTACGCCGGCGACATGGCGCTCCCGAACGCCGCCCGCATGCAGCGCCGCGCGGAGGCTGTCGCCGGGAGCCACCACGTGAAGACGGTGCTAAGCCCGATCAGACTTGCTCCGAGCGCTCCACGGTTGAATTGATGGGTGGCTCTCCTCGAGGCCATGGGAGGCGTTCGATCGAAATCTGACGGTCCGTATTTAGCGGGAAATTAAGTGTATGGTAGACTAGTTCGTGGGGTACTAGCTGGGCTGCGAGCCTGCAGAAGAATCTGGCCCAACTAGATGCGCTGTGAGATGTTTTCACGGGCCCAATTGGGACATGCATCACATTTCTAAGCAAGTTGATGTGTAAACACCCCTCTTAAATAAAAACGAAGTTGCAAGCAACAAAACAAAAACAAAAACAAAGTTGACATGTAAACATTACGAAGTCAATTTATAGAACGAGATAACTCTGATTTTGTTTTGATAACATGAGAATAACTTGTGTTTTCTCGTTACAACGATAGTACGCTCTTCATCTAAGTTTATAAGGAGTAGCTCCTCTTGGCACATGCATAGACCAATAAAAATAGTAAAAATAACTAGATTATCTCTAATTATTATCTCTAAGTATTATATAAAATACATGTATGTAGAGAATAGTAAATAAAGCTACATATTTATTAGGGTACAAAGGAAACACCACATTAATTTTGTATTAGAACATGAAATATATCCTATATTTATAAACAACGTTATTTAAAAAATTCACCCTGTAAAATTTTACGGAGAGAGTAACTTGTAAGACTTATGCACGGATGCCGCGCTGGTTGGACAAACAGAGATGATCGAGAAAAACCCCTCACATGATATTTGCTACCCTCTACCTTGTTTATTGCCCCTTCAATTATAGATATTTGCTAGCCTCTACCTTATTTATTGCCCCTTCAATTATAGAAGAGTGATGTTTTGTAAAGTTTAGCTATCAATATTTTGATGAATATTTAGATTAGACATGTGCAAAAATGATATGTGTAGATTTATCTCAAAATGTACTTTTATAAAATTATATATTTTTATTATATTTTACCCGAATTTTATTATGTTTGATCAATATATTGATGTTCAAAAGTTACTCTTTTTTTCTAGAGGGAGTACTACGTCGTAAAGCTTTTCCCTAGTTGTGGCATCAGTCTTGGTGGATAAGATATCAAACCCCAACTAGAGCGGCCTATATAGAATATCTGTAGTCTTTACAAATTAACAACAACTCGTCATTAACAAACTGCTGTTTTAATGCCCTTTTGCTGTCACAATATTGTGCCATTGACAAAGGAAGTTCGAAGAATAGGAGCCCATTGCTTTATACAAGCAATATCTTTTGCTTTGTGGCCGAAGCAAGCAACTACCCCAGTGCAATGTCAAATCCTCCTATTGAAGGATCGATGGTTTAATTTTCTTTTGAGACCATATGGACCAGTTGTACTTGACGGGTGGTGCCTAGATTGGAAATTGGCTCTCACTCGTGTGGAACAAATTAAGGAGAAAAAGAATGAGTCTTGTGGCTATAATAATGATGAACTCATTAATGTTTCTAGCTCATTCAATCATAGCCATGGGCATGATGAGAAATTAATCAGAAATTCGACCACAACTTATCAAGCAAACATTTGTTCGAATGGACACTGAGATGACTACAAGAGGGCGCCTGAACATAGAATATCCACTTTAATCGGTTGTTTATTAAAAAAAAAGATGCATAATGCCTCTGTAAGAAAAGAGAGTAATGACATGGTCTTTCCGTTCACTTGACAAGTCCAGTTAATTAATCATGTAAACACGAATCATGGGTAGCGTGAAACGGATCTATATGCCTGACGATGACATGGCACCTAACCTAAATCAGCCAAGATGGAATTGATCTTTTAAGCTGTTTTTTTTTTCGAAGGAAGCTGGAAATTAAACAAACCAACTGGAAATTTTTTACTCTTTTTTAACAGACACATAGAAATTCGGAATAGCTCCTCAATTTACATTTCTGCCCATGAAATTCAAGTAGGAGTAGATCCAAAGATAGAGTACATTTGTACTGATTCTTGGGCTAGATTAAAAAAACAATTATACCATCCACTTCAGAAACATTCATATGTAAAAAGAAATGAAACAACAATATTCATAAGTAAAAAGAAAATGAAACAACAAGTGTAAAACCACTCGAAAACTACCTGATTCACACAGACTTGATCACATTTCTTGCTCTTTTTAAAGTCCAACGATATGTAGCTTGTCCAAATTTTCTATAACCACTGGCTCTCTTCATTCTTTTTCTTTTGCAACTACTCCTCAAGCCAGAAGTCATCCTACCTTCTGGTCAGCTCGCAAGGTAAGTGAAAAAGAAAGAAAAGGCGACGGCTACCGATCATTCTTGTTTATTCGTTCATCGATCATATAATCTCAGATGGGAAGAAGCAGGAGATGGCTTTTGGATGAGTAGGCTGTTACATACCACTTCAAGATGGGCCAGCTATATTTATCAAGAAGCCAGTTCTAAGCTCAGTTTATTTGGTGTAAGGAAGCATTTGCATGGCTTATCCTTCCACCTCAGGCGTGATCCAAGCTTCTTCCTCCCTCCATGGCAGCATCATGTAAACCCAATCTCACTAAGCTCTCCATGCATCTTTTTCTTGGTTCTCTCTTTATTCAAAACACAGGCCTACCTTTTAAGTTATTGTTTAAAAAAATGTTAGTGTTTCGCAAGATTGATTTCCCTTTGAGGATCTTGTCGGTCATCATATAATCGGTTGTTTTCCCTTAGCTACTCGTTACCGTCTTTGTTTGCTCATGTGATGATTTTGTCAAACTAAGAGTGATGTTGTGGGTAAACGATTGATATTGCATCTTAAGATGTACCGATCACTTAGACGTTTTACCTCTCCCCTCATGTTTTTGCTTCTTTAATTTTTAGTTCTTCCTATTGGATAGGGGATCTTTTTTGGAAGAGAAGGATCGAATAATTGGTGAAGCTAGTGATATTTCAAGATAAAATAATTGATGAAGTGAAAGTTTTCTTTCCCCCTTTTTGCTAAACAAATCTACTAATAAAAAAGGGATGTTCAACTTCTGCAATCTTATTCCAACATTAATTTGTTTCTTACCTTTTTTTAATATCCCCTCTCTTTCTAGTGAAGCTTCTTTGCTAAGTTCACGGTAATCTACTAATAAAAAATGGATTAGTTCAACTTCTGCAAGATTGTCCCAACACTAGTTTGTTTCTTAGTTTTCATATCCCCAAATTCAAGTGAAGCTTCTTTTCTAATTTCAAGGTTACTTGTAGAACTACTAAATAGAAAGTAGGAGACGTACTTTTGATGTTCTTGCATTTGTGAAAGTGCAGAAGGGATCCTGACGGATATGACATGCCATCTGATTTGGATCAAGCCCTCCTCCTCTACTTTGATGGCCAGCAAGATAAGCCATCAACTCAAGAACCGCATGAGCCACTTAATTTTGTAAAAGGTTCGTCATTCTCTTTTGACAAGTACTTGAAGAAAAAGCATTGGGAATATGTCATGCATAAGCTTCCTTGAATTACAAGTTCATGCCTGGAAAACTTCTCCAAATAAGTATATTGTGATTTGGATGGTTTTATCTTCTAGCTAGATTTGCAAGAATGGTGATCAATCTTCTCGCTCCTTTTGCTTCCTTTTTGCTGTTTGGATCGTTGTGTTCTCAGTTGGTCCCAACTGCCCTACTTTTCGATCTGTCATTTTAATTTCCCAGATTTTCTTTCCAGCTGCCTAGCTAGACAGTAGCTAATTGGAGAAGAGTGACACGTAACAAACACTAGCTGATATAGCTGCAGTATCTTATGCTAAAAGAAGGCAAAAGAACTTTTTTCCACACCTTTTCTCATTTCTCATTCACCCTACCCCATTTTTACACCACCTTTTTCCTTGGTTACCAGTTAGTATGCACACGCATTTGGAAAATTAACACTGCCATCTTGGAAACATATTGCATATGATGCGATTGTGTCTACGAAGTCCTAATGCTTGCAGGACTGGTTCTTGTGTGCGTGCAGAGACACTCAACATCTTCCCCTCCCAGCCAATGCATGTAGAGCCTTCTCCAAAGGTATGATATGTCCAAAAGCTGTGTGTCACTTCTTGACTTGCACTGGACCTGCATGATTTGATGATGCAAGAATATATGGTCCTCTCCTCTTCAGGGTTCCATGGCTTCATCAGCACCGCACGCCGCCGGCTCTTCCAGGAGGTCGCCGCCGTCGAAGGCGGCAGACGGGCCGCTTGCCACAGGAAAGAGTTCCAAGGCAGCGTTCAAGGTGGTTCGATCTCGATCTCTTCTCTCCGGTGGTCGCCCACGTGTGCACGTTCGTGTGTAGATACAATCATACAACATGTACCCTCATGTATGCATGTGCTGTGATCGCAAACAGAGAGAAGGGAGTAGTACTGGCAAGCGCAGCAGCAATGCAGCGGCGTCGAGTTCAGATCTGGAGGGGCCCAAGACGCCGGACCCCAAGACGCTGAGAAGGCTCGCGCAGAACAGGGAGGCTGCAAGAAAGAGCAGGCTAAGGAAGAAGGTGATTAATTAATCGATTAACCATCTCAATTAACTTTCCCTAAAAAAATTCAGCTCAGTAAATTATTAACAAATGAAGAAGTCAACCCTCAAAAACATAAGAAGAAAAGTCTTGTAAGCAAGAACAAGAAAGAGATGGGGGGTGTGCAGTACGTATATATATTTTAAAGCTGTGATAGTTAACCTACTACCTAAGAAAAGTTGTGTGGTAGCTAGACTCTACATTTGATTTCTTTCAATCTGAAAGTTACATATTTCTTTTTCTCCATGGAAGATATGCCGTACGTATCCTTGTTAATTTGTTATGTGTGCAACTGCAGGCTTATATTCAGCAGCTAGAGTCAGGCAGGATGAGGCTGGCTCAGCTAGAACAGGACATACAAATGACAAGAGCTCAGGTAAAAAGAAGAAGAAGAAGCAGAACCGAATCATTTTGGAAAGGATTTGGATTGTGAAATGTTATACAATCTCGATCAAAGCGTTTTCGAATGTAGGAGATGCATGTCTATCGAAATTTCAGTCTACAATTCAAGAAAACTATGCTGACGTAAACAGTTCACTAAAACAAAGTTCTCGGCATCTTCGGTGCAGGGTGCACTCTGGGGTACTGGATCTTTAAGCCCAGGTTAATTTTCCACCATTAACTCTTCTTTATCTCATGCATGCATGCATGCTATAATAATTCTCGTCCCCAGTTCTAAATTATAATTAAATGGCTGTGCATGCATGTGATCTTGCATGTACCCGCATGCCCTCTATTCACGCAAATGTGCGATGGCATGCAGATGCTGCATTATTCAACTTGGAGTACGAGCGGTGGCGGGAGGCGCACCACAAGGTGATCGGCCGGCTCCGGGCCGCCGCGGAGGAGCACCACCTGCCGGACGGCGAGCTGCGGCCCTACGTCGACGAGACAGCCTCCCATTACGGCGTGCTGATGGGCCACAAGGCCAAGCTCGCCGGCGCTGACCCGCTCCACCTCCTCTCCGGCTTGTGGAAGGGCGCCGCCGAGCGCTGCTTCCTCTGGATCGGCGGCTTCCGCCCCTCTGAGCTCATCAAGGTACGTACATGCATGTGCCCTTCTTGTCTCACTCACTCAAAATTCAGTTGTATTTGTAGGACCGATTTCCGTAATCAAAGAGTTGTAAATGATTCTTAAAACTTCCTTTAACAGTATGCAAAATCTTTACTCAAGTGACTATGAAAGTCATCAAGTTAGGATTACACCATCTACTTTTAACAAAACAAAGTTAAAGACATAAACCCACTAAATCATAAGCATTCAACAAATGGCTTGTCAGACTGCCATATATGGGCCAGTCTGATCACCAAGTCACTGCTATAGCTGGTCGAAACCGTAGGTTCAAGGTCAGTCTGATCAGTCTCCTATTTTCATACTTAAACAACCTCTCGAATCAAAATTCAAATCTCAAGAACTTATTCAAATCTTATCCAAACACTTTTAATTTTTGCACGAGACTTATTCAAGGCATTAGCAACCTAAATCAGTTAAGAATTACAAGATTCTTAGGCTCGGATTCACTAAATTGAAGAAAATTGATCCAAGGACTTAAAAACATCCAAAAACATAAATTACTTCTTACTCATGAGGATCTATGATATGAGGTCTTTGAGATCTATTCTCACATGTCCTAACAATGTAATCAAGGCAAAGATTAGGGCAAAAAACACCTAAATCACGATTTCGAATTTCTTACTCAAGAACATGAAAAACCAAGTAAAGAACAAGTGAAACACAAAGAACGGATTAAAGAGTTGACCTACTATCAACAGAGTAAGTGATTCATGAGTACATGGATGTTTACAAGTTGCTCCGAAAGTGTCACCCTTACACACATAAGATTTCTCACATAGAGAGAGAAGAAACTACTTAAGACATATAAACATCTCTGTGTGTCTCTCTCACAACCTCAACCCTAACTCTCCCCTCTCCTCCCTCATATAGCTAGCATAGTTAGTGGGTCTTAACCATTAAGCAATTAGGAAAACCCGTCAACCCCACTAACATAGATTTTATACATTCACGCATGCTTCTCAAAGTATTTACAAGACTCAAACTGCTAATATCTTAGCGCTTGATCCACTTAGCCAGACCATCATACCTTCATCTAAACCACTTCTTTTTTATGTAAATTATCAAAATACCCTCAACAAAACTCTTGGGCACTTTCCCTTGACTCCTCACCTCCCATGTGGCCCCAATGACTTCCTACCAAGCCTCTCACACATCTAGATCCCATCGAACCGTTCTCGCTTGCAAATAGGCCTAAGTCACTAAGCGTGCCACACACCTCACCTTGCACCATGACCGCACTGCTTCCCTAATCGTTCTAGGCTTCAACTCTTCTCTGAGCTTAGTTCCAGTCCACCTTACCTTTGTCCACTATGTCTTGACATCAAAGCATTTTCGTATGTTTTGACACATAGCCATAGTGCCCAGTGACTAGCCGTTATGTCTTCAAACATTCATACACCCTACATATATCGGTCTTATCACTTAGCACACCACATGTACCAACTCACCTCTTCACAATCCTTGTCTTTCATGTTCTTCCCACTTGAATCACATAACCTCACACAAACTTACAAGACCACTCAAACCTCAGCTCTCCTACCTAGTCTGGTCACTTGCGGTTGCCACAAACTACTAACGTTCTCTAAGGCACCTGCACATCAAAAAATAAAGCAACTATATCGAGTACAAATTTCATGCACTTGACTTACGTTAGTTAAAATAGTGCATCATGCAACTCAACATAACTAAACACAAGTGTCCATGCCATACTCACACTCAAACCAACTCAATACCCATTTTCATCAACACCTCAGACATGTCTTGAGTACCCCTAGATATGTCTAGTCTCTCCACAAACTCTCTAGATATCTCAAACATGTCTTGGGTATCCCAGACATGTTTGCCTTTGAGAAGCCAGTCTAACTGCCCAAACTTTTGCTTTAGGAATACTAGCCAAATTTCTCGTTTAATTGCACAAATAAATACTATAACATATTGTATTTGTTATATAATTCTATTGCCTTAGAAATTATAGTTGTATATGTTATACAACTGTAATGGATATAATATCTATACATGATTGATCTGCGTCGTTATAATTTGATCCTACTAAAATAAGTAGTGTAGATCTTTTCTTTTTCTTGATTAATGAGAGAGTTTTAAGAATTTGTCTTTTTTTATTTAAGAATTATTGTGAGACTTTTTAGACCTCAAAAGTGAAGTAGATATCTTGAATATACTGATTGTTTGTAGATATATATAATTATTAATAATAGGGTGTTCTATGTGCTAAGGATGCAAGTGCTATATTCCTTGCAAAAAAAGTAGTACTATGGTCAACCATTAAGTACATGGATAGTACTGTGCTATAATGGATTAGCTAGGCGAGCCAGTAAGCAGTAGGTAGGGGATCGCAGAGTGGGTTTTTTATGCTGTAATTTATTATTAAAATTTTTGAATTTTGGCTATTTGTATGAAAAATATAGAGAAAAAGATATTTACATGTGATTTTTAGTCGATATAGATGAAATTAAGATAATATCTACTATAATTAATTTATAGATTTTTTTATTTAAAAGTTAGTTATTATAAAAAGATCGGAAAGAACCGATCCATAGTTGCTGATGGAACAGTTAAGCTTTGGTAGTCTTTGGCTAAGCCTGACGCGTATATATGGGTGTCAAGTTTCTATATGCGTGGCACGGAGCGGGAGTTGGTGGTGGAAATCAGCATTTAGCATCCGCAGACGTGTTAGATGCTCAATGGAGACCAGCTGCGCTGCCCAATAATGCAGACGATGTGTAGTAAGACTGAAACCGAAAGTCTGAAACAGCAACGTTGTACGCTAGCTTGATGTGTTGTCATCAGTTAATGTGAGTGTTTTTTCAAATTGAGTATTTGAATTTTTCACCGTATGATTTTGTTTCAAGATTTATACCCTATCTTCTTCTCCGACTTCAACGATGAGTTAGGATTACAGTTTGGGTTTAGATTAGATTTATCGGAGCCCATAGAGAAAGGCCAAGGACGGTGGTAGACCGGCGGTGAGGTGGCACTGGCATTGCCGATGCCGTGGGTCGACGGAGGGTGGTAACAGTGGCCGGCAAGTGGAACGATCCTTAGGCGTGGAGTTGAGTTGAGTTGGACGGATGTGCGGCGGTGGAAGATCAGTGTCGACAGCCATGTCGGGAGGTGGAAGCAGTGGCGAGTAGGACTCATCAGTGGGCTGCAGCGATGTCGGGGACGGCAACGCTGTGATGAAGAGAGGGAGGCACGCTGGTGGGGGTGGGTGTGCAGGTCAGGGAGGGAGTGTAAGTGGCTAGGAGAGAACGGTGGAGAAGATAGATGTTGGTGGTGCTTGCCGACATAGGAGGTGATATCAGCAAGGCAATGGAGAAGGCAGGGAGTAGACTGGCGGTGGCGGTGTGGTAAATGGGGTATGATTTGAGGGTGAAATGAGGCGAGAAAATTTATATAATTGAAGAAGAGGATTACGTCCATTGAATTTATATCTAATGATTTAAAATTTAAGTACTCTTAAATAAAATACGGATTTTGCCTTAGACATCACCATCATTTTAATCAAAGCGTGATCTCATCGAAGATGGTTAATAGTAACCAGATCGATGAACTTTGATTCTGTATGTTTGATTTCTTCTCTTGTGGCATGCAAGATTGTTCTCCGGCACGTCGAGCCGCTGACGGAGCAGCAGCTGGTGGGCGTGTGCGGCGTGCAGCAGTCGGCGAAGCGGGAGGAGGACGCGCTGGACGGAGAGCTTCAGGCGCTGCTCCGGTCGCTCTCCGAGGTCGTCTCCTCCCCCGACGCGCTGCAGCCGCCGATGATCTACTACCACCCGGCCGACATGCCCGGCTACATGGGGCACTACGTTCCCCTCGCAATGGACAAGCTCGCCTCTCTCGAGGCCTTCCTAAGACAAGTAACCAAGACTAACTTGCACCTTAGCTTGCTTGCTTGCTCCGCTCTGAATACACACACACGAATTGTGAATGAAAGCTTGCATATACGTGGAACGAATTATGAATTGTGTGCATGCATGGTGCAGGCAGATGAGCTGAGGCTGCAGACGCTGCTCGCGCTCCGGCAGATCCTGACGGTCAGGCAGTCCGCCCGCTGCTTCGTCGCCGTCGACGACTACTTCGGCCGCCTCCGCGCCCTCAGCACGCTTTGGACCACCAGCCGCCCGTCTGCCGTGGCAAGAGGCCCCGCCGGTTAGAAATCAACGCTGCTACATGTACACACAGCTAGCTAGCTAGCTACTTTAGCTATGTACGACGTCGCAAGAGTCGCTGCATGCATGCGCACAAGAGCAGAAATTAAGGAGCTCAGGTCATCATCAGGTGATTGATGTCAGTGCCAATTATATACTCCCCCTTCCAAATTTATAGGAAGTATTTTTGCTTGATACATAGAGCAAGGAGATATTAATCAAAGATCATAACTAAGCTGTAGCTAGGCTAGGTAGGATACGGAATAAGAAAGAAGAACAAGAGAAAAATATACTGCACTGCAGTGTGCATCCTTTCTTCTTTGTATAATATCTACCTACAAGCATCGATCTTTACATTTTCTTGGTTTGCCTTGACCTTAAGTATGTCTTATTTTTCCTTTTTATCGTGGGAAGACTTCAACAAGAGCATAAGATAAACAGTTTCGCGCAAAGATATTCATGAAAATCGCGTACTGTAAATCTGCACGATTTTTCCTCTTCAGAATCGACGACATTGTTTGAGAGAGAGAGAGAGAGATGATATTTGTTACCGGGCATAAATGGCACTGCTGCCATTTTAGATTGCTAGCTGGACACACTTGATTTAATCTAGTCAAACCGTGAAATATTTTACTAACAATATCGTTTCAAAATTTTAGATTGCTCATACTAAATGATATGCTAGATTTGTCATAAGAAATATTTGAAAAATATTGTACTGCTATAATATTTTATAAATGTATTGGTATAAAACTAACAGTTAAAGTTTAATTTTAGCGACGGTGAAAAATCAAAAGCGTCAAGTATTCTGAAATAGGAGTTCAGAGTTACGAGAGGTGAGAGACTCTGAAATCAAGATGGACTGCAGGTCACCAACTTGGGCAAGGCAAGAAATTTTGATGCCTAGCTGATAATTTTTTTAATGAAATTGCTAAAAACCGTCGAATGTTTTTTTTGGGCAAACGGTCAAATTTCTGACATTACGGTTTTGCTTGGAGATTTGTGTTCTGATCGGCGGGCTCTTCCTCTCTAGTGGCGGCTAGATACGACGTGGTTCACCACATTAGAGTTAGGGTTCATCATAATAGGAATTTGGATTCACTGAGATCTAAATTTAGAGGAAGACCGGGATGGCAAATGATAAGGATCGTGACCATTGGATTGAGATGGTGCGGTTGAAAAAGTGACTCATTTTATGGGTTGAATAAGTCAACTTTTTGCGAATGATGCATAGACAACCTATTTTTTAACGCTTGGACTGGCGAATGGCGATGCCCATATAAATCACACAAAAGTTGATCAGTATCGCCAGTTTGCATGTGTACCAGCCACTGATAAAAGTGGAAGTTGGTAAGTGATAGTTCTTTCCCTTCCCTCTATTCCCACGCGGATGCCCTCCCTCATCGTAGAAAAAAAGTTGCGTCGAGCTGTGGCCCCTTTGATCTCTCTCGCCCCTCCTTTCCCAGGAAAATCCATTACACTGATGTTGAAACTAATCTTGTTTTGTTAGTGTCATCAGTGTTTAGGCTAAATAACTGAATTGGAGTTCAGAACCGAACTGAAGAATATTCAGAACATAGGTTCTACAGTTCGGCTAGCTTTTGGAACTTTAGGTTGTGTGTGATGTTGTCACGTTAGTGATTCTGGCCCATGATCCAAGTTGTTGGGAGAATGGCCAAGTCATGCGTAGGTTAGTGGCTTTGAAGCCGGACTGTTTAGTTGAAGTCTGGAGAGTGCGTATGTTTTATTCGCTATTGTCATTTTTCCTTCAGTTAACTACAGCCTATCTGAAAACATTGAATAACAGAGCAGAAGCAGAAAAATGGTGCGTAAGTTAAGCACCACAACCAAGCTCTCTCTTTGTTCGTTGCCATCTCTATGTGCCCAATAGTGTTCGCATGTGTTTAGCAATCTTGGCCAACACTTGGTATCAAAGCCGAGTTTATGCCCAAGACAATGTTGAGGAGCGGCGAGCTCACCAACACGGTGTCATCAGGGGCGAACGGCCATGCCAGCGAGGGAAAGCAGCAGCATGTCACTCCAATACCTTATGCTTTTTAGGACTAACTACACTGCGTGAGCAATCAAGATGAGGGCTTACATGCGTGCTCAGGGCATCTAGGATGCCATCAAGCCTGTAGCTCCAGAGACGATCGTAGAAACCCAGAAAGATTAGATGGCCCTGGCTGCAATCTTCTAAGCAGTTCCTGTAGAAACTTTGCTCCTATTGGCAGAGAAGGAGACAACAAAGATGGCATGGGAGACACTGAAGACCATGTATGTCAACACTGAGCACATCAAGGAGGCGAAAGTTCAAACTCTAAGAACCAAGTTTGAGTTACTCCACATGAACAAGATGACAAACATTGATGACTTCACCATAAAATTGACAACCACTGTCAATAGAATTCATGGTCTGAGTGACAAGATGGAGGAGTCCACCGTCATCAAGAAGTTCCTACATGTTGTCCCCACAAAGTTCTTGCCGATTGTTTCTACGATCGAGCAATTTGGGGATATGAAGATGATGACCGTCAAGGAGGTCATCGGCTGCCTGAAAGCCTACGAGGAGAGGGTCCGTGTCACTAGCAATGGTGACAAAGATGATAAGCATGTCCTTCTGACTCGAGTAGAGTGGAAGGCCAAGGAGAAAGAGTCGGATGAAGGCTCCTCGTCTAAGTCATCCAAGGAGCGTGGTAGAGCAGCTTGGTGCAGCCGTGGAAGCAAGGCCTATGACGGTGATCGTGAGAAAGAGAGGAAGAAGGTAGACAAGAAGAAGATCAAGTGCTTCAATTGCAATAACATGGGGCACTTTGCATCTAAGTGTCACTCAAAGAAGAGGAAAGAAAGGGCGCATGTTACAGAGAAGCAAGATGATGAACTGGATTTATAGCTGAATCTTGCCAACTAATTTAGAAGATCAAGCCAATCTTGGGTGAAGGGATGAGATATGATTGTAACACATGGTACCTAGATACAGTTACTAGCAATCACATGACAAACAATAGGACGAGGTTATAACATCCTAATTTGTAGAGTTTATTTAAAACTTTTTAAAGAGAATTCAGCTGTTTGAATTTTTCTGGATTTAATAGAAGCTTACATTGAATTTTTAATAATTAAAAGAATTTAATATGACTAAAATAAATATTAAAATTTGCTTAAAGTATTTTATTTGGGTTTCTTATGTGTCAAGAAATGTTCTGTGAATTTTTGGATTTATTTACTATTTTCTAGAGCTCTTTTGATTTTAATTGAATTTCTGAAATAGAAAATCTCCAAAAATAAAAAAAAATTGTATTGGGCCAGACCCATTACTATTCATTCAGCCCAATAAACCTTACCCAACAGATCACCTCTTTGCCACATGTCACCTATCCAGCTGTATACTTAAGCCGACCGCTGGATCTTGTCCTAAGACACGTGTCAAGCATCCAGGCCATGCGCTACTGTTTATCTATGCTATCTCATCTCGGCCGTCCGTTTCCTTCCCATTCCATGCGTCAGCCATCGCCCAGCCGAGCTACTGTTTGGGGGGAACTCCACCGCTATGTCCTTCACGGAGCCTCGCTGCAGCCGCCACCTCGGCATCTATGCCCGACCCGACCTCTCGACCGTCTCCGAGTTGCACACTCAACATCCATGCATAAATAGCCATGTCGCTCCCTCATTATGCGCACCCCGTACCCTGTGCGCTGTTGAGTTTGCCCGTGCATCACAGAAGCCCGAGCCGACCCACCACCGTTGAACACTGTCATCCTCGTCGTCTTCTTCTTAGACGGGAGTGCTTTTGCCGTGCACTGCCGATCGCTATCTCCTGGACCGTCGCCACCGTCACCGCCCACCGGTGAGTAACCATTGATGAGTCACACTACCTCGCTCCGCTCCGGCCGCTGCACAGACCGCCGCGCCACTTCCCGTTCTGCCGCCCTCGCCACTGCACAGTCGCTCGGTCACCACCGACGCTTCACCTCCAGCAGCTAGTCACTGCGTGCCACGTGTCACATTCTCGGCTGTCTGATGTACCTTGGTGATCATCCAATCAAATCGGTGTTGACCCTCAAAATCCAATGAGTAGGATTCACCCACGTGGTCCATTGGAGAATGTAGGATCTCGACGTCGGTTTGTACCCTATGCCAGATGATGTCAGCAGGATGACATTAGACCTAGCTAAGTCGGCCAACCACGCAAGCCCTAATGTCCACATGTCACCATGTGTCATGACACGTGTGTGCCACATCAGCATCCGAGCCATCCCAAGTGCCAAATCAGACGCCATGTCAACGCCACGTGTCAGTGCCACGTCATCAGCCACATCAGATTTAAAAGCCCAGTTAGCTGCCACGTCAGCCCTAACCGCTACGTCAGCAAGCCCAGTCGCATGTTCACTATTTCATACACTGAGTTTACCGTAGACTAGCTATTTCATGCATCGGGTTCACAGCACAATAGAATTTCTGATTTTATAGTATTTTTTTAGATTAAATTTTTCAAGAGTCTGTTTTCCTTCGTCCTAACTCTGATTGATCATGTTCTTTTTTATAAATTCATCTAAAATCGAGCTCTATCTTTTGGTTCTAGTTTTGAAGTTTTTAAAGTTTATTTAAATTTTATTACAATTTATTTTAAGCTTCGTTGTGTTTTCTCTCTCGTTAGCTCACGTCTTCGATGGAGCTGAAGTAAGATTTGAAGATCAAGAATTCATAATTAGGTAAGGCTAAGGTAAGTCATATTCTTTGATTATGTTGAATCTAATTTTAATCTATTATTTATTTATTTTATTTTAAACTATCATACATTGCTATTTTATTACAAATCATTATATATAGTAGTTATTGTCCAATTGCCTTAATTCCACATTTGATAATTTGAATGTCATGATTCAATTGTCACCATAGGATGAAAAATTATTTAATGATACTATACTAGTTGTTAAATAAGTTGTATGTTTAATTTCCTTAGTCATGCTTATAATCCCATTGGATTCATCGTCACATGTGGTTAAATAATTAATTTAATTTAATGAGATATTGAACCATAGTTGGTGTGCTATAACATTGGTGTATTATCGGTGTTGGTTATACAAAATTAGTTTTCATTTGAACGAGTGATCGTGCAGTAAAGAAGGAAGTGTGGATTCACTTCGAGAGATGTAGAAGTCTCGTCTGGTAATGTCTAAGGACTTAACTTTGTGCGCTATTGATCTAAATCTTACCGTGTAAATCACATATCTAATATAAGATAGACATGGCTGATTAATTTATAATATTTTAAATTCAATTTCGCTATGGAGTTGAACATGGTTGTTGATTTCTATGAGGCGCAAGAGGGGGCAACTATCGACTAGGTGGTTAACCTACTCGATGGCCTTATTGTGATTTTCTTTAAAGTGAGGATAATCACATCGTGTGGGTACACTTGTGCAACCACTGAAGAGTGTAAAACTATTCGAATAGCCGTATCCCCAGTTATTGACAATGCTCGGTGACTTCACACGAAAGGTAGTTATTTCATAAAATTTGGTGGAGATTAACGTTGGAAAGTAAATAATTAATTCACAAGTGGTTAAGTTCGTGAATGGGTAGTTCATGATTGGTTTATTCAATTCTTTTGATTATTTGTTTCTTATTGTCTTCATTAAAAGTTCACTTTTAATCTATTTATTGTATTACTTTAAATTATTATTTTTTGCAAAATAACATTTCAGTCATCCATTGGTAAGCTTTACACATTATATTGCATCTTTATTACAAACAACTTGTTGAGTACCAATGTACTCACGGCTTTATGCCTACTATTGCTCAGTTAAAAAGAAGAACCATATCAGCAGGAGGTACCTGAAAGGAGAATACTTCGATGACTTCATGGATTAGGACTTTGCTCTCAGTCGATTGCTTGCGGCATGTCGAATAGCTAACATACTTACTTCTATTTTTCGCTGCTAGTTCCTTAAGCCCTTAAGGCTAATATTTGTAAGGTTGGTCATAAGGTCGTACTCTGATAATTATTAATATTTGAGATTGTTTCTTTATTAATCGTACATATGGTCGATATTTTATTTATATTTACACTGTGTGCACTAGCGTGATTCTAGACTAGTGCGGTATACATAGTGAGTCCAGATTTGTATATTCGGGTCTCGACAGAGGTTCACCAATTTGGACACCACATTGTCTAGGATGGTAAAGTTCAGTGATGGCTCTTCATTCGAGATCAAAGGTCGTGGTACACTGTTATTCTAGTGCCACAATGGTGAACACCATCTTCTGACTGACGTATATTACATTCCTTATCTAAAGAGCAACATTGTGAGCCTCAGGCTACTATATGAACATGGCTACAAGGTGATTGTGGAGGATGGCCTCTTGTGTGTCTTTGATAGACAAGGGAAACTATTGACACAAGTGAAAAGTTTAAGGAATCACCTCTACAAGTTGAGCCTCAACATGGCCGAATCCATCTGTCTTTTAGTAGCCATCAAGAAAGACCCATGGTTGGGGCACGCCCGCTACGTACACCTAAATTTCCAAGCACTCCGTAAGCTAGCACAAATGGAAATGATGGATGGTTTGCCTTGTCTCAATCACATTGAACAAGTCTACGATGGCTGTCTAGTGGGCAAGCAACGCAGAGCCTCCATCCCACAGGAGGTAAATTATAGAGCCAAGAAGCCCCTGGTGCTTATACGCGGTGATCTTTGCGGCCCAATTTCTCCACCTACGTAGACTAGTGAGTGCTACCTCATACTTTTGGTTGATGATTATAGCTGGTACATGTGGATTGTACTCTTGGGTAGCAAGGATAAGACGCTTCAGACATTCAAGAAGATGAAAGCAAGCTCTGAGCTAGAGGTGGACCTCAAGATCAAGTCTATTTGGATTGATCGTGGAGGGGAGTTTGGAATTCATGGCTTTCTATTAAGAAGCAAGCATCAAGTAGTTCCTCACTGCTCCATATATGCCACAACAGAATGGTGTCATGGACAGGAGAAATCAAACTGTTGTCAGTATGGCTCGGAGTCTTCTTAAGAGCAAGAAAATGCCAGGCAAATTTTGGGGAGAGGCAGTTGCTACTGCTATGTATCCTCTCAACTAAGCCCGATGAAGAGTGTTGAAGGCAAGAATCCATATGAGGCCTAGTCAAGAAGGAAGTCGAATGTGCAGCACCTATGCACGTTCGGATGTTTGGCTCATGTGAAAACCTTGGGTCTGAACATCAAGAAGCTAGCAAATCGAAGCACGACAATGGTGTTCATCGGCTATGAGCTGGGATCAAAAGCATACTGAGTGTACAATCCTGTGAACAAGAAACTGCATGTCACACAAGACGTTATCTTTGGGGAAGACAAGCAATGGGATTGGAGTCTGGTCGCTGGTATGCAGTCTAATGGTGAAGGTGAAGTTTTCACTATTCACTATCTAACATATCTTGATGCAGGCATAAATGGAGATGGGGGTGGGAAGGCATGCCCAGCCACTCCTGCTGGCCCAGTTGCCGCACCTTTTGTGGATGTCACAGCAACTACCTCACCTGCCATGGCAAGAACACCTCCTGCCATGACAAGAACACCTACTGCCATGGTAATGACTCCTGCTGGCGCGACAACAACTCCGACTGCCAGGACTTCTACTGGGGCACCGTGATGATGACAGGACCTACACATAGTAGTCTAGCACCTACTCTGGCAAAGACACCCATGTCAAGCTCCACTATTTCATCTGATGAGCCATGGTGCTACCATTCCATTTGGGAGATATATGAGGTTACCTCTCTCATTGAGCTAGATGAAACCGAGCTGTGCCTACTCAACACAAAGGAACCAACTAGTGTGATTGAAGCCGTGAAGCAACTATGTTGGAAAGGGCAATGGAGGAGTTACTGGTATCCATATGAGGTAATGGAACTTGGGAATTAATTGAATTGCCTATAGGGAAGAAGCCAATTGGGCTCAAATGGGTATTCAAACTGAAGAAGAATCCAAAGGAGAAGTAATCAAGCACAAGGCATGGCTTGTGGAGAAGGGGTATGTGCAACGCCAACAGGTAGACTTTGATGAAGTCTTCTCACCCGTGGCAAGGCTTGAAACGGTGCAACTAATTCTTGCACTTGCAGCTCAAGAACAGTGGGAGATTCATTGTAACGCCTTAGGATTCAAACCGGGTTAGGCCTAACCTAACCTCATTATGGATAAGTCATTCACACGTAATAACCTACTTGTACTTTCGTCCTCGCTTCACGCAAACGGTTAATCGGAGGTTATTACCAACGGTGCCTATGGGTTTATATGTTAGTACTTTTCATATTAAGCTAGCAATGTGAGACTAATCCATATTCTCATGTGCACACACACATGAGCCATCATAGATTGAGGTGTTACATACACCCCCCTTAAACAACCCGACGTCCTCGTCGGTCCAACATACCTACACTTGTAGGATCAAGGATAACCGACTAGAGGGGGTGAATAGGAGGTTTTAAAATTCTTGACTAAATTAAGCAATTAATGACTAAATGATCACTAAGCAATAAATTGAGTGAAGAATAATCCTACACAATACAAGCAATCCTAGGCAATTGACAATAAGCAATAAGTGAACAAGATCAATTTCTATAATAGACAAGAAACAAACACAATGTGACACTCGATGTTTTTACCGTGGTATCGAAAACTTGCCGGTTCCACTAATCCACGTTGAGGTTAGCCCGAACTAATCGGACCGGCTCCATGAATTAAGCCGAAGCACCTCGATCACTATTGGTAGCTCTTCCTCCGCTCGGGAGATGGTGAGCTCCAAACCACTCACAATTCAGCTCGGGTTTCTTCACAACCTTCTCGAAGAAATCACCGGCAAACAACTTTCTTTCCGTTTAGGTGCCGGCAAGCGCCAAGAGAATGTACCAATGAATTCACTTGACGATGCTTGAGTGTAATTATATCAAGCTAGAGATAAATGCACTCAAAAAACACTTCACCACTCAAATTTAATGCACAAATGAGAAAAGTGAGTGGAGTGAATGCTCTAGGGCTCAAGAAGATCAATATAATGCTCAGCAACCTGCCCAAGTGCAGGTGGGGGTATTTATACCCTCACCAACCAAAACTAGCCGTTATAAAAATTAATGCTGAAAAATCAGGGAAATCGGAACTACCGCCGTGCAAAGTGCGAAACTACCGCATTTTACTGTAGCACTCCGTAACGGCTATGTCAGACGGTCAGTACTAGCCGTTTGAAATTCGGCGCGGTACTACCGCCGTTATAAGTGCGGTACTACCGCTCTACGGTAGTTCCGTTGGTCATGCGGTACTACCGCACTGCGGTTGTTCCGCCGTGCTAAATCCGGTACTTCTGATTTTTGGCTAGTTTGATTTCTCTTCGGGGTGCTTTCTGGAAAAAGCATACCGGAAACTGGTAGTTCCGTAGATCGTGCGGTACTACCGCTCTGCGGTAGTTCCGCCATTGAAAAACCAGAACTACCGATTTTATTTGAGTCTAAGTCCCCCAAAGGGTGTTCTTTGGAAAAAATGTACCGCTGTAAAATTGAAACTACCGGACTAGCGGTAGTTCCGCTGTGTACATGCCGGAACTACCGCAGGTCGGTAGTTCCGCTGTGTCTGCGGTACTACCGTTTTTGCTGGAAGAGCACAGTTAACTTTTAGAGTTTATTTTCAAATATATGCATGATCCTAGATTGATCCAATGTGCACCAGAACTTGCTATGAAGTTACTTTCACAAATCCCTCTTAATAGTACGGCATCTAACCTATAATCCGGTATTCCACCTTTACTCCTAAGACCGGTGAAATTCAAAATAGACCTAAAAATTGATGTACCTTATCTTTGAATTCTTGGCGTCAATATTCCTTGCAGCTTATTCTTTACTTTTGCACACATGAGACTTTATCTATACAATCTTAGCACACACATTAGTCCCAAGTTCATAATGCGTCATTAATTATCAAAACCCTAATCTTAGAGGTCTAGATACTTTCAACACTGGGGCAAATGACGAAGACCTCCCGCTCTTGGTACACGTCCGTGCGTCCAGTGCTGGTACATATACCATGTCGTGTGTCCACTCCGGACCCACACGCGCTATGCGTCATATGCCCACACTCCTGACCCGTACGCGCTTGTGCAACCATGAGGGTCGGCTCTGATACCATTTGTAACGTTCTAGGGTCTAAACCGGCTTAGGCCTAACCTCATTATGGATAAGCCACACACGTAATAACCTGCTTGCGCTTTCGTCCTCACTTCATGTAAAACGGTTAACCGGAGGTTATTACCAATGGTGCCTATGAGTTTATATGTTAGTACTTCTCATGTTAAGCTAGCAATGTAGTATTAATCCATATCCTTATGTGCACACACACATGGGCAATCATGGACCGAGGTGTTACATTCATCACACGGATGTTAAATCCGCTTTCCTCAATGGAGAACTCCAAGACGAAGTGTATGTTGTGCAACCCCCGGGCTATGAAGAAGAAGGGCAAGCTCACAAGGTACTGAAACTCAAGAAGGCACTCATGGAATTCAAAACTGGATGAGAGTCATACCTCAGTCGGTTTTGAAAGGAGTGAACATGAGCATGCAGTTTACAAGAGGAACAAGGGCACTACAAGGCTACTGGTTGGAGTGTATGCTAATGATCTTGTGATCACAAGAAGCTACATCAAGGGGATCATGGCTTTCAAGAAGTAAATAAGAGAAATATATGTTCAGCATAAGTGATTTGTGTCTTCTATCCTACTACTTAGGAATACAAGGCACTCAAGGATCACATGGAATCTCTCTAAGTCAATCTGCATATGCTGCAAAGTTATTGGAAAAGATTGGGCTGAGTAAATGCAACCCCTGTCTGATGCCCATTGAACCAAGAGCAAAATTCAACAAGGAAACCAACTGTTCACTTGTTGATCCAACAAATTACAGAAGCATTATGGAGAGTCTCAAGTACTTGGTAAACACGAGACCAAACCTTGCTTTTTTTAGTTGGGATTGCGAGTTGGTTTATGTAGGAACCAACTTTTGAGCACATGGCAATTGTAACACCCTAGCCCATCCTTTGAGCCTAGAATGCTACCACTATACTCTTACAATCTAAACTTGGTGCTGCTACTAAAAATTTCGGCAGCAACTCCCCTTTTTATACGGCTACAAACAGGGAGCAATCAACATATATAGGATAATTACAATAATACAATTAATTCCATATCACATAGAAGCATAACATAAGCAAAACTTAGAGTTCCGCACCAAAAGGCTTAAAACCACGAGCCCGATACTATACTAAACATAACAGTGAACCACATAGGACATGCATACAGATTTTGCACTAACAAGATAACTTCATTCTCTTTTTCCAGCAAAAAGGGGACTGATTGCATCTCATGCAAACCTTTAGCATTTTCAAAGCATATGCTAATCAGGAATTAACTAAAGCAACTTAATAAGAGATTTAAACCCGGATGTGAAGTGATTGGCTAAACTGTTATTTAATGAGTGCAGTGCAAAAGGGTCTACTCCCATACCATGCATACCATCAATCAGGTTCACCTAAAAAAGTCAAAAAAACAGGAATGAGTCCAAAAACTCAGTAAGTACAAAGTAAAATAGTAAACAACAAATACACATATCATTTATTTTTCATCACAAACACATTAACCACTCATTTCCATTTAACCTCTCTCATTGTCGTCAATCATTCCTTATGCATTTGCACCTTTTCTCTATCATGATGCAAATGTAGATGCACATGCACATGTCTTTCATCTCTTAAATTTATACATGTATAGTGGAATAAGCACCCGCGATGCTCACTCAAGTCTGCCATTTTTTATACAGGAACCTTAGTCTCAACTCCTATGGAGTGTCCACACAAAGTGGACCATAGTTGCCATACATGCCATCTATTTTTATGATACAAATGCATGCAATGCAACTTCTCCATTTGAACACATCAACATGTCATGTTCTATTATCTACCATTCATCAACATAATAGCATCATGTATCCATCACATGTGCCATTAGTCATGATTCATTATTATGCCAACATGCAAACAGAAATAATCAACTCACGATAGCATGGTAAGTAGTGCATTAAAAATCCAATTCATAGCAATCACTACCCGAATTTACCATTTTACTATGCGCTTACCCGTTCAACTTGTGGACGATGCACTCGAACATCCACCTAAACAAGCATTCAACCCATCTCAATACATCATAGCCATATATGCACACATACGAACGGCACTGTTCCTACGCGTAAACCCAACATATATCACACTCTTTCACTAGATACTGTCCCGTTGTTCCGAGTGCTTGAATGACTATCTTTCAAACCTAAAACCTAAAATAGCAAATATTCTGGGTTCGGTAATCTGCATAACTCTACTCACATATCCCTGATTACCATGATTTAAATATTACACCATCCAAAACTCTGATTGCAGCCCGAAGGCTGTGGTATCCCATACCGGCTATGGCCATCTCGGTGGCATATCTCCCATTTCAGTCCCAAAGGACACGCGCGGGCGAAGTAGGGCAACGCTAGAGGTTGGGAGGGGACGAGCGGCACACGGAGGCTAGGGCGCACACAAACAGTAAGGGGGAGAGGTGTAGAGGAGATCGGCTCGGGGGGAGAAGGAGTGAATCATTTTCTCCTCCTGACTTACTCTTATGAGGGTGAGGAAGTGACATGGGCCAGGTTGACATGGCATACGACGGTGAGATCGAGTAGATCCGACCATCCCCAGACGTGGCATCGCTGGATCCTGCCACCCCCGTTGTCTTCCTGTCTGGCTTCCCTGTGCATGGCTTTGCCGCTGCCACACTAAGCTCGCCATCATCCTCATTCCCTCATGTCATCTCTCCTCGCCTCAGATTTGGACGAGGTCTTCCCCTTCAGCACCCGTGCGCCCATTGCCGTCCACTGCTCGTCACTTTGTGCCAGTGCTGAGGTAGTTGCTCGCTGCTCTGGATCCCTCGCCTCTCTCTCTCTCTCCCTCTGCCTTTGATCCAGATGGGGTCTTCCCCTCCGGCGCCGCCCACCTCCAAAGTCAGTCTATCCATTCCACATCATCCCCTCTCCCGAGGCGGCAAATGCCTTCTTCAACTCTTAATAAGAACCGTCTGTGATATTTCCGCCTCATACACCCTTAAATTTTTATAATTTTCTTCCTGAGTTCAAGTAGGATTCCGTTTTAACACATCTTTAGTAAAATAGGCATAACTTTTGCATACGGTATCCGTTTTTGACGTTCTTGTACTCATTGGAAAGCTAATAACGAGCTCGATCTGAAAAAACGACAGCTTGTGCTAGTCACTCTCGAAGACCCCCAAAATCGGCCATTTATAGCCTCAAATTCGAATCGCAAGTTTTTGATTTTTGTTTTTGCCAAAATTTTTGATCTTCCTTCGAAATTTGGGATTCGTCTCAACTGCAAAGTTGTAGATCTCGTCAAAATCTTTCAAACAAGTATATATAAGTCATGTAGAACTTTGTTATTTCATATTTTGATACTAGTTATTTATATTGTATTGGTATATATATAATCAATATCACAGACGGTTCTTATCAAGAACCGTCTGTGATAATTTGTTCCCTGACTACTGGGCCTGTCAATCCTCCTCAACCCAATTTTAGCCAATATAAACCGACCAACCCACACATCACGAATCATAGCTCTTCCTCCTCTATAAATACTCACTCGAATCTATCCGCCCCCTCCCTTCAAATGCGTCTTAAGCTTCCTCTCTCCATTGTTTCTTATAGTATTTGATTCTATGAAATTTTGGTCTCCATCGTAGCCTCCATTATTGCTACTTTGTTGGGTTTAGGTTACCGGGAGCTTACAGTGAGGCGCCGCTAAGAAGGCCTACCCGAGCTGCATCAGGGACGAGCTTCCATTAAGATATCTAATTCTTCTATTTTCTTTCTTCTCTGTTGCTCGATTTGTAATGGAAATAGAGTGTTCTCTGCTATGTTTTCTGCTATTGTAATGGTGGATTATAGTCCTATGATGTTGTAATGGTGGATTGTAATATAAATAGAATGTTCTTGCTATGTTTGTTGTCGTATTTGCTTATTTTCAAACGGCATAGCTAATATTTTCTGAGGCTAATTCAAAAATAGAAAAAAAATTTAGGTATAGAATGAACTGTCATATACGGTTTTGTAGTATAAACCGTCTATGAAGAATATCATAGACGGTTCTATATATAGAACCGTCTGTGATGGAAAAGTATCGCAGACGGTTCTCTGTGATATGTGAGTATCACAGATGATTTTTTGATTAGAATCGTCTGTGATATAGGTTCGAGATGAGGATTCAGTCGAAATTTTAGCAAAAGGACTGTCAAGATAATTGTCCTACAATTTAGGGGAAAGGGCAATCAAAACTCTGTGTGGTAGCTTTAGGAAAGAATATGTTTGTAAATTTATTTCAGATAAAGCAGCCTCATATGAAATCTGCCATTTTAAACTTTGTCTGCCAAACTTATTAATATGCAAAAACTCAGAAAGATTATTTATCAAGTCCTGGAATGGTTCCAACTTCCAAGCATTAATTGCGTTTTTTTTTTACTTTTCTTTCTAGGTCACAAAAAGCGCAATGAAGACCGTACAGGCTGTTAAGATTGATATACTGAATTCACTTCTGCGTATACTGTTTTTGTCCAATATCCTATTGTTATTTGCTAAGATGCTTATATGTCATATTTAAATCAAACTAGAATATATGATATCTGCATCAATTGATTGAGAATATATATAAGATGTTCTGTACCAACGAGCAATAGATTACGTAGCACAGACCAGAGGTGACAGCCGAAATAAACAGAATCCTGGGCTCGGCCCGTGAATAATTACATATGGCTAGCTTTGCCACTGTTTTAGCTGTTTGGTCTGGAAACCAAACTGGGCCTTTTTCTGTTCGCCAGGCGCATGGTCGCGTACGCTGTCTGCCTGAAGCAGAGGATTCTACTCAGCTCCGACTCGGAGCCTCCGGCCGAAATGCTAGAGGTTACAGAAGGATGATGCAACCATGAAATCACCTGCCCAAGCATTATGTAGTTTCCAAATTCAGGTTACATGCGATTCAGAGCTCAGAACCTGTGTGTTTTTTTCCCCACGGTTTCAGATTCTCAAGTGGTGGTGAGATGAGAATTATATTCTCTGCTAGCTTTCTAGCACCACAGACACACACACACTTGCGAGCTGCTACCTCTCCCCGGCATGGAATAAAGGCAACTTCCGTCTGCTTCCTTCTTAAGCTTATACAGTACATGCCACGCACTGTAGCACGCGTTTTGTTTCCTCCCAGTATATACAGTTCACGCCAGAATTCTTCATCAGCTATTTCAGTTGGCAACTAGGAACACGCTTCCCTGAAATTTAGTCAATTTTAATTATCAACGACTCAAAATGTGTACATGGCAACATAAATGTTGGGAAAATGGAAAGATGCATCATTTTTTGTTTATCTCTCATAAAGTGTTCTTATCTTAATTGATTTACTTTTATTCTTATCGATTCTTTGCCTCTTCTCTTTCTTTATTGATTCTGTTGTATACTAAGGACGTGTAAGTGATGGAAATGACTTATATAGATCAAATCCTATCCATCTAAGCACTGTGGATTACAAGATATCGAAGTTGTCTAGTTCTTGCTTGTTTAGAGCTATTCTTGAGGAATCTAATTGGTGGGTTTTGGCTTTGATTTTTTGGGTGGTCTTACTTGTTATGACATATTGGAACTGATCTAGAGCCATCTTAGCTGTTCTTAACCCACGAGCAAGTTGGTTCTCAAGTTTTTAAGATTTGCTTGGTTTCTGGTGTAACCTTGCATGTTTTGAGGAAATATTAGAACTTTGGCCAAGATTTATGTATTTATTGGATAAAATAGGTTCCTAACACACTCAGTAAAGTGTGTGCAAAGTTTCTAATCGTTTGAAGATGGATTTAAAGTTTGCATCAAATTTGGTTTTTGCTCGGGGCTAATATTTTATCTTGGGAATAAGAGAGCAGTCAAACCACTCAAGTCCGGCCAAACCAGCACTAGTCAAACTGGCGGTTTGGCTGGTTAGACGGCCCACCAGTCAAACCACACTTCCAGTGACGATTAGACTAGTTAGGTGCTAAATTTGTGAATACTCCCTGTTTTGGGTTGTTGTTTGGATTTAGGTTATCAAATCTAATCTTTATAACTCTTTAGCTATTGGAGTGAAAGATTTTTAAATGTTTACGGAAAGATTTTGAGAAGACACTTCATTCTCCTCAGTTGCCATTCCCGGTACTACAGAATTCTTATCGCTACGACTGTATTCCTGCTGAGTAATGCAATATAAAGCTCTTGGTCCAGAAAAGGACAGCACCACTAAGCCGGAAATTACCTTGGCATATGATCACCGATTGATCCACTGTGCAAGGTTCTTTGCCCCGAATCAAAGTGTTCTATAAAGGTCGATGAAGAGAAGCCATGGGTATAAACAAAGCCCACTCCACAAACCAAAGAATCTATTCCCCCCATGGATATCTTTATTTACAACCAACCTTTTAATCACCTTTAGACACATGATCGATCGGCCGATCGGCCTTTAGATCACCCTCTTTCCCTCTGATCCCTCTCAATTTCCCATGGCTGCTCAGCTTAAAAGAACCCTAGAAAGTAAGTGGTAGTAGACTAGTACACAACCACACATCTTCTCTCTGAAAGTTCAGAAGTGAGCTGAAGCTGAAGACCCCCCGTATCCCCTGTTCTCTCGCAAAGGCAAAGGGAAAACCATCCCCGGCGGCATGTACGCACTAGAAACACAGCAAAAGGGTTCGGCTGGTTCGTTAGAGGCTTAGAGCACAGGCCATCGGTTCTGTCCACTCTTGTATACCTTCCTTCTCGCCGGGGTCTCCGCCGATGCGACCGTGACCCCCGCGCGCTTTGCTTGCCGGCGAGGCTTCCCGGATCCAAATTTGCCCGACCAAAAGCTGCTCTGCTATGTAGCTAGCCCGTGCATGACAAAGCGCTCCTGCGTGCGTGCGTGGCAAAAGATCCATACCAACACAACAGATACAAGTTTCGTCGTCTTCTTTCTAGTTGTAGTGCTAGTACTTCTTGCCTGTGCCTAGCTCCAGCCATGCACACTGATTTCTAGATATAAACGCGTCACGCCATTGTTACTGACTAGTAGTTCTCACCAGAGTACGTGTTGCAAACCAGCTTCAGAAGTTTCTACACTTCTTGGAACAGTAAGTAAAAAAAGATGGTCAATGGTGATGTAGTAGTTAAACAGCTTAAATTTGTTTCATGGAGTTCAATTTTCTGGTATGTGTGTGATGTCGTTGTATCCTCTTGTGTTTTGTTGCTGTCATGGAGATAGGTTTGGAGCAGTACTACGTACGTGCCTACGTAGTTCAAAGCCCATCCCTCAGCTTGAGGTGATCGATCGACGATGAGCCGCCACGAGGACCAGCACCACGAGGACTTCCAGCTCAAGGACACGAACCCGCTGCTCGGCGAGCAATGGCCCAAGGGCGCGGCGGGGCCGGCGCGCCCTGCGGTGGGCGGCGGCATCGCCGGGTGGCTGGGCATGGAGAAGCCGTCGAGCACGTACGACCTCGTGGAGCAGATGTTCTTCCTGTACGTGCGCGTCGTCAAGGCCAAGGACCTCCCGCCCAACCCCATCACCGGAGCGCCCATGGACCCCTACGTCGAGGTGAAGCTCGGCAACTACAAGGGCACCACCAAGCACTACGACCGCCGCGCCAACCCAGAGTGGGACCAGGTCTTCGCCTTCTCCAAGTCTCGCGTCCAGTCCAACGCCCTCGAGGTCTTCCTCAAGGACAAGGAGATGCTCGGCCGCGACGACTACGTCGGCAAGGTCGTGTTCGACCTCGCCGAGGTGCCTACGCGGGTGCCGCCCGACAGCCCGCTCGCGCCGCAGTGGTACCGCCTCGAGGACCGCCGCGGGGAAGGTGGCAAGGTGCGCGGGGAGCTCATGCTCGCCGTCTGGATCGGCACGCAGGCCGACGAGGCGTTCCCGGAGGCCTGGCACTCCGACGCCGCCATCGTGCGCGGCGAGGGCGTGACCAGCGTGCGCTCCAAGGCCTACGTCTCCCCCAAGCTGTGGTACCTCCGCGTCAACGTCATCGAGGCGCAGGACGTGCAGCCGCAGGCCCGCGGCCGCGCGCCGGAGGTGTTCGTCAAGGCGCAGGTGGGCAACCAGATCCTCAAGACGTCCGTCGTGGCCTCGGCGACGCTCAACCCGCGCTGGAACGAGGACCTGGTGTTCGTCGTCGCCGAGCCGTTCGAGGAGCAGCTGGTGCTCACGGTGGAGGACCGGGTGACCCCGCGCAAGGACGACCTCCTCGGCCGCGTCACGCTGCCGCTCACGCTCTTCGAGAAGAGGCTCGACCACCGGCCGTTCGTCCAGTCACGGTGGTTCGACCTCGAGAAGTTCGGCATCGGTGGCGCCATCGAGGGAGAGACGCGGCGGGAGCTCCGCTTCGCCAGCCGCGTCCACGTCCGCGCCTGCCTTGAGGGCGCCTACCACGTCATGGATGAGTCCACCATGTACATCAGCGACACGCGCCCCACCGCGCGGCAGCTCTGGAAGCCGCCCGTCGGCGTGCTCGAGGTCGGCATCCTCGGCGCCGCCGGTCTGCAGCCCATGAAGAACCGCGACGGCCGCGGCACCACCGACGCCTACTGCGTCGCCAAGTACGGCCAGAAGTGGGTGCGCACGCGCACCATGCTCGGCACCTTCAGCCCCACGTGGAATGAGCAGTACACGTGGGAGGTGTTCGACCCGTGCACGGTCATCACCATCGGCGTCTTCGACAACTGCCATCTCGGCAACGGCAACAACGGCGTCGGCGGTCCGCCGGCAAGGGACGGCCGCATCGGCAAGATCCGCATCCGCCTGTCGACGCTAGAGACCGACCGCGTGTACACCCACGCATACCCGCTGATAGTGCTGCAGCAGTCGGGGGTCAAGAAGATGGGCGAGCTTCGGCTCGCCGTACGGTTCACCTGCCTGTCGCTGATGAACATGGTGCACCTCTACACGCAGCCTCTGCTCCCTAAGATGCACTACCTGCACCCGTTCACGGTGACGCAGCTGGACGCGCTCCGGTACCAGGCGATGGGCATCGTGGCGTCGCGGCTGGGGCGCGCGGAGCCGCCGCTGCGGCGGGAGGTGGTGGAGTACATGCTTGACGTGGAGTCCCACATGTGGAGCATGCGGCGGAGCAAGGCCAACTTCTTCCGCGCCGTATCGCTCTTCTCGGGCGCGGCCGCCGCGGCGCGGTGGTTCGCCGACGTGTGCCACTGGAAGAACGTGGCGACCACGGCGCTGGTGCACGTTCTCCTGCTCATCCTCGTGTGGTACCCGGAGCTCATCCTCCCCACGGTGTTCCTCTACATGTTCATGATCGGGCTGTGGAACTACCGGCTCCGGCCGCGCCACCCGCCGCACATGGACACCAAGATGTCATGGGCCGAGGCGGTGCACCCGGACGAGCTCGACGAGGAGTTCGACACGTTCCCGACGTCGCGGCAGCAGGACGTCGTGTACATGCGGTACGACCGGCTGCGGAGCGTGGCCGGCAGGATACAGACGGTGGTCGGCGACATGGCCACTCAGGGGGAGAGGCTGCAGTCGCTGCTCAGCTGGCGCGACCCCAGGGCGACGTGCCTGTTCGTCATCTTCTGCCTCATCGCCGCCGTAGTGCTCTACGTCACGCCGTTCCGGGTGGTGGCGCTCGTCGCCGGGCTGTACCTGCTCCGGCACCCACGGTTCCGCAGCAGGCTGCCGTCCGTGCCCAGCAACTTCTTCCGGCGGCTGCCGTCGCGGGCAGACAGCATGCTCTGAATGAGATCGATACAAGGCTTCGCGTGGTCGCCACCTCTAGATTTTCTAATTTTTCAGTCCTAAAAAACTGTGGTTTTGTTTTTATGTGTGTTAATTAAGTTTGGACACTTGAGATTTGAGACAGTTCCCCCCGTGTAATTATGTTTGTCTCAGGAATCACAAATAAGTGCGTGCTTGGAAGCTTATGAAATTTCGCTAGAATTTTGCAGGAAATAACACAATCTCGTTAGAATTTCTACAAAATCTCTCCGTTCAAAAAAAAAAGGCCTAAGAGGGATACGATAAGAACAGCTCAAGGATCAGGATAAACTTTTTTTTTCCAGTGGTGTTCAGTTCTAGACAATGACTGGCAGTGCAACCAAAATCGAGTGTTTGTTTGGTGCTGCTTTCGCACGCATCAAGCCTTTCCAGAGATCTGAACAGAGCAGCTCTCTTTTCTAGGCCTACGTGGAATCAGACCAATAGCCGAATTCCCCAACCCAAAAAAACGGATGGCCAGCACAAGTCTCCCAACACTGTTAGAAGTAGCCTTGTTTTTTTTTTTTTAGGCTTCGGCTTCCCCAAAAACTAAAATAAATAGAATAGCCTCTTTAAGTTATTTTTTAAAATTATTTTTTAACGGTTTTTTGAGTCCAAAATCATATACGTCTTTTGCATCGATGATTTTGCTGTCCACTGTCATATTAAAAAACTCAAATAAAATCTATTAACCACAGTTAAAAAATATCAATGACAACCTAAAAAAAACTGTAGAACTGGGGTTGAGCGCGTCGACCCAATCACAGGCCTAGTGCAATTCAACCAAACGGTCAGGCCTCCGGTCCAAAAGACTTGACAGTTTCACTATTCCATCTAAAAAACCTTACCACAAGCGCTGCTCAGTGCATGTATCGTAAAGTGCCTATTTCTTCAACGGATCATGTAGTTTCATACGAAAGGAAAATAAAAATTATTGTAGGAAATGCTTTAGCAGTAATGGTAGCGGTTCTTAAACACGCGATCACCTCTTTGTGCACGGTCTTCTCTGGCAGGTCGGCGACGACGATGGCAAGAGCAAAGGGTTAGGTTTTGGGGTTTACCAAAGTTCTAATCTAGAATTAGGAGGAGGATGGTGGTGGCGAGGGTATTATAAGGCATGGGCGGTAGGCGGGTCAACGAGGTCAAGAGATGCGTTAGATGTTGAGACAATGGCCTACAGTATCAGCAAGTAGGGAGAGGCAGCGTGCAGTGAGACATCGCCGTCCATAGGATGCACTAGTAAAAGTGTGGTGGGCGACGATGGCATTAGCATCGAAAGCTACATGGGAAGGCGAGATGGTGCCGGTTAGAGGTGATGGCAGAGTTGGAGTCAAAAGCAGAGGTGGCAAGGTGCATGGAGTGGTAGGTGCATCAAGGGGAGAGTGCTCACTATTGAGCCTAGGTTGTGTCTAAAGGACATCACATAGTTTTAATTGTTGCATCAATATTTGATTTGAATGGCCTATAAAACATGTTATAAGAAGTGAGAGTACGTACTCCCAGGAGTATGAAATTATACATGCACACACACACACACCACTTAAACGAACGTGCTATACTTATTTATCATTTTTGATATACTTAAATATTAATTCTGAGATACTTCAATGCAATTTGGTTGAAAAAAATTCATTGGAGCCCTTTGTGTTTGCTATATATATCCTTTTCCATATATAAAAGGAATATATACATAAATTATACTATAAAAAGTGGACTTTGATGAAATTTTATATAGAACTCACTTTGAAATATCTTATAATCATTATTGGAGTATACTTGGAAGGATAAAGAAATATAATAACATCATTTAAGCGATATATAAGAAGTAAGAGTTACGTACTCTTAGGAGTGTTCAAAAAGTTACAAAAGAAAAAACACCTCATGACAGAAAATAATGAGAACATAAAACTCATTACCAATCGTTAGCTTGTTGACGGAGAGTAGTCCTTTCTTTCTCAAGGGCTAATGATTGTCTAGTCGCGTCTCTGACCAGAGCAACTGCCTCCACCATGTCCTAAAAAAGGAATTCAGAGAAGTTTCAATAAGATCCAAAGTCCAATAAAAGTGGTCTTAAGAACTTACTGAGACCGCTTTATTAGTAAAGGTAGAGTAGAGCTCCTCGGGACCAATCTTCAACTTGAAGTTCGATACCTTTCTACACCAAAGATCTTCGAGTATTTGATTATTGAAGATATAGCCCAAATCAAAAATGTCCCTCAGATGAGGAGACTTCTCTATTGTCGAAGAGCTCTCGATCTCTGGTCCTACCAAAAAAGGAAGGAAATATTTCTACTTCCTCCTCGACCACTGCTTTCTCAACAGACACGAGAGTCTACTGAGACATTATCTCCACCTTTACATCCTTTGATGGTGTTAGAGCTACTGAAGAATCTCTTATTGCAGCAGTTTCTATTCCTCTAGCCAATGTTGCTGCCAACCGAGCAGCGGTTACGACCACATCCTCCTTCGGTACTCCATCAATAGAAGCAATTGAGAGGATTGCAACCGAAGTGGTAGATGTACTACAAAACTAGCAATATAAGAAAG
Source organism: Melocanna baccifera (assembly GCA_036346265.1). Classification (NCBI taxonomy): domain Eukaryota; kingdom Viridiplantae; phylum Streptophyta; class Magnoliopsida; order Poales; family Poaceae; genus Melocanna; species Melocanna baccifera. Next base: position 5,009,396 of record CM070692.1, read on the forward strand.
AGAGAAGAGTAAGAACTTCAAGGCACAAAGAAATTAAAAGGAATGATTGTTTTCTTACGACTAGCACATACCTGCCCATTAAAACCACCCTGAAATATAATCCAAAATGATCGCTTTCCTCTTCTTCTCGACCAACTTTACCAGTTTGGAACTGGTAGGGCTAATTGAACCTTTTGTGCCTTCCAACTCGATGTTCTCATATAGAGTAACATCCTTGGTTGGCTCCTCCTCAGGGCGATCGGAGATTACCTCTCCAATCAACTACACCCCCTTGGAGGTTTGGGCTTCCTCAACCACCAAAGCACTTATCTCCGCTGGTGTTGTGAACATCTTGGGGGTGACCACCAAGTTCTAGACCTTTTCAGTCCCGACTACCTCAGTGCTCACAACTAATGAACTCGCTACCACCATAGGCTCCATGGTTGTGACTCCACTGATCAGTGGCTCTACCTCTGCTCCCACCATCTCATCAACACTGATAAGATCGGCGGTGAGTCTCTTCATCTCAGAAATATACTCCCGATGGTGTAACTTGTTCATTCTTCATACAAGAACCAGAGTATGTTTGCAAGAAAAGCTCTTGGAGTGGTAGTAAAAACTGACTTCCAAGGGGATTTTCACCTTCTCCTCAGGCACTCAAATAGTCTGAGGAGCATGAGACAATTCCAACGCCCCATACGACTTCTTGATAATTCATCGTCTCTTGGGGGTCAGGGCGACTTCCTCTGTGCTCTCCTTTGGCTTAGAGCCATCCATCTCGACCATCTACATGTACCAAGAATGTTATAATATACTGATAAAAAAATAAAACTTAGGTGAAGAGTATCTTTGTTTACCTTAAGCCTTTTGATTCTATCATCTGGAGAGGTAACTACTAGGATCAAAGGGACTATCTCCTACTCAAGTTTCCCTTCGTAAATTGCCTTCACCCTTTCCCCTATCTCGGAAGGAGATAAGGCTACAAAATCAAAAAAAAAAAAAGAAAGAGAACCTCGAATAAGAAGAAGTGCAACAAACGAAGAATGATTCAACTAATCAGAATTCTTGATGCTTACCTTCCAAAAAGTCCTTGGTTGAATCTTTTGCACCTTTATACCATAGCATGATATGATTGCGCAATTTCAAAGGGACTAATTCAATGCATGGTGAAGTCCCTCACCTTGTGCTACGAAGTCACCCCCTTTGCCCTTCAAATACATGATGGCTTCAATGCATTGCTATCTCTTCCCCTTGTTCTTGGGAGAGGACTTCCACTCTAGGATCTCCACTGCTATCCTTCATGTGAAAGATAGGATGTCTTCTTTGCTGACTGTCATGTACAACCAGAGTTTCTTTCATGGCAACCAAGAAGACCTAGAGTATATCGTAATGTACTACCTTGCCTTTCCATCATGAAGATGTAGGGAGCAGCTTTTGAGTGACATTGCTGCTTTCCCTGCTCTCCTGGTCATTCTGTAATAGTATCTAAATATTTCCAGATTCACTAGAATCCTCATATACGCTTCACATACGTAGACGAAGATACTGAGGATTGTGATCGACTTGAAAGCAAGGTTCACCAATTCGATCCCATAAAACTTGAGCACCTCCGACAGAAAGGAATGCGCCGGCAATCAGAATCCACATTCCACATATGCCCAAAAGATGGGAATCTCGTTTCCATCGCCACTCAGAAAGTTCTCCCCATTGCCGACTCCCAAGGGATCAGAACTTTGTTGGGGATTAATCTCTCATCTTCCAAGACCTTCACCTTCTTCGATCCCAACTCGGACTTCATCCATGCAATGATCAATTCAAACATTTTGATTAGGATGGCTAAGATCTAAGTGAAGATTTAAGATATTCAAAGCCAAAGTCGAAGAACACTAGGGCGGAGAGGCAGAGAAGATTGAAGAATGCGAAAAGTTTTCTCTAGAAAGCATGAGACTAATAGGTACCACGTCGATTTTTATAATTTTTTCTCAACTACCCAAGGTAGTAATTACGGGATTTGTGCCTAAGGAGTAGAAAAACTTTTAGTTTCATTTCAGTTGGCTTTTTCAAACTTAAGTGGATAAAACCTTCTTTATTCTTGTTAAAGAGTATTCCTCGACTAGTATTCTAGCCGAAAAAAATTCAAGTTATAAATTCACTTAAAATTTAGGGGCTTGCTAACGAGGATTAAATGATCCATTAAATACAATTTAATACTCAATTAAGTCCTTAGACTAATGTGGTTGTGATCTACCAAAGACTACATTACACGAGCACTCATGGTGGTTGGAGAGTCACTATTCAATCACCCAACCAGTCATCACTCGAAGATCTTATAAACTGATATGTAGGCTTGCCTCCAGGCAACTCCTTACGCGTGGTAGGATAAAGTACGTGCTTTATTCTATACTAACCGCACGATGACTCGGCCTTACGTCTTTGCGGTTGTCCTTGTGATTATCTCCCACTGACAATAACCAAAGAGCAGTTATTGTCATGCTTCTCTTGCTGACAGCAACCGTTCGCTTGACCGATCGTGATGAATCAACAAGACGATTGCTTACAGGGACAACCGACACCTCTTTAACGCTCTTTAAGGTCTAACGAGAGAAGATACAACAGATACACATACAACAAATAGGTTATTACAGAGGCAGGATGTAGCGATTCTAAAACTAGTAGCATCTCCTTTATAATCTCTCATGAAGAATATTTTGTAATTAGTTTATAGTAATAAAAATAATCTCTGCGCTCCTTCTAAATTATTTGACAGACTTAGCTTTCTTCTCAGAATTGGTATGATCAGCGATTTTATAGTCCACACATCTGCAAGAAGCGTCCTCTCCTGACGCCGATCCGGTGTCGTTTCCGCCTATGCTTCCACCGTTGTTTGCTGTAGCTGCTTGCTACTCCCTTCTCCCTCACGGGAGCAAGCCAGCAACTGCTATGCGACGTGCGGCTGGACGGCGACGACGCGGTGTACGTGCGCGCGCAGCAGACGAACCTCGAGTACCTGCTGCTGCTGGACGTGGACAGGTTCGTCTGGAGCTTCCGGACACAGGCCGGGCTGCCAGATGACGTCGAGCTCCGCGGCCACTTCGTCGGCACGTCAGTCACGTTGTGCTCTCGACAAATCATTCAGGCTCCTCCGTTTAGCACTGCCATGTCTCCCAATAAAAACCATGCATAACCTCCACCCTCCCCTTTCAGAAGAGCGGAAATTTCACAGAAAACAGTTCTACTCTACTTACCACTCAGGCAGTCCCCATATGCTCACCCTCCTTCCGATGCAGAAACCATTTCCCACCTTCGTTGAAGCTCGCTCCCAACTGCTACTTGAGGAGATGAACAAATCCACGCGGCCGACGTAGCACCTGACATCCGCCTTCTTCACCGCGGCGGCAACGGCGGCCACACAGGAGGAAGCCGCAGCCCCGGGGGCGGTGCCTCCGGCAACAGGGGCGGCAAGGGCAACAACAACCGCGGCGGGAAAGGCAGCAGCAAGGGCAGTGGCGGCGGCAAGGCTGCCATTGCCGCACTGGCGCCTTGGCCCTCCTTCCAGAACCCCTGGGAAGGAACCATACAGATGTGACTGGGCCCCCATCGCCAGCAGATGAACGCCGCCGGCCTCCTCGGCCCACAGCCTGCTGCCCCGTTCGCCGGCACGGCTGGCACTCTCGCTGGCCAGAACCACTACGCCGGCACTGCACCTGGTATTCTTCCCGGCACAGGCCAGCCAATGGCTCACGGCGGCTACTTCTAGACAGGACAGCTGCTGACACTGTCCTCCGTACACACGGCGCCCACCTTTCCCAACACTGCAACAGCGCCTTGGACACCTATGTCCAACACCATCCAGTGGGATCAGCAGGCCCTAGAGAACGCGTTCCACAACGTCACGCTAACTCCGTCGCCTTCTGCTACTGACTGGTATATGGACACGGGTGCTACGTCCCACATGATGCTCGACACCGGTACTCTCTCGGTTACCCACCCTCCCAACCCCAGCACTCCCTCTCACATCGTGGTCCAGAATGGCTGCGTCATCCTGGTCACCACTACCGGCGACATTCACTCTTGTTTTCTTCTTAACAATGTTCTTGTTTCTCCTGATATTGTTACCAATCTCCTTTTCGTTCGTCAGTTTGTTATTGATAACTGGTGTTCTGTTGAATTTGATCCCTATGAACTTTCTGTGAAGGATTTTCGAACCAAGAACGAGATCGTCAGGTGCAATATCTCCGGACACCTTTACCCGCTCCGTCTGCCACCTCCCGAATCACCACCTATCACCTTTGCCCTCACCGCCGGTGCGCCCTCCTCCGCCGTCCTGTGGCATCGACGCCTTGGTCACATTGGTCACGAGGTCCTCTCTCGTTTAGCTGGTTCCTCCCACATATCCTATAACAATAGCTCTTCTGAACCTTTATGCCATGCATGTCAGCTCGGCCGTCATGTTAAACTACCTTTTCCTACTTCTTCCTCTAGAGCTACAAATAAATTTGATCATATACACTGTGATTTGTGGACATCTCCTGTCGCTAGTGTGTCGAGATATAAATATTATCTTGTTATTTTGGATGATTGCACTCATTATCTTTGGACCTTTCCTCTCCGTCTTAAATTTGACACTTTTGCGACCCTTACTCACTTTTTCTCCTATGTTCGCACTCAATTCTCTTCCCTTATCAGGAGCATTCAATGCGACAATGGCCGCGAGTTCGATAACTCCGTCGCCCACACCTTCTTTCTTACACACGATGTTGCACTCCGCATGTCGTGTCCATATACCTCTCCCCAAAATGGCAGAGCCGAACGCATCATCCACACCACAAATAACATCCTTCACTCTCTTCTCTTCCAAGCCAACCTACCAGCCGCCTATTGGGTAGAGGCCCTACATACAGCCACATATCTTCTAAATCGACACCCCACCAAAACACTTCAATTCTCCACTCCACACTTTGCTCTTTACGGTGTCCAGCCTTCCTATTCCCACCTTCGGGTCTTTGGTTGCCGCTGCTACCCAAACCTCACAGCTACAGCCGCTCACAAGTTATCCCCTCGCTCTTCCCTCTGTGTTTTCTTAGGATACTCCTCCGAGCATAAGGGTTACCGGTGTCTTGATCTTGCGTCTAAACGGATTATTTCTCGGCATGTGGTTTTTGATGAGCATTCATTTCCTTTTGCGGATTTAACTATTCCTTCAGCAGGTGCTACTGACCTCACCTTCTTGGATGATGACGCAGCAACAGCACCTCTTCCCGTCGGCCATCCTGCCCTAACCGCACAACTTGTGCATTATGGCCCAGCGGCGGCTCCGCTGGCCTGGGACGCCACCGTGGTCAGCCCATCACGGCGCTCCCCCAGACTCGCCTCTGCGCCTGGGCGGGTTCTACAGACGCCGTCATCTCCAGGCGCCCCGCAAGCCAGCCCGTCGGTCAGTTCTCCTGGTGGCTCCCCAGATGGCTCGTGCGTCCCCTCTGCTCGTTCCCTCGAGCACACAGCCATGCCGCCGGTTGCACCGGTGCCTCCACTACCGGCTTCGGTAGTTCCTACTACGCCGGTCGTCAATGACCACCGCATGGTCACCCGGGGGAAACACGGTTTTCAACAACCATGACTTCCCCTGAACCTCCACACCGAGCAGCTCTCCCCTGTGCCGAAGACTTTTTGAGCTGCACTCGCTGACCCAAACTGGCGTGCGGCAATGGAAGAATAGCATGCTGCTCTCCAGGCCAATCACACCTGGACCCTGGTACCTCGTCCGCATAACGCCAACATCGTCACTAGCAAGTGGATCTTCCGTCACAAGTTCCGTGCTGACGGCTCCCTTGACAGGTATAAAGCCCGTTGGGTCCTCCGTGGCTTTACACAACGTCCAGATGTGGATTTTGATGAGACCTTCAGCCCGGTTGTCAAACCTGCCACAGTGCGCACCGTACTCAGTTTGGCTCTCTCTCGTGACTGGCCTATCCATCAACTGGATGTGAAGAATGCCTTCTTGCACAGCACACTTCAGGAGATAGTTTATTGCATTCAACCTTCCGGATTTGTTGATCCTGCACACCTAGATCATGTATGTCTGCTGAACAAGTCTCTTTATGGGCTCAAACAAGCTCCCCGGGCATGGTACAGTCGATTTGCGGTACACTTACTCTCTCTTGGCTTCGTCGAAGCAAAGTCAGACACATCACTGTTCATCTTCCGGCGTGGACCTGACATGGTGTACCTACTGCTCTATGTTGATGATATTGTTCTCACCGCCTCTTCGACTGCCCTTCTTCAGTGGACGATTTCCGCCTTGCAGTCAGAATTTTCGATGAAGGACCTAGGAGAACTTCACCACTTCCTCGGGGTCTCTGTCATTCGTCGTCCTCGGGGTCTCTTTCTTTCACAGCGACAATACTGTCTGGACATAATGGAGCGATCTGGGATGTCAGATTGCAAGCCATGCAACACCCCGGTCGACACTCAGTCCAAACTCTCTGCCCTGGCCGGCGATCCAGTGGAGGATCCTACACTGTTTCGTAGTCTCGCAGGTGCTTACAGTATCTCACTTTTACCCGCCCAGACATATCTTATGCCGTTCAGCAGGTGTGTCTTCATATGCTTGCTCCCAGGACCTCGCACCTCACAGCCTTGAAGCGATCATTCGCTACATTAGCGGCACACTTGACTATGGCCTGGTGCTTTGCCGGACTTCTTCGCCACCAGACTTAGTTGTCTACTCCGACGCCGACTGGGTTGGGTGTCCCAACACACGCAAGTCCACCTCGGGCTATGCCGTGTTCCTTGGCGACAACCTGGTCTCCTGGTCTTCGAAACGACAACAGACAGTCTCCCGCTCCAGTGCAGAGGCCGAATATCAGGTAGTTGCCAACGCCGTCGCCAAAGCATGCTGGCTCCGCCAACTTCTTTTGGAGCTCCACAGTCGTCTACTGCGACAACGTAAGCCCCGTGTACCTCTCCACCAACCCAGTGCAGCATCAGCGTACCAAGCATGTGGATATTGATCTCCATTTTGTTCGGGAACGCGTCGCTCTGGGAGACGTCCGTGTTCTATATGTGCCGACCACATCTCAGTACGCCGACATCTTCACTAAGGGCCTGCCATCGTCGATCTTCACCGACTTCAGGTCCAGTCTAAACGTTGGCCGTGCCGACGTTCTGACTGCGGGGGCATGTTAGACAGATCCCTCCTCCAGCCTTCTATGCGCCAATCATGCATCCGTGCTTGCCGTGCATGGGCATGCGCTAATGACGCTCCTGCCGTTCGGCCTCATGCAGCCATCACATCAGCGCCTGCCTTGCATGCACACGTACTCGGTTATATATGTAATATGTGATTCCATCAATACAATCATCGCGTGATTACTTGCGCTATCAGTTTCCCCAACCAGTTTAGACAATTTACTCAGAGAGGAAAATTATATTTCTTGGATGAACGATGGAATGAGTGTGAACTTCAGAATAGTTATGCGTAAATCAGTTGATGAGGCTAGACCAGTTTCACTTGATCCTTGTGTTGTTGTGGCCATGATTGCTCATATCATTTGGATCAGCACATAAGCAAACGTTTTCTTTGAATACCAGTGTATGTGAGCTTCTATATTTGCTGGATAGTGGCGGAACTAGAACGAATATGATCGGGGTTCACCGTTTCATTCATACATATAATACCATATATAATTTCGAAGCATGTTGAGTTAAAATAGTTATGTGTGATATAATTTTTAGTATCAATAACTTATGTTGAAACCAAAATAAGTTAACATAATCGATAGTAATATACAATGATAAAAAAATAGCGATCAGAATGCTTATTAAAATGAAGAAACCCACTAATATTATTGGTTAATTGCAACAAAATAAAGGAATTAAGAGTAAAATCACGGAGATCAAAAACTCAATTAGATATTGATAATGGCATGAGCCGGAGATCAAACTTTTCATCATTTCATGGGAAAACTAGTTATAACTTATAAGCTAGAATTTGATAAAAAAAACGATAATCATCACATTAAAATCATAAATTATAAATTTAGTTCCTTTGTCTAAATAAGATAAGAAGAATTTAGAGATCAGATTGCAGATCAGACCTAGCGTTCGCCATTATCCGGGCTGGTGTTTAAATTTTAAAACATCATGTCTTAATCTTTACATATCGAACAATATGCTAGTGAAGCGAATGTTGAATTGGGCGAATCAAATTGTGATGTTACAGCAACTCGTGAATTGTATAACAGTCTTTAATTTTTACCATTGCACCCCAAAATGTTGTAAATCATGGCATATTATGAAGTGCCGGAGTAACGGAGTATAGTTCATCAGCTTGATTTCTTACATGAGTTCACACAAAAAAAATACAATCCCGATGTCAGATATCGAAAAGTCAATTCTACAGAGCTCTTGTATGTTAATGTATGGTTCCAAGGATTCACAAAATCGAGTCCGTTATAAGGTTTATACTACAACGAATTCACTTGAATAACTTGTAGGGGGAGTAAAAGGCAGATGAAGTACCCGTTTGATTTAGAACTGTGCTGCACTGCTGCAGGAGGGCGGAGGCTCGAGGCCGAGGGCGTCGCCGAGACTCCGAGTAGCGAGTAGCGACCAGGCGGACCAGCTGTGCAGCCGTGCAGGATTGCAGGCGCAGCCGCGCAGGGAGAGGAGCCGAGCCGGGCGGTCAAGTGCAGAGTGCTCAACTACTCAAGGTGACAAGGTCAAGGCCAAGTGCTTGAAGCAGCCGAGCAGCCAGCAGCCCAGCAGAGTGTAGACGGCAGTGCGCTACAAGGACTGACAGGCTACAGGCTACAGCCGCTAGCTTCTTTTCCATGTGAAGTGTGCAGTGCGCTACTTCTTTCCTAGTTCCTACCCTGCCCTGCTGTGGCTGACAGTGAGAGAGTGCTCCTGACTGAGAGTAGGCAGGCTACAACCTGTGTGCAGACGTGCAGTGCACGAGGCGACGGGCAGCGAAAAGTCAGTTGCTTTTGCTCTCAGGAGATGGACTGAAATGCATTGGAACTTGGAAGTTGCAGTAAATAGCCATGAGTGCTCGTGGGCAGGACTGATCGTGGGCTTTTCGCTTCTGTTTGTTTGGTGGGCTGAGCTACGGGGTGCACAAAATTTTAGATTGAGGGTGCACATATAGTATAGATGTATTAATTAGTGTTGAGATTTTTTTAGACCAGGTGTCCTGTGACACCGGGTGAATCTATTGGGCTCCGCCCCTGTTGCTGGATACTGAATGGATGTGAAATATGTGATCTGCCCATTTGGCTATTATTCTGGACATATATGCTACTTTTTTATTTTGTAAAATTCATCTACTCTCTTTTTTCCGACAGTTAGTTCGTTGGATTTCATCCTTTCAGCAATGCAATGTGTTTTTTCTTCGTCAATAACCGTACTTCTGATGCGACTTGAGTGAATCCGGGTGAAGCTTAACATAACATTCATGAAACAGGAAATTGCAACATTCTTTATAGTGAATTCTTCTCATAGCTATAGTGAATTCTTCTCATAGCTACGCAACTGGTGGAACATCTGTCAGTGAATTCTGGTAATGAATTTTATATGCAGAAGTTTACAATTGTCTTTGTCAGACATGCCATGTTTGAAACGGTTTTATCAGGTCCAATCCAAAGCATTTAGCTGAGACTGACCACTGAGAATGAGGAGTCTTGCACTACCTACAACATGCTTAAGGTGATCTACTTGTTCATGGCTATCAAACTACTACTTTCCAGTACATTTTTCATCTCAAGAGATAGTGTGCTAAAGAAAGTATGCAGGTTTTTAGCCACCCATTCAGATGGACAAAGGAAATCACGTACGCAGACTACTATGAACGAGCGCTGATAAATGGTGTCCTAAGCATTCGAAGATGAAGGGATCCTGGTGTGATGATCTACATGCTTCCCCAGGGCCCTGCAAGATCAAAAGCAGTGAGCTACCATGTCTGGGGAACACAGTATGATTCATTTTGGTGCTGTTATGGGACTGGTAAGCAAACAGTTCTTAGTTTCAGAAGTGGCAATAGAAATGTCTGATTATTTGCAGGGATAGTCTCATTTTCCAAACTAGGGGATTCTATTTACTTCGAGGAGAAAGGAGACAAGCCGGCATTATACATCATTCAGTACGTACCGAGCACGTTCAATTGGACAACTGCAGGTCTTTTACTCAGCAACTGAAGCCCTCAGCTCATCAGATCAGTATCTTCAAGTTTCACTTTACATCTCTGCAAAGGTAAATCTACATGAGATCATCATGCTATATGGCAGGCAGACAGCGGAGTTTTTTTGGATGATAATTCTTTGCAAAGGATCAATGTTTAGTCATTTTGCTTTCTGTTATGCAGATAAACGGTCAATTTGCAACACTGAATGTGAGAATACCATCATGGACATCTGTGAATGGTGCAAAAGCAACTTTGAATGACAAAGATTTGCAATTAGCATCTCCAGGTATGCTCATAAGCATGCAAGAAAATTTGCTGTTCTCTAAATGTTTGATGACGATTAAAGCTCTCCCGGGGGAATGGCTAGAGTAGGGACATCCCACTTAGCCGACTTGCATTCGAGAACTCACTAAATTTAAGAAGAAAAATCAGGGGACGTCTCTCCCCTTGGTCCCCTTCTTTTCTTAAATGTTTGATGACTTACAGCTCAATCTTGCTCTTTTATCAGGGACTTTCCTCACAATAACCAAGCAGTGGGATAGTGGCGATCACTTGTTACTGCAGTTACCTATTAACCTAACTACAGAACCAATAAAAGGTCTGAATTTTTGAAAAATATTTTACTATGCATCAATATACTTCAGCTTGAAAGAAGTTAATTGCTAGTTTATCCATCAGTAAACAATAATTTATCATGGCAATCCATAGTTCACCATGTTGACATACTAATATACTAACTTAGTCTACTATAACAAATTAGTACCCTGAACCAATATCTAACACGATAAATTGATCAGAATCTTCATACCAGACTGATTGTAAGTGATATCTCCAGATGATCGATCAGAGTTTGCATCTCTACAAGCAATCCTATTCGGACCGTTACTCCTTGCCGGCCTCGCCACCGGAGATTGGGACGTGAAAACCGGCAACGCCACCGCGACTTCAGACTGGATCACCCCTGTCCCTTCGTCATACAACTCTCAGCTGGTGACACGCAAGAATCCGGCGGCAACACCTTCGTCCTCTCAACCGTAAACACCTCCCTGACGATGCAGGAGCCATCCGAAGGCGGCGGAAGCGACGCCACTGTCCACGCAACATTCAGAGTGCTCCCCCAGGGCTCGACCAAACGCCATGCCATCAATGGCACTGCCGTGAAGTTCACTTCTGCGATGATCGAGCGATTCGAGCCGTTTGACCTGCCAGGGATGGTGATCACCAACAGACTGACAGCGTCTGCAGAAAAGAGCTCGGATTCTATGTTCAACATCGTCCCCGCCTCCCCGGTCTCGACGGAATGCCCAACTCTGTCTCCCTCGAGCTCGGGACCAAACCGGGGTGCTTCTTGATGACCGGCACGGATCGCTCCGCCGGTGCAAAGGTCCAGGTCAGCTGCAGGAGCGCTCTGAAGCACGGCGGCGCTGGGTTTCAGCAGGCGGCGAGCTTTGCGCAGGGCGAGCCGCTGCGGCGGTACCATCCGGTCAGCTTCGCCGCCAAGGGGGTGAGGAGGAACTTCCTCCTGGAGCCATTGGTCACCTTATGGGATGAATTCTACACTATCTACTTCAACCTTGGGGCCTGACAAGTGACAGCGAAAGTTAATCCAGTCTTTCTCCAAGAAAAAAAATTCAGTCTTCTATCCAAGAAATCTTTGGATGTGAAAGATGCTGTGGGTGAATTCTTTGTGTAAAGCTGGAATGGATCAACTGTAATTCTCATTGATCGCAAGTATACAATTTATACATGTACAAGAGAACGTTAGTTCAACTAACTATCCTAGAATCCGGCGTAGCAAGCCTGCGTAGCGCGAGCGAAGTGCTGGGCATGGCGAGCGTTGCGGCACGCAGAGACTAGTTCGCTAACACCCCCCGCAGTCCCTGCTGGTGGCTTTCCAACGCAGAGACTGTCTCGGAAGTCATTGAACAAAGCTGACGGCAATCCCTTCGTGAAGATGTCCGCGAACTGGCGCGCGCTCGGTATCTGCAGGACCCGTAGTTCGCCGAGCGCCATCTTTTCTCGAACGAAATGAACATCGAGCTCGATGTGTTTCGTCCGCCGATGATGGACAGGATTTCACGCCATGTACACTGAAGACACGTTGTCACAGTACGCAATTGTGGCACCCTGAACACTGCAGTGCAACTCACCGAGAAGCTGCCGGAGCCAGGAGCACTCCGCGACGGCGTTCGCCACACCGCGGTATTCAGCCTCCGCGCTGGACCGAGACACGGTCATCTGTCGTTTGGAGCTCCAGGACACGAGCAATCGCCGAGGAACACCGCGAACCCGGACATCGATCGCCGCGTGTCCGGGCAACCTGCCCAGTCCGCGTCGGTGTACGCCGTGAGCCCGAGCGTCGTGTTCCGGTGAAGACGAAGCTCGAGGCTTGTTGTTCCCTTGATGTAGCGCAGGATCCTCTTGAGCAGTGTTAGGTGGACGTCGCGTGGCGCGTGCATGTGCAAGCACACTTGTTGGACGGCGTATGCTATATCCGGCCGAGTAAGCGTCAGATACTGGAGCGCCCCCGCCATGCTCCTGTACTAGGACGGGTCAGAGATGAGCGTGCTGTCGTTGTCAAATGCCTTCGGTCGGACTTTAGCCGGCGTGCCAACGGCCTTGCAGTTGCGCATGCCGGCACGGTCGAGTACGTCCTGGGCATACTTCCCTTGTGACAGAAAGAAGCCACCCTCATCACGTTGAACGTCGATGCCAAGGAAGAACCTGAGAGGTCCCATGTCCTTGATGGCGAAGGCGAGCTTCAGCTTGTCGACGATGTGTTGAAGGAGCCGTGAAGATGACGCCGACAAGATCATGTCGTCGACGTAGAGGAGGAGGTACGCAGTGTCGTTGCCTTGGCGAAGCACGAAGAGGGAAGTGTCGACGCGAGACTGGACGAAGCCGAGACTGGTGACGTATGCGACAAAGCGAAGGAACCACTGGCGTGGTGCTTGACGAAGGCCGTAGAGGGATCGGGAGAGAAGGCACACGGCATCAGGCCGCTCAGGATGCTCGAAGCGGTCGGTGGCTGCGATACATCGCTTATTTCATGCAGTCCTGTGCAAGAATGCATTGGAGACATCGAGTTGGTGTGCCGGCCACCGCTTGGACGCCACAAGGGTGAGAACTGTCCTGATGGTGGCTGGTTTGACGACCGGCGAGAACGTGTCGCCGAAATCGATCCCGGGACGTTGGTTGAAGCCGCGTACGACCCACCTAGCCTTGTACCTGTCAAGAGACCCATCGGGGTTCCACTTGTGTTTGAACACCCACTTGCCTGTGATAGTCCGAGCGCCGCGCGGCCGCTCTTGGAGCGTCCAGGTGTTGTTGGCTTGCAGGGCGTCGAACTCGAGTTGCATCGCAGCTCGCCAGTTTGGGTCTTTAAGTGCTGCCCGAACCAACGAGGGGATGGGCGACACCGTGGTTGTCGGCGTTGTCGATGTAGCAGATTCTGTCTGAAGAGCGTATTTGGGGTTGGGCTTGAAGATGCCTGCCTTTCCCAAGGTCACCATGTGATGAACAGGCGCTGGAGAAGCGTGAGGCTCCAATAGTGGAGTTGAGATTGTAGGGGATCCTCGCGGCGGCGGCGGTGGGGGGCGACGCGGCAGCGACTCTGGCGGCGCGGTCACGGCGGGATGGTCGACGTTGGTGCGCCCCTGGTGTAGTCGTACAACGTGACGAAGAGCGACATCGTCGTCGACTGGTGTCGGAGCACACGGCGGCACAGGCGGCGATGGTGTGTCGTGGAAGGGGAACAAACTCTTGTCGAACACGACGTGTCGAGATGTAATCACACGCCGTGTCTGGATGTCGAGGCATCGATAGCCGCGGTGGTCGTTGGGGTAGCCGAGGAAGACGCACGGTGTGGACCGCGGGTGCAGCTTGTGTGGCGCCATCGACGCCGTGTTGGGGAAGCAGAGACACCCAAAGACGCGAAGGTCGTCGTAGCGAGGCGGCACGCCGAGAAGGAGCTCGTGCGGGGTGATGACGCCAGAGGCATGACACGGCCGCCGATTCAGCAGTACGGTGGCTGTGTTCAGCGCCTCAGCCCAGTAGCTCATCAGTGCTGCACTGTGAACGAGCAGAGTACGAACGCAGTCGTTGATCGTGCGTATAATTCGCTCAGCCTCCCGTTCTGTTGAGATGTATATGGGCACGAGAGGCGGAAGCTAGTGCCATGCTCGGCTAGGAAGGTGCGCATCGCAAAGGAGTCGAACTCGCGGCCATTCTCTGTCTGGAGAGCAAGGACCGGCAAGCCAAACTGTGTGCATGCGTAGGCAAAGAAGGAACGGATGAGGGGAAGAACCTCAGATTTATGGCGCAACGGGAAGGTCCAAATGAAATGCGTGTAATCATCTAGAAGGACAACATAACATTTTGTAACCAGAATTGCTTGAAACTGGAGAGGTCCATACATCCGAATGAATCAATTGAATGGGAAAAAACTGATTGTTTGTGAATGTTGAAAGGGCTGCCGCACATGTTTGCCCAGCTGACAAGAAGAACATACGTGCGGAAGCGATTTACTACACTGGAAATCAAAATTCTGAAGCAAACGGGAGAAAGACCTGGCGCCGGGATGCCCAAGACACGTGTGCCACAGATCCACCGACGTCGAGGCACTGAAGGACTGGTGCTGTGGCAGGCGAAGAGGGTAGAGGTCGCTAGAGCTCTCACATCGGAGCATCACCGTTCCTGTCGGCAGAGCCTTGATAGAGAAGCCATGGGGGTCAAATTCGACAGAAACGTTATTATCTAGGGTTAGCTTACGAACTGAAATGAGGTTCTTGATCAAAGGAGGCGAGATAAGAACATTATTGAGGAAAAGTGGAGAGGAAGCTGTGGGAATCGTGGCGGCGGCTGTGTGCGTGACAGGTAGCCGAGCACCGTTTCCGACGATAATATGAGTAGAAAGAGGAAGGGAGCGAGGCGAAGAATAAGTACCAGGAGCCGAGGACATGTGCGTGGTAGCGCCGGTGTTGAAGAACCGATCGTCGTACTGGGGAGGAGATCATTGTCGAGACCGAATATGCAAATTCGGTCTCTCGTATAAACCGCACTAGTCGAGGATCACGCTAGTGCACACAGTCAAACATAGATGCCATCATAGTCATACACACGATAATAATAAAGGAAAACTCGAATATCGATAAAATATCAAGGGTACGACCTTATGGTCAAGCTTACAATATCTCTAGCCGGAAGGGCTTAACAAAATAGCAGCGGAAATCCAAAATAAAGCGTAGCGACCAATCGACAAACCACGAGGCTATCGAGTGGAGAACGAAGCCTAATCCGTGAAGTCGTCGTAGTACTCCCTTCGGCACCTCCTGGCGATAGTACTCCTCTCCTCAATCGAGCAACATAGGCGTAAAGCGGTGAGTACATTGGTACTCAAGAAGTCGTTTGTAACAATAAATGCAATATAATATGCAAGGCTTACCAAAGGAAGGCTGAAAGGTTAATTTGCATAAAGGCATTTATTGATGAAATATATTAAATAACTTGAAGGCGAAAGTTAACTGAAAACAGTAATAATAGATAATCAAAGGGGTAAACATGAACCACTTGTGAACACCAATTCACAAGTTAAACCAACAGTGAACTACCTGTCCACTCCCAACATAAACCACCAAGTTATAAATGAAACACTAACCCTCGTGTGAAATCCCCGAGCACTGTCCATGACCGAGGACGCGGCTATTCGAATAGTTTTACACTCTGCAGAGGTTGCACAACTGTACCCACACGATGTGATTAGCCTAGGCCTAAGAAAATCACAACAAGGCCTTTACAATGCTCTACCTCAACACAATCCTGCCCGCTAGGGTTTCGCATCACACCCCCCCTTGCGCCACATGGAAATCAGCAACCATGTTCATCACAATGGCAGAATTGAATTGAAATATTACAAATTAATCAGCTAGGTCCATCCCATAATAGACATGTGGTTTGCACGATTAAGCTCAGATCAATGGCGCACAAAGTTAAGTCCTTAACATTACCCGGGCGAGACTACCCCATCCCCCAAAGTACAACTGTACTTCCCCCTTTACTGCACGATCACTCGCCCGAGTGCAAAAACCAATTTGTATAACCAAGCCAACGTCACACCAATGCCGTGGCACAAATTTTAATACACGTGGCACCAACCACAGTTCCATATATCATTAAGTCAAATTAATAATTTAATATGTGCGATGAGACC
Source organism: Melocanna baccifera (assembly GCA_036346265.1). Classification (NCBI taxonomy): domain Eukaryota; kingdom Viridiplantae; phylum Streptophyta; class Magnoliopsida; order Poales; family Poaceae; genus Melocanna; species Melocanna baccifera. Next base: position 5,025,763 of record CM070692.1, read on the forward strand.
AAACGTAAATATAAACTGGCTAAGCAATCTAATCGTACCAACCCATGTGATAAATTAACTAGCATCACTAATAAATTTCCCAACCTGTGGTGACAAAGGCATCATGGTATTTCAAAGTGTCAAGGAGGTGTAATTGCAATTGGGACAATAACTACCTGTGCAACGGTTTGAATAAAAATAGCAATGCAATGTAATTTAAAGCAAAATAATTAAATAATAGTTTGTAAAATTGGGTTCAACATGATCAAGGGACACGACTTGCCTTCGTTATGCTCGTGAGGTACTCTGGTCTTACAGCGCGAAACTGCTCCTCGGAATCCGAATCTAACGAGAGAAAAACGACCGGAAACAAAGAAACACATCAAATGACAAGCAAAAGAACTCAAAAATCCACAAAACCAGAACCAACAGCTAGAGCTCAATTTTAGATGAATTTAGAAAAAGGAACGGGGTCAATCGGAGCTAGGACGGAGGAGAACGGGCTCCCGGAAAATTAATTCAAAATTAATTCGGGAAAAACGAAAAAGGCATCATCTTGTGAACCCGGTCCACGAATACCGGTCCACGGTGAACCCGCGCGCGGAATGCGATGCGGGGAGAGAGGGCCGACGCGGCGGGCGCGGCTTGGCGTGGCGGCGGCATATCTTGCCACGTGCACGGGTGGCGTGGCGGTGGCGTGGCGGTGGCGTGGCGCCACGTGGCACCCGGGCGGTCACGGGCGGCGTGGCATGCCACGTGGATGCCACGTCGGCTAGGGCTGGCGTGGCCCGGCCGACGTGGCGCGGCGCGGCGCGGCGCGACAGCGAGATCCGGCGGCGAGAGCGGACGCGGCATGATCTGGACCTTCGTCCGATCACGGAGCGACAGCGAGATCGCGCGGCGCGCGGCGCGGCGAAGCGGATCGGCGGCGCGCGTGGCGGCTCGCCGCGCGTCGTCGCGCGCGCGCGCGCGCGGCGCGAGCGAGGCGAGAGATGGCGGCAGCGTGGCGGCGCGAGGCGGATCGGCGACGTGGCGGCGCGCCTCCGGGCGTCGCCGCGCGCTCGGGGTGCGTGCGGCGCGCTGGTCCGGTCGGGCTCGAGGACCGAGGGGCGGGCGGGTGCGGCGGCAGCGGCGACGGGCGGCGGCGCGCGGCGGCGAGAGAGCGGCGAGCTCACGGCGAGTCCTCGCGACGGCGAGGGACGGCGCGCGGAGGCGCCGACGGCGACGGCAGCGGCGGCGGCGCGGCCGAACAGCGCGCGAGCGGGAGCGAGGCGAGGGTTGTGCGCGGCGACGAGAGGCACGCGAACCGAGGCGGCGCTCGTGTTTTATCACGCGAACCGAGGAGCTCGATCGATTCTGGCGGCGCGCGGGACGCGACGGGTTAAACGGCTAGGATTGGGCCACGCGGCGAGATCGGACGGCCGGGAATGGTTAGGAGTTAGGGTTAGGGTTCGCGGCGCGGGGCGAACGGTTGTGATCGCGCGCGCGCGATCGCGCGCCGAGGCGAGCGAGCGAAGCGCGTAGCTGCGCCCGCGCGTCAGTATGAATCTTGTAACAGCGTGGCGAGCGAGATCGAGCGCGGAGCGCGCGGCGCGCGGGAAAGGGTGACGCGTGGAGGAGAGAGAGGAGATCGGGCGGTGAGGATAAACCCTTTTCTTTTCTTTTCGAGAAATTCAAATAAACTTCTAAAAGCTCTAGAAAATCGTAAATAAATCCGGAAAAAACACCAAAAATACGAGAAAATTCCTTGAGACACGAGGAACACAAATAAAATATTTTCCACTTATGTTAATGTTTATTTTAATCACATTAAATCATTTAAAACTTTAAAAATTCATTTGAAGCTTCAATTAATTTCAGAAAATTCAGAAAATTCATTTTTGAAATCCGTGCTTTAAAAATCTCGAAAAAGCAGGATGTTACAAACCTTACCCTTAAACGAGATCTCGACCCGAGATCCGGCCAACTAAGAGAATAGGTTGGAAACTCCGCTCGAGATCCTCCTCGCGCTCGGTGGCTTCCTCCTCGGAATGGTTGCTCCACCGAACTTTGCAAAAGCGGACCGCTTTATTCCGGTGACTCGCTCGACACTTCCAAGATTTTGGTAGGTGCTCTTTGTAAGACAGATCCTCCTGCGAGTCAACGGCCTCAACTGGCACAACCTCCTCAGTACGCGCGCAGCACTTCTTGGTGGGACACATGAAAGGCGTCATGTACCCCCATCAAGGACGCGAGTAACTCAAGCGATAAGCAACCTCTCCCTGCGTTTGAGAATCTGAGCGGACCAACATATCTCGGTGCAAGCTTCCCTTTTAGCTAAAATCTCTTCACACCTTTGAATGGTGTGATCCTAAAATACACAAAATCATCGGCTCAAAACTCGGCTCTCGCGTCAGTATCGCATAGCTTTTACATGCGGCACAGGCGGCTTTCAACCTTTCTGAATCAAGCGGACCTTATCCTCGGCTTCTTTCAAACAATCGGGCCAAAACTGACCTTCCCCGTCTCTTTCCAATTGAGAGGGTCTGCATTTCTGCCATACAATGCCTCAAGCGGTGACATCTCGCAAACCGGCACGATAAGCTGTTGTTGTATGAGAACTCGCAAAAGGTAAACAACTATCCCACTTAGACCCATGATCAAGCACACGGGCTCTCAACATGTCCTCCGAATCGATTAACTCGCTCTGTCGACCATGCATGCAGGGGTGATATGTCTGTCTTGAAATTCAGTGGGTCCCCATAGCCTTATGGAAACTACCCCAAAACCGAGAGGTGAATCTGCGATCCACGATCGACACAATCTTCTTGGGCACACCATGGCCCGACAATCTGGACATATATAGCTCTGCCAATTTGTCACCACTGTAAGTCGTCTTAACTGGAATGAAATGAGCAACCTTGGTCAAACGGTCCACAATGACCCAAATTGAATCATGACCCTCTTTGGTTTTAGGTAAACCGACTATAAAGTCCATACCAATTTCTTCCCACTTCCACTCAGGGACTTTTAATGGCTGTAGCAAACCTGCAGGTCTCTGGTGCTCTGCCTTCACTCTCTGACAAACATCACAAAGGGCTACATACTCAGCAATCTCGCGCTTCATGATTGGCCACCAATACTTATCCTTAATGTCCTGGTACATCTTGGTACTGCCTGGATGAATCGAATACAGTGACTCATGAGCCTCTTTTAACAACACATCCTTTAGTTCTCGCTTGTTGGGCACACACAAACGCTGCTTGAACCGCAAGGTTCCCTGGTCATCCACTGAAAACCTTGACTCTTTACCTTCACTTAAGTTCTTTCTGATCCGCTGAAATGCCTCATCATCTGACTGTGCCTGGCGAATCTGACCATCCAAAGTAGGCTGCATCTCCATAGCTGCCCAAAATCCTGGTTCAACCAACTCAAGGTTAAGCTTCTGAAATTCCTCATGCAAAGCTGGCTGACTCTCTCGAACCATCACTGAATTGCAGTATACCTTTCTGCTCAAGGCATCTGCAACCACATTAGCTTTCCCAGGATGATAATGTATGCCCACATTATAATCCTTTATCAGCTCTAACCATCTCCTCTGCCTGAGGTTAAGCTCGGACTGGGTAAAGATGTATTTCGACTCTTATGATCCGTGTAAACCTCACATCATTACCCATCGATAATGGCGCCAAATCTTTAAAGCATGCACTACGGCTGCCAACTCTAAGTCATGGGTAGGGTAGTTCTCCTCATGCGGTCTCAACTGGCGTGAGGCATAGGCTACCACTCTCTTGTCTTGCATCAAGACACAACCCAAACCTTTGCGCGAAGCATCGCAAAATATCTCAAAATCCTTGTTTATATCAGGCAACACAAGCACCGGGCTGTGGTCAAACTCTCCTTAAGTTTAAAAAGCTCTTCTCGCACTCTGGCGTCCAAGTGAATTTCTTATCCTTTTTGAGCAATCTGCGTGAGGGTGCAGCCACACCGGAAAATCCCTCAATAAAGCGGCGGTAGTATCTGCCATACCAGAAAACTCGACTGGTAGCTCAAGTGGGTGATGCCAATCCAAAACATCACTTACTTTCCTGGGTCAATGCGACTCTTTCTGCTGTCAACACATGCCCTAGAAAGCGACTTTCTTCATCAAAACTCACATTTGCTGAACTTTGCATAGAACTGATTATCCCTCAATTTACGCAATGCTAATCTCAAGTGCTCTGATGTTCCTCCTCAGGTCTTGGAATATATCAAAATGTCGTCAATGAACACAACGACAAACTTGTCCAAATATTCCATAAACACCTTATTCATCAAATACATGAAATATCTTTGGAGCATTAGTCAAACCAAATGACATCACTGTGAACTCGTATAGACCATAACGAGTCGAGAAGGCTGTCTTGGGTATGTCCTCCTTACGTATCCTCATCTGATGATATCCTAACCTCAAATCAATCTTGGAGAATACTCCTGCTCCCGTAAGCTGGTCAAACAGGTCATCGATCCTGGGCAGAGGGTACTTATTTTTGATGGTGACCTCATTAAGTGCTCTGTAGTCCACACACATGCGCTGACTACCATCCTTTTTCTTGACGAACAACACTGGCGCTCCCCACGGGGATGAACTCGGTCTGATGTAACCCTTATCCAAAAGTTCCTGAATTTGCTTCTTCAGCTCTGCTAAATCATTGGCTGGCATCCGATAGGGTCTCTTGGAAATCGGAGCGGTACACGCACAAGCTCAATCGAAACTCAACCTCCCTCTCGGTGGCATACGGAAGATCATCAGAAACACGTCGGGTACTCTCAGGCAACCGGTACACCCTCCAACTGGATTACCTTACTCGGCAAATCATGGTAGCTCTCGCCGGCACTCAGCTCTGCGAATCGCACCTTGACTCCGTCTGAATTGGTTAAGGTCATCGCTCTGCTCCCACAGTCTAACACTTGCTGCTTGCTACGAAGCCAATCCATTCCCAAGATTACATCTAGGGATCGTGCATATCCAACAAAATCAGTCGGCCACGAACTCAACTCCTGAATGGTTATCTAACTCTGGACAACCTAGGTTGGACCTCAACTCGGATCCGGGATTGGATTAAAAGAACAGATCCAAGAGCAACGATTTTCAATTGTTGCTTTAAAGCAAAACTCAGAAACAAGCGAATCGAAGCTCGAAATCAAATAAAGCGGTGGCGAGGCCGGATATGCGAGAAAAGTACCGATCACAACGTCTGGTGCTGCTGGGCATCCTCTGCGGTGGCGTGGTTCACGACCTCTCACCACCGGCGTCCCGCTGCCTGTCACGAGGCCGGGGTGCTCCTCGCCTGCTCGGGGTAGAAGTGCGGCCGGGTGTGGCTCCCAAGTCAAAGCGAATCGCGTCGGGGCACGCCTGCGAGGGCACTTGCTAGCATAGTGTCCCACATCGTGACACTTGAAGCAAGTGATGGATCTTCTTGAATTATTGCTTTTACTGCTGCTGCTGTCACTGGAACCACTAGGGCGCCGTCTGACCCAGGCCGCGCGTATGCGAGTGGGGTCCAAATCTCAAGGCTAACTGCTTTGCTGCTTTGTGGCGCTCGTGCAGGTGGTAGGAACCAAAACGAGGCCTCGAGGCGGTGTGGTGTGATCCTCTTTGGATCAACCTCCTCTTGCGAGACTCCTCGAGCTCGCGGCGACTCTCCTCGATGAGAATGGCCTTATCCACCAATCTTTGAATCGGCATAGTCGTTGCCTCGACTTGCACCTTCAAAGCTGGGTTCAAGCCTTTCTTGAACCTCTTACGCGAAGCATGCAGCCGCTACGTCCTGCGGCGCGTGAGCGAGCCAAGCGAGTGAATTTATTGAGATATTCACTCACTGACAGGTTCCTCTGCTGGAACTCCCGAAACTCATCCTTCTTCATCTCAACCACTCCCTCCATGACATGAGCGGTGTGGAAAGCCTTTGCGAATTCCTTCCAGGTGATGTTGTGCTGGTTCTCATGGGCGGCACAGTAGTTCTCCCACCACTCTGCTGCTGGTCCCTCAAGCTGATGTGCTGCATACAAAACCTTCTCCCTGTCGGTGCACTGAGCCAAGTTCAGTTTCTTCTCAACTGAACGGACCCAATCATCGGCCTCCAAAGGCTCTGATGAACTGGAGAAAACAGGCGGTCTCGTCCTCATAAACTCTGCATAGCCGGTGCGACGAGGTCTTGGCGGTGGTCTTGGTTCTGGTCTTTGTCGCTGCATCATAGTCTGCATCATCTGAGTCTGGGCCATCAAGAATCGGCGAGTGCGAGGATCAAGGCAGTGGCACCGCGCGCAAAGACCTTTTCTCTGGTCTGGTTCCCCTGATGGCGGCTGGAGGAGTTCTTGGTATCAACCATCTTGCTCTGAAAAGAAAACAACTGCTGACTGACCAAAGGTGAAAGACGAGAGGGAAAAGCATAGATAAAGGGTAAATGCGTCTAAGGGGGTTTTGCTTAATGGAGACCTAACCTAAACAAACACTTAGCCCAAAAGGCTAACTAAGAAACTGAACAAAAATAAACTCCAATAAAAGATTTGACATGATCGCAATATAATGCTTTTAAGGCAATATTTGCAGCTCACATCGCACACAACTGCAAATAAAATCCAACGTGTCTACTCGCACTATCTACTCTGAAGGCTCCCACTCGGGTCCTGACAAATAAGGTACACTGCTATCGTCCTCAGAATCGCTGTAGACAACCCACGAGTTGCGGATCGGCGGCGACTGCTCTCTGACTGGGGCTGGAGTGAACCAACTGAGGTAGGCGCGACGATCTCCAGTGATACGTCGTCTCTCCTCTGGGCTCGGCGGTGTAGGCGACGGTAGAGGTACTGGCGACTGCGGCCGGGGCTCCTCCCAGACTGGCTCTGGTAGTCTCGGGGTGGCTCCGTACTGCTCCTTGAACTTCCGGACGAGTCTGGCCATATTGATCTTGTATAGCTTGCAAAGTCGACGGATGGCTTTGTGCGCAACTCCTGTCTTGACATCTCCCACCGCACGGTGTTCTTGAAAGCGTGATGTAGCACACGCTTGCCGACTTCGGGTGGTGAAGTATAGCTTGGAGATGCTCCGATCGTTGACCTTTTGCTTCTCATCCTTTGTGAGGTAGGCGGGCGATCTCTTAAATCCGAGCACCGCAACAAAGCGCGTAGAAGTGACCTCCATCCTCCTGTCGGGCTGTAGGAAGTTTGGGACATCTAATGCATTTATAAAGGGAAGATCAGTTTATAATTTTAGGAAAAACGAATTTTGCAAGAGTTGGGGCGAGAGATAAGAATCCTTAAGAATGAGGTAAGAAGATAGAGATATTACTAAATATCAAGTTTAGTTGGTTTAATTTAGAAAATAAATTTTTGGGCTATCGACCAATTTAACTTAGGGCTTCGTCCTACAGTCTATATGGCTCTGATACCATCTCTGTCGAGACCCGAATATGCAAATTCGGTCTCTCTGTGTAAACTGCACTAGTCCAGGATCACGCTAGTGCACACAGTCAAACATAGATGCCATCATAGTCATACACACGATAATAATAAAGGAAAACTCGAATATCGATAAAATATCAAGGGTACGACCTTATGGTCAAGCTTACAATATCTCTAGCCGGAAGGGCTTAACAAAATAGCGTGAAATCCAAAATAAAGCGTAGCGACCAATCGACAAACCACGGGCTATCGAGTGGAGAAGCGAAGCCTAATCCGTGAAGTCGTCGTAGTACTCCCCTTCTGGCACCTCCTGCTGATAGTACTCCTCTCCCTCAACTGAGCAACATAGGCGTAAAGCCGTGAGTACATTGGTACTCAGCAAGTCGTTTGTAACAATAAATGCAATATAATATGCAAGGCTTACCAAAGGAAGGCTGAAAGGTTAATTTGCATAAAGGCATTTATTGATGAAATATATTAAATAACTTGAAGGCGAAAGTTAGCGAAAGCAGTAATAATAGATAATCAAAGGAGTAAACATGAACCACTTGTGAACACCAATTCACAAGTTAAACCAACGATGAACTACTGTCCACTCCCAACATAAACCACCAAGTTATAAATGAAACACTAACCCTCGTGTGAAATCCCGAGCACCGCCCATGACCGAGGACGCGGCTATTCGAATAGTTTTACACTCTGCGGAGGTTGCACAATGCTGTACCCACACGATGTGATTAGCCTAGGCCTAAGAAAATCACAACAAGGCCTTTACAATGCTCTACCTCAACACAATCCTGCCCGCTAGGGTTTCATCACACCCCCTTGCGCCACATGGAAATCGGCAACCATGTTCATCACAATGGCGAATTGAATTGAAATATTACAAATTAATCAGCGAGTCCATCCCATAATAGACATGTGGTTTGCGATTAAGCTCGGATCAATGGCGCACAAAGTTAAGTCCTTAACATTACGGGCGAGACTACCCCATCCCCAAAGTACAACTGTACTTCCCCCTTTCTTGCGATCACTGCTTGAGTGCAAAACCAATTTGTATAACCAAGCCAACGTCACACCAATGCCGTGGCACAAATTTTAATACACGTGGCACCAACCACGATTCCATATATCATTAAGTCAAATTAATAATTTAATATGTGCGATGAGACCAAGCGTAAATATAAAGCGGCTAAGCAATCTAATCGTACCAACCCATGTGATAAATTAACTAGCATCACTAATAAATTTCCCAACCTGTGGTGACAAAGGCATCATGGTATTTCAAAGTGTCAAGGAGGTGTAATTGCAATTGGGACAATAACTACCTGTGCAACGGTTTGAATAAAAATAGCAATGCAATGTAATTTAAAGCAAAATAATTAAATAATAGTTTGTAAAATTGGGTTCAACATGATCAAGGGACACGACTTGCCTTCGTTATGCTCGTGAGGTACTCTGGTCTTACAGCGCGAAACTGCTCCTCCGGAATCCGAATCTAACGAGAGAGAAAACGACCGGAAATAAAGAAACACATAAAATGACAAGCAAAAGAACTCAAAAGTCCACAAAACCAGAACCAACAGCTAGAGCTCAATTTTAGATGAATTTAGAAAAAGGAACGGGGTCAATCGGAGCTAGGACGGAGGAGAAGCGGGCTCGGAAAATTAATTCAAAATTAATTCGGGAAAAACGAAAAAAGCAACATCTTTGTGAACCCGGTCCACGAATACCTGGTCCACGGTGAACCGGCGCACGGAGCGATGCACGGGGAGAGAGGGCGGCGGGCGGGCGTCTTGGCGTGGCGGCGGCATATCTTGCCACGTGGCACGGTGGCGTGGCGGTGGCGTGGCGGTGACGTGGGCGCCACGTGGCACCGGGGCGGGTCACGGGCGGCGTGGCATGCCACGTGGGATGCCACGTCGGCTAGGGCTGGCGTGGCGGCGGCCGACGTGGCGCGGCGCGCGCGCGGCAGCGAGATCCGGCGGCGGAGAAGCGGACACAGCGGCATGATCTGGACCTCGGTCCAGATCTGGAAGCGACGGCGAGATCGCGCGCGCGCGCGCGCGGCGGCAAGCGGATCGGCGGCGCGTGGCGGCTCGCCGCGCGGCGTCGGCGACGCGCAGCGCGCGCGCGGGAGCGAGAGATGGCGGCGCGTGGCGGCGCGGGAAGCGGATCGGCGCGCGGCGGCGCTCTCGCGCGGCGCGCGGCGCGCGCGAGTCTGCGCGGCGCGGCGCGGTCAGGCTCGGGGCCGAGGGGCGAGCGGGTGCGGCGGCAGCGGCGGCGGCGGCGGCGAGAGAGCGGCGAGCTCACGGCGAGTCTCGGCGGCGGCGACGAGGCAAGCGCCGGAGCGCGCCGGCGACGGCAGCGGCGGCGCGGAGCGGCCGAAGCAGCGCGAGAGCTGAGAGCGGAGGCGAGGTTGGCGGCGGCGGCGAGAGGCACGCGAACCGAGGCGGCGCTCGTGTTTATCACGCGAACCGAGGAGCTCGACGGCGATTCTGGCGGCAGCGCGGACGCGAGGCGGGTTAAACGGCTAGGATTGGGCCACGCGGGCGAGATCGGACGGTGGGAATGGTTAGGGTTAGGAGTTAGGGTTCGCGGCGCGGGCGAACGGCGTGATCGCGCGACGCGTCGAGCGGCGCCGCGGCGAGCGAGGCGGGCTGGTGCGCGCCGCGCGTCAGCCTGAATCTGTGACAACGCGGCCGAAGCGGGATCGGGCGGCGGGGCGAGCGGGCGCGCGGGAAAGGGTGACGCGTGGAGGAGAGAGGGAGATCGGGCGGCTGAGGATAAACCCTTTTCTTTTCTTTTTCCAGAAATTCAAATAAACTTCTAAAAGCTCTAGAAAATCGCAAATAAATCCGGAAAAAACACCAAAAATACCAGAAAATTCCTTGAGACCTGAGGAACACAAATAAAATATTTTCCACTTATGTTAATGTTTATTTTAATCACATTAAATCATTTAAAACTTTAAAAATTCATTTGAAGCTTCAATTAATTTGAAAATTCGAGAAAATTCATTTTGAAATCCGGGCTTTAAAAATCTCGGAAAAAGCAGGATGTTACAAGCTGCGTCGCGACGCCGGCGGATGGAGGGCAGCGTAGCGCGCTTGATCCCACCGGCCGCGCTGCAGCGTCTCGGTGCGCGGCGTCGGGGCATGGCGGCGGGTAGTGAGCCATCATGGCCTGCTGAGGGTTGAACGGTGGCCGTGGAGCGAGCATGCCGGCACCAGGGGCGCGGAAGGGCATGGGCCAGGCGTGCACAAGCCCAGTCCACGGATGGACGCCGATGCTCGACGTTAGCGCGCCGGGCGTTGCGAGCGCCCGTTCTTTGAGGCGGAGCGCCGCCGCGCCACGCTTCTTCGCCTTGCCTTTGGAACGGTTGCCGGGAGCACCGCCATTAGTCGAGAAAGAGGAACCGCCCTGACCGGCATTGGAGCCGTGACCGGCGGAGGAGCTATGTCCAGCGGCGAGAGCCTGTCCCGCCACAGCCTTCTCGTCGTGCTGCAGCTGAACTTCTTCAAGAAGAAGATAAGAGCGAGCACTCATGAACGTGTGAGGCGGGAACTTGGCGGTGATCACAGGCTTGACATGGCGGTACGTCGGGTTCAGCCCGCGGAGGAGATTGAGGACTTGGCTCGGCTCGGAGACGGGGTGGCCGATGTCGCGAAGCACGTCGATGAGCTGCTTGAGGCGAGTGTAGTACTGGCCGATCGACATGTCGCCCTGATGAAGGGAACGGAACTCAGCTTCGATGTAGACCGCGCGCTGGAGTTCGTTGTCACGGAAGAGACCTTCGATGCCGTTCCAGACGAGGTACGCCGAGGCACGAGGCTTGTGGATGATGTCGAACACATCCTTGGTGACAGTGTTGTAGATCCAGTTCACGACGCAGTGGTCAAGCATGTGCCACTCGGCGTCGCGGTCATCCAGCGGTGGTAGCGAACGCACATGAGCCTCGAGGCCGAACTTGCAAGGACCGAGTCGAAGGAGTAGCGCCACTGGCTATAGTTTGATTCAGTGATGTCAAGGAGAACCGGCACATGAGACCGGATGTTGACAACCTGAATAACAGCGGCGGCGGCAGGCTGAGGAGCGTTAACGGAGAGGTCGCTGGAAGAGCTGGAGGAGTGGCTCGGCGAGGCCATGGCGATGAGACCGCGAACGACAAAGAAGAGAAAGAATGTGGAAGCGGAAGATTAGGATCTGGAGGTAGCTGATACCATGTAAAGCTGGAATGGATCAACTGTAATTCTCATTGATCGCAAGTATACAATTTATACATGTACAAGAGAATGTTAGTTCAACTAACTATCCTAGAATCCGGCGTAGCGAGCCTACGTAGCGCGAGCGAAGTGCTGGGCATGGCGAGCGTTGCGGCACGCAGAGACTAGTTCGCTAACACTTTGATCTCTCTCGACGCCCAAACAGCTTAGCTTGCACTCATTCACAGTGATGTTACTTGCTGCAGTTTTGCCCGCATTTCACTTCTCACTAATTATGCCACTCTTTTGTCTGAACGGATAAGGATCTTCTGATCCTGTGAATAAAAAATTTTGCAGATAAAAGAATAATGATCAAGATTGTTCTTTACCTCTTGACATGCATTTTTTTTCTGTGGCTTAAAACATGAGGAGGTGCAGTTTGACATACTACCGCCTACTGTTCTTTGTATTCTATTCAAGTGATCAGTGAAGTGATCTGAATGATATGATATTTTGACTTGGAGTTGGATGATTCGAGGTGATTGGACAAAGCAAGTTGTTTTTGTTATCCGATGCGGCATGTCAAATGCATTGTATCATGGTGTACGATACATTATCTCGGGGACATGATTACAGCATCCGCTTCTGTCTCCGCTTAAATACAAATATGTGGTGCTGTATACTGTGCATATTGTTCATCTAATTGGTACGAACTGCGTCTAGGCACTCTGAGGTCTGCCCCGTGCTGGCAAGGGGCGTCTCATTGGCTGATGGTACAGAATGAAGACAAAAAAGCAATAGCTTGTTGACACTTGTCGTTTAAAGGAAGAAAATATTGCCAAAAGAACAGCTACCTCGGATCTGTTTAAATTCAAGATTTTGACTTTTTCATGGCTTCCAACTCTTGGAGATACGACTTTCATTATTTTTTATAACATTATATTAAAATGTACTGATAAAATTGTATTGTTATAAAATATTTTTAATGTTATATCTATTGATATAATTTTTATATGATCAATCTAGATAGTTTTAAATCTCTTGATGTCAAATAGGAAAGGATATAGATAGCACGAATTTAGGCCGTTGGAGCGTGTGAACTCTTAGCCACCTGATTTGTGCTAGAATCAACTGTATTACTCCCTTCTTATTTTTATTTAGCATCTTAGAATCTGTACTGTTAACTTTTCTAAAGTTTGACCGTCAATAGATTTAAAGTATATAGATTAGTTATATAAAAATTATACCATTAAATTTACCGTTTAAAATGCTTTTATAGTATTATAATTTTATTATATAATTTAATTTAAAGTTATAAAAGTAACATTAAAGTCACATCATTAGATATTGTGGAAAAATCAAAGATCTAAGTAAAAAAAAGAATAGATGGAGTACTAGACATTGGATTAGAAAGCAAAAGGGCCGAAAATCCACAAGTAAACCTTACTATCATTTGCAGAACGCCGATCGCCAAGCCCTGCATCTAATCTACTGCAGGATTGGCCATCAAGATTGAAATTCTAGCACGTAGTGATGAGTAGATCCGAGATCTAAGTGGTACTGGTGACAGCGAGGAGACCATCCAGACATTTAATGACAGATCCAGGAGACGTACCGACGGAGAACAAAAATTTAATAAGTAGAGAACAGAAAATTTTTATAAAAGGTTTGGCCAATGAAGATATGATCGTAGAATGCCCACTCCAGCTGCTGAAGGTACGTACGACATCGTTGGCATCACCAAATCAGCTAATTCAGATTGCGCTAGCAACGAAGAAATTAAGTCTCACCAAGCGAGTTACCGGAACATTTGTTTCGTGCCATAGCGATGTAGTATTTCTAGATCTGAACTCTGCTCAAACTTGTCCCCAAAGCCAGAAATCAAATCCCGCTAAGGTTCTGATACCATGTTAGTGAATAGGGCAGATATAAAGTTTAGATAACCTCCAAGTGAGCCAAGAAATTGTCAGTTCTCCGGAGGATCACCTGCAATGAACCAAAAACTCACGCACACAATTTCTGGATTGGACACAGATGTATTTTGGTGCTGCTAACGGGCACAGCTTTTCTGAAGTTTATTCCTCTCCATTTATAGCAGATTACAAGGACTATAATTGGGAAATAAGAACTAAAACTGGAAAGCAATAACAGGAGTTTGGCACCATGGTCGGTTTTGATTTTTCGGCCATATACAGCTTGTTGGACACCTCGTTTTTGCAAAGGAAACAGACAACAAAAGATCTGCTAAAGAAGGAAAGCAACTGCTAAACAGATATGCAAAGATTATACTAACAGCGCACACGTGAAGCGTGGTTTATTCCTACAGAAATCATGCTTGTGCTATAGCCTCACGTTAAGCTTCCCCTGGAGTAGGCCCGGCCCTGGGGGGGTGAGCGGGGCGACCGCCCCGAGCCCCCAAAATCCAGGGGCCCCGGGCTCGTCGCTCGGCCGGACCCCCCTCGCTCATTCACTTCCCCGCTAGGGCGTCCGCCCCTCAGAGATCCGCGCGCACGGCACGCCCCCCGCCGCCTTCCTCCCCCTCGCGGCCTCGCTCTCCCCCCGGCCCCCGCCGCCCTCCTCCCACGCCCCCCGCCGTCCCCCTCCGCCTCGCCTCCGGCCTTCCCCCTCCCCTCCCGCCGCCCCGCCTCTCCCCTTGCCCCGCCCTCCTCCTTCCTCCCCTACCCCGCGCCCCCCTCCTCCCCTCCCCGCCGCCTTCCTCCCCTCCGCAGATCCGCGCCCCCTCCGACCCTCCCGCGCCCCTCAGGCCTCCTCCCCCTCCTGGCCTCCTCCCGCCCCCCCCTCCCCCTCCCCCTCCCCGCCTCCCCTCCTCCTCCCCCCCCCCGCCCCTCCTCCCCCTCCCCGCCGCCCCTCAAGGTCGTCGTCTTTCTGCTTTGCACGTGCTCTTGTTCATCGACGCCGTCTTCCTTCTCGATCCGACCCTCCGAGGCGAATCCACGAGGCCAAGTGGTATGGCGCCCCTGAAATTTCTCGAAAATGTTTAGTTTGTTCGGATTATAGGTTTTGAGATGTCTTTGGAGTCGATTTGCTTCTAGCTCGGACTCGTGTGGCAAGTAGTGCTCTTCCCGGCTACCAAATCGTCGTGTAATTGGTGCAGTATCACCTCGTGGTGCCTTTAATTTTGAGTAGTTTTGGGTGAATGTTTCACTCGTGATGCAATCGATGCGAGCCATGTGGAGGGTAATGTGAATGTGAAAGGTGAGAGCTCAGAGCATCTTGAGAGCTCAGAGAGCATCTTTGTGTGCTGTGTTTGTGCCAAGCGCCCAAATATACCTCGTGGTTGCTGATATGTTCAAGAATACTAGAACTGAGTGGTCATTAGTCTTTATCTAGCTTATTAGAATTTTTGATTTCATTAAAATTCGTAATGCTATCATTGTGCTATTTATCTGTTCATATGTTCAATAGCATGTCATCTAGAAGGATTTTTTTTGGGGGGGGGGGTGCCATCTCTCTTTAGTCTTATTCTACAGTCCACTTTTGATGCCAGGTACATGATTTTATATGGAGTGCTGGTTTTGCTTACTTTGGTGCAATACTTGTATACAGCTAATTCGTCTCCAGGGTAATTGATCCCTGTCAATGTTGTTTTTGTTCTAGAGAAAGGACACTATGCATTGGAACAAGAACAAGAACAAGGACACTATGTTAAACGGTTTGGCAACTTTATGGATTGAGAAGAAATGATTGGATGAGATTGATATCAATACTATCATCAATGACTTCACATCTAGAAATGTTAGAAGAAATTTTTAAGGTAATATCTATAAACTTTTTGATATAAATTTTTCTTTAATACATAACACATTTTAAATGTTTGTTGGTAAAATTAGATATATATGTGTGTGTATGTAGATTTATATTTAGATATTTATACTAGGGCCCCTATTTCTAGTTTCACCCCGGACCTCTAAAATCCCAGGATCGGCCCTGCCCTGGAGTCATATGGAGTGGAGGACTACGGCTCAGCTTAGAATTGCAGTGTGATGTGTGTACCGAGTAGTGTAAAGTTGTCATGGAGAAATCTTGCCATATTCAGGAGGATGCTGCCTGTGCTAAGTAAACAGTTGATAAATGGCTACATCCAAAATAAGCGAATGAAACTAAGAGCACCCCCCAGAATATTTGAACTGCTAGCAGACAACTCTGTTAAGCAGTTGGAGCTCCTTTACACTAGGCTATAGCCTATTTGATACAACTGTGACTTATGATTTTGACTAAAATTTTTAAATTTTAGCTGTTTACGACAAAAATTATAGAGAGATATACTCGCTTGCGATTTTAGATGATATAGATGTTAGATTTTTAACGTATACTACAATTAACTTATAGATTTTATCTTAAAAACACCCGTTTAAAAGTTAGATATTATAGTAAAAACCAAAAACTGATTTTAAAAGCCGAAAAGAATAGACCTATATACCATCGATAGGCAAAAGACTCCCACTTACCTCCCAGGTATCAAACCAAGAGAACTCCAGTCACACACACTTGTTCCCAGCTTACATACATAGCAATGTTAAGCTAAATAAAAAGGCATGACTTAAAACCATTATATTTCCTTTAGAATGCACATTAAACCCAATCAGCCAAAGTTTTCGCATAGACGAGTGCAACATGCCAGAATTCTCCATAAATCATACCGTAAAAGGTAAACCTACACGGACCAACCTCAGAACAACATTCCACCAAACATCTCACCTGAACAATAGCATTGAACTTAGTCTTTGCGGGGATAACAAAGATATGCAATGTGCCAATTCTCGCAGTGTTTACTGGCTGATTGAAAAGTATGGTGCATGCAGGTACCATATAACAGACGATCGCTGATTACTATTACTGGTTGCAATGTAACACGCCAGGGACAATAGTACATTACAGAGCTAGCTAAATGCGAGGCCACAATACCATCCGCGCAAGACAACCATAAACAAAGCTTACACAACGTAGCCAACATGCAAACCATTCGGATTGACCAGAGAGGAGGGTTCTTGAAGCTGCCGAAGTGTGCCATGCATCACAATGCCGAACAACTAGATTGTAGCAGCCAACATGAAAGGAAAGGCATGGGTAGTGCAGCAAAGACGCTGGATGAAGTACCGCAGATTGTGACCTTTCTTTTGCCAATAATAAGAACCCCCTAGATCTTGTCAAGCTTCTCCGCCTTCACCACCGGATTGGCCTTGGCAATCGCATCCCTAGCTGCAGTCCGATAGTCGAACCTGCAGTCATGCTTGTCGGAATAACGGTGCAGCGTGCAGTACAAGTTCCCACATCGGCAGTTGAATCCGGTAAGCCCAACCCTCTTCCTACAAGTGGTGCACCGATTTGGGCCTTCCTTCCCCTTGGGGTTTGCCATCACCCCCTCGCTGGGACCAGCAACATCAGCAGGCGGTGCAATAGGCGTCTTCACCTCAACATGAGCAACAGTTACCTCTATGTTACCGGCAATAGCAGGTTCTTTCCTGGCATCACCACCATTGACGATGTTATCGATAGAGGAGGCAGCCAGCTTAGCCTGCTCCTGCTTCATTATCATCTCCTTGTGGCACTTGGAGCACATGTTCATGGTAGCCGCACTGCCAAAGAAGCCACAGTTATTGATGCAAAGGATGGGGCCCTCCGGAGGCTGGCAACCGGTCTCCTTGTGCTCCATGGCTTGGTTAACTAAAAATCAGACACACCAGACACAGTCAATACTACAAGTCTACAAGAGTAAACAGGACTAACACAATTGTATTCCGAACAATCACCGTACAGTTAATTAGTTGCAACAAAGCGTTCCATTTTGAGGTAAATATGATCATACGATCTTCAAGCTATAGGTTTGATTTTGTAAAACATGTTGTGGCATATGGTCTAAAACATGCTGTGGCCTAATGAATCCAAACCTAACAGAGTAAATTTACTCCAAGAAACATCTTACAAAAAGGCTAATGGTAGCTTGGTCAATACCAAACTGAAGGTACTAGCAACGCAACCTGCCCTATCATTGAGCCAAAAGCCTGATTACCTAACAGCATCAGGACAGGGGAAATTAATTCTAAAAAAAGCCCCCAACTTTACGCCGCTTTACGCAACAGAGCAACAAATCTATAAAGTAGCAACCATATCGGGCTCACTAACTTTCCCCAAAGCACCTAAAGAAGCCATCAGTTAGTCGCAGCAACCACACCGAATATGTGTAAAGGAGACGACGTCTTTACAACAGACCGGCCAATTTCTCACTGTTCATCGCTGTTTTCCACGCAGATAAACATCAAATTGACAACCGGAGCGGCTCGATAGTTCCACAACAGGCCGGACATCACCACCCAAGAAAAATCGCAATTTTTGACCGGGAAAAAACATACAAACTACCGCGAAAACACACTAAAATAGCCCAAGAATCATCAGCACGAATAGAGAATCACCGAACCACGAACCTTAAACGAGACAGCCCTCGTCGCGATTCCTCTCCGGCGATCCCTGCACAGAAACACAGTAAACCAAAAAAAATAAGCAAAAAATCCGAAGAAAAAGGGCCCGGATCGGCCAGGCGAGGCCGAGCCGAAGCCCTAAAGATAGAGATCAAGCGGGCTCGAGAGCAATCCGCGATTGAATCGTGGAGGGAGGGAGAGGAGCGAGGCGCTACCAACCCTAGGGGAGCACAAGGAGGCGAGGGGAGAGGAATCGCGGCGAGTTCGGTGGGCTTCGAAATGGGGGCGAAACGTGGGGAGGTGGGGGAAAGATAAAGGACGCCGCGGGTGGCGCGGGAAATTACGGGGGTGCCCCTCCCAGGGCCCCGCCTCGATTTTTCTATGCCGGGGTGGGGGTCCCCACCGTTGGATTGGAGCTAGTGTTTTTTCTAATCTCTTTTTTATTCTTCTTTTAGAGAGAGATATCATTATCGGCTTTCGAAGTGTTGCGTGTACTGCCCAAGACAGAACTCATTGCAAATTTGTATCTTGCTGCACAAAATCTATTTTAATAATATTTATTATCAAAAATATTCTCTTAATAGATATTATTACCACTGAAGGATCAATATCAGTTCTATAAGACAATATACTAATGGAAAACGATCTATCTTTAAAATTCCTCACTTCTTCTAATACTGAGAATGAAGGTTTAAAGCTGACTTCTCCTAATATTGAGTACTACTTAAATAATTTAGATTTCAACTATCATTTGAGCAAGTTTTGTAATATCACAATATCCATGAAATTTTAGCAAAAGAATTTTTGATTCAAGAACTTATTTGGTCGTTGCTCAAATCCAAAGATATGAAAATGTCTTCTTGAAGGCAACACCATTAACAAGGAAAGAATCTCTCATGGTACCTCCAGAACCTAATAGCACTCAAAATTCAAAGCATCCTTATTCAAGGTGAAATTTAGGTGCTAAACATCCAACAAATAAGAGCTGGTTTTGGATCGGATACAGACATCATGTAACATGGAGCTTGAACATGAAGCTAATGGTACAAATCTCTCGAGAATTACCTCACTTGGTTCCATCACCAACCTGAAGAAAACAAGATATATAATATCCATCGTATTTTCCAATTACCCACGTATGTTGCAGGCTGCAGATATATCAATGGAACTAAAACTGATGAGAGAGACAGCAAGCAGAAACTGACAGCTTACTTAAGTAGCAGAAAACACTATCAGCCTAAACACTAACTGTGAACCTAAGCAACATGTGAAAGAGCATCATCTTCACAAAACATAGCACAGGCGTTCGAGCCTGGAATGCCCTGATTATTTAGAATAACCTTTTCACCTCGATCATTGGAAGGGAAATGTCACTGGACAAAAAAAAGAACCTACTTTACGCCAAAAACCTGTTGGGTTTCAATAAAAGCTAGTCAATGTCCTTTTGTCTAAAAACAATCTTTCTTGAGTTCAACCATCAGATGTCGATATATCATATGTAACAAGGGTGATGTAAAAGGATCCAGAAGGAACCACAAACAACACCACCGCATAACACCAGATTACTTTATTTCAGCATATCTCGCAAAAAAACAAATCATGGATTCAGATGTCCATGAGTACACTATGGCATCTCGTGGCACGGCATAAGAGCATTGTTTGAAATTGCACGGAACAAACTTAGGTCGTAGGCCAGCACACTTGTGTAAGAAACGCGCGCTATCCGCTAAGCGGGTCGTGGGTATACCTCGAGTCCCGCGACTTGGCGATGTCGACGAGGATCTTGGCGCAGGTGTACTTCTTGTCCATGCCGTGGCCCTGGCGCGGGTGCGGCGGTGTCCGCCACCGCCGTGCATGAATTGTGTTGCTCACCACCGCGCCGCCTCGCGACGTGTCTGCGCTTTTGGTAGAATGAAGGCCCTAGGGGGGGAGGGGACGGGGAGAAGGGGCGGCGGGGAGGGGAGGAAGGCGGGCCATTTGCTGGAATTTAAAAATGAATTTTCTGAATTTAATTGAAGCTTCAAATGAATTTTTAGAATTTTCAAAGATTTAATATGAATAAAATAAATATTAACATAAGCTGAAAATATTTTATTTGGATTCTTCAAGTCTCAAGGAATTTTCTGGTATTTTTGGTGAATTTTTGGGATTTATTTGCTATCTCCTATCCGTGCCGCCCGATCCCGCCGCTCGCCACGCGTCGCGATATTGAGTACTACTTAAATAATTTAGAAAATAGTTGGCGCCACATTTTTCGGATTTTCTCGATTTAATTCTCGATTAATTTTCCGAGAGCCCGCTTCTCCTCCGTCCTAGCTCTGATTGACCCGTTCTTTTTTCTAAATTCATCTAAAATCGAGCTCTAGCTGTTGGTTCTAGTTTTATGATTTTTGGAGTTCATTTGCTTACTATTTTATGTGTTTATTTTTTCTGGTCGTTTTCTCTCTCGTTAGATTTCTTTTCACGCTCAAGACCAGAGTACCTCACGAGCATATTCGTAACCTTTGATCATGTTGAACCCAGTTTGCAACCTATTATTTAATTATTTTGTAAATCTACTAACAAATTATAAAATTTATCACTACACAACAACAACTAGATAGTGTCTATTTTATTGTCTAATTGTCTATGCAAATATGTAATATTGCAATACAACATCAACCAGAATAAATAAGGATCATGAATTCATGATAAAATACCTCTATCGGTCCTCCCCTCACTCAGACTCAGTCCTCCACTCATTTTGTCCCTCTTTACCTCCTCTGCTCGGCTCCTCGGTGGTCTCGACTGGCAAGTGGTGGCGCCTCCACTCCTCGGTCTCTTGGCTCTTGCCTCTCCTCCCTCCCAGCTCCCTTTCTCCTCTGTCCGCCCCCTCTTCCATCCTCTCCTCCCCTAGTCCCCCTCTAGGCTTTGGGCTTTGGCTCTGTGGCGACTCATGTCATTATCAAGGGGTAATAACACTAGTCAACAGATTGTTACTTATTATTTCGGTAGGACACCGTATTTAACATGTAACAAGCCCATCAAAGTAGTTGCAGTAGAACAATAATTAGAGACTAGAAATACTTCATTTATTACGAGCCATAGGTGACTTAAGGTCAAGCCACCTAGTTGTTCCATACTATTACAATATTTTTTGTCCAGTACAATACAAAGTGCTACAACTGGGGAAAATATATATTTATTTATGATATAGTACCCGTCCGCCCTAGTATGACAATCTATAGACCGTCTATTCCTCTCAGCTGCCCGATATGGCCTCTACCTCGTCATACTCCCCATCATCCGCGATCTCATTTCCCTGGGTGTCCTAATTATCAAGCCCACCCTCTCCAAAACCTAGATAATCTCCCACTGAGTATGGCTCTGAAAGGGGAGATTTAATAGCAAGAGTAAGTACGATGTACTCAGCAAGTTTTTATATAATGATGCAATTTTATCCATGATTCCATCTCAATCTTACCTGATGCTTCTCAAAAGACATAATATCAGTTTAAAAGTTTGGCCATGTTTTTACCTGTAAAAACTCTACCAATCATTCTGGAACAAGAGAAAACCTAGTGTTTTCCCCATAGACTCTTATCCAAGAGACTAGCATGAATTCATGATTTTAGTACTGCGCAGATTTATATCACGTTACCCATAATTATTCTAAATTCATATGGACACTGGTCATTCGCATTTTCTTTAATGCAACCCCAAATTCAGAATACATAATGTTTTCTTGACATTTATTACTATATCTTCATCCGACTATATAGCCGTTGGTTGAGCAATTCTGCATACTCGACACTTCACCTACGCTAATATAAGTGCCTTAGGACCCTCAGATTTTCCTACCGGTTCGAGTCCCCATCCTAATTTATTTACTTACCAAGTATGGAGATATTATCAATAAAAGAGAGTAACATGTTGTCACATCCCAGGTTTTTATCACAAATAATAATAATAAAATCAAATAAAAAATAATTAATTTAGTTTAAAATAAAATTCATTGTTATTTGGTTGCTTCAATTTTCAGTTGTAGCTAATCGGTTTTCTACTTTTAAAAAGGTCCTTCTTTTAAAAAGTATTTTTATAAAGAAAAATATCCAACTTTTAGTTGAAAATATTTTCCTATGTCCAAAATAGCTTTAGAAACATCTATGATTTTTTGAAATTTTTTAGGCTTTATTTGCAATTTATTGCATTAATTTAAAGCTTAGAAAAATAAAAATATTTTATATGATTAAAGTAAAATTCAATTAAATTTAAAATTATTTTATTTGATCTTTTCAGGTTCCAAGGTTTTTTTGAATTTTTCTTGAATTTTTAATTTTTTTCTCTCTTTGCTCTCTCTTCCTTTCTTCTCCAAACGTTTTCTTTGTCCCGAGCGAATAGCCGCCATGAGCACCTTGTGACCTTAGAAACTTATCCTAAACAAAAAAAAATCTTAAAAGAACTTGAGGGAATTATGGTCTTTTAGTTCATGAAGCTCTGTTATGCCAAACCGGCCAAAACTTAAAATTGAGATACCTATCAAACTAAAACTCCAAATTACTTGAAATTTGGTGTGCGTCTTATCTAAGACGTTAGGAATCTATTTCAATTAACAATCAAGAAAATCATTGCCAAAGTTCTAACATTTTTCATTTGAAGGGATGTTGCACCAAAAACTGGTCAAAAAAGGTGAATATGACTTACTCATGGGTGAATGTTGTTTAAGATATATTTAGATATATTCCCACATGTCACAGCAAGCTAGAACACTACTATAGGGGAAATCCGATAACCCCACACGCATGGATCTTAACTCACACACTATTCTTATGCACGCTTTTCAAATAATATAAACCTGAATAGACTATGTCCTTATCCTTGATCCAATTTGATCATGTTAGCTTCTTCTTGACCTAAACCACTCTTCCAAGTGCTACTCAAGCATCACAGTTTTGCTTCAAAGTAGTTTCTGGTATTTTTGTCAAACTATCAAAATATCCTTTCTTGACCCGATCATCTCTTTATATTGCAAGAAATTGTCATCCTTGCCACATTTAGGAACATTACTAGCTTACCACATGTTGGCAAGTCTCCGTTCTAGTTCCACCAGATCACGCCTTATTTAGACCGACCAAGCCACATAGTGCAACTCACTATTCAAACTTTCTTTAATATTTTTCGTCTTTCTTATATCATGCTTAAGCTCACCCGTCTCACACGGCATCCTTAATCGTTCTAGGCCTTGGCTCATCCATGAGCATAACCCTAATCCTTGCCATCAACCATGGTTAACTCCAAATGATCCTGCACATCTAAATACAAAAAAAATTTTTGAGCATAAATTCTTTACAACTTGATCCACATTAGCAATAACATATCTCAGGCAACTAACTACTGACCTAGGTCACCAAATCATCTCATGATTCAAATTGCCCAACATTATCTATTTATGCAAACTATATAGAATGATCTACAAATTGCAAATTCTAAATTTTCTCTCCTAAAAAATGATAATGACTCATCACAACAAAATCATATACCTTCTTACATGGTCCTTCAATCTCTCTATTGATAAATTTATTGGTAATTTCTCAAAAATGCAAGTATGAGGTGGTTTTAGAATTTGTAGAGGAAATTTTGCAAATAAAACTCGAAATGGTTGTAAGAGGAATACAAAGATTGAAAATGACAACATGAGCCAAAAATTGAGTAAAGCTACTTAAAATGATAAAATTTTCATAAAACCTTCAAATCCACCAAATTTTTGGGACATCTCACTCTAGATCCATATAAAAGATTAATTGTTCTATTTGACTTTGGTCATGGTGAGAAGAAATCAATATCAAAAGAATCGCAGCAAAAATATTAAAACTCCAACTTAGTAAGAATTCACACAAAAACTCTAAATCATGCACTAATATATGTATTTTTACCAATCTTTTTCCTCTTCGACAATAGAAACGTCAAGATGCATGGAAAAAGATAGAGCATGAATTAAATGAAGTGGCTATATTTTATTTATTTTTAGCATAATAAGCCATAAAAATTATCCAAAATAACTCTACAAGTATTACACCAAACCATATTATGTAAAAAAAAGTTATCTAGATCATGGCAAACTGTATATAATAAAGCTAAAGACAGATAAGCAATAATATGAAATTAAATGAATCTTTAGCATGTCAAATTGCTCGAGATCACAGTTTAGCTAAAGTGATCTAAAATTAAGCCAAGCTATGTCAATAAACTAAATAGAACCAATGAGCTACAATTGAGTCAATTTAGAGTGTTACAAGTATAGAATTAAATCACTTTGTTCAAATACTTGGAATTAAGCATAATTAGCATATTTATCACTTGTTGAATTTATTTATAGTTTTATCTTAGCAAAGCAAGTTCTAGATTAGAAGCTATCCATAATTACCTCCTAAGTTTCAACTAATTTTCATATTTTTACTTTCTTAGCCATGTACTAGATTGTAAAGCTTACTATGACCATCCCAAGCAAGAAGATTAAAATAGTGGCCTAGGTCATCAAAACTCCCCTAAGTTTGCCTAGTATAATGACAAGTCATCTCATGAAAAAGAGTTAGTAAGATCAGTTTTTTTGCACAAAAATATATCAATTTTAGACTTCATTTTTTTAGTTCAAGAATAATGAGTTATTCTTAGTACATGAGCTATACACAACCTGAGCCACAAAAGCCTAGGAGAAGTAAACTTATGCTTTAATAAAGAATTAGAATAGCTCAATCTAAAGCTCAGTTTAGGTTTAAAACTCAGCCTATTAATATGGCATGAATTATATGAGAATCACTAGAACAAAACTAGTCACAAAATCCAACAAGACATGATTTAGTTTCAATTTTTCACATTTAATAGAGCTAGCATGGAAAAGCTAAATTATACACAAAAAGACATGATAAATCTAGCAACTAGCATAAGACATGGCAAAATGTAAAATATGATATCATATCATACAAGGATAATAGTCAAATCTTCATGCAATTATATTACATCTACAAGTTACTGAATTAAAATATGCAATATGATATGATGGATTCAACAAAGTCAAATTCCCTCTCAAAATAGGCTAGAAGGACTAATAACTCTCAACTCTCCTTGCAAAGAAGCAAAATAAGAAGAATCAAGAGTCTTAGTGAAAAAATCCGCAATCTGCTGCTCCGACTCTACAAAGTGAAACACAACACCATCGTTCTCTACAAGGTCTCTAGGGAAATGGTATCTAATGTCAATGTGTTTGGTTCTAGAGTGTTGCACTAGGTTTTTAGCAATATTTTTTGTACTAGTGTTGTCATATAAGATAAAAATATTATCTAAGGCCAACCCATAGTCCCGTAGAGTAGATAACATCCAAAGAACTTGAGAGCAACTACTAGTTGCAGCTACATACTCTATCTTAGTAGTAGACTGTGCAACAGAGGATTTCTTCTTAGATGACCAAGAGATAAGAGATATGGCTAAGAAGTAATAGGTGCTAGAAGTACTCTTCCTATTTATTTTACACCCCTCAAAATCAGCATCAGAAAAAACCCGAATAGAAAGTGCAGAATCAGAAGAATACCAGAGTCCAAAGTCAAGAGTATCCTAAGGGTACCTGAAAATGTGACACACTATTTGATGATGTGAGGCACGAGGGAAAGTATGAAATCTAGTGCATAGACACACAACAAACTGTATATCCAGCCATGATTCCGTGAGGTAAAGAAGGAGCCGATTATAGTGCGGTGCTCTTTTTGGTCCACGAGCTATCCATTCTCATCAGGATCCAATGCGGTTGAAGTGGCAATGGGAGTAGACATTGGCTTGCTGCTTCCTATGTTGAAGCACCAAAGAAGCTCCTTTGTGTACTTGCTTTGATGAATGAAAGTTCCTTCTTTCAGCTGCTTGAATTGAAGACCAAGGAAGAAGGTTAGCTCGTCTGTCATACTCATCTGAAATTCCCTGCTCATAGAATCTGAAAATCTAAATACCAAATCATGAGAAGAACCACCGAATATAATGTCATCCACATAAACCTAAAAAGTAAGAAATTACTACCATGCTTGAGAGTGAACGAAGTTTTATCTACCATTCTTATTTTGAAATTATTTTTAAGTAAGAAACTCTTATGCCCATTATACCAAGCTCTAATGGTTTGCTTCAATCCATATAGAACTTTGGAGAGCTTACACACATGGTTTGGGAATTTGGAATTTTCAAAATCAAGGGTTGCTTGACATAAACCTCTTATTCTGTGAAACTATTTGGAAAAGTACTCTTAACATCCATTGAAAAAGCCTAAAGCCCTTAGACACCGAGAATGCTAGCAATATGCGAATGGATTCTAATCTAGTTACAAGTGCAAAGGTCTCTTCAAAGTCTATGCCCTTTACTTGGAAAAAGCCTTGAGCTATAATCTTAGCTTTGTTGCAAACTATCTACCCATTCTCACTATGTTTATTTTTTGAAACTTATTTTATTCCAATTATATTATGATTAGGAGGAGGTTCAACTAAGGTTCAGACTTAGTTTCTTTTAAAATTTTTAAGCTTAGTTTCTTTTAAAATTTTTAAGCTCTTCATATATGGCGTTGACCCAAGAAGAATCAAAGAAAGTACGGGTGATATCTCGGAGTTCAAAAGACGCAACAAAAGTATAATGTGTATGAGAATCTAGAGAGATAAATCTAAAGCAAGTATTTCGCTCATGGAAATCCCCAATAATCTGCTCTAGAGGGTGTCATCACTGAATATGAAGAGGAGATTCTGGTGCAGATGTAGCCTCTACCTCATAGGCTATGGCGATTGGAGCAGAGCCACTTGAAGCGCCAATGAAGGTGAGAGCAGGTTGCTCTGCTGAAGCTGGAGTAGTAGAAGTATGCTCTCCAACCAACTTAGGAGTGACTAGATGAGGATTAGGTCCTCATCCTCTAGATCAGTGTCGTCGTCAATGGAGATGCTTTCCTGATTACCGTGTGCCTGTACTGTTGGGTCTAGTACCAGAACTAGCATCATCAAAGGTGACTTCACAAGTCTCAACAATTTTATTAGTATCCAAATTAAATACATGATAGCCACAAGAATAAATAGGATATCCAAAGAAAATGTCATCATAATATCTAGATTCAAATTTATCTATTACCATTTTTAAGAATGAAACACTTACAACTACATATTTTAAAATGAGAGATGATAAACCTATACCTAAATCTAAACTCAAAAGAAGTTTTACCTATGGATGATCTCAAGAAAACCCTATTATTCACATAGCAAGCAGTAGAAATCATATCAACCTAAAACTTCTTAGGTGTGCTACACTCATCTAGCATGGTCCTAGCCATCTCTTCAAGGGTTCTATTTTCTCTCTACAACTCTATTCTGTTGGGGACTCTAGGTGAGGGAAACTAGTACTCTAAACCTCTCTCAATGCAGAAAGTATCAAATGATGAGTTCTTGGATTCTATGTTATTGTCACTCCTAATGGCTCCTAGGAGGTCAACTGCTAATCTAAGAGCCAACTCTTTAAAGTAGCAAAATACCTCATTCTTAGAAATCAAAAAATACACCCAAGAATACATAGAGAAGTTATCTACAATGACAAGTATATACCACTTTTCTCCTATATACTAGACTCTAAAAGAGCTAATTGTATCTAAGTGCAAGAGTTATCCAGGGCCATCATTCATCACTAAAGTAAGATGTGGATGAGAAATAGAAACCATCTTACCATGTCTATAGTGTGCACACACTAGGTCTCTAGAACTCTTAAACATAGGCAATCATTTAATAAGGTTCTTACTACTAACTCTAGTCAAGCGATCGAAGTCTATATGTCCAAGCCCACGATACCACAATACTAAGTCATGAGAGTTAGAAGCCACAAGACACCTAGGGCCAGAGATAGAAGAGATACTAAAATCAGCACTAAATATCTTCTCAAACATAGAGATCCCAAAGATACACTAACCCGAGGAGTTTAGAACTCTACATTCTTCGCTCTTGAATCTCACTTCTAGACACTTATCAAGAAGCTGGAAAATCAATAGTAGATTATATCTCAGCTTAATACTAAAATGATGTCCTTAAGCATGAAGTTGTTGTTGATGTGCATTGTGTTTTTGCTATTACGGTCCTGGTAGAAGCATCTCTAAATATGATTAACTCGTTGCCTGATGCATGTGTGAAGGAGGAGAACCATCTAAAATCTTTGGTCACATGTCGAGAACACTCAGAGTCA
Source organism: Melocanna baccifera (assembly GCA_036346265.1). Classification (NCBI taxonomy): domain Eukaryota; kingdom Viridiplantae; phylum Streptophyta; class Magnoliopsida; order Poales; family Poaceae; genus Melocanna; species Melocanna baccifera. Next base: position 5,054,024 of record CM070692.1, read on the forward strand.
ACAAGTCACACATTCTCTTTCCTCACATGTCGGATCTATAGGGCATAAGTAGAAAATATTTATGCCTTAGTACTAGGGTTAGTGATAAAAGACTTGGAAATTCAGTACTAGGTCACATGATATTTAGGAACAATAGTAGAAGTAGAAATAAAATGGTTAGATAGATAATCATGAGAATAAACACGAGAACCTCCTAGACCTCTTTGAATTGACCTACCAAAAGACAGACACTCTCCCTGTCTAGATTCTACCTGCGGTCTGTCCTCACGATATCTTAACCCAAAATACTATCTAGAGTCACTGAAAAAGTCATCTACAAACCTAGGCTTATGTCTAGTCAGAAAGACAGGTTGTCTGGCTCTCGAGACACTCACAGATGAAGGAATTCCTCTAATGGATTTCAAAGCATGCATCCTCTCTTTTCTCTCAATCTTGACTCTACGAAATTAGAACTTAACTATGTGATCATCCTTCTTGCAAAAGGTGTAATGTTACTTGACCTTTTGAGGGGGTCTAACCTGTTGAAGTAGAAGCACTTGACTTGCTAGAATAGGTTTGGGCAAAACCTGTATATCTAAAGATAATCTTAGATGGCTCAGGAGTTTTACCTCAAACTTACCATTCTCAACAACTCTCACAATCTTAGGTGGGTGGTTTTTGGAATGCTATAAGGAATTAAATTCTAAGTCTCTCTTATTCACACTCATTATAGATTGGTCAAGAATCATATTGAGATTCTTCTTCTCACTAGAGAATCTCTTAAGGGTCTTTTTGAGGCAGTCATTCTCTTGGGCTAGGTTCTCATATGTGGCACACTTATTTGTCTTAATTGCCCAAGCATATATTTATTTTTGGACAACTATCTTAACCTTCAAATCCTCAGAAGACACATAAGGGGAATTTCAAACCCTATCCAACTGCTCTTTATATTTGACTCTAAAAACCTCATGCATGTAATCTAAATTGGTTTCAATTTTAGCACAAAATACACAAGTGATAGAATCAATAAATTTCTTAGGTGTAGTCATGGACATGGATATTTCAATTTTACACTTATTCTCTAGTGATTTCTTAAGAGCATCAATCTCAATTGTGAGCCTAAAACAATTTTTACAAGATTCAGTCCTAGATTGAAGTAACATTTTAGTCATTTCTTTCATTTTAATCTTACTATAGTCACAACGAGGGCAAGTGTGATCAGGATTAAATTTCAGCAATTCATTAGTAGCACTATTTAATTTCAATTCAAGTAAAGCATAATTTAAGCAAGATGAAGGAATAACATCTACATAATCATATATAAAGCAATAGTATCCAAGCAATCATGATCATGACTAGATTTGAGAGATTCTAGTTCATCTAAAGCATTCCAAAGTTGATCAACAGCAGAGGAATGAATAATTTTCGGATTAGCCATTTCAGCGTGCAAGTACAAGCAAGATTCACGTTCAAGTTGTCAATCATGATATCTTGATTTCTAATCATTTTAGTTTATTTTTTATTTATTGTTCAGCATCAATAAGAGTATATTTCATCTCTTTGTAGGAAGGGCATACCTCGTCGGGTCACTATAGGCCTCAGCATTGGAGGAGTCGACATCATGGCTGCCTTTGGTCATAAAGCACATGCTGGTGAAGTCTTGAGTGTTCTTCTTGCTATGGGAGTCATCCTTGTTATCCTCTATTTTTGAGTCCACATCGCTCATGTCAATGTTCTCAAGAGCGGTAAAGGACCTAGTTGACGAATATGCGGTTGTTGGGCTTCTGGACCTTTGCGTCTTGAGCTTGAGGATGCCTTTATAACTCCTCCTACTTGCCCTTCAGCTTTGGCACTTGGCCCAAATGTGATTTATTTCACTGCACTCAAAGCAAGTGACAGAGCTACCTCTTCTCTTGTTTCTCACTTTATTGTAGGCACTCGTGAATTTTGTGAATAGGAGGGCTAAATTATCTTCAGGTAGCTTCTCTAGCTGATGACAATGTTGTCATTGATGGACATGATCTTCATCCCCAAACTCTCACATTAAGCGCACCCAATAGCTAACGTGTATTCGTAGACTCAGTAAACACAAGGCCAACACACATAAATCATGAATAATCTAGGAAAATCTTTCCCTACTCATTCAAAAGTTCACCAGACTTTTACTTGATCTTTAAGTACTCTTTCTTCAGTTAGTTTTGTCTCACTTTCTTGATCACAATAGAGCCCTCATGATAATCAATGAGAGTCTTTTAGATATCAAGTGAGCGACACACTCAAACTCAGATTGACTAAGCTCTTGAATCCAGAAATTTTGAGCCTTGCTATTTGCCTCTATATCGAGTGTGATCACCTCGTTATTTGCCAGCACAACATAAGGATTTTTTTACTTTAATCTAAATTACGTGCCCTCAAGCCTCGATGTAGGACTGCATACAAGCCTTCCAATAAAAGAAATTGATTCCATAAAAAATAGCTGGGTTGAATACTTATCTGATGCCATGGCTTCAAAGATTGGTTAAGATCTATGCAAAGAGCTAATAGGGCTCTGATACCATTTATAGGATCGATATAGCAACAGAGAGGGATGAATGGTGACTTCAAAATTTCTTCCAAGTATTTGTCAATTCTTCAATCCAAGAGCTATGGCAAGCTATAAAGATCGAGAACCCAAAATTCCAAAAATTCCTATGCTACAGTAATTTCAACCTATGAACAGTAAATCTAACACTATTTCAAAAAAGAAAATCTATGAAGCTTTTTATCCGTACATAAAAAAGAATTGAAACTTGAATCAATATTAGATCATGACCTTAGGAACCTATTTCAACTAAAAATCTTGAAAAAATTTGAGAGAATTAGAATATTTTGGTTTGTAAAGCTTTGCTGCACCAAAATATGCCAAAACCTAAAATTAAGCTAACTATCAAACCAAAGTTCTAAATTAGTTGAAGTTTGGTGTGCATCTTGTCTAGAATGTCAAAAACATATTTCAATCAATGATGAAGAAAATTGTTGCTAAAATTCTGACCTTTTTTCATTTGAAGAAAGGTTGTACAAAAAACAGCTCAAAAACCAAAAACGGTGAATATGACTTAGTCATGGGTGAATGATGGCTAAGTTAGCTTTAGATATATTCCCATATGTCACAAACAAGCTATAACATCAAATAAATTGAGGTAAAAATAGTTAGATTAATAAATCACTCGGAGAAGCTAAAAAGATCAAAAATCGGGTTTCTTCATGAACTTACCATGTAAATGCCTAGATGGGTGAATATTGATTTTTAGAGGTTATTTCTATCTCTTATATGTTCTTGGCACATCAAGATCAAGAAGGAGAGAGAAGTGGAAAAACCAATCAAATTAAGAGTAAAGCAATTAATGCATGAGAGATTCGTAGAGATGAACAAAGATTGATGTATTACTACTTAAGGATGAATAGCTACTTCACCTAGACGACAAGAGAGTACACCGCATCATTTAATTTCTCTCAAACCCTAACCCTAGAACTCATGAACACTTGATCTTAAGAGAAGATGGTTAACAAGTTTTCATTCCAATCCATTAAATATGAAAGTATTTTAACAACAAATTTAATAATATAGTTTTTATGTGGTCAATCTAAATATTTTGTTAACATATCAATGGTCAAAAGTTTAACGGCATGGATTTTGGACTGTCACTTAACGGAGTGTATAAAGAAGGTCATAATAATAGAGTTATTGGTAAAGTGCAAAGAAACATATGCCATTAATTGTTCAATATTTTGAGTAAAATATGTTTCAAGAGCCACATGATGTGATTTTTCTGACGCATGTTGTGTTCAATAGCTAAAAACTAAGGCATCTATAACACTTCATATGGAGAGTTCGAGGTGTAGAGAAACCACCTAGGTACATCTATTTCCCGAGAGTGCAACCCTTTGCTCCCATCATACCCACTAGCCACTAGTAGATGAGTAGCCTCTAATTAAGGGCTCGTTTGTATTAGCTTTCATTAAGGGCTCGTTTGTATTAGAAGTGGTTTATAGAAGTTGGGTTATTTATATTGACTTATGGCTTCTGGTTCTTTGCTGAGTGCATTATATATGAAATAGAGCAAATGACGATGTAACGAAAGACACTACAATATTTGGACCATTATATGACTTACAGAATTGTGACATAATAAAATACAAATTGTGTTACTGTATGCGAAAGTGTAAAACAGTGACAAATAGAAATGGCTTATAGAAGCTGGAGTGTTTATATTAACTTTAGTTTCTATAAATAGAAGCCAAAAGACAAATGCAAAACGAATAGCCCCTAACTCTTCTGACTGTACCATCTCAATTATTCAAACACAAGGACAGTGAAAAAAAATGAGGGGAAAAAAGGCACTGATCAGGAACAATGGAAGAACTACTTGGAATCTTTCACCGCCCTGCCACATGACAGGAAGTGCATGCCATTTATGCAGACTCGAAAATAAAGCCAATCAGGAAAGCGGAGGCGGATGGCCTATCTTTTTACTATTTTTTAGGCTGGCTGTTACATCTGATAAATAATATTAATAAATAGAAGTTAAAATAAAAAATCTACTGAAGAAGAAAGAAGAATGGGACGATGCCTCGCCGACGCCGCTGCGTCGGCGGCCAAGTAGAACATCACGTACGCATGGAGAACAGTGCGAAGAAAGAAAAACTCGAAAAAATACTACCAGTTAGGTGTTATGTTAGGTTAAAGTCCCACTAACTACGTACTAGACGTCTTTACTTGCTAACTCTTAAAGATGACTATGATGATCAATCATGCTTTTAGAAAAAACACATCAGTCTTGCTATTTTAGGCTGTAGTTTTTGTTTATACTTTTTAAAAAGATAGTAGATAATAGAGACGCTGATATAGACGGTGTACAAGATGCTAGACTCGTTAAACTGTTTAGAGAATTTATTTTAAAAAATTACCTTATTTATTTTGATTTTTAAAGAAACTAAAGGACAAAGAACATAGCCATTGATAGAGGTCCTATTTTTTAAGAAATGGCTGATAAATTTTAGCTGCGCTTTTTGAGACAATAGTGAATGATAAAGATATTGATATAAATAATGTATATAATTTTAGGCTAAAAAATTTCTTTGGAGAACCTTTTTAAAAAACCGTATAGCCAAGAAATCGAAGAACATGGCGAAGCAAAAAAAAACCACTAAAAGCCCGGAGAACATGGCGAGAGTACTGCGTGCGGCGCTCGCAGGAGAAGTGGCCCCCTATTGCATGCCGTCTTTTCGGGCGGCGCGCAGAAAAAAAAAGCGCCAGGGCCTGCGGTCCAGCGCCTCTTCACAGCCCAGACGGCCTACTCGTCAAGCCGGTGACGTCGAAGCAACAGTTGTCGGCCCAATACCGAACTTGAAAATTAGGCCCAACATCATTTCATAAAATAGGCCGGGCCTCTGCGGGCTCCGACGTCAAAACCAACAAAAAAAAGGGGGTGTGGAAATAATTCCAGCGCAGCACCGCTCGCTGTTTCTTCCGATCGCATCTCCCGCTCCCACCCGTCGCCTCGCGCCCGTAGGAGGGGACAGCTAGGGTTTCCCTTGGCGCTGGCGACTAAGCGAGGAGGAGGAGCACGCGGCCACCGGCGGCGGCGAGGCAAGAGCCTTTACGAGGTAAAAGCCCTCCCCGCCGCGTTGTTTAACCCTCGGCGTCGGCGCTTCTCGCGTGCTTATTTATGCACACTCACATTTGGGCACTAGAACTATTTCGCCGGTTATTTTCTGTTTTGGGTACTATAAATCTATAATCGAGCGATACGCTCATACTAACACTGTAACACACGCTGTTTATCTGGTAGGTTGGATGATCACTAGTAGGCGCCTCTTTTGTTTTGCCTGTGAACTATTTACAATTGCTCTGTTGCTGTTCTAATTAAAGAGTGAGGAGTTTTTGCCCCTTGGAAGTTCAATTCGAAGTCAACTACAGATCATAAGCCTGCATTGATTCAATGTGCTGTTTTGGCATTTAATGTTAGATTGTTAGTAAGAAATAGGTTGGAGAAATACAAACCACTGTTTTCTGATAATAGAACTTCTTGCCTAGTTGCCTGTGCTTTATTTTGTTTCAGTGTTTGCTTGCCTTTGCAATCACTCTGTCACCACAATGTGCAAAGCAACAACAAAAAGGGTGCCTTTTGTCCCCCTGATTGCTTTCCTTTGCAAGCACTATCAGTGAGACACGCAAATTATACCAAACAGTGTTCTAAAAACAGGTCTACCAGCCCATATACTCAGCCGTATACACCTGTTACTAGTATGCAAAACCGGGTAATCGTAGGGTCTACCAGGTATAACCGGACGAGTATACGGGATACTCGGCTAACAGGCCGTTTAAAAGCTGTTAGAGTAGGCTAGCAGTAGCAGTCTAGCACTTTATAAGCTTTAGTTTAGCACTTTTGTCATATGACACCTTTTGGTTTGGTTGCTAATTAGCTATATAGAAGGCAAATTAGTTAACTAAACATTTAGTGATAAGATGTTAACAACAAGTCTTACTTTTGTTAAAAGCTATATAGGTAATTAGGTATGAGTCATGGAGTTTTAGAGTTGTTGTGCTCAAATCATATCCTTAAACCTTTTGTTGTTAGCACTTCACTACATGTACATCTAGTGATGTTGCTGCCATATGATGGCATGGTTGGAAGTTGTCAAGGTGAAACAATATATTATATGAATTATGAGCTCAATTTTATTGCTAATTTCCACTTCTCAATTTACAAGTACATCAATTTTTATCTAGCATTGATCCTTCTTCCTGATTTACAATACATTATTGATTACATAAATGCTCACTTGCTCAGCTTGTGATCCTTCTTACTTTCTCATTTACAATTTCATGTTGAACTCCATTTTGATACTATATGAATATACATATATAAATCCATTATTTAAATAAAAAAATTGGTTACAAGACCGAGTACAAGGCCGATTACCATATAATAGCTACAAGGTGAGGTTACCGAGTGAGTACCGGTTACCGAGTTTTAGAACCATGATATGAACTAAGGTTTCTTTGCATCGATAATCTGTTCAATGAACTTAATGGGTATAACTGGGTATTGGTTATTGTAGGATGAGATGTCATTACAATAGTTTGTCCTTCCATGCTTGGTATAATGTGTGAGCAAGTGTTTATCATGTATGCAAATATAAGGTGCTATTGGTTCTTTTGCTGAGGAGCTGTAGCCAAACTAGCCTATTTTAGCCATTTACTGGATAGCAATAGTAAGTAAACAGTAGCAACAAGCTCAATATTCAGTTCAAAGCAATTGTTGAAAATATAATCACTAGACTAGAGCCACAAGCTCATGATTTTGTTGCAAGCAAATTTTGAGAAAGAATTGCTAGACTGAAGATATTAGTTCATTCTTCAGAATCATTAAAGCAAGATACTTATTTGAGAATAAAACTATCCTGGTATCAATTTCCACCAAGAGTTAAAAGACATGGGAGGTGGATAGTTTGGTGCAATCTAGTGATCCACAAGCACGTTGATGGCAGCAAAGGGCCTTCCCTTTAACATAACTGCCATCTTCCCATTAGTAGCTATGAATGTTTGCAACTCAAGACCAACAAAGATACGGTTCTCTTCCATGCCATCAATTATTTTTTAACAAGCTCTCTTTCGGGGGTGAGTCATATGCGTGAAATGCATGGTCTTAGATGTATTGTACATAGCACTTTTGCTTTCGCTTGGATGATTGGAGGATGAGCTGAAGGATTTGTAGGTCCTTGAACCCTTCATAATTCAAATTAAAACGAAATAATTTTGACCGAAATGAATTTTTTTCATTGGTAGCGAAAGGAACGAAATTTTGCCTAAATTGCAAACCCTGGATAGAACAGCTTCTACAAGATGGTTTAACGGCTCCACCTAGATAAAAATCCTGAGTATGATGTAGGCTTTAAACTCCAGATCATTACCTGTTTGCATTGGGCAAATTAAGTGTGATGTATCTCAAGAGAGAGCTGTTTGATTTTGGGAAGCCAAGGAAAAATTTCAGCAATTGTAGGTGATATTAATTCTTGGAGATGAGAAGAAAAGGGCATAGTATAACGAGGCTGGCATTGCTGTTGGCAATGAGAATACTCTGTTCTAGGACTAGAAGTTTTTCCTCTCACCTTTCAAATGATCTAGTGCAAACTATTCACTTTCCCCTTAGGCACTGGTTGGAGAAGCCGCGAAAAATCTTCAAGAGTATTTCAGATCTGTATACAAAAGAGTATGGTTGTACTCCAAATACCAATGAAGAATGGTATGTATGCTATTTTGTACGGCCAATGATAATAATATGGTTAGGTCTGTAATCTTTATTCGTGATTGTCATATTAGTTAGGCTGACACTCGAGAATTCCAGGATGAATTGTAGGACCGAGGGGGTGATAGAGGGGGGGGGGGGTTGAATAGGAGCCACACAATCAAACGGCTTTTCAAAACTTTTGCCTCAAAGAACCCCAAGAATATTCCCTTTAATAGCTATGAGAAGCTACAAAGGTTAGATCACGATATACAAAGCGAAAACACCACAGGAAACTTGCAACAAACTCAACTGGGTCGGATAATCCTGGTGAGTCGGATTATCCGAGTCACAAAACTAGCACAACTTTCAAACCGTGGCACCAAATGACTTGAAATTTGAATCAAAGCTAGATCATAATCTTAGGAACCTAAAACACAAAGAGGTCTTGCAAGAACATAAGAAAGTTGGGACCTTTTTGCCCTTAAACCTCTGCTGCATTAAAACCAGTCAAAACCAAGAAAAACTGTGGTCAAAACCGAGAAAGGGTGATTGGGAGGAGCTCGCTGGAGGAATCAAGCCAAGATGTCTAAGGATGGTTTCCAAAATGTCATAACATCCTCAAATCACTACAAGAACCAATCAAAAAACCCTTAGGATCAAATCCTTCAAAATCACCCTTTCTTGAGCCAAAACTAGGCAAATCCAAGAACTTGCAAAGGAAGGTGTCTAGATGGGTAGGATCTGATCTCCAAGAGATATCTCCATCACTTACACGTCATTGGAATTAGGCAAGATTGAGGGAGATGGAAACACCAAAAATCATACCAAATCAAAGTTTCAACACATGAGCAAAGAGGGGAAAGAGTTGGACGGATTTTGGATATCTATTAATACTTAGAGATGAATATTTACAGCTACTTCTTGGCTACTCACAAAGCCTAAGGATAACAAGAAGCTCAAGCATAAGAGCCACACTTCATCTTTCAAAATTCTCTCCAAAAATCTTAATCCTAACTCTCCTCTACATGGCTTAAAATCCTAAGCCAACTCCTCTCCATCCCTTTTATAGTGGAGACCTACCACTCCCAAGAAACCCTAAAACTTGGGATTCCATCCACCAACACATAGGCAAATATGATAACTCAACACATAATGGGTTTTTCACTCACACACGCACGCTTCTCAAAGCATCACTTCCACTTAGCTCCAATAGCCTGATTTTTCTTGTCATATCCTCCTCTTCATGACTTAAACCACTTAGGCCTTGCCATGGTTTTGCAAACTTCATCCATCTTCAGTATTAGTTAAATGTACAAAATGCCCTACCACCGACATTTCCCAATGCTTCACGTTGAAGCATTGCCTCTGCTTTGTCATCATCCATGTTGCCCTAATGACTTCCTGTCAAGCCTCTCTCGTATTTGGATCCCACCGAACCGTCCTTGCTTGCAAATGTACTCAAGGTATTTGGCGCACCACATGCATCACCTTGTACAATGATCGCATCGGGTTTACCTAATCGTTCTAGACCTCAGCTTCTCCATGAACTTCGTCATGGTCCACCTTGCTGTTGCCTGTCATGTCCACCACTCTGCTAGCCTCGGTCATCTCCCAGTGACACCATGACCATCTTGGACTTTAGCTCTCTAGCTAAGTCTCGATCCCCTCCACCTGATCATGATGTAGCTATGGAGTCTTGCAACCAACACAAACATGCAAACTCATCACGTAGAACTGCACAATATACAAAATTACCAATTGACACAATTGATGAACCAAGAACACATACCTCCATGCTTCGCTCCCGAAGCACCACCAAACCACATCACCTTCTTATATCTCACAATGCACCACCTGCACCTCAATCCTCCTCATGCTCATCCACTAAAGTCTATCATTGTTCGCCCAACCATATCACACAATGCCTTAACATGCACCTCACAACATCTAAGCACAAACCTCAAAGCCCTCATGGTATCGCAATCCTCAATCATGCTCATATCCATTCTCATTAGAATCCTCAAGCCACCTGCACATCAACAAACCAAGTAAACCATTTCTAAGGTGCAAGTTCTTCAAAACTTGACTCATATTAGTCTAGACATGCAATGTGCAATTCATGTGCACTAACACCAACATCCTAGAGCCATCAGCAATCCAATTTTGCTCCATATGCACATATATGCGCCATAAGCTTCACATTGCAAGATCTTATTATAAATAATTTACAATTGCCCCGTAAATGTCATTAATAGATTAGCCTCGAGGTTCTTTACAAAATATGTTAAGGCCCTATGGCCACTGGATCGACGAAACACTCTAAAATAGCTTAAAACACCAAAAACATGTTTGTTGGAAAATTGGTCTGACTCATGATCCGAGTGACCGGATGATCCAACTCACACAATCATGAAATTACACTTTCACTAGACAAATGATCTGACCTATGACCCGAGGGACCCGGATGATCTGACTCACATTGAATTCACCTTGGACACTTTTTAGATCAATGATACGACCTATGATCCGAGCCAACCTGGATCATCCGCCCCACACGGTTGATCCGACCTATTCGGATAATCTGGCCTATCAAGATGACTTGAATCCATTTAGACTCTTTTTCAAAAGCAAACTCCGAATCCAATCAAACCAGAGTGTCAATTACTCATCACAACACATGAGATGACCTCTATATGGTCTCTCTTAACTACACAGGGTCATATTCAGAGAAAAATGATTTGAAGGATCTCTATACAAAATTTAAAGGCAATACGAGTAGGTCATGTTAATTAATGTCCCTAACCAAAGTTTGCTTTGCTGTCTTTTTATATAAATGCATGCTGGCTTTTGTTGTTGATCATTCCAAGCTAGCCCTACTAGCATAGCTTAAAAATAAAACTGAATATCTGCGGTATGTTGGATTATTTCTTACACGTTATATCTTAAGATGATACGTTGAATGATGTACACATGTACTGAGCTTCTGAAATTAAATTTTATTGCGCGCTATAATAATGTCTTATATCTTAGTTTTATATGTTGGTTGGAGTAAAGCCAGAAACAAATATACCTTTTCTTTAACATCTAACATTTGCACTTAACTTGAGATAAGATTTGGCATGAGTGTCACGCTCATGCTTACACATGTCAGTCTTGACATCCAACAGTGGGCTGGCCTCCTTGATGTCATACCCAGGGGCGAATCCACTGTGGGTGCTTGAGCACCCCCTCCTCCCACCTTAACTTGAAGAAGACACTGCCGGTTGGCCCGGACCGGAGGACGGAGGTTGAAGACTTGAAGTGTTGAAGAAGAGCCGAGCGTTGAAGTCTTGAAGAAGAGCCCAGTCGGTGTCTTAAGGCCTAGTGCCACAGCCGGCCCAAATCAGTGTCTGGCCCAAAATAGAACAACAGGTAAGGTAAAATAGATCGAGGAAGATGAATAGCAGATTGCCTGAACAGTAGAGTAGATAAGGGTCACGCCGTTACGGAGAGGGAAAGACTCACCGGTCGGCGTGGAGGCGGAGCCGCGGAGGCTGGAGCCCGGAGGTCGGAGGGGGAGGCGCCGAGGTGGTCAGCGACTTGGCGGCGTCGACGCGGAGGGGGAGGCCAGAGGCGGTCGGTGCGGAGGCGGAGGGGGAGCCGCGGAGGCCAGAGGGGGAGGCCGGAGTGGCGGAGCCCGGAGGCCGGAGCCCGGAGGGGGAGGCGCCGAGGCGGTCGGTGACTCGGCAGCGTTGGCGCGAAGGCGAAGGCCGGAGGGGGAGGCCGGAGGCGGAGGGGAGGCTGGAGCCCGGAGGCGTTCGCGTCGTCGGTCGGCTGTCGGCCTCGCCGCCTCGGCGCATTCGCTTGCCCTTCGCCTATTCGTCAATCCTAGTCGCCACTGTCGGTAGCTGGTAGGAGCTGTGGCATGTGAACTTGTGAAGTATTGGCGTAGTGGCGTCTGGGCCGAGTAGATAAGGTGTGGCCAAATTTCTTTAATCAGGTATTCAGGTTTGTTTAGTAATGGTAGCCATTAGCTGATCTGCTGATTAGCTAATTTGTGACTTAGTGACTTAGTAGAGTGAAATTGCGTCATAATCATATTTAGTGATTTAGTGGTATATTTTCATTCCATTTTTAATGTTTATGAACATTCACAATTTAATATTGTATCATTATTTTTGATATTTCTTATCTACAGATCAATACTCACATATTTATGAACATTCGGAGGCACATTACCTATTAGCAAGGTACTAAATTTATTGTATTGTATATTTTCAATTTGTTCTCTTCCTATTTATGTATGAATTTGATATTCTAATGGCAAAAGACCAGCAAATGTAGTTTTGGTATGCTTATATTGTGCTATAACCTCAACAGTAGAGCCCCCCTCTATTTTTATTCTGGATTCGCCACTGGACTCATACCATTTGGTATACTTACTGGCTAGATGAGGTTTCCTTAAAGAGAAATTAAGTTACTATCATGCTAGTGAATTTAATTTATATTTTTACCTTGGTCCTTTTTTGCAGGCTTTTACGTTCGATGATTTTGTTATGAACCAAAACTTGACCCTCATCGCTTTAGGAATATAATTGATGCAGCAATTGCTGAAGGTGTTCGTGGTTCCCTTGTGTGGTATATATGTATTGTGTATATAAATCATGCGACTGGTTTTGACAAATGAACATACTTTCCAATGCGTTATATCGTCCTAGTTAATTGTACAAGTTGTGCAGACTACCTACCAGATGATCCCGTGGGCAGCGCCTCATTACGGATACATATTTTCTGCAGCATTTTTGTAGGCTCATCCAGGGTTCAAAATCCCGCGGTTACCGGTCGGTTACCTTTTTTTACCGGTGGAGACCGGTAACCCAAAAAATCGGCCGGTATCAATTTTTGAATTTTGAATTTTGACCGATTTTTTCTGGTTTTTCCGGTAACCGGCTGGTTTTTCCGGTTACCGGTTTCAAAACATCTCAAAATTTAAATTTTGATTTTCAAATTTTGACCGATTTTTCGATAACCGACCGGTAACCGGCCGGTTACTATTACTGGCCGCCGACCGGGATTTCTTCCGGTTCCGGTATTTGAAACCTTGGGCTCATCCAGTCAAAATCCAGTTCCCGTTTGCGACTTGAAGTTTGTATTCCAGTAGAAACTGCACTTTCATGCAAATCTCTTTGAAATTCCCGTGTTCCAAACTAAGTTTTCAATGTTTATAAACGAAACCGGTGGGATACGATGTGTATCTATATTTTCCCCACCTTGTGAGACGACCTGATTCTGTCTTTCTGTTGCAACATATACACACTTATCATCAATTGCTGGTTATTTCTGTTGGTGTCCAACCGATCCAGCTCAACGCAAGATATTCTTCGATCGTGTTAGTTCATCATCTAGCTTTTTATAGCATTTTCTGATTGCCCAACGTAATTACGCAATCATAATGCACTGGAATATTGGGATTCTTTTTCTCTTCACAACCAGAACAAATGCCTGTCCAGCGATCACTCAATCAACTCAACGCGAAAACAAATGCATGCATGCACGTAGATGCTGCTCCACCCTCCACATGCACAACCACCATTAGCTGTAACCATCCTAATTATTAGCAACCTAAACACCAATTAATTATCAGTTAATTACTACCATAGGCTGTTTACCCCCTAATCCTACTCTTAACCACTCACACCCAACCACCATCTCCCTATAAAGCCCTCCTCTCCTCCAAGCAATCACAAGCAGTTGAGAGGTCGATTAGCCAGCCTCCCTGGCTCCCAATAACCACGAGCCCAACTAATAAACTCATCTCGCAGCTCAGAGAAGAAACCGATCGACGAGGTCGATCAAGATGGAGATGAGGAAGATCGCCTTCGCCGCCCTCGTCGCCGCCGCCTCGGCCACCGCCGTGCTTGCCTCCGAGGCCCCGGCGGCTGCGCCCGGCCCGGCCAGCAGCGGCGCCTCCTCCTCCTCGGCCGTCGCCCCCGCCGCCCTCGTCATCTCCTTCCTCGCCTACTACCTGCACTAATCAAGCTAGCTGCATTCATGCATGCATGCAGGGTTCATTCGTTCCAGGTGGCGTGAGGAGAGAAGAGAGAGCAGCAGTGCATCTGTTCTGAGCATGCAGATGCAATGCTGTTTTTATTGTTCTGATATGGATATATGTATAGTGAACTGTTGATGGGTCGTGTTATATGCTTCGTGTATGTACGTATTCGATCGTATCTAAGTGGCTGTTTAATCGTGGTAAAGTATAGCCTTACGGTGCGACCACCACGCCAAGGTCAGATCGAAGGATGGACGACGCGTCGCGATGTGAGCACCCTAGCAATGGCAAATGAGTTCCCATGGGTGACGACGACCGAGTTCCCACCACAAACTTCTTCTTAGGCGATGGTGATGACGAACAAGCTCCCGCCACATGCTTCTTCTCAGGTGATGGTGATGGTCGGTGACAGGATTAGGTTTAGGGTTCACCGAGGTTAGGGAAAGGTTCATTCGGACCTTGAGTTTAGAGGGAGGGGGGAGCTTGGTGGGAGGCTATCCGCTGGGTGGGCAAGGTAAGGGAGGTGCATGGAGTTGCTTGTCATGGAGAGCTGCTAGGCGTGGGGGAGGCGAAGAAGCGGGTTGCCGATTGTGGGGGAGAAGACGATCGCACTCTATCACTATCACATGACTACAAGCGCAATAGTCGCGTCCTTTAATCGCACACGCACACACACACACACGTATAGTCTTATAATCATTATTAGAGTATTCTCAAATAGGTAAAAGGTATAACAATATCATTTAAGCGGTATATAAAATGGGAGTACATGCTCCCAAAAATATGGAACAATTATATTTATATATATATATATATATATATATATATATATATATATATATATATATATATATATATATATATATATATATATATATATAGCGTATCTAATGTTAATGTGAACGTTGGCCATTTGATCTGTCCTGAACGGCACACATTTGGGTAAGTAGGATGCACTTCCTCACTTATGCAATTTTTTGAAAACCCCTATGCGGCTGGTGGTTT
Source organism: Melocanna baccifera (assembly GCA_036346265.1). Lineage (NCBI taxonomy): Eukaryota > Viridiplantae > Streptophyta > Magnoliopsida > Poales > Poaceae > Melocanna > Melocanna baccifera. The sequence goes on from CM070692.1 coordinate 5,069,312, forward strand.
TGCTGATTATCCCCCACCTCCCTTTGTGCTGATACAACCACCTGTCGCTTGGGCCTCATCCCCCTCATCAGAAATACCCTCCAGCCTCTCCTCCTCTGTGCCCTTCCAGCTTCACAGCCGCCCTCCCACCCTCCATCCCCAGTCGCCGCATCAGTCTAGCCCTCTATTCTAGCACCACATCGCAACAGCCTAGGCGGAGGGCCGTCTCTAGCCTCTCCTCCCCTGTGGCGGCAAGGGCTTGGCGACGCCATCGCGCCGTGCCCCTCTAGCCTCGCCGCCACCCTCCCGCCCTCCATTCTCGGCTGCCGTGCTGCTCTAGCCAAAAATGCATGTATAAACCTACCCTCATCATCAATAACATAATCAAAGTAGAATGAAGGATTTATGTCATTCTTCCTGCAAAGTTTGTTAACAAACATCTGGGCATTTGATGACTTAATACAACTTCTAAGCTCTTTATGATAATTCTACAAGTCTCTCCTCCTGCATCTTACATTCTCAAATCCACCTTCACTAATACAGAGATATCTATATGCCCACTTGTGCGGATGTCTCCTTTATAACATGTGATTAATGCACGCTTAGCCTTCTCATTTACCTTCCTATTAGACCTTATCAGCTGTTGTTTGCTAGGTGATACCAACTCATGTGTATGAGATTCAACAAATGTTTTCACCCTAAACTTATTG